>CM075662.1:4375000-6875000 GCA_037954105.1 Canavalia gladiata
TAGTTTTCAGTTGTTAGTTTTTAATTCAATTTTTTTTAAAAAAATTTCTAAAAAATTGTTTTAAAACAGTTTTCAACAGATTTTTAAAATAATTTTAACTTAAATTTAAATTTTTTTATTAAATATTATTTTTAATTTTAAAATATTTTTATTCTTAAATTTATCTAATTTTACAATTATCAATTATCTTATAATAATAATAATAATAATAATAATAAATTTTATTATTTAAAATATTCAAAATTTTTATTTATTTACTTTGTATATAATAAAAATAAAATAAATAATAACATTTAATATAAAAATTATATTAGATTTATAATATTATAATATAATTTATGCTGTATAATTATTTATAATATATATAATTTTTATACAAAATAAATATCAAATAATGTAAAAGTATTATGATAATATATAAAATTATTTATTTTAAATATTGATAATTAAATAATATGTACAATAAAATTTATATAATTATATAATATTTTTATATTATAAATATTATACTATTATTTTATAAATATGTTTTAATTTTATCATTATCATTATTATAATAATAATATTTTTTTAAAATTTTAATTTTTAATATTTTAATATTTTAATTTTTTTAAAAATTAATTATTTATATATATTTTATAAATTTATAAATAAATAATACTACTTGATATATGAAAATTATATTTAATTAATAGTATTATAATATAATTTTATGTTATATAATTTTTTTAATATAATATATATTATTTAATATAAATAAATATTAAATAATATAAAAATTATAAATATTATATATATAAATATTTATATTATATATTAATTAGTAAATAATATATAAATTATAAAATTATATGATTATATAAATTTTTTTATATTATACCATTCTCCTAATTAATATAATTATTATAATATTAATAAATTTTTATTTTTTATTATTTTCAAATAATTTATTTTCAAATTATTTTTATCAAATTTTTATATTTAAAATAAATAATATTATTTAATATATAAATTATATTTAATTTATAAATTTATAATATATATTATTTTTAAATAAAATAATTATTTAATAATATAGAGATATTATAATAATAATATATATATAATTATTTATTTAAATAATGATAATCAAATAATATATAAAATTTAAATTTAAATTTATATAATATTTTTTATATTATAATTATAATATAGTTACCATTATCTTATAAATATTATTTTTATTTTTATTATTATTATTATCATTATTACTATTATAATTATCATTATAATAATAATAATAATAATTAATTTTATCATTTTTAAAATTTAAAATTTTTATTATTTTAATATATTTTAATTTTTTAAATTAATATTTTTAATTTATAACAAAATATATAATAAAATATTTTAATTTCTTTTACAATAATTTTTAAAAATTAAAAATAAAAATTAATTTTAATTTTAAAAATTAAAAATTAAAAATCATCTCGAAGAAAACCTAAAAGGTATTTTTAATATACTTATCTTTAGTTTATAAAATTATAAGTTTGGTTGGAGGATGGAAAAAGAAAAAAAAATTAATATAATTTTTTTTATTTATATATTATTAAAATAGAATAGAAGAATTTTTTTTAAAATTTTACATAGTATTAATTTCTGGATAGAAAAGAAAACGAAAAGAAAGTATTTTTGTTTTTTTATTTTAAATTGTTAAAAATTATTATAATTTTGAAAATATAAAAATAAATAAATATTATATTAAAAATATAGTAAAAAATTAAAATTATAAATTAAATTTTATTTTTTAAAATTTATATTATTAATATAGATTTTTTATCTAAACATTTATTTTATTTTATTTTTATTTTTATAAACTCCATATAATTTCCTTTTTTTTATTTTAACTTTATTTCTTATTTTCTTCTTTCTCTCCTTCTTAATTCTTTCATTAACATTAACGGTGCCATGACAATTATCTCACAGTCATTTATGTTTCTGTACATTAGCAAAGGTTTTTTTTTTTCTTCAGAAAATGAAAACTATTTATTGACATATTCACTGCTATGCTTTAAATTTGAAATCCTAATCCTGAATGAGAACATTAGTAAGGGTAATTATTCTTCTTCTTCAGTTAGACGATTTCGCTTGTATTAACTATTTGATAGTTACAATTTTTTAAAATATCGGATTACTTTTATATTTTAATTCCTCATTTTTCTTTCCTGAAAAAGGGTTTATATTGTCAAATATCTTTTCTTTAAGTTGTTTGGACATTAATATTTTAAATCTAACTATTTTTATAATTAAATTTGATAGTTAAGATTTCTTTCTTTCATTTTTCTATAATAAAACCTTTTTCATTTAATATATTCCCAATATATAATTACACTTCGTTATTATTATTATTATTATTAATCAAAACCAAACTTCTTTAAAACGCATAGGTTGCTGATGCTATTATTTATTTAATTTTTAATGTGGTGGACGCGGTATTGATTTTGAAGGAACCATGGAGGCGTTACAAGGTCGTTTTGGGTGGATCTGTTCAAGGCCTTAAATTACACCAACTTCCCCGAGCCTTGGAATGTTCTTTTTTTTTTTTGTTACAATAAGGGGCGAAGCCCAAAACTCAAATTAAAATTCTACGAGATATGTCATTACCCTCTTGATCTTCCTGTAACATTTGTATCAGACTTGGTAGGGGTCATTCCAGATCCGGACTTGCTCCCCTTGCTTAAGACAAACAGCAGCCATTGCATCAGCACATCTACTGGCTTCTCTATACACATGTTGCACAGTAACCCTCCACTCTCTGTGGATCAGTTCTTTTAACTCTCTTATCACTCCATGATGAAGTCTGGTTGGAGTTTTACAGTTCAAAATTTCAACCGCTACCGAGGCATCGCTTTCAACCATGATCTGTCTGAGGCCCAGCATCCAACAGAGTTTAAGGCCTTCCGTTATTGCATAAAGTTCAGCAGCCAGCGAGTTAGTAACAACTAGTTTACTTGTGAATCCTTGTATCCATTCTCCTGAGGAACCTCTAATGACGCCTCCACATCCTGCTCTTGCATACCTGGTAAAAATCCCATCAACGTTGAGTTTAATCCAACCTTGATCAGGGCGAATCCAGGAAATTAAGGAGATATATTCTTTCATGAGGTCTTCATTCCACCTTAAAAGTGTATTGTTGGTGATGCTTACGGGCCTGAACAGCCGGGGATAGCGGTCTCACAAAATCATCTTCATGGACCGCTAAGTTTCTCCAATACCAAGCTAGCCAACATCCTGTAGCGAAAATTTCAGGCCAGTTGATTTCAGGCGAGAAAAGCTTGGGGTTCATCAGGTTCTTTCTCAACCAATCTCTATTGGAATCCGCGAAGAAGGCTTTCCAATGGCATCTCGGCACCAGTTGTTTCCACATCGGCTTAATTACTGGACAATCTCTCAACCCATGTACTTGATCCTCTGAGGAGAGGTGACATACTAAACAGAAGTCTCCTTCTCCACCCCATTTGCTGGTGATTCTTCGCGTGGGTAGCCTATGGTGAGCTGCCAATCACATAAAAGCGCGGATGCGTTCAGGAACTTGAAGTTTCCAAATTACTCTCCACTTATTGTTCCTATTGCCTTGAGAGGAGTTCCTGAGCATACTATAAGCACTAGCCACAGTAAAGTTGCCATTTCCTTCAGGACACCAGCAGATTTCCTCTCCTTCTGCACCACTAGCCAGGCTGGTATTGGTGGCGAAAGTATCCTTCAATTTGACCATGGCTTTCCAGAGCCCTGAGTCTGTCTTTTTGGCCTCCAAACATCCTGTTTCTTCACTTTGTCTCCCATATTTTCCTTTTAGGACTTGAGCCCAAAGGATTTCTGGTTCGGAGTTCATCTTCCACAGGAGTTTCAGTAAGAAGGCCTCATTCATAAAATGTAGATTCTTTATGCCGAGCCCTTCTTCTTCCTTGTTTTTGCACACTTGTTGCCAAGAGATCGCATGTCTTCGCTTCTTCCCCTCTTCGTCACCCCACAAGAACTTTCTTTGGTCCTTTTCCAGCTCGTCAAGGATTCCTATCGGAATGCTCTCATGTTGCATTGGGTATAGCACCATGGAGCTCACAGCGGATTTTACAAGGATTGTGCGACCCGCAAGGGAAAGACAGGAAGCCTTCCACCCCTGCAGCTTCTTTTTGACCTTCTCTACTGCAGTCTTGAATTTATCTTTCCTGTTTTTATGATGCACAATGTTAGAACCCAAATATCTGCCTAATTCTTCCACTTCCTTGAAGCCACTTTTGAGGCTTATTGCTCTTTTATTGGCGGCTGACACATTAGGAGAGAAAAAGATAACCGTCTTCTCCTGGCTGACCCGATGCCCTGACATCTCTCCAAACTTCTGTAAACAGCTTTGGATAGTCTCAAGTTGCGAAAGACTGGCTTCCGCAAAAAGGACCAGGTCATTAGCAAACATCATGTGGGATACAGAGGGCCCATTTCTCCCCGTTTTCATCCCCTTCCACTTCTTTTGTCGGACACTATCTTGAATTAAGTGTGTCAGTTTCTCCATCCTTAAGACGAACAGGTAGGGTGATAGGGGGTCTCCCCTGCCTGAGTCCACGAGATGTAAAGAACTCTTATAATTTGCAACCATTCTAGATAATGTTTGTGTTGGCTGTTCTAATACACGCCATGAGTCTAGTGATCATGTTACTTGGACAGTGGAGCTCCTGAAGGACTTTTTCCATGTAATCCCAACTAATACGATCGTAAGCTTTTTCAAGGTCGATCTTAATTGCCATGAAGCCTTTAGCTCCCTTCATTTTCTTCATAGAGTGTATCAACTCATTAATAATAATGATGTTGTCATGTATGTTGCGCCCCGGCACAAAACTGACTTGGAAGGGGGAAATAAGTTCACTGATCATACATTTAAGCCTCTTGACTATGATCTTAGAGAGCCCTTTATATATCACATTACAAAGAGAGATAGGCCGAAATTGGTTTACCTTTTCTGGAAACTCCACCTTAGGAACCAAGGTAATCAGAGTTTTGTTATACTTCATAATGTTGCCTGGGTTCTCCCACATCCCTTTCACAGCTTCTATAACTTCCGGTCCAACAATATCCCAATTCCTGTGAAAGAAAATGGCAGGAAACCCATCCTCCCCCGGAGCCTTGAGACTGCCAATGGAGAAAATCGCAGATTTGATTTCCTCTGCATCAATGTCCTTTTCTAACCCCTGCCAACGAACATCTTCAATGGCCGGCCAGGAGAACTTGGACTGATGCCACGACATATTACCAGAATCCTCAGAGAAGAGATTAATGAAAAAAGAGTTGACTAAGTCGCCGACTTGCTGGTCTCCCTCGATCCACTCATTAGAATCATTTTTTAACATACTCACCCTATTTCTCCGTCTTCTTACAGCAGTTTTGGAGTGGTAGAACTTCGTATTTCTATCCCCATCATTCAGCCATTCAGATCTAGCTTTTTGGAACCATAGTAATTCTTCTTGGTTTAAAACTTCCTCAAGCTCTTTCTTCAATTGCTGATCCAATTTCTCAAGGAACGGGTTGTTATTCTTTTGGTCCACCCGTTGGATGCCTTCAATTCTTCTAATTAGCTCATTTTTCCTTTTCCTGATATGCCCAAAGACATTGGTGTTCCAGTCTTTAAGTTTTGGAACTAGACCTGATATTTGGCATTCAAAACCTGTATCCCTTGTCCAGTTCTCCTTCAAGAAGCCTTTAAATTCCTTATGTTGTAACCAGACTGCCTCAGAGCGAAACGGTCTGTTCTCTGAGTTGACTCGTTCCTTTAATAAGTGGATAATAAGAGGGTGATGGTCTGATTGGAGACGAGGCCCCACTTTGACAAACCCATCACAAAATTCCCTTCTCCACTCAGAATTGCACAGACATCTGTCAAGCCTTTTAAACAGCCTGTTTGCAAATTGTGTTATAGGCCCCCGCCAAGTATACTTTGGGCCTTCAGAGCCCAAATCAATGAGGTTACATTTGGATATGTTGTCAGAAAATCTCTTACACTTTCTTTCATCTATCACTCCACCCCCACGCTGTTCTTCAGGAGAAGTAATGTCATTAAAATCTCCCGCTAACATCCAAGGGAGAGCCGTATTAGAAGCTATAATTTCCAGAGATTCCCATAATTGTCTTCTTTCTAATTCTCTTGGGCTCCCATAGACGGCAGTGAACTTCCATGGTCTTCTCCCAAGCCCACTGATATGGCAGTGAATGAATTGGAAATGCTTGGCTACAACTTGGATTTTAATGGATTCGTCATCCCATAGGATCCAAATTCCCCCAGACATACCTCTAGCCTCCTCAATGATATGAAGCTTAAACCTCATTCGCTTAATAGCTTTAAGCGCATTGACCCCGCTACAACGAGTCTCCACTAATACTACAATTTTGGCACGGAATCTATTTTTGATTTCTTTTAGAGCTGTACCGAACGCCTTTCCAGCAGCTCCTCTTACGTTCCATGTAACTATCATTAAAACTGATAGAAAAGCAAGGGGGTAACCAATAGAAGACACTTAATTATGCACCTGAGATGAGCCAAGCCCGTTGGCTCGGGTTGCTCATTGGAATTCGGCCTCTGAAGACTCCATTGATTCTCTACATCGGAGAGACCAGGGAAGAGGTTAGGGTCAGGTGGAATCTCCTCTTCAAGCTCCATGACATTTTCAGAGAGGCACTCTAAAAATTTGTTTGGATTGGGCTTAGCCATCATAGTTTCCGGTAGCCCAACATCTGAGTCTCCATCCTTTGCTGGTGACTCAGTGGGCTTAATATCTAGGGCCTTTGGGGGGGTTCACCTTAAGCCCATTTTTGTTCTCCTCTGAATGGCCCAAAGATGTCGCCTTACAAGCCCCCTTGTTGATCTCCGTAAAGTCACGTTTTTGGCCCAAGTTGCTTCCATTCTTCGCCCCCTTTTCGCCCCTGGGTTGACTTATTTGAGAGTGGACTCCATCCTGCCCATTAGTTACCTTCTCTTTCTTCTTTTCTGTACCGCTCGCCTTTGACATTTTCTTTTCACTATTTTTTGTATCAAGCTTGGTAGTAGAGCTTTTGGGCCCCACCAAATTATCCCCCTTTAAGGTACTAGGAGGGATATTGGTAACATCATGGAGGACATCTCGAGGGACTTCTTTCTCTCCCCCCGTTGCTTTGTCAGACTCCAACTCACTGAGAACGGCAAACCTTGAAGAGACATTTTGCTTTTCCTGTCTCCCATTCTGCCCCTCAGACAATTTCTTGCTGCTTTCTTGTTGACCGCGTTTCCTCCCTTTCCTCTGGTCATTAACTTTCATCCATTCACCATAGCCATTACCGTCTCCCACCTCCGTCTGTGGACCTTCTCCGTCCTTTGTCTGGTTTTGTCCTCCTCCAAGCATGCTCTTATTTTGCAGCTCCTCTTTCTTCTTTGGACAATGAATTTCCTCATGTCCAAATTTGCCACAAGCAAAACAGATCTGATGGAGGCCTTCATACTCAATTTTCAGAAGATTTCCATCTACCTCATAAGCTGGAACCAGGGGAGCATTTAAGTCAATCTCAACACACATTCTTGCATCCATGGTTCTAGCTCTCCTGAGAGTCATCTCATCCACCTTTATAGCCTTGCCAATCTTATTTCCAAGATTATAGAAGAATTTTCGGTCATAGTAGTCACCTGGGAGACCAGGGAGTCTAACCCAAATAACTATATTATGGATCTTCTCAGCTCTAGAGTTGAAATTCCTCTTCCATGTCTGAACAGTGAGATAGTGATTATTAATGAGCCAGGGGCCACCCTCAAGAGCAAAGAAGTAGTCATCAATGTCTTGGAAAGAAGCAATAAAGAAGCCGTTGCCTATATTTGATAGTTCCACAGTACCCGCTTTTCCCCACATTAACTGGACCCTCCTTCTTAATTGCATGTAGCCAATACTACCACCTAAAAGCTTTATAATGAGAGATTTTCCCCATTTTTTCTCCAGTCTTTGTTTTTCCTTTTCAGAGAACTCAAGCCGCGGCCAAGCTTCTGTGTCTGTGACTGTTACTCCTATTTTCATGTCATCTTCATCACTGTCTACTAAGTTACCATCCCAATATTCCTCAACAACCTCATCCATGGGGTAGTTCTTGTTATTTGACTGACCAGGTTTGAGAGCGTCCTTGTACGAGACGGAGCCTGCCGAACATGGTTTCTCCAGTGGTACCCCAGCTCCGGTAGGTAAGGGTGTTTCAGGAACTGCACTAACTTCTTCATGCATCCATTCTTCATCCCGGGGAGGGATAGCCACGTCACCAGAGAATCCACCATCTTTTTTCTGGGATTTATGACTTAAACCCTTCTCCTTCAGCACTTGGGCCGCTGCCTCAGCAATAAAATCAGCCAAAGAAGGTTCTTTAGTGACCAGGTTAGCGGACTCTGCATTTTCCATCTTATTCAAGTTTTCATTGATGCTTCCAGTCGGCGACGGACGTCCACCAGGGGGGCGGTCAGGGGGCTGTTTACGTCCACTCTCATCCCTTCCTCCACGTGGAGATCTCTCTCTCTTTCCACACTACGATCTCGTTCTCTCTCGCTCATTTCGTTATTGTTTTGAGTTTTTTTTTTTTTGCCTTTATGTTCAAGCAGGAAAGTGTGCTGCAGTTTCTCAACCTTTTTTACTACAAGTCCTTTTCACTAACCCTAATTTTCTTTGCTTCTCATTCTTCCAAACATTTCACAATAAACAACAAATAGAACAATTTCACGTTTTGAAACCTAACCTTTTCTTTGGAATCTCGTTGGCTTCAACAACAGCTGTTGAGTGTCCATATTCCTCTTTCCTCTGTCTCAGTTCTCAGTTCTCACGCCGCTGCTTTTCCAAGAGAAGGTCTGGTTTGCTCAAGAAAGCTCACGAGATCTCCGTTCTTTGCGATGCAGAAGTTGCTCTTATAGTCTTCTCCACTAAAGGCAAGCTTTTCGAGTACTCCGGCGACCCTTGGTACTCCGGATGGGAAGCAGGCAAGTGTTTCTTCACCTCCCCTTCATAAGTGGTCAATTAAATAGTGAAAATAGACCGCAGAATCACAGATCGGAGATGCTGAATCGCTGATTGTAGATTCGCGATTGAACAAAGACTGTCGTTGCTGTTGAACCACGAAGACGCGCCGCGAAGCTGTGAAAATCTCAGACGTGAGTCGCCCAAATCCGTTCCCACTTTTTGCTTTATTTGGTCAGAGGAAAAGAATGGAGAAAGAATTTGAATTTTTTTTTATTTTTATTTATTTTGTAAAGAAGGGTAAAATTAAATTAAGTGGAATTTATGAAAAGAAAAATTTCTTTTCTTAACAGCTATAAAAGTGGGACCAAATTTTTATTTATTTAATTATTTTTAAAAAATATTAATAAAAATATTGTAAAAAATTTAAATTATTTTTTTTTAAAATTTATATTATTAATATATTTTTTTATCTATCCAAATAGTACAGGATTTTTTTTTATTTTTCTATTCATCCAAATAATTTATTTTTTCATTTTATTTACATCCCATTTCTTATCTTTTATTTTATTTTTATATATATATATTTTTTTATCTTTCATATCATTCAAATAAACAAAGTTTAGGTAAAAAAGATACCTGTTCACTTTCAAAACCTCAAGCCTTCACAAAAAAATAAATTTGAAAATGTCAAGCAATTGGCCTACCATAATAGCACAATACCAAATTTGTCATTGATAATGAAACAAGAGCGTTTCTATCTTATTTTGAGCAATAATATTTATGTCACAGATATCAACAGCAATTTATACAACAAAGTCCGAAAAAAATATAATATGTGATGGATATAACAGACAAATATAAAAAAATATAGTTTATAAAAATTTACAATACAAATAATATATTTTGTTATTTTTACTTTTTTGATGAATACGTCTCATTTATTTCTACTTACTCGTTTTTGCTCCTAGCCTGTAGTTGGTTGCAGTGATGTGAACATACTGTGGTGCACAATGCAGTCTAACCTAAGTCAACAACTGCGGCTTCTTAAACATGATATTCTATTCTAATTTCTAAGCACAATTTTTTGTGTCCTTTTTAATTTTTTCAAAAAATGGTATTCCAGACCCTGTCCTTGTTATGCTTACTGTAGCGGGTCTCCTCGGGCCATGTGCAGGGAATTTCCTCCCAGCATAATTATCAAGTCAAAGATAATGAACTAAATTAAGTAATATAAAGAGTCGTAAATAACATTCTAATGCGATTATTTAGTGAATAAAAACTCAGATTAGTCCTTTATGAATTGTCCTATTGTTTAGGGTGGAGTTGACTTCACCTTCTAAGGTATGGACAAGCTGGCCGTAGAAAGAATAATAATAAAATAGGCAACTAGCCTTTGATGAGAGTCAACCAAATGCTAGTACTAGAATAGAAAAATAATGATGCACACGATTACACAAGAGTAATTTTGGGATGATTATAATGTTCATTAGTATAATTAATTACAAACTCTATATATTAAACCAATCAAAAAGACAACAAAGTCTTGTTAAATATATTGTTTTATATCTTGAGTTTTTAATTGAAGGTATTTGGTTCTAATCCATTGGTAGAAATTTGTTTAAGTTATACATTTCATTTTTATGTCAATACAAAGTGAAAAATTTTCCATGGCTTGGTATAGTGCATTTGAAACTGTAGGGAATCAAAATCCAAAGTAATAATGTGAGTGCTTGTAATAATAGTAATAGTCTATTAGAGCATGATTACCTTAACTAGTTGACAGCTCACAACACCACAAACTCCAACAAGAGTTTTGCTCGAATCCCAGGATCGGACAAACCTCGTTAACTGGACAGTAGCATGCCTCAAGAAGACATCAGCCTCCACAAATACTAAATTTCAGAGTTGTAGACACAAAGTGTGGAGTTATAATTATTATGGGATTCCCTAGCGGAACAATCTTGATAAATGCGTTTTTGCTGATATTTTCCATCATTTTGCGGGGTTTGACCTCTGCGACTGATACCATTACATCATCTCAAACCATCAGAGACTCGGAGACTGTAACCTCAACTGACAGTGTCTTCAAACTTGGTTTTTTCAGCCCCAAGAATTCAACACATCGCTATGTAGGAATCTGGTATCTCTCTGACTCCAATGTCATATGGATAGCTAACAGAAACCAGCCACTTCTAGATTCTTCCGGGGTTTTCAGAATCTCTGAAGATGGTAATCTTGTTGTACTTGATGGGAAAAACCAGCTTATTTGGTCATCAAACGTGTCAAACGCTGCAACAACCAATTCTACTGCTCAACTTTTACGTTCTGGGAATCTGGTGCTGCAAGATGACACCACGGGACAGACCATATGGGAAAGTTTCAAACATCCTTGTGATACAGCAGTGCCAACGATGAGAATCAGTGCTAACAGAATCACAGGTGAGAAAATACGGTTTATATCAAGGAAAAGCGCTTCTGACCCTTCTACTGGGTATTTCTCTGCCTCCCTTGAGCGTTTGGATGCACCAGAAGTTTTTTTATGGATTAATGGGACTCGCCCTTATTGGAGGACTGGTCCATGGAATGGTAGGATCTTTATTGGGACACCCCTGATGTCAACTGGGTATCTCTATGGATGGAGTGTAGGATATGAAGGGAATGAAACTGTTTATCTAACTTACAGTTTTGCTGATCCATCAGCGTTTGGAATCCTTACCTTGAATGAACAAGGAAACCTTAAGGTGGTGAGATATGAAAACAGAAAGCCTTTGTTGACTCTGGCATTGGAAAATTCTGGTTGTGATATTTATGGCACGTGTGGGGCATTTGGAAGCTGTAATGCACAGAGTTCACCAATCTGCAGCTGTTTGAATGGATATGAACCTACGAATCCAGAGGAGTGGAGTAGGCAAAATTGGACTGGTGGGTGTGTGAGAAAGGAGCCATTCCAGTGTGAGAGGTTGAAAAATGGAAGTGAAGCTGGCCAAGAAGATGAGTTTTTGAAACTTGAAATGATGAAAGTTCCAGACTTTGCAGAGAGGTTAGATGTTGAGGAAAGCCACTGTGGGACTCGGTGCTTGCAGAATTGTTCTTGTTTGTCATATGCATATGATGCTGGCATTGGCTGCTTGTATTGGAGTGAGAACTTAATTGACTTGCAAAAATTCTCAAGCGCAGGAGTTGATCTCTACATCCGTCTTGCACATTCAGAATTTCAATCCAGTATGTTGTTTTATTTTCTTTGTTTTTGTTTAACCTTAAGAAATCAAAATCTAATCTTCCAACTTATTGTTATCAGCCTGACACAGGATCAATTTTCTTCTAAATTTTATTAGGCAATGCACAAAAACATTCAAATAAAAGAAGAGGAAAGGGATTGATCATTGGAATTACAGTGGCAACTGGAACTATTGTCTTGGCCATCTGTGCTTATCTAGCCATTCGTACACATCACTCGCGGAAGGGAACTGCTAAACCTTCAGGTAATCAAGCCATAACAGAATTTGAAGAAAAGAAAAGGAAACATACATCTGACAAGAACAAATAGTGTTTATCATTTGTACTTCTATCCTCTTGGAACAAAAACCTTCAAGATTATAGCTTATTGGCAAATGATTTTGGTATCCTTACTGTATCTTTTCTAGGTAGAGGCAAAATGGAATTTACCTGTCTTATTAATCAATTTCGAATAGTACTAAGTTTTGTTATATTAGCAATTTAGTGTGACATCTTTTCTGGTATAAAGGCATTTTGGGAAGAATTAATATGATGACCAATGATCTAATTTGATAGGAAATAGTCAGATGAACATTGATCTCTCCTCATAATAGTTTATGGAAGCACTGACATATTAGAAATGGTTTCTCTATGGGTGTGGGGTTTGTTACTGTTTTCATATAAATTAGAGTTGGGAAGAACATGGTTGTTATTTTATTTTTTTTAAAAAATGATTTGTTTGGAACATATCCAGAAACTCAGAATCAAAGAGTGAGTGAAGTCCAGAAACCAGTTAAACTGGATGAGCTACCGCTATTTGATTTTGAAGCGGTTGCAACTGCTACAAACAGCTTTCACTTAGCTAATACACTTGGAAAGGGCGGTTTTGGTCCTGTGTATAAGGTAACATTTTGCCTAGTGACATTTTTGAATCAAGTTCATATAGTTGCTTATTTGATTTTGTTCAATTTCTTCTAGGGATTATTGCCAGATGGCCAGGAAATTGCAGTTAAAAGACTCTCTAGAGCATCTGGACAAGGATTAGAAGAATTTATGAATGAAGTGGTGGTGATTTCTAAGCTTCAACATCGCAATCTTGTGAGACTTCTAGGCTGCTGTATTGAAGGAGATGAAAAGATGCTGATCTATGAGTTCATGCCAAATAGAAGTTTGGATGCATTCATCTTTGGTTAGTTTATACATCTATGCATTTCACCTTCTAAACATTCATGCCACTCACAATTTGTAAAATGAAATTAGAACAATTTATTTAGCCTCCTTTTTGTTTTAATTTTTCAGATCCAGTCCAGCGAAAACTTCTAAATTGGACAAAACGTTTTGATATAATTGAAGGAATTGCTCGAGGCTTACTTTACCTTCATAGAGATTCTAGATTAAGAATTATACATAGAGATTTGAAGGCAAGCAATATCTTGCTCGATGCAGAGATGAATCCAAAAATATCAGATTTTGGTTTGGCTAGAATATATAAAGGTGAAGATGAAGTTAATACCAAAAGGGTGGTTGGCACGTAGTAAGTAGTATGCCTTACTATACTTGATATTATTAGCATATTATTTGATTTGAGAATTAACCTCTTCTTATGTAATACAGTGGCTATATGTCTCCCGAATATGCAATGGAAGGATTGTTTTCTGAGAAATCAGATGTTTACAGTTTTGGAGTTTTGTTATTGGAGATTATAAGCGGAAAAAGAAACACTAGCTTTCGTAATGATGACAACTCTCTCAGCCTCATAGGATTTGTAAGTCTACTTCTTCTGATTTACCTATGCTTTGTTTGCTTCCTAATTGTTCCATTCATCTTTACATGTTCTATGTTGCTTTTACTTAGGCATGGAATCTATGGAACGAAGACAACATTAGGCCTTTGATTGATCCAGAGATATTAGCTTCGGGCTCTGAGAATCAAATTTTGAGGTGCATCCACATAGCATTTCTATGTGTGCAAGAAGTTGCAAAAACAAGACCAACTATGACTACTGTAGTTTTGATGCTTAATAGTGAGATTTCTCGTCTCCCTCCTCCTAGGCAAGTTGCATTCGTGCAGAAGCAATACTCATCAAGTTTAGAGTCTTCTTCTCAAGAAAATCAGGGTAACTCAAACAACAATGTAACTCTGACTGAAATTCAAGGCAGATAACAATATGGAATCATAGTCACTGTAAAAATTTATGCCATTCTATATGCTGAAGATATTAAATGGATGTTTCTTCAATTATACTTAGGTAGTAACAGTCTTATATTTTTAGATTGTAGAAACTCTTTTTAAGAGGTTAGAAGTTAGAACTTCAAGGATTTGACTTTTTTGAATTTCTAATATAAATGTAATTCTTTAATGATGGCATTTAAAATAAAACTAACAACTACAATTAGCGCTAAATAGATTAAGGATCTGCTTAATTAAATAAATGAAAATTGGTTTGATGGAAAATGTGGAATAAAAATCACTTTACTATAGCAGCTTTTGGAAAGAATAAATGACAATGGATCAATTTGGAAATAGTAGAAAAATAAAGTGGTCAAAATTGGCAATTCAATATACGATGAAAACTCACAAGTCAAAACTGCTAAACGCGTTTACACCCACTGCCATGAGTACATGGAAACTTCCAAGAAACATATTTCCAACTATGACTAAACAATTTTTTTCAACTAAATGTTAGACAAGGTGGTTTGTTCCCTTCTGCTAAAATTTGAAAGTTTTTCACATTCTGCTCTTTCTTTGAATCTACACCTACATCTAAAGGTTTTCCCTCTGCTGATCATGCAATTCAGAAACTATAATTTAGTCAAAAACATTGGGCATCAAGATAGAAGTAACTTTCCAACTGAATTAATTTAAGCATCAAGTGAGGCATTACATAAATAGAAAATACAAGTAACAGTTGTAACAAAATACTACGTGAACTTATTATCCACGGCAGCTACATGTATCAATATAGATGCCTTGATACAGTAGAAGTTCAAGATTCTTCCACTATTTGGTGACGATAAGGAACAACTTCACAGTTCACACAATAAATATTGAAAAAGAATAAATAACAAGAATGAAGAGAGTAAAACTGCCTACTTAAGAAACCAAAATTTTCAGTCTCCTATGCATCACACCCATGAAACGGTACATACGATTATTGTTGAAAATATGCCTTCTTCTGTCAAATATGGTTGAGTTTGAATAACTCAATATTTATCACTTAGATGTTGGTGGATAAATTTGTTCTATTTTTTTAGTTATTAGTGATTTCTAAAATTACGGAGCATTAGTTTTTGTTTAGTTATTTTTTTTGTCCTTAATATTAGTTCCATTCAATAGAATTATTATCTTAGGAGCCATATCCTTAACATTTTATCTTTCCCTGATTTCACTCCTACATTGTTGCTTGCTACCGCGTCTATTTCTTTAAAAAATAACAATTGGTATTATAACTCTTCTGGATGGACTTGTGCGTAAATTATCATGGATGCTAAAACAAGTTTTCCGTATGTTGTTACTCCTGTCTTTGATGGGAAAAATTATGACATTTGGATGGTAAGAATGGAGTCCTACATGGAGGCTTTGGATGTGTGGAAACTGTTGATGAGGATTATGAAGTATCCCCACTACCGGATAATCCCATTATGACCCTAATTAGAAATCACAAAGACAAAAAAACCCAAAAGTCAAAGGAAAAAGTTGATGGTATTTCACAAACTGTCCTCACTAGAATCATGACTCTCAAAACAAAAAAGATAATATAAAAATATCTTAAGGACAAATATGCAAGGAACGAGTAAAGTCGAATCATGAAGGTATTGAACTTGATGAGGAAATTTGAGTTGCAAAGAATAAAAATGTTTGAGACAATAAAAAAAATACTCAAACAACTTACTTGGCATTGCTAATGAGGTACAATCACTGGTTTATGAGTTTTCCAATTTTAGAATTATAGAAAAAATTCTTGTAATTGTGCCTAGAATATATTAGGCATCTATAACTACTTTAGAGAACACAAAGGATATTTGTAAAATCACTTTGCCAAAAGTTGTACATGCTTTATAGGTCTAAGAGCAAAGAAGACTTATGAGGCAAGATTATATGGTTGAAGGTGTTCTTCCAATCAAGCATCAAGCAGCGAAACCAATACAAACAATCAAACTTTCAACAAAAACAAAAAAAATTATCCACCTTGTAAGCATCATGGAAAAATGGATCATCCACCATTCAAATGCTAGAGAAAGCTGGATGCAAAATGTAACAAGTGTAATCAGATAGATCATGAAGCTGCGATTTGGAAAACTAAAATCCAACAAGTTACAGATGAAGCAAAAAACACACAACAAAAGAAGGAAGACCAACTCTTTGTTGCTACTTATTTCTCTAGCAATAATTCAACTAAATCTTGGTTGATTGATAATGGTTGCACTAACCACATGAACTATGATAGAGAATTGTTCAAATGTTTGGACAACATTGAAGTTAAATGGGTTAGAATTGAAAACGGTGAAAAAATTGCTTAAAAGGCTAGGGAATAGTAGCTATAATAACCTACTTAGGTACAAAACCCTCTTTGATGTTTTTTGTGTACCTAAAATTAATCAAAACTTACTTAGAATTGGCTAGCTACCTTAGAAAGGGCTTAAAGTTATCTTTGAAGATAAAATTTGCACAATTAAGGATCCAACATGCCAATAAATGTTAAAGGTCAAAATAAGTAGCAAGAGTTTTCCATTTAATTTAATAAAGGAGGAACATACTGCATTTCAAGTTACTACAAGTTTAGTTGATCTCTGGCACAAAAGGTTAGGTTATTTCCATCATTTGAGAATACATTACATGTTGAAAAATCAACTAGATTGTGGAATCCTTCCTTGACTCAAAACCCAGTTGAATGTGAAGCTTGTCAGTTTAGGAAGTAAACAAGGAAATAATTTCCTGAAGGTAGTTGGAGGGTGAGTCAAAAACTCAACTTACCCATGATGATCTTGCTGGACCACAAAAAACTTCATCATTAAAGGAAAGTTTATATTACATCATTTTTATTGACAACTTAACCAAAATGTGTTTGATTTATTTTCTTAGATATAAATCAAAAGTAGTTGAAGTGTTTTGGGAATTCAAAGCTCATGTTGAAAATCATAACAACTTCCATATTCAAGATTTAAGATTCAATAATTGCAAAGAGTATGTAGCTGATCAATTTTAGCAATTTTGTGCAAAAGTTAAGATTGAACATCAACTAGTAGCCATTTACACTCCTCAATAAAAAAAAGTGTGCTAAAATGAAAAATAGATCAATCATAAAAATGACCAAGTGTATGCTTCATAAAAAAAGATTATCAAAGATGTTATGGATCAAAATTATGAATACAACTATATTTATTCAAAATAGGCTTCCTTCATGAGCTTTGAAAAATCAAACTTCTTTTGAAGCCTAGTTTGGTTTTAAACCTTATTTGGATTTTGAAAATGTTTAGTTTCTTATGCTATTCACATATACCTTAGGTTAAGCATGATAAACTAGACAAGGATCGAAGCTAGAGTATTCATTGACTATAGTACAATCTTTAAAGCTTATGGAATTTATCAGCTTCAAACATAAAAAATTCTTATAAGAAGAGACATGCATTGTATGGCATTATATGGAAGATAAAACATAAAGCTAAAATGATTAGAAAAAGAATTAGAATATAGCCTTAGAGCTTAAAGACACAATAGAAATCCACTTATTCATGGCTTAAGGTTACTTGCTGATATATACCAAAGAAGCAGAGTAGCAGTATACAATATAGTAGTTGTATATGAATTCATTAGTTTTGAAGAAGCTTTTATGAACAAAAAATGGTTAGTTGTAATGTAGGAAGAACTGTCCATGATAAAGAGAAATTAAACTTGGGGAGTTGGTTCCAAAACCTCATGAAAAAAATGTCATAGGGTGAAATGGATGTTTCGAACAAAATTCAGTCCCAATGGCTCAATAAATAAGTACAAAGCAAGGCTTGGTGTGAAGGGATGTTCATTTGTAATTTCTTTAACACATCAAGAAATTCGTAAAAATTCTTCTTATCTTCTTATTTCTTCAAACAAGTGCTTCTTGCTTTTCCTTCTTGGTCTCTTAATTAATTCTTCGTTTTTCCTCTCCATAGGTATTGGCTGAAGATTTAAGGAAGGATTATCTCCACGTTGGTTAAGGATCTATAAATTTTTTACTCCTTTTAGTAATATACATATAATGCTCTTTGAGATTTACCATCGTATCAATAGGAAAATTACCACTAGATCTTTTCACCAATTTCTTAGAGAGTTGTCCCAATTGATTTTCAAGATTTTTAGTTGAAGTTTTAGTGTTTTTGAAGTTGTCTTAAGTAGTTCATATGAATTGGTTAAAAACATTCTCAAGATTAGAAGACTTGTCTTGAGATGGAACTGATTGTGATTAAGGAGAATAATTTTGCACATGAGATTCATTCCTCGAAGAGAAATTAAGATGATTCCTATAATTGGGATTATAGGAATATAAGAATAGTGGGTAATTGGATCTTTGTTCTTGCTCCATATAATTGACTTGCTCTTGTTGATAAACTTTCATCACGTTGGTGTCACAACTCCATTCTTATAATCACCCAACAAAAATCATATTTTAATGCTTGTGGTTGTTTAACTCCTATTTAAAGGCTTGTATTTGCTTAGTCAAAGCCTAATTATTGAGAAATCAATTTATTTTGAGCAAGTATTGCATTTTGTTTATCAAACTCTATTACACATTTTTTCACCATATTCTTATCATTTATTGTTTGATATTCATTAGAAATCATAATTTCAATCAACTCAATGACTTCCTTGAAATTTTTAGTTTAATAAATCCTTTAGTTGATGCATCAATGATAAGCCTTGTAACCTAATTGATGCCACCATAGAAGATATGAATTTGGTGGATGTTGGAAAATCCATGGTAAAGACACTTTTTTAACAACTCCTTAAACTGCTTCCAAGATTCATATAATGATTTTCTTTGTTTTTGAGAAAAACAAGAGATTTCCACTCTCAACTTGTTATACTTAGATGAAGGAAAATATTTCATGAGAAATTTCCAATTCTTCCCAAGTGAAAATGCTTCCCCTTGGTTAAGCTTCAAGCCAATATTTAGTTCGATCTCTTAATGAGGAAGGAAATAACCTCAACCTAATAGCATATTTCGATACTTCATTCAACTTAATGGTGTCATACAGTCATAGAAAGCTTAAAATATGAATATTAGAATCCTCCAATTCACTTCTCCTAAACTAATCTTGTTGAACTAGGTGAAAGAGAGCTAACTTTATTTCAAAACTATTTTTTTCAATTGATGGTCTTAGTACTTGAGCTACATCTAACAGAAGTGGGAATAACATATTCTCCTAAAGTGATTCTCTGGTTTTCATTGTATTCTTTTATGATTGGCTCTTATACATTATTTTCTCCTTCAAAACTTTCCATTCTTATAAAGTTATTTTAATGTGCCGTTCTTCTTTTTGTCTCTTTTCTATTTCTTTAGAAATTTTTCCAATTTTAGGTTAAAAAAGAATATCTTTATTTGTTGTACCTTGCATAGACAAGGTTAAGAACTCAAAAAATTAATATTAAAATAGAGAAAAAAATTATAGAAAATTTTCAAATTAGTAACATTCAAGATACTTGTCAATATTGAATCAAAGGTCCCCGATAAAAATGTCAAAGATACCATATCATTTGAAGAGTATAAGACAAGAGCGTATCATTCCCACAAGAACCTTGTTTCAAATATTGATTCTAATATTTCTACTATGTGGACTAACAATAGAGAGAAATTGACATCTATATGAATTTAAATAAATTTTAAATTTTAAATTCTATATTTAACAAGTAAGAATTAAAAATAAATTAGGATAAAAATAATGAAATTCATATAACAACTATTTATTAACTATTTTGTAACAAAATTACAGTTTAAGTCTGCAACATTTTATCTTTTCTTGAAGGAAAAAATTTTGTAAAAAAAATAATAAGGTGGTAGCATGCAAGCTGCCACCTGGTGAGAGCACTAACCACATCACGCCCCTTAATGTCACAAATTACATTCAATAAACAAAGCTAAGACTTGGCAAAAATGGTAACCACATCACGCCCCTTAATGTCACAAATTACATTCAATAAACAAAGCTAAGACTTGGCAAAAATGGAAAGCAAGGGAAAATTAGAGAGAAGGAATAGCGGCATTTTAGTTTGTATAAAAAAATTTTCTTCAACAAATTCCTGGTAAGTTAACATTGGTATTGAAAGATTAATCAAGTAGAAGAATCTAGAAAAATAAATATTATACCAAACTTCAATTCCAAATAAGGAAAGAAGACTCAAGGAGAGATTAAAATAGTTCTATTTCTCCATTGGCTCCATACTAACATTTATTTAATTATTATAAAATTAGAATTAATATGTAATAATGTTCAAAATTTAATTTTGAGTACATTTTGATGTTTTGTACTAAATTTGGTAGCTAATAATAGTATTTAGATACTTTCAAATATGTTATTTTCCATCTTTGTTATTAAGCACGATCGTGATAATAGTTAACATAGTCATGCCAATAACAAATCATATGAATTTTTTAATTTGTGATTTTAGCATAGCCATGTGGATAGTTAGCATGACTGTGCTAATAACAAAAATGCATATTTTTCTATATTGATGCTTTCAGAACAGTTGTACTCAAAGTTAGCATACCACACCAAAATAAAAAAGGTATGAATTTTTGAGTTTTTGATTTTAGTATGATCGTACTGAAATTTAGCACAATCATGCTGTTGGTGTAAAACAGTATGAAGGCAAGTGCACCTTATCGTTTTATGAAGTAAAGAATGAGTAGAGTATCGTCTCCACAGGGATTTGGTTCAAATACTGAATTCCTACTAGTCCACTAATTGAACTCAGTTATGGGGTCACGTAGGCAACGCAAACAGAAATCAACAAGAATTCACAAAATCTATCACACTTCTGGAACTCTATCCAGTATGCAAAGAATACTTCAAAATAATATCTAAACTATCAAACACTCAACAACTGATATAAATGTGTAAGAATTCAAATTGTGGAAGATGTTAGGGTTGGATTTCACCAAAACTTCCCCTATGT
The DNA here is from genome assembly GCA_037954105.1 of Canavalia gladiata. Lineage (NCBI taxonomy): Eukaryota > Viridiplantae > Streptophyta > Magnoliopsida > Fabales > Fabaceae > Canavalia > Canavalia gladiata. The sequence goes on from CM075662.1 coordinate 4,396,345, forward strand.
AACCTTTGATCATTACATATATTCAAGATAAAATGTGGTTGAAGATCGAATTCACAATTATTGATTGAAGGTCAATCCCTTGACTCATCAATTCTTCACTCAAATTAGGAATCCTAATCCCTTAGTAATTCTTAATTTGACGTGAGCCTTAAGTTCAAGAATTCAAACGATCTCACAATTGAAAACCTCTATCCCTAGAGCCTTCACAATTGTGTTATTCAATCTCAGTTCTAATTCTTAAACCAATTTCCCAATTGCGAAGAAGAATTTAGATTCAATTTATAAGTGGTCAAGTCATAAAAGCATTAAGCAAAGAGATGAATAATCAACGTTAAAGGAAAACAATCTTAAATAAATGCAAAATCTAGGTTACATAAGATCAATTAAGGATTCATCCTTCCCCAACAGGGGCTCAGTTACACATAATGAAGAAGAAGAAAACAGAGGAAGAAGAGAAAGTCATGATCATGGCAGCACGCTGCAGATGCACTTCGTCTTCCGTCCTAGGGTTGCTCCTTCACCCAGAATAGAACCAGCGTATGGGAAAACGGCGCTCTATCCTCTAGGTCTGCGCTCTGGAGATAGATTAGTGGATAGAGTGAATGATGCCCTGTTTTCGTTCTGTTCTGGGCTTTTTATAGCTACTGGTCTGTAGCGTTGCGTGTCCAACGCGGCCCAATTGCGTTGCCAACGCGGAACCCTGTAACAGATTGTAGAAATTAAAACACATCAGATTTATGATAATTTATCACCCAAAAGACTCTAAAACTGTATTTTCCATATTGTGCATGGGTTATTCAGTTTTATGTCATTTTCTCATGTTCTAATGGTGTTTTATGCTTCAATTACTTGCAATTACATTGAATTATGTTCCAAATAAGTGTCTTATTGGACACTTATCACATGCTAAGAATAAAGTATATGATTATTGGTAAAACTTAGTTTGAGGCGTGTAGTTGCACTATCCTAGAGAATATTTTCACTCGGATGCGGTATCCTCTAGGATTCAACAGACTCATCTACAAAAGGAAAGTAGGAGCAGAACTAGCAAAGAAAGAAAGTAAACCAGCAGATAAAGAAGAAAAATTTTGCTTATCCTGTAGGATTCAACAGACTCATCTACAAAAGAATGTTGTTTGTCCTCAAGCAACCCCAAACTTAGAATTGTTGTTTGTCCTCAAGAAATTCCAAACTTGGTGTAAAACTTAACCTCAGATACAAGCAACCTTCTCCTAGTTCCTTTGGCTAGGCATATTCATGGTTTTTCACAGTCTTGGCTGGAAATGAGCTAATCAAACACAAAGAATTGGGTATAAGGCTCAAGGGGCTAAACAATGGACAAGAATGCAAGGTGGGTCATTTGGTCAAGTAGGTGCATATCAAAGAAGTGCCTTAATCCTGTTTATGCAAGCATGGGATACTAGATTTCAACTAAGAAACAGGGCAAGTTCTGGAATGAAACTCAATTTGTGACCATACACACACAAAAGAAATAAGTGTTGAGGTCCAACCACTCACAGGCAATTTGTGCAAGCCTAGAACATGCATTACAGTTTAATTGTTGCAAACCATAACAGAACAACAAAGTAATTCTCATTCAATCATGCTACATTCTGCATCATGCAATTGAACATTTAGGGACTGTGCAATCTCTCCATGCTGTGGAGAATGAAGTTCTATTACAATTGATGCTCATTGGAGAGGGAAGAGGAATGATGTTAAAGGTTGATTTGAGTGTTGGGTTGAGAAAACCCCTACACTGTGCTTATTCAGTGGGTGAACTATGCATGAGTGTGCTCTGGTGATAAGATGAGTGAAAGTAGCAATGCGGTGCTTCACTCGACCCAGACGCGTTGGGCACGCAAGGGTTAGTTGCGTTGGCAAAGCAACTGGGCAGAATGCAGATTCATGTGAATTCATTTTAAATTCTGCATAATTAATGTATCAGCATTCAAACAGCACTGTAATCGTTTGAGTTAGATTTCACTCATTGATCTAATGCACAATTCACTATTTAAAACCATTTGGAAAGATCTCACCAAGTGGTTAGGTTAGCTAAGGTCCTTGGTGTGGAACATGTGTGTCAAGCTGTGAAATTCTGGGCATGTAACCTGTCATTTCTGTTGCTCTTGCTAGTCCAGACCTGCATGAATAGTCAACTGCACTGCTTTTATTTATTCTACTTAGTATTTACATATACTTTTCTCAATTTAAATTAAAATGAAAGGAAAAACTAGTTTTTCAAGGGTTGCCTCCCTTGCAGCGCTTGTTTAATGTCCCTAGCTTGACAGTTTGAGATTCAGTCAAGTGACTGAAGGGTGCAGGTAGTCTTCTCCCTGCTGATTTCACCTCCATGATAGTGCTTGACACATTGACCATTGACTTTGAAGCTTCTTTGGGACTGCATATCTTCAAGGGTGATGACACCATAGTCTGAAACTTCTTTAATCACAAAAGGACCTGACCACTTGGACTTCAACTTTCCTGGAAACAGTTTAAACCTGGAGTTGAACAGCAACACTAGCTGTCCAGGTTCAAAGACTCTATGTTTGATCAGTTTGTCATGTCATTGCTTGGTCTTTGCCTTGTAGATATTTGCATTTTCGTAGGCATTGAGGCGAAATTCCTCTAATTCATGCAGCTGTAACAGTCGATTTTCTCTGGATATGTTAGCATTGAAGTTGAGAAATCTGGTTGCCCAGTATGCCTTATGCTCAAGTTCCACATGTAAGTGGCACGCTTTCCCAAAAACCAGCTAGTATGGCGACATACCAATGGATGTTTTGAAAGTTGTTCTATAGGCCCAGAGTGCGTCATCTAACCTGTTTGCCTAGTCTGTCCTGGAACTGTTCACAGCCTTCTCTAGGATCTGGTCCATGAATGGAAGAGGGAAATGATCATTTCTGGTGGACTCATTAAGTCTCCTGTAATCTATGCACATATGCCAATCAGTCACTGTCCTTGTATGAATAAGTTCGTTCTTCTCATTAGGGATCACTGTTATCCCTCCTTTCTTAGGCACAACCTGAACTGGGCTGACCCAAGAGCTATCGGAGATTGGGTAGATGATAGATGCATCCAATAACTTGAGGACCTCTTTCTTCACAACCTCTTTCATAGTTGGATTAAGCCTTCTTTGGGCCTGCACTACAAGTTTAAAATCTTCCTCCATTAGGATCTTGTGCATGCAGAAGGAAGGACTTATTCATTTTAGATCTGAAATAGTCCTTCCAATGGCAGACTTGTGAGCTCTTAGAATCCTCAACAATTTCTCCTCTTCTTGTTCATTGAGGGAGTTGCTCACAATTACTGGAAACGTGTTCTTTTCCCCCAAGAATGCATAATAGAGGTGAGATGGAAGCTGCTTCAGTTTTGTCTATGGGCTGTCCACTTTTCATTCTTCCTTTGGTAAACCTTCAGAGAGTTGTGAACTTGACTTCATGGGAGGATTAGCTTCAAGTGTGGCTATGCATTCCTCCACATCTTGGCTCTTTTTTTGTCTCTCTTGGCTCAGGCCTTTGGATTGACATAGTACACCTGCAAGAATGGACTCATTGTCCTGTTTTTCAAGAGGGACTGACAGTGGCGTTGCCAATGCGGTTACTGGCAGCGTAGCCAACGCGTCCATCCTCATGCAATGTGACTTTTCTGCAGGATGCTTCATAGCTTCAAACACATTGAACGTTACCTTTTCATCTTGCACTCTCAGCATCAGTTGCCCTTGTTGCACATCGATAAGTGCTCTTCCTGTGGCAAGGAATGGTCTTCCTAGGATCAAAGGAATTTCAGCATCTTCCTCCATGTCCAACACCACAAAGTCAGCTGGTAATATGAATCTGTCTACCTTGACCAGGAGGTCTTCCACAACACCATATGGATGTTTAATCGATCGATCAGCCAGTTGGAGACACATCATGGTAGGCTTCAACTCCTCAATTTTCAGTTTCTTCATTATGGAAAGGGGCATCAAGTTGATGCTGGCTCCTAAGTCACATAATGCCTTTCCAATCTGCAAATTCCCAATGGTGCAGGGAATTGCAAAAGATCCTGGATCTTTCAACTTCTGAGGTAGCTTCCTTTGAATGATGGCACTGCACTCTTCTGTAAGAGCTACAGTTTCATCTTCCTTAAGCCTCCTCTTCTTGGACAACAACTCCTTCATGAATTTTGTGTATAAAGGCATCTCTTCCAGTGCTTCTGCTAGTGGTATGTTGATTTGCAGTTTCCTGAAAATATCCAGGAATCTGGAAAACTTTCTCTCTTCTTGTTGTTTCTTCAGCCTTTGAGGAAATGAGATATTTGGCATTGATGACGTAGCTTTTTCCCCGTTGGCTAAGGCTTCCTCAAATAGTTGCTTTTTGTTTTTTCTCACTAGTCTGTCATGAAAGTCCTTCTTCTGCAACTCCTTTGCTGCTGATTTTGGGTTGACTGCTAGCTCTCCTCCTGGCTGCATGTCTGTTTCAATGTTGGATGGTTGGTCTGCTGGATCAGTGGCATCATTGGTTTGTATGATCACGTCCTCTGTTTTCTCTGGTATTATGGGCAGCCTTGGTTCTATCAACTTTCCACTCCTTGTTGTGATGGCATTGCATTGCTCCTTGGGATTCATCGTTGTGTCACTGGGAAAGCTCCCAGCACTCCTTTCTGTAAGTTGTTTTGATAGTTGTCCCACTTGATTCTCCAGATTCTTGATGGATGCTTGAGTGGATTGCATGAACTGGCGGAGTATATTCCCTAAGTCTACAGAGTTGTCCTGTGGTTGGTTTGTCTGCTGTTGACTAGGTTGCTGCTGCACATACTGTCCGTTCCTCCTAGGGTTGTTCTGGTTCCTGAAATTAGAATTATAAGAGTTAGAATAAGGAGGATACTTAGGCCTTTGTGGCTGGCCCATATAGTGCACTTGCTCCTAGCTAGAGGTTCCTGTTATGTCTATGTCACAACATCCGTTTTCATGTTCTCCCCCACAAAAGTCACATTTCAGGACTTGTGTTAGTTGAGGGTTTCCTACGTTGAAGACCTGTAACTGTTTTGTCAAAGCCTCCAGCTGCTGTGAGATCAGCTTGTTTTGAGCAAGTATTGCAGTTTACGTGTCCAATTCCAGCGCACCTCTCTTAGGAACGCTTCTGTCAGTTGGTGATTGATACTCGTTGGAAGCCATTATTTCAATCAGCTCCATGGCCTCCGCTGCAGTTTTAGTATTCAGGGATCCTCCTGCTGAGGCATCTATGATGAGTCTTATGGCTGACTTGACTCCATTGTAGAAAATATGAACTTGATGGACATCGAAGAAGCCATGGTGTGGACACTTCCGTAAGAGCTCCTTAAACCGTTCTCAAGCCTCATAGAGTGACTCTCTTTCCTTCTGACCGAAACAGGAGATCTCTCCTCTCAGCTTGTTGTATTTAGAGGGTGGGAAGTACTTCATGAGAAATTTGGATACCAATTCCTCCCTGGTAGTAATACTTCCTCTTGGCTGGGTTTGCAACCAATACTTGGCACGATCTCTTAAGGAAAATGGAAATAATCTCAATCTGATCGCTTCGTCAGAGATGCCATTCATCTTGATTGTGTCACATATTTGGAGAAAGCTTGAGAGGTGGAGGTTCGGGTCTTCCACTTCACTTCCTCCAAACTGGTCCTGTTGCACTAGATGGAGTAGGGCAGGTTTAATTTCAAAGGTGTTCGAAATGATTGGTGGTCTCACAATGCTAGCGCTGCAACCTGCAGAATTTGGGACTGCGTATCTTCCCAACGTAATCCTCCTGATAAGCGGATGTTCCTCCATGATAGAGTGATGCACAAGGTTCTCTTCGCTGGTCCTTTGCAGTCTCTGTTGCTCTTGTTGCACCTTTCGTAATCTCGTTTCCTTTCGGTTTCTTCTTGCGAGCTTCTCAATCTCAGGTTCAAAGATCAATTCATGTTCTTGTTCACCTCGCATAAACAAGTTAAACAAGATTAAACCGAAGAAAGAATCAGTATGCAACAAAGTCAGAAATATAAAACAGAATTGCTCAATCTAGTGTATTCGTAGTACTTTTCAATATTGAAAAACAAATCCCCGGCAACAGCGTCAAAAAATTGTTGGTGTATAACGTATGAAGGAAAGTGCACCTTATCGTTTTATCAAGTAAAGAATGAGTAGAGTATCGTCTCCACAGGGATTTGGTTCAAATACTGAATTCTTACTAGTCCACTAATTGAACTCAGTTATGGGGTCACGTAGGCAATGCAAACAGAAATCAACAAGAATTCACAGAATCTATCACACTTCTGGAACTCTATCCAGTATGCAAAGAATACTTCAAAATAATATCTAAACTATCAAACACTCAACAACTGATATAAATGTGTAAGAATTCAAATTGTGGAAGATGTTAGGGTTGGATTTCACCAAAACTTCCCCTATGTAACCTTTGATCATTACATATATTCAAGATAAAATGTGGTTGAAGATCGAATTCACAATTATTGATTGAAGGTCAATCCCTTGACTCATCAATTCTTCACTCAAATTAGGAATCCTAATCCCTTAGTAATTCTTAATTTGACGTGAGCCTTAAGTTCAAGAATTCAAACGATCTCACAATTGAAAACCTCTATCCCTAGAGCCTTCACAATTGTGTTATTCAATCTCAGTTCTAATTCTTAAACCAATTTCCCAATTGCGAAGAAGAATTTAGATTCAATTTATAAGTGGCCAAGTCATAAAAGCATTAAGCAAAGAGATGAATAATCAACGTTAAAGGAAAACAATCTTAAATAAATGCAAAATCTAGGTTACATAAGATTAGTTAAGGATTCATCCTTCCCCAACAGGGGCACAGTTACACATAATGAAGAAGAAGAAAACAAAGGAAGAAGAGAAAGTCATGATCATGGCAGCACGCTGCAGATGCACTTCGTTTTCCGTCCTAGGGTTGCTCCTTCACCCAAAATAGAACCAGCGTATGGGGAAACGGCGCTCTATCATCTAGGTCTGCGCTCTGGAGATAGATTAGTGGATAGAGTGAATGATGCCCTGTTTTCGTTCTGTTCTGGGCTTTTTATAGCTACTGGTCTGTAGCGTCGCGTGTCCAACGCGGCCCAACTGCGTTGCCAACACGGAACCCTGTAACAGATTGTAGAAATTAAAACACATCAGATTTATGATAATTTATCACCCAAAAGACTCTAAAACTGTATTTTCCATATTGTGCATGGGTTATTCAGTTTTATGTCATTTTCTCATGTTTTAATGGTGTTTTATGCTTCAATTACTTGCAATTACATTGAATTATGTTCCAAATAAGTGTCTTATTGGACACTTATCACATGCTAAGAATAAAGTATATGATTATTGGTAAAGCTTAGTTTGAGGCGTGTAGTTGCACTATCCTAGAGAATATTTGCACTCGGATGCGGTATCCTCTAGGATTCAACAGACTCATCTACAAAAGGAAAGTAGGAGCAGAACTAGCAAAGAAAGAATGTAAACCAGCAGATAAAGAAGAAAAATTTTTAGTGCAAAAAAGTAAGTTGTGTCTCCTTTATATAAGAGTGATGCTTCAGAAAAAATTGATAGTCAATAAATGGTAATAAAACTCATTTAAAAGAATAATTAAGTTAATTTAAAATTTAAATTTAAATATGAAATTCAAACAAAAATTAATTTCTATTAAAACCAAAATTAATTATGTAACGATCGACTTTTAAAATCGGATAATCAAGTAATAGGAATAATTGGAAATAATTGTAACAATGTGTGGTTTAACCAAAATAAATAATAGATTAGTTTTGGAATATAACAATGAATGACAACAAAAAAATAAAACCTTCAAATATAGGATTTTCTGGCTAAGCAAATAATTTTAGTTTTTAAAAATGATTATTAAAACCAAAAAATACGTGGACTGCATTATCGCGTGCAGGGGGGTTTTTCCGTTTTGAACTGAACTAGTTCAACCTCATGCGTATGAGGCTTCAACCTTACTTACTTGTCTACAAGCCTAAGGAGTAGCCTAGTATATAAGGTCTATATTGGTCCCTATTCCAAGCAATGTAAGATTTAATCCCTTTTAAAATATTACCAATAACCCCCCACATATTTTAAAAGGGTTAACAATTTGTTGAAAAAAGAAGAGAAAAGTTCCGTTGGATTTTCTTTAGGTGTAACATGCATAAGGTCCAGAGTCTTTTGGACTATGAACCAAACTTTAGACAAATGAGCTTAACTTGTAATAGTTTGGTGAAGCAGAACTTCTATGAATCAAAAACAATTTTATGAAAGTTAGGGGCTTGCCTGTCACATTATAACCCCTACACCTATCCACCGTTTTTGCTAGTTTTACGCTAATAGGCCATGCGTCTGCCTGGTAGTTCATGAATGCTCTAGAGATGAAGCCTCAATCTCATAAAAGCGGCCCCACTTGACATTCATATAAGTGACCTCATCAAGTGTATCTACATTTAATACACTACCCATAAGGGATACGAATGTCATTAAAACCGTTTAAGTTAACCTCTCATCCAATGCATCCTAGCATTTCTCACATCATAGGAATGAAAATTTTAGTAGTGATAAAAGGATCAACAATTACTTTTTATTACCCATATGAACCTTCTTCCTGAGATCTCCAATCACAAAGGTTAGGTTTCTATCATTGTTAATTTAATTATTGGATCAAGTCTCACTTTTCTTGATGTTTCATAAGTCATTTTTCTACCTAATGGTTTGGTTAGAGGATCGGCCAAATTTACTTATGATTTCACATAATCAATGAAAATAACTCCATTCTTTAGCAGCTGCTTTATCACATCATATCTTAGACGTATATATCGATTCTTACCATTGTAAAAGTTATTTTTTGTGATTGCTATTGTAGACTTATTGTCACAATGCATAAACATTGAGGGTGTTGGTTTAATTCATAAAGGAATATTTGCTAAGAAGTTTGTTAGCCATTTAACCTCTTGCTAGCTAGTTCTAAAACAATGAACTATGACTCCATAGTGGATTTTGTAATAATAGTTTATTTAAATGATCTCCAAGATATTGCACCATTTCTTAGTGTAAATACATAACTTCTATTGGATTTTGTCTCATTTGAAATTTGAAATCCAGTTTTTATCACTGTATCCTTCCAGTACAACGAGAAATCCACTATATTATATTCCATAATTAATGATACCTCTTAAGTATTTTATTAGTCTAACTAATGCAATCCAATGATCATTATTAGGATTTTATGTATATCTACTTAATATTCCTATAGCATAAGCTATGTATGGTCGAGAGTAATTCATTAAGTGGAACAGACTCCTAATCATTTGAGCATATTTTGTCTATGAAATGAATTATTCTTTATTTTTGTTTAAATGATAATTTTCATCATAAGAAGTACTTACTAGTTTTACATCATAGTGATCAAACTTCTTAAGAGTTTCTCGATATAGTGTTCTTGAGATATTATTATACTATCACATTTCCTTATGATTTTAACACCTAGAATCACATTTGCTTCACCCATATCTTTCATGTCAAATTTAGAAGAGAGAAATATTTTAGTGCTATTCACTATATCATTACAAGTGTCAAAGATAAGCATATCATCTACATACAAGCATATAATTACACATTTATTATTTTCTAGTTTAGTATAAACACACTTGTCACTCTCATTAAATAAAAATCCATGACTAATCAAAATATTATCAAATTTTTCATTCCATTGTTTAGGTGTTTTAACCCATATAAGGATTTATGAAGTTTACATACTTTATTTTCTTGACCAAAAACTACACTTTCTTCAAGTTGTACCATATAAATTTCCTCTTCTAAGTCTTTATTCAAAAAATCAGTTTTAACATCCATTTGATCAATAACTAATCTAAAGATTGAGGCCAATGCAATTAAAACTCTAATAGAGGAAATCCTAGTTACAGAGGCAAAGGTATCAAAGTAATCTATGTTATGTTTTCGGGTAAAACCTTTTGCAACTAAGCGAGCTTTATATTTTTCAACAGAACCATCAAGATAATATTTTCTTTTAAAGATCCCCTGCAACCTATTAGTCTAGCCCCTAGGGGTAAATATACTAAGGTCCATGTGTTATATTTCATAATAGATTCAAGTTCACTTTTAATAACCTTTCTCCAAAAACAAGCATTAGAAGAGGAGATAGCTTCAATATAAGTTAAAGGATCATTTCTCACAAGGTATAAATAAAAGTCATGTCCTAGTAAGGTTTCTTTCCTTTGTCTCCTATTTCTTCTTAAATCCTCATTTGGAAGCTCATTATCTTATATAGAAGGATTTTCATAATTGTCTAGATTAGGTTCTTTTGAAATACTTTCAATTTTTAATGGAAAGATATTTTCTATAAATTCATCAATTTTAGTCTCAATTATATAGTTTTTATCAAGCATATCACTTTTTAAAATAAGAAATTTATAAGTAGCAGTATGTTGAGCATATCCTATAAACATACAATTAGAAGTTTTAAAGTTCATCTTTCTTTTTTTTAGGATTAGGCAACATAACTTTAGCTAAACACCCTCACACTTTTAAGTAAGTTAAATTAGGTTTATAACTCTTCCATAATTCATAAGGAGTTTTTCACATTTTCTTTTAAGAAATCTTATTTTGTATGTGACATACGGATAATAAGGCTTCATCCTAAAGGTTATCAGGTGCATTAGAAATAATGAGCATGATATTCATCATTTCTTTTAATGTCCAATTTTTTCTTTTTACTACTTCATTTGACTCAAGTGAGTAAGGGGGAGTTATTTCATGTATTATGTCTTCTTTCTCATAAAATTCATTGAAAGTTATATATTCACTGCCCCTATTTGATCTAATTCTTTCAATCTTTCGATTAGTTGATTTTCTACTTCTGCTTTATATGATGAAAACATATTAAAGATCTCATCTTTATTCCTAATTAGATATAGTTTGATATACCTAGAACAATCATTTATAAAGGTTACATAATATTTCTTACCACCTCTAATCATTTATAAAGGTTACGTAATTTCATCATAAAACGTATGTTTTCAAATTTTCTGAAATTCACATGACGAGTTCTAATATGAAGGAGTAACGTTCTATAATGTTCCGTATTTTAATTCATGCATATTCAAAGGCGGCTTACGTCGGTTTAGATTCTGCGAACACGTAAATTTTAGAAAATCATTGTTTTAATTAATTTCGTAAAAAAAATCTATTTTCGAATTTTCTAAAATTCATGTGACAAGTTCAAATATGAACAGGTAGCGTTCTCTACCATTCCGTATTTTAATTTATGCAAATTTAAATGCGACTTACGACGGTTTGAACTCTATGAACATGTAAATTTTGGAAAGTATATTTAAATTAGTTCCACATAAAAACATTTTTACCAAATTCTCAATCTTATGAATTTTTCGAGAGATCGAGTCTCTTCACCATAACTACGTAACCTTGAGTTTTTCGTTATATCGAAGAATACGTAAAAGTAGGATTAAGTCATGTCACGTTATTCTCATACATAAACTATTTATTTCTATACTATTTAAGAAATCAAACAATTTTCAAAACATCAAACTTACATACTCAATTTAAAGATACAACTACAACAACTATCAATGTATTTTAATTGATTTTAAATAATAATTAAATATTTAAGATTAAACAAATACACATGACATTTTAAAATGATCAAATTACCATTAAGTAACTCTTAATTTTAACTATTGATGTATAGTTGTACAATTTTATCATTTCCATTTTTTACCAATATTTACAAAATAAAATATAAATTTGTAATAGCTTGCTCTCACTCTAATAATTATAACTAAAATAAATAATTTTTATACAAAATTTAAGTATCTATTTATATTTTTCAACTCATAAACATACATTTAAATTTAAGAATAAATATTTTCATTATCATGAAAATATATTTATATTAAAACTACGTTGAATAATATTTATATAACATGACAAAGAAACTTATAAAATTTGGTTGTGCATAAGATTTTTTTATATATCATTTTGTAGTGTCAATTTTTAATATATGTTTTCTTATAGGGAAGGAATTACTACAAATATGAAAATCTAACGGGAGGAAATCATTTTCTACATATGTGCTGATGAAGAGAGAGGAGAGGGGGGATGACTACGATAATGCGAATGGTGTGTGTTACGTGCGCGGTGTTGTGTGAGTATTCAAGTGTTGCGTGGTGTGGAAAAAAGAGAAAATGTGAGAAATGATGAAAGAAACAAAAACGAGGCGTGTTTGCGTGTGAATGAGCGAATAGAGTAAATGAAATAAGTGATAAATTTGGTAAGGATAAATGTGAGTGAGATGGCTTCTTCGTCAGCTGAATGTGAATACTCACAGCAATTTTCAAATTAATTTATCTATTATTTACACCTCTCAATTTAAAACCTTAGGAGTATATAAAAGTCCTTTCTTAAATGTGTATCTTGTCTTTTTAATCGACAAAACCTTAATAGGTCCATCCTCATTAACTATCATTTATTCGGTAAATTGATGGTTGCCAGAAACAATCAGCAGTTTTTGAAATTGATATCATTATTGTTAAAGTTAATAGTAGTTTGCCAGCAGAAAATTGTACCATCAAATAACACATGTTAGGCTTTTCTTATCCAAAATGTTTCATGTAATTAATTAAATCTAACTATTAAATATGATTTGTTTTTCACGGCTAGTTTAGACTTTTTTTCTACTTATTGATTAATAACCTCTCTGGTCTGTATGTGGCAGATTAGAACTCCTTGGTTTGATATTGGAGCGGAAGGGATAACTCAATGTCCACATGATTAATTATGTTGATTCCTTATTCTTTTGTTTGGTCTTCTAATTTTAAATTCTAGAAGATGAAAGAAAACATCTAGAATGCATTGCGTACCAACTAGTAAGTTATATTTATAATCCATTCATTTCATCATTCAATATATCAAAACAATTTGTTTCTAATTTGCTTGCACCGTCTGTATTGCAGCCTGGTACATGTCTTTACCTCGCTCACTATGGAATGCAAAGAGAAGCATGGTTGTATGGATTAGTTCACGTTGAACCATGTGCCCCTAAACTCTTTGTTTATGACCTTGATCCAAACATTATTCTGATCAATTAGTACCACCACAGCACCTACAAACAAGCCTGGTACATTCTACTCAAAAATTTTGTTTCATATTTTATTAAAAGAGTTTAGGCACTTAAGATTTACCAAAGTTTCCTTCAACATATTATCAACTTCTTGAGGGAAACCTCATGTACGTGGTTCAATTCAAAATCTACTATCTATTCTACTCGGACTTTAGCTTCACCTTCTCTCATATTTGATTGAACTTATTTTTTAAAACAGAATTACTTACTTTTTTTAAAAAAAAAATTTCTTAAAAATTTTGAAAGATAAACGATTATTTGCTAAAATTAATACATTCCTAAACAATCACTTTATTAGAAGGTTCTAGATACTTAAACTTTATAGGTTTGAGATAGGTGAATAAGTTTTTTAATATAGTAAATGTGTGTGAATTTGATTAATAAGAATAGGTATGTGTAAAATAAAATTATAGTACATAATATTCATTATTATATTATGATTTATTATAATTTCATTATTTTTATAATTAAAATAACAATTATAAATAAAGATGTATCAAAATACTTGTTTTGTAAATTAATTAAATTTTAAATATATATAAAAAGAAAAATATTATTTTTTATATAAATTTAACCCTTTATCATTAGGTTTATCTTAATATATTATTTTTAAAATATTGCTTATCTAAATTTGATAAATATTAATTAAACAATTAAATTTTCATAAAATAAATTTCGTACCTTAAAGCTTCTAAATTATCTACATGAGTTTCAATTCATTTAAGAAGTAAATAATCTAAGTTTATATTAGAAATACAATACTTATTAGAAGCTGCACAAGATAACTAACAACTATAACTTCTATTACCTATTATAACTTTTCATCATCTACATATACCATAACCTCGTTCCATAATAGTTATTTATGTTTTTGGAGTGTCAAATTGTTTTCCATTTTTTAGGTTAACATCTATCTCCACTTTTGGTGAAAACATTCCACATCATAAATTCCACTTTTGGTAAAATTGTTCCACATCACAGATTTATTATGAATGTATTTAATGCATATTAACTATTTCACCACTTTTTAATATTAAACCAAGGTTTATGATGTTCCTTATCATAATAATCTTGATTAACTTGTGATTGGTTATCCTTATGGTATGTATATGCATGTGAGTCCAAATTATCATTATCACTATTTTATCAAAACAATAGGACATTAGGATCCAATTTTCAACCATAGTGGGTCCTTGAAATTACAAACACCATTATTTTACATTATTAATTATTATTTCTTGTAAGTGATGAAATTGTTCAACTAGTAATGATAATTATTAGGGTTTCATCAAGGCGAGTAAGTCCAATTAGATAGTTTCAGCTATAGGAAGCAACCTCAGTCCATTGATAAACTCAAACCTAGTTCATATACCTCCTAGGTTCAAATATATTCATTCTCATGAATTTTGATATTTTTCTATCATGAGTCAACCCCTCGATTTTTTAACTTTCCTTCTACAAAAGGATATTATCCTCATATTGAAGATTTCTAAAATAACATTTTATACATATGATAATGTTAATCAATTACTAAATATAGTTCTCATTATTCATACTTATCTCATATAAAGATCATGCATTCTTTTTCAAATTCAGGACCTCTTCCACTTATTTTGTGGATTAATTCAAAAATACTTAAAATTTTCATTTATAATCTCTATATATCAACTAAGGTTTCGAACATTACTTCATCAATACACTTCTATATAATAACAATACACATTGACAATATTTTAGACTTCCATAAGCATACATAATATCTACTTAAAATAAGTTGCATGACCATAATCAATATTTTGCACAATTGTGCTAACACAACTTTGTATGGCCGTATAGGTTTTCTACGTGGTCATATAGTACTCTTTTTGCACGTTTATGTGATTCTTCTCTATAATCATGTTTTTCATGTTTTTCATGTTTATGCTTTCTCAATCTTATACGTCTTTATCTCCATTGTTTGGCAAGGATGTATTTAAAGTGTGCACAGTCGTTCTTAAAGCATTAGTCCAAAATTTTACTAAATTTTAGTCTTAGTACAATCATGATTGATTCTTACACGATAGTACTTAAGTTCAGCACATAATTATTAGTATTTTAAACTTTTTATCCTTCAACAATTTATATAGTATATATTTCTTGAAGTATAGACAAAAATTTTGTAAAAATTATTATTTAAAAGTTTAGAATCAAATTATTATTTTTCTAAATTTTTGGAAAATTGTTTAAGAATAAAAATAAATTTTTCATGCATTATCTAAACAACTTGACAAATTATCTTATAATTTTTTAGAATAAATATTAATATAAAATTATTCCATCTTTTTCATATTTTATCCTTAAATTCAAAATATATTTTTCTATATGTAAAATAGACCAATTAAAGTTTAAATATATTTTTTAAACATTATGAAAAAAAAGGAAGATAATATTTTATAGAGTAATGGATTTTAAATATTTTTATAAAATAGAATATAATTTAATTTTTCATTAAATTTTTTAATTAAATATTTCTTTATATTTATTACATAAAAATATATTTATATAATTTTAAAAATTACTAAAAAATGTTTTCTCAAAGAAATTTTTTTTAACTGTTCTAAATTTAAAGATCATAATTTTTAAAATTTATAAAAAATTGTATAAATATCTAATAGCTATAAAAATTTGTGTAAGTATGCATTATCAAACCACTCAAATTTTATATCCAAAATCTCATCTATGAATAAAAATTTTATTAATAATTTAAAATTTTAGTATATTATTTTTTAATATATTATTTTACATAAATTTCAATAATTTTTTAATTTAATTTTATTAGCATAATTTAATAATTTCAATATTCAATCATCAATCATACAAAATTTATTCTAAAATTAAATTTAAATATAATTAAATATAAATTTTAAATTTTTAAATAATAAATAAAATTTTATTATAAAATTGATGTTACTTCATTGTATTTCTTTTACGTGACTAACATTGAAGTTTGATGTAACTTTATTTCCTCGATTCTTCCAATTAGCCGTAACAACCTCCCCCTAACTTTATTTCCCAGGAGATGATGTGTGCTTTAAATATTGATAGAATATGATTTACATAACCAGCTTTTGAGTGAACTGAGCGGACTAGGATCCTTTTTCGTTAAAAAATTGTAGTGTGTGAGAGTGCGTAATTATTAATTTTTAATTATTGAATGAAGATCCAATTATTTAAAGTTATTTAAATCTTTTATCATTGATGTGATTAAAAATAAATTTAAGGGTTCAATCTTTATACATGGAATGTAGATCAGTGACAGCACAAGTATTTTGAATTGCAGTGATAACCCTTAATTGGTGAGCTCACAGCAATAGGTATCCAACAACAGTTTTGTTTGAATCCCAGGATGGAACAAACCTCAGTTAACTGGACCCTGGACAGTAGCATGCCTCATGAAGACGTCACCCTCAAAAAATAGTAAATTTCAGAATTCTACACACTTTAAGTGTTGAGCAATATTATGGGGTTCCCAAGTGACACAATCTTAGTATATGCGTTTTTGCTGATATTTTCCATCATTTTGCGGGGTTTGGCCTCTGCGAGTGATACCATTACATCATCTCAATCCATCAGAGACTTGGAGACATTAACCTCAAGTGACAGTGTCGTCAAACTTGGTTTTTTCAGCCCAGAGAATTCAACACACCGCTATGTAGGAATCTGGTATCTCTATGACTCCAATGTCATATGGGTAGCTAACAGAAACCAACCACTTCTAGATTCTTCTGGGGTTCTCAGAATCTCTGAAGATGGTAATCTTGTTGTACTTGATGGGAAAAACCAGCTTATTTGGTCATCAAATGTGTCAAACGCTGTAAAAGCCAATTCCACTGCTCAACTTTTACGTTCTGGGAATTTAGTGCTGCAAGATGACACCACTGGACAGACCATATGGGAGAGTTTCAAACATCCTTGCGATGCAGCTGTGCCATCGATGAGAGTCAGTGCTAACAGAATCACAGGTGAGAAAATGCGGTATATATCATGGAAAAGCGCTTCTGATCCTTCTACTGGCTACTTCTCTGCTACCCTTGAACGTTTGGATGCTCCAGAATTATTTATATGGAAAATTAATGGAACTCGCCCTTATTGGAGGTCTGGTCCATGGAATGGTCGAATCTTTATTGGAATGTGGTCGATGTCTCTATTTGGATGGAATACAGAATATCGATATGGATGGAGTATAGGATATGAAGGGAATGGAACTGTTTATATAACTTCCAATTTTACTGATCCAGCTGCATTTTTTATTCTTACCTTGACCGCAAAAGGCCAATATAAATTGGTAAAATATTCCAACAGAATCCAAGTGCTGAATCTGACGTGGGAACATTCTGGTTGTGAAATTTATGGCACATGTGGGGCATTTGGAAGCTGTAATACACTGAGTTCACCAATCTGCAGCTGTTTGAATGGATATGAACCCAGGAATCCAGAGGAGTGGAGTAGGCAAAATTGGACTGGTGGGTGTGTGAGAAAGGAGCCATTCAGGTGTGAGAGGTTGAGAAATGGAAGTGAATCTGGTCAAGAAGACGAATTCTTGAAACTTGAAATGATGAAAGTTCCAGACTTTGTTGAGAGGTTAGAAGTTGAGGAAGGCCAATGTGGAACTCTGTGCTTGAAGAATTGCTCATGTTTGGCATATGCATATGATCCTGGAATTGGCTGTATGTATTGGAGTGGAAACTTACTTGACTTACGAAAATTCTCAAATGCAGCAGGACTTGATCTCTACATCCGTCTTGCCTATTCAGAATTTCAATCCAGTATGTGGTTTTATTGTTCTATGTTCATGTCTAACCTTAACAAGTCAAATTCTAATCTTCCAATTTATTGTTTACCAGTCTGATTCTGGATCAATTTTCTTATAAATTTTGTTAGGTAATGCACAAAAGCATTCAAATAAAAGCAGAGAAAAGAGATTGGTCATTGGAATTACAGTGGCAATTGGAATGGTTATTTTGGCCATCTGTGTATATCTAGGCATTCTTACATATCACTCCCGGAAAGGAACTGCTAAACATTCAGGTAAGCAGTACTAGAATTTGGAAAACTTAAATTTGAGAAGAACAATTAGTATTGATTTTCGTCATGTGTGCTTCTTCTAATCTTGATGCCAAACAATTTAGAATACCATTGAATTCTGAAGCTTCAAGATTATATATTATTGGTAAATGATTCTCGGTATCCTACTTCATAATTTCTAGGTTAAGACAAAATGGAAATTATCCGTCTGATTATTCAATGACATCCTATAATTTCTAGCAAGACATGTTTCCTGGAATAAAGACATGTTGGAAAAGAATTTATCTCATGACCAATGATTTAATATTAACAGGAAATTGTAAGATGAATATGGTCACTAACATGTCAGAAATGGTTTCTCTGTATGTGGGGCTTGTTCTTTTAAATTATTTCATACAAATTAGAGAGGGGAAGAACACAGTTGTTATGTTTCTATTTTCTCAAAAAATTAATTCAACTGGAACATGTGTAGAATGTCGGAGCCAAAGAATGACTGAGATCCAGAAACAAGTTAAATTGGATGACCTACCGCTATTTGATTTTGAAGTTGTTGCCACTGCCACAAACAACTTTCACTCAGCTGATACACTGGGAAAGGGTGGTTTTGGTCCAGTGTATAAGGTAATATTTTGCCAAGTGACATTGGTTTCACATATTTGTAGAGCACAATTGCTAATTTGATTTTATTCAATTTCTTCTAGGGATTATTGCCAGATGGTCAGGAAATTGCAGTGAAAAGACTCGCCAAATCTTCTGGACAAGGATTAGAACAATTCATGAATGAGGTGGTTGTAATTTCTAAACTTCAACATCGCAATCTTGTAAAACTTCTTGGCTGTTGTATTGGAGAAGACGAAAAGATACTGATCTATGAGTTCATGCCAAATAAAAGTTTGGATGCATTTATCTTTGGTTAGTTTATACATCTACATATTTCACCTTCTAAATGTTCATGTCACTCATGATTGGTAAAATGAAATATGAACATATGGTTTTGATTCCAGATTATATAAGGTTTACATGGCAATATTTCTCTAATTATTTTTTTTTTTCTCTAGATCCAATCCAGCGGAAAAATCTAGACTGGACCAAACGTTTTAGTATAATTGAAGGAATTGCTCAAGGCCTACTTTACCTTCATAGAGATTCTAGATTAAGAATTATACATAGAGATCTAAAGGCAAGTAATATCTTACTCGATGAAAACATGAATCCAAAAATATCGGATTTTGGTTTGGCTAAAATGTATGAAGAGGAAGATGAAGTTAATACCAGAAGGATTGTTGGCACGTAGTAAGTATACCTAGCTTATTGTACTTGATATTATTAGCATATTGTTTGCTTTGAGAATTAACTTTATAATGTGATTGTAGTGGCTATATGCCCCCTGAATACGCTATGCATGGATTATTTTCTGAGAAAACAGATGTCTACAGCTTTGGAGTTTTGTTACTGGAGATTATTAGTGGAAAAGGAAACACTACCTTCAATAACGATGACCAGTTTCTCAACCTCATAGGATTTGTAAGTCTCTTTACGTAGGCTTTGTTTGGTTGCTAATAGTTCAGTTTAATTATATATGTCCTATGCTGCTTTTTCTTAGGCATGGAATCTATGGAAAGAAGACAATATCAGGTCTTTGATAGATCCAGAAATATCTGCTTCAGGGTCTGAGAGTCATATTTTGAGGTGCATCCACATAGCATTTCTATGTGTGCAAAAAGTTGCAAAAAGAAGACCAACTATGGCTACTGTAGTCTTGATGCTTAATGGAGGGATTTCCCGTCTCCCTCCTCCCAAGCAAGTTGCATTTGTGCAGAAGCAATATTCATCAAGTTTAGAGTCTCCTTCTCAGGCAAATCAGTGCAATTCCAACAACAATGTAACTCTTTCTGAGATCCTAGGCAGATACAAAAATATGGATTCAGTGTCAATGTAATAATCACATATAAGGATATTTCAATAATATTATAAGATATGTTATTATATTATGTTGGTTGAAAAAATTTGAAAATAAAGTAGAATAGAATAAGTTATCTTATTCTGTCCTTTGATTATCAACAACCAATTGAATTCTTATGTTTGTTTTGATAAAAAGTGGAAGAAATAAAAGAGAAGAAGAAAATTAAAATAAAAGAAATTATTTTCATTGTTTGAATGGACTGAAATATTGAGGGAATAGGATTTTTTTTATGGCTCATAAAAGGTAAAAAATCCTCCCCCTCCACCATGAAAAAGGGAGAAATAAGGAATCTTTATTTTTTATTTTTATAATATAGAAATAATAGATAAAATTATATTAATAAAAATATTTTTAAATTTAATTTACTTTTTTTATTAATATAATTTTTTTATACTTTCTACTTTTTTAAAATAAAGAAAGAAAAACATTTTCATTCTTTTCTATCTATATCTATATAAATAATATGTTTTACTTTATTTTTTATTTTAACATGTTTTTATATATTTCAATCATCATCTAAACATGGAGGATGTTACTTTTCTGGACTTCCAATATAAAAAAAGTAATTATTTCATGGTGATATTGAATAAAACTAACAAGTAGCTGTAGCACTACGATAGATTAAGGATATAAATGAAAAGTCGGTTGATGAAAAATATAGAATACAAAACACTTTTGGAATAAGTGATGGTGGATCTAATCAGGAACAGCAGAAAAATAAAGTGAGTAAAATTAATTTTAGATTGTTGAATATTTTTTAAAATATATATAAATATATTTTATATTGGAAGAATCTCATAATTGATTTTCTAACATTAAATAGGTACGAAAGCTCAAGTCAAAACTGCTAAACGTGTTAACAGTTTCTGCCATTATTATACAGGGAAACTTACTGTCTAATTTATTTCCTACGACGACTAAACATTTTTTTTCAACTGAATAATTTGTCGATTTTATATGCTTATGATCTGAACAATATTAGTAGCCATTTTTTTCTCCGTCAGCTTTCTCTTTTCCTACTTCTATCATGTCAGTGGTTATCACCAATTCTAAAACCAAGGATTGGAACAATAAGGATTTATTTGTCCTTGTCATAATTTTCTAAGTTGAGTTTCTATTGATTGCAATATGTGGTTTTATAACGTAAAATGGGTTGAATGGATACTTCTAAAGAATGATTTGTATGAATCTATCATGTGTCGATCTAATGTCATATGAGCAACCAACAGAAACCAACCCAGAGTGAAATCATGTACCGAATACATACAAAATGTTTGATATTCAAATCTGTCAAATATTAAGCAAGGTGGCTTGTTGCCTTCTCTCGGCCATGCTATTTTCTCATTCCAAAAAATTATCACACATACCCATGTATACGAATATATATATATATATATATATATATATATATATATATATATATATATATATATATATATATATATATATATATAAGTTATTGAATCTATTTTTTATTTGTTTAAAAAATCATCCAACCATTAAAATGAGTAACTTAAATTGATGGATAACAATGTTTATATAAGAATATCATAATTTTTTTCTCATTATTTGATGTTAATTTTTCTGTGTTTTCTCCTTTCCTTCGTAAGATTTGTTGTCTCTATCATGCTTTTTAACATGAGTGTATTATCATTTTTTATTAATTTATTTAATTTTTATAAATTTATTTTTAATTTTTAAAATAATATAAATTAGTCCAATATTTTAAAAAGTCTTAAAAATCAATTTATTTATTTATTTAAAATAATACAAATTAATTTTTTATAAATAGTACCAAAGATAAAAAATAAAAGATGATAATAAAAATTAAAAATTAACGGAAAAAATTTTTAGATAAAAAATTTATTTAAAAAAATTAAATGAATTAAAAATAAATATGCTAGTAAACTTCTTTTAATATTAAAGCTACAGTTTTAAATATACGGGATTTTACTTTAAATTTGTCTTAAAAGTCTTCTCAAGTGTACTTGGTTCATGAACTTCACGATTTGCCTAGGAATTTAGTTATGGATTGAAGGAATGAAAATTAGGTAAAAATAACGAAGGAGAACTGTTAACTCACTCAATTATAAAGAAGATTCAAGGACAACAAAGAAGAAAACAAAAAAAAAGGGTGACATGAGGGAATTTTTTAGGCAAATTCCTGTAGCAATTTCTTGCTTGTATGTATCTATCACTGATTAGACAAGAAATATCAATTAAATCAATCCTAGCATGACCTGTACATATATATCCCCTATAAAGTTGTGTAAAATTAAGTAAAATTTATTTTAATAATATTTTTAAATTATTAAATGTTTTTAAAATATATATTAATTGATTTAAATTTACATATTTTTATTAAAATACATGTTTTGTATTGTAAATATAAAATTTAATTATCTAATAAATATATTTTTTGCATTATAAAATATAAAATTTAATTATATAACTATAACATATTTTAATTTGATCTTTATAATACATCGATTTAGGAATAAACTTTTTTTCTTTTTTATAAGTTGTTAAATTTATTCCTTGAATTACGAACATATTTAGGTCAGTTTCCGTAAAAAGTTTTAACAGGGTATATACCTTAAAGATTCAAAGAAATACTTATGTAAATTTATAAAATACAAAATCAATTTTTATTAACTGAATTTATTTACTTTTGTTAACATTTGATGTGTCAAATTTAATTTTTTTTTAACTACCTCTTTACTAATTTAATTCTACATGTATATTCATATGATATTTTTAGTATTATACAAGTTTTTTATCAGTAATAAATGAATCAAGGTTTCTTTTTTTATATTAATTATTTTTTATTCAACCATGCATGCAACTCATTCCTTCTCTCTCCTCTAATGGTATGAGAGTCTCCATTTGGAACTTTATATCGCAAAATATTAAAAAAATCCTAAATTAATATTCTCTTTCTCCTTTCATTATAGATGATTTTATGCAGAATCCTTTAAACTCTTATTATATTCGTGCTATCTAACAAGTTCAATTCATTATATGAAATCTGGGAATGCTGTAACAACTTAATTGTACCATGACTTTTGAATTCTGTATCATCAGAAATCATATAAAGCATTATCTTCATTGATTCAGCAATAAAAATTTGGAAACATCTAAAAGAACGATTTTTTAAAGGTGATATGATTAAAATTTTATAAATTGAGCAAGAAATTTAGATAGAACTCTTTTTTGGTAATTGCATATTTTACATAACTAAAGGTTCTTTTGAAAGAGTTAGAAAATTATTACCTTATCTAGGACTACATTAGCAGCATGAAGTGTCAGGAAAGAACTTCAAGAAATATTGAGAATAAGATTATATAATCTTCTTCTTAATATGTTTGAATGAGAATGTTTCAATTGTTAAATCATAGGTTCGGCTGCTTGATTCGCTACCAACCATTAACAAGGTCTCCTCTATGGTTTTACAACACGAGCGTCAAAATGGCCTCATTCCTATGAAAGAAACTAAAGTATTGATAAATGTTGTGGATAAACGGTCATATGGAAGAGGTCAAGGTTCTTTTAATAGAGGAAGAGGTACCAAAATTTGCACTTACTATAGACACACTACACTAATCACACCATCGAAATCTACTACAAGAAACATATGTTTCCCCTGGATTAGAGTCAAAGGGGTCTTCTACCGCTAATGGCATTGCCGATGAGAATCAAGAAATTAAAGAAACAGAGAGTAAAGAAAGAACTTTAAGTCTAACTCAAAAGGAATATTGGGCTTATGAATTTACTCAAGACAAGATTTCCACAACAAACACATTATGTTAATTTATGTTAGTCAAGTCTATTATTTTATGTTTATGAAAGTAGGGAGAAAAGAATAATATAGAGTAAGAAAAATATGTTGATATTTTATAAAAAGGTTCTATATAAAGAGTACAAACTTTGACTCAATCAATTATTCAGGCATAATTAAATTCCTACAAATTAAGAAAGAAACTTTGATTCAATTATTTATTGTAGGCACACATTCAACAAATCTCCTCCTTGCCTAAATAGCTACATATTTCTAGTTTGGTTTTCAAAGTTTTAAATCTAATTTTTGGAAGAGTTTTTCTTAAAGCATCTACACTTTGATTTTCAGTTCTGCAATAAATTAGTTTGACTTCTCCTTCTCTTTGCAAATCTTTTAAGAAAAACAACTTAATTTTAAAAGGCTTAGTCCTACCATGAAAAATTAGATTATTTGAAATGGAAATAGTCATTTGATTATCAATAAAAATTTGTATTGGCTCCTTTTACTCCATATATAAATCAGCAAGTATACACCCATGTCAAATAGCTTGATTCACAACTCCTTTGAATTCTCCAGGTTCTAGGATAGCGATATTGCACCTTTAATGAATCTTAGATAAAGATTTTGTACCTTTGACAGGAATGTTATCGGCATCATCATCAAGGAATTGTAACATTTTTAGCAACTGCTTTCTTATTAGTTCCTTCCCTATCAAATTTAGAACATAGCTTTTAGCTCTTATTTTTACTTTAAATACATCTCTATCTTTTGCATCTTTGATCAAACACTAGTTGTCTTCAAATATGACTTTCAAGCCTTTTTATACAAGTTGTGCAACATTGAGCAAATTCCGATCAATGTCAGAAACATATAAAACATCAAAGATATACTTGAAACCTGTCAAGCTTTCAATAGCAATGGTCCATTTTTCCTTGATTGAGATGAAATTACCATTTTAAATTTTTACTTTAGAAATGATGGTTTTGTTAAGCTCTTTAAAAAGCTTTTGCTCATTGGTCATATGGTTTGGCTGTCTATTAAACATGAGTCACTAGAACTGTTGCTTATAGCAAAGCATGTTGCAATAAAGAGTTTCTCATCTTCTTCATCTTCCACGGTCACTTTTGCCTCCTCTGATATAGACTTGCAAATTCGCTCTACGGGTCTCATATTGCCACATTTTCTGCACTTGACATCTGGCCTCCACCAACATCTTCTCTGATGGTTTTTTTTTTACAATACAGGCAAGGAGGAAAAGTCTTACCCTACTTATTGAAGTCTTCTATTTTTTTGTTTTGCCATTTGTTTTTCTTTTTGTCTTTGTCACCTATTGACTTTTGTGCTTTCATATGAAAAGCACCCTGCACTGCCTGTTCTTGCCTCATCATTCTTCTCTGCTCTTGAGCCTACAAAGCACTTGTTAATTTGACTCCTCCCATGTTGATATCTTTAATTCATATTTTTTCGGAATAGTGATGAGAATTTTTTGCACAATTCTTTCATTTGAAAAGTTCTTATTGAGAAGTCGCACTTTGTTTGCTATGCTTAAGAGTCTGTCAACATAACCTTTGATAGCTTTTGTCTCCTTCTTACTCTGCACTTCAAATTCTCTAATCAAGTTGAGAGCTTGCATGCCTTTGGTTCTCTCACAACTATGATATTATGATTTGAGATATCTCAAATGGTTTTGGGAGATTTTAGGTTCATAATTCTTGTAAATATTATTTTTGACACGGTAGAAAAAAGACAATTTTTAGCTTTAGTTTTTCTTGTCTTCCTTTCTTTGTGAGTATTTATCTAAGCTATGGTAGGATTTTTAGGTATCTTAGAAACGTCATAGTCTCTTTTACTGTCTCCCAGAGATCTAATACTTCAAGATAAGTAGTCATTCTTACGGTTGATAATTCATACTCCTCACCATTAAAAGTGGGTGCACTAAGTGTATGTGATGTATCCCTTTCCATTATGTTTCCCACAAATCCCTTAAAGACAATAGTTCTGATACCAATTTGTTGTTTTGTGTTTATAAAATTAGAAAGAAAAGGACAATGTAGAATGGAAAAAACATGTTGATATTTTATTAAAAGACTGGCACAAACGGTATCAATCATCACTCCCTTATTTTGTAGGCATAACCACATTATTTAAAATTTAAAAAGAAATCATAATAACATAACATTCAAAACTCAATCAGTTGTGGTACACATAATCAAATTTTTATAAATTAGGAAACAAACTTTGATTCCATGTAGGCACACGTTTAACAAAATCTACATGAAAATAAGAAGATCAAACTTAAGGTAATCGAGTTATATATTTTATTCTTACACAATCAAATGGTTGGATTCTCAATTCAGATACTACCGATTACATCTGTACACGTTTACATATGTTTGATTCATACACATACTTGACAAAACATCCTGTTATTAAACTTCTTGATGCAAATTCTATAAATGCAAACATCATTGAAAAAATATAGTTGAGCCATATGTTAATCTTGCATGATGATATATATCTTTCCCAATTCAAGATGAACTTGATTTCAATTTCTAAGCTTACATGCAGTTTAATACACATAATGTCTTTCATCTCTAATAGTTGTATCATCCCGGGCGGGAACTACAAGACGATTAGTTTGGGTGAGTGCCTGCAATAGACTCTATTATATTGCTTCCAATCCTATTACACAGTCAACTCAACGATTGCTGATTCAAAAGCTTCCTTACTTTGGCACCAACATTTCAGTCATGTTGCATCCCCACAATTTAATATACTTAGGAGAATTTTGTCAAGAAATTATTGTTGGCAAAAACATACTATGTGATATATGTCAATTTACGAAACAAAAACGTCTACCTTTAATTTGAGTTCAAATAAAGTTTCTATTCCATTTGATTTGGTGCAAATGAATATATGGGAACCTTTCTCTACCCTATCATTAAATGAGTATCGTTATGTTTTTACCATCGTAGATAATTGCATGCGATATACTTAGATAACCTTGATGAAATTCAAATTCGGAACACCACAGCACATACACACATATTTTGTTATACACATTGAACTGCATTAGTTGCGAGATAATTAAGGGTTCATTGCAGTTATAAATTAAAATTTCTTAAATATAAATTAGCATTTTTCTAAAAAGAAGAACATTTGGCGTGCATATTGAAGATAATGAATATGGAGACATTGAATATAACAGTTATGTGAACGTGTGCATTATACGTTTTGGTGCTTAGCCTGGGTAAGCAAGGAAAGCATCAGCCAATCGTGGTGGGTAAGTTTGAACCATACGAAACCTTTACTACTCAGATCGTTACTATAAAGAATAAAGCCCCCATTACAGTTAAAGGGATCCTCTCTCATTAGGGTATCATATTCCATTTTTGTTTGAGGTTTCTTAATTAAAATTATTTTTAATCAAAGAGATGCTAATTTTTTATTGTTATATACGATTTTTAATTAATTTAATATTTTTCAGAATTTACTGATAATAACTTTTAAAAATTGTGTCCTTTTTTATGTTCAAACAAATGGATTCTAAAATTTGAGTATATCAAATTACATGGCTTGTTCGAATGTCCTAGTACTATTTGCATGTGTTCCATTGGCCTAAGTTAAAATTAAATATGTTCGAAATCGGCGTGTTTACTGGATCAACAACTCTAACCAGTTGTTTGTAAAAGGCTTTGCTGGTAGAGGTAAAACTATGATAAGGCCCATATCTTATTTATTGTACAGGTTAATGGC
This sequence comes from Canavalia gladiata, assembly GCA_037954105.1. NCBI lineage: Eukaryota > Viridiplantae > Streptophyta > Magnoliopsida > Fabales > Fabaceae > Canavalia > Canavalia gladiata. The sequence goes on from CM075662.1 coordinate 4,424,060, forward strand.
ACCAACAAAATTATTGGACTGGTTTGTATATAGCAAGAGACCAAGAGCGAGAAAAACTTGTTTTTGCAGTAAAAACAGAAAAAATAAGATGCTTTCCTTTGATACCTTTATAAATTTAAGAAAGGCTAATATAATATTAACATATGTATTTAAGAAAGGTTCATATAAATAATACTAATATATGTATATATCCATTTATTATGGTCAATATCTATTTTATTTGTATCATATTTGTTATTATGTATCTGTAAATAAAATATTTATAGATTAGTCCTTCGTATATTTTATCAATAAAATTAATTTTAAATTTATAAGTTCTATTATTTTATTAATTTTAAAATTTTTTCAGTTTTAACCGAGTAACTTTCCCAACCTCTCATCCTTTATCTCCGCTTGGACCCACTTTACTGTTTCTCGATACTTTTATTCCCAAAATTCTTGATCAGAGAATTTGAGTTCTAACTCATAATTGCTCTCTATTCCCAATAGTTCATTTCATATATAATAAGCTACAACCTGATATTGACCCCAGAATTCAAAGTTAAGAAAAGTAACGGTTGAAGAATCTCGTCTGACATATCTTCCTGGCCGAGGTGAAAAAAGCACAACTCTATCCAGTGTCTTTCCCTGTTCCGGCATAGCCTAATATCCCACCCAGTAGAAGTTGGAAAGGGTGTCTAAATTCAAGTCAAGGAAAAAAAGAATAAAGTGCTTAATGATTGTATGGAACTTGATAATGAAATTCGGCATGTATATTGTAACTGCTAAATGTTGGAGTGAAAATTTCCCTTCTTTGATTCACAAATTTAAGAACAAAAAGAAAGATGAGCACGCTGATTTGCAAAATATTTTACTAATATAAAGGACTAATTTGCAAAAAAAAATTATTTATAAACTCATAATAGTAAATATGATATAATAAGGTAAACGTTACACTATAATAAATGCAAATATACATGTGTCAGTTTTATATTGATCTGGTACACAACCTTTAGATTCACAAAAATAGTAAAGAAACCATAAAAAATAAAAGATAACTTCTTATTCCTCGTATAATTTAAGTTGGACACTTTTTTTTACTGGCCATTGTGTCCCCTTTAATTTCTCCAGGTTAAATAATGGGAGAACTTTGAAAGTTATAACTACTTATAACCAATTACAATTCAATTTTTAGTTTTATTGTTCCAATGTAAGAAGTGATGATCCGGATCTTCATGTTAAATTATACTAGATTAATTTTAATGGCTTAATTTAGTTTTTAGTTTTTTATGCTAGTTTTTAAACTTATCAAAAAAATTGATAAAGATGTATATATAATTTTTCTGGTGAAGAATACCTTTTTTAAAAAATATTACGAATGATGATGTTGTATTAAAAATTATTTAAATTTATGATCCAAGAATGGGATAAAAAAAATCAACCTTGTAATTTGACAGTGGTAGTGTGTGTCGTCTTTGTTATGGTTTAATCAATTTTTTTAATGTATATTCCGAGATACATGATAAAAAATTAATAAATAATAATTTTAATATAAATTAAAATATTTAATATTATCTATATATTTGATCTAATTATATATATATATATATAGAGAGAGAGAGAGAGAGAGATTTTTTACATACCTTAGAAAAACGTAGTTTAATAACTATAGTGTGACACTTAATACTCCATTAACAGTAAGACTGTCTAATTCAAACATTGATTTATAACCAAAATGAAATATGATAAAGGTGGGATAAATGTGATTGAGAAAACATGAATAAGTTAGTAAAATATTTCCATCTTGACGGGTAGCCATTAATCTGTCACATTATGTTTCTATGCATCAAAATGGTTAAACCATGGTTGCTAGAGTCTATATACACACTGCGGTGTATATTACTCCTTACCCCATCCAATTTGAATCTACATAAGGGGCACTTTATACCGACAGCTATATTACTTGCGATAGTATGTTACTATATGTAACGTGACGCTTGAATCTGAAGAAAAGAACAAAATATGGTGTCCCGAAGAATCCCATAGATGTCTTGAGTTTCATGCACGAAATTCTGAAAGCGAAAAGTGGTATTAAAAAAAAAGGGTTTGAAAGGTATGTGGAATGTTATATAGTACATAGCAATATATAAGGATGGTATGATTTGGTTGTTGAATAAAACTCTACATGCCCTGAATAATATTAGTGTTGAAATGGCTCATCCTCCACCACAATCACAGCCTCAAGCAGGGAAGCCAAACCGCTCAATCCTGCTCCGTTACATTGCAATGATAATTCTTTTCTTAATTATCCTTGTGGGTATAGCTGTGCTCATAATTTGGCTGGTTTTGAAGCCGAAACGGTTGGAGTACAGTGTGGAAGATGCTGCAATCCACAAATTCAACTTAACGGATGCAAATCACTTGTATGCGAACTTTGATTTCACCATAAGAGCATACAATCCCAATTCAAGAGTTTCTCTGTACTATGACTCTGTGGAGGTGGCAGTGCGTTATGAGGATCAAACATTAGCCACCAATGCGGTTCAGCCATTCTTCCAGTCACATAAAAATGTGACTAGGCTGCATGTGGGACTCACTGCTCAAACCGTGGCTTTGTATGATTCTGTGCCTAAGGACCTTAGACTTGAGAGGTCCTCAGGGGATATTGAGTTAGATGTGTTGTTGAGGGCAAGGATACGCTTCAAGGTTGGCGTCTGGAAGTCAAAGCATCGAATTATGACCATTTTTTGTTCTCCTGTGTTCCTCACATTTTCCAAAGCCAAGAGTTTCCAAAGGACACCTTGTGAAGTACAACTCTGAATATCCAACCCCTTCTCAAACTATTTTATTCATATTGTTATTATTTGTTCTTAATTATTTTGGTTTTCTAATTTTTTTTATTTCCTTCCTGAGTTTGTGATTGTCAATTGGTGTTATGCTTCTTGGGTGAGTGTTGTTGTAAGTCTTCTCCTGGGTTTTTGGTTTTGGTTTTTTATGTGGACATATCAAAGAAGGAAATCTGGCTGTTGTACATCCAATTGATGCAGTGTCAGCATCCCCTGTACTATCCTTCAAAGTTTTATGTTTTTTCTTCCCTTGCTGCACTTGCTAAGTGTGGCTTTCACTGCTCAGTAGTACTGGATATCAAATTTTCCAAATTTTGGAATTCACTGTTTATAATCTTATCAAAAGTGCAACAAAAATTTCAGTTGTGTATGTTACAAGAAATTGTCGGTGTGTGTAGAATCTAATAAAATGTTCGTGCACAAAATTAAAGGAGTTAGAAACAGAAAAGGCCTAATTCAAAATGATGATGATAATAATAATAATAATAATAATAATAATAATAATAATAATAATAATAATAATAATAATAATAATAATAATAATAATAAGGTAAATTTAGTATTTTTTTTCTAGTGTCAATTTTGTAAGTTTTTTTTATGTAAATTACTTTTTCAAAATAAAAGGATTAATTTAAATGAAAAAGAAAAATTATTGGGCTGATGACTGGGTGATGATAACTGGGCAAATGATTTCATATTTGTAGCCCAACTTACAATTGGGGCTGGTTGTGCGGTCGAATGAAGGTTGGCCTACATTGGTTGTGCACATTGTTTATTTTCGGATTTCATAGTTTTTGTCGCAATGTTCATGTATATCAGACAAATTTTTAGCTGTGAACACAGATGAAAAAAAATATTATATATCTAGGCACTGAAACATTCTCGACCAAACCAAAAAAAAAAAGGACTAAAAATTTGGCTATTTCTCGACGTGGATATTTTTTTCGTTGTGTTTTTCTTCGAACAGCCTTCTTCGTTATTTTCATAATTAGATTAATTTTATTTTGCATGAAAAAATCTCTTACCGTTACCATTCTCAGCAAGAAGTCACAGCCCACAATATGAATATGCAATCCTGTTTGTTCTCATCAATATTTTAATCGTAATAGTATTTTTTCTCATTAATTTTGATGAATGCATACGTAAAAAGGCTCAATAGAATATTTATTTTTACTCTTTTTTTTTTTATTTCTTTTTCTCATCTTTATGTTTTTCTATTTTTATATTATTCAAACAATTTTTTAATGTTGAGCTTTTGTATTTCAATTATAAGTGTATATTACTTTATTTGGATGATGTGAAAATTAAATATAAATATAAATATAAATATAAAGGTAAAAATTAAAAGGATAATAAATAAAATAGAATTAAGATAAAAAAAATTATTTGGATGAATAAAAATAAAATAAAAAATTATATAAAAAAAAGAAATAAATTGATAATAGAAGTTATTTATATTTATTAAAAATTAAATTAAATTTAAAATTTATTTTTATTATATTATTTTTTTATTAATATAATTTTAAATTTTTTAAAATTTAAAAATAAAAAATAAAATAAAATAAAAATTTTCTTTCCAATTATTTTTTAGGAAGAATTAAAAATATGTGAATCTTTAAAATAAGAATTCTTTTCTTTATGTTTTTGAAGTCAAATAAATATATTAAAACATTTCTATCACTTGATGGTGCACTGGTAAAAAAATACATTTTACATCAGTTGTTATTGATTTTTTACATCGATTATTGTGTTGGTATAGAAATAATCAAAATAAAATCTAACTACTTTTTATATCAGTTGACAAATCTATACAGAAATTTTTTTTTACATTTATTATATAAAATAACTGACGTAGAAAATTTAATTCCTTACCTCGATTAAAAGTATAATCAATATAATAAGTTAAAAAAATATATAAAACTATTGTGCCTTCACAAAATTATATATATATATATATATTAAAAATAAAAAATATGTATACATTTTTCAACAATTATAAAATTAATAAAAATATTAAACATCAACTAATTCAAAAAAGATTTAAAATTTTTTTATATACATATACTTAAAAATATTCACAAAAGCTTTCCATAACAATATAAAAAAAAAACAAATATTTGGTTAACATATTCCAATTATGTTGCTATCATGAATGATATAGAAAAATAAATAAATATATATATTTTACAAACAAGTTGAATGAAATGGAATAAATGCATGTAAAAAACATGAAATATAGAATGAATATATATATATATATATATTTAATTTTAATCCTTGTTGGATAAGTATTGTTTAATAATGTTATATTTGATTAAAAATTGCTACTTATCAGAATCTTATGTCAAAGCATATATCTATGCTATATTCAAGTTAGCCAATTTCAATTTCAAGTTTGGATCATATAACAAAGCATTTCGTATCTATTATCTATTACAACTATAACATTATATTAAGTATTAGCATAATGGAAAGCAACCTTAAGTCAAACATTTTCACAATAAGCTTATTTTAATATTTTTATGGTATTACATTACAAGACAAGATTGGGATATAAAATGCTACATTTGGAAGATATATCATAACAAAACTAGAAAGTGAGACTGCTATGAATATGACGAAATAATGTTGGACCCAAAGATTATCAAAGATTACTCCATTCAAACCATACTCAATAATACATCATTACCACCATCAAAATTTATCATATCAAAAATGGTCTCTTTTAACTCCGAACCTTTGGAAAAAAATTTCAATTTGATTGAGCTTGGAAATTTATTTAGCTGCATCTCACTTACACTACTTTAATAAAGAAAGAGTTGTAGGTGTAGGATGTGGAGAAAGAAGAAAAAATAAACTTATCTAATATATTAAGAAGTATAAATATACCAAAATGAGTAGAAATACAAATTCAAATATTACATTACAATACTTATATTAACTATTTTTTACAGTTATATTTGGTATAATATGACATCTTTTATTTTGATGGATATTTAGAAACTAAAACGTGATTCTTTGTTAGGCCTGAACTTTTGGAAGTAAGAAGTTAGTGAAACTTCGGAATTATTTAAATAAAAAAGAAAATCTAACAGTTAAGGCTTAAAGTATCAAACATATATTATATTTTATTTCTTCCCTTGATGATAAATCAATAACATAATAAAGACATAGTTAAGAAGACCAATATATGCAAAAAAGAAAAAGGTTAAATATTAAAAAAAAATAAAAGAAAAGTTAAGTTAATACTTATCTCTAACGTAACAAAACTAGGCTTCTTAAGAATCTATGGCTATGGTATATGTTTCTAACTTCATATATCATAAGTTACTTGAAATTGATAGATTTGTTTTTTATAAATTAACACTATCTACACGTTTACAACAAATGGGCTCTAGTTGCAACCATCCACAAGTTTTCTAGAAATGGTTTGAGTACAAGTACAATAGTACAACTATGATTGTGTAGTATAATAAATAGGTTCACTTATAACCTTTTGCTAAAATTTTTGGAGTGCGACCATTGAGATAATTGAACGAGAAGTTCCAACAATATATGGTAGGATAATGAAACAAACTTTTAAGGATAGAAAAGGTAAAATTACAATAAAATTATGATAAAACATACACAAAAATGAAAAGTCTGGGAGATTCAACATTCTTGAATGCCCTTATAGATATGTTGTTAACCAAAAATTTACAGTTAATACAATTTATAAATTGGTTAGTTGTTTTTAGAAAAACTATAGGCAACAATAATAGTAAAAAGTACTAAACAATTTTTTAAAAAATATTAACCTTAGGTGTGATTTTAAGTTTTTAAATGTATTTTTTATTAGGAGAAATAAATATTTATTATATCAAAATATATTTTTTCTAATGATAGCCAATGGACAAGATGATATTGGCAAGATCTTTTTTTTAATTTATTTATTACCATTTGCATAATATGCTAGAGCTTCCAAATGATAGAATAAGCGTGGAAGTTTTTGCTGGGATCAAGCCATAGGTAGAACTGTTGCTCTCTGTTTCTTTGCCATTGGGTGTAGATGTTTTGTAAAGAATATAGGGTCCCAAGTTAGTGTTTACATTAATGTTTAAAAGCATCATGGAATGGATAAATGAATTATTAGTTGTTGATAGTAAAATCCTGCACTATATTGAAAACATAATGCCATTAATAACCTTTCAAATATTAGAATTGATGATATCAGAAAAACACCACTCTTCCTATACACGAAAATGCTAAAATAAAAAATATGTTCCATTATTCATAGCCAAAAAAGGAAGCAAATTTAAGTGATAGAAATAAAGAGCACACTTACAAGGGAATGACATAATCCATGATAGAGCAACCAATCATGTTCCAATTACAAGATCAGCTGAACCAATAGTCAAACCATCTATGATGTGTAACTCATCATTCATCTTACTTTTCATAGACATCAAAACAACCACTAAACAACACCAAATTTATGTGAACAAAGTTACAAAAAATAAGGCCAAAAAGAAGAGAATCAAGGAAAAAGGAAGAAATTGGGGAAATTTCAAACTTTCATAATTGACACCCTTTTGAGAGAGAATGTTATCAATGCCTTCAACAACCATTGACATCCAACTCCATAGAAAGTAGGAAACGAACTAAGCAACCACTTTAACATGTTCCATGAATAAAAAAAAACTAATTCTAGTAACCTTAAATCCTTTACATGAACCAAGATTGATTAGGTTAGAGTTCAAAAATGTACCTAAAGTAAATGATGAATCAAATAGAAATGATAACATTTACCTTAGACATAGTGATGAGAAGTGATTGCGATACAAGTCCTTCTCCCTCCGTCTTTGTCAAGCTGGTAAAGGGTTAAAGGTTGTGAAAACAATATACAACCTAAAAAATAAATTAATCATTGCGACTTGATAGGGCTAAAAGAACTAGAGTGGCAAACTCGAAATGAGACTATCAAAGAGCTTAGAGGATAGTATAGAGAAAGAGCAACAGTAGAAGGAAGAGAAAGTAGAGAAGAGAAAGGCAAAGAATGAGCATTGCAACAAATAGAGAACCTTAAAAAAATGAGAGCTACTTTCTACCTTGGTGTCTTTTCGACCGATGTAAAAAACATTTTTACATTAGTTAAATTTTTAATAATTTAAAAAATATATTTTATATAGGTTACTTAAGAACCAATGTGAAAATTAAGCTCTAAATTTCAAAATTGTTCCCGTTCCTTTATCTACATCAATTATTAAGTAACCGATTTAAAAACTTGTTGTAAAATCATTGTTTTTACTAGTGGTGGATTTGTATTCAATTGTTAATGTTCAAGGAAACTTGCCCTTTTGAATTGTGATGAAGCAATAAAAATTCAAAAGTTATTTGGTCATTAAATGTGTTAAGTAGACATCACACGCAAGATCATATGGGAAAGTTTTATGCTCCCGCCCAACACATTCCTTCCAAATTTGATAATTACCACCAACCAGCCTTGAGCGTCTTAGTGTTCTTCAAATATTTCTATGGAATCAAACAAAACCTTATTGGTGTTTAGATCCATAGAACCGTCAGGTTTATCGGTTTGGCAAAGATGTAAATTTCTGTATACTTGAATGGATTTGGTGTATAAAGGAAAGAGAATGAACTTGTTCATATAACCTATACGAGCAATTATTCTTCCACACCAAAAAGTATATATATATATATATATATATATATATATATATCCTCTTATTTAATCAATTAAAAAAGAGAAATATTTAAATCTAAATTATTTTTTATATTTGAGAGATATTCATCTACTTGTTTATCTCAAAAGATCTTTTTAAATTTTTTTAAACATATAGATCAAATTATGCTTTAAATAGGTTAAGCTATAAATTTCAAACAATCTAATTCATTGATACGATTTCTTGGTATCAAGATACTTCTTACAAAATAAATGTAAAAGGTTAAACATATGTTATTCGATATCTTTCTATGACATATTGAGTTCTCTTAAATAATACTATATCTGTTTTTTAATTGCTAACCCAACTGATAGAAGATAAAACTAATAGATACAATATGTAACTAACCTAATTGATAAAAGATAAAATTAACTGATAAAAATACATAACTAACTTCAATGGTAAAATATCAAACCCATAGATAAGTAATACGTAACTATCTAAAAGATAAAACTAACAAATAAATATAATTATTCAAAAGTCTATCAATTCCAAGAAATTAAGTAATAGTTTTGTGTCACATAATTCTCTTGAATTACGGTGTACGTTGGATAATCGTGCTGGAGAATGATTCCATAATTCCTTCCCTCTAGAAGTTGCACATTGTCTTCAAAGCATATGTCGGATTAATGGTGTTGACAAATAATCACATCATTCCATTCTCCTTAAAGTTGCATTTTGTACTCAAGATGTATATTGAGGTAATGGAGTTAAAAAACAATATTATTGTTCCTTGTCTTTTAAAGTTGCACCTTATCCTTAAGGTGTAATTGTGGATAATGATGTTGCAGAGTGATTCCTTCATTCTTTCTCCATGAAGTTGCACTTTGTCCTCAAGTCGTATGTTGAGATAATGAAATTGAAGAATGATCTCATCATTTCTTCCTCCATAAAGCTACATCTTGTTCTCAAGCTGTATGTTAAGATAATGAAATTGAATAATGATTTCATCATTCCTTTCCATTTAAAGCTGCACTTTTTCCTCACAGTGTAATTGAAAATTATAATGATCTCATCATTTTTTCCTCATTAAAGTTACACCTGTCCTTAAGAGACATGTTAGAATAATAGTGTTGAAGAATAATCTTATCATTCTTTATCCTTTAAAGTTATACCTTGTTCTCAATGTGTAATTGAAGATAATAGTGTTACACAATGATTTTATCATTCCTCCATCGTTAGAATGGCATCTTGTCCTTCCATAAAGTCCATACAAGACATGAGATGACAACTAACTTGATCATAATCTCATCTGAATTTAATTTAATTGGAAGATGTTGTGATAACGTATTAGTTATGTTATGGTTGATTCTTTATTTGAGCAAGTGATGAGGGTACTTCTCATCTATTTGATATGATTTACTAATTGTCTCGTTTCCATTCTCGTATTCAGTTGTTCCAAACCATAATAATAACTCTTTCATGAACATCTTTCATGTGATCTTTCCTTTTCTATTTGAATGCGAAAATCGGCATCATCACATGTTGGCTTCACCATTAAGGTAGAATGAGGCTAGAGACACTTTTTTCGAGTCATGGATATCTTGGGCAAAAAAAATATTGTTGTGCTTGATTTAGCCAAACCCAAGGATCTTCTCCAAAAAAAACTTTGATAATTACATTCAGATCGGGTTCTTGGGTTGCTTCCTCTTTCCTTCTCCACTCTAGTTTGTTTAGTTGCTTTGGATCAACACGTCAGAATCCAAACTTTCACTGCTGTTATCAAAATTCGCAAGTCCTGATAACATTGATGATGATGATTGATGTCTACATTTTGATTTAGTAGACATCCTTTTCAGGATCTTGTCGATGGACTCACATATTTCTTCCATAGAGATTTTCAATGTATCAAAACGTTCTTAATTGGTTAACATATTGATGGACGAAACGTTGATGTGATCATAATCTAGCTCTAATAAAAGATTGATGAGATCTTAACCTGACTCTAGATACCAATTGATACGGTATCTTGATATCAAGATAATTTTTATAAAATAAACGTGAGAAGTTAAACAATTATTCTTTAATATCTCTGCATGACATTAAATTTTCTTAAATAATATTATTTTTATTTTCTAATTACTAATCTAATTGATAAAAAATAAAACTAATTGATAAAAATATATAACTAATCTAAATAATAAAATATAAAACTAATAAATAAATAATACATAATTATTTATAAAATAAAACTAACAAATAAGAATAACTATTTAAAAGTCTATTAATTTTAAAAAATTAATTAACAATTTTATATTATATATAATTCTCTTAAATAATCATAAATATATGTTTTGTATCATAAATTTATCTTTATGGTGCATCTTACAATTCTAGCATTTATCCCATGTCTCTAACATTACTTTTACGAGAACACTACATCTTACCATGTCTGCCTTTAAGTAAATATAGTCGCCTTGAGGGAGGAACATTAGTCGTCTCATTAGTAAGCATTGAAATTACTGTATGTACAAGTTCTCGTTCACACAGAAGACTAATATGGATGCATCTAAAAATATCTAGATGAAAGCTTGGATTTCATATTTTTGTATATATATTTACCTTGTGTTTGGAGAGAAGACATTACAAAGTAAAGGAAAAAAAAGGCCAAATTTCTGCATTTAAATCTTTCACACGCCAAATCAAAATAACCCCACGGTCAAGCCGCTTGAGTGCCACTAAAGGCAAAATTAGTTCTTTTGGTACCGCCATTACTCCCAAATTAAGAAAGAAATGGAAAAAGAAGTAAAAAAAAGGGACAAATTAGGAATTGAAAATGATTTATTGGATGAGCATTTGAGGCAGAGTATGGTACAGTGAAGATGGTCAGCAGCGGCGGCCAACTCAGCATGATCAACGATCATAAAGGAAAAAGGAAATGATGAGAAACGATGCAGTCTTGGTGGTTGACCACCTACAACTAAAAATCAGTCTTTGAGGGTGACAAGAAGAGTAGGAATAGGATGGAATTTTTACATGTGATCATCAACAACAATAGTTAATAGTTATAGATGCTTGGTACAAGGAAATCAAGGCCCACTGTAGGGGCTGTTCATCCTATCCTTCCATTCTGCACCATACTATGTTATAGTATACCCTATTGGATTACTTTATTAAAAGGTTGTTTGAGGATTGATTTACAATCATATATTTTAAACTCTAAGATCCACTTCCTCTATTAAGTAATTCATCATTAATCTTAATCGTTGATTAAATTACTTATATATCCAATCATTCCTCATATTTATATGTTCTTCAAAAATACTTCTACCTAAACTGTATCGCATGGATAATAATCTTCACACACACGGACCTTCATTCATTCGACACCTATATATTTATATTTAAACTCATCACCAATATTTTTATTCAACTTGAATATATAATATTTTATAATATATTTGTTTAACAAAATCATAAAATAAAAATTGTATTATAATATTAAACATGAAAAATTAATACACACAAAAAATCATTGATTGAAAGTAAATTGAAAAAATTAATTTAAATTTTTTAAAAAATATTAAAAAATAATTCAACTTTTAATTATAAAATATTACAATAGAATTATTTATTTTAATTTAAAATTTGAATAAACTAAACTTACATTTTCAATATTTAAAAAATTTTATTCAATATTTTCTATTTTAATCTTAAATTAATATTTCTTATTTTATATAACAATCTAATACTGTTTACTATTTCGTTGACACAATTTTTTAAAAAATTTTATACAATTATATATAGACGGTGAGAAGTTGAAATAATTTATAGAAAAATGAGAATCATTGTACATAATTTTATATTAAATCTTAAAAAATATTTATGCAAAGAAAAAGTGTTTTAACATATGAAAATAGGTGGAATAAAATAAAAATATATATAAAAAAATAAAGATATGATATGATATATAATATAATATAAAATATAAAATATAATAATTAAAATTATTTATATAATTAATTCTATTATATATATATATGTGTGTGTGTGAAATATAGGTAAGATGGGATGCTACAGTGCTCGTACCAACAAAATTTTATAGATATTCTCCATATTCAATCCAAAACTCATTTAATAAATAAAAACTCTGTTCATAACAGATAATTTTTAAGTACACGTTAAATTAGTCCAATTATCATTAGGCCTACATAGTCCATATTAGACGACGACTCAATTAGACATTTTTTCTCTTTACATTAATTACACACTTTCTATAATTCTCTTTACTTCTGCATTTTGCCATGTTTTTTATGTATTTGATTTCCGACATTCTCTGTTCCCATTTGAATAGATTGTTTGAGTCCGTGCGCTCCTATTTAAAAATAATCATATGTGGAAATTCAAAAGTTCCGACCACGTATGCCTTGACTTTAATTTAGTTAATATATGAACTCACTTTTCTCGAACTCTTTTTTTTTTATATATAAAAAAAACTATCCAATCATTAGATATTTTAAATTTAGGAGTCGGATTTTTGTGGCTAATGTAGCTAACTAAAACTTTTATGTTTGGATTGTTTAAATGAAAATAGGAAGAAAAATAGAAAAAAATAAAAATATTTTCTAATCTTTAGATATACATGGAAATAACCAAAATTATATATATAAAAAAATTCTTTTAAATACATAACATATATTATGTGAAGAAATGAAATAAGCTAACATTACAATTAGATGATGCCTGAACCGTGCTTCAAATTTTGACAAGTATATCTGTGATAAACAAACATTTCATAAATCTTAATAACATGCCATGTTATTTTAGTGATGTGGCTGTTTATCCCAACCTCAAACCACATAAAAGTTCAAAGTAAAAAAAAAGAATTGTTGACAAATTTCCATAATGTAGAAATTTAGAAATGTTGTAAACATTGAATATTTTAAATTTTAAATTAATTATTATTATTTTTAAAATATTTATTATTTATTGATTATCTGTTTTAAACTATGATAATTAATTTTTAATTATTAATTTTAAATGATTATTTTATCACTAAAATTAAAATATAATTTATTATTTTATTATCAAATTAAAAAGGTAACTACATTGAATTTTTTAAGTGTGACTATATATATTTAATTTGATTAATTATTTTTTTTAAAATTTAAATCAATTTAATTATATTTTAAAAAATTAAAATTTTAAAAAATTTCTTTTATATAAAGGATTTAACCTTTTTTTATTTAAAAATCACTTATTTATATTGTTGAATTTTTGAATGATCATATTATAAGTGCAAAATATTTTAAGAATATTGCAATCACATGCCTAAATTTACAAGATGTCAATAATTTTTTTTTTAACATTCTTAAAGATTTTCTTAATATTATTTTTATAAAGATGTGTACATTATATTTCTTAAAATATCTTTTTTTATTGTATTTGATTAATATTAATGTTATTTTTTATTAAAAAAATTTAAAAATGTTAATAATTAAATTAATATAAATTTAATAATGATATTATTAAATTGGATATTAATTTAAAATAATAATAATAATAATAAAATAGTTAATTGTTTAATTACCTATGTGAATTTAATTTTTTTTGTATATTTATTTTGTTTAATATTTATAATAAAGAAACATATATTTCAATTATTATATGATATTTTAATTATTTTTCTACAAATTTTCACCATTTCTCTTAATTTTTCTCTCATTTTTTTATTTCTCTCTTTAAATATTCTCTTTAATATTTTTTATTATATTAAAATATTCTTTAATTTATTTATCTTTCTTTTTAAATTTTCTATTTTTTTCTAAAAAAATTTATTTGTCTTTAAAATTTTTTCCCTCCATAATTTTTTCTCTTTCTTTCTCAATTTTTTCTCAACTTCTTTATACTTTTATCTTTTATTTATTTATTTTTTCTTCTTCCTCTCTCTAAATTTTCTTATTCATTTTAATTTTTTATTACTATTTTATTTTAAGAGATGAAAATAAACTAAAGAAAAAAAATATAGAAAAATAAATAAATAGAAAAAATGAAACTCATGAGCTAGCCCTGACCTACATAATTTAATGAGCTATTAGCCTTGTGAGCTTTATAATGTGGACTTCTGTGAGTTTGTAAGTTATTTTGACCTTAACTCACATGAGTTAGAGTTGAGTTGGATGGAATTGACCAAATTGACATCTCTACTAGCACGAACAGTTCTCATAGCAAAGAAAAATAACTTCAAGCTAATGCAATTTTTTATAAAAAATTTCAAGAACCAAAATTTTTAAATGAACAAGAAAATAAAGTAAGTAATATAATTATAAAAGTTTATAAAGTTAAAAAAATTTTATTTAAACTTGTTAATTTAACAGAACTTGTTATTAGAGAGAATCCAAGTGAGTGTTTACCTATATTAGATGTAACATATTGGTTAGAAAAAATTTTGAAGGATAAATTGATCTTATAACATTGGTTCGTTGTTCCCTATGACAAATTTGTTTTGATCATTCACATACAATTATGTGAGCAATAGTAATACTATTTTAATATTGTAAATTATTTTGAACTTATTGTATATTACTTATCATTTGTAGTTTTTTAAAATTTACTTTTCCTACTCTTCACGAAGTAAAAACCATGACATTAACTATATTTTTTTCACTTGACACAGATTATTTTATTTTACTTGAAGTATTTTCATTGTTAGAACCATTTTTAAAAGTACAAATGTTGATAATCTTATTTGGTAACCTTTATATTTATAAATCAAAATTTATAATTAGTGATTTAGGATAATAATAATTTTTTTGGTAAAGATGGATCGTAGTTCACTAGGCGTATGGACTTTTTATATTTAGGGCCTTTGATATTATGAGGTTTTTTTGTCTCTAATCCATAGGATTAGGATTGACCCATTTGATAATTGTACTTCTAGGGTGTGTTTATTAAAATTAGGAGATAAATTGGAGAAAAAATTGAAAGATTAAAATTGAAAAATTAGATAAAAATTACTTAAACTAAATAAAAACTCAAAATATATTTTTATTTATTATTTTTTATCCTATCTGATGTATTCAAGAATAATTTTGCATGTAAAAATTATGATATAAAAATTAAAAATATGTTTAATAGGATATTTTATCTAAATAAAAAAATAAAATAATTAGATAAATTTTTTAAAGATAATTTTAATTATATTTTAAATGATAATTATTTTGATAATTAGATAAATAAATTATATTTTTTTAATGCTACCTTTACTTAAACTAAATGAAAACTCAAAAACTAATTTTATTTAATATTTTTTATTTTTATTTTTTTTATCTTATTCAACCTGTTTGTATATATTCAAAAATAATTTTGTATGTAAAAATTATAGTATAAAAATTAAGAATATGTTTGATATGATATTTTATCTAGATAAAAAATAAAATAGTTTGATAAATTTTTTTAAAAATAATTTTAATTTTTTAATGAACTATTTTGATAATTAAATAAAATAAATAATATTTTTTTAATTCTATATCTACTAATCTACTAACTTTCAACATTTTCATTTTTATTTAAAAATTATCATTTTATTTTATTTTTTGTTATTTGATAATCTTTCCTTTTTTATAAAATATTAATTTTTATATCATTAATTAATATTAAATTTTTTAGTTTAATTATTAAATATTTTATTTAAACTATTTATAATAAAATATTTAATTTTTATTGATAAAATTTTTAAAAATGAAATAAATATTTTTTATAGAACTATTATTTAAAATATATTGATAAATATAAAAATATTTATTTAAAAATTTACTTTTATTAAAAAATATATCATAAAAAATAAAATAAATAAATAAATAAATAAAATTATCAAATTCTCTATGTTATAATATATAATTATCAAAATAAGTATAAATTTATTTATATAATATTTTTTTAATAAAATATATCTAGATAAAAATAAATTATAAATATTGTCTTTATTTTTAATATAATAAATTAATTTAAATAATAAAATTAATAAATAAAAAATTATTATATTTTTATTTATTATTTTATCTTAATCAAATAATTTAATAATTAATTTGATCAAACATTTTTAATTTAATTATTAAATCTTTCTATTTCAACCTTTTTTAATTTTATCTATCTTTTGAGTCTTAGATATTTTTAACTAAACACAGCCTGGTTAAAGATAGAAGTAACATATTACTGAGAAAGAGTTGAGATAATGTGTATGAGCTGGACAGCGGAAGCTTCCTGGGAGGGTGGGTTCTTGTCTGAAAGGGCGCAGTGGAAGACATCAAGTGAATGACTGGTGTGTTCACAGTTAATAATACGAATTAATGGCGTATTTTCTTAATTATATTTGGGAAGCGAAAACGAGACGAAAAAGAGGTGAAAATGATAGATAGGAGTATTTCGAGCATGACGTTAGGACCCATTTTGAACCGAATTCTTCCAATCCGGGAGCCGTGTGTTCAACAACCACAATACAAAAGGTGTCTTCAACAACCACAACTAAAACCAAAACTAAAACCATCTTCCTCTCCTTCTTCTTCTTCTTCTTCTTCTTTTATGGTTCTCCCATTACTCCCATTTCCCTCCCCCAACAACAGATACCGCCATCATGATCACCACATACCAACGCATAGCCTTTGTGTTTTTCTTCTTCTTCCTCTGTTTCTTCAATCTCTTTTCACGTGCAGCCAGTTCCAAGGTTAGAATACGACAGGGTGATTTTATCAGAGACAGACAGGGTGAAACCTTGGTATCTGATAGCTTCAACTTCGTCATGGGTTTCTTCAGTTTGGATAACTCTTCTTCCCGTTACGTTGGGATTTGGTACCACAACATGCCTGGAGGCGCATTCATATGGGTTGCAAACAGAGACAAACCCATCAATAACACCGGAGGCTCAATCAGAATTTCAAGAGATGGAAACCTTGTTCTCTTCGATGGAGCCATGAACCAAGTCTGGACCACCAATGTTTCCATTCAGAACAACAAGAATTCCGAAGCGGTGCTTCGTGATGATGGCAATCTTGTTCTTTCCAACCAAGACAAAGAGGTTTGGCAAAGCTTTGAGAACCCAACCGATACATATGTGCCTGGAATGAAAGTTCCTGCAATGAGGAAGAGCTATGTCTTCACGTCGTGGAAATCAGCCACGGATCCTTCAAAGGGAAAGTATATGATGGGGGTTGATCCCGAGGGTTTACCCCAGATAGTGGTGTGGGAAGGAGAGAATCGGAGGTGGAGAAGTGGGTATTGGGATGGTAGAATATTTCAAGGGGTTTCTATGACAGGAAGCTATCTCTATGGTTTTACACTTAATCATGATAGTAATGGAGAAAGGTACTTTATATATAACCCCTTGAATGCCAGCGATAAGGTGAGGTTTCAGGTTGGGTGGGATGGGTATGAAACAGAGTTCAGGTGGAATGAAGAGGAGAAATCGTGGGGTATCGTACAGAGAGGGCCTATTAATGAGTGTGAAGTTTATAATAGGTGTGGAAGTTTTGCAGCCTGTGATTTGAGCGCTTCGGGTTCACCTCTTTGTACCTGCTTACGAGGGTTTGAGCCAAAGCATAAGGATGGGTGGGATAAGGGGAATTGGTCTGATGGGTGTAAGAGGATCACACCGCTCAAGGCTGACACCAATTCTTCCACTCGTGTCACTGTTGAAGATGATGGTTTCTTCAATCGTAGGAATATGAAGTTGCCGGACTTCGCACGTGTGGTTACCACCGTTGATTGTCACACATATTGTTCTAATTATACTTCTTGCATTGCATATGCAAATGTTTTTGGAATTGGGTGCATGGTTTGGGATGGCGAGTTGCTTGATGTTCAACACTTCGAAAATGGAGGAAATACACTGCACATACGACTCGCTCATTCTGATTTAGGTGACGATCTAAACAGTCCCTTTGTTGTTCTTTCCATAAATACCATTTTCAATTTTCATTTACATTTCTCACCATTATTTTCCATATATGATTCTTCACATACTGCTTCAACTCCTCTCATCTCATTTTCAATTTTCATTTACACCTGTATCCATATATTGTTTCTAACATGTAAATCAATGTACCTTCAAAGAAATTAATAAAATGACAAATCATTGAAGATGCATACAACTGTGCCTATTCCTGTCATGAAATTAATAACATATATATGATTTCCGTGTCTCCAAACGCAGGTGATGGAGTTATAAAGCATAGGATTGTGATAACATCAGCACTTGTGGCGGGGTTAGTCGTCCTAGGAATCTTTGCATGGCTGGCACGGAGGGTCAAGGCAAAACTTCAAGGTGAAACGTTGTTCTCCCTTATTGATATTTGACAGCAAAGCTATGAAATGTTGTTTTTTCTTATATTAACTTGTGTGTTTCTCATTTTCTTTGCAGTTTCGCCTGTAGTTTCAACGGCTTCATGTTGCAAGAATGATGTAATGGCAGTCTTTGATGCAAGCAAGAGTGGAGATATGTCAGCAGAATTTTCAGGTTCGGCTGATCTTAATTTGGAGGGGAACCAACTAACTGGACCAGAATTTCCCCTTTACAATTTTACTTCCATTTCATTTGCCACAAACAATTTCTCAGAAGCAAATAAGCTTGGCCAAGGGGGCTTCGGTCCTGTCTACAAGGTAAAAATGCCTCTATGAAGCCCATCTCTTATTAATAAAATTTTGGCTTGCTATATAATGTAAACTATTTGCCCCATTTACCAGGGAAAGCTTCCAAGCGGAAAACAAATAGCTGTTAAGAGGCTTTCAAGACGATCTGGCCAAGGTCTAGAGGAGTTCAAGAATGAAATGATGCTAATAGCCAAACTTCAACATAGAAATCTGGTTAGACTGATGGGTTGTTCCATTCAAGCAGAAGAGAAGTTGCTCGTATATGAATACATGCCAAACAAAAGCCTGGATTTCTTTTTATTCGGTGTGTTTCTTCACATTAACCCTGCCCATTTCTTTCTGCTCTTTTAATCACCATGAAACAACATTATTTGTGCCTTTTCCTAACAATTTTGCACTTTCTGTTTAACATCATGACAGATCCAATCAAACAAACACAGCTAAACTGGACAAGACGCATTGAAATCATTGAAGGCATTGCAAGAGGATTACTTTATCTGCACCGGGATTCAAGACTAAGAATAATTCATAGAGATTTAAAAGCAAGCAACATTTTGTTGGATGAAAACATGAATCCAAAAATATCAGACTTTGGCTTGGCCAGGATATTTGGTGGGAACCAAAATGAAGCCAATACAAATAGAGTGGTTGGTACATAGTAAGTATGCTTTGATTTTACTTGTATGCCAAGTCATACACTTGTAAATTCTTACTAGGATTAGACTAATCTTAATATAACTCTACTGCAGTGGTTATATGTCTCCTGAATATGCAATGGAAGGTCTCTTTTCAGTCAAATCTGATGTATATAGTTTTGGTGTACTACTACTAGAGATTTTAAGTGGCCGCAGGAACACTAGCTTTCGTCACTCGGATGACTCAAGTCTCATAGGATATGTGAGTATCCCCTTATAGCACATTAATTATTTGTATTAATGCAGCTCGCATAAATGTGTTTTTGCAGAAACGATTTACCAACACTGGATCATATTAGAAACTTTACTGACTTTGTTCCTAGAAACATGACAGTTCTTAGTTTTGCTGAAATTTCTAACTTGTTTAGAAAAACTAGATTGCAAAATGGCTGAGTGTGAGTTACATCTTTTTTAATACCAAGTTTATGAAGTGTTGAAAGCGTATGTTTTATGATTAGGCCTGGCATCTATGGAATGAAAGCAGAGCAATGGAGCTTGTTGATCCTTGCATTCGTGATTCTACTCCTAGAAACAAAGCTTTGAGATGCATACACATAGGGATGTTATGTGTACAAGATTCAGCAGCTCATAGACCAAACATGTCCTCTGTGGTGTTGATGCTGGAAAGTGAAGCAACAACTCTTCCTATGCCTACGCAACCTTTGATTACTTCTATGGGGAGATCTGAGGACAGAGAATTTTATATGGACGCCCTTGACGTTTCAAATGACTTGACAGTCACAATGGTGGTAGGGAGATAATAGGAATAGAATCACTCCTTTTGCGTGTCATTTTTGTTTGCACTTCTCTTTCATCCTACAAACATGCACAGGACTCATTATTCCACTTTTCCCTTTACGGCCCTACTGAAATGTACCTTTAAAATTGAGTACATTGTACATATCAATTTGTATTATGAGAATTCAGAAATGTGCTTTATACGCTGGCAAATAAAAAAGAAAAATGACCAATTTCACTTTATGTGGGGTAGGCCAGTATGACCCGGAAACATTAGTTTCACATCATAGGAATGGAACGTTCTGTTGGGGTTTGAGACTTTTGGACTTCAGGTGTAAATAATTATGTCTACAGAAATTGGGAGCAGACCAAATGATCCATTACAAACTAAATTCAAGAGTCTTGTGCGTGTTTCATTTGCATAGAAGAAATGCCGAGGTTCTGCCTTCTAAGTCAACAATTTTTGCTCTTTCTTTGAAACTTGATTTGTCAATTATTTCGATTTCACGAATTGCTTTTAGTAGATTAAAAAAATCAGTAATTAACTTTATAGTCCTTTTTATATATTTTTAGGGTATGTTTCGGAAGGTAAACATAGGTAAACATAAGATAGAAAGAAAAAAAATAAAATCATATTTTTGTTTTCTGGTGGACAGAATTAAAATTGCTTATATTTAAAACGTAAAAAATTATTTAACAAAAGACTATCTTCAAAAGAGATATGAAAATGTAAAATATCAAGTTCTTTACAAATGGAAATAAATGGCCTAAAAAAGATTAAAGTTATATTCCACTCTTCTATATATTTATCTGTGCTTTCCTTAGTGTTTCAGCCCAATTTTTTTTTTAAAGTTAAGTAAATTTAATTTTAATAAAATTATTTTTAAACTTTTAAGCGTAGTTATAATATATTAAATTAATCTCAGTCATAAATTTTTATTAGAAAATATGAAAATTTTGGAAGACTAATTGGGACTTGGTTGGACAGGGCAAGCAAGTTTAGACATAGGCATGTGAAAAGCATGAATTTATGATTTTGCCTTTGCATCAAACATTATTGAGCTTCCGGTCGTTTTCTTTGAAGAAGCGCACTTTGAAACATCATTTATCTGAGTAGACATTTTCTACCCGTCACGGTTCAATTTCAGCTACTTTTCGTCACGAGGATCTAGAAACAAAATACAGAATATTTTATATGGGAACAAAATATTGTTTAATGAATTGGAACTGCCTTAACATCAAAATACGGAATATTTTGTCCACAAACAAAGATTAGTCAATGAATTAGAATTACGTAAATATGCCAATTGGTAAATCATTTCGTAAACACACTTCAGTCACATTACATTGAGGATGACTTGCCGACAGTGCGTGTTTGGACTTTGGAAACACGTTAGAACGAATTTGGACCATTCCTGTAGTTAAAGTAACAAAATGTGATCATCTTAAAGATGATTATAGAATTAACTAATTATATTTGATGAAAACTGAGTCTTAATCTTTTCAATAATCATACCCAGTTACTCAATAATTAGAAATGATACTAATCTCATTAGAATTGAATGGTTGACGTTCCTATACTCTGTTTATTGAGAAAAAATAGTCTATATTTTGATTATATTTTAATAATATTTTTATTTTTATGTTTATTCTTTTATATCTCTCGTTTTATTAGATTACATTTATATTTTTTTTTCTATTTTTTCCTTTTTCTTCTACTTCATCAAATTTTATGTGAACAATATATTTTCATCCTTTTTTCCAAATTTTTTCTTTATGGTTTCTTTATTTTCTCCTACAATAATAATAAAAAAATTGGATCTTTGATCGAGAAAGTGTATAGTATTTGGTACAATAAATGTGCTCTAGTTCACCCTCCAACACAACTAGTAAAATTACATTTAACTCATATACTTTAATCTTGGATCTAAAAATACAAAATATTATTTATTATTATTTTTTTCATATTTGTCATTCATATTAAAATTTTTAAACTTAAAATTACTTATTAGTCAGGTCAATTAATGCACCTACAACATTTTGTATAAATTTTACTAGGTATAAAGTTTACAATATTTTATATAAATTTTATTAGATATAAAGTAAGACCGTGTAATTTGATAAATGTCATCAGTTTGTTTTAATAATAAAATAAATATTTTAAAATAAAAATGATGGATCCCAATTTCTGCATTTTCATCACTTTCTTCTTTGTCACATGGCCAGAGGTTTTATTTAATAATTAATTTTTTAATTTAATACCACAGGAATATATATATTTCCTTCGTAAAAAAATAATAGTTATTTTTATTAAATAATTAATTTTTCAATTTACATTTATGTTTTTTCAATCGTGAGATTCTAACGCAATATGTTATTTAAAAAAAAAAACTGAATATCTCATCCTTAGGCATTGGTAAATAGATTTTTGTAAATACATAAGCTTTAAAAAATTGAAATATTTACTAAATAATTGAAGAAATTAAGAAATCTTTTTACAATAAAATTTTTAAATTTTAAAAATCATATAATTAAAATATGAATAATCATTACAAAATTTAAGTATAAAAAATTTCTAAACGATAATTAAAAAAATAAAGCAAAGTAAAAAATTTAAAATAAATTTTAAATTGATATTATTTAAATTTTTTATTTAATATAAAAATCTAATTAACTTTTATCATATTTAAAATATTTTTATCATCTAAATATATATATATATATATATATATATAATTTAATAAAAAAAATTATAAAATGAAAGAACATCAAAATAAATCTAAGATGTATTTAATAAAACTAAATATTAAAAGCTGACAAACTAATTTGAAAGTTAAAAATTAAAAAAAAAAGTATTTGATAAAATTAGATGTTAAATTGGTTTATAAAAATAAAATGATAAATAAAGATATGATTATTATATTGAAAATTAAATATATAATTTTTTTATGAATTATGAATTTTAATATTTTATTATTTAAATTTAATTATTATATTAAAAATAAATATTATATTTTGTAATTATTTTTATTATATATTTCTATTCACAAAATATTATATAAATAAATTTATAATTATTTTTATAAATATATTATAAAAATTGATGACTTTATTTATTTATTTTATTATTTATAATATAGTTTTTAATAAAAAATATTTTAAATTAAAAATATTTATTTTAACTTTTATAATAAATTTTAAAGAATATTTCCATAAAAATTATTAATTTTATTTTTAAAATTTTTGTCAATAAAAATTAAATATTTTATTATAAATAATTTAAATAAAATATTTAATAAATAAATTAAATACTATAATATTAAATAAATATATAAAAAATTAATATTTTATAGTAAATAAAAAATTATCAAAATATATTAAAAATAAAAATAAAATGATAATTTTCAGTTAATAATTAAAATGTTCAAAATTAATGAAAATAATATTAAAAAATATTAATTATTTCATCTAATTATTAAAATAATTATAATATCTATTTTTAAAAATTATTAATTATTTTATTTTTTATTTAACTAAAATTTATTGTTAGACACATTTTTTAAATTATATTTTATTTAACTAAAATATATTGTTAGATATATTTCTAAACTATATTTATCTAAAATATATTTTTAAACACACTTTTAAACTGAAAGAATTTTGTTGCCCTATTTTAAAGAAAATATCATACCAATTTGAAGCAGCTCAGGCCCTAGCAACGAAGAGAAAATTCTATGCACACACTCACTCGTGTTTGAGGTAACAACAGAAGCAAGAAATAGAAAAATAAAAACACCGATTTGAAAGAAAAAGAAAAAGAAAACGATAGGGTTAAAGAAAATTAAGGTGGCATTTAATTTTAGAAAATATTTTTTATTTTATTTTTTAAAAATTATTTTTATTTTTATATTTTAAAAATAGAAAATATATTTATTTTATTGTTTTATTTTTTATTTTTTTTAAAAAATAATAATAAGAATATGTTTGAAAAAATAACATATGATAATGTAAAAAATAATCAAAAAAAATAATTTTTATTTATTGTTTTTCTTGTTCGATCAAAAAAAGCAGAAAAAACTAAACCAAATGGCATGAGCATTTGAACATTTGAAAAACAGTTAAAAAAATTTCAATAGAAAATCACAAAGATAATGAGGTGAAATTTAATTTCAAAAAAATAAAAATAATAATAATAATAAAAGTTTAAAAATTAGCTCCTAACATAATGATGAATAGATCAAAACAAACTCATATCAAAAACAAAAGGAAAGAAGCAGTTCAGATGTTACAATCTTCTGAAAGTATATGAAAGAAATCGAATAGATTAACGAAATAGTATAAAAAAAAGATGAATTAAGTTTAAAAATAATTATTAAATTATCATTATATTTTTATTATTTTCGTTTTTAAAATGAAACATAAAAAATATAAAAAATAATGTTTTAATTATTTTTTAATTTTAAACTAATTTTATAAAATATTTTTAATGAAAATATTTTTAAATAATTAATTAAACATATTTTTAATATTATTTTTTATTTTTTAAAATAAAAACAGAAAATAGAAAAAATAAACTGACTCTATTTTTTAATACACACTCCCAAACACTTTTTTGAAATACAATGTAAAATTTTACATGATTATTAAAAGCATGATTGTGATTTAATATATTATGATAAAAGATGTAAACATGTTATTTCTGATATTTTTGAGTAACGATCCATGATCATACTTTTGGAGAAGTATCTTAAAATTCACATATTCAAACAACTTTCTCTATTTTTAAAGTAAATTCTTAAAAAAAGAAAAATATAAATCACAACAACTTACGTCTAAATACATGTGAGTATAAATGGTTAAATTCGAATTTGATTGAAGTGTACATAAATAAATTTTATTTATATATTCAAACAACTTTCTCAATTCTTATATAAATTCTTCACAAAAGAAGGAAAAGATAATTATTTACAGAATAATTTATATCTAGATACATTCGATTAAAAACAATTGAATTAGAATTTAATTTGGAATGCAGATAAGGAGATTTTACTGTTTTGTATGCAGAATAAACTGGAATCTAAAAAGAAGAGTTTATCTGCAAGAAAATTACACAAAAATATGTTATATTATATAATTCTTTGCAATTACGGAGAGTTCTACAATGGTCCACAAAGTTTGGTGAAAATAGATAGTTCAAGAAAATGACTTATTATAACCGGATTTCTTCGAAATATACCGTTTCATCTGTTTTTGACTTATTTAATATTTTGGAATGTCGAAATATGACATTTGCTCATTGGTCCCTAAGATCAGTAGGATGTAGGGTATTTGCTCATTATGAATAATTGGTAAAATTGACATTTAGTAAATTACGTGACCTTTTTTATGACGGTTAATCTCTCCCTTTCTCTATAGGTTAACCTCTGTAATTTTTATGAGAATATTATAATTCAACTACATAATTATATATACATAGTTAAGATTAAAAATAAAAAATTATATAATTATAAAAATTATATTATTTTTAAAAATTTACAGAACTTTTATATTTTTATTTTAAGTATTTATAATAAAAATTAAAATTAAAATTATGCATTTATTATAATAAAAATAAAAATATTTTTATTTTATACATTTTTATTGGTGTACATATATCAAATAAAAATTTATTATTTTAAAATATAAAAATGCTTAATTTAAATCATACAACTATATATAAATAATCACTATTTTAGATTGTTTAATAATTATATGAAATCATTAAAATTTTATACAATTTAATATTTTAATTTTAATAATTTATTGTTAAATTAATAGTTAAAATTTTTTATATTAAAAATTATTCTAACTTTATATATATAAAAAGGTAGACGAGGGAGGAATATAAGTGATAGTTATTTTCTATGAAAAGAGAGAAGAACGTATATTAGATTATAAATGAATAAAATTAAATTTATATAAGTTATGTAAAATTTTTAAACGATTATATAACGTTTTTAAATCGTCATGTCACTTTCAAAATAGCAACAAATAAAAAAAGTAACTTTTTAATAAAATTATCCTATTTAATATTTTCAATGCATTAAATTATATAAATTTAAAATAAAAACTATTATATATTTTATTTTTTATTATTTAATTTATAATAATCCTTTGTATTATTTTATAAAAATTTATGAAACTTTTTACTACATAAATATTACATGGCAAAATCACTCACTCATACGTATTTAAAGTAATTTATTTTTCTTTTTTTTCATATATATATATATATATAATTTTTTTACATATTTATAATTTTATTTATTAAATTTTTTTTATAATGTATATTTTTAAAAATTATATTTGAAAATTTCGCTAGCATTTTTTTTTAATAGTACATAATCTTTTATTTAATGGATATGTATGTAATGTAAGATTTTTTATATTATTATCTAATTATAAATTATTCAGTCTTATCAAAATTTATTAAATTTTATAATAATTATTTTAAAAATTATATTTATTATAATTTATAGTAATATAAACATATTGACATTTACCATTTATAAAAATTAAACACTGCTTAAATTTTATTTTATAAAAATTTAAATTTTTTTTATAAAAAGTTAAGAAAACAATCAATCAACAAAGATAAAAGAAGAAAAAAATAATAAAAATGGAACAAAGAATAAATATCAGTTGGTATGGATGGAATTTGCCAATAAGTAGCGTATATATCTTATTAAACGAGCGAATCATCTAATTCGTTTTTAATATCTATATAAATTATTAAATTAATTCTTAAATTTAACATATAAAAATTAGATTCACTTAAAATTAATATAATATATATATATATATTATTTTATTATTATAATTTTTATTTTTATCCAAAATGATGTGAATGTTTTTTCATAAAGAATAGAAAGATTAAATTATTTTTAATTTTATAAATAAAAAAATATTTCATACAAAATAGAAAGAAAATATATTTTTTTAATCAATTTTCATTAGAATGATATAAGCACGATAATATAAAAAAAATATAAAAATAATTTTTTTTTGCACATTATTAATTAATATGTTTCTTTTATATATATATATATATATAAAAGAAGTAGTTATAACAAAAATTTATTATGTTAAACATTTATATTAGTTAATTATAGGATAAGTTAGGTAAATTAATTAGTTACATGTTAGTCAGTTAGTTAACAGAAATAAATTAGTTAGTTGGTTAATATTTCTGTAAGATGGAAATTATATATTAATTATTTTTAGTTTGAGAAGGTAAAGATGAAAAAGAATAAGATCTAAAGATTTTGTAAAAAAGTTAGCAATATGATGTATTATGAAGATAGAAGCAAATGAAATACTTTTACTTAAAACTTCTTTCGAACAATATGATAATCAATATTAATATGTACCGTTCATTTATAAATAAATAAAATTGAAAAAAATTTGGCAAACTGATGGATTATCACAATATAGAAGAGCTGGTGTAAGAAAATGATGCAAGAGATCTTGAAGTAAAGAATTTAACCATTGAAGTTCATAAACAATAAAAGCAAGAACACGATATTTAGTAGAAGATCTTGACACTATTTTGCTTCTTGGATTTTCAAGAAATAAAAGAATCTTCAAGAAATATGTTGTATCCAGTTATAGACTTGCACATATCATAATAAGATGCTTAGTCAAAATTACTAAAAGTCTTAAGTTGTAAAGGAGAATGAGTTGAATAAAACGGCCTTGTCCACCTAATCCTTTAATGTAGCGAAGGACACAAATAGAAGCCTTGTAGTGATTTACAGTAGGTAAAACTATGAATTGAGATAATTGTTGTACAACAAAAGAGATGTTAAAACAAGTTGTAGTCAAGTAAAGATGTCTTCGTACAAGTCTTCTATATGCAGTGATATCTTGATAAGGATTAGAATCATTTTGATGAAGTTTGATGGTTTTAACCATAGGTGGCTGGTTTGCAAGCGAGCAAACCAACATTGGAGAGAATGTCTAATGCATATTTTCATTGGCAAATTGTGATACCTTTGCTAGATCTGGCTACTTCAAGGCCAAGAAAGTACTTTAGTGGACCAAGCTCCTTGATCTGAAAATAAAGATTAAATTGATTCTTAACAAATGAGATCTTAGAGCTATCATTTCCACTAATAAGTATCTCATCCATATAGACAAGGATAATAGTAAACTTAGAGCCAATAGTCTTAGTAAAGAGGGAGTGATCATGTATAGATTATCTGTATTCTAAACTTTGCAAACAATCAGAGAGCTTAGCAAACCATTGACGGAAGCCATATAAAGATTAGTAAAGTTTGCAAACTTGGTTGGGCTTAGTGCAAGAAACTCTCTGTGATATGGTCATGTACACTTCTTCATTAAGGTCTCTAAGCAAAAAGGCATTGTTTACCTCAAGTTGTTCAAGAATCCAACCTTTACAAGTTGTAATAACTAAAAGAAATCTCACAGTAGAAATTTTAGCAACAAGGGAAAAAGTATCAAAATAATCGAAACCTTTAGTTTGGGTATAACCCTTTGCAACAAGGTAGGCTTTATATCTTTCTATAGATCCATCAGATCTATATTTAATCTTATAAACTCATTTTAAATCTACAAATTTCTTTCCTGGTGGTAAATCAATAATGGACCAAGTATGATTTTGTTTTAAAGCTTCTAACTCACCATCATAGCATTAACACAATGAGGGAATTTAATTTCTTGGTTATAAGTTATAGGTTTGACATGTGTAGATATAACTAAAGTATAATGAAGTTGGTATGCAAATAAAGATTTGTAAGAAATAACAGAGGATAGAAGGTACCTCATATTAGAATCATTAAGATAGAAATTCAAATTATTGCAGTGAAAGTCATAAAGATAGGTAGGAAGTTGTCTTACCCCCTATTTGATCTTTTTAATTGTGGTTCAAGAGCATTATCGAGATTGAGATCATTAGTAGAAGGAGTGTCTTCTACTAATGATGAAATATCTAAACCAGAAATTACACCCATTATTTTGGAAGGATTGATTATGAATAATTGTTTGGCAAGGGCAAGATTTCTCATATAAGAGAAAATCAAAATTGGTGGAATCATATTTATCAACAGTATTTAAGTTATCTTTGGAGGAATCAATGTAAGGAAACACATGTTCATAAAACATAACATTTCTAGACACAAAAATCTCCCTAGATGATAAATCTATAAGAATATACCCTTTGATGCCATACTTAGTTCCTAGAAATTTTTTTTTTTTGTTCTAGGATCAAGCTTGGTTCTATGTTGAGTAAGAGTTGAAGCATAAGTAAGACATCCATAAACTTTTAGGTCCAAAAGGGTTGGTGACACTCCTTGTAGCAATTTAAAGGAGGTCTTGTTTTGTAAGATAAGGGATGATAGTCTACAGATTAAACACACAACATGAATAATAACATAACACCAGAGGTTTTTAGGGATGTTAGACTAGAAAAGAAGGGATCGGGTAACATTTAATATATGGTTGTCCTTCCTTTCCAAAACAGAGTTCTGTCATATGGTTTCCACACAATAAGATGAATAATACCATGTTGATCATAAAAACTTGGAATATTAAACTCAACTCATTATTAGAACTAATAATTTTAATGATTTTGTTAAACTGAGTCTTTACCGTATGTACAAAATTTTGAATTAAATTTTTGACTTCAAATTTTGAGGTTATTACGAATAGCATGTGTTTACTAAAGTCATTAACTATAGTTAAAAAATATTTATGACCATGAATGAAAACCATTCCTAAAGGACCTCGTATATCCATGTGAATGAGATCAAAAGGTTGAAAACTTTTGGTGTTGCTTACAGAAAAAGGAAGCTTAGATTGCTTGGCTAAGTGACAATAATTTCAATCAAGTTCAGAATTGAATTTCATGTAAAGGTTGTATTTCAAATGAGTTTCAATGGCAAGGATTTAATCAATCAACAAATGGAAATCAAGTTATATTTGAATTGACGTATGTACAGAACATCATAAAGAAAAAAATCTTCTGATACTTTAATGTTGCCAGATATTTTAGCAACTATGAAAGTACCATTGGGTAATTTAATGGTAATTGGCTTGATTGAATTGTATGTAACAAAAGTTTGAATTGTGTTGCATACATGGTCAGTGGCTCCATTGTCAAGGATCCAAGAAAATTGAATGGGGTTGTTACCTGTATTTTGGGCAGTGGCTTGTTGATGAGTGAGTAAATCATCAACACTATCATAACTTGCTTGGTTGACAGAATGTTTTATGTGCACATCCAATTTTTTCATCATGGCAAGAACATGGGTATGTTGTTCTGAAGTGAAATTTACGGCTGCGCCTTGGTGACCACTAGACAAACTTGATTTAGTAGGAGTTTATGTTTCATTAATGGATTCTGCATTGTTGATCATGCCTGGAAAATTTTTGGCTCTAAATTTAACTTTGGGAGGAAAACCATGTTTAAAGTAGCATGTTTCAATGGTATGTTGTTCTCTTCCTTAAAAGATGCAAACCTTGTTGTTAGCATTTGAGTTATAGTCTTGTTTGATCTACCCCACCCTCTGCTGGATAAAAATCCTCTAGGTGTCCTCCAATTGAAATTTTGGTTAGCAAAATTTGCTAAGATCTTGGGTTCACCAAGAATAACCCTAAAAGTTTGTATTTCTTGCTATAAAACTAAAAAGAACACCTTGTTTAAGCTTGGAAATGGTTCCATGATGAGAACTTGGCTTCGAATGTTGTTGTATTATTAATTTAGGCCTTTGAGAAAACATGTCACATATTCTGTATCCTTTTGTTTCCTAATGGATTTAACAAGATCGTAATTTCATTTGATTGTGCAAGTGCATGATGGTGTCCGTCTAAGGGATTCCAATTTTTCCCATTTGATTTTGAGATCATTGAAGTATGAAGAATCATTTCTTTCACCTTGCTTGATGGAATGGATTTCCTATAGCAAATCTGATGTTTTAAAATCACCTTTGGAGAATTTTTTTTTTAAATCATCATACAAGTCTTTAACATTGTCAATATAGATGATGCTTTGAGAAATTCGTTGGTTCAAATATCTTGTGATCCAAGATATGGGCATGGTATTGCATTTTCTCCAAGAATCATAATCAAAATTTGCAGTATCAGGAATGGAAATAGACTAATAAAAAAACTTAATATTTTTATTGGAGAGAAGATCCTTCTTCATGGATATACTCCAAGAATGATAGTTTGCTCCATCTAGTTATGGTAAAATAAGGAGAGTCCCTGAATTTTCTCCAAGATGCAAGTAGTAGGGATTTAAAGGATACTACACATGACCAACAAGATTCCTTTCTGCATTGCTTGAGATAACTTCTTCAGCCAGGAGAAGAAAGAGACACAATCGATCTCTCCAAACAATAAGCATAAAAGAGCACAAAAATGAATGGAAAGATTTTGTATATTATTGATTGATATGTCTTTCATAAATCTGAAAAAGGGGGTATATATACATATACAAGGAACTA
Source organism: Canavalia gladiata (assembly GCA_037954105.1). Classification (NCBI taxonomy): domain Eukaryota; kingdom Viridiplantae; phylum Streptophyta; class Magnoliopsida; order Fabales; family Fabaceae; genus Canavalia; species Canavalia gladiata. Next base: position 4,456,126 of record CM075662.1, read on the forward strand.
GTTATAACAGAAGTCTGTTATGCTAAAGGGATATATTAATTAGTTGCAGCGTAGGGTAATTGGTTGTAGGGTTGATAGTTAGTTAACAGAGTAGGTTAGTTAGTTAATATCCATTTCAATCTTAAGTTTTGTATCTTTTTGTCCCATTCCAAACCCATCTTCGTTGTTTCTTGGGTATAAAGTTGCACCACTCTCCACTAGATATACAACACTTATAGTTCCTACACATATACAATCCATAATGGCTAAACCAATGTGTTTGGCCATTCTTTTTGCAACTTTTTATCTTTTGTGTCTCCCCTTCCTTAACAGCACAAGCTTCATCTCCAAATTTCTCAATTTATGACACATTCCTCCAATGGCTCACACAACATACAAATTCCTCAACCTTTCTCTTAATCATTTCCTATTTTTCATGTTGCCTATTATTGTACCCTTTGGAGGTAAAATGCAAGTTTCAAAAGCAAAAGTCATCAATATTTATTAAAAAAACTATTTAGAAGTAAGTGTAAGTGAGTTCACCTTCTCACTATTTGAGTACACGAAACAAAATTTTTCTTAAAAAAAAATAGCAAAGCAAGCTCAAATCTTTCAGTGATACTCACTATTAACAACATTTAAGGATACGGAAGAAAAAAAAGAAACAAATTTTTAACATTGAAAAATTTGAAGAAAAACAAAGACATGGAACAATAAAAAAGATAAGGAACAAAATCTAGCAATCCATACTTGGGAGCTAGTAACATGAACTTGGATGATTTGATGTGGAGACCATATGTTCTTTAGGATAACTTGAATTACATTTGAAACATTTGGTTGATCATATTTTTATTTTCAAAATAAAAAAGAATATATTGAATGATCAATAATAAGATGCACCTAGGTGTCTTGTATTTGGTTTAATTCTCATTCAAAAGCTTTGGTGCTATGAAACTGAAATCTTTTTCTGCAGCTTTATGCAATTAATATTATTAATTTGCTTATACAGATATATGGATTATGGATAAAGCAAATGGATTATGAAATATTTTAAGTAATATCACTTTCTTGACTAGTGTAATTTGTCAACTTATACATATTTACCATTTAAATTATTTAGCATTGCTTCATTTCCTTTTGATGCCTAATTGGTCATCAATAATTTTTATTGCATTTCAAACAATAATTATAATTATAAGAGAAAAATCATTGACAAGACCTATAAAAGAAACAATAGATCTTTTCAAGGTTCCTATAAAGAACAAACTGCTGTTTAGAAGAGCAAATCTCACAAATAGAAAAATTGGTCAAGATAGACCATGTATTGTATTATATTAATTGATGGGTATTTCACCAGGAATGTAATAGGTAATAATAGAATTGATTTGTAAGAACCTAATAAAGAGAGAGGGAAAAGAGAAATGAATACAACTTTTACACCTTTTCCTTTCCCACTTATTGCCTTATATCATTGCCAACCCCATACGTAATCTTTTAGGACAGAAATAGTTATCCTCTCTCTTGCATTTTTCTTCTGATTTTTATTTCCTAATTTCTTGGCCACATAGTTTGCTATCATGATAGAATTTTTTTTACTAATTTTTCTTCCCTTATTTGTCTTTGTCTTCTCTGCACCCATGATATTACTTCCCTCATTGAAAACAACCTTGTCCTCAAGGTTGATATCAGTATAAGAATTCTGACTTTCTTAGGTATCTTCCCATGTCGCTTGGTTAACATTAAGTCTTTCCCATTAAATTAGCACTTAAGAAATTTGTTGGGGCCCTCGTATGATTGTTCTATGTTGAAGAATTGAATATAGAGTTAAAATTGGGTGTGTGGTAATTGGTAGTGGAACATAGGGTTGTTGTTGTTCTCTTTTGCATGGTCTGAGTTGGGATATATGAAAAATAAGGTGTATATTAGCTGATGGGGAAGTAGTAACTTAAAGAAAACCTGTCCAATTTTTTGAATGATTGGAAAGGGCCAAAATATTTTAATCCTAATTTTTGATTATTCCTCAAGGTCATTGAGTGTTTTCTATAGGGATGAAGTCTAACCAATACCAAATCACCCAATTAGAATTCCTTATGGATCCATTTCTGCTCTATATATTTCTTCATAGTTGCTTAAGCCTTTATTAGATTGAACTTTATTTATGTGAGAACTGAGTCCCTTTGCCATAACAATTCTTATAATGAAGGAGGATGTTGATAATCTCACACATATTTGGAGATGGAGGGAGGATCCATACCATAAACCACCTTAAATGGAGTAATGTTAATATTTCATTGGAAGGAAATATTATACCAATATTTAGTCCATGGTAGTAGTTTGGTCTATTCTTTTGGGTGATCAAATATGAAACACCACAAATACATTTCTAACACTTGTTGATTGTCTCAGATTGACCATTGGATTGAGAGTGATAAGTTGGATTCATAGTTAGAATAGTACCATTCAATTGGAACAAGTGTTGCCAAAATTAGCCAGTAAAAACCTTATCTCTATTTGATACAATGGATTTTAGAAATCCATGTAATTTTACAATTATTTACAAGAACAATTCCTCAACTTTCTTGCTAGAGTACTCAGCCTTTAATGGAGTAAAAAGACCATACTTAAAAAGTTTGTCAACTACTACCATAACAACAATAAAACTATTAGAAGATGGTAAACCTGCAATAAAATTCATACCTAGATCTTTCCAAATTTAAGCTGGAATAGGTAAGGGTTGTAATAACATTGTTGGAAGTGTACTAACATTTTTTTTGTTGGCAGATTAAACATTCCTACACATATGTTTTGATATCTTTTTGCATTCCTAGCCAAAAAAATTGGGTTGCAATTCGAGCCAATGTTCTAGTAGTGCCTAAGTGACCACCAATAAGGGAGTTATGATATTCTTGTAAGATTTGTTGAACTAGAAAATGATTTTATGGAATGAATGATATGCCTTTCCAGTATAATAGGCCATTAGATGTTGAGTAATGAGGCTTAGGTGGTTTTCTTATGATGCAGAGATTATAGAGCTCTTTAAATTTAGGATCTTTAACAATGATTTCTTTAAGGGTGTTGAAGAGTTCAAATTTCGGTTGTGACGAAGTCATAAGGAGGGATCTGGATAAGGCATCAACTGCGAGGTCCTTTTTCCCATGTTTGTATTCTATAGTAAAATCATAGCCAAAGAATTTGTACAACCAAACTTGTTGCCTTGAGGTTTGTAAGGTTTGCTCAAAGAGACTCTTTTAATTAGTTCTAATGATAAACTTATGGTCTAGTAAATAGTGCATAAATTTAGTAATGATTGTTGTGATAACATAAAACTCTCTTACATATATCGATTGTTATTGTAATATTGGTGTTAATTTCTAAGAGAAAAAGACTATACAATTCCGATCTTGACTTAAGACAACTCCTACACTGGACCCCGAAACATCAATTTCCAAAATAAAAGGTTTAGAGAAATTTGGCAAAGCTAATACTGAGACAGTAGTCATTGCTTGTTGTAAAGCCTGGAAAACAACAATTGCTTGACTATCCCAAGTGAAAGTAGTCTTTTTCGACAAATGTATCAATGAGACAGCAATGGTGGTATAACCTATGATGAATCCTTTATAATACCTCATGAGGCTTAAGAAATCTCTGAGCTATTTAACAGAAGTGGGGATAGTCCAATATAAAATTGCTTATACCTTGGATTTGTCCATAACTACACCTTGTCTAAATATTGAATGACCAAGGTAATCATTTTTCATCAGACCAAAAGAATATTTAGACAACTTAGTAAACAAAGAGTGTTATTGTAATATTTGCAGAGAACAATCTCTAAGTGCAATAAGTGATCGACCAAGAAGGGATATATACTAATATATCATCAAAGAAAGCCAAGACTGATTTCTGCAATAATTCTTTAAACACATCATTCATTAGACATTGAAAAGTTATCGGGGCATTTATCAAGTTAAACAATATAATGAGCCATTCATAATGGTCTTGGTGAGTTCAGAAGGAAGTTTTACGTCTATCCTCACTATTTACAAGTATTTGATGGTAACTAGACTTAAGGTCCAATTTGGAAAAGTATTGGGCTCCAAACAATTCATCCAATAGTTCCTTCACAGTAGAAACAAGGAAGATATCATTCATAGTAATGGCATTCAAAGCCCTATAAATTTTGCGAAATCTCCCGGTTCCATCTTTCTTCTTCACTAAAATGATAAGAGAAGAAAAAAGGGCTATTGCTAGGAACAATGGTCCCTTCTTCTAACATTTTTGTTACCATTTTCTTTATTTGTTTTTTTTTAATATGAATTTATTTATAAGGATGCACCTTAACAACTATGCTTCCTAGTATCAATGGAATATGGTGATCCTAAGATCTTGGTGGTGGCAGACCAGCGAGTTTAGAGAAAATCATTATATAAGTGTGTAATAATAAGGCAAGATCAAGTTCCATGTCTGGAGGAAGATCAACCCACCGATCTTGCAAAGTACCAGGGAATTGAAACTATAGTGTAAAAAACTCCACAATGGCATGGGTATTATTCATATAGTGAAATTGTGCTGGTGTAGGTAATTGAGGATTGTCACCATATAATGTCACAAACTTGCTATCTAGATAAAATTTAAATGTAAGAGCATTGTAATCAGATACATGAGAACCTAACCTTACTAACCATGCACCTTCTAAGATCAAATATTCTCTTGATACTGGTAAAAGGTATACTAGCAATTTTAAGGTCTGACCTTGAACATGTACGTGCAAATCCTTGATCACGCCTTCCGCAATTAATGCATTCCCATTTCCCACCAAAACTTGGAAGTTGGGAATAATTTGTATGGGTAAATTAAGACATTAAGTTAATCTTGGTTGTGAAAAATTATCAGAACTCCCATTATCTAGTAAGATCTAGAAAATGATACCATTTATAGAACCTTGAAACTTCATGTTCCCCATGCTTGAAGCGTCTTTCAACGTATTATAAGACAAATGATGTTACTGTATTTCCTCCATACTCGCAACGAATGTGATATTAGGAGGTTCCAATTTAGTGGTCATTTCTTTCCCATCTTCTATTTGCAAAAACAAAAACTGTTTGTTAGGACATCGATGGTTGAAGGAGAGTGGTGATCGTCAAACGTTGCTCATTGAGAGTATTATAGTAATAAAAAAATTGTTCAGCCTTAAAAATCAATCGGAGAACATCATTACCATTGAACCATGAAAAATCGAGCTTAATGTTCCTTATCTGAAATGGTTAGATTATTGTTGAATTTGAGCTCAAGCCACCAGCTGAGATCTTTTTAATGAGATTACTTATTGCTGTATCGATTTGGTCAAATTGTTGAGTATAGTTATGATCATGCTTGTCCATCAATTCTAAAAGATGTTTTACATCAGTTGCCAGATCCTTTAGACATGTGGCCTCAGCCACGATGGTCAATGAAAACACCAAATTGTAAGGAACAAGCCACCAGTTATAGGAGTGAATCTCACAAATACTAAATTGGTCAAGATAGACCATGTACTATATTGTATTAATTGATGAGTAGTTTGCAAGGAATGTAATAGAGAGAGAAGAGAAATGAATATAACTTTCACACCCTTTCTCTTCCTACCTATTGCCTTATATTGCTACTAGCCTCATAAGTAATTTTTCATGTGAGAGTTAATTATCCTTTTTCTTTCACTTTTTCTTTAATTTTTATTTCCTAAAGCTCTGGCCACATGGTTTAATATCCTAAAAATTTTGGTTTTACTAATTTTTCCCTTCATTTTACCTTGTCTTCTCTACACCTATGGCTATTCTATCAATGGAAGCTAAGTCTGGAGGTAATTTTGACATTTTCTTTGATTTCACGAACATGCTATGTTAATAAAATATCTACCTACATAAAATGGATACTCAAAATATCTACAAGGTGCTACACTATTGATAGATAGAAGCGATGCAACAACTTTTGCTAGAAATACGAGGACCTTCCTTGAAGCTAATAATGTTATCATGTTATTTTTTGAGAAAGGTAATCTAATTGATTATGTAAAAAATTAACAAACTTTTTTTACAATTATTTAATTTTTTTAAAGTAGTTATTTATTCTTTTTTATTGTTGTTTATTTCTACTTAAAATTTTAAGAAGTAAATAAAAAATAAAAAAATATTAGAATAAAAAGTTGAAAATAAAATATTAATAAAAAAAAAATATTCATGATTGTTGCATAAAAATAATAAATAACTTTTCATGGGTAGTTTTACGTATTCAATAGGTAAGGTATTTAAAAAAAAAATTATAAAAATAATATAAAGAGTCACATGTAAATAACAGAATAATATTCTATAGAAGAACATGGTGTTAAGATATTTTATGTAGATGTAAAAAATTTATATGTTTTATTTTTTAGTATATATTAATTTTTTTTCAAAAGTTATCATAAGTGGAAATAATTTATTAAAATCCAATTATTATTAAATTAAATTTTAAAAATAATTTTATAATATATATAGAATATATTTTAAGTATATTTTAATTAAATAAAAAATACAATAATTAGTTAAATTTTTTAAAATAATCTTAATTTTATTTAACATCACAGCTGTTTTGATAATTAATTAAAAAAATAGTACCTTTTTAACGTTACATTTATTAGCTTTCAAAAGTTTGATCACTGTTAAAGATTATTTTTTTATTTTATTCTTAATATATTTTGATAATTTTTTATTTATTATAAAATATTATTTTATATTATTATTTAATATTATAGTATTAATTTAATTATTAACTATTTTATTTAAATTATTCATAATACAATATTTAATTTTTATTGATAATAATTTTATAAATAAAATAATAATTTTATAGAAATAATATTTAAAATTTATTTATAAAAATTTAAAAAAATATTTTTAATTGTAAATAAAAAGTTATTTGTTTATAATATAAATTTTATTAAAATATATCATAAATTGTTTATTTAAAAATATAATTTTTATTTATTTAAAAATGAAAGTTTTATTTATTTAAAGATATAAATTTTATTTAAAAAATTTTCTTTTTATAATATATAATTATTAAAATAACTATAAATTTATTTCTATAATTTTTTAATAAATATATAAAAATAAAAATAAATTAAAAATATTATATTTATTTTAATATAATAATTTAATTTAAAAATAAAATATTTAAACTTAGAATTATTAAAAAATATAATAATTAAATTCTCCCTAATCATTATGTCCTTATTTATCATTTTTTTTATAAAAATTTTATTAAATATTTTCTATTTCAATCAACAATTTTTTCAGCCTAGAAGTAATTCATCCTTTAATTTTACCGAGAATACCAAAGTATAAACATTCGGACGAACTTGATGATCCATTCTTCTCTGTCTGCTATTTGTATAAGCGTGTTCTGTGGTGCTAAAAGGTTTGCTTGCACACAGATTCGGTCACCTAACTAGACCGCTCTTTGGTTGAATCTCGAGAGTCAGAGAAAGAAAAATGTTATTACCAAATCAAAACTGAAGCGTAATTAGCTACAAATCTTAATCATACTATTTTATCCACTCTCGCTTAAGACTGCGAACAACTTATAAAGAGAATACCATTAATTTATGAAAACAAAAACAGAAAATATATATTTTTTCCATTACCGATGTAAGGAGAGAAAAAGTTAGTCCAAGTAAGATTCCATTTGTATTTTACCATAATTTTAGTTTAGATTTGGATAATTATATTTTTATAGTTAGTTTATAATTGAAAAAGAAATTAAAAATAAGAATAAATACATGATACAATAAATAAAATAATAAAAAAGGAAATGAAGCATAAAGTATTTTTTGTTTAAAAAATATATCAATTTTTATTGTCAATAAAAATTTGTTAATAAATAATTTATAAATATTTTTTGAATTTAAATTATATTTTTATTTTGTTACATTCATGAAAGTTAACTCATTTAAATTTTATGATAGGAAAAATAAAAGAAGAAAATAATAGATGGAAAAAAATCACATCAAATATTTTCTTTTTTTTAATAAAAGTAAATAATTGTTTTTGTAAGTTTACAAATAAAAACAATGACTTTATTCGAGATATATCATAAATAGTTTAAAAAAATAATTATATAAAAAATGTTACATATCTAAAAATTAATGGAATAAGATGCAAAAATAAAAATATGGTATAATAAAAGAAAAAAATAAAAATATAATATAATAAGATAAAATTAATATATTAAAATTGTAATTGTAATGAAAAAATATTTATGAGTTTTCATATTAAAGAATGTGAGCAAAATCAAGTGTAAGTGGTAGAAAAAAAAGGCATTGACAAAAAAAATATCTTTTTAAATTGAATGATGATACTTCCACACGTAACAATACATCTATTATTGGATTAATATTTTTGAGAATCGATTAATTATAATTAATAATTAATTAATTTTTTACATTATTAATTACATATATAATCAATTAATAATGTACGTAAATGATTATATTTTCCATTTACCATTTATATTAAGTTATTAATAACAATTTTTTTATACCATCAACTATAGGAATTGATTACAAAATTGATAATTTTAATCGATTATGAAAGAATAGCTGAATGCATGCATGTAGGAAGGTGTTGTAGAGAGAGAGAGAGAGAGAGAGAGAGAGAGAGAGAGAGAGAGAGAGAGAGAGAGAGAGAGGATGAGTGGCGGGGTGAAGTTGCTATTGTTTCCCCTTTGCCCTTTCCTCTGTTCGAAACCAAAACACTCTGTTTTTTGACAAACAACTCTCTTACGCCAAAAACATGCGTTTCTCACTCTTTTGGTTCTTCGCCACACACTTTATTTTCACCACACTTTCATTCTCCACAGACACCTTAACCTCAACACAAGTTCTGAGAACGAACCAAACCCTCATATCTAAGAACCAACTTTACGTGCTTGGCTTCTTCAAAAGGATAAATTCCAGGTGGTATTTGGGCATATGGTACAACGCCAACTTCGTTGATGGAACGGTGGTTTGGGTGGCAAACAGAGACAACCCACTGACGAACAAAAAAGGATTTCTCAAGATGGGAAAGAACGGAAACATGGTTGTGGTGGATCCATCAGGGATCAATGTTTGGTCCTCGAATCAAACCAGAGCGAAGAACCCTGTTATTCAGCTTTTGGACACGGGGAACTTGGTTGTGAGAGAAGGAAACACAAGTGACCCCAGAAAGTATGTATGGGAGAGCTTCGATTACCCAACAGATACAATGTTACCAGGCATGAAGTTGGGATGGAACTTTGAGACAGACACGGAGAAGCACTTAACATCATGGAAAAATACAGGGAAAGATCCTTCATCGGGTGATTACTCTTTCAAGATGGATTATGATGGTGTAGCAGAAATGTATCTACGGAACAATCAAAAGAAAATTTATAGAAGTGGGCCTTGGAATGGTAAGAGGTTCAGTGGGGTACCTGAGATGCAACCTGACACCTATTCTATTAAGTTTAATTTTACATCCGATGAACATGGCATATACTACTTTTTCGTCATTAGTAACCCTTTAATTTTTTCAAGGCTCGTTGTGACTTGGGATGGTGAACTTGAGCGCCTTACATGGGTTGCAACCAGCAAGACTTGGACAAAGTTTTGGTATGCACCTAAGGATCAGTGTGATTATTACGCAGAGTGTGGTCCTTATGGTGTGTGTGACCCTAATTCTTCCCCGGTTTGCACCTGCATGAAAGGGTTCAGTCCTAATAATCCCCAGGCTTGGAATTTGAGAGATGGGTCTGATGGGTGTTCAAGGAACACGAATTTGGATTGTGAAAGTGACGGGTTTTTGAAACTGAAGAACGTGAAGTTGCCAGAGATGAATAATGTGTTTGTGAACAGCAGCATGAGCCTTATGGAGTGTGAAGATTTGTGCCACAGGAATTGTTCTTGCACTGCTTATGCAAATATTGACATCACCCATGGAGGGATTGGCTGTGTCATGTGGACTTCTCAACTCATAGATGTAAGACGCTTTCCTGAGGATGGCCAACAACTCTATGTCAGAGTGCCAGCTTCTGATATTGGTACACCATTTCTCTTCCATGCTTTTCTTTCATTCTTACAAATGAGGATCATATTCTCTGCATTTCTCTCGTTCAATCTCATTATTCAAATTTATACCTTTTTCTTATAAATGTCTTAATGGATGGATACACAATCAAACCCTTCAACATTTTCAAAGGAATAATAATACAACAGCATGATTTTAGAATTTTGTGGAATTGGTATTGCTGGATTACACATATGTTGCAATTACGAAACAGACTCTTTACATGTGTGAGATGGAAATGTTGTCTGGCTACCAGACACATTGATATTGTGAGTGCATTTCAGATTGGAAAATTGTTGATGCAGGTATAAATTAAGTAGAATGAGATGAAAAAAATAGATATTATAAAAAAAGAAAGATAGTGAAACATAATATAATAAAAAATAAGATGTATTGGAAATTAAAATAAGATTTTAACAAAAGAAAAATTTATTGCTATTTCATTTAAAGGACCAGTTTTAATACATTACTTACTACATGCTTCTTAATATGCTTAATTACAAACTAATTAATTTAGAAAGAAAAATACCTTTTACTGGTCCCGTAACCTTGAATCAAATTTATATAGGTGTAGTATTAAATTGAAGTATTTGCTTTTCATTTTGGAATATAATTTTTTTTGGGGAGATGAGAATATAACTAGCTATGATATTTGTTGGGAAAAAAGATTGGAGTCTTGAATCATTACTACTAACTATAAAATAATTATTTCAATAAGTCACATCTTAAATATTTTGGTTCCCATTTTTTTATCAAGTAAATTTTATTTTTTCTTTACCAAAGAAGAATAAATTTGATTTTATTTTTCCCTGGAATTTTGTTTTAATATTTGGTACTGTATATTTTGATTTTATTTAAAATTTATTTTATTCTTTGATTTGAAAAAAAAAATCATTCACATGACATTTTTCAAAACCAATATGAGTATAAGCTTTAGTGAAGAAAAAAAAAGAATAAAATGATAGTCTCATATAATTGTGAAGACTAAAGTGATAATTTCCCTTTATGTTTTTAATTAAACTTGTCATCTGCTGTCAATGTATTCGTGATCTCTACAATAATATTAGAGTACACTGCTTTCTCTCTCTGTCATTATATCCATAAATCGATTAATCTAGGAAGAGCCCAAAAAAGATTGTTTAAGTTGTTGATTTGATAAATAATTGATAAATTTTTTTAGTATTCTATTATGGCAGGACTCATTTTCAATGTTTCTGACTTTGGAAAATACGAACGTAATTTATTTTCTTCACCTATCCTTTTCCTTCCAATGACTGAAAATGGTTGACTAAAGAACCTTCTTCCACAATTTGCTGGGCCCACTAACTTTCTGATATGTTCCTAAATGGTGTAATTGGGCCGACCTTTTGACTCGTTAGGTTTTCTTTTCGGGCTGGACCAAGTGCCATAATCTTTTCATAATTGTATTCACATTTAAAATCTTTTTTTTTTTGTGTTAATACATTCACATTTACATGATTTCCTTAACCCAAAAATATAGCTCCAGACGAAAATGAGTTTTTGCGTTTACAATGTTTAAAATGAGATGAACGGACAGTAATACTAATACAAGTATGGAATCATTATAATTAAAAATAATTGCCAGCGGTTGATACATCTTAGTTTAAAATTGTTTATTACAAAAAAATGTCATCGATGGCATTGTTGAGTTTATTTCACAGCTAGCTAAATTTATCTGTGTTCTTATTGTAATTTGAATCAGGCAAACAAAATAGTGGCTGAGTGGGATTAGAAAAAAAGTTCGCCCATGGTGAAAGTTGAAAGAGGATTCAGTTAACGTCGTGGACCACACTAAGTTCTTAGGGTTTGGTAGGATTTTGGTGTGTATGAAAAAGGATAAGGACTTTCGGTGGGAATAGGCGCTATTCCAAAGTTGCATGTCTATGTCAAAGTGAGAGTTATCAAATTCAAAACAAACAAAATTCTCTCGTTTTTCTTAGCCTTTTTGTAATTGTGATTTTCTTTGATAAGAAAAAAACGTGACTAAAATACAATAATGAGTTTGATTTCACAAGAAGGAAATGAAATAGGGATAATTTTATTGGTTTCCTTAGTTCTTGAAGTGAAATTCTATTGCTAATTTGGTACGTCCCATCTTTTCTGCATAAATTCAATGCAAGCACAATGAATATTCCCTTATTCATAGTAAACAATGGCTCCACATTTTTTGTTATGAGTTTGTAGTTTCCTTCCAAATTGGTTAAGTGGAAGTGTGTAATGATGAGTCATCTTTTAACAGTTAGAACAAATATTAAGTGGATATCTGTACTAAAAAAAACTGTTTTTCACAGATACCGAAGAATTTGCTGGTGGCTCTCACAACCATTCAGGAGAGGTTGTAGGAATTACAATCTCTGCAGCTTTTATAATTTTGGTATTAGGTGTCATTTTACATAGGAAAAGGAAATTAAGTATATCTGATGGAAAGACAGGTCGCAGAGGTAATGCACAGCTAGTGTCTTTGCATATAAATAAATGTATATGATATATATGCGGTTGTGCTAGATGATACAATGTCTTGTTCTTGACTCTAAACCAGGTTCTTTCCAAAGAAGTCGAGATTTTCTATTGAACGAGGGGGTGTTTTCAAATAATAGAGAAAACTCAAGAGAAAAGAGCATGGATGAGCTAGAGTTTCCAATGTTTGATTTCATTACCATTGCAATGGCTACAAACAACTTCTGTGAAAAAAATAAACTTGGAGAAGGAGGCTTTGGTAGTGTTTACAGGGTAGGCTTGTTTTTGTTGATGTCATCATAACTCAAAATCACAAAGTATCCATAAACACACCCATCCTAATAAGAGTGTATGTGGCTATACCAGGGCAGGTTGGTGGAAGGCCAAGATATTGCTGTCAAGAGATTATCAAAAACCTCTGTGCAAGGAGTTGAAGAGTTTAAGAATGAGGTCAAGTTAATTGTCAAGCTTCAACATAGAAATCTTGTTCGGCTTTTAGGTTGCTGCTTTGAGATGAATGAGAAACTGCTGGTGTATGAGTACATGGAAAATAGAAGCCTTGATACCATTCTGTTTGGTAAGTTTTTTTTTTTTTAAACAATCCATACCTGAAAGATTTTGTGTTATAAATGCAGAAAGGTTTTGCTTATTCTGATCTTTTTTTGTTGTTTGTTTATATACAAATGCTTTATAATCAATAATGTTATAGACAAAGCCAAAAAATGCACACTTGGTTGGAAAAGACGCTTCGACATTATGTGTGGAATAGCTAGAGGGCTACTTTATCTACACCGTGATTCCAGGTTCAGGATTATCCATAGGGATCTCAAAGCTAGCAACATTTTACTTGACTCTGAAATGAACCCAAAAATATCAGACTTTGGGATGGCTAGAATTTTTTGCACTGATCAGACTGAAGCAAATACATTGAGAGTTGTTGGAACATAGTAAGTAACACAATATAGCAAAACAGTATTCTATAAAAGGCCAAATATGGTGGTGACCTTAACACCTTTATATTTTTCTAATGTGTAGTGGCTATATGTCTCCTGAGTATGCTATGGATGGGAACTTCTCAGTGAAATCTGATGTTTTCAGCTTTGGAGTTCTGGTGCTGGAAATTATAACCGGAAAGAAAAATAGAGCAGTCTATTCAAGCGATGAAATGAATCTTCTAGGGAATGTACGTGAGAGTGTTTCTTCTTTAATTAGAGTGCTATTTAGTTGATAATATCATATTCTGTTAACAAACAATTTATGGTATGGTGCTTTCTTGTTATAGGCATGGAGGCAGTGGAGACATGGAAGTGCATTGGAACTCATTGATTCATCAATTGGAGATTCATATTCACCATCTGAAGTTCTTAGATGCATACACGTTGGCCTCTTGTGTGTCCAAGAACGTGCAGAAAATAGGCCAACAATGTCTTCAGTGATGTTGATGCTGAGTAGTGAAAGTCCAATAATGCCACAACCCAGAAACCCTGGGTTTTCTATTGGAGAGAAGCTTGCGGAGACTGATTCTTGCTCTAGTAAGCAAGATGAATCGTGGAGTGTGAACCAAGTCACAATCACATCGTTATATGCTAGGCAGTGAAAGAAGCAAGACATCACTAACATATTTTTATATTCACAAAAACATTAAATTATATTGTACATCTTCTTTCTTTGATTGCTGCACCATCTTTGAGATCTACAGCCAGAAGGCTCAGAGTTTGAGGATGTTTTCCAATAATTAAGAAAATGAAATTATTCTGTAGGGCCTTTATGTGTAATACACCCACAATGCTCTTTCTTTCATCCAGCTCTGGTTCTCTTTCACCAAACTGCCTTAAAGCTTTTCCACCTAACTATGTTGTGAGAAATATTGCAATTGAATCTATAAGTTAGCACTAATTTCGAGCTTCCAGTAGAGTAATAGTCATAGCATTGTTACTATAATTCTCCTTGTCACTGTACTCATGAAACTTTAACTCTTCTTCAAAGAAGCCTGGCTTCTTTGGTTGGGCAAGTGCAATACTTTCATTGCTCAACATGAAAACCACTGACGACATAGTTGGTCTATCTTCAGGTAAATTTTGAACACACAAGAGACCAACTTGCAGGCACCTTAGTAATTCAGAAGGAAAAGTTGTAAGGTCTAAATTAACATCCATGAATTCATCAGCCCGTCCCTCTGTCCACAGTGTCCATGCCTATGTGGTTTAAGAAAAGGTTAATACTGGTAAACAAATTACAAAGAAAATTCAGCTTATAGTTTTTATTTAATATTGCATTGCATGTGGTTGTTCTGTTACCTGCCCCAACAAATTATGGTCATGATCTGGATGGTTGTTGTTACTATTTCTGTTTCTGATGCCAGTCAATATCTCTAGCACTATAATACCAAAGCTAAATACATCAGACTTCAGTGAAAGATGCCCATTTACTGCATACTCAGGGGACATGTAACCACTGCACATTATCAAGAAATAGCATGAATTTGATTTTTTGAATTTGAATTACTACAAAAAGAATTATATAATCATAAGGAAAATATCAGGAGTAAATTCATCATATAACTTACACTGTACCAACAATTCGATTTGTTGTTACTTGAGAATGATCTCCTTCAAAGATGTGGGCCACACCAAAATCAGAAATTTTTGGGTTCAATTGGCTGTCAAGTAGAATGTTACTAGTTTTTAGATCCCTATGAATGATGGTTAGTTTGGAATCTTGATGAAGATAAAGTAGTCCTCGTGCAATGCCCACAATAATTTCGTATCGTCGTCTCCAGTTCAAAAATTTTCCTTGTTTAGGATCTGAGAAAGAGCATAGAGAGCTTACTTAGCCATTAGGCCCATTACAGAACAGGTTATCTGAAGCAAAAGAGTAAAATAGCATAATTGGTGATATGCTAGCGGTGCTCTTCCAAGTTGCAAGTAAGGGAAATTACATAGTTTTGAATTTATGGTATTACCAAATATGAAGTGGTCCAAGCTTTTATTAGGCATGTATTCATAGACCAACATTCTTTCTTCTCCTTGAGTGCATCCACCCAAAATACTCACAAGATTGCGATGTTGAAGTTTGGCTACTAATCCAACTTCATTAATAAACTCTGAGATGCCTTGTTTTGAGGTTTTTGATAGCCTTTTCACAGCTATTTCTTGTCCATGAGCCAATATACCCTGATTTTTACTGGAAAGTTAAATTGATGAGGAAAAATATAAGTTCACTCCTTAATGGAAAAAATAAGAGAAAATTACCTTGTAGACTGGACCAAAACCTCCTTCCCCAATCTTATTCTCTAGAGAAAAGTTGTTTGTGGCAGCCAAAATAGTTTCTATATCAAAAAGAGGTGACGCTTGATCTTCATTCTGATTTCTATGATCTGCAAATAGAAGAAACATTTTTCACATGGCCTGACCCTATCACAGCTAAACTTTTTTCTTCTTGGATAGCTTATCCCAGACAAATCATTCAACCGTTGCCCTGAGTTATCTTGACTATGGAGCTATCTTGTAAGTTGTTTACAGAGGTATATCCAAACCAAAAGTCTCTCCTTACAGTTATGGTTACTGTATATAATAATTTGGTTCTGCTGTTATAGTCAAACTTTAAACAGTGAAAGAAAAAAAATGAGAAACATCAATTAGCTTACTAAATCGGTCAGATCATGTGAGCACTGGGCTGAATTTATTAACTTGAACCTTGTAACCAATATATTCTTTCTTAGAGTAAAATATAACTACTATTGCAGTTTACTTTCTTTGTTCTTCTCAAAAATGTATTTCCTAGTCCAACAAAGATGTGAAAAAGCTCTTGAATGGGAGAATCAGAGTTGACTACAATTCATATTATCAATAATCAAATTGAATTACTATAGAATTCTTACCCAAATTAGCAGTGGTCCTTCGTTTTGTATACTTCCTGTGAAGGTAGAAAATGATACACAAAAGAAGCAGTGCCAAAGGTGCTGAAATGATCAGTGCCATCTTTGTCCTTTTACTAGCATTAGCAGTAGACTCTTCACAAGAAATCATCAGATACTATAGTTTCAGACTTTCAGCACGTATAAGAGAATGCATATGTAAATATAAAAAAAATGTAATCAAGAATACAGTGTATTAAAATGTAAATGAATTAATACTTTGCGTCTTTACTATATCTTATTGCTGTTTGCCTAGATGAAATGTTCCACAACTAACAGTTCAGATCGAGTTCATGACATTTGAATGAAAAAAATAAAAAGGTCAGAAAGATTTCTGAATTCTTTCTTCCCCTTTCTTACTAAAACAAAGACATGTTATGATCTGTAAGTTAACAAACAGTCACTACATACCGTATTAAAGCAGAACTTGTGCATACCTATTTCTGAAGCAGCTAACCTTACATAAAGATCCAGCTGTGGACCCTCTTCACTTATAAGCAGCCTAATGTCAATCAAGTCTCCAAACCAAAGTAAGCAGCCATGTGGCCCTCCATTCATTGCAGAATTTGCAAACGCGGTGCAAGAACAGTTCTTCAAGCACTCCACCTTACATTCTTCAAGACTCATGATACTATTAGACCAGAATTGCAACAACATGGGCAGTTTCACCCAGCTTAATTTCTGAAACTCATCACCTTGTGTGCAGTTTAACGGTGTTCTTCTGATGCACCCACCAGACGGATTAAACGAATCCCATTCTTCCTGTGATTTTGGGTTGAATCCTTTCAAGCAACCACAGTAAACAGGCACATCTTTAATATTGCAAACACCATTTATCCCACATGCTCCGTAGTTATCACATAAGTCTTTTCTTACCTCATACATCTTAGTCCACCGAAGAATTTTATTGTCCCATATATATCTTTGGAGTAGTCCATCATCCCTCATCACAAGCCTTGACAACCTATCTCCAGGTTCATCCCAATATACAACCTCATCATTGTTTACTAAAATTTGTGGCTTGAAGGCTGTGACTCCTTTAAGTGATATCCAATCATCTGAATTAAAACGGATACCATCCCATATCCCAGTTCTGAATGTGATGTTCATTCCTTGGCGGATTACCACCTCAGGAAATGCTTTAAGATCAAAGCTCCAGGTAAAGTTTCCAGCAGAAGGGTCATTAGCACTCTTCCAAGAAGTCAAATATCTGTTTAGACCTGAGGTTTTATCCCAACCCACCTTTATACCAGGTAACATTGTGTCTGTTGGATAATCAAAACTTTGCCACATATAACTGTCGGAATCACCATTCTTTCCATCCATCAAGACCAAGTTTCCAGAATCTAACAGCTTTGCAATTGGCTCTTGAATTGATCTTGATGACTTTGAAGACCATATTCTGTTACCTGATCCATCAACAACTACAATGTTCCCATCACCAGCGATGGTTAAGGTTCCACTGGAGTCATTAAGTGGTTTCTCTCTGTTGGCTACCCAAACTACAGTTTGAGGTATGATACTATTGTACCATATCCCTATGTAGCGGGTTTTGGTGCTTCCTGGACTGAAGAATCCAAGACAAAACTTTTGTCCAGCAGAAATGAGTTGTTGACCATCATCTATAATGGAAGATGTTGGAGTCAAGGTATCAGCTGCATATGACATTTTATGAAGGACTGCTTCACAAGCAAAAGCTAAAATAAAAAGAAGAATTTTATTAATTCTTCCTCTCATATTCATCAAATTTAAAATCCAATTTTAATTTAACAAAGCTGTACTAGCATTTTACATCCTAATATATTATATAAAGAGAAAGGATTGAACTTTTTAAATAAATAAAAGGTTTGTAGTCATATAAGCCACTCTAGTCAATGCCCCTTATTATAAAAATCCACTGTGGAAGTGACACGGTCACCATGGCTAGTTTGGTTGGAAGGAAATTTAATATTTTAATTTGGGCGATTTGTCAAATGGGGTGATAGGTGAAAGCCTTTGTAAATTTTAAAAATGAAAGCGTTCTCTCAGAAATTTCATGAGGAATAAATAATTGGTTGTGAGTTGAATTGATTACTTTCCTCCATACTTCATTGGTGTAATTGACACATTCAAAATAATGTGTATATGTTGCTGTTCTGATTTGTTGCTGTCCCTTTCAATGCAAGCAATTTGTTGCAGATTTCTAAAATTCAAACTTCGTGGTCATGTTCTTATTGAAGTGTTCCATTCAAACAAGTTTAACAATCTTCTGCCACGAGTGGAAATGGCATGTATATATATCCTACATTAATGCTGATGCAACTCATATCTGTCCCTGTTAAATGCATAATCTCCCTTTCTTCCTCGTAGCTTCAACATGAATGAATAATTTAATATGGAAAAACGAGAAAGTCTCTCATCATATGTGCCCAATAATGTCTTCTTATAGGAAAAATTATATTCATATTCGCTGAACTTCAACAAAATTTTATTCATATGTTTTTCCTTTTATGTATCTTACATAAATTTTTCTTAATTTATATAATGACACACCAAATAATCTTTTCAACTGCATAGATCTACACAGATTTTCTCTAATTTTTCTGAAAGTATATGTATAAAAAAGTTAAAATAATGTAAAATCTAGACGATGTCGGATGAAATTTGGTTAAACTTGTAGAAGTGTGAATGTGATTTATTCCTCCTTATTATACCTGATATCTAAATCTAACAATATTATTCATATTTTGCTTTCCATTACTTTGAATCTTATGCAAAATTGTTGTTATACATGAAAATAGATAAAATGTAGTACAAATAAGAAAAAAATTAATAAAAAAATGTGATGTAAAATATAATATAATAAAAAATAAAAATATTAACATAAAAATACTTTCAATCAGAATTTGAAAGTTATGCTAATCCTCAAGAGCAATAACACACTGAATCAGCTTCCTTTGATAAGATAATTTTTTTATGTCAATAGTCCAGAGGCTTGTATCCAACAAACGATCATGATTGCTGGTTTCCATGGTGATCGGTAATATTAATAGCCAAAAAAAAAAACCAGGGATACTAAGCTTATAATTATTAATTCAAGTGATAATATTTACATTACATGTTAACGTTACAGAGCGAGAAAAATCCTAAAAGCATCTCTATGAGATATAGCAAGGGGTCGGGGGTCATCCCTATTAGTTGGAGTTCAAAAATTAAATTTTATTTTTATTTTTTATTAGAATCGAAAATATGTATCCTGCATTTTTATTGTATTTTAAGTTTTTTATAATTTATCATATTATTATATATTTAAAAATTTATATATTTTATTGTATTTAGCTTAACTAATTTAATAAAATATTTCTATAATAAAAAAATATTTTAATAATTTAGTAATTTTAATAATTTAGCATTCATAAATTGGATTTAATTGAACTTGTTCCCAATCTATTTAATTCAAATTTTTTCTCTCAAAATTGAAATGGAGCGGGATGAAACAAGATAGATCGAATATGGATTTATTTATCATACCTAATATCTATACATGATATTAAAGTAAAATTATTTAATGGAATCCTATAATGCCATTTCAATTTTATATATATATATATATATATATATATATATATATATATATTATAACTTAAACAAATTTTCTCTCCGATAACATAATTTTAAAAAGATTATAAATTAGGTTTCATATATTATTACATACTTATATATTTTATCCGTAACATCTTCAATTTTTTATATTTATAGGTTTTTAGTTTAGACTTTATACATAATGTTGTTTGTCATTTTTTAAACAATAAAAAATTTTAAAAATTAATAAAGGAAAAAATAAAGAGATATTTTAAAAAAATTTAATTAATATATCTTTAAAGAATGTTTTGTAAATTTTAATTCTAAAAATTTTTTAAAATTTATCTGTTGACAATTTTATTTACGTTTAGTAAAAGATAAAGTTGAAATTTTTATAAATAAAAGAAGATGAAATTTGATGTAGTTTCTTTTAGAAACTTACTTGGATTAATTTTTAGAATTTTTCATAAATTCTATTTTTAGAAAGGAACACATCAAAAATATCCATTCAAAATCAATTAAGATTTATAAATTCTGATGAAGATTTTATAGTAAAAGTGTTAAAAAAAAATTGGAAATATTTCTATAACATATAAATAATTTTGTATTAATTAAAATATTTTTCTAAAATTTTTCTTGCAATATTCCAGTCCTTCGAAAAGTAAAGAGTTGAATGATTCAAAATGCATGTAGATTTTATTTTCTTCCCCAAATTATTTTTTATAAAAATAATCTATTTTAAATAATTTTTTAACATTTTTAAAATGAATTAAAACTTTCTTTTCTTTCAAAACACGTAATAACTATCTTTTTTCTTAAAAAAAGAAAAAGAAAAAGAAAAAGTAACAAGCTTCCACCTATGAAGCAAATTGTATGGCTTGGTAACAAAGCCACAAATCGTGGCATTTGGGGTAAAAATATGAAGAAAAGAAAATAATCTTTTAGTTGCTACATTTGTTGCCATTTAATTGAGTGGCATAGCAGTGGAAGGAAGCCATACAATTTGGCTTCAACTAAAAGATAGAGAAACAACAACAAAGAAAAACAATTTCGTTCAGCAAATTTTTTTTTTCAACTTGTCTAATAGCTTCTCGTCATATTTATTTTGAAACGGGAAACAATCAGTAAAGGATAGAAACATTGTCGTGAAATTCACGCAGCATTCAACAACAAATTATGATACCTTTAACTTTAGAATTATAAGTTGGAGCACAACAAATTACGGTACCTTTAACCTTAGAATTATAAGTTAAAGCATGTGGGAGTATTTAGAAAATTAAATAATTACATTTATTATTAATTTTAGATAAAAAAAATTCAAATAAAATAGAGGAATAGTTCTAGAGTTTTTTAATTCTAGAATAAAATTTTATTAAATATTTGATAATTTAAAATTTATGTTTAATTATATTTAAATTTAATTTTGTTGAAAATTTTGTATGATTATTTATTGGTGATTGGATTAATAAATTATTTAAATTAGTATAGAATAGTATTTTAAAAAAATAGTAGTATACTGAAAATATAAATTTTATTTTTGTGATTCTTACTTGTAGGTAAGATTGTGGATATAAGATTTTAGATACTCAATAATGTGAATTTATGAATTACATCCAAAATTTTTGTAGATATTATAAATTTATATAATTTTATATGAAGTTTAAAAGTTATAATACTTAAATTTAAAGTTATTAGAAAAAATTCTTAAAAAAAACTTCACTTAATAGCTTTTAAATTATAAAGATATATTTTCATATTGTAAGTATAAGAAAGAATTTAATTAAAAAAGTTTGGCACAGAATTATTTACTATTTTATAAAATATTTAAAATTTTATACTTAATAGTCATTTTTATTTCTCTTTAATATATTTTCAATATTTAAAAAATATAGTTAATATTTAATTAACTCTATTTATATATAGAAAACTTTTATGTAAACATTAATTGTGAGGATAAAATATAAAAGTATTGGAATAATTTATATTAGTAATTATTTTATAAAATTATTATAAGTTAACTTGTTCAATTATGCTATAACTAAATAGTATTAGAATCATTAATTTTTATTTCCTAAAAATGATTTTCTAAAAAAATTAGAGAAATAATAATTTAATTCTAGACTTTTAAAAAAATAATTACTATAAAATTTTGATCTAGATTTTAAGAAATATATTATATAAATTATTGAAGGATAAAAGTTCTATTAGATTGATCTTGATATGCTAGTTTCAAAGTAATGAAATGTGTATTGGAGATTAGGAAACTCATTTGAAAATTAGAACAATTAACTAGCATGTATCATGTGCATAAAAGAAAATATTTTGTAAATCATGGCGAAGGATAATTTGCGAACCTTTCTGTCAAAAAAATTAGAAAATATAAGTGTCAACTTATAGAAAAGTATACCAGAATTAATGATAATGGAAACTTTAGAGTTTTTAGGACACGTGAGTTAGATTTAAATCTTCCAATAACCTAGGTTGCTCCTTATAATCAGAAATGTTATGGTTGGACATAACTACCTCGACAATACCTTGAAAATTATCATTACTGTTTGAGCAATTACGTGATGTTGTGAAACGATGATGATGATTTAAGTATTGCTAAAGACATGTTGTGGTTTGAAATTAGATCTTGTACCCTCATTGTTTTGATAAAATGATGATGATGATATTTGGTCTCATATGCATTTGTATATTATAAGGATAAACAATTCTAAATTAGTGAAGATTATTGTCGTATAAGATGCAATAGATCACAACTTAATCCTGAGTCGTCATTATACAAACATGTAAGGAAAATGATAGAGTAACCTCATTCATACATTGCATATGATGATTGTTTTTTCATAGTTCTTTGAAGAGGTCAAAAAATTTATTTGTCCTTTATATTAAAGTATGATTTAATGTTTTACTCTTATTTTTACTTGAATGAAGTGACTCACTTCTCTCTTATATTCTTTATATATAACTACGATTCCTTAATGAACCTGCAATATGGATCACCGTCTTCTCAAACCATTGTCGTAGAGAATAAACAGGATCTCTCACTCTATGATCACATGCAACAACTATAAGGTAGCAATACCAGTTTAAAGAATAGAAATGAATCTTGTGGTCTTTAGTTTAAATAGAGTAACTTAATTTTTTACGTACCTATCATGTCATTTCAATCGTAGTAGTCTAGATTACTTATATTCTAAAAATGTTAAATTAATGTAACTTGAATAAAAATGTATATATGTCTATAAAAAATTTATTTATTTAGATAAATGTATGATTTAAAAAATTAAATAATATACAATTATAGTATATACATGTAAAAATAATGTACAAGTAATATAAATAATATATATATATATATATATATATATAAATGTTCTTTCCCTGTAGAACAATTTGAACGTCTTCAACATTTTTTAAAATTTCCAACTCAAATTACTTTCAATCTATCCAATCATTTTTAAATTTAACTTAAGATTTAAATCATCCATTAATAACGAATGTTTAGACGATAATTTTTCTTAAAAGTTTTCAAATTTTGTTTCCTCCTCTCTTAGGATTCCGTTCCATGCATGTGTAGAAAAATTAAAATTTTTCTCTAATTTTTAATTCTAAATAATTTAATATTAACTTATGTTAATTATTTTTACTATTAATTAGCTATGATTTTTTTTATTTTTAAAAATAAAAAAGATTATCGACCATTAAATTTGTAATATAGATAAATATTAAATAATTTTAATATTAAATGAATCATTATTTATATAATCCTAATATTTTTATAGATAAAATATAAACAATATCATTCATTTATCTACCTTCTTCATCTAATAGATAACAGTTTCTAAAAAAAATATATCCAACAATATATACCTAAATATAAACGGATATGTGTTATTTGTATGTGTACAATCTTTTTCCTTATTCGTATAATTATGATGATGTTATTAAGGGCTGCCAAGGAAATTTGATAGATAGATAAATTGGCGTGAGCATTTCATTCTTAACTAAATATTACATTTTTAATCTAAGTGTATCAGGTTTCCATCTTTGTGAGAGAAATTCTTATGTATTTCGTTTACACCTATAGATTGAGACTTCATATAATTTTAGTATGTATAACATTTTAAATTTAATCTAACAAGACAGGTTACGCGACCACGGATTATAAATTTAGTGAACCGAGTCACTGGAATTACATAAAGAATTTTTCCCATCTTGGGCTATGGGAAATTTATCGCATGACTGAAATGACCATATTTGAATACTACTATGCTTTTGAGTCAAAATTCAAAATTCTCTTTTGCTTCTTACAAATTGAATTGTGGTAATTTTGTGAGTAGGTGCTCATCATGTAGACCTAAGAACTATGGTACTGAAGCAGAGAAAATCCATCCAAAGTGATTAAAAATAAAGTGAAACACAATATAAGCAAAATCAGTGGTAAACACTTCAGTTAGATTTCTTCTCTACCTGGCATCTACTTCTGTGACTGTGACAAGGTTCACTGTGTGTGATTCTTCTTGCTTTATTGAAGAATCAGTTTGAGCAGGATTGTTTCCAAAGACAAAACCGGGGTTTTTAGGCTGAGGTATTGATGCAATTTCACTACCCAACATCATGACCACAGAAGACATTGTTGGCCTATCTTCTGCTCGTTCTTGGACACAAATGAGGCCAACATGCATGCATCTCAAAACTTCCAATGCTGAAAAGGAATTAGCAAATGATGAATCTATTACTTCCAATGCTCTCCCTTCTTTCCAAAGCCTCCATGCCTATCATAATAATGCATAGTAAAATTTCCATTAGCAGAATATTAAGTTAATAAATGATCACCATTCTAGTAAAGCTGGCCTTTTGACTTACATATCCAAGAAGATTTGTGTCCTCTGAGGAATAAAATCCTCTGTTCTTCTTACCACTTATTATCTCCAACACAAGTATCCCAAAACTGAAAACATCAGATTTCACTGAAAAAAGTCCATCCATTGCATATTCAGGTGACATATACCCACTGCATATATACCAGGATATATTACCAATGAGGTTATAAAGGCATAGCATCTTTAGAAAAAAAAAGTGTTACTATGTTACTCACTATGTTCCAACAACTCTCCTTGTATTTCCATGAGTTTGACCACTGCCAAAAATTCTAGCAATTCCAAAATCTGAAATCTTTGGGTTCATTTCTCTATCAAGTAGAATATTGCTTGCCTTGAGATCTCTATGGATAATTCTAAGTCTAGAGTCTTGGTGGAGATAGAGCAATCCTCTAGCTATTCCACATATTATGTTGAAACGCATTTGCCAGACAAGTACGAAACATTTGGCTTTGTCTGGAGCAGTTTTTAAACAGTTATGAATATAAAGTATTGTTCAATATCAGTTAGAAACTATGAAGTTTGAAGGTATGGAATGACAAAAATAACACACCAAATATAATAGATTCTAGGCTGTTGTTTTCCATATATTCATAGACCAACATCTGCTCTTCCTTCTCAACGCAGCAACCAAACAGTCGAACAAGATTCCTATGTTGTAGCTTTGCAATTGATTTTACCTCATTCTTGAATTCCTCATTTCCTTGCCCAGAGGTTTTGGATAGCCTTTTCACGGCAATCTCTTGGCCATCAACCAACCTACCCTGGTGTTGCCACATTTATTTATGTCACTTTTGAGTGTGTAACAATGACAGCAATTAAAAAATATTGTCCTAAAAGAAATGATTTGAAAAATTTACCAAGTAAACATTTCCAAAACCTCCTTGTCCAAGTTTATTTTCTTCAGAGAAGTTGTTTGTGGCCGCTGTTATGGTATTGAAATCAAACAGTGGCAACTCCAGGTCATCCATACTCTTTTGACTTGAGGAATCTCTACTAGTTAAAAGTGTTACCTCAGGATGCTGATTTCTCTCAAAAGTACCTAGTTCAAGGAAAGCAATACATTAAGCAGAAGAAGAGAAAGCTTTTTCTAAAAAAAGAGAAGTAGAAAAAGAGAAAAATATCTTATTAGTTTCCAGTGATGGACATTAATTTTGTATCACCTTTTTGTTTGGTTTCTCTTCTCGAAATACTATGCAACTTTCTCCTCTTCAATAAAAAATACACACTCACTCCAAAAATCACAATAGCTGCACCAACTGTAATCCCTACAATCATGCCTACATTTTTTTTCTTGCCAGAGCTACCTGAAGATCCTGAGTCACCATCATCTGAGGAAGGAAGAAAAGAACTTGAGGAAGAGATTTTTGCTTGACGGTTACTATGGCCCTGGTGTACGTTTATTAGCTGATTACTGAACACCATTTATGAGCATTCATAATCACAATTCATATCACTAGCCAAATATTTTACAAATTAGCTTAATCACTAACTAGTTCAAAAGGAAACTTGAAACCCAAAATATCAAAGAAACTTGCCTACATCAGAAGCTGCTAATCTGACATATAGATCTTGCCCACCATCTGAAAACTGCCTCGTATCTGAGAGCTCAGCATTCCACATCACACAACCAGTCCCTCCATTAGTAATCTCCACATTTGCATAAGCAGTGCAAGAACAAGTCTTGGTGCACATATCTTCACATTCTACAAGGGTCATGCTCCTATTCACAAATACCGTCGTTGTTTCTGGTGGTTGCACATGTTGCAGTGGCTGGAACTTGTCTTTCCCACAATCTAATCTTGTGTTCCTCACACACCCACTTGAAAAATTTCTCAAATTCCACTCCTCCTGGTTTCTTATACTGAACCCTTGAATACAGCTGCACACTGGGAAAGCATTAGAGTTACAGATAGCATATGGACCACACCGATGATATTGATCACATTCATCTTTAGGTCCATACCATAATTTGTTCCAACTTTGGCTGCTTTCTACCCATATAAGACGTTGAATTTCACCGGTCCAGTTCATTACAACTCTAGTATACTTTGACTGATTCACCTCTGAAATGGTGAAGTATACCTTGTGTGCATCCACAGACATGGTATCTTCAAGTAGATATTTTGGAGTGAGTATCGGTAATGAGGTGAATACTATACCATTCCATGCCCCACTTCTATATTCCTTGTTCTGTTTGTTCCATAGAAAAAGTTCTGGGAGGCCACGGTATTCCATCCTGAATGAAAAATCTCCACTTGATGGATCATTTTGGCTTTTCCATGATGTTAAATGGTACTCTATGCCAGTGTCCAAGTTCCAACCCAGCTTCATACCTGGTAACAAAGTATCTGTTGGATAATCAAAGCTTTGCCACAGATAATTGGAAGTGTTTTTCTCGTTTGCTTCGATGAGAACCAAATTCCCACTATCCAAAAGCTCAAGAATTGGGTTCATACCAATGGTTTGATTTGGTGCTGACCATATGGAGTTGCCTGTTTGATCAAGAAGAACAAGGTTTCCCTTGCCTCCAATCTTTAGAGTTCCATTGGAATTTTCAAGTGGGGTATCTCTGTTTGCCACCCAAACCACTGTTTTATCAGGAGTGTCTTTGTACCATATACCTAAATACCATGAGGAGCTGTTTGGGTTAAAGAAGCCAAACTCAAACACTTCCTTTGGAGATACAAGTGTTTGGTCAATTCCAAGAGATTGAGTAGCACCTAAGGTATCAACCGACAGTGCTGTATTGGAAAAGAAAATGAAGGAAAATAAGTAGATAAGGAAATTGGTAGAACCTTTCATGTGGCAGTGCTAAGGCAAAGAGACCCAGAAGAATTAATCCTCAAGGTAGATAGTTCATTAATTGTAAGATTTAGGCTTCTTCATATGCATCATATTTTCTTTTGATATTTATTAGATTGTTTTGTCTGAAAATTTTCAAGTTATACAAGTCTTTTTTCTTTTTTTATTCTTAGTTTTGTCAAAGTTTAAACAACGTGGAAGTGATCTTGACTTTCAGTTCAGGCATGTGTGCTTGACGCTTTCCTGATTTAGTTAATCAGATGTTAACAAATGAGATGTAATTGAAGGCTCTCACCCAAATGCTTGGGTTGTCTATGTATCAACATACAATTCTTCTAAATTAATGTAGTGGACCAGATTCTAGATGGCACCGAAGAAAACTTGGTGAGAACTCACAGGTCATCATATTAACCACTACTAGAAAAACCTTGGTGGAAAGTGACCCTATTAGCCAATTTTTTTGTGATATATCCTCCTACAATGTTTTCTAATAATCATATTAATATTTTATAAAAAAATATTAATATTTCTTTCACTTAACTATTACAAAAAGTATTAGGAAGAATTTCGAAATACTTCAGGTTAGATATTTCTCTGTATCACTATAAGCCTGATGGAAATTATTTAATATAGTCCCACACAGTATTAGAAGAGGGATAACAGTTAGGGAAGAATTTTGACCATTTTTATTTGTCTTCTCTCCCCTTCAACCAACTGTAAAGTTTTTCGTAGTGCTTTGCCCATCTTAATAAGGTGTATCTACCATTAAAGTCTATTTTAAATGTTGTTTTTATTTTCAGTTGTTATGTGACTTAAATTTTCTACAAAGACAGAATCTTCTCTATAGAAGCTAGAAATATTTATGTTAATAAGGGTACTCTAGAAAGTATTTAATATGTTATATTAATATGTATGTATATATTGTTATTATTTATATAACTTTAAACATTTATTATGAAATCATTCCTTTACAAAGTATATAAATCTAATTATTTTTCTGAAACATACATATAATGAAATATTATTATTATTATTATTATTATTATTATTATTATTATTATTATTATTATACTAATTTCACCATATTTTTGAGATAATTATTTTTAACATATGTTACAAAAGAAAAATAACAGGAGATAAATAATGATATAAAATTTAAATTTTAAAATTGTTCAGTTGTTATTATTTATATAACATTAAAAGATGTTCTTATTCTGCCTTCAACAGGACCGGAAAACAATAAAAAATATCGCCGGCAGTTTTAATTTGGGAGCATGTCTTCAGAATGACAAGATTTGAATTCACCAACCCCCAATGGATAATCAAGTTCGAACTTTTGCTGCTGAAAAGTCAAAGTAAATGGAAGTTTTCTCTCTCTCTATATATATATTATAAAAAGATAAAATTGAAATAGAGAAGAAAATATGAAAATAAAAAATTATTTCGAAACTAAAACCGTCATAGCATAACAAAATTTTACCTGATCTTTTCGCTAATTTATTAAAATGGTGTATAAATTAAAAATATTTTTTTAAATTAGATATTTTAAAAAATAATATTAAAGGATAATAACAATATTCATAATGTATAAATTAATATGTTATAGGTATGATGTATTTTAAAATATGTCACATAAATATATTACACATTTAAAAATGTATTTTAGGATAATATGAATTTGACAAAGAATGTGAAATATATATTCATGCATCTCTTGTAGCATATAAAATAATACATTATAAAGCATATAAAATAATACATTATAAAGAGTGTGTATAAAGTTATACATTTTACATATAATTTATTACTTTATACATCATACCTTATACATCATACCTTATGTGATGTATTATTTTGTGTGTCATATATTTTTACTTGGTAAAATAATAAAATTTAACATAGGATAACATAATAAATAAATTAAAAATTTAGGGTTGAATGTTATGTTTTTTATTAACGTTGAGAAGGAAAAAAAAATATTTTTAATTTTCAATCAATTAACCTAGTAATATTTATTTAAATTTTATGGTTTGTATATTTATTTATATCATTAATTGTATAATTTTTTATGTTCCTAAAATAGTATATAATTTAATTATTTTTTAAATCATTATTGTTATTTATTATTATTAGTTAGTATGGATGAAATTATTGTGATTATTTATTATAATAGTAAAATATTTGAAGATGAAGAATGTTTAACATTGAAGGTGAATAAAAATCTATTCAAATTCATAAAATTGTAACTTTAAATAAATTAAAAAAAATTAACAAAATTAAAATTCTCATTCAACAATGTAATTTCTAATATAATAGGTAGATTTTTAGTATTATTTGAAAAAATAGAATATAAAGAATTTCAAATAAGTGTTTGAAGAGCCAAATGTAAAGTGCTGAAGATGCCGTAAACTTGGATACATAGAGAAGTTTTGCAAAGAGAAGAGAGATCAGCAGCAAGGTGAAGCACATGCTGCAGTCCAACAAGAGGTAGATCAACTATTTATTACTTCTTGTTCTAGCTCTAGTACTTCATGTGAAACTTGGCTTGTAGATAGTGGTTGTACCAATCACATAACTTGTGATGAAATCCTATTTAGGGACCTTGACAAATCAATGTTGTCAAGGGTGAAGATTGGGAATGGAGAATACCTGGTTGTGAAGGGTAAAGGGACTGTAGCCATAAAGAGTTGTGCTGGAACTAGGTTGGTTTCTGATGTGATGTATGTGCTAGAAATTTATCAGAATTTGCTGAGTGTAGGGAAACTGGTAGAGAAAGGATTTAAGGTGATATTTGAAAAGGGGAAGTGTTTGATTTTTTAGGCAAGTGGTCAGGAACTATTCAGGATTAAGATGCAGCACAAGAGCTTTTCTTTGAATCCACTTGAGAAGGATCAAGTGGTCTTTAAGTGCCAAGTCAATGTCTCTGAGACATGGCACAAGAGACTAGGTCATTTTCTTCACAAGGCCTTGCTGTATATACAGAAGAATGGGTTGGTATGTGGACTACCAGATTTGGAGGAGCAGTTTCCCACTTGCAAAGCTTGTTTGTTAGGCAAATAAATTAGGCTTCCGTTCAAAGGAACAACATGGAGAGCCACTCAAAAATTGCAGCTGATACATACAGATGTTTGTGGTCCTCATGCAACTCCATCACTAAATGGAACAGGTATTTTATTATTTTCATTGATGACTATACAAGAATGTGTTGGATTTACTTTATAAAGCAAAAATATGAGGTTGCACCGATCTTTTTGAGATTTAAAAAGTGGGTGGAAAATCAAAGTGGCCATGAGATTAAGATTATTAGATCTAACAATGGGATAGAATATACTTCAGAAAGATTCAACTCTTTTTGTAAAGAGGCAGTCATTGAGCATCAGTTGACTGTTCCCAACTCTCCCCAGAAAAATGGAGTTAGTGAGAGAAAAAATAGAACCATTATGGAGATGATCAGATGTTTTCTTTATGAGAAGAATTTGTCGAAGAAATTTTGGGTAAAGGCTGCAAACACATCAGTTTTTCTGCTAAATAGATTGCCTACAAAGGCCATTAAGAAGAACACACCATTTGAAGCTTGGTTTGGTGTCAAGCCAATGCTAAAAAACTTGAAGGTGTTTGGTTGTTTATGTTTCTCTCATGTTCCTCAAGTCAAAAGGGACAAGCTAGGGGAGAAGGCTGAATCGGGAGTGTTTATCGGCTACAGTTTGATTTCTAAAGCCTACAAGATTTATCAACCACAGACAAGGAAAATGATCACTAGCAGAGATGTTCAGTTCTTGGAAGACGAGCAATGGGTCTGGACAGACAAGTCACAAGATAAGCATAAGGAGGTCTCACTGGAACCGGATGAGCTAGTAGATGACATTCCGATTAGAGGCACCAGATCTTTAGCTAATGTATATCAGAGATGCAGTGTGGCTATTTTGGAACCAACAGGATTTGAAGAAGCCAAGAATGACCAGAGATGGATGAATGAAATGAAGAAGGAGTTGGTTATGATAGAAAAGAACCAAACCTGGGAGTTAATGAAGAAGCCTAAAGACAGGAAGATCATTGGGTTGAAGTGGGTATTCGAGACCAAACTCAATCCTGATGGCTCAGTGAATAAGCATAAGGCCAAGTTAGTGGTGAAGGATTATGTATAGGTTTGGGGAGTAGATTTTTCTAAGACTTTTGCACCTGTGGCTAGATTAGATACAATCAGAATGATCCTTACTTTAGCAGCTCAAAAAGGTTGGAAGATGTATCAACTATATATGAAATCTACACTTTTGAATGGAGTATTGCAAGAGGAAATCTATGTTGAGCAGCCAAAGGGATTCATCACACCAGGCCATGAGGAGAAAGTTTACTTGTTGAAGAAAGCTCTATATGGTTTGAAGCAAGCTCCCAGAGCTTGGTACAACAAGATAGATAAGCACTTGGTAGGCTTGGGCTTTGAGAAGCTTGTGCTAGTATTGTACTTTGTTCTATGTCAAGAAGCTTTGTTCTAACATAGTTATTGTATCTTTGTATGTGGATGATATATTGGTGACAGGGAGTAATATTGATAAGATTGATACATTTAAGCAGGATATGATGAATATATTTGAAATGCCTAATCTTGGTGAGATGTTCTGTTGGTGATATTTCAAAAGGGGGACCAAGTCCCACATTGCTTGGCCAAGAGTCCTTGGTAGGCTTTATATATGGGGGGGACTCTTTGGGCTTGTAGACAAGCTAGTAAGGGACATTCCCTCGCGCACATGAGCTTGTGCCCACTTAGTTCAAAACCGGCGAAACCCCTCTGCGCTCAATATAGAGGGCCACGAATTTTTTGCTACTTGGAAAAATTAAAATATATTGCTTACCCGAAAACCTCTATTTATAAGGCTCCAAATTTCCGTTGCCCTTTGATTGCATTTTACTAGTCATTATGTGGGTTTATTATTTATTATTATTCTTTATTGTTTTTATTTTTGAAACTTACCGGTATCATTAACCATTATTGGGTTTTATTTTGAAACTTATAAGCTATTTATTTTGTTTAAAATTCCATTAAAACCTGTTTATTAGCAATTCAAAAGCCGTTTGTTTTTATTCGACACAATTAAATTTATTTCAATTTTTAAATTCAAATTCAAATTCAGCTTAATTATAATTTAAAGCCTTTTAAAATCCTTCTCAAGTGTCTCTCCTATAAATACAGACACTGCTTGCCTTTTCGAAATCATCTCACACATTTCTCACTCTGCTGGTCTTTCTTTCTTCCTTGCTAGTTCTGTTCCTGCTACCTCTGTAGACGAGTCTGTTGAATCATGGGGGATACCGCACTCCGGCGCAAATATCCTTGAGGACAGTGCTACCACACGCCTCAGACTACCAATTCTAACTAACATGTTCTACTTTCTCAGCATGGAGATTAAGCAAGTTCAGAATGAAATCTTCATATGCTAGAAAAAGTATTTGAAGGAGATTTTGAAAAGATACAATATGGAGGAGTGCAAGAGTATGAGTACTCCTATGGGTCAAAAAGGAGAAGCTGCAGAAGAAGGATGAAGTTGAACCTGTAAATGAGGGTGTCTACAGGAGTTTAATTGGCTGTCTAATGTATCTCACTGCAACCAGACCTGACATCATGTTTTCTATAAGTGTCTTGTCTCGGTTTCTTAGTTGTCCTAGTGAGTTGCATATGGTAGCTGCAAAAAGAGTATTAAGGTATCTACAGGGTACAGTTTCATATGGAATCAAGTTTTGTAAAGTTCAAGAATTCGAACTACAGGGCTACTCTGATAGTGACTGGGCTGAATCAGTTGATGACATGAGGAGCACCTCTGGGTACTGTTTTACATTTGGATCAGAATGTTTTTCATGGTGTTCAAAAAAGAAGGAGTTAGTCGCTCAATCAACTGTAGAGGCTGAGTACATTGCAGCTACTGCAGCTGTAAATCAACCCATGTAGCTGAAGAAGTTAATGGATGATCTGCATTTGGAACAAAAGGATAGCACAAAAGACTTTGTGGACAACCAAGCCATTCTGGCCATTTCACAAAATCCAGTATTTCATGGAAGGACAAAGCATTTCAAAATTAAGTATTATTTCTTGAGGGAAGTGCAGTGATCAAGTGAAGTAAGGCTGGTGTACTGCACTTCAGAAAATCAACTTACAGATATATTTACCAAGTCATTTAATGTTGGTCATTTTGAGACTCTTAAAAATAAGTTGGGTGTGTGCAGCTCATAATTCAGGAGGAGAATGTTAGTGAATTAAGAGCTGTTATTTTATTGCTGTTTATTGCTGTTTTTGTTGTTTTGTTACTGTTGTTTTTATTTTTATTTTTGATATCCTAATTCTTAGGAATGCTAGTTGTTGTTATTAGTTTTCAGGATGCTAGGTGCTATCTTTTTGGTTAATTAAATGGTAGGTAACGTGTCTCTGTGAGTTATAGAATTTTTAGGAATTCAGTTGAGTCACATTCTCTATTTATTCTGAAATTTACAGCAATGAAATGTATTCTCTTTTGCTTTGTTCATTCTCTCTTGTACCTCTATCGTATACCTTGAAATAACATTTATGCATTATAGACGCGGTTATTATTCTTGTGAGAAATTATTTTTTAAAGTATCGCATTTAGAAAAATATTTTAATTTATCCACCAATTTGGTAAATTAGTAAATGGATATGTTGAATAAGCAAAAGGAAAAAATAAGTTAGCTATGAAGGGACAGATGGTAGCTGATCCTAATATTCAGGGATTGAAGAGGAGTATTAGGGAAAAGAATCCTAACATAAAGCTCAAGAAATTTGTTATAGGCTAAGGGAGTATATGGGAATGGGAGAGAGAATTGGGTAGGTTGTTGCATTGGGTGAATTCTGATTTCTCCTCTCTTGTATTTCTATTCCTTCTTCCCTTCTATTTTTTGCTATTGTTATATCTCATTAGTTGAACCTTTTCCCCTTGTTGAATTAGTTGATATTTGAATAATACATACTTCGAGTTATCCAGAATTTCTTACTTGCTACTCCTCTGTTCCTTACATTTGATGCTTTCATCACACCATGGCAGAGAACATAAGGTTGAAAGATGTTGTCCACAAAGTGGAACAACAAGGAAATGAATTATCCCGATTAATGGAGTTGATGAAACCATGAGACCAACTGTATAATGAGCAATTTGATCAAATTGATGTAGCTCTGGACATGTTAACTAAGAATACGGCTACATCTAGACGCAGTTCTCCCTATGGTGGCTTGAGCTCTAACATCAAGCTTCCTTTCTGGGTACAACATGTTAAGTTGGACTTTTCTAAGTTTAATGGTCATGATGTATTATATTGGATATTCAAATAAAGTAGTTTTTGGATTACTACGAAACCCCGAATAAGGAAAGACTCACCATTATTGCTATCCACATGGAGAAGGAGGTGGTTCCTTCATTCCAGATGATGAGTAAAAATCAGCATTTCAAAAAAACCAAAAACTAGGAATACGTTATTTTGGCCCATTCAAAGTCATAAAAAATTTGGTGTTGTAGCTTATTAGTTACAATTTTCTTCTATAGCCAAATGAAAACGGGTTGTGGGTGTTATAGGCAACGAGCTGGAGGAGAATGTAAATTGTGTCCTTTTTTCGAGAGAAAAACACCTCCCTTGGCACTAGAGTTGACTTCATTTAAAGAACAAAAATATCAACCTCTCAACATCCCTCTTTGTCTTTTTCTACCTTCAATCTTTTGCTTTTACCCACCAACCAACAACACAAATTGAAGTCTTGCAGGGAGATTGATTAATAAATATTAACAAAACTCGACCTTTTTACTTCTTTCTTTTTCTATTTTTTCCTTTTTAATTTTTAATTATTATTTAGATGAGAGTGGTAGGAAAAGTTAGATGTTGACATAAATTGTATCCTTCTTTCTCGTATCTATATTTTTTCACTTAACTTTGCTTTTTGGTTAATTTTTTTTTTATCTTGGATTTTCTTTTGTCAAATTATAAAGAATAAAGAAGTAGCAACTAAGAAATTCTCAATAACCCAAACTATGTATTATTAAAATATCAACTAAACCAACTAGGGAGAAAGGTTTAACTAATGAGATATAGTAGTAGCATAAAATAAAGGAGAAGAAGGAATAGAAGATACAGAGAAAGGAGAAATCAGAATTCACTCAATACAACAATCTACCTAATTCCCTTTCCCATTCCCATATACTCTCTTAGCTTGTAACAAACTTCTTGAGCTTTGAGTTGGGCTTGTTTTCCTTGATACCTTAATCCCTGAATACCAGGATTAGCTACCATCTATGTCTCCTTCGTAACTAACTCATTTCCTCCTTTTACTAACTCAACAAACCCAACCAAATTCAAAACATTACCACCCCCATTAAGCATAATTTTGTCCTCAAGGTTGAGGTTAGGATAAATTTGTTGAAATGATGGACAATCTTCCCATGTTGCTTCAGATAAAGGCAGCCCTTCCCACTTGACTAACACTTGTAAAATCTAATCTACTCCTTTCAATATGGTTCTAGTGTTCACAATGGATTCAGGTTGTATCATTGGACCTTATTCATTTGTAATTAACGATAAAGGAATGAATTGTTGCGATATATCACCCCTAAACAGTTTCAGTTATGACGCTTGAAGGTATGCAAGTTCATTTAAGACTTTACTTCTGGAGGTATGTAAAAACTTGAAGTTAAATCCAATAACCCAAAGGTTCATTTGTTATTTTCATTAGATCGTGTACATAAATTTAATTAGAATTGAATTTGGGATTTCTTCCTTTAGCAAGGTCTTTTATTTTGAAAAGAATATATTTTAAAAAAATTATTAATATGAGCATTACAAAATTATAATTTAGTTTGTTATATTTTTTATTTTAATTTTTTAATAATATATCATGTATATTAGTGATTTACTTACTTTATCTATTATTAAATATAAATTATTTTATATGAATTATATAAATTTCATTTTAGTTATTAAATAATCTTAATGTAGTCTTCATGTCTTTTACCAATGTTTATTTATCCTTTTGATTATTTTTATAGCATCATATTTATCTTTTATTATAAGTTTATAATGGATGGATTTTGATTTATTTTTCATATTTATTAATAATATTTTTTAATATTTTTTTTATAAATATTTTATTAATTTAATTCATTCATAAAATTTATCCATCTCATGTCATTTGATAGTAACACGATTTGTCTAGGATATTATTTTAAATAAATTTTTTTATTTTAAATCTTACGCAACGAACTTTAAATCTCATGTCATTTGATAGTAACACGATTTGTCTAGGATATTATTTTAAATAAATTTTTTTATTTTAAATCTTACGCAACGAACTTTAAATGAGTATGTATAAATTTTTCTATTTTATCATGTTTGAAAAATTGTATGAATTTTAGTGTAACATTCAATTGTCTTAAACATTGTGCATATATGGATTCCAAAAAATTAAATATGAATATTTTAAAATTAAATTATTTTATAAAACTTCTTTCCAAAATTTAATTTTAAATATAAATATTTCTTAAAGAAATTTATTTTTGAATAATTAAAGTTAGAATTACGTTGACTTTGAGTTCCTGTTACACTTAGCATATGTATGCGCAAATTATCTGCACAAAGTAAAATTTTATAAATATCTCTTTTCTCTTTATTAATTTTATCATTCGATTATGATTATTTGTTTTATTTCGTTTAAAATTTATGTAAGGTACATCTCTTTTTTTATTGGCTTGTAAATACTTAATTTTTAATTATTTTTCTTAAATATTTTTTCTATTTTTAATATTATATATGTATATATTTAAGTGATTAAAAATATTTTTTAAGTTAAGATATATTTTAAGGGACCATTGTCATAATGGACGCATGAGATGTTAATACCTTCTTTATTTATAAACAAATTCTGAGCCCAACTTTAATTCGATTTTTAAAATTATTTTCAAAGGATTTTCTAATTTTTTTAAATTAAACAAAATTGTTTGACTTCACAATTTTTTTTAAATCATTAAATATTTTGTTTCTTCTACAAATTTAATATTTTATTTAGTTTGCTCATCGCTATACTGTGATCTCGATTGGGACAACAATTTGTAAAAAAAAATATAAGTTAGATAATATGATTTTATTAATATTTTTTAGTTAGAAAATAAAAAATTTACTAAAAAATGTAAGTAAAATTTATGTTGTTAATAAAAATTTTATTATTTTTAATAATTTTTTATGTATTATTTTTAATAATGTTGTAGATAATATTATAAATTTAAAATCATGAACATTACTCAATAAAAACACATAATTAATTAATCTAATCATAAAAATGCACTAAGTTGTTCTTTCTCCTAAACGTCACATATGTGTAGAAATCATTATACCAAGTGATTAAAAAATTATTTATAGAAAATTGTTAAAACATCATCAAATATTTATTTTTTTCATTTTCATCTTCTTTCTATTTTTTTTATCTTGCTAATTTTTGGTACAATCTAATAACATCATTATCATACACCAACTTAATCTTAAAAAATTCTAAGTAGTCATAAAATAGAACGAAGGAGTAGAATGTAGGAATAGTTTTAAAATTTTTATTACTCAAGAAAAAAAAATTATTATTTAATAATTTAAAAATTATATTTGATTTTGTTCAAATTTAATTATTGGATTGAATTAGTGTGATTATTGATTAATGGTTGAATCAGTTAAAGATAAAAGTATAATAATGAGATTAGATTAAGAAATTATTTAAATTAGTGTAAAATAATATACTAAAAAATAGTATACTGAAACTTTAAATTTTATTTATGTAATTTTTAACTTATATGTGAGACTTTAAATATGTAATTTTATATGATTAACAATGTATATTAGTGAATTATGTTCATAAATTTTTGTAAGCATTAGAAATTGGTACAATTATATATAAATTTTAAATTATAAACCTTAAATCTAGCCTTTCTGAAAAATATTTCTAAAAAATAATATCATGTGCATAAAAATTTTGTTTTATAAACTGTTAGTGGGGATAATATGTGAACCCTTTGTGAAAAGGAGCTGGAAAATCTCAGGATTAGTTTATATAAAAGTAGACTAGAGTTCATGACAATGAAAACGTCCAAACCTAAACAATACACAAGTTAGGTTTAATCTTCCGGTGACTCAGGCTTCTTCCTTATAGCTAGAACTACTTTGGTTGGACTTAACCATCTCAACAATATCTTAAATACTATTATTATCAGTCAAGTAATTTTGTAATTTTTGAAAAATGATGATAATATTAGTGTTGCCGAGGACAAACTATAATTTGAAATTGGATACGAGTATTTTTTTTTTATTTTAATAAAATGATAATGATTTGGATCCAATACATCATGCTTATGGTAGGAATCATCAACTCAAAATTAGTAAAATTTAATGTGGTATAAGATACATTAAATATTATCCTAATCTTAAATTTATCATCACAGAAAAAATAATGAATATTAAACTACATTATTATATTATATATTATAAAAATTTCTTGCAATTATTATAATATATAATTTTACGGATTTAATAATATATATATATATATTTTTTAATGTATCTTGTCATAGAAATTCTTTGTATTCATATTTTTATTTAAGATATGTTTATTTTTAACTTAGATTATTTACTTTTAATTTAGATTATAAGTTAAATGATATATGTTTTTCTAAAATTAAATAGATTCTATTAATTTATTAAAAAATTTAGAAATAAGAATAAGAATAAGAGAAGAATGATAATATAAATTAAAGGTAAATGAAAAATAAAATTCTCCTAACATCAGGATAAAATTTATTAAAGGATGCGGGGATAAAATTTTAAAACTCAGAATCTAAACCTACAACGGATCCATATTTTATATTTTAAAAAAAATTATAATTTTTATTTATTTATGTATATATTTTAAAATAAATAATATATTAAATATATTTTAAATAATATATAAAATAAATACTAAAAATCTAAATAAAAAAATTAATAATAAAATTATATTTTTAATAAAATATAATAGTTTAATAGTTTTATTTAAACAGTATTATAGTTATTATGATAGATTTAAAATAAAAACAAAATATATATCTATATTTTTAAACTCAATTTTATTTTTTAAAATTAAATATAGATAAAATATAAAATATTTTTAAATCTGGTCAAAACAACTTTTTCTGTCAGAATTACGACGAGTTAAACAAAAATTTATGGATCTAAATTTTGTTGTTATGTATATTCTATATGGCACTATCAGAGAAAAACTTGGCAAAATAATTATAACTAACCTAACTCAACAGTGTCATTGAATTTGATTTGTTAATTAAAATCAAGTAAATCATTATTCTAAATTGGGCTAACAATAATTCGAATTAACTCAAAATTTGTTACGTTAAGTCCTTAAATTAGATTCATTAACTAAATCAACTCAAATGAGCTAACAGAGTTTCTTAAATAATGACCTAATATTAAATTATATATAGTTAAACTTTTCTAATTTAAACTATTAAGATTAATTTAGTGATGACAAGTTAATTATTAAAGTAGTTATCCGAAGTTTCATATTTAAACTTTTCTGCATTATATAAAAAAAATTCGTCTAATTTAAGAACTGACATGATAAATAAATAAATATTTGAGTAATACCAAAAATATTATATAATATTTTTATACATAAAAAATTTTAAATTTAGTAATATATTTTTTATTTTAAGTAAATTTATATTATTAACTTTTTAATTAAATTCATATGATTATTATTATGATATTATTATATACAATTTATTTTATTTTTAATTAAAATTAAACATGTATACAGTATCTTAAGTCATAATATTTTAATTTTAATAAAATTTAAATTGTATTAGTATTGTTTTTGTCTAAATATTATTTGTTAAAGACAAATTTAAAATATCTTAAATTTAATTTATTTTTATTATTGATTCATACCATTCAAGCTAACATGTTAAATTAAACTATTCATAAACTTAAACCAACAGTTAAAATAATATTTTATACCAAACTCAAATTAAATTTTAAATAAAATTATTTTTTATCAAGTTGAACAAGTTAAACTAAGTTTAATTTAACTCCATTCATTTTCAGTCTTAATTCAAGATGCCATGAATTTTTTTTTAAAGGAAGTGACTATATTAATCACTTTTTTTACGTTATATCCTCCTATAAGAGTGCTTACAGTGCTTTTACTTCTCAACAAGAATGCAAGATAAATCATAGGGATGCAGTTATTAAGTTCCCTGCTTCTCCATTCTTGGAAAAAATGAAGTCTAGAAAAAAAAAATTCAAAATAAAGTAAGTAACAACAGGGAGATTTTCAGGCCCATATCAACCAAATCCTAAAACAATTTAGGTTCACAGCGGACAAATTTCTCATCAAACAATTACAAAAAAAATAATTAAGAAAGTAAATAAATTAAGTTTTTTTAATAAATTAAAATTAACTTGTATATCTCATCAATTTATTTAAACTCACTCCTACTTGAGTTACTGGAATTGATCCGGTGATGAAAGAAAAAAATTATAATAATTTAATATAAGGATTTGAATTTGAACTTTATTTTTTTTTTAGATTTAAATTTTTTTTCATTTATATTAAAAAATTTAGAAATACTAGATTAAAAAAAAGAATTTTAATATAAAATAATTCTATGTTTGGATAGAGTAATTTCGAATTACTAAAATTTATGTATTTAAATAATAAAAAAAATTAAAAATATTATAGACTTTTATCTAACTTATTAAATTGAAAAAATTTTAAATAACTCTTGTTTGAAGAAAATTTCTAATTTTTTTTATTATTTTTTTTTAAATTATTATTTATAATTTTTCTCATATATTATTTTTTTTAGTAATTATTCATTTTTACTTAGAAATTACTAAAGAAGAAAAATTTTGAACATTTTTTTTTCTCTTCTCCCCTTATCGAAGTGTGAAGGTTTTAATTTGATTTTATTGCTTTCCCATCTTTACATATGGAATCTTTTCCAAGTCATTAAAATTAGTAACACTGAGGGGTTGGGATACGAGGTTATAGATTCACTTTTCACTACTTTCATTTTACACACTAAAAAAAGACCTAACCTCTGTTATAGAAGCTAAAAATATTATTGTCAATAGACGTTTTAAAAATGCTACAAAGGCAGAACCTCTTCTATAGTCTTGATGTTCAAAGAACAAAGTTTGTGCAATTTCTGGTACAAATTTGTTAAAGCATTTGCATTTTTGAGGTGCATAATAATGATATTCCTTTTTAGATGAACCGTAATAATGATATTCTATTTGGAACTAACCTTGTGTATTTATATACAATTCAATACTATTTGGAACTAACCTTGTGTAAGGTCATAGTTAATCTCCTACCTACTGTCTACTACTGTAACAGTGACTTGGTTTATGGTGTGCAACTCATCTTGCCCAACTGAAGAAGAATCAGTATCAATAGGAACCCTTGCAAGGACAAAACCAGGGTGTTTAGGCTGTGGCAATGATGCAGTTTCGCTATTCAACATCAACACAACAGAAGACATTGTGGGTCTGTCTTCTGCTCTTTCTTGGACACATATGAGCCCAACATGGATGCATCTTAGAACTTCAGCTACTGAATATGAATCAGCAAATGATGAATCTATTAGTTCCAATGCATTCTCATCTTTCCAGATCCTCCATGCCTATCACAACATACAACAAAATTTCCATTAGCAGAAAATAATGTTAATATATGGTCACCATTCTACTAAACTTAGCTTTTAATTTTGACTTACATGCCCAAGAAGATTTATGTCATCTGAGGAATAAAATCCTCTGTTCTTCTTGCCAC
This sequence comes from Canavalia gladiata, assembly GCA_037954105.1. Taxonomy (NCBI): domain Eukaryota; kingdom Viridiplantae; phylum Streptophyta; class Magnoliopsida; order Fabales; family Fabaceae; genus Canavalia; species Canavalia gladiata. Next base: position 4,498,696 of record CM075662.1, read on the forward strand.
TTATGATCTCTAACACAAGAACTCCGAAACTAAAAACATCAGATTTTACTGAAAAGTATCCGCCCATTGCATATTCAGGTGACATATAACCACTGCATATGAGAAGAACATATATAATGAGGTCATTGTGCATGGTATTTTAAACAAAATCAAGGTGTTACCGTAGTACTCACTATGTTCCAACAACTCTCCTTGTATTTGCTTGTGTTTGATCATTGCCAAAAATTCTAGCAATCCCAAAATCTGATATCTTTGGGTTCATTTCTCCATCAAGTAGAATATTGCTTGCCTTGAGATCCCTGTGGATAATTCTAAATCTGGAATCATGATGAAGATAAACAAGTCCTTTGGCTATTCCGCATATAATGTTGAAGCGCATTGGCCAGTCTAGTTGGGAACTCTTTGCTTTGTCTGGAAAAAAGTTCTTCGTTAGTTATCAATGATGTCAATCATATGAATACAAATTTTTGTTCATAATCAACTAGATTTGACAAAGGAACATTGACAAGTTTGAACGCGCATACTACATACATAATGTTAAAATACTCACCAAATAAAATAGAATCTAGGCTGTTATTTTCCATGTACTCAAGGATTAACATCTTCTCATCCTTCTCAATGCAGCAACCAAACAATCGTACCAGATTTCGATGTTGAACCTTTGCAATTGATCTGACCTCATTCTTAAATTCTTCACTTCCTTGCCCGGAGTTTGTTGATAACCTTTTCACAGCAATTTCTTGACCATTCATCAACTTACCCTGCGGTTGCCACATTTACTTGTGTCAGTGTTAGGTGGTGTTAATGAGTGCTTTGTGATAATTCAATGATAGTAGCATATATATAAAAGAATTATACCCTGTAAACACTCCCAAAGCCTCCTTCTCCAAGCTTATTTGCTAAAGAGAAGTAGTTTGTTGCCTCTTTTATGGTACTAAAATCAAATAATGGCAACTCCAGGTCATCCATCTTCCTTTCATCCGAGTGATCTCTGTTATTTGAAAATATTGCCTCATGTAACAGCGTGGCCTCTCCTCTATCAAAATTGCCTGGTTTAGAGAGAACAAGAAAACATCATATGTATTTGCAAGAATCACCTAATTTAGGGAATATATATATATATATGTGTGTGTGTGAAGTAGCATGGTAACAAAAAATATAGTATCTACATTAGATGATGGTGACATTACCATTCTGCCCCGTATTCTCATTTGAAGAACTCTGCAATTTCCTTTTCTTCCACAAAATGAATATAGTCACTCCCAAAATGATGATTGCTACAGTAACTACAATACCTGCAATCTTTCCTACATTCTTTTTCTTGTTAGAGCCACCAGCAGATCCTGTGCCAGTGCCACTTTCATCTGAGAACAAACAAAACTTTTAATATAGACATTTGTATTAAATTTGGCCTTCTTCCTAAGTAAACACAACAACACATTAGGAACTATACCTTAATCTAATGTGCTGACATTAGGAATAAAATATCAAGACAAAGTAACTATAACTTAATCTAATATCCAGTAATAATGCCAAGTAGAAAACTAAAAGAATAAAATATGAAAAGTGGTGATTTAAGGGAATAAAGAAACTTGCCTACATCAGAAGCTGCTAATTTGACATAGAGATCCTGACCACCTTCAGAAAACTGCCTGACATCTAAGAGATTATCAAACCACATGACACAACCGGTCCCACCACCAGTAATCTTCTCATTTGCATAGGCAGTGCAAGAACAATTGTTGAGGCACATATTTTGACATTCCAATAGGGTCATGCTGCTGTTCAGAAACACCTTTGTGGTGTCAGGCAGTTGCACGTTTGTCATGTGCAAAAACCTGTCCTTCCCACATTCTAACCCTGTCTTCCTAGCACACCCATCAGAAAAGTTTCTCAAATCCCATTGCTGCTGATTCTTGACATTGAACCCTTCAATACACTTGCACACAGGGAAACCATTTGAGTCACAAATACCAAAAGGACCACACACCCCATAATGATCACAGTCACCAGCAGGTGCAAACCATAACTTGTTCCATGTTTGGCTGCTCTCTATCCACACATAGCGTTCAATTTCACCCGTCCAGTTCACAATAAATCTGGAAAAACGAGATTGATTGAGTGATGAAGGAACATAATACACTTGATGTTCATCAGCAACTACTTTATCATTAAGAACAGCAATTATGTTTAACACCGGTACTCCACCAAACCTCTCACCATTCCATGGTCCAGTTCTAAAGATCCTTTCTTTTCCTTTCCATAAGAACACATCTGGGATCCCACGGTATTCCAAGCTGAAATAAACATCTCCACTTGATGGATCATCCTGGCTCTTCCATGATGTTATACGACGCTCCACGCCAGTGTCAAGGTTCCAACCCAGCTTCATGCCTGGTAACAAACAATCTGTTGGATAATCAAAGCTTTGCCACAGATAATTGGAGGTGTTTTTCTCGTTTGCTTCTATGAGAATCAAATTCCCACTATCAAAAAGCTCAAGAATTGGGTTTATACCAATGGTTTGATTTGGTGCTGACCATATGGAGTTGCCAGTTTGATCAAGAAGAACAAGGTTTCCCTTGTCTCCAATCTTGAGAGTTCCATTGGAATTTTGAAGTGGGGTGTCTCTATTTGCCACCCAAACCAATATTCTACCAGGCATGTCCTTGTACCATATACCCAAGTACCATCTAGAACCACTTCTGTTAAAAAACCCAAACTCAAACACTTCCTCTGGAGATACAAGTGTTTGGTTCATTCCTAGAGATTGAGTTGCCGTTAAGGTATTCACCGACAATGCAGTGTTGTAAAACAATGCCACAAAAGTGAAGGTACATAAAAAGTTGATACGGAGCCTATTACAACCTCTCATATTGCAATGCTAAGCCTATAATTTTTCCTCAAATCAGGTGAAGGTGCAGGAGCATACACTTCTTCCAATCCCTGATAATATCTTCAAATTTAATTTGCTTCGTTTTTGGTGTTTTAAGCTTCAATAACGTCTTCATGGGGCGTGTGAACTTATTCTGACTTTGGTTCCTTTGGAGTTTGACAGCATATACAAAGTCTTAGGGTTGACTATATAACGTAAGTGCAAATGTTAAATGTTTCATCCAATTCAATCTTGGAAATCCGCAAAAGAAAACTTTAATAAAGCCAACACCCAAGTCAATTATATCATTTATATTTTTTTCATAATCAAAATGATATAATTAATTTAATATACCCAACTTAAGCACATTGGATTTATGCAGATATTGTTGGAGTAAACTAAGTAATAACAAGACCAAATAGAATAAAACGGTAGTTTGGTGTAAACAGATGGGTAAAGGGGCAAATACTAATCTAGATGGAATGCGAAAATCTTGGTTCAATGTTGACCATACATACAATACGCAATTTGATAAAACACAGCTCATGAAGTTATGGAACACAAGTTCGTCTATAGAGGCGGCGCCTCATTCCTAAACAAAATTCTTTTCGTGTTTTTACTTCATGCATGTTTTCCATTTATTTTATAGAAGTCAATTATGCTTCAAATACCGTGCTTAAATGAATTTCTTTCGGTGAAAATTGAAACTCTAATTTGGTTTTCCTTTACTGTTAGAAATCTATTTTCATGCTTTTAACAAAGAGCATACGTTTTAATAAACATATATAGTTTAAACTAATTTACATATACAGTTTAATTGTATTTAATGATTTAAAATTAATTTTATTCAAACTTTAAATTAGACAAAATACATTTTATAAAAAAACTGTTTTTATTAAACCCAATCTTTTTAATATAATGTGTAATTATATTAATTTGACCCCTGAACATGGGACTTGTATATATTATAATAGTTTATCCTTACAGGTATGGCTCCGGTGGAACTTGCAGACTGAGACTCCTGCTTCTTCTGGACCAATGTGTTAAGCTGTATTCGTTTAATGTAGTCAAAAACTGTTCTTGTTTCTGCCTTCAACAGGACCATAAAACAATAAAAAAATATATCATCGGCAATTTTAATTTTCGAACATGTCATCGAAATTCAGAATGACAAGATTTGAATTCACCAATCCCGAAAAGGGGTAATCAAGTTTGAATGTTTGATGCTGAAAAGTCAAAGTAAATGGAAGTGTTCATACGCATTTAAAAAGCTTCCAGTTCGGTTCACCCCGAAAACGGGTTAAGATCCTCTTCAGTAAAAAGAGAGGTCCGGTTTCGAAGAGAGATAGGAATAGAAAATTTATGTGTGGGAGTTACTATGTATATATAAGAAAAAAAATTATAAAAAAATTAGAAACAATGGAAATGAAGAGAGAAGATAAAAAAAAAAGGAAATTATCCCAACAACAGAAGCATAACAAAATCTCACCTGATTTTTTTTTTCTATATTTATTACATTTTTGGCCAAGGCTTAATACAGCTGAGAACATAAAGAGCCCAACCCAACAAAAGGGTTTAACAGAGTCTTTTCTTTATCTTTTATAGTCTTTAAGAAACTTGATCCAAGACCAAAGAGATTTGACCAAAAAAACGATCCAAGATTGGAAAAAAAAAACTTGACCAAAACACGAAGTCAAGCAAAACAATATGGATATGAGAAAAACAAATACAATATGTGATCAAAGATGTAAGTTAGATAATAGAATAAATTACATTTATATTTTTTTTTAGATTTATCGAAAAAAATACACTGTGTCCTTCCTTTTGATAAATCTATAAAAGATATTTTTAATCATTTTGTCTTCTTTACATATCTTTATGAAAAATTAATCTGTTAACAAATAATCTTGTGATATGTGACCTCTAACATGATTGTTATGATTTTTTTTAAAAAATTATCTTTCCTATAATATAGTGTGTTGTTTAAAAAGGGTGAAAAGTTTAACACTGCACAGTAGTCGTGGATGTCTTCCTTTGTGTACTCATTGGTGTCTTCCTAGTTTAAATTTATTGAGTGACTATTTGGTGAAAATAGATTTCATAATCAATAAAAAGTTAGAAGAGAATAATTTCATTCCACATATCAGGTACAACAACAGGTAGACACTAGTGGCTACAATCCTGAATAAATAATGGATTGTCACTCCAGTTACCAGCATGTGCATCATTCCGGAAAGCTAACATAGAAGTAACATGGAGAACATTTATAAGAATAGTAACATTGTTCACAACTTTCAAAACTATGTCCGAAAACAGGCTTTGGTCCGTTCCATTAATTTCTATTGTGGGGTGCTAGGTCACATTGCAGGCCTTACGAGGAATATCATTATAGCAAACATGCAGTTTGGATCACTATTTGTTCAAGTGAGCATAGTTTAACTATAAAATATTGAATTATATAAAAGACATAGCTAGCATAGGAGATTTTTAAAGTTAGAAATTCGCATGAAGGAATGAGAGTTTCTTAAATAGAGCAAATTTACCACATGTAAGGATATTTTGAATGGCATAAAGTGAGAATAGGATAACAGGTAGTTCCTCATAGGAAATGCTAACAAAAAAGAATAATTTTAAGCAATTATATAAAGAAGAAAGCTAAACATGCTGAAATATAGAATTATGTTATACCAATAAAGTAGGAATACCTCTAGTGACCTAGTTCAAAGGTCCTAAAGAAGATGCAGGTATTATTTTCATTAATGTTTCTTAATTCATGTTGTCAAGTTTCAAGTGTTATTCTAAAGGTTGCTGGAATTTGACATCCCAAGTTTTAGAAATCTTTCAACCTGGAAATAGCAACCCTTGTTGTACAAAAAAAAAAAAGAAAAAGAAAAGAGAGGACCATTTTACTCAAAAATAAAAGAAAAAAAAACTAAAACATAGATAATTTATTTCAAAATTTAGAAAGCAATTGAATCAATGTTTAATAAATAATAAATATTATGTTCAAAACATAATTTTTTTATACTTTTAATTGAAAGAAGATAGATAATAAATATAAGTAAATTTTAACAAGTTGGATCACTGATATTTTCAGGGTGAAAATTAGACTCTCTTACTTTATTTCATTTCCAAAATTCCATTTCACCAAAGTCAAGTTCAAGTAATAAACATATTTCTAATAAGTTTTTACAACAGTGGTAAACATATTTTGATTATTTGAATAATAAAAAATAATTTAATTTTTTTATAATTAACTTTGACAGACTACTAATGCTGATAAAGATAATAATGTTAATTGTAATAGCATCAAATGAAAAAATATTTTTAATAAATTTGAGGAGGTATAATGTAATTTATTTTAAATAATATGATTTTTCTAATCATTATTTATAGGTAAAATAGAAAATTTATTAAAAAGAATAAAATTTATGTTACTAATATATTTTTATTTTTATTTTTAAGGATTCTTTTATGTATTAATTTTTAATAACGTCGTAGATAATATTGTAAATTTAAAATTATGAACGTTACTCGACAAAAATATGTAATTAATCTAATCACAAAAATGTACTAGTCACAAGAGTTATTTATTTTGGATACTTTTGAGTAAATAATTTAATTAAGTATTATTAAATAAATTTTTATATTATATGATTATGATTATGAAATTTATTAAAATAAATTTTATAAAATCTTATCTCTTAAATTATACCAATACATTTATTATAATAAGTTAAAACAAGTCATAAATTCTCCAAACTGTAAGTTACTTTTTCTTAGCTGCCCAAAAATATCAATGCTTGCTTTTGTTTTTGCTTCTTGGAAATTTTACTCTTGAAACAGTTGGAGAGATAAATAGATAAAAGAGCTGACACACAAAAGCCCGGTTTAATTAATACATAATTAAATCCTTCTTTGTATGTTTTGGTCTAAGAAGATTGAACATATATATATATACAAGTAGTTTTTGCTTAGAAACATATACACAAGTATTTGTTTGATACGAGACAAATCCGAGGAAGAATACAGGGACACTTGATGGAAGAGAGATACATATACATATACTATTAGCATGGTGACTCCACCTAGATTCTAGATGCAGAGAAAGAAGGATACTTGGGAGAGTTGAATGTGGGGTAAGGATATGGACACTTTCAACATTCTATTATTTAGAAACCAATGGATGATTATATATTTCTTTATTGTTAGAATTTGGTAAAAAGTCTTTGCCACTATCAACATCTTCCACCACTCATTGACCAAGAGTCCTCTGCAGTTCCTTGCACTTGACATGTGACCTTCAAATATTCTAATATTTAGTTATCCAGCCTCATTAAAAAACTGCCAAGCGTCCAATGAGATGGATTTGAGGTAACAAATTTCAAACTTTTCCCTCTCTTTCCTCTTTCTTGGTCTACCTCCAATCCAATGTTGTTTTAATTAATCATAGAAGGTGTCACTGTTGTCTTAACAACAAAGGTTGGTGTTGCTGTGTCTGATGACCTAAAGTTGACGTTACTTGCCAGATTAACATCAAATTAACTGTTCCATATTTCATCATGCTAATTTATAGAAATGTATTTTACATTAAATGTTTAAATATCTTTTTTTTTATCTAAACTATATATATTTTTTTTTACTAGAGATTCAGACAACCTTAATTGCTTTGAGTAGAAGTTCTGACAAAATAATTTTTAAAAAAATTACAATATTTAATATTCAAGATTCAAAATCGAAATCATTATGTTAGATTAATATTCTATACTTGATCCAAGTACTTATTGTTAAGTTTATAATTTTTATTATACTAAATTTATATTAATATTTATACAATTTTTAATTAAAATATATTTTAAGTTATCTTTTTTTATAATAACATTCAAATATCGTATTATTAAAAAAATAATTGAAATTAATAATTATTTACTCAACAATTTGTGTATTTAGATTTCAGTTTTTATATTTTTATTTTGAATTTTTGGTTCCTAACATTAATATGTCTACCATTATAATTTTTTATTTTCTTAAGTTTTAATTCTCGTAATATTTTCTCATTAAAAATATTAGTCCATATTTTCTATTTTTTACCCAAGAGAATCCATATTTTCTAAAAAAGAAAATTTTCTTTATAGTTTTTAATTATTAAATATTTTCCCATAAGGTACTAAAATCCAAATGAATGAAATTATAGAAATTGAAATTCAAATTAAAAAATAATTTTTTTAATGTATATTTAAAGATATTCAATAAAATTCATACATAACAATTTTTTACTAAAAATTATAGAATCTAATACATTAATAATCTTAAATATTATAATTTTAAATAAAAATTATTATTTTTTACTAAATATTTTAGAACATATATTAAAAAGATCGATAAAAAAATTACAAAAGAATAAATTTTAATAAAGTAAAACTATATAGATTAATTATTTATTTTTGAGGAAATATTGATGCTTTAAAAATATTTGACAAGATAATAATTCAAAAAGCTTTACACTAGATTAGATGAAACTTAATTTCACAAATATATGATATAATTATGACTATATCAGCTTGTTTTTAAGTGACTAAAATTGAAAAAAGAAAACAAAATTTTCAAGAACTTATATTTAAAATAGATAAATTATTTAATCTTAACAATGTTGCACAATAGATTAAAGAAAGCTAAATAGATAACATACAATGATGATTATGTCACATATGAATAATATTATAAATCTATTTATATTTTTATCAAACATACAAAATTTTAAAATAAAAATAAAATAAAATAGTGAAAAAAATTTCTCAATAACATATATTTTCACGTGACTTTCCAGAAAGAAAAACAGGCTGCTCAAGGTACACCTGCTCCCATTGAAGAATTATTTTGCTTAATTTAATAGGTCAATTAAATTCGTAGAATGATGAACCTAAGATTTTGGGAACAGTAAGATTAAAGAACTGAGGTTTTGTTTTATAAGTAGTAACGTGAAGGATCAAAATATTCATGGAGAAAACAAAGTTCACCCTTTTATTTCTTGTTTCTTGTTGGTATTTGATATCCTTGTTTCCAATAGTTTCTGAAGCAGAGGATAACATAAGTCCACCACAAGCCATAAGTGACAACCAGACAATAGTTTCACCAGCCCAAAATTTTGAACTGGGTTTCTTCACTCCTATCAATTCCACTTACATCTATCTTGGAATATGGTATAAGCATATTTCGAAACAGACAGTTATTTGGGTTGCAAATAGAGACAAACCACTACTTAATTCTGGTGGTTCCTTAACATTCAGCAATGATGGCAAGCTCATGCTTCTCAGTCACACAGGAAGTGTTGTATGGTTCTCCAACTCATCTAGACCTGCAAGAAACCCAGTGGCAAAGCTGCTAGACACTGGAAACTTTGTTTTGAAGGAGTATGAAGATGAGGGATATTTGTGGCAGAGTTTTGATTATCCATCAGACACATTGATACCTGGAATGAAGCTTGGTTGGAACTTCAAAACTGGCTTGAACCGACATTTGACTTCTTGGAAAAACACTTCTGATCCTTCTTCTGGAGAATACACCTACAGTGTGGATCCTCGTGGCCTTCCTCAGCTTTTTCTTCACAAGGGGAACAAGAAAGTCTTCAGAAGTGGACCATGGTATGGGCAACAATTCAAAGGTGACCCAGTTCTCAGTGCAAACCCGGTTTTCAAACCTATATTTGTTTTTGATTCTGATGAAGTGTCTTACTCATATGAAACTAAGGACAATATCATTTCAAGATTTGTGCTTAGTCAAACTGGTTTGATCCAGCATTTCTCCTGGAATGACCATTATTCCAATTGGTTCTCTGAATTCACAGTTCAAGGGGACCATTGTGATGATTATGGACTTTGTGGTGCTTATGGTATTTGTAGCACCAAATTCAAACACTCCCCCATTTGCAAGTGTTTGAATGGTTTTGAGCCTAGGCTTCCACAAGAATGGGATATGCTTAAGTGGTCAGGTGGATGTGTGAGGGAGAATTCTCAGGCTTGCAGCAATGGAGATGTATTTAAGCAGTTTACAGGAATGAAACTACCAGATGCTGCAGAGTTTCATACAAACTATAGCATCAGCATCGATCACTGCGAGGCTGAATGCTCCAAGAACTGCTCTTGTGTAGCATATGCTAAACTGGATGTAAATGCAAGCGGCAAAGGCTGTATTGCTTGGTTTGGAGATTTGTTTGATATCAGACAAGTTTCTGTGAATGGCCAAGATTTCTACGTGAGAGTTCCAGCTTCAGAACTAGGTAAGAAGATTGAAGGTGTATGCTATGTCCAATTTTAGCTGTCTTCAGAAATCTGGTTCACTTGTTTTTGAGTAAGCCAACAAATACTCTTTTAGTGCTATATTGTATTTATCATGTTAAAGATTCCCCGTTTCTCAATAGTAAATGTAGTCTTGATTTTCCTTAAAATGTGCTTTTACATATTGTATTTATTCTGTTTATTTGTGGTGTTAGACTCAAATGCTGATGGAAATAAAAGGAAGAAACTCATACTGCTTCCGGTGACTGCATCTGTAACTTCAACTATTATTGTATCAGCATTGTGGTTGATAATTAAGAAATGCAAAAGAAATGGAGGTAAATATATCTTGTAGTTCTAGTTTCAGAAGATTGATCTATTGTACTTTTTGAACCATGAGTATTACTGATTAATCCTTGGCTCTTTTCCTCTGTAAGCAGCCAAAGAGACAGGCATTCAGTTAACAGATGGCAGAGCTAGGAGGGAGAAGGATGAATTTGAACTTCCATTGTTTCAGATTGCCATAATTGAAGCTGCCACCAGGAATTTCTCTATTTACAATAAGATTGGAGAAGGTGGATTTGGTCCTGTATACAAAGTAAATTACTCTTTCTTAGTGATAAATTCTAAAGAAAATGATATTTCAAAAAATGCCACTTACTAGTCTTTAACAACTGTCCTGCACATTGCACGGTTGGAAAATGCTTATCTTAACCCAATCTTCAAATAATTTACATGATGAACTCTCTATCATTTCTTTAGTGAGTTTAGTATGTTATGACTTCAAAATCCAAATTCCAAGATTTGAAAATACTCTTTAAAATAGTATTATGTTCTTCAAATAAAATTTAACTTTTCTGATACAACTAATTGTCATCTTCTAGTAGTAGATCAGTCCAAATATTCAAAGTGAAAGTCAAACTTTCCACTCACCTAGTAAACAAGTTCATCAATTCACCACACGTTTCCATTTTCCTGCAAGAAGAGCTAGCTCTCAGTTTTACAACAATAATGATAATATCTTGGCTCTGTTGGATTTTTTAGGGTCAACTTTCATCAGGAGAGGAAATAGCAGTGAAAAGGCTTTCAGAGAGTTCCGGACAAGGCCTGCAAGAGTTCAAGAATGAGGTTAATCTAATCTCCCAACTTCAGCATCGAAATCTTGTCAAGCTTCTGGGTTGTTGCATCAATGGAGAAGATAAAATTCTGGTTTATGAATACATGCCAAACGGAAGCTTGGACTCATTCTTATTTGGTTGGTCTCTCAACTATTCCACAGTCACATCTACGCTTACAAACAAAAACATATTTAGTTTGAGCAAACATGTTTCACCTTCACTTAATCATAATATAAATTATAACACACAAGTAACATTGTGAATCAGATGAAAGCAAGCGTTCTGTGCTCAGTTGGCAAAAGAGACTAGACATAATTATTGGCATTGCTCGGGGACTTCTCTACCTTCACAGAGATTCAGGACTAAGAATAATCCATAGAGACTTGAAAGCAAGCAATGTTCTTTTAGATAGTGAAATGAACCCAAAGATTTCTGACTTTGGAATGGCTAGAATGTTTGGTGGAGATCAAACTGAAGCAAAGACCAAGAGAGTAGTTGGAACCTAGTAAGCACAAAGACACATGAATTTATCTTTCCACAATTTTCTCAATTTATAACTGCTAAAATCATTTTATCTTTTTCAATTGTTACAGTGGATATATGTCCCCAGAGTACGCATTAGATGGACACTTCTCTTTCAAATCGGATGTTTTTAGCTTTGGGGTTTTACTCTTAGAGTTGTTGAGCGGCAAGAAAAACAAAGGGTTTATTCACCCAGATCATAAACTGAATCTTCTAGGCCATGTGAGTATAATAGTGAATGTGCATCTTTTGTTACCTTCTTTTCTTATAGTGTATCATAAAATCGATTTGCAATATTATGATGTCATTAAATGAATAATTTGGACGTTAAGCATTGATAATATACCTCGGAAATGTGCTAGGCATGGAAAGTGTGGAATGAAGGTAGGGCCTTGGAGATGATAGATCCATTGCTAGAGAATCAGTTTCCCACATCAGAAGTTGAAAGGTGTATTAAAGTGGGTCTTTCATGCGTTCAACAGCACCCAGAAGATAGGCCAACAATGTCATCAGTGGTTTTGATGTTGGACAGTGAAAATGTGTTGGTTCCCCAACCTGGAAGACCAGGATTGTATTCAGAGAGATTTTTCTCAGAGACGGATTCATCATCACGGGGTGGAATCAATTCTGGTTCCAATGACATAACTGTTACTTTAATAGAGGGTCGTTAGTAATTTGCCTCTGCATGCTTAGACTTGTTTCAGTTGTAGGCTATGCGTGATGACAATGCTTCTAAAATGTGTTTTTTTTTTCTTTATTGTTTTGGTGGATAAGTGTATGATATGATCAGATGAGTTAATTATGTACACTCATTCTTCAGACAAGGCATCTTCCCAAAGGTAAATAATCTTAAAGAAACTCAAATCTTTCAACTCTTCTGCAATTGTACCAACGCTGACTACATAATATAGAAAGAAAGAAAATTTTCACATTTACAAATAATAACATATATCCGATTACATTCGAATAAGAGATTTAGATTAATTGATGGCACTGATTGTAAAAAATTATTACTATACATAGAAGTAGTTCAAACTTTTGCAATGATTAATTTGGATAACGATTTAAAAAATTTGTGAAAAGTACTTTGATAACTTCAACACATTAATTTTAAATAGAAAACATTAACTCTTATTTTATCTTCGATAATTAATTATTTTAAATACAACATCAACTATTACATGTAATTTCATATTTATTTTTATAATTTTATTATAAAAAGATAATTTTTTTTATACAATTCAAATAAGATATATTATTTTAAAATAATTTTTTACATAATTTATTTAAATATAAAATTTATTTTATATAATTAATTATAATAGTAATTGATTATAAACATAATTAATTATTAAAATAATCCATTTTTTAAGCTAATATAAACATATAATTAAAACTTTTGCATATCCTTTTCCTTCTTGTTTACACAAAATTTAGATTCAAAATTAAGTGTCCTGACCTGTCAAACTATTAGGCTAAGTGAAGTCTCCAAGCTCAATAAACACAGATATTTACAGAAAACTTGCCAACGAATCAATGATGATCCTTGAAAAATGCTGATAATTTGCATATAATTTAGTCCATCACATATATTTTTTATATAATTCAACTATACATTCATCAAATTTACATTAGTTTAGTTACTCTACGAAGGGGACTACGAAATTTCAATCACATATCTTAATTTTTTAAGATGGTTCAGCAAGAGAATACGAAGGCATTGAACCAAACATATGGAGAGTAAATTCATTATTGAAAGATAAGAAATTAGTACAAGAGGATTCTATTTATAATGCTTTGTCTATTATAAAACTAAATAACTAACTGGGCAACTAATTGTAACAAACTATGCTGATTTCTTATCTCTAAGAGTCCTCCTCAAGCTAATAATGATGCACCAATTATCAACTTGAAATACAACTATTCTGGACATAGTAGAGTTTCTTCTGCACAATTGTTAGAAGATGAAAGCAACACAGTTTTCCTTTCCAGTTTTAGCCAGAAGTCTTATCTCGCTAGCAGTTATAGATTTTGCAATTTGCGATCCTTTAGCAAGCTGCTGAATTAGCAAGATTGATGAAGTCTTAGTAACTGACACCAAAAGAGATGAGAACTTTGCAGCAACATCAACCTCCTCACTTGGTGTAAACTCCTAGGACAAGTCCAAGTCAATTTCTAAAGCCCAAATCCATAATACCAATTCTCATAGTTTGGTTTTAGATTTCTCACCTTGTTTCAATTCCAATATTTTTATATCGTTTTCTGGTGAATCGCTTAAGTTCCATTAATAGTCCTAGAAACAGGCCTCAATGGAAAGGTGTCTCCTATCAAGTGTTGCCATTGGTTTTGTATCAGCTGCCAACTCTTGTCAACTGTTGGTTTATAGCAGAAAAATAAAACAGAAAAAGAAAGAAACAAGATATTGAAATTGTAAGAAGAAAGAAAAAACGGTAATTGTTTACTTAGTTTATTCAATGAGCAATATTACATTTATAGTAAACAGAAAGCAATTATATAACTAAAGTATAACAAAAACTTACTTGCTCATGAAGTTTATAAACTACTTATTTACTCGTAAAGTTTGGAGACTACTTGCTTCTAAAGTTTAGGAATTACTTATTAACTAAAATCAACTAAACAAATTATATACAGTTACAAAAGCACATCTTTAACATCAACATCAACGTTCTCTTTGAATGTCATAGGATCGTTCACCTGCATCTTAGGAATAGTAGCATCTTATTCCTTGTTTATTATATCTACTTGGCTATGATTTAAGACATGCTCTTTGTAAACAATTTTGTGCTCAGCTCGAATGCAACACCTGTCCGAAACAACAGTAGCTTCAACAGATCCACTGTTTGTCACATCCACCTGGCTAACATTTATGGCATTCCCTTTGTCAACCATTGGATGCTCAGTTTCACCATCATACCCATATGAAACAGAAAAAAAATTTTGCTATTTGTATCCTGATGTTTGCTAAGCATAGGATGATTTTCATTTGAAGATGCATCCAGAAAGAGTTGAGAATCTCTTGCAATTGAACCCAGTGTGTTTTGTTCAAAAAATTTATCAGAGTTTAGCTCTTCTAAAATGAACTTAGTAGGATCCAACACTTTTTTTTTTAATTATATTACGTAGAGTCTCCCGTAATGTGTAAAAAAAGCTACCAACTTCTTTAAGCGTAAGATTACCATTGTTGGATTCTTGGTACCTTATTATAAAGGATTCCACTATTACCTTTCTTTCCTCCTTTGAGCATCAAGTTTGAGACTTTCTTCCTTCAGGTTCATTATGCTTAGTAAGAACAAACGTTTGACTCTCTTCTACCTTCTGAGGTATAGAAACAGAATCAAAAGAATTGCAATCCTTAAAACATCCTTTACTAGATTTATGGAAACTATCAAATTCATTCAAAGCTGGTTGAACTTCTTGCATTCCTTCTACTTTCAAACAGTGTGAAATGGTGGTTGTCGGAGATGGATTCATGCCAACTTCTTCTTGATCTTCAATTATGCAACCATCATCAGAAAAACTTCCAAAAATAAATGCATCAACTTGTGCTGACCATTCCAAATTTTCGAAGGATTGATGTTACACAAATGCAGTGGATGCTACATCATAAATAATAATTACAACATTAAGTGTGATGGTTGTAAAAGTGTAAACTGTGGTGTGTTTTTTTTTTTTTTTTTGCTATATAATTAACAAGTATGCCATGTATTGTGGGATATTTTAGAATAAAATTGGGAGGGTTTCAGAAGAATTAGTTTGATTTAGAAATGATGCAAAATCATGTATAAATATAAATATGTTTTTGAAAATTCAGTGAATTATACTGCTAAAATCAATTTTAGTTACCACAAGAAGTTAAACTTTTCTTCTTTTCCTAAAATTAATTTTCCTGGTGGTAGAATGAATGTTGAGATTTATATAAAAAGGAATGAATTCTGAGAATCTAAAACCTAAAATAAATCATATTCTTCTTTTTTGTTTGTTTAGGATAGAAGTTAAAGTCACATAAATGGTATTTTTTTTTCAAAGGTAGAGGTTAAGGTTCAAAATATCATAACACACAAGTGACCTCATCCTAAAAGAGAGTTTGGAGAAAATAAATCCTTGCAGAAAATAAAACTTCTAGTCTTAAGGATTATGTGATATGCGTCTCTTTTGCACCTAGATCCAACTGTTAGTTTAATCACCTCAGTTAGATACACTCACAAGGTTAGAGGTTATATTGTTTTAAAGGCTTTCTATTAATAGTTTATCATTTTAATTGTTTTATGAATATTAATGGTGAGTAAATAAATTTTTAATGATATAATGCTTATTTACATGCTCTTTAATATTAATATAAAATGTGTCTTTTAATTTTAATTTGTCTCTATTCTAACTGCAGTAGCATTAAAACATTAATCATTTGCAGATTTAGGACTTGGTTCAAGTTAACATCCAAAAATATATGAGAACACAAAATCTTCCACAGGGGAAGAGTTTATTCCCTTTACTGGGATCTTAGATTTATAACTAGGGGAAGATTTTTTTTTTGGCTTTTTTCTATCAATTTGGAGTAATTTATCGTCAATTATAATTGTAAACTGATGCAAGTTTTTCAAAAATTCACCAAAATAGTGTTCCAATTTTTTCTTCACGCATAAAGTTTATGGTGGTATAAGACGGGCAGAAATATTGTGGCGTTTTATCCCAAAATTTTTGAACGGTTTTAAAAACCGCTGAAATTGTGTTAGAAACATTAAAAAAACTGGTATTTATGTAATGTGACTTACATTATTTTGGTATAAAATTTAAAGCTTATACTAATTTGGTAAATTTGATAAAAAAAATTATCCCAAAAAAATTGGATAAGACGAATATTGAAATTTGACCGAAAAAAAAGATGAATATTGAAATGTGGATCCCAAAAAACATCGATATTGAAACCAAGTGGTCCTATTGCGTATGTTCAAAAATACAAGATAGATTTTGTTTTAGAAAAACCACAAATAGAATTAAAACACAAGAGTTAAAATAAAGTAATAAGGAATTTCATTCATTTATGTAACGCCTTATATATAAGCTTTACAAACGAAAAAAAAAATAGACATTATAAGAGTTTTATTTTGAAATGGATAGCATTCAACTCAACTCTGATTTACTAAGGTTTAATATGATAATTTTTTTATACAATAAAAAAACAATAAATTTCAAATTCAGAATTTCAGATAAAACAATTATAATCTTCAACTCTTCTCTTCATTATTGAACTAATCCTGATAACTTAGATCTAATATGTGGATCATATCTGTGAGAAAAGGAAAGAGAATGCGGCAAAGTAGGTTTTGCTTAATTTAATCTAGTATCAGAATTTTGTGTTGTCGTGGATACATTATATGGTGTATATTGTATAATAGACTGGCCAAGTTTGACTGCCACATTTATAATATAACAACTAATTTAATTGTATACATACAATGGACAGTATAGTAATTTTCCAATAGCACTAATTGAATCTGTATCTGACGAAAAAAATAATTAAAAAAATGAAGTTTTCAATCGAATTGAAAATTAGATTCATGCAATTTTGCATAATTAAATTGCGTCCATTCAATTCTCTTTATTTTTTAAGTCATTTGTTTAGATGGTCAATTATGGAGTTAAAATTTGTGAGGTTGTCTAAGTTATTGTATAAAATTTTATTATAAAAAATAAAATATTATTTTCAATACAATATTTAATATCATTGATGAAATTGTTAACTTAGAGAAACTCATTCTTGATCCATAGTAAGACAACTGGTCCACAAATCTGCAAACTGTAAGCATCGTAATATTCTAGCGAAAAGATGGTATTTAATTTCTGTTTTAAATACAAAATACAATTAAAATATCATTAAGTTTTTAAACTTAATGATATTTTAGTTGTTTAAACTTTTTATCTAAACACATTATAATAGCATACCTCTTGCTCCTATGTTGCAACTCAACTACTTACTCTCTCTTCTAATTCAATGTCTTAAGCAATATAGCTCCGTTTGTTTCAATTTTTATTTAAAAAATAATTATTTTTAAAATATATTTATAAAAATAGTTTAATTATGAACACAATTTTTAAAATTAGTTACAATTTTTTTTTCTTAAAGCTATTCAGAATAGTTTGTAAAAAAATCAAGAAGTAGATTATTTTAAACTTCTATTTTTTTCATAATCTTAAAAAATAACTAAAAATATAAAAAAAAATTATAGAAATAATTTTTTTCATGATTCAATCAAACAGATGTATAATTTATTATTATTATTTTTAATACAACCTCAAAACATAAAATTAGTTTTAAATCAACCTATTAATATTTTTTCTTTTTTTTACAAAATATTTTTCAGCATATTTAATATAATTTATTTTGGCTTTCATATTAGGCATGGTAAGAAGATAGGTTGGGAACCAGCTCCATATTTCTCATTCCTAATACTTTGTGCTCGTCCACATCCTTATTGTTGTTGCCGTCAAATTTACAATATTAAATCTTATCTTCACTTTCGATCGGAGTTAAGAAAATGCATCTGACCTTACTATTTTTTATATTTTAATTTATTTTTTTTTTAATTTTTAAAATTATTAAATATTTTTTAAAATTTATATAATTTATTATTTTTATAACTTTATTAATTTTGTATAATATTTTAAAATAATAAAAATATTTTGATAATTTTAAAAATGGAGCAGGTTGGGAATGGATACCAGTGTCTCTTTACCTGACCTTATTTTCAAAAATTAAATTTTATCTTAATGCATCTTCAATCTCGATCAACTTAAGTTTTTTTCGTTAAATCAGGATGGAATGAATATAAATTTTTCTATAATGTCTACTTCAATTTTTTCATTTAAAAATGATGTTTTTTATTTTTAATATATATATATATATATATATTTCCACATCTTAATAATTATTCACCATAAAAAAAATTATAAAATAAAATATTTAAACAAATATTTCAATCGTATTATCCTAATTAAAAAATTAATTTCCACCATGTAAAAAACATCCACTTAAAATATAATATTATAATATATTACTTTATAATTGAGCAATGTTATATCTTTTATTCATAATATATATATATATTAAAATTAATATCAGTTGTAAAATTTTAATATTTAAATTAATTTAATAATTTTATATAAAATATAAAATTTATTAATCTAATTATTGATTTAAAATTTATTATTAAGTAGATTACGTATATAAATTTTCATACAAAATAAAAGTTGATATATACTTTATCTTATGATTTTATTTTAATGGTTTATATGTTATTTAAATATATATTAATATCAATAGTTGAATAAGATACCTACATATTTTTAAATTTTTTGAAATTTGATATACATAATCATAAAGATATTATAACATAATTTAATGGTTGGATTAGTAAATTTTGTATTTTATATAAAATTATTAAGTTAGTGTAAGTGCTAAAATTTGATAGTTACATAAATTTATTAATTTTTTATAAAATATAAGATTTACAAATTTAAATATTAAATTATGTTATAATATTTTTATGATTATTTATATAAATTTTTGAAAAATTTAAATATTTATAAATATATTATTTAATTATTAATATTTACATATATTTAAATAACATATTAGATATTAAAATAAAATCATTTAATATAATATTTATTAAATTTTATAAAATTTTATTAATTTTACATATTTGATAAAAAAAAAATTAAATCAAGAGTTAAATTGAATTATCTGTATTCTATATTTGACGTAAATGTCAAATTTGATGCAGAATATCAATAGATCATAATATATATATATAAATTATGATCCGTTAATATTAGGTGTCAAATTTTAATATTTATTTAAATTTAATAATTTTATATAAAATAAAAATTGATTCTATATTAAAATTATAATATTTATATTATTAATATATTATATAATATAATTTTTAATAAAAAATATTATTATATAAGTTTTTATTATATATGTTTATTGAGAGAGATATTTAAACTTAATAATTAAAAAACATTTATGTTACTTTGACAGTTTAAGAATACATGATATTAAATTATTATTATTATATTATAAATTTTATTTTTATTTTCTATATATAATAAACTAATAAATTATAAATCTAAAACATTAAGTAAAGTATTTAAATCTTTAATTATTGTACTGAATAATTTTTTATTTTGGAATAAAAATATTTTTAAACTATCTAAATTTTTTTATCATGTGGCTTTCAATTTTTATATTTAATTATTTATATTATTTATTTTTTTGAACTATTATTACAGTTATTATATTATCTACATTCTCTTAATCTTATTTACATATTAATTTTTATATGTATGTACTAATTATAAATTAATCATATGTAATGTACTTGATTTATTAAATTATAAATATATCTAAATAAAAAAATTTATTATATATATATATATATATTTATCTTTATCAAGTATACATAAGTTGAACTTTTTAAAATATAGGTAATATAAAGTATTGTGATTAAAATGATAAGATAGTTACATATAAAACTAAGTTACTTTGTTTAAATGAAAAAACTGGTACTTTTGTCCTATAATCATTGTTTGTGGTTAGAGAGTGAGAGGTCCTTTGTCTTTTCTCTACATGGACGATCATCTCAACGTTGAGAAAAGGATGGTTCATGTTGTAGACTTACTAAAAAATTATGAGGGGAATTAGTCACTTCCTTCAAACAATAAGTAAAAGTAAGAATAAAAATAGTATATTAGATCTTACTTTAATGTAAATAGAAAATAATTTCTAGGACCTTCTCAAAGATCTATCAGAAAACAATCATCCTATACAATGTATGAATGATTATTCTATCATCTTTTACATAAGTTTCTATGATGACAGACTCGGAATTAAGTTGAGTTTTATTCTATCCTATATCACAATGATCCTCACTAATCTGGAGTTGGTCATTCTTATAATATGCAAATGCATGTGGACCCAAACATCATCACTACTTTATCAAAACAATGGAGGTACCAGGATCCACTTTCAAATCACAACATGCATTTAATAACGTTCAAATCATCATCATTTCACAATATTATGAAATTGTTTGCCTGGTAATGATAGTCTTCTGGTCCTGCCTACAAGAAGCAACCCTAGGTCATTGGAAGGTTCAAACCTAACTCATGTACCCCTAGACTTGGAAATTTTCATTATCATGAACTTTGGTTACTTTCATGTAAGCCGACTTTTAGATTTTCCAGCTCATCTTCACAAAAAGGATCGTAAATTATTCCTCATTACAATTTATAAAACACTTATTTTTATGCATATGATACATGTCAATTAATTATTTTAGTTCTTGTTTCTACTTCACTTGAAGACTTTTCCTTCTTAAAGTTCAGAACCTCATAATCATCATTCAATTTTAATCAAGTACTTTTAAATAAATCACACCCAACCTCCAATAACCATTTCATTATTTTGTTCTTCAATAAGTTATATAGTACATTTCTTAAAGTTTATACCAAAATTTTATAAAAATTATTCTTTAAGAATCTAAAATTAAATTACTATTTTTTTTAAGTTTATTAGAAAATCGTTTTAGAAAATAAAAATTAATTATTTTAACATTATCTAGTTATAGAGCAATCTAACAAGTTAACTTATAGTAATTTTATAAAATGATTGCTAATATAAATTACTACAATATTTTTATTATTTTATCCTTACATAGTAATATTTAAATTAAAGTTTTCTACATATAAAACAAATCAATTAAACGTTAACTATATTTGTAAAACATTGAAAATATATTGGAGAAAAAAAATGACTGTTATAAAATATTAGATTTTGAATATTTTTATAAAATAAAAAATAATTATGTTTTTCACCAAACTTTTTAATTAAATACTTTTTTATATCTATTATGTGAAAATATATCTCTATAATTTAGAAATTATTAAATAATATTTTTTTTAAAACCTTTTTCTAACGGTTCTAGATTTAAGTATTATAATTTTTAAAATTTATATAAAATTGTACAAATTTATAATGCCTACAAAAATTTATGCATGTGATTCACAAATACACATCATTAAGCACATAAAATTTTATATCTATAATCTCACCAATAAGCAAGAATCACACTAATAAAATTTATAATTTCAGTATACTATTTTCTCAATATATTATCTCATATTAATTTAGATAATTTATCAATTTAATCTCTAATCAATTCAATCACCAATCAATAATTATATAAAATTTCATCCAAAATTAAATTTAAATATAAATTTTAAACTATCAAACAATTAATAAAATTTTATTTTAGAATAAAAAAATTCTAGAACTACTTCTATAAACAATTAAATTTTATTTAAAATTAAATTTAAATATAATTAAGTATAAAGTTTTAAATTTATCAAACAATTAATAAATTTTATTTTAGAGTAAAAAAATTTTAAAACTATTTTTATACTTTAATTAAGTATCATTCTTTTACCTTAAAATAAAGAATAACATATATTCAAATAATGTTAGGATTTTTCAAACTCGTTCTAAATTTTTATTTTCAACTTCAGTATCTCTTCCTCAACATTCCGTTGTATAAATTATCAAAATATTTTAATTTATTATATTAAATTGGAGATATATATTTTTTAAATTAAATTATAATTTTAAATCTTGTAATTTTAACCATTTTTAATTTTAACATACCATATCAATAAAGATCTATTTAAATTTTTTTATTAGTCATATATCTTTTAACTTTTATATTTAATTATTGATAATTATTTATTTTTTAAAATTTTTTTACTTACTTTTAATTTTAATTTATTATATCAAATTTAAGATATATATATTTGTATAAAATAAATTATAATTTTAAAATTATTGTAATTTTAATCTTTTTTAATTTTAACATACCATACAATAAAGATGATATGTTTTGATTTAAATAATTTATTTATAATTTTATTTTAAATTTCTTCTATCTAATAAATTAAAATTTTCATTATTAATAACAAAAATATATTTTTTACTTTTATTCAGAAAATTTTCTTTTCTTAAGTGAAGTTTTTCTTAAATCTAAAAAATGTCTGTATAATATATTATATACGTTAATTTTGTTAGTTTAATTAATTTTAAAGCCTAATCAATACTTAGATTGAATTACGAATTTCTAATTTGAATTTTTTTTTAAAATTACAAAGACCATATCAACCCTAGATCAAAGAAAATATGGTTTGGATGCAGTTGAAATTGTCTTTAATAAATAGTCAGTGGTGACATGTGACCTCCTATAATTGCGAAGACCTAATCAATGTTTGATTAATGTAAACATGGCTGGATGTCATCGAACCTATTCTTCCACCACAATTATTATTGCCGTCTTATGTGTGTGTCTCTCTAATAGTTATTTTTAGTGACAGCTCTTATTGCCAATAATGTTATATTTATCATGATGACCTAATTTTTTTTATTTAAAATATAAATAACACATGTCTTACTGTGTTGATATTCATTAAAATAAGTCCTTTTTTTTTGTTTAAATCATACTTCTCCTCTTTTTCGTTTTGATTAAGTAATAATTTTATCATTAATTTTTAAAATACTTATTATTAATTATTAAATATTATAAATATATTATAATAAGAATAGAGAAATATATAATTTTAATATATTTTACAAACAAAATTTAGCATTTATTCTTAAGATAAAATATAACATGATTTGAAGAAGATATAATTAAGTGCATTTATTTCATTCTTATCATATTATATATATATATATATATATATATATATATATAATTAAAAAATTATGCGTTTCTTGCCCCTCTGTATTTTTTCCGTGTTTAGTCTCTTTCTCAAATTTAATTTTAATTTTTAAATTTTATTAACATGTTTTACCAGTATATTGTAAAAAAATAGAAAAAAGTATAATAACGTCAGCATAACTTTTGAAATAATAACGATATTATAGAAATAGCATTTTAAAATACTTATATCTTCTAGTTGACAATAAATTTAATTTTATCAAAACGATTTGTCAATATAATATGACTATCCACATTATTATCATTTGAGAAAATTTTAAAATATAACTTATTTTTCTTCAGTAAATTATAAATAAAGTAAAAACTAATTAATGAATATTATTTTATTTTTATTTTTGAGATAATATTTTGATTAATATTCTGTATTTTAATTTTTTAATAAAAATAATTGTAAAATTGGACAAAAAGATAGGTACAAGTAAAAAATAATTGTAAGGGGTTCCAAAATATTGTTCCAATAATACTCCCTCTATCTTACGAGTAAATTTTTCATACTATCGTAACAGTTACTTTTTATTTTTATTTTTTAAGAAAACTTAAATTAGAAAATTAATAATAATGTAAAAATGGTTATTTATTATTTTAAAATGCTCTTAATTAAATATTTTCGTATTTTTCATAATATTATGGAAAACATTTTTATTTGACCAATAAGTGATTGACGCGTAACCAAATTGAACTTTATAAATAAATTAATGACAGTGAAATAGGTATCCAATCTATTCAAAATACTATTATTTTATTAAAGTATATACTGATTTAATTATTAAAATATCTTTGTAGATACTTCGATTATGTCTTTACGAAATGTGTGAAGCTTTAATATATTTTGTTCTTAATAAGTCTTCAGGTCAAAGTTCGACCAACGATTAATACTTTTAATAATATGCTGTAGCACACATATTTTTAAACGTTATTATTATTGTTGTTTTATATGTATTTTTTATTTTAATAAATTTTATAAAAATAACCATTAAAATAAATTCCTTTGAATTTAAGCTATTAAATTTTACAATCAAATTTATAAACAAATTCTTATATAACAAAAAACTATTAAACAAGAATTCAGAAAAATTGTTTATCCAAATATGTTGTTATTGTATGTAATTGGATTAGTGTGACTGGATTACGAATATAAAAATAAAAGTAAGAATCAGATCGAAGCTTCCATGGTATAATTTTGGATAGTCAATAGATAGAAGTGTGTTATAATTGTCCAATAATTAAGAATTAAGAAATTATAAATCATTTTCAACAATGAACATGGACGTGATTTAAGTCTTTAACTACTCCACCGTTTTTGTATGATGTAAGTTTGAGAGTTGATCCACCGTTATCTTGGACTAATCTAAATATCAAACTTATAATAATAAGAGATATTTTACTCATTATTTTTACAAATACGAGGGTAAAATATTAAAGATGATCCATTTCAATATATTTATATCACATGTTATACTTATAAGTAATGTGTCAAAATATAATTAATATGATCAACAATTTTATCAATTTTAAGATATTTACTTTTAAGATTATTATTTACAAATTGATATCTCTAATAATTACTAATTAAATAATTATTTTAAATTTTAAAATTATATTTTCTAAAAATACTATTTACTATTTTAGTAACAAAATTTTATTCTCATTTTTTATTTAAAATTAACAATATACTTTTCATTAGATGAGGTTGAAATTTTAAATATTTATTATTTTTTAATATTTTAATATTATAGTATAGTTAATTTTCAATTTTTATATTAAATTATGTAAATTATAAATTTTAACTAACTGACAGTAGTTTTTATATAAAAATATTATAAATTTTATGAATTTTAATAATTTAAAATTATATAATATTAAATTAAATATTAAAGAAAATAAGAGCATTACTAAAAAATATATTTCATATTAATTTAAATTTATAAAAAATTAAATTAAATTATAAACTCAAATTAGTTGATAATAACTTAAATTATCAATTTTTTATATTAATTTTAATATAAATTTAGTTTTAAAATAATAAAAAAAATTATTATACAATGATATCAAAATTTTAAATTATTTACATTGCATAATCTAACTTTTTTTTAAATAAAATAAAATAAATATGAATATAATTTTAAATATTAATATTATACAAAAAATTAAATTATATGATTTAAATATTAATTAAATAGTAGTAATTTTTATATAAAAATAATATATATTTTCTAAATTTTAGTAATTTTAAATTACTTTATATTAAATTCAAAATTAAGTAAATTTAAGTCCACTAAAAAAAGTATATAAACAATAAATTTAATTTATAAAAAATTAAGTTATATTATAAATTTAAATTATTTTATATTACCTTAAATTATTAAATTTTACTATAAAATTTAACTATTACACCAAAAAAATGAAATAATATAAAATAATATCAACATTTTAATTTAATTATATTCCGTAATTAATACTTTTTCATTTTTAACATAATAATATAAATATCTAAACTTTTCAATATTTTTATATTATATGTTAAATTATATATATATATATATATATATATATATATATATAATATCATAAATCATAATTAGTTAACATTAATTTTTTCAAAAAAATATGAAATATTTTTAAATTTTAATAATTTTAAATTATTATATATTAGATAAAATGTTAAATAAATTTAAATACGTTAGTAAAAATATATTTGTTATTAAGTTAAAATTTTATAAATAAACTATATTATAAATCAAAAATATTAAATTTTCTTAATAATTTTTAATATAAAATTTATAGTTAAAAATATTTTTAATTTTTATAAAATTATAATTATAATTTTTTATTTTTGAAATAATTAATTTTACATTTTCACTTTTTAAAATAAATTAGTTTTAATTTTTATCATTGATATGTTAAAGATTAAAATATTCCACATGTTAGATATCGGTTAATTTAAAAATTAAAAATGTTATTTATCTAACTTAAATTGAAATTAATGTAAAATATATTTTAATAATATACTTAAATTTATTTAACATTTTATTTAATATAAAATAATTTAAAGTTAATAAAATTTAAAAAACACATGAAGTTCTTAAATAAAAGAATTATTATCAATTAGTTTTTATTTATGATATATTTATATATATATATATATATATAAAATTTGATATAATATAAAAAAAATAAAAATTTTAAATATATTTTATTATTTTTAAAACAGAAAAAAGTTAAATTGTACAATAGAAATAATTTAAAATATTATATAATTTTATAATAATTATTTTGTAGATTTAATAGTTAAATTTTATACTGAAACTTAACAGTAACATTTAAAAATTTAACTTAAATTAAATTAATTAAAATTTATAATACAGTTTAGTTTTTTTTTATAAATTTAAATTAATTTAATATAAAATATATTTATATTAATTCACTTGAATCTATTTATTATTTAATTTAATGGAAATTAATTCAAAATTATTAATATTAAAAAATATATAATATTTTATATAAATAAATTAATTGTAACTCATTTAAATTAAATTTATATAATTTAAATTAAGGTATAATATTAAAAAAATTTAAAATTTTTAATATTTATTTATTCTATTAAAAAAATTTAAAATATGCAATTCAAATAGTTTAAAATATTAATATAATTTTATAATAATTTAATTTTATTATTTTAATAGCTAAATTTTATGTTGAAATTAATCAAAATTTTTAATAATTTAAGTTAATATCAACTAATTTAGATGTAGAATAATTTAAATTTTTATAAAATTAATTTAATGTTAAACATATTTTTATTAATTTTTTGATTTATTTAATAATTAGTAATTTAAAATTATTAGAATCTAGAAACATATAATATTTTTATATAAAAAATATTATTAATTTATTAAAATTTATGATATAGATAATTTAATGTTAAAAATTTTAAAATTAATTATATTATAATATTATAATATTAAAAAAAATTTAAATTTAAATTTTATCTAATAAAAATTATGTTGTTAGTTTTAAATTGAAGAAAAAAAATTGTTATTAAATTAATAAATATTTTTAAAACTAATATAATTAAAAATTATAAATAATTATTAGAGAGGTTAATATGAAAATAATTTTAAAAAATAAAAAAATATTTTAAAAGTAAATAACGCTGTTAACGGTATTAATTATATTCTACCTGTATTAATCAAAAATATGTGAATAGTCTCGTGTTTACAAAGTAATGGAAAAGAAGAGTGAGAGAGTATAAGAATAGGTAGCATGTCAAGGTTTCATTCATCAATTCGCCTTTTGATTTCCTCGGAGACACAAAACAATGGCTACTAAGATTTACCTTGTGTAAGACATTCTCCCTCTCCTTCTTTCTTTGCTTTTTCTCTCTTCTTCTCCTACTTTCACGCTTATCACTTCACTATTCTACACCTTGTCATTTTATGATCATCAATGCCATGATTTTATTTTATTTTATTTTATTTTTCTCCTTTGTTGATTGGTTCAGCTTATTAGCTAGTTATGGAGTTAGTTAATCACTTCTTTCGTTTTGATGCTGTTTTCTAATTTTTGGTGTCCATGGTGATATGCTTCTTTTCCCTGTTCTTTGTCCAAGTATTGGATTGAGTACTAGAAAATTTGGGGATTCTGCTGTTCCTCACCAGCTCAGTTTTGGAATGTGTTTACATTTTACTGTTGGACTTGTGTAGTACAATCCAATGGAACCAAATTAAATAATCACTTAAATTGCATAATCCTGAAATGATGAAATGGAATCTGTTTTACCGTGAGATGGAATTAACAACTTTTCAGTTGTTAAAATTGCAGCCAAGGAGGGAGGAGAAAATTTTCCGTAGATCTGTTTTTATTTCTTTATCCTGTTCTATCCTTTTTTCTGTTTGGGGGAAAAAATAGAGACGAAATTGGTGTCGATATGAAACATTTTTGTCCCATCTATGTCTAACATGAATCTAATTGAAATTTGCATTACTTGTTTAGTTATTATTCCACCTATGGACATGTTGAGAAGCTGGCTAAAGAGATCAAAAAAGGGGCTGATTCCGTGGAAGGAGTAGAAGCAAAACTCTGGCAGGTTTGTGATGATAGTCTCTCTAGTTATAAACCTTTTTCGTTTTCATTCAAAAGATATACATGATGTACTAAGGGGAAGGAAAAACTCACTTATCTGTGCTTCAGTTATTCCACCTCTTTTGGTAGAAAATTATAGAGGTGCGGAGGAGTTGACTTCTTTTTTCATATTTTCAAAATTAGCTTCTCGTCACCAAAATGTTGTGAAATACTCTTAGTAATGTCTTTCAAGATGATTTAGCCATGCTGTACCCTTCATATTCTCATAATTCAGAACAAATGGGAATTTCTTTTCTGCCCTCAATATATATATCTATATAATTTATTTGTTTATACAGGTACCTGAAACATTGTCTGAAGAGGTCCTTGGGAAGTTGGGAGCACCTCCAAAGAGTGATGTTCCAATTATTACACCCAATGAGCTTTCTGAGGCTGATGGTTTGTTGTTTGGTTTTCCCACAAGATTTGGAGCGATGGCTGCTCAATTTAAAGCATTTTTAGATGCAACTGGAGGCCTATGGCACACACAAGCACTGGCAGGAAAGCCTGCAGGCTTCTTTTACAGCACTGGTTCTCAAGGAGGTGGCCAAGAGACTACCGCGTCAGTTACTCAATTCATCATTCATATCTTTCCATCACTATTTATTTTGTATCCACTCAGCTTTTGATATGAAACTAACAGAAGCCACAGCAAACTTAGTCACTTATATCAACATTTTTCTTTCTGGCAATTTTACAGGTTGACATCTATTACCCAGCTTGTTCACCATGGATTGATTTTTGTGCCCATTGGATACACATTTGGAGCTGGCATGTTTGAGATAGAGAAGGTGAAAGGTGGCTCCCCATATGGTGCAGGAACTTTTGCTGGGGATGGCTCAAGACAGCCTACAGAGTTGGAATTGGCTCAAGCTTTCCATCAGGGAAAGTACTTTGCAGGCATTGCAAAGAAGCTCAAGGGATGATCTCAATGATTTTTATTCTCCATACATCTCCGACACCAAATTTTCTTTCCAGTTATCATATTGTCAAACAAAATAAGATGTTGGTGCCCAAAAAAAAAAGGGAGTGAGAATAAATTAATACTCAATGTTCAATATAATTGTTGTCACCTGTCATATACTGTATCTTTTAATATTGTCAATAACAAGAATATGATAATTAATACTGGAAGATTGGTGTTAATCAAAATTGGCTGACATAATTAATACCGGAAGATTGGTGCTAACAAAATATAATTAATACCTGAAGCTAAATTGATTGTCTACCACTCCGAAAAAGACTGGGAGTGGTAAAGAATTTCTAAGAAAATATAATAGATTTTGATTAACTTCCATAAAAAATGTTAAATTTGAGCATCAATTAAGAAAAGAAAAGACTCAAATAATTGGTCATAGGTAGAAAAGAGGCAATAAACAACTTCACCCACCGTATTGAAAATTGCAATTGCTTATTTATCGAAATTTGGTTGAGTACCACCAAATATATTTGGCCACGAACTAGAGACTATAGAGAAAATAATCATAATGCAAAGGTTGATCATATTGACGGGCAATTTGGTCTCAGCCGCGTTAAATCTTAAAATAAGTACATGATATATTCTGGAACAATTATATAAATCAAGGGTTATAGTCAAATTTAGGAATTAGCGTTAATATGTTTTGTATTTTGATAAAATTGATGTTAAAATTAATTTGTATGTAAGAATAATATTTTTAAAAGTAAGATTAAAATAATTAAATTTTATTTAGATTGATAATAAAATAAAATCACCTATTCACTTTGATGTTAATATGTCATATCCATTCCATCTATCATAACATGGATTTGATATGGGTGGGGATAAAAGGTAAATGGTACAGAAAACCAGTTATGAAAATCATATAAATTTTGAAGGCAAGAGATTTTATTGGATTTTACTTTTACTTTCACCAACGCCGGGCATGATTATGCTTTCCTCCTGATTAGTTAAATACTAATTTCGTCACATTTCGTACAAAGAAATTTGTACCAAATAGCTGCTCTCAAATGAAAAAGGAAAAGAGAATGGTAAAATAAAATAGAGGAATGTATTAAAGAAAGCAACATTGATTAATTTAGAAAATAGAAATAATATCCTTTCCTTCGGTGGGAAAGAATATCCTCTTCAAGAAGAAGGTATCTGTCCTACTCTGATATTTTTAATTTGTATTAAAGGAATTGTCACGTTAGATTATTCTCTAATGTTTCTACCGACTTATGCTATAACTTTATCCCCATCGAAGTTTAAGAACAGGGAGAAATTATTGGCTATGTACTGGTAATACAAAATAATTAGTTTAGACAATCTTGTACAAGTTGCAAATTCAATAGCTAATGATGATTCACAATGTTTCCTTACCTTGTACATTATCTTTATTTTAATAATAGTTTATCTCTCCATGGCGATACATAATTTTCAAAGTATGTTACTAACAATGTTTGGATGAAGAAGGAGTTTGGAAAGAGAGGGAAAATATGGCTATTTTTTAAATTTTAAATTGAGAGACTTATAAAACACTTTTTAAAATAGATAAGGGAAGATTATATTCATTTTTAAAAATATGCAAATAGTCAGTAATTAATCTGAACTAATTCTTAAACTTCTTTTCCATTTTTCTCTAAAAATATATGAAAAATTCACTATCATAAAAAGATAAAAATTATCATTTATAATCAAAAGTGGTGTAAGAATATCATTATTTTTAACACACTGTTCTTGTACATTTTCCAGGGTTTTCTTTTGGTTTAACAGATATTTTACGAAGCCCATTTACGTAACAGCTAACCTTGCTCCTACCAACTGATCAATTGTAGTTATATTTTTAAAAAAAGCTGATCTTGCACCAACGATTATGGTTTTCCTTTTTCTATTTAAATATTTTATAACTTTTTATATTATTGAAAGATATAAATTAATTTTATGTTAAACTTTTATTAATTATTATATGAATTTAAAATTAAAATATTTAATTTTAAAATTAAAAAAAATAAATATAAACAAATTAAAATTAAAAAACTAAAATTACTCTTAAACTAGAAGTAAAGAGACCAAAAGCACAATTAAGGCTTTGGAATATGCGCCGTTACTCAAAACACACCAATTACTCGGTTACCTTGTTAAATGCTTTGTGGGCTTTAGGTTTCATCATGTTCTTTTGTTTTTTGTGACTAAGATTCATCTTGTTCAAGCCCATATATTGTTTTCTGGGCAAGTTAGTCAGGCCCACCCTATATACAGATCCTCACTAGTCAAGCCCAATTTCGTATTAATAACTTCAACGGCCCAACCCAAACCGAATATATCTCACTTTTATGAAGCTAAATCTGTTGACCATTCAGACCAAAAAATACCTGTTGACCAAAATGAAGTATATAACAAAGTGCTAGACTGCTAACTTGGATCAATAATAATAATAAGCCACTAGGATTGAAAATTTTATTATTTTTAATCGAAAAAATTATTGCATAATAACAAAGATCTAGATTGCATTTATCCTGTTAATGATCGTTGGATTTTTTATTTTTAAAAATAAAAAAAAATTATAATTGTTAGATTTAAAATATATACTAATGTAAGTTACTATATGATGTATCTTAATCGGTGTTTTTTTTATACACACAGAAATTAACAATAATTTATCTCTGTTTTCACTTTTCAGCCCCAAGTTTGGAATACAGCATTTCTAATTATTCTTCTTATAATTTGGGATCAATAATCAATGCCAACTAACATTATGGTGTATCTGTACTTACTGCAACCCTAGAATCCTTGTGTCCTTTTCAAATTAGAACATTTCATTTTGGTCAAGCATGCAGTTTGATAACACTAAAAGGGGGTAAAAAGTTTTCAAGATAGAGCTTGTTCTTCGATCCTAGCTATGGCAGAATCTGGCAGTGGTACAACAACGCTCTTTCAAAGAATTTAAGCGATATTTTGATGTGTGAATGGATTGCAAAATCAGAAAAGAAGGAACCCTTTTCAAGCTGGAATAAAAACTTGCATTACAAGATTAAAACACAGATTTTCTTATTGATTAGCCAAAACAACAAAAGAAAAGTTGTGTGTATCAAATTCATATGTGAGAGAAGTCATAATATGAATGCTTTATTAATATCGCTATGATGCTTCATGTCTTTTTCTTCCCCCTACTTTATGAAATTCCTTTATGCATCTTCTTTTATATGAAGTAACCACACCTTTATAAAGAAAACCAAGATTTGATAATTGATATCCATGAAGTACTCCAGAGAGAAGGTGGATATGATCCCGAGATGCTTGAAGGTATGGTTTCATTGTTATGGTGCAATACCTATCGTTCGATGATCATCAATATAAAGGTAAGTCATAAATAAAAAAGATAAGCGTGTGCAAAGAGATACTAACCATAATATTTTTAATTAATAAAGTGGTAACTTTTTCATGATTAGTCACTTCTCATACACGGAATCTTCAGCTTTAAGCATATTTCTCTTCTCATTATTTAGCCCTATCATTGGTCCACCGTTATTATATCTACACTGCATACATACAAGCTTTTATATTTCTTCTCCTTACTTCACTCATCTTTCACTTAATTTTTTCCCCCATGTGGAATGCTTAATTAGTTGTAACCATTATGTGAAGAAATTTTGAATATATGACATGACGACTTCGGTTTGTTGTGTAACTCATAATTTGTATGACTCGAATCAGTTAAGAGGAAATAATATTGGGGCTCTCTCACAGGTATATAATTGTATTAGCAATATGCATATGTTTATGTGTATTACGTACCCAATTACCCATAATTAAGCTAAAAACATGTTAAGCAATGTTCTATTTTCATTATATTTTGGTCCACATAAATAAAGCCCTGACCATTATTTAGGGACAGATCCAGGAAACCAAATGAAAAAGAGGTTGAAAATAGATTTCGATATATAATTGTATTTTTTAATATACACAGATAACTTTTTTAGTTAATCATGAAAAATTATTTCTCTTAAAAATTATTATTCAAATAAATACAATCTATATTTAATATACATAAAGAGTCTAACTACCTACTAGTTGAATAAATCATATTAATATGCATAATTATATTACTAAATTATATAATTAGATAGATTTTTACATTAAAAAAATTATACATATATAATATTTTTAAAAAATTTTAAAGAGGGAACACCAGGATCCGCCCTCCCCCTTTTGTTATTATTCGCCACATAACAAAGAAATAACATCGTAATTAATTTAATTACAATAAGATTTGTAGATAAAATTCTCCAATTCCAATACCGCTTATAATATGAAATCACACACACACATCATATATATATATATATATATATATATATATATATATATATATATATATATATATTGATTGATTGATTACAGTAGGAAATGAGAACAATTAATATAAACCGTTAAATTATATTATGTTATATTTATTTTTAATTTATAATAATATAATTTTTTTAAAAATAATAATACTATATTTATGTGATATATAATAGTATTTTTGTTTTACAATTATTTATGTTAATTCTTTATTTTATCCTACTGTAATCAAATATTTAAAGTTACTTATATTACATAATGATAGAAATTTTATAAAACAAATATATATATATATATATATATATATATATATATATATATCATATTTACATCAAATAAGGAATTTTCTAAATTATATGAAATGGACATTACATTCTAAATAAAAATAATCAATAATTATATCACATAGGGTGTAAAATGTTACATTAATATGTCAATTTAAAAATTATAAAATAAATATTTACACATCATATGGTGTAAAAGTTAAAGTATATTAATCTTTTTAATCATAATATAAATATTTAATTAAATTATATTTGGATGAAATTTTTCACATAAAAATATAAAAAGTAATACATTCCATAAAAATAAAAATATTTTTTGTATTTAAATATTTAACTCACAGATCTGAAGTGTTGTAAATAAAAGACCTTACATGAAATCATATTAATATTTAACTTATAGATATAAATATTCACTCATGAATAAAATTTTTATATGGAAATATTAAGATGTAAGTCACGACTATATGGTTTTACATGAGATGAAGTTAATATATAAATCAATCACATATGAATAAAAAAAATTATATGAAACTGTATCAATATAACTTACAGGAGTTTATATTGCAAAGAATGAAAAATATCCATGAAATAATAATATCTCAATCATGCCATTTTGTTGGGTCTTTGAAGCTAAGGTTCATGCTATTTTCTATTTATGCTCATAATTCTGTTCTTAATTGCTTTCTCAAATGTTATCATTGAAAGTGATTCTTCAATAGATGTGAGGTGGGTCAATGATGAAATGTATTAAGCCTTGCGAGCTTCTAAATATTTTTAATACGTTGCATGTAAATGTTAATTTTTTAGTTTTGACTCATTGTTAGAGAACAGCATTATTTCACTGATTCCTTAGTAAGGGTGTTTTCCTATATATGACTTGTATATTTGTTGATATTTCTTCTGTATTCAACCTTGCATTTTAACCAAATTGAAAAGAATGTTCTCATGACTATTTAACAGGTAAGTTGGTTAAAAGTTAAAACATTAACTAAAAGTTAAAAAAAAAAACTATCTAAAAATTGAAATCTAGTAGCTATAAGTTAAAAGTTAACTAATTAAACTAAAATATTTTATAAAATTAAATTATTAGTATAAAATGACATAAAATAATAAATTTAATTACTTAAACATAACTTAAAATTTATAAACTATATTTATTTTTAAATAATTATTAATTTTAATTTTTTAAAATTTATTTTAAATAATTTTTCATACTAAAAATTGGGACAATAGTTTTTAATTTTATTCTTATTATTAAATATTTATGATGTGGTTTTTGTTATTTCAACAAAAAATATAATTTAACAAAAAAAATTTCTTTAAAAATTGAAAATCCTAATTTTGAACAAAATTTAGAATAACATTATTTTGAAAAAAAACACTTTTCCTTGTAATTTTGAAGATCAAATAATTTATTAAAAATTAAAATAAATAAAATAATACCAAAAAGTAGCATTAAAATAACCAAATAAACTTATAATCTAATATTAAAAAATAATCCAAAAAAGTAGCATTAAACAATAATAAATAAAATACCCCTAGCATCCCACAATTAAGAGTTTATGAAATAAGAATAAAGAAGTTATGGTAAAATAATAAGGATATATTTCGAACAAAAACAATAAGCCATGAGTTTCAAGTGATATTTTAAAAATGCTTACTATTAGCTTAAAATGTTACTTTAAGTCTTACAAAGCACTTTTATATAGTTTAATGATATTTTTTTATTTAAAAAAAAAATCTCAACCATAATAGATAGATAGATAGAGAAATAAAAACTTTATATATATATATATATATATATATATATTAACATTGAAATCATGTAAATAAATATTTTATTATTTTTAATAAGTTTTATATTAAAAATATGTTAGTATATAAACTATATATTGATAAATTTAAATGATATGAAAATAAAAACTTGACATAAAACTATTAATGTATAAAGAGGTAATATTTATGCTTCTATGTTTACACATTATTCTATATTTAAATACATGATCACAATTATAATTATATATGCGAAATTAGTGTGAATGTCATCTTTTGTGCTTTAGTATTGAAGTGAACTTTGCAATCCAATGAGGAGCACATTGTAAGCACACGAATAAAGTAGGGGAATCATTATGCTGAGTACATAGGGGGTAATATTTGCACCTTGACATTTCAGGAAAATTAAAATGAGACGCGTAGGAAACAAACCAACCATGATTTAACTTTAGACAGCGGTAATAATGATATATAAAGAACAATATGGATGAGAGCCCGTTTTCTTAAAATAAAATTATATTTGATATTGTAATAACTAATTAATTTCAGAATTTCATACTAGCTACCTTGTGATGACGTGAATATTTCTATGCGTATATTATTACTATTAAGTACGAATGGTTCGGGTATGGAATTTCAAGAATTGAATAATAACTAATAGTAATGGGTATTTTGTGTTTATAATTTGAGAGTAAAAGGTCATGGAGCAATCAGTATTTTTATATTAATTTCAGTTTTTCTATATATATATATATATATATATATTCGTCTTTGTAGCATAAAGCATTTCAATATTTCTATTTACATAAGAATAATCAGAATTTTTAACGATGCATATGGAACATAATGATTTGATACGTGCTTGAAAAGCCATCGCCGCGTGCACTGATGTGTAATTTATAAACTCACTCTTTGAGGAGTAAACAAAAGTAGCCCTAAAACAGGGAAGTATCAAATAATTAAGCCACTAACCACCATCGCATTTCAGTCAAATAAAAAAACAAAAGAGTAAATTAATCCAAACATAAATGAATATCCACTTCATTTTGTTCATTTTAGCTTTTTCTTTAAATAATAAAATAAAAGTTTGAACGACTCTTTTTATATAAGCCAAATTTAATAAAAGCAAGTATAAGGAGCAGGAGCTCTAAGCAAGGTTTGTACAATAATGAGACAAAAAACAATTCATGATCTCCCTTTAATGATGCAATAAAATATAATATATGGATCAGCAGGAACAAAAGGCGTTTTAGCTAGTTAGCCCCATCTGCTAAATTCAGGCATATAATACTGTCTAGATCTCTCCAACAACAGCAACCAAAACTCTATAAATCCAATATGTTAAATGCCGCTGAATTTAGCACTTGTTCCTGCCGCTCACTGATATTAAAATTTAATTAAAACACTAAAACTTGGGGCTATAATCTAATAGGACCTATTGCTAATCTTTATAAATATATATATATATATATATATATATATATATATATATATATATATATATATATATTATATGATCTCTTCCCATGGTGACTAATCATTTACTAGTGTACACCATCCTGCTTTACCTGTCCATCTTTGAAGGGTCATTTTCCTTTTCCCTTTTCTTTTTTCTTTTGTTATCTTCAGCTTTAGTTTTCTCTTTTACCAATCATGTCTTCTCCTTCTTCTCCTTCTTCTTACTTTTAGTTTACACATATAAAAGTATATAGTCTCCAAAGGCAGAGTCTCTTTGGCATTAGCTTTATCTACCTGCCGATGAGTGCGCCTCCAAATGTAGGCGTCCAGAAATCAATAGCGGTCTCATTAGCCACAGGGAATGTGCTTGAAATCGGTACCAAACACAGCCCTCGGCTTCTCAAATCTTGTTTTGGCCCTTCTGTGTCCTTCACATTCTCACAACCCTTCAAAACACACACATATATATACAAATATTTCAAAATCCACAGCTTAAATCTTTATATTGAATGCATCCACTCATTCACCCTAGCTACAGTCAAATTTGACACAGTTGTTGCATTTTAATGACACTATGTAACATAAACTATTGAATAATAGACAAGTATAAAATTATGAGAAATGATAAAAATTAAAATGCATGTAATATAAAATATTGTGTGAATTTATAGTATGAATTAATTATATAACTCTAAAATTATTCAACAATTTATGTTGCCCCATATCATTCACTTTAGTAATATTTTTATAAAAATTAATATCATACTTTTCATGATTGTTTATATTTAAAAAAATCAAAATAATTTTTAAAATATGATCAATTTATAATATAAATACATTATCATTTTAAAAAAACGAAGCAATCACAAGAAATATATGAAAATAATATGTTGAAAGATTTGTGTTAGTTTTTTTTAACCAAAACAGTGAATCCAGACGCCAAGTGCACATGCAAGTAGCTAGAGATAAAAGTATTAAGAGTACCTGCTGCTGTTGAATGGGAGCTCCATTTTTCATATATGGAGTGCTCAAAACCTGAAATTAAGAAACAAGAATTATATTTAAACACATATATAGCAAAAGCCTTATCGTTTAACTTTACTTTTAGAAGAATTTAAGAATTTGCGCGTTTCCAATATAATATTAGGGTTTTCTTTAAAACAAAGAAAGAACAATGGAAACCTACACTGACTTGGTCATGAAGGAACTTGATGTACTCGATAGCCTCGTGAAGAACGGATGCGGTGTCCGTCTATTAAGATAAACAAGAAAATAAAATCTGGTGAGATTTTACCCTTAAACTTCTAAAGAAGATAAAGGTTTAAATTTTATCATATCATAGTCAAAGCTGCTATGGAGAAAAGAAAGAAAGAAAGTGAAATTAAGAACATCCAAAAAAAATCACCTTTCCGAAAGGTGAAACCAATTGCTGAAGAGCAGTGATGCGGTCCCCCAACCTTTCTTTCCGAACCTGTCCATGTATACATATTCGACTTGTTCATATCCAAGGAGTAATTATCATAAAAATTGAACTGAGAAGTAATCTTGGATCTCTAGTAAAAAAAAACTTTGAAATGAAAAATAAAATCAT
Organism: Canavalia gladiata; assembly: GCA_037954105.1. Taxonomy (NCBI): domain Eukaryota; kingdom Viridiplantae; phylum Streptophyta; class Magnoliopsida; order Fabales; family Fabaceae; genus Canavalia; species Canavalia gladiata. The sequence continues at coordinate 4,537,863 of CM075662.1, forward strand.
AATACTACACTACCTTAAAAGTTGGTAATGGAGATGGAGTCTCAACTCTTGGCCTCTTGAATGCTGGCTCGGAAGAATTTTTCTTCGTTGCTGATGTTGAGTCTGGAGATTCTTCTCTCTTGAGCTGCACTTAAATCAATTATCATCTTTAACTCCCAAAACCCCTAGCTTGGTAGCAATGGATTATTTATAAACTTGGAAAGTTTTAATTAATTAATTAATTAAATAATAATTACCTTGTTTAATTGAGTATTTGGGGAATTGGATTTGTCTTCAAACTTTGGCATCTGATATTGTGGTTGTGATGAAGGGAAAACACCTGATCTTATGTCATTAAGTGCCTCAGCTGAAGCATTCCAGGAAGGATTGTTGTTGGAAAAGTGCAATCCACCGAGCTGCTGTTTTGGGATTGAGAGTTTCAGAGGGGAAGAGACTTTGGACCATGTTGGTGACAGTTTATTGGAACATGTAGCATAGTTTGTTGCAGATGAATAAGACATGGTGGGGTTGGTGAAAAGGGAGTTCTGTGGTTGTGGTTGTGGTTGTGGTTGAGGCTTTGGATCATATAAGCTTTGTATCAATGTTGAAGGGTAACCATAGGAATCTGATCCAGCTGGAAAACCACCAGTTAATCCAGTATTGGTAACAGAATTCAGACTCTGCTGATCCAAGGAAAATTCTTGGTTCATTGACTTGAAAGCATCAACGGTGGAAACTTGGATTTGTGAATTACTACCACCACCTATGCCTGTTTCTTCTTGAAGCACAGAATGAAAACTGCTTTCTTGCCTTCTGCAGAGAAATAAATTGGCAAAAGATAAGGATATGGCAAAGAGAATCCAATATTCCAATAGGGAAAGAAATAGTAAAGTACAATACTGGTATAAGTTTTGATAAGATGAAGCTCCTTTTTTCACATGAAACAATGAGAAAAGGCAAAAAATAAATGAATAAATAAACTTTTTCTTCCTTAGTGGAAGCTTTGGACCACAATAACAATACCACACATTTGTTTGTGAAAGACATCCAATTCTGAAAACTTACAATAGAGGCTGATTCCAATTCGATGAAGTTGAAGAAGACATGCCAAAACCCATCATTTGTAAGGTGGAATCCATGGAGATGCTACCAGTTCCACTAGATAACTCACTCTGTTGTGGCTTCTCAGCATCAAGAAAACCCAGAGAACTATCCGAAACCAAATCATTAGTTTCCTCAGCAAAAGACCTTAATCCTTTCAACTCCATGAAATCCGTTTGCCAAGTGCTATAGTTCCCTGCATCAGCAGCTGCCACAGAACAGGTTGACGCTGAACTCATCATCAGAGGGAAAACACTTCTTGTTGAATTAATATTCCACCAATTTTCACCACAAACCGCAGCTTGAAACTCCTCAGCCATGGCAAGATTTGATGCTATATTTTTATCTCCAGAACAGAATCTGTATGTTCTTCTGACTATGCTGATTTCCTCGTCTATATTTATATATATATATATTTTTTTTTTTTGAGCTCTTCTTCTTGAGTTACGTGCTCTATAATAATGCTATCACAATCTCACACACACAACTAGAACTACAAGCTTATTGGGATATAAGAAAGTTTAGGGGGTTGAGAGCTTTTATATATGGAACGGTTAGAAGGGTACGGACTTGGGAGATTACTGAAACGCGGTTGACATTACAAGGGGATGATTTGACAAATGAAACAAAGAGAAAGAGAGAATTTTGAATCCAATTCTAATTTTCTTTTTTAAAATATGATTTCTATTTGCTGTTGCTATGGTTAATAGTCTTCCATTTGTTTTTTCTATCTTACTTTTTGTTCAAAAATATATATAATAGTATCTGACGAACAATGATAATCATGACTTGTGGACAATTTGTTTCTTATGTATAAAGTTTTGTGGGCATGATGGTATTGACTATAATGGTGATAGGGATGAGGTTTGATCTACGTGCCATATCTTGGATGTGTAAGATCATAAGGTCCAAATATTTTGTTTCTAAAATGTGGTTTTTTTTTAAAAAAATTATATAATTGTGATTTTTATTAAAAAATGTCAAATAAGGTAAAAATATGAATGCATTTTCACATTAATTTTTTGGATCTACCTACCTTGCTTTCACAGTTGTAATCAGTTACAGGAATTGAGTGATAACTCACCTTGCCTGATACATCTAAAATCACATATTGTAAATTAGCGTGAATTAATGTAATTTGCTCCACAAGTGGCGACTCACCTCACTTTATAATATAAAGTGAAAAAATTATTGTGAAAAAATAGTAGAAATTTGTTAAAATTTATTCTATTGGATTAAATAATTTAATCTAAAGGAAGTAGCCATTTAGACCGGTTTTTGCAGTTGTTCATTATTTTTCATGATTTCTCAAATAAGTTAATTATTATATGTACTGAATTTTCCAAATGTTGTGCCGGGAAACTACATATGCTAGTAGTGCTTGTCCTTATCCTCAAGGATACTTATGTGTTAAAGGTTACATCACTGCTACCGATCAATGGCTCCAATCGAGCTACTATTAATGGGATCTCATTTCTCAAGCTTCACACATTCTATTCCATCTTGCTGACCAGCATCCAACTAAGAGGAATATATAAGTTTGATTACAATAAACTCAATTATGTAGCTTTGTACATTTTTATTTTCTGCTATAAATCTTGTAGGAATTCCTTCTAGTGCAAATTTTTGTGCAATTGTAATTTTAATATTGAATCTTATGATACTAGTTTGTTTAACTTACGCAACAATTTAAGGTTTTGGAAAGTGTTAATACATACTTTGACATAATCTTTTAGTTATATATTAGTCTTATATTTTATTAGTTTTGTAACAGGTCTTTCAAATTTATAGGAAGACTTGGATAAATGCCTGTGTTTTTTATTGGGTTGCTTAAAATTGTAGTTAATACGTTTGTCGGAGATAAACAATTTAATGACGGTTAAACCGCTGGAAAAAAGTTTAATTTTTTGAAGTGATCTATGTACCTAATAAAAAAAAGGATTGATCAATTTCCTACTTATTTGACATTTGAGCCATTGAAATTTAGAGGAATCTGTGAAATTTGTTTGGCAAATTGTTGATGTGGTATAAAATTATGATAATTCAAAAAAGCGTGGTCCGTGGTAGACTTGAGGACCATACATTGGTCCATATGTTTATGATTGAAGACGTTGTAGTAGCACTACCAAGACGAATAAAATAAAATAAACTCATTAGGTAAGAAAATCCTCTAATATTTCAATTTTTTAAATATGCATTGGGCGGCCAAATCGCTGAACGTGTGCGCGTGTACATCACGCGGGTTAGTGAAACTAAAACACAACCGTGTAACTAATACTTGACCTAACAAAGCTGTAGCAGGGACCGAATGCGTATGCTAACAATGACATTGTTCCCTTAGAAATTAGCTGAGATAATATTCCATACTGAATTAATACATATTTGGCTTAGGTAGTCAATTAAGAATTTAATTGTTTAGACACTTTCAACTACTTCAGAATACTTGTGTTTGATGTCAAATACTTGTTAAATGCAGTAGCCCCTTTTTTAGGAAGAAGAAAATTGAAAAACCCACGTAATTATATGAATGTCAACCCCTAATATTTGGCGTCGAGCTTTTGTTCTATGTCTTTCAGATTAGATTGGGAAACATAACCTCATCATTTTGACTCTTTAGGTCTATAATTTGGGAGAGACCTCTGTGTATATTTTAATAAACAATTTTATAAATTAAATTCATTAATAACTGATATAATATCACTTTTTTTAAACGAAACATAGTTCCCAAGTGAAAGAAGTCCAAACTTATTTTTTAAACAAAATCAAAGTCATCCAATTTCTGTTGGAATTTCTGGGAATTTGTATAATCCTTGCTAAAATAATAATCCAAATAGGCTGATAATTATGTGGCGAAAAAATTATATAATTTTTAATTAATATAGAATAATAATAATATTGATTAGTACCTTCTTCGGATAAGAAGTAAGCACATCCTTAAATTAAGCATTTTTCTACTAAAATAAAAAAGTAATATATTAGCGATTTATCTTATTTTTTGTTTTTTTTAATTTTAAATGAATTATTTATTTTTTAAACAAATTTTAAATATATTATTTTTTATTAATTCTTCTATTTTTATTAATAAAATACTAATATATCATCACATGCATGGTACATCGTACATGTAAATGATATGTTGGTGTATATAAATCATTCTCTTAAACAAGAAAAATTGGAAAGATGTGAAGGTAGTCCTTTGTTAAATAAATCAACAATTTGATGGGAGGAAAACATTGGTAGAAGTTTCATCAACACTTTTTGCAATTTTTCTTAAATAACATAGTAATCAATTTCGAGATACTTGATTCATTCATAGAATACTAGGTTTGCAAGTGATACGAATAGTACTTTGATTGTCACAATATGACACGATATTTGTAGTAGTAACACATAGATCACCTAGAAGATAAATCAATCATCGTAGTTCCCATGTTTGTGTAAGCAACCAATATTCTGCCTCCAAGAGTGGTCGTGCAACAATGTTTTGCTTCTTAGTTCTCTAAGATATCAATAAATCACCATAAAAAAAATAATATCTAAATACAGATTGTTGTGTATCTGGATATGTTTCCCAATTTGCATCACCAAATCCCTATAATTGTTATGTCGAGGTAGCAAAGAAAAGTAATCCTTTTGTTGGTATCCCTTTCAAATAACATAAAATATAAATTTCTATATGATGATGTTTCTCAGTAGGTCGATCTAAAAATTGACTCAAGTGTCGTGTGGTAAGGGTGATGTCTAATAGGATATTTATCAGGTATAAGAACTTTCCTTTTAGTCTTCGATAGTTCCTTAGGTCTGCATATAAGGGATCATCATCCTGATACAAGTGATATCATTAATTTGTTGGTGTGCTAGCAAGTTTGCAAGCTAGATAATGTGCTTCATCAAGAAAATCTAGGCAATGTTTTTGTTGGTTTAAATGAAGGTCATGTGACGTTTAGGCTAATTCAAAACCCAATAAGTACTTCAATGATCCTAAATCTTTGATAATAGAAGCGAAATTTATCATTCCTTTAATGATATCAATTTTTTTCAAGCTTGTTCCTGCTAAAATGACATCATAGACATAAATTAGTAGAATTATCAATGATTCGAGTGTTTTTTTGTAAGAACAAGTTATGATCAAAAGAAATCTAAGTGAACTTCTACTCAAAAAGGTACTTGGTTAAGCAATCATACCAACATCGAATAGCTTGTTAGAGGTCATATAGAGAACAAAATAATCTACACACTTGATTTGGTTTTTTATACCTACTCCTTAAGCTATTTCATGTATACTTCCTCATCCAGTGTTCCATGAAGGAAGAAATTATCTACATATAGTTGGCGTAAATGCCAATATTGTGAAGCTGCTAAAGTTAAAATTATCCATATGAATGTTACCTTAGTCGTTGGTGAATATGTTTTAAAATGCTCTAACCCTTGTGTTTGAGTATACCCTTTCACAACATGATGAGCTTTATGTCTTTCAATTGTTCCATCAAAACATCTTTAATTTGAAAACACATTTGGTTTTTACTGGGTTAACTTCAAGAAATAAATCAATGATCTTCCATATTCTATTTTGTTCAAGTGTTTGAATCTCAACATCAATGGTCTTATGCTAATATTCTTGTTGAGAAGCTTTTTTATAAATTTTTGTTTCTTTGTCAGAATCAATAATAATGGAAAACTCCTTATGATTGGGAGACAAATGATTATAGCTAAGATGGGCAAAAATTAGGTATAACACAAAGTTATGGCAGTGATAATTCTTTAGGTAGAAAAGTGGCCTTTTCATATGTGTGTTGATACATGGTGTTGAAATCATAGGTATTGTTAAAGTTTTTTAATTTTCTGTGGGAATGGATTCAACTTGAAGAATTATATTTTGGAGTGGAGGTGATGTATTTTCGTGGTCCAAGTAGTCAATGTTAAGAACAAGATTCCAATGAGGAGTCTTTGAAAACCTTTCTAATTGCTAGTCATGAGAAAAACGCGGAAGATAATATCTCATAAAAGGAAGATTGCTCTTGGTTTGATATCAAGTAATTATACCCTTTAACTCTATTGTCATATTTAAGAAAGATACTTCATCGTGCTTGAGGGTCAAATATATCATGCTCCTTAAGTTGAGTGGAAGTATAACATAGACATCGGAAGACTTTGAGGTCATGCAAATTTGGAAACTCTCCATGTAATTTCTTATATGGACTCGTTCCTTTTACTATGTAGGAATAGGTATGATTGATAAAAAATATTGTATGCTTTATTGCATAACTCTAATAATATTTTGTCAATTTTGATTGTAACATCAATCCCTTGCTACTTGCTAATATATGTTAGTATTTCTTTTGACTCTTCATTTCTGTTGTAGAATATTTACGCAACTGATCTCATGTTTTATACCTTGAAATTCATAAAAATTGGACATAAAAACTCAACGCTATTATCTGATCAATTTGTCATGACTCTTTTATTATATTACACATTTACCAACTCAACGATTTTATTTTTTGCCGTTGTAAATTTAATTTTTAATCAGAATTTAATTTCCAATCATATTAGTTACACCAAAATTTTTTATATATAACATTATTTTTTGTTAGATTAAAAAAGATAAATTTTTTTACCAATTCTATTCCTAAATAATTTAAAAGATGTTATTATATATTAAAGGATCATGTTTTGGATGGATAAATCTTTAAAGATGATATCATCACGCACCTTAACCTATATCAAAATTTTTTCAACACATTAATATTAAAAGATGCTAATCTTTAAATATAACAAAAATATAACATAATTTTAATACCTCGTAAATAAATCCTAAATACTCAATAAACTAAAGAAGAAAAATTTTCTTTCTCTATTTAAATACTCACTTATTTATACAATGCCGGGAACTCCTTCCCGAGTCACATAAGAAAGCATACATATATCAATTAACATATTCACATGCTTAACAAATAACAAATTCTCTACATTGGTAAGTATGCATTCAGTTATATCCTCACATGCATGCTATGTTGCGCAAATCTTCTGCTACGCCAGCTATACTATACAATCATACAACATCAAACTTAATTACTCTTAAAATATGTTCACACATTCACAATTGATATTATATATATATATATATATATATATATATATATATATATATATATATATGATATATAAGATTTATAAAATTAAACATTTGTACATCATCCAACATTAAAAATAAATAAATTTTAATATTATATTAAAAATTAAACTTAACTTATTTCTAGAAATTAATTATAAAAATGTTCAAATTTCATTAAAAGTATTATATCCACATTCCTAATCAAATATAAGATATTTTGATAGAAGAACCACGAATAACATAAGAGTGAACTTCCTCCTACAGTATGTAGCTGGATTGAATGTATCTCTGCAACTTATTTACCCTAGTTCAAAAGACTCCCTTTTGCAGCGGCAGATTAATTAACGAAACTGAATTACATGTATTGACTTTCAACGTATGCATCTCGAGTTTACGTAAGTGCTGAATATCTTCATATGTTACTAACCCTGCGCCAGAAACACATTTGTTTTTTTAATTATTATTTAGAAAATTTGTATTGACTTCAAATACTAATTAATTACTGCAAATGAAATCCAGTTTTAAGTAATTCTTAACTACTATCGTTTTATACAACAAAATTTTCAACGTAAATAAATATAAATCTGAGACGGGCAGCAAAAAGAAATTCAAAAATAGAAAGTCAGAGTTGATTTGGGTCCATTAACAGAAGTTAGGTCAGATCCATAAGTTTCTGTTTTCTTTGAAACTGCGAAGAAATTGACTTGTAGGAAATTTGTGAATATTCAAATAGGTGAAGTTTACTTCGAAATAAAAGTATATATATTTCAGATGGTTCATAGCCCCCGCCCAGAAGTGCAAGTATTCAACTTAATTTAGAATTTTAATTTGTCAGCGACTCGCGTGTGGAATTTATTGGTGTGCGTACTAATCATGCAAAAAATTTAGTGCATTTTCGTGTTATATTATGTTATGGACCACCACCTAATATTGAGTACATTTTAATAATGGAGCTTGGAAGGGCTCAAACATTTGGCAAAGCAACCTGGTTTTTTAGGACCCTGATTTCCTTTAAAATTTGAATTTTATTTTAATTCTCATGTAGATTAGTCGGACTAGACAAGACATCCAATTTGTATTTGTATGTCTTATACAAAAACAAATCATTTATAATTAAAAAAAATTCATAAATAGTAACATAGAAAGAGAAAAACAATTATTTCCTTTCCATAAGTATTATAGATAATTACTTCAATCAAATATTAAATGTGAGTGTGCTTTTATTAGTACAATCATTAGGCTGACCTAGTGATACAGATATGAGTGTCTCTTTTAAACTGTGGTTTACTATTTTGTTGAATTAACTGTCTCAGATCTTAATTTAGAAGTGAAATGAAAAAAGTTTCAAGTAACAAGGAATAAAAAATATTTTTCCTCTCGAAAGTTATTAATGTTGTCAAATCTAACTTGAGCATGTTATTACGTAACATATTATATTATGAAAAATATTAATATGTACCACTAAATAATTAAAAATAAAAAACTATTAAAAATTATACCCTTATTTTTATAATAATACTAATTAATTAAAAAATTTAATATAACAAAAATTAGATATTAATTTTAATATAATAAAAATATTAATTATCTTTTTAATATATATATATATATAAAATAACGTAAAATGATAGATTAAAATTTGGATGAAGCAATCGCATGTTTAAAATATATATTTTACGATATTGTTATAAAAAAATAGCAGTCAATATTTTTTTTGTCTTAAATATAAGAAATATAAACTTATTTTTAGTATATTAATTTCTATTTTTTCATATGTTTATTTATTGTAATATTTATGTTAATATAATATTTATCTACTTTTCATATTATCATTTTCAATATTTAACATATAAATACTTTTTAAATAAAATAAAATTTATAATATATTACTTATTTATTTTTATTGATCTTTATAAATTATAAACTTTTTAATAATAAAAACTTATTATATCCTTATATTAATTATATTTCTATTTTATAAATTAAATAATAAATTAAAATGTATGTATTTATTATTTTAAAAATATAATTGAAACGTATTGATAATATAAAAAAAATTACACTATCATCAAATTATAAATTATCATATTATTAAAATTATTAATTTTATAATAATTATTTTTAATTTATATTTAATATAATATTTAATTAATTAAAAATAAATAATTTTATATGAATAGTATGCCAAAATTTTTATAAAAAAAAATCATTAATAAGCAAAGCAATTACTAGGCCAAAGTATTCTACAAACGGGGAAAGTTGACGTCATGCTTATGACCTAGTTGAGGAGGCAAGAGTCAACAAAGGACCCACCAAGCATGCGCGCGTGCAACAGGCACGTGGGGCCTCTTCTTACCACTATCAGACATCAGTCAAAGGCTAAAGGGTTGACTCTTTAGTCTTCACACTTACCTAGTTATTCATTCACCTTCGTTTCATTTACATTTTATTTTTTATTTTTCTCATTTAATGTGACTAACGTTTTTAGTATTAGCAACAAAATTCATTCATATTCACTGCACATATATGTTAAGGTAACTATTTTCTTTTTTATAAAATATATTTATAATATATACAAGAAAAGTTACTTGTTTAAAATATTAAACACGTATTTAATGTTGAGTTTTATTGTATAAATTATAAAGGTGAGATCTTAATTTTAAATAAAAAGTAATACTTAAAGTACTGGAGGTAGGTTGGTATCGAGACAAAAATTGTATACGGTCGGTAAATTTTGTCTAGATATGTATCACTAAAAAAATTGTTAATTATTTTTTATTAATATAATTTATCTAATTAAAATTTAAACATTTATATTAATAATTAATATATTATATAAATATTTAAATATTATACTGACAAAATATTATTAATATAAGATATTTATAATATTTATATTAATAGTTTAATTTTTGTTTAAAAATTATATTAATAAGAGTTAATATAATGTTAAAATTTTATTAATTAAATAATTTTTTAAAATATATAGAATGTGATCAGGGTTAGATCAGTCACTCAAAATTTTAGTATTTTTCATTCTCCTTTAGGATCAACAGAATTTTATTAAAATAAAAAATATAGAAAGTAATATGTAAACAAAATCTTACATTCTCCTTGATTAATTATAATACTACATATTATCAAAGAAAATGATTTAATTAAATTTTTTTATACACATATAAATGAGACTATATGCAGAAAGAAATGTAAAGAAGGTGGCACCAAATATAATTTTGACTGAATTACATCCACAGTTTCATTCCTAATTAAAGACGTATTGACTCGGTTATATACAAACATCCCTAAGAGAAAGCCATTGATTGTATATATGATTCGATCGTTTTCTGACTCGTTTGTTCAGCTCATCACCGTCCAAAACCCTTTTTTTGGAGCTTCTTCATTGTCTTCTTTTGTTCCCAAAATGTTCTCTTCCCTTTACAGAACACAAAATTACCATTATGGACCCTTTGTTGCTCATGCCATGGCAATACCTGTTCAACTTTTACTACTCAGTATAAAAAGAACACATTTATTAATCATTTTAAAACCACATCATATAATTTAGTAACGGTAAGAAAATATAATCTTCACATTTGTGCAATTAAGTAACAAGTGTATAATTAATGTGATGTCAACAATGTGATGTCAAAATATGGAATAAACATGATATTTAGTTCATGGGTATACGAGTATGTCACATACGAGCGTATATGTTGATGTCATGCTTTGGTAATATTGAGGTGGGCAATGTGACAAAATTGGAGCAGGTTCTTGGAAAGGAAATTAAGAAACAATACAAAATAGAGAATAGTAAGAGGAAGTTTTAATTTTAAATTTTTGGATTTATTAAACTAATTTTTTATTTTATATCATTAATTATATTTATTATTTATTTTCTTCTTCTGTTTGTGTCACCTTTTATATTTCATACAGCAAGAGGGATATTCCTTTAAAAAACCAATAAAAAGACACGTATGGCAATGATTCACTGCGAATTTCATGATAACTGGGAAAGATAAAGAAATTAAAAAATAATACAAAATGTCAAAAGGGAGAAGATGAAGAGAAAGAAATAGCCAACAAAGATAAAGGAAAGAGAAAAGAGACACATTTGTGGCCACAAGTTTGGTCTTGTGTAAGTGAGTATAAAATCGAATAGCTAGGAGGCTTTTTTTTTTTTAATAATACTATTTCTCCGCACAAATTATCATTATATTTTTTATAATATATGTTTTTTCTCATTCTCTTTCGATCAAATCTTTATTTTATTTTATATTTATTTACTTATTTTGTTTTCTCTCATTTTCCCCTTGCACTCATGTTTTTCATAAACACGTGTGTTTTGTAGATGTGCTTAATTCGTTGATTAATCAAAGTGGGGTTGTAGTGTTGTTGGTAAGCTTGGTGAGTCAACCCGAAGGTTCTTCTTATTAGAACTCAAGAGCCGCCCACTAATTATAATACTAGCTAACTAGAGCCATCCTATGGGTTTTATAAAGGAAAATTAAAATATAGAGCCATTTTGTACTCACTAGCTATAATGCTTTAAAAAGAACTATGCGTTTTGGATACCTCTGTTTTTATTTTTCTGTATATATATCATATTTTAAAAATTCATGCATACTTATGTTTTCCGTCGAGAAAAAATAAATAAAAAAGTCAATATATGTTTAAATTTGTTTAGGAATTTAGAGATATATACATAAACATGAAGGTAGAAGGTTGGTGGGTTAGGATTTTAAATAATTAAATTTGTTGATTCCGACAATATATATTCGATACTATATATAACATATGCTGCTAGTTATCAATATATAAATGCAATGTGCGTGACAATGAATTATGTAGGGTAACTTTTTTTCAAAAACATATCAAGGCAATTTTGGCGGAAGAGCAATGAAGATCTAATTATATTATCAAATTTGATTTTAAAAATTTGAATACACATAAGTTGATTTGCATATTCATTCACTTATGGTTTCAATGAATAATGTATCCCCTCCCCCAAAAAAAAAGAGAGCATACATTTCTTTTCTCATCACAGGTAAAATTAAACTGATATGATTTGAACATATAAATCGATTGATAGATTGATTTAGTTTAATTAAAAAATTATTTAAATTTTAGATTTATAATTATGTTAAAATTTATTAAAAATTATTATTTACAATAATCTTATTAAATTTGAATAAAATTATTTTTCATAAAAAATACCCGTAATTTTTTTAAAAAAAAACAGACACAATTCATCAAAGTATCGACCATGTATCGAACACATATTTGCAAAGGTCTTTCGATAACGGATAATACAAAGTGAGTAGTATTAGTGAAAAATATAATTAAGAACCTTTACCATCAACTCTTAATAGTTCCAAATTCTTATCATTTATTGTCGATCTGTTCAGTCAACTTATATTCACTTTCTTAACAGAGAAACTGATTATACCAACAGTTTCCGGAATGGAAAAGAAAACCAGAATAGTTATGCTATTGCAACTAATTAATAAGCGGAATAATAATAATAATAATAACATAAAATAAAAAATAAATAACTTTTTAATTCTTTTAAAATTTTAATTTTAGTTTCTTATTTTAAAATTATTAGTTTTGATTTTTTATTTTTTAAAATAAGTGTTTTTTAATCTTGTATTATTAACGTGTTAAATATTAAAAATAATTCTTTAAAAAATAAAATACCAAAACAATCAGTTTAAAACTAAAAAACTAAAATAAAAATTTTAAAATTTTATAAAAATTAAAAACATATTTAATCAAAAATGATTTCCTCGTGCCCCCGTCCTCATCCCATGCCCTTCTCCCGCCGTAAACAAACACGTAATTAATTAATTATTATAAATAAATTCATTCGAAACAACATAGTCTATAGTGTGAGTAATCTAATTAAGAATAAGTTTCATTTGTAGGTTTAAAGCAAATTATTAGCATAATATAGATAAACAAACAATTTAGGGTTTGTTTCCACTCGGGGCAATCCCTATCAGAATTGACTTGGTTTGGTTGATATGAAAGTCTGTCATGTGTTCTCATTTCACACGGTTATCTTACATTCCAAAGAGTGACAAGTCTTTCGTTAATCATTGGTTTTGTGGACAAAACCCAAATCTCACAAATTAATCTTTGCCTTGGTGGGGTTGACATGGATGATTGACTCTTGTTCATCGATGCAAACATTCCCTTTGTCAACATTTGGTCCCACATTGTATATTAAATGTGTTCATTCTTATATTATAAATTTATAAATTTTCATTCTTCAACATGTTATGATATTATTTTAATATATATATATATATTTTAAATAATTTCATTATTATTATTTAACGTTATTTTTATGTTTTAAAATTTTTAGATAATTAATTATCTTGATTTTTTAAATTAAATATTATTTTTTAAATGCTTGCTTTATTAATTATGTTAATATTATTATATTAATTTTTCAAATTCAATTATTTATATTTTGAAATTTCATCACTTTCTCCAAAAGAAATCTTAATTACTCATATATTTTAAATTTTTATTTAATTTAATTATATGTATCAAATATTCCAATTTTTAAATATGCATAATACCCAAAATATTTAATTTTTAAAATTGAATACTTAGTTCTTACCTAGCTGGTCGCTGCATGCCCAATTGCTTTGTTCAAACATTATAAACTCGTGCATTATTTTGAATAGGACCATTGAAGCCATTCTTTTTTTTTTATCTGTTCAAGTGTTCATACCACTCAGTTCATCCATGTGGGTACCCTTTATCATCAAATGAATGTCTTTCTATAATAAACTAAAACCGGGCTCACTTCGTCGTTTCTAATGTAGCATCATCTTTATTGAGTATGTAAATTTTAAAATAAGATTATAACTTTTAATGAATTCGATTGTAAATTTTAACAAAATTTTGTAATTTTCAGAATTACGTAACCTTTTTAATTAATTTAATAACAAGGAATTGTAACTATTTTTTTTTGTTAAAAATTATAAAACCAATTAGACAATTTATATGCAGATTATGAATGTATAAAAATAGTATAATGTATCGATAATGACATAATCTTCAAATGGATCATTAAGGGTGCGTCTTTTTTTGCATGTCCAATCTGAATTATGAGATCATTACTGCATCAGAGAGAGACTTTTCTTATTTCTTAAATTTCACTTTTCACTTTTCAGTAAGGGGTCAATTATATCTAATGGATGAAAGGACTTTGAAGTTAGCAGAACAAAGTGGTAAAATGGAGTTGAGCAATGTGTTCAACCTACGCATTCTCCTTTTATCTGTTTGTCATTATTGCTCGACAAAGAATGGAGCTTACAAAACCACCACCTACTTCTATCCTCTCCTTTTGCTACTCATTTCACATCTGACACGTACGTATGTAAATTAATAAAAAGGGTAAGATTATCATATCCTCAATTTTATTTATTTTTTAATTATTTTGAGTTCTTATCCTTTTATATTCAATTCAATTCTGTGTTATTTTTATGTTAATATTTTTCTTTTACCCTTTTCGATTCTAAATTATTTTATATTGTGCTGAATTTGTCTTCAAACTTTTGCCGATTTAAATGATGATTTAATATGATACAAATACAGGTTCAAGGTGAAGATCATAGTTAGTGATAATAAAGATAAATATCTAATAATTAAAACTTTACAGTAATTGTTAGGTATTTAAAATAAAGAATAAAATAAAAGTGAAGTAACTGGATTACATGACCAGGTAATGGGTGGCTATTGGCTATAATGGGTATAGAAGTTTCACATAGTGATTAAAGTTTTGAATGATCGATTAATTGACGGTGATGAGTATAGAAATTATAGATACATAAAGAAAAAAAGTTCTAGTTTAAAGCACCATCGTTTAGGAAACTTCCTTTCAATTGGGAGATAGAAAAAATTATTAAAGAACAAAATAAAAATAATTTAAATGACTATATTAAATTGGAATTTTTTTTTAGAAAAAGAGTCTGGACATGACCAAGTAATGGCTGTCTATTGGCTAATGGGTATAGAAGTTTCACATAGTGGTTTAAATAATTTGAATGATTAATTGACTACGAGGTGGGGAAAGTATAGGGAAAGAAAAAATTATAGTTGAAAGAACCATTGTTTAGGAAACTTCCTTTCAATTAGCAGATAGAATAAAATTAAAGAAACATATTTAAAGAATAATTTAAATAAATATATTAAATCAATTTTTAAAAATGTCAACGTAAAAATACTTAATAATTATATAATAAAACTATTGAAATTGGTCTAATAATGATAGACTAAAAATTAAAATAGTTTATATAAAATTTTAAATTTAAATTTTATTTTTTTATTGTAAAAATGACTATATATTAAATAAGTGCTTGAATTAAATATTTTAATAATTAATTGTTTTTAATTAGTTATTATTATAATTGATTATATAAAATATAATTTATATTTAAATATGCTAAATGAAAAGTAATTTTAAAATAATTTATTTTTTTCAAATTGAATAAAATAATATAAATAGATATGAAGTTATTTTAAATAGTTAATTTTTAATTAATTTTAAATGAACTATTTCTAATAAATATCAAATAAAATTAATCAGTACAGTTTCCATTTTTTTCACATAAGAAAAAAATTAATCTTATCCAAATATGCACGGTAAATAAAAAGATTAAAAATTAAACAAAAACTTCAATTAAAATCAAAGGATGATAATTATAATTACATTAAAAAATGTACAATGACCAAAATAATATATAACAACATAATAAATTAATTTTGGCAATTTTTCCGATTTTATATTTTAGATTACGCATTAATATTAGTTTAGTCTAATAATTTTATAAATTTAACTTCATTTTAAAATACCGAAATGTCAAATATCATCTCTATCTTCAAATTTGACTTTCTAATTATTTTTTAGTATACTTACTTTATATTTAAATATACATTTTATTTTTGTTATTTTTTATACGATGTAAAAATAATAAAATTAAATTTATATTCTCATATAAAAATATTCTATTCTTTAATCCTTTGTCGTTAAATCAATTTTAATCGCTTGTATTTTTATATTTTTTATTAAATTATTTAGAAATTAAATTATATACTTATTAAAACAATTTGTTTCACTTAAAACTTTAAAAAAATTAAAACCAAAAAAATATAAAATACATAACTAAAATTATATAAAAATATAAATAAAATAAAAAATTAAAGTCAATATTAAATTAATATTTGTTTTCAGAAAAATTCGTATGAAAGTGACTTGAAGTCACTTCTTAAAATAACTATAATTTTTATCCACCTAATAATATTAAAGTATATTTAATATATTTTTTTATTACATTATAATTATATATATATATATATGATTTTTCTGAAACATATTTATTTTAAACTGGTTAACACTAAAAAATTAAAATTAAAATAGTTTAATATAAAATTTTGAGTTTGAATGTATTTTTTTAATTCTACATAAAAAATATTAAACTGATTAACGTATAGCTTTGATGTTTTACGAGATCTAACCGTTTTTCTCACGCAACATACTTGTGCAAAGTATATAACGTTAATTAAAATTGAGAGATCCTCTCAAATTAATTCTTCATACAACATGAATCATATGAATTTATAAATATAATTTCCCAATACATTCTATTCATTTTCCTTATCCCTTTTCCTCGATTTCGTTTTCTTTGTATTTGTAAAACTTATAATTATAAAAAATAATTAAAAGACTAGTGTTTAATGGCTCGGAGATCAGATCAGGAATACATCAAGTAACACATACCTGAATGATAATAAAAAACAAAGGCAGAGGATAAATTAATACATTTTTAGTACGGAGACATAAAGTAACTTATTATTTTTATCAATTTTTTTAATGTGTCTTTAAACATACAATACAATCACTAGAATTAATTTTGTATAAAACTTTAAATTTAAATTTTATTATTTTTATCAGTAAATTTTTATTATTAAAAATTATATAATTCGATGCAGTAATAATAGTAAATGTTACACTTTAATAATAAAGTTTATTATTGTATGTAATTGATTACATATTAAAAATCCATTTTTTATTTGTATTAAGTAATCATACAAGTTAAATATCATTAATTAATCAATTATTTCCTTCGATCTTTTTATAAGAAATATAATATATTAATATTATATCATATTTCTTATATTTATTCACTTTCTATATTTAATACTATACGTATTTCAGAAATTAAATTTAAGTTTATACTATATTAATTACTTTAACTATTTCTTATTAATTTTGTTAAATCAATTAATTATTTTTATTAAAAAACTAAAGGAAGTAATATTTTATGTACTATTAAAGTCAAACTGCTTTGAGAATCTGATTAATCTCGAATTGCCCCCACAAAAGAAGCTTAAACTGCTCCTACCTATCAATTTACTGATTAGGTTGCTATATGTGTTCAGAAATAGGGAAAAAGAGAGCTTGTTTTACCCAATCTTTCTTAAAAAAAAAAAAGAATAATAGTGAATTTGTCCGATTCAAGGACAACAAATACAAGAGGACAATGACAAAACAAAAGTTGAGAAAAATGAGTACCTGAAGTAATAGTAAATCATAAATGTGCAATTTGCTGGTTGCTTCAAGTTGCCACAATAAATTAAGAGGAACATTAAGAAAATACTTATTTGAACATATTTTTTTAATATATCTGTTGCGATGGGTCAAAATTTTAAAAAGTTAAAATATTTATTTATTTTTTAAAAAATCATTTTGTTTTTAGAATTAGTTAATTATAAAAAAAATATGTTCAAAAGAGTATATTACTATTATGTTTCATAAATTAAACATATTTCAACGGTAATAAAACAGGGTTTTGTTTCTTGAAGAAAATAAAATAAAAAAGTTTCAGTTGGCAAATGCCAGATATCGGTGAAGAAATAAAAAATAAATAAAGGATTTTTTTTTATAAATTATGAACAGATTTATATTAGATGTTATTATTATTGATATTCTTAATTTCTTAACAAATGCTTAAGTGCACTGTAGTTAGCATTCCCCAACAAAAGAGGGTTTCAATGTTTGCGGAAAGCTTTTTGTTTACCAAATCACGAAATGATGTAATCAACTAAATCGAAACTGAAGCCCAATACGGCCCATTTCTTGTACAGCCCTACGAATTTGGGCTGAATAGTTTGATCGTTTGTACCAAAACTTCTCTCATATTATCTTAGTGGGGATTGCTTTTTGCACCCTCCAAAATTTCTTTTTACACCCCCTTAAAGGTAAAAAGACAAAATTACTCCTGCCTATTAACCTTCCTTCTTCTTCCTTTACCTCCTTCTGTTTTTTCGTTTTTTTTCTTCTTCTTCTTTTTTCTTTCTCGTTTCTTCCTGTATTTGCCCTTATTAATTATTATACTTTCTTCCTTGTTAATCGAATTTAGGTTAGGTTTTGATTTTTGTGGGAGAAAAACTAAAAAAATAACGTCGAAGAAGCGTAGGAGAAGACGAACGGACTTTATACTCCGCAAACTAGTTTGCGGAAGCTTAAACACTTTCCGCAAATTAGTTTACGGAATGCATTAGTGTATTCCGTAAATTAATTTGCGGAATGTAATTTGTTTGTTTCCGCAATTTAGTTTACGGAACGTAAAAATGTAACCTTCCGTAAATTAGTTTACGGAGAACAAAAAAGTACATTCCGCAAATTAAATTACGGAATACATTAATGCATTCCGTAAACTAATTTGCGGAATAGAGAAATACTTGCGGTAGAGAAAAAATTTTTGCGAAAAAGATGAAGAGGTGTTAAGGGTAAAATGGTAATAAAAAAATTTCAAAAAATTTAAGGGAGGTGCAAAAAGAAAAAAGGGGGTGCGAAAAATAAAGCCCTATCTTAGTTTAGTAGTATTGACAAGAATAAAAAGCATATAAAAACAGTCATTGAAATTGAAAAGATAACGGGCTTTACTTTTCGCATCCCGTTTTTTCTTTTTACACATTTTTTTTTTGTAAATTTGAATATTTCTATTTTATCTTTTTTCTTTTTTAATATACATTTTGTAAATTAGTTTATAAAATATATTTTACGAAATCAATTTTCACATTCCGTAAATTAATTTGCAGAATGTAAATTTTTACATTCCGCAAATTAGTTTATGAAATGTAAAAATATACATTCTGCAAACTAATTTACGAAATGTAAAAATATATTCCGTAAATTGGTTTACGAAATGTAAAAAATTTATATTTTGCAAATTAATTTACAGAATATATTTGTTAAAGAGTATAATGTGAAAAAGCAATTCCCAAAGGTAATAAGGACTGTGCCTGTAGAAATTTTTTTTTTTTTTTTTTCAATCCAAAAAGGTGGAAATGTAATGGGCTACTGAGGTCCACAGAATAATTGACCCAACGTAATGGGCTGCTAGACAGCCCATAATCTAATCCAGCTTCACGAGCCGTAGACATTTGATTTTTCCGCGACGTCTCTGTATCAAATAAAATATCGTTGTCCTCTAGCCTTATCATTTATCATCCACATTTACACTGCACATAGTCTCCAATTTCTGTTGTGTGTGTGCATACCATACAACAATGGCGACAGTTACATTTTCTTTTTCCGCTAAAACCCTAACCCTACCCTTTCTCACCAAAACCCCTATATTGAACTTGAATAGGGTGACGAATGTTCGGGTCCCTCCTACCCGAACCCGAACCCGAAACCCTAACCGGATTAGTGCGACGCTGGATGGGGATTTCTCGGCAAAAAGGAGCAGCAGCAGCGAGCAGAGGGAGACGATAATGCTACCTGGTTGCGATTACAACCATTGGCTGATAGTGATGGAGTTTCCTAAGAACCCTGCGCCTACACGTGAGCAAATGATCGACACTTACCTCCAGACTCTTGCCACTGTCTTGGGAAGGTTCTTTTCTTTACTCTTCTCTCTTCTAATAATCTAAGATATCTGTAGAAATTGTGGTGTGCGTGCAGCTTCTGTTATTTGGTGTTTGTTTTGGGGAGGTTGAAGTTCAAGTCTTAAAAAGAAAGTTAATGTACGCTGTATATTTATAGTATGAATATGAATTTCGTAGCTGTTAATACAGCTCAAGTTTAAGATGAATAGGAATCTCTGACTGGATGGCATGTAATTGTGATAACGGGTTCTATTTTGTGGGGGGACTTTCTTCTCATCATCCTGTTGCTGTTGTGAATTTTCGTTGTGTTTGTGCTTGTGTCTCAGCATGGAAGAAGCAAAGAAGAATATGTATGCCTTTAGCACCACCGTATACACGGGATTTCAGTGCACCGTTGATGAAGCGACGTCGGAGAAATTCAAGGGTAATGTTTTATTTCTGAATTTGTCTTGATAACTTTGTTTAGTTACTTGATGAATCTTGGTTCTTCAGCTCTTGCTTATGCCTGTCCTGCTTGCAGGTTTGCCTGGGGTTCTTTGGGTACTGCCAGACTCATATATAGATGTTAAAAACAAAGACTACGGAGGTTACTTCTTAATTTCTACTCTAATTAATTTATGCTCAATATTCTGTTGCTTGATAATCGTGTTACTAAATGCTTATTATTCTTTGGTTTTAGGTGACAAATACATAAACGGCGAGATCATTCCTTCCCAGTACCCTACCTATCAACCAAAACGTAGTGGACCCAAGAATGAGAGTAGAAGGTATGAGAGACGGAGAGATGGCCCTCCCCCTGAGCGCAGAAGGCCAAGACAAGAGGCTGCTTCCTCAGATTCATCTTCTACATGAGGTAGTGGATTGCATTGTGCATTCCTCTTTTTGGATTTTGTTGGTCTCGCCATACCTAATATGTATTGACACCTGAATCAAGTATCACAGATCCTTAGTTTCATCTTTTACTTATACTGGATGTTGCAAGAAGTTCTGTCAGTTTACTCCTATGCATGTTATGCAACATCATGTCCAACTCTGCAATGACTTGTTGCTGCTATTGTTGCAGTGTTGCAGTTGATTTTTCTGTTTTGCTGAAATTATCACCGAAAGAAAGCTGCTCTTTATCACGGCTCTAGCATGCGCATGCTCATTTTAACAAATAGAAGATTAAATTTGTATTGGACTCTCATCTGATACATCGATGTTATCCAATGTTTCTTACAAGCTCAAACGGGTAATTTCACCATTCATCTTGAGGAATATGTGCTTTTGGTCTATATAGATATGACATCTGAGATGGATGATAGGTTTATTTGTCTGTGTAATATGGAGCTACTTATCATGCAACCAGTTCATTTTTGTGATAAACTTTTACTGCAAGTTTCATGGCAGTTTGAAGACATAAAATGACTGATAGGATTTGTACTGTATGCTTAGAAAGTGTGCATATTTAGCCTTTCATCTTTATCGTAAGCAGCCAAGTAATGAAGCTTTAGGCAGTCGCCCCCCAAAAAAATAAACGGATAAAACATAGGTGCATTACTTTAAGGTGTTTTTGGTATTATTTTTAAATCAATATTATAGTTGCACCTTTAATATCAATGTTGTTAAATTTGGATCACTCATCGACTGACCGAGGGCATTGAGTTATTGCTTGAACTAGTATATATGCTAAATAAGTTAACAAATAATTATATTTCCTGACATCCATATATTAACAGATGCAATATCCGTTGCATTAATGCAACAAATCAGTGATGCGACCACTACAAAATTCATACATATACTGATGCTCATGTACACGCCGACCCCCAAAGAAAAAAACTGTGGTACCATTAAAGAAAGGGTTCCACGCAAACCATTAAAGCAAAAACAAAGTAGATTTAGGACAACATTGTCAAGAAAGCGACCAACTTTAACAGGGATTCCCAAGAAGGGACAGCAAATCCTAAAGTAAGCAAACATTCTCAAGCAAGTCTCAGGAACAACAGGATCGATGGTTTCTGTTTGCAGAAAACTCTGAAAACTCCGCCAAAGATTCTTATTATGTTTTTAATAATGGGGTTGAACAGAAAAAAGTATGACAATGCATGAGTAGCAGAAGGAGAACCAAAATAGAAAGGGAAAAAGGAACAAGAAGTGTAATGAACTTGGTGATCTTCCCTGACAACACAGCAGCCGGTACAACTTGAAATCGACACCAGAGACTTCCGACAAGAAGGCACCGTGGAGGAGGAAGCAACATAGGCATCGAACTAATACCTAATCCATATGGAGGAGCTAGTTGAGTAACAAAACATTGACAAGATATCATCGTCCAGCAGCAAAGAAAAATTAAGCATGTGGACCACCTGCCCAATTCAATCAAATATAACCGATTCACTAGTTTTGGGCCTAAACCAGTTGGTTTGTACCGGTTCACACCAGTTTTGATGTAAATTTCATCCAATTGACTGATCAAATCGGTTATTAGGTTGGTTTACTGGCGGTCCGATCTGGGTTTAACCATGTTCGTGGTATAGGTTAGTATTAAAGGTCAAGATTAATTACTAATGTGAAGCCTGAATTTTAATTAGAGAACACTAAAAACACTTGAGAACTTGTACCTAAGTTTTGTTCCAAGTAGAAACCCAATGCGGTACGGCTTATTCATGGTAGTAGTGTAGCAGGGAAAGATGAATTCGTTGGAACTTGGAAATAGGTGCTTTTCATTAACCATGATTGCCAACAAAATTATAGGTGCTTTCTTGAGGACAATTATTTTAACAGCAATAACGAGGGAAAATAGAGCCTATTTAAAAATGGAACGGATGCAACAGTTATGAACTAACCACTTAAAGTGGCCTCAAGGTTATGGAGTCTTTTAATACTATATTAAGCATGCGAGAAGATAGGCAGATTTTTTCATTTTAATATTTTTCTTTTTTTTCTTAAGGAGAGTTTTTTTCTTTTGTGAATTTTACATGTTTTCACTTGTGGCTTCCCAAAAAACAAATACACGCTTAATGTATAGGATTACTTTTTTAAAATTAAATAGTGGAAAGTGTAATACATGCTTAGTGGCTAGGATTTTTCCAATCAAACGGTAGAAAATGTTAACTCATTATGTTTTCCCTCATTTTACACGAATCGTGCACATCCCCATCCATAACCACCGTCCACCGACAAAAACATTTATATTATCAGGATGCTTATTTTATGGTCGGAGATGAGATGATCATGGCCCATAAGGACAATGATTTATTTTCAATAGTGTCCTTGTTAATGAATATTTTCGAAGTACTGATTGAAAAGTTAGGAAATAATTTTTTAAAAATTATGATAGAAATGTATAGGTGACATTATATATATATACATATATTCATTTTTTTTAACTTTTAATTGCATAAGTATACTGAGTAGTATTTTTCTTCTCATCTCATTTTTTGTTTAAAATAGTTGAATTGACCAGTTCAGATGCTACTTGTTTAATGAATATTTTCGAAGTACTGATTGAAAATTAGCAAATAATTTTTTTAAAATTATGATATAAATGTATTGGTGACATTAAATATACATATATTTAATTTTATTTTTACTTTTAATTGCTTAAGTACACTGAGTAGTGAGTAGTACTTTTCTTCTCATCTCATTTTTTGGTTTAAAATAGTTGTTTTTTGAAAGAGTTTTCTTGCATTTCTAAAGACTAAAGAACATACAATTACAAAATACGATCAATATCCTCTCCAAGCTGAGTATACTTCGACTGCATCGACCCCTCCGCCAAACAAAGAAGCTGAGTATTACTTCCCATAAATGCGAGTAAGCACCCTCTACACGCTAAACTTTTTTTTTTTTTTGTCAACGCTAAACCCTAGACAAACATCGAATATTTTTTTGTCAAGAAACAAGCAACGGTTTAGATGACAACAATTTGAATCTGCTTGTGTTGATCTCAGTTTTTAAGTTATAACCTGGATCTTAATCGAACATGTTGCTTTGATCTAGTAGTAATCGAGAATTAGGAAAAGATGATGTATTAGTGGATGATGCTCAAAGGTAGTAAACTTTTGGAGGAATAGTAAGAGTAATGTTGGATGTTGGGAGTAGACTTGAATGGAGTTGATCGATGTCTTGTAGGTTAACAATTATAAAAGTTGAGGTCATGACGAGTGACGAGTAATGGAGCAGTTAAGAGAATGAGAGGGTACAAAAGAGTCGGAAATTACGATAGCGAATGACAACGGTTAACAAACCATCACTATATAAAGATGTAATCACTTTTACATTTCTTGTATTTTTTGATTTTTACATTTGTTGTAATCAAGTTAACGTATAAATCTGGTTAAAGTTATTTAAACTTGTCTAAAATAAAGTTTTAAAGTTACCATCTTCTTATTCTTCTTCTTTTATTTTATTTCTTGAGTTTTTGTATTTTATATGATTGATTAAGTAAAAGACGTAGAATTCAAAGAAAGAAAGTGTTTTTATTTCCTAAATCAAATAATTGAAAAACAAAATCAATTCAGTTAGTTGCCAACCGATTACATAAAATCAAGATTCTGACTTGATTATAAGAAATCGACGTTAACAGCTTGTTAGTTGGATCTTATTGCCAAGGCTAAAAAATAGTGTAGATGCTCTACTTTTTGTGTTCTTACAAGCTCCTTCTAAAGAATTTATCATGGAGCCTTTTTCCCCTAACAGCTATGAGGATTTTTCGTTTAATTTGGGTGTGAGAATAATTTTTATTCAAGCATCAATTATTTCTATCACAAGCAATTTTCAATTGAGTTTTGAATTCTCACACGGCAGAAAAGGAGCTTGTAAGAACACAAAAAGTAGAGCATCTACACTATTTTTTAGCCTTGGCAATAAGAATTTATCATGGAGCCTTTTTCCCCTAACAGCTATGAGGATTTTTCGTTTAATTTGGGTGTGAGAATAATTTTTATTCAAGCATCAATTATTTCTATCACAAGCAATTTTCAATTGAGTTTTGAATTCTCACACGGCAGACAAATTTGGCTTACGTAAAGTTTGGTTTATTAATTGAGCTAGACCTATACCTCGTGATTTGCATTGAAGTCTTTAAATTTAAATGACGTAAGTTTACCTTGTATTTTTAAATTGGGATTTGAATATTTAAACTCTTAATAATCTTTCTCAAGCCTAAGGAACTTCAGAAAAAGGTAGATCAGTTTGTTAAAAAAATGGTGTATATATTATTCATTTAAAATTTTAAAATATTTACATAAGGTATCGAAATAAAATAACGCTGCATAATTATCAATATCTTGACAAAATCATTAATGATTCTTTTAATGTCACTCTCCTACTTTGCTGGTTAGAATTGATATCTATCACCCTAGTCCCACAAGCTACTCAACACATTACTTTTATTGGGAAATGCAATTTTTCTTTCTTTTTTTTTTTTGCGTCCATTTGGGTAATTCTATTTTTAGTAACATTTTTTTATGACAAACATTATGGGCCGATCACCTTAACTAGGTTGTATTTCACTGTTTATATAAGTGGCAAAATACTCGTTGAAACCGGTGGACTTGGTTAGAACTATTTGGGGCATTTCATTTTGTTGTTTCTTGTTCCTGATTTTTATTTATTTTTGGTATAAAAATTTTATTTTACTTTTTATCCCTCTTTCTGTAAGCAGAAGGAAAGAAAAAATTGGGGCATGCTTAGGTTTGCCAGCTTCCTGTTTAGGGGTTTGGTGAGTGTTGACAATTGACACATGGTAGAAAATGGGTTCATCGTGGCACCACCACCAATTGTCTTATTTTGTATCTCCTTAAAGTAAACTTTCCCTTTCCTTGCATAGTTGCATGTGGACACTTTAGCATAGATAAGAATTCTACGGTTGGTGGAGAGTTATGGTGCAATAAAAATACTTTTCTTTTTTGTACTAATCAACAGAAATACTTTAAATGTGAAGGAAAAAAGCATTCCCTTTCACCACCGAAAAGATATTATGGATAGAAGATAGCCATTTGTCTTTCCCAGGAAAACTTGATCCTGAACCCATGTCATAGTTTCCTTTGAAGTAACCTCTTTTGAAGATTCCATCTTCAATTTCCGATGAAGCATGGCCTACTACAGATCTGCCTATTCTGGGCCTGATTATGGTGAGTACAATTTCAACTCTTATGCTGTCAATTATGATTATGCTCAAATTCCACCCTTTATGACTTATAGTAGCTGTGAGACGTACAATCAACCATATTATGGGTATGATCCAAGTTTATATTATGCTCCTAATTACCATTCTCAGAATTACCAAACCATATCATACTCTGCCACCGCTTATAGTGACCCAAAATCAGTTGTGTATGATCCCAATTATGATATGACTCAGCTTGTGATCTCTTATTCTAACTTGGAATTCAATGAACCTGCATTTGATGACTATGATCCAACACCATATGGTGGAGGGTATGACATAGCTGAGACCTATGGCAAACCTCTACTACCTTCAGATAAAATTTGCTATCCTCGTTCTGGGTCAAGTCCAATTAGTGTTCCCTTAGATACCGTTCCTGCTGGGCCCATAGTACCATTGCCTGCTGTAAAAGAGGGAATTGATGAGGAAAAAATCAAACCCCAGAATGGAACTGCAGCCCAAACAACTGAAGAGAAGCCACAGTCACAAGATAGTGGCAAAGATCAACCAAGGGAAGTGGAAGATAACAACAACTATGACAAAGGTGATCTAGAGTCTGATGAAGGTGAAGAGAGTGAGGAAAATCACCATGAAGATGATCACTATTCTGGAAATGGGTACAGTGGTGGAGATGGTGATGAGCATGAGAAGCTAGTGCCTTCTCAATATCCTAGTGGATATGGGTTGGAAGCTATGGACCTTTGTGAAAGCTTGTTTGGGTATTGGCCTTGTTTGGAACGTATGAAAAAGAGAGAAATTTGTTGTGAGGAAGTGAGTGATAGAGGAAATTATTGCCAAGAGAATATGTGGAAAGGTACTGCAGATTACCTATTTGGCAATCCATATCCATATGGTGGGAGTGGGTCTGGAGGAGAACTTGTCTATGGCTATGAAAGGCATTATCCAATTCAAGCACAGTATAACTACAGACAGGTTGATAATGCTGATGAATCATGGTAACATATCAAAACAATTTGTTCAAAGATGTAATAAAAAAAAATAGTGCAAAGCTTGTTTTTGTTGTAATAAATGTAAAATTTGAATTTAAAGATGTAAAAAGAACAAAATTTCATGTTTGGTTTTCTGCCAACCTGGTTCGCCAATGCAAAACTCTAGTTCATTCACATGTTGTTTAGTGCTACTCTGTGAACAAGGGCTGTGATTATTAAGATTTCTGTCCCTAGCCTCCCTCCCTCCCCCCCCCCCCCCCCTGTTTTGGTAAAAACAGATTATTTTGATTCAAGAGATGCATGATGCATACCCCAAATGAGAAGGCAGATGAGCTCAAAATATAATTTGTTTTTAGAATATTTTATTTTAAAAAATCAAATAATTATCATTTAAATTAATCAAATGGCTACCCAGGAATATAAGATAGATGTAAGAATTATGTGTTATATAATTAAGATTATTTTTAATCAATTTTTTTTTAATTTTTACTTATCACTCATTTTTTTAATAAAAAAATTATTATATTTGGTGCATATTTGATTAGGATTATTTTTTCAAAATATAATTTGTTTTTAGAATATTTTTTAGAAAAATAGTAAAAAAAGATTATTTATTTAAAAGAATATACCAAGCATATACGATGAACAATTTTTGTAATTATTTTTTTGAATTAGAATTTTCATTCAACGTAGAAAATATAGTCTTCTTAAAATCCCTTTCTTTTAATTTCTTAAATAATTTCGTTATAAATTATATGTATTTATTAAAATTATACAACTCTTTTCAATTTGAAAATTTGAGAATTGGGCATTTTCAATGATATTTTATTTTACCATTAAACTTGTAAACGTATTTTTTGAGATTAATTTAAATACATTGTTGATATAAAAATTGTTGTATTTTTAACCAATTAACATTTAGGATAGGTATCATTTTTAAAATAATTATTATAAAAGCTAAGTTTTTTAAATGATATATTAATTTGTGATTGTTGATAGTTTAAAAAATATTATACTACAAGTGTATTTCAATTAAATTATCATGTCTTGTCCGATAAAAAACAAAGCTTAAAAGCTTTGGGTGGTTCAAAATAATTTGAAATTTAATTTTAATCTTTAAATTTTCTAAAGTTTGAGTTTACTTGTATTGAGTATTGAGTTAATTAACAATATTTTACTTAACATTTTTATATGTATCCTAATTATTTTTAAATATATTTTTATTTTTATAATTATTTTAAAATTTGATTTCAGTTTTTTAAAATATTTTCGCTTGATATTTGTTTCTATATTGTCAAAAGTAAATAGCTTGACCTTTACTTTTAGCTGTACAATTTTTAACATATATCCAACAATAGATAATAAAAAATTAATAAATAATATTTTATTTAAAAATTTAATATTTAATATTATGAATATATCTTATTATGTGATCTTTAATAAAAAATTATTATATATACTTTCTTTTTTATAATAAAAGAACCGTAATTCAAACCACCATCATCACATGTCTTGTTTACCACTACATCAGTGTAGTAATATTTTATCATAATATATTTGAATATCATGACCTTTTTTGGCATACAATATTTGAATAAAAAATTATCACAAATATTTTTACACAAAATATTGTTATTTAAATAGATAAAAATTTAGATAAATTTTACGTATCTTTAAATATGAAGCAAAACTAATTTTTTATGTGAATTAATAAATAATAAATGTGTCTTTATATAAATACCTCATAAATAATATAAAATTTATAATATAATTTATTACTCAAAATTTTAATAATTTTTAATTTCTAAATGATTCTTATCATAATTTTATACTTATGATTTTTATGGTGTTTGATAACTAAATTTTATGAAATACAATTACATTAAATATATTTTATTTATATTTTTTAAGGTCTTATTTGCTTCATTAGTATTTTTAAGATGATATATTATTTCTAATTTTTTGTTTTTTTGTCAAATTTTTATTTTTTACAAAAAAATTATATAAAAATTAATTAATATATATTTTTACTCATTATTTAAGATTTTTATTTAAATAATTTTCTTGTAATTTAAATATGTTTTAATATTACTTTTATTTTTCGATCATTCTGATACTGTTCTAATATTTTTTATAATAAATTATTTTATATAATTAAATTTGGGTATATTATTTCTATCTTTTTATACTATCCACACCAAGTCCATCGACCATTATATAACATCTTATAAAATATAAAAAAAATATGAGTTATAAAATTTATCATCTTGTCATAAAACAGAAGTTATGATAATTATTATTTTATAGAAATTACAAAAGAATTTGTAAATAAACAAAATTTAAAATTTTATTTAGGAACACTAACGAGCGAGTTTACGACTCGTTTGTACTAAAATATTTACCTTAATCGACATTTTATTAACGGTTAAGTTAAAATGGTTTAAAAATTAAAACATTGACCAATAATTGATAATAAAAATTATCTATCATTGGTTTTCTCTATAGTTTTTAGGACTGGAAAATAAAATCAAGTAGTGGATTCTTAAATTTTTGAAAAGTATTAACAATGTTAGTATGAGATATTTCTATAGAAAATGATTATTACACACTTATGAAGTATATAGCACTGGTCAGAGATTGAAAAAAAAAATAGAGAGAAGTAAAAAATGTATAAAGCTATTTCTATTTATTAATGTGATATTTCTATGTATAAAGCTATTTCTTCCCCTGAGGAATTGATGTATTGGACTATTGTTTAGAAAATTCAAATATGGTGATAAAGATAGTGATGTATGATGTATCAACTCACAAATATGCAGGCAAACAACTAGAGAGAGTTTGTGTTTGTCAAAATTGAATAAAGTAATTAACAATCTTCCAAACTAAGTTAATTAAGTACACTGGTAATGAAGCTCAATGGGCAAAATTTTCATGCCCAACATATTTTGGCGCAGCTAATTTTCTTCACATAAGAATTTGATTAACGGAATTGGCGACTAAAATCTTTCTAATAAATGCGTGTGCGCGCATTCCCGCACGCATGTTTTATGTATGATTTTTATGTGTATAATGGATCCACATCTTCCACTTGTATTCTTTGCTTAAAGTTTTCTCACCTAAATTAACAAAAGATAAAAAAAAAAAAAGAGGATCAAAATAATTGTTGTCTAGAGCATTCGACATAGCATGACTTTGGTGATACTTGATAGTTGATAGTATAGTAAAAAGATGAAGAAGAAAACAGAAGAAATATGAGTAAAAGAGAGAGGAAAAAAGGGTGTGTATGGCCCCTCAACAAGCGCAGATTAAGGCCAAAGCGCCAAAGACTATATTCAAATCTATGTTATATTTACGACTTACGTACAAAGATGTCATTACAGGAAAATAAAATAAAGCATCAGAAATCGTAAAGGCAAAGTTGTTTTGAACCAAAATCATTATTTTATTCTTTATTATATAGTTTTACATATCCATCATCAGTATCACCTCACCACCTACTAATTATTTCAATTAAAATAATTGATTAAAATGGAACGTTATCTTTATTCCATTTCCAACTTTGGATCTCCAATTTGGCAATGCTTCCTCTTCACATTTTCTTGGTCATAGATTGTAATGAAGGGTAGTTTGTTCATTTCACACATATAATCCATGTAATGCCAACCAGGAACCTAGAAATTCCATCAACTGTCCTCTCTGGCTCCCACTTCCAATCATAGTGTTCAAAAACTATGTTTGTGTTGTGTTACCTTAAAAACCCTGTTAAAACCTCAAGCACCAAACTTCTCACTCAAAAGCTACTTCATTAGCTTCCTTCAATCTCATTCTCAACATGTCTATGCCATTGACGCATAGATCTTTTGAAGCCATCTTTCGTCTTCTTGTTATAGCTGCTTTTGTTGTTCCTTTCTCGGTGACAACTGCATATGCTTCTATTCATGAGCTTCTCCGCAGCCATGGTTTACCCGCAGGGCTTTTTCCTGAGAGTGTGAAGTCATACAATTTGGACCAAAAGGGTCGTTTGGAGGTGAACCTGGATGGTCCTTGTATGACCAAGTATGAGACAAGAGTGTTGTTTGAAACTGTGGTGAGAGCCAACCTGAGTTTTGGTCAGCTTAAGGGATTGGAGGGTCTGTCTCAAGAAGAGCTTTTCTTATGGCTACCTGTGAAGGATATCATTGTCACTGATCCATCATCAGGTCTCATTCTCATTGATATTGGTCTTGCCCATAAACAGCTTTCTTTGTCTCTCTTTGAAGATCCCCCAGTTTGTAGATCCCAAGGTACTGTTACTCTTTCTCTCTGTATAGCTGATTTTTATTGATGACTAGTACTGAATTCCTTTGATTTTTGAACCTTTCAATTATGGGCTTTGAATGGAATTCACTGTGGAAAAGCATATGTATGACATTTTCATCTCATCCTTAATTGATTAATTACTTTCCAAGCTGCCAAAGGGTGACTGAATGTATTTCAATTCTTTCTCATTTATTTTGTCTTCCAGATTTTGTTCTATGTGTGGAGTTTTGATTTCAAAATTTGAATGTGGAGTGCAGGTCTTTCACTAAATATAGGTGGAAGGAAAAGCATTGGATTTCAAGATCAGAGATGAAATATTGTTTATTTATCTGAAAAAGATGGTTTCTTCTTTTCTCTTTCCAATTTTGTTTTGTCTTTTTCTTTTTCCTTTACAAATAATTATATGGTGTAATGTGCATAGATCATGTGAGGGTTGTGATTAAATTAGAAATCAGTTGAGAGGAAAAAGAAACTGATAGCGGTGTTTATTGTAAAAAACTTCGTGCAATTTTGTTTGCCGCTTTTTTTTTTCCTAATGTTCAATGAAAGTTACTTCATATGGTATCATTTTTTTCTTTTCTTTTCCTTTTCTTTTTAATTTACTAAGAGAGAAGTTATTCTAATGAAGAAAATGCTACTTGATCCTGTACTCAAGATATTCAGAGAATCTGCTTACATTGACTGTCATTTGGATGATTGTTGAAACCAAAGAGTTGCTTCAAGTTAAAATTGAAGACCTAAGGTGAAAAGTATGGCCCGTAGTTTGGCTAGCTTATTTGATAATTGTGTGGTCAATAATGTCAGTCTACTGTGAATTTCTTTCTTATATCCTTTTCTAATTGTTTTCTAAAGACTCGAAGAAATAAGATTTCAGCTTGTTTGGTCATTCAGATATTCAATATAAAGTTCCTCCCTCATCCTCATCAGCATTGCAAACCTATCTCCTTCTCAAATCTAGTTGGTATTGTTCCTCTAGTCTTTTTCTTTGATTTTGTTGGACCATGTTCATGTTGAACTCATATTCTGGAACCATATTCTTCTACACATACCTTCAGTTGTGTTGATGTACAGCGCAGACTGCTGTACTTGAGCCGTAAGTGGACAGCATTGATTCTGTTGTTGCTTTTTATTTTAAGGTTTAAGCTGCTGTCGCAGGTTCTTGTTTCTCTCTCTACCCCTTTCCCCAGCATCACTTTCTGTTGTCTAATGACAGCACAGGCACTGTCAATCATAAGAACATTTCTTTAGCCATTTAGTCTTTATTATAGCCTTTACTTAATTTTCAATTTTCAGACAAATTGAAGGTGAAATGAAAGGGTTGTCTAAGTTATCCTATAGGATTATCCTAGATGGACTAATGAAACTTTATTTATAAAAATCAAATAAAAATTGGGTGTAATTTTCAATGTAAGATTTTAATCTCATTAATACATTATACAAAGGGTTGTTTACCTCGTAATATAATTTAGATAACTCCTAAAATAAGACATAAAAGAAGGAATTTATTGCAAACTGAAAATATAATATGTTATGTGACTGACTTTCATTTGCACTGCAAAAAATTTATGAGCTGACACATGTAACTTTTCTCATTATAGTTTAAACTTAAAAAGTTAAAATTGATCTAGTTTTATACCATCTTTTTGAAAGGTTAGAAGCAGCATTTCTCTTGTCCAGGGTAATAATATGAGTTTCCAGTTCTAGTTGTTGATGTTAACTTATACTTCTTGGGGGCGGGTATGTTGGAGGGAGCTTAGAAGATGAATCGATTTTATATTAGAGGTACAAACACTGAATGTTGGTGGCTAGGTGATATGGTGTACTAAATCTGCATTATCCAACAATAATCAAAAACAAAATTATCTTAACTGACATATAGTCTTTTTTTATCATTACATAAAACTACTCCTCTCGCAGTATTGGAATCATGGAAAATGACCCTAACAATAAAACAACCTAAAAGTCCCATTCAGCTTGCTTTATATGTCACTGATTATATCTTGCAACAAATTCTTGGTTTGATGAACTGCAAGTCTTTCACCATCCTTGTCCTGATCAATAAAAATTCTCATAATTAAAAGTAATTAAAGTAAATATTATATTAGCACACTGTTAAGTTTCTGAAGGTAGCACACATGATGTTATAGTACAAAGATGAATCAAAGTTCATCTTCAAGTCTCTTTTTATGGGTTTGATAACATACAGAGTGTACTACTCTCCCTGAGATGAAATCATAATTAGCAGTAATAAAAAGCAAGTTTGATTCTTATCTTTCATAGAATCACCTGTATACAGCTTGTGAGAAGAAATGCTCCTTTTGTAGTTGTGAGATTGGTGTCTATAAGCTCAATGCCAAAATTATTCAGGGCCTCCAGCAATTTTCTGAATCTTCCCCTCTTTTTTTCAAAGATGATCTTGACCCACAGTTTACTCCCATCTATTTGTGCCACTCTGACCTCTGCCTGCAGAAAATAAACAGTGGCAACATTAGTCATCACAGTTGCTGAAGCTTTTCATTTTTCAATTAAAGAAAGGAGCTTATAGATGACCTCTATCCCCCAGTTGTTCATATCTTCCACACCATCAGTATCATCCATTTTTGTCTCTGCTGTCTCCTCTGAAGTTGCTTCCATTTGGCGAAGCTCTTGGCTGAGACTCTCCACTTTGTCTTGCAGCTTCTTGATGTAGGTGATAGCATCTTCAATAATGGTTGCTTTATTCATCTGAAACCAAAATTAAGACTTCCGATTCCCATCACATTCCAACAATTAATGTAACAATCTGTAAACTAATCCCATGAAATTGTTTGAACGAGCTTAGTTTTAGACAAAAAATAATCGTTTATTTTTCAAAAGCTATCTCACAAGTAAAACATAAAAAAAATGATTATTTTCTCAAGAACTAAAGAATGAATATTGAATAAACTATAAGAAAGTTAGGACTTTAGTGTTTACATTTGTAATGATAGGTACTAAAGAACGCAGTATCAAGAGCCTGCTACTGAGTTTTTCCCTCCTTCTCCTTTCAGTCTCAAGGTTCTTGGATTTGAACTCTCTTGTGTCATCATCATAACTACTCTTCTTACTCATTTTTCGCTTGCAACTACCATTTTCTGTTGCAAGAGAAAACTCTTCCATCGTAACACATAGCCAATCTTCATCTTCATACTCCATTCTTGTGGGGGTATTGGGAAAAGGAAGAAAAAGAGGTTTTGAAGAAATGTGTTTGAAGGATTTGTGAATTGAAGATTGGTTGGTGGCTATATAAGTGCCTCTCACAGAGGCATCATGTCAGAGAGAGACAGGAGAAGAGAGAGAAAGTACATTGATGTGTGTGTTTGAGGGTCTTTTCTATGGTCCCAAGTTGAATCAGGTGTGTTTCTTATGACAGAGAGAAACATATTCCAGTTTGGCCATTTAAGTGTGTCTTTCACTTGTTGGAATCTTCGTAACAGAATGTGATTATGAATTATGATTGATTTTGTTATACAATGCCATTGGTATATTTTATCAATATAAACCTAAGTTTTCATGATAGAGGGCTTCATATAATAATTTTACCACAAAACCAAAAGCCATGGAAGTTTAGATATAAATGAGATTGATAAAATAATGTATCAAAGACATTTCACAACTTGTTTGTACTTTCGATAGAGGGAATTAGGAAGAATGGTGTAAGTGGAAAGAATTCGGCAAAGAGCAAATAAAGTTTGATGTGCATTTTGGTGTGATTTGTTATGCCTTTGGCAGTTGCCTTTTGTTGACCGAAAACTGGAATGCCACTGTTGAGTGAGGTTGTTAGAGTAGCGCCCTATTTATGCCCTTTCCGTCTCAAATTTTCAAACCCTATTATAAAATGACATTTAAATTACTTTTTTTTTTAATTTTTAAAATTTGTTTTTCTTTTAGCTTTCAGTGAAGTTTTTGAAAAGGTTCCTTTTTTTTATTAAATTTGAAACCTAAAATAAATAAATAAATATTTGGCTTAATAATACTTTTCATCATCTATGTTTAGTCCAAGTTTTAATTTCGTCTTCCAATTTTTTTTACTTAAATTAGTCCTTAATTATCTTTTTTATTTCAACTAAATATTTTCATCTTAATGACATTAAATTTTATTAAAAATTTGTGAGAATCTAAATTTTTCTTCTAATGATTTGTTGATATTAACCAAGAAATTTCATTATATAATAGCTTTTGATTAGTATATTAAAATTTTATGTGATTTTATTAGTTAAAAATAAAAACTAAATTAAAAAATTAAAAATAGATTTCATCAAAACCAAAATTTAAACATTCATTTTTTTTATTTTTTTAATAATTATTAAAATTGATAGATGGAATTTTTTTAAAAATTAGGATACAGTTAATATATCGAATTTTACATAATTTCATTAACCAAAATAAAAGATTGAATAAAAAAATTATAAAAGATTGATTTAACCTTGTTGCAGAAAAACAACATCGATATTCCCTTAAACTCATTCAAGAAAATCAAACGTTGATGCCTTTGAACTTGATTGTTAACTTGTCATATGCAATTACATTCTTAGCTCTTTCAAAGTTTTCTAGCAAGACTATTATGGAATAATATTGAAATTTATTGGAATTTTTTCGAAAGATTTATTTTAAAAATAATTACTAATAAGGTGTAAGTTGAAAATCTATGATCCATAATAAAATGTACTATATGCTTTCAACCTATATAATACATTTATTTATGCATATATAATATCTACATACATTTTTTTTAATCTTTCGTTTTTTTTCTTATTTTATGTTGATCCTGGATTTGGACCACTTAAAAAAATAATCAAAGTTAGAGAAAAAGGTTAGTAATAATTTAATTTAAATTTTTAATATTAAAAATAATGCTGTTAGAATGGATTAAAAAATTGTAGAGTAATTTTTAAAAAATTAATAATTTTATTGAATTTTATTTTGTAGTATTTAATTATATATAATGTGTAATTTAAATTATTTTAGTTCTTTTAGTAAAATTAATTTTTTAGCATGTAAATAGTTTATATATAGTAATTAATTTTTTTATGTATAAACTGTAATTTGTATAAAAAAATTGAAATAGAAAATTTTATATTGTATAAAATTTAAAAAGATGATATTAATGTATTAAGTAGAAAATAATATAATTAATTAAAAAAACTGCTGACATGAATTAAAAAAAATCTTTAATTATTATAAGAAATAATATACAATAAAAATAATGAGATATTGCATAAAATTTTTAAAAATTATATTAATTTATTAAGTAGAAAAAATTTCAGTAGTTAAAAATTATTTGCTGATCTGAATTAAAAAATAAAAATTAAAACTGTAATTATTATAAAAAAATAATTATGTATTGCATAAAATTTAAAAATGTTATATTAATTTAGTAAGTAGAAATAAATTTAATTAATTAAAAATTATTTACTGACCTTAATTAAAAAAATAAGAAATTAAAATCTGAAATTATTATAAAAAATTTAAATTAAAAATAATTCGATATTGCATAAAAATTTAAAAATTATATTAAGTGTGATTCAGTAGGAAAAAATTTTAATAAGTGAAAAAATTGTTGACATTAATTAAAAAAAACAAATGAAAAATGTATTTAGTATTAAAAATAAAATTAAATAAAAATAATTATATATTGCATAAAATTTTAAAAAATGATATTAACTTATTAAGTATAAAAAAATAAATAAGTGAAATTTCTTTTCTGACCTTAAATAAAAATTAAGAAATGAAATCTGTAATTAGTATAAAAAATAATATTAAATAAAAAGAATTATATATTTCATAAAATTTCTAAAAAATTGATATTAACTTATTAAGTAGAAAATAATTTAATAATCAAATAAAAATTTTCTGACCTTAATTAAAAAATAAAATTTCAATATATGTAATTAGTATAAAAAATAACTTTTTAAAAAATATTATGTATTGCATACAAAAATATTTGGAAATTATAAGCTGTAATTATTTAAAAAAAATATTTGAATTAATTAATATTAGGGTTTACCTAAGTATTTTTGATCGATAAATTTATTTTGATTTAAATATAATTTTATTTATGATAATTTCATTTATTTAGTATTTAAGATATGTTAATTTATTTGTGATGAATAACATGAAATTATATTTAGATTATTTGATTTATTTATTTAATTATATTTTTTATTAATTTATTTATTATGTAATTGATTATTTGACGTTGTTACATATAGATTAGAAAAATGTTAAAATAAATTGGTTTCATAAAATTTTAGGAGTTAAAATTTAAATATATATTAAATAATATATACGATTTAAATAGAAAAAACTTAGAAAAAATAATTTTTTTTACAATAAAAAATTTAATTCATTTAAATTGGAAATTATTAAATAAATAGGTTTCATAAAATTTTATGTTTTAAAATTTAAATATATATTAAAAAATTATATACCATTTAAATAGAAAAAACTTAGAAAAAAATAATTAATTTATAATAAAAAATTTAATTAATTTAAATTAAAAAATATTAAAGTAAATAGATTTCAGAAAATTTTAGGATTTAAAATTTAAATATATATTAAAAAATTATATACCATTTAAATAGAAAAAAACTTAGAAAATTTAATTAGTTTACATAAAAAATTTAATTCATTTAAATTAGAAAAATATTAAAGTAAATAGGTTTTATAAAATTTTAGAATTTAAAATTTAAATATATATTAAAAAACTATATACCATTTAAATAGAAAAAACTTAGAAACATTATTTAGTTTACATTGAAAAAATTTAATTCATTTAACTTAGAAAAAAATAATAGATTTCATAAAATTGCATAAAATTTTATTAGGTAAGTAGTTAGACTTATATAGTTAGTGTAGTTATTTGATTCTCGTCTTAACTATGGTGTCGTAGATTATGACAACATTAGTGTAGTTGTCATGATTAGACTGGATCCAGACAATATGTCTCTTCTCACAGTTTAGAGTGTTCATATTTATGAGCAGTTATGGAATAGAGAGCGTGATAATGTTTCAGTTGTTCTGGTTGCTATATAGATTACAAAGAACGAAATTCTTATGTGTAACTCAGCTACAATTTATTCATGATGATGCTTCGTTAGTTAAAGCATTAGTAGAAAGATGGAGACTGGAGACGCATACATTTTACACCCTACCTGGAGAATGTACGATTACGTTGCAGGATGTTGGTATGCTTACAGGTTTGCCCATTGATGGACATCCTGGTATTGGCAATACCTCTTCAAGGGTTTAGGAGTGTATCATACAAGACTTGTTGGACGTTACACCTACTGAGAAGGAGCTTGTGGGTGGATCACTAAAGATGAGTTGGTTGCTCTAATACTTTGGGCAGGTGAAAGAGCACATGGAGATCGAGCAACGGCTAAATCAATTCACTAGAGCCTACATCTTGCGACTTATTGTTGGAGTCCTTTTTTACGATCATTCAAGCTCCATGGTTCCATTGTGATACTTACCACTACATGTGGTGTAAACTATAAATTCATTTAAAAAAATTAACATTATTAATTACATCAACATGTATAAATTATAACTTTACCTAATTTAAGCAAATCCTATTTTAGTTTTTGGTTCTTAAATCTATGATTGAAATTGCTTGCAATATGCATGTGGAGATTGTCATCCTAAATGAGGTTTATTTACAGATGATTTTATGTTTTGATGTCTGTCTGATACAAACAAATTCCACTTTTTTGAGTTACATACACCCTTACCAGAGCTAAAAATAAACTTCATGCATCTAATGTGTCACCCTCAACAACATCAAACACAATAGGTAACACACATTTATTTCCATCTTGAGTTGTCGCTATTAACAATGTTCCTTTGTATTTTTCATAAAGAAATGTTTCATCAATTTGTATCAAGTATTTGCAAACGCTAAATGTCTCACAACATTGTCTAAAACACCAAAATACTCAAAAAAAAATTTAAGCTCCATTCTGAACCTAATCATCAATAATCACATATTCTTTCTCAAGCTTATACCTAGACCTTGGTTCATATTGAATCATTTTATGCAACCATGTTGACAATAAAGCATACAAATGATCTCAATCCCCAAACAAACGCACAATTGCTTTCTTTTTTACATTCCATGCTTTCTTATATGAAACTTTGTACCTATATTGACTTAGTATTCTTTCTTGAATTAATGAGATTGATACAGATGGTTCTTCATTTATTATACCTGATAAATAACAATAAGTAAATAGGACAATTATTTAATGCAATAGAATATACAATATAAGACATTAGATCATCAAAATCACATATCCAATATGCACGAGTAAATAAAATCATAATCCAACCTTTTGTGGTCTTGGGATAGCGAAGTATTTATGCAATTATGTTGACCCCCCATTTTGTCATACACCATTCATTAGATCTTTTTGATACGGATGCTCTCATTTGCCATGGATAACCACTACCATAATTAGGACAATAAATAGAAATTTATTTTCGTTTTCATTCAACAATAACAACAACACAAGTTTGGTATACCTTCGTAAGTGCTAAATGTACTTATTATTTGATTTTAAATTGTAAACCGACATATAACTCACCACCAATCACCCAATTGCCATGTCCGACAGTTATGGAAAAGTTCATGTTTTTGTCTGGATACTACCAATTGTCTGGACACAACTTGCTCATCATCATCATCATCATCAAGAGTATCACCTAAAAACTGCATTTATAAAATATATGGTTAGCATCATGTACTTGCTATTTAAACCAAATCCACTGTCTACGTAAACTATATCAATTTCAACATATACTTCAAGTACACGCGTTAGAAGTTGTTGTTCAAATGTATTCGTCATGAATTTAATATCTTTATTATTCCTAATTTGAAATCCTCTATAGTCTAACATTTAAAATGAAAAATCTTCCTATTAAATATGAAACAATTTCACTAAATGGTAATTTTAATTTTTAAAATTTTTTTCTTTCAATTTGTTTAAACTAACATTTCTACAAATTTGAATCAGTTTCTTTTTCTCCTCAAATATTAGACCTTTTTCACCTTTAAACATTTTTCTATTATAAAATATAATAATTACAAAACTATTAAAAAATAATAAAAATAACTTACATCACAACAAAATAAAATAAATGCAAAATAAATGCTAAATAAATAAAAACATAAAAATTTTCCACATACTTTATTTTTCACAACACAATAGAATTAACTTTTCAAACATTTTTATTATGTGTTTAATAATACATTACATATATTTTAAATTAAATTAACATATATATATATATATATATATATATATAGGCCGAGTCGAGTTATACTTTGAGTGTTTAAGCCTGATCTATTTAAAAATTTTAAAGTCCGAGCCTGGGCCTGTTACCTGTTACCTATTAAAGGCTTTTTTTTTTTCTGTTAAGGACTGACCTGATTTAAAGTCTACAAAGCTTGTAAGTCTGTTTAAAAGCTTATATTACAAAAAAAGATCAATAAATAGACTTAAAGCCTATATAAATAATTGGTTAAAGAAGCTTGCATAGTTAAAGCTTACAAGATAAAAAGACCATTAAATAGGCCTAAAACATATATATATATATATATATATATTATGTAAATAAAATATAAAATAAATATTATACAAATATAATATATTAAAATAAATATAAATATATAATACATAAATATAAATAGGTCCCTGAATAGGTTAAATAGGTTTTTATATAAGCTTAGGCCTGACTTGTTTATCTAAAAAAACTTTTTAACAAGCTTGAGTCTATCTATTTATTAAACAAGTCGAACTAAGCTAAACTTTAACCTAATCGAGGAGTAGGTTGTGTCGGATGACCTTGTTCACTTCCATCCCTATATATATATATATATATATATATATATATATATATATATATATATATATATATATATATGAAAATAATGTATAAATTATTTTATTTTTAGTTTTAGCTATAAATATCTTTGAATAAAAACTTTTCTCAAAATAAATAAAATTGTTATAAATAATAATATTTTTAAAAAATAATATAATTATCTATATAATTTTTAATTAAATTGAATCAATCATCATTAATTAATATGTGTTCTTTTATTTTGCAATACGAAACAAAAATAATGCAAATTTTGATAATTTCTTCTTGTTCAAACCCAATTTTAATTAGACATTAAAATAACTTCAAGCAATTTTTTATATTTCAATGATGTTAAAAATATATGTAAAAATATTTTTAGACAGGTATGGAGGAAAAATGATTTCAGACAACAGACTTGTGTAATGTGAAAAATGTATTCAACAAACTCGTCCAGCTAACCTCGAGATCAATAATGTCTATTTCTATATTAATAAAAGAGAAAGAGAACAATCAAACATTTAATGAAGAGATGGCTTAAGAAAGAGAAAAGAGATTCGTCTGAAATAAAACAAAAAATAAAGTGAAAAGTACACCTATCATAACTCATAGTAGGAGCTTTTTACCTAACTCAATGTCATGCATTCATGAACATGCAGATACGTTGGAAATCCTTCTCACTTTCTCAACATCTACTTTGTTCATAACCTACACTATGTATTCAATACTTTTTGTTGTATTTTAAGCTCTATATTGAGAATCAAAATAGTTAGATAGGAAATGTCTATCTTATATTCCTTGGAAATCTTAGCCTGGATAGACTTGTAGAAAAATATTAAGATTGCATATTTGATTAAATGTATGTATCTCTTCTTAATCTTGAGTTGATAAGAGTAAGTTAATATAATATATGGTATGAATAGCTCTCTATCTTTCTCTTTCCAATTCTATTAGACAATAAACTGGTCTAATATTTTGATATGTTTGTAAAACTTTTTTTTTATTACAACATTACATTCAACTCATTTCTCTGTGTTGTTTGTATTTCTATACTTTTATTAATTAATTTCTATTCTTTTAATGTCTATCAAATAAATTAGTAGGACATATTATTTAATAACATGAGAATTATTAAAATAAGAACAGTTAATTATTATAAAATTATAACTTTATAACTATAAATTTATTTTATTCCAAAATCATAACTATACATTACTATCAACATATTCTCCCTTAAGGTGTTGTCCTTGACTCCCAATGCTTCTCTAGTTTGTTGGAATTTTTCTCTTAGCAGTGCTTTAGTAAAAATATCAACTAGTTGTTCTTGTGAACTGCAAAGCACTAGCTTTATCTCATCTTCTTCAATTATCTCTCTTATGAAATGATGTTTTATATTGATATGTCTGGTTCGATTATAAAAGACCAGATTCTTCGCCATAGCAATAGCAAATTTATTATCACCATAAAGCTGCGTACTCTTCTCTTATTTTTCTCCAATATCTTCCATAATTTTTCTTAGGCAAAGTGTTTACTAAATAGTCGATCCAGCTGCTAGATACTCTACCTTTGCTGAAGATTGCGCAATTGTTTCTTGTTTTCTTTAAACACCAAGAAATTGAACCAGAGCCAAGAAAAAACATATAACTTGAAGTATTCTTCATATCATAAACATTTTCTGCCCAATAACTATCACAAAAACCTTTTAATTTTAACTTTGAAATCTTTTTTAAAATCTGAATCTATACTTCATCATGCCCATAACATACCTTAGCACCTTTTTTTGCTACTCCAAGATGTAAATGACTTGGATTACTCATAAATCTTGAGAGTAAACTAGCAGCATACATCAAATCAAGCCTTGTAGCAGTAAAATAAAATAAGTTTCCAATCAAACTTCTATACACATTTGCATTTATCAATCTTCAACCATCTTCTTTTTTAAACTTTTCATTCATCACCAAAGGAGTATCAACAAGCTTACAACCAAGCATTCCAAAATTTTTCAAAAAAATTTAGCATATTTTTTTTTACAAATAAATGCACCAAACTCATCTTGATAAATTTTAATACCAAGAAAATAATGCAATAAACCAAGATAACTTATTTCATATTTTTTCATCATATCCATTTTAAAATATTCAATCATCCTTTTGTTATTTCTCGTATAAAACAAATCATTAACATAAAGAGCTGCAATAAGGATATCAACCTTACCTTGATGCTTAACATACAAAGTAGGCTTTTTTTTTCTTTTCTGAAATCTTTTTTTCCCTGAAGTAGCTATCAATCTTACTATACCATGGTCTAGGGGTCTGTTTTAACCCATAGAGAGCTTTGTTTAATTTGTACACCTTTTCCTCTTAGCCTTTAATTTCAAAGTCTTGAGGTTGTTGCACATAAATTTCTTCCTTCAATTTTCCATTTAAGAATGCAAATTTACATCAAGTTGGTGTAAATTCCAACCCTTTTGAGCAACCAATGCAATAATGGTTCTAATGGTTTTCAATCGAGTAATTGGTACAAAAGTCTTGTTGTAATCTATTCTAGGCTGTTTTGTATACCCTTTCACCATCAATCTAGCCTTGGTTCTTTGGATTGAACCATATGGATTATACCCACTTCATGCCAATAACTTCTTTGTCATTTGGCTTTTCAACTAGTTGTCGTGTTTTGTTCTTCTTAATTGCATCTACCTCTTCTTGCATAGTATTCCTCCAAGCATCTTGTTTGATTGTTTCTTCAAAATTTTTTGGTTCTACCATGCAATAGTTGCATCTAGAATAGGTATCAATTAAATTTTTCACTTTTACTGGAGTTGAATCTAGAGATGATGAGGGAGAATTTGATGTTAAGGATGGAGAACTTGGTGAGGATGGAGAGCTTGGTGTTGAAGGGGTTAATTGTTTATTTTCAGCTACTACATTTTTTTGTAAAATTGGAACTGAAAAAGTTTTATTCTTAACTTTCTTCTCTTGTCAACTCTAAGCCTTCTCATCAGACATAATATCATGACTTACAATCGCCTTCATGCTTTTCAAGTTGTGGACTCTATAATCTTTTGACATAGAACTATAGCCAATAAAGATGAACTTCTCACTCGTTTCTTCAAGTTTTGTCCTCTTCTCCTTTGGAACTTGAGCATAGAAAACACACAAAAGAATTTTAAGGTGGTTTACCGAAGGTTTCCTTCCACTTCCTGCTTCAAATGGTGTCTTGTTCCACACGGCTTTTGTTGGACATCTATTCAATAGGTATACTGCTTTTTGTTTACTGCTTCAAGCCAAAATTCTTTTGATATCATTTTCTTGAACATCATGGACTTGGTCATCTCCATCACAATTTGGTTCCTCCTTTCTGACATTCCATTTTGTTGAGGTGTATAGCCAACGGTCAACTTTCTTTCCACTCCTTCATCTTCACAAAATTTTTCAAATTGATTGGAGGTGTATTCCTTTCCCATGTCACTTCTCAAAGTTTTTATGAACTTGAGACTTTATT
Source organism: Canavalia gladiata (assembly GCA_037954105.1). NCBI lineage: Eukaryota > Viridiplantae > Streptophyta > Magnoliopsida > Fabales > Fabaceae > Canavalia > Canavalia gladiata. The sequence continues at coordinate 4,582,747 of CM075662.1, forward strand.
TCTCAACAAATACTTTAAATTTTTTAAATATTACAAAGATTTCAGATTTTTCCCTCTTAAAATATATCCATGTTATAGGAGTCAAATCATTTATAAATAAAATAAAATACTTATTTTTGGCATGAGATAATGTACTCATTGGTTCACAGACATTGGTGTATACCAAATCCAACATTTCTTTGACTCTCCATGCTCCTTCTTTTGGGAATGGTTGATGATGATGTTTGTCAAGTACATGTTCTTCACATACGCTAGATTTTTCTTCAATTGTTGGCAACTCGTGCACCATATTCTTTTGAGAAGAGTAACTTGAGACTATTATAGTTCAAGTGCCAAAGTCTTTTGTGTCACAAACTAAAGTCGAATGTTTCTCTAGTTATCATGCTAAAACTTTTTTCATACTTAAAAAATAGAGAAAAACTTCTATTATTATTCATTTTAACAGTCATAACAAGATTGCCTTTAGAGTAAAAAATTATATACTCTCAATTCTTAAATTTAAGAGAATAATCATGGCTCAAAAGTTGTCCAATGCTAAGCAAATTTTCATCAAGTGCTAAAACATAAAGAATGTCATGAATAGCTTTGTTACCTTGTTTTGTTATAACTCCAATGCTTCCTTTGCCTTCAACTTTAACATACTCTTCGTTTCCCAATTTAACTTTTGAGCTAAATGAAGAATCAATATCAAGAAAAACATCTTTATTTATCGTCATATGATTGCTACAAACGCTATCCAAGTACCATAAATTTTTCTCTTCTTCAAATGCCTTTTGGCAAGTACAGAAAATGTTTCCTTCATTATTTCTTCCACTATTTTTGGCTTCTGTAAATGCAGCTTGTTATTGGTTGTCAAAATGACAATCTTTTTATAAATGGTTGACACGCTCGTCGTAAACGCGCAAAAATAATTTCTAGATTTCCCCCAAACTATTGATATAGTATAAGGTGCAACCTAGGTCATCTCCCAAAGACCATTTCATATTCTTAAGCAAATTAGGAGAAAGTTAGAAAAGGGGATTTTGTAAATATATGATATTAAGTGCGAAATGCAAAATACAGACTGAAATTAATTTGACTTAACAATTATCAACTCAAGGAATTCAGAGGCTATTTTCTTAACTAATCATTGATCACTAAAATCATGCATTGTGTTTATCAACCTAGGATCATCTGGAACCCCTAGAATGATCCTTGAATTCTCTACTGAGAAACCTCTCAGAATTTAATTGATTATGATCAACAAGATTTAGTAACCACTTAATCTTTTATCTAAACCAATTTCACAATCAGAATTCAGTTGAAGTAAGTAATAAAATGAAAACCTTCAATTCAATTACTTAATTTCTACTCTTCAAACTTTTGGAAAATGATTTACCAATCAAAAACCAATTATAAATCAATTATACATTAATCAAAATACGTCAACCGATCAAACTTTGATTAAAAGAATAAAATTGAAGAATATAGTAAAGTAGAGTAGAAATCACTCAATAAGCATGTAAATAAAGATCAAGACCTCAAAGTTAAAATGAAAATAGCTTGAATCCTTGAATTGAAACTACGAACCTAGCCTTCCATGAAGGAGGCAAACTAACAACAAAGAAAGAAGAAAACTAACAACAAATAAATCCTAAGCCTTCCATGTAGGAGGCAACTAACAACAAATAAATCCTAAGCCTTCCATGTACGAGGCAACTAACAATAAAGAAAAACTAAGCCTTCCATGTAGGAGGCAAACTAACAAGAAATAAAACCTAAGCCTTCCATGAAGGAGGCAAAACTAACAAGAAAGAAAGAAAGAAAGAAAGAAAGAAAGAAAGAAAATGGTATTGGAGTTAATCTCCAAAATGGTGTGTGTCTCCTCTTGCAAACCCTTCTATTTATAGAGGATTTTTGAGGCATCATCTTCAGAAAGTCACCAACTAGGATATTAATTTTCTACCCTTTTCTTGCTTTCACATGGGCTTTGTTGAAATTACAAAACACTTTTGAATTTTTGCCACCAATGAGCACAACAATTTTGACTTTATTGCACCGCCATTTTGGATGTTCACATGTCCGAATTAGAGCTTGACTTCTGAACAAAAGTTGTAGCCCCGGATCTTAGCTGTCCAACAAAGTTGATTTCATCTCAATATGACTTCTATATCTCAAGATATGGCCGGATCTTTGCACACTGTTCAAATTCCACGTCAGCAACACTATCTCATCTTTTGAGATAATTTCGGAGTCCTAAACATCCCATTTAGAGTCTGCTCTTGCTTTGTAACTATGGACACTTCTTTAAGCTTTCATTCAAGACAGATTTCATGATTTTTGGATGTCTACAACTCCTATTATGCTCAAAATACTATAATAGTGTCATTTTAATCGGGTAAGCAAAGAAATTCAATTAAACTTCATATGAACCCAAACTCATAAAATATGACAAAGACCACTTAATTGAACATATAAGAAGTCTTAATGAGATAAAAGTGAGAGATAATTATTTATGAAATCTATGCTTATCAAATTCCTCCACACTTATCTTTTGCACGTCTCGGGCAAACTTAAGTTAAGGATTGGTGATTATTTATTTATTTATTTTTATTTTTTTTTTGAAAGAACATCAAAGTTTTAAGTTGATTTCTCAAGAATTCACAAAATTTCATGAAGCATTATTTCATCACATTTTTGAAATTACTTAGAAAGGTAACTTTAATTTGAAAAACATAGATTGAGAAAGATAAAACCTCACATGATATACTCTGAATCTCTCAAGTGTTTGATTTGGTAAGTGTTTCTCTCAAATTCAATGCATGAAAGATGAACTATCATAGGCTTGCATATCTTCTACTTCTCTACTACTATGTACACATGCAATGCACAAATCAAGAGGTCTTTATTTTGGTTCTAATGGGATTAGAAAGATGAAATGATATATTGAGGAGATACAATGTTAGACCAAGGAAAATGGTGAGAATTGAGAATTGATTGTAAGTGGTGTGAGAAACAGATATCACTTCTTCATTCCTTTTTTTTTTCTTTTTTTTTTTCAATATAATAGTTTATTTATTAATTTATTGCTTCAGCTTTTTTTTTTCAACCATGATATTGATGAACACAACCATAATCTCCCCCACACTTATTGAAACACTTATGGTATGATAAATCTAGTATTCCTCACCTTCTATGGTCAGACAAAGTTGTTTTTTTTTTTTTGATTTGTGGTGAGCTAAAAAGAAGAAAAGGCTAATCGGCTCAAAGGGCTGATCAAAGGATAAAATTATATGGTTTGGTTATTTGGCCAAGTGGTTTGTTCAAGAAAAACAGTGCCTCAATCATTTTTGTACAATTTATGTGAAAATGTAGCTTCAAAAAGAATCAATGCAAGTTCTGAAGTAACATATTCCATGGATGAAAATCACACAAGAAAGAAAATAATAATAAGGTTCAAAATCTCACAGGTAATATATTTATCAAATCTAATCTATCCAGTTCAAATATGTGTTCCCAAACTAATTAATCTCGAAATGTAAATCATTTTGCTTCAATTATTTTATGAAATCTAAAGAACAACAAACTTCCACATTCAATTTTTTTTTTATTTTTTATTTTTTTTTCATAAGATGCGTATCAAGAGTCAAGTGTAACTCCTTACTCAGCCATCTTACTCAAGCAAGTTTATGAATCTAACCTAAATTTTTTTTTGTATCGGACCATCCTCCCCCCAACCTATCCAAGGCATTGTCCCCAATGTCTTAGATTGAATTTCATATGACAGGAAAAGAAATGTGAGAAAACCACCAAAGTAAGGAAAAGTTATAACCGAAGAGTGGTATCTGGTTCTCTTTTGTCTCTGCCATCCTGATTTGGTTGGTTCACCAGCTGCATTGCTATATTCTAAAAATGGTGAAAATTTCAAATAAATTGAAAAGAAAATGTAAATGACAAACATACATGCATGAGAATGAACAGTAGTTGTGATTATGGCTCACATCTTCCTCTGGTTTTACGTCCAGTAACGGCTGAAACGCCTTCCAAGAGTCGAGGATGTGCTTCCCATTCAGTTTTCTTGTAAACTGACAAAAGGGTCTTTTAAAGTCAGATTCCCAAGACTATAACGTGCTTTTTCCTTACGGAATAGTTCAAACAAATCAAGAATAGTATACCTAAAAAAAATTGTTAGAAAGGTTAAAAATTTTATACAAACTCAAAAAATTGTTAGAAAGGTTAAAACTTTTATACAAACTCCTAAATAAGCCTAGGAAATTAAAATGGTCCCCGGCAATGGCGCCAAATTTTGACACGCTCGTCGTAAACGCGCAAAAATAATTTCTAGATTTCCCCCAAACTATTGGTATAGTATAAGGTGCAACCTAGGTCATCTCCCAAAGACCATTTCATATTCTTAAGCAAATTAGGAGAAAGTTAGAAAAAGGGGATTTTGTAAATATATGATATTAAGTGCGAAATGCAAAATACAGACTGAAATTAATTTGACTTAACAATTATCAACTCAAGGAATTCAGAGGCTATTTTCTTAACTAATCATTGATCACTAAAATCATGCATTGTGTTTATCAACCTAGGATCATCTGGAACCCCTAGAATGATCCTTGAATTCTCTACTGAGAAACCTCTCAGAATTTAATTGATTATGATCAACAAGATTTAGTAACCACTTAATCTTTTATCTAAACCAATTTCACAATCAGAATTCAGTTGAAGTAAGTAATAAAATGAAAACCTTCAATTCAATTACTTAATTTCTACTCTTCAAACTTTTGGAAAATGATTTACCAATCAAAAACCAATTATAAATCAATTATACATTAATCAAAATACGTCAACCGATCAAACTTTGATTAAAAGAATAAAATTGAAGAATATAGTAAAGTAGAGTAGAAATCACTCAATAAGCATGTAAATAAAGATCAAGACCTCAAAGTTAAAATGAAAATAGCTTGAATCCTTGAATTGAAACTACGAACCTAGCCTTCCATGAAGGAGGCAAACTAACAACAAAGAAAGAAGAAAACTAACAACAAATAAATCCTAAGCCTTCCATGTAGGAGGCAACTAACAACAAATAAATCCTAAGCCTTCCATGTACGAGGCAACTAACAATAAAGAAAAACTAAGCCTTCCATGTAGGAGGCAAACTAACAAGAAATAAAACCTAAGCCTTCCATGAAGGAGGCAAAACTAACAAGAAAGAAAGAAAGAAAGAAAGAAAGAAAGAAAGAAAATGGTATTGGAGTTAATCTCCAAAATGGTGTGTGTCTCCTCTTGCAAACCCTTCTATTTATAGAGGATTTTTGAGGCATCATCTTCAGAAAGTCACCAACTAGGATATTACTTTTCTACCCTTTTCTTGCTTTCACATGGGCTTTGTTGAAATTGCAAAACACTTTTGAATTTTTGCCACCAATGAGCACAACAATTTTGACTTTATTGCACCGCCATTTTGGATGTTCACATGTCCGAATTAGAGCTTGACTTCTGAACAAAAGTTGTAGCCCCGGATCTTAGCTGTCCAACAAAGTTGATTTCATCTCAATATGACTTCTATATCTTAAGATATGGCCGGATCTTTGCACACTGTTCAAATTCCACGTCAGCAACACTATCTCATCTTTTGAGATAATTTCGGAGTCCTAAACATCCCATTTAGAGTCTGCTCTTGCTTTGTAACTATGGACACTTCTTTAAGCTTTCATTCAAGACAGATTTCATGATTTTTGGATGTCTACAACTCCTATTATGCTCAAAATACTATAATAGTATCATTTTAATCGGGTAAGCAAAGAAATTCAATTAAACTTCATATGAACCCAAACTCATAAAATATGACAAAGACCACTTAATTGAACATATAAGAAGTCTTAATGAGATAAAAGTGAGAGATAATTATTTATGAAATCTATGCTTATCAATGGTCAAATCTCTTGCAAGTGTAGCATTGAAGTTTTCCTTTGTTCCAACAATCTTTCTTATCATGATTATTCTTCTTACAAATTTTGCACCATTTGTTTGATCCACCATCATTTTCTTGTCCTCCAAAATTGTTTCTTCCTCCTCTTCCACGAGAATTTCTTCCTCTTCCACGACCACTTTCCTGTCTACCACCTCTAGAAGACTCACATCTATTTTGACTTGAAAAATTATTTTCAACATTTTTTGAGTCAATAATGAGTTTAGATTGAAATGTATTTTTTATGGTTTTTTTCACTATGTCGTAAATATCTTTACTCATAGTATTTCAACGAACCCATCAACTCTTGAAAGGTCATGGTTGATAAGTTCTTTTTTTCTTCAATAATAACCAGCAATGGATCAAAGTTTTCAGATAAACTAATCACAATTTTATCAACAACTCTACGATTATCAATTATATCTCCATGTAATTTCATTTGGTTCACCAACTCCGACAATCAATTATGATACTTGTTCAAGCTTTCATTTTCTTTCATTTTTTTCAATTTCAAAATCTCTTTTAAGATATTGAAGTTTAACAAGTCTCTCTCCTTCAAATTCTTGTTGTAGAATGTTGCATGCCTCATTGGATGTTTTTACCCTCATGATCCTTGGAAATATGGTAAGAAAGACTCCTCTTTGAATCATTCCAAGAACTCTAGTATTTATAATTTTCTTTTTCTTCAACTCTTTATTTTAATAATAGTAGGAACAATTGTAGTTATTGATTGTGCATCTTTCATTTTGATTAAATGTAAGACATTTAAGGAAGTGAACAATATCTTCATTTTCACAATCCAAAAATCATAATTTTCTCTTTCAAATAGAAAATTTTAAATATTGTTGTAAATTGTGTTGTTTGATACCGATGAAATATTTACAAAAATCATGATTCTTTATTTTTTATTTTACTTTTTTATTAGTTGCAAGGATATGTAGCTTTGATATCACTTTGTTGGTGACATTTTAGAGGAAAAAGTATATATGTGAAGAAGAGAAATAATTTTTTTCTTTCGATATATTTCTTATAATTATACTAAAACAAATACATTAATTTATAAATAAAATAATTATTATAAAATAATTCTAAAAAACTAAAAATTACATATAATTATTTTACAAATATTATGATCTACTAATTCACTTTATTATAAAATTATAAATTCATAATTATTAATTTATTTTATTTTAAAAAATCTTCATTTTATTATAAAATTATAAATTCTTAATTATTAATTTATTTTATTCCAAAAAACCGTAACTACATCGATATATTTTCTTTAATCTTGATTCAAAGAGGGACAAATAGGGAATATATGTATGTGCGAAAACCGTGTATTAATCCTCTGTCTTAACCATGTTCAAGCGTAGCAGATAGGTAGCCATTGCCCTTCTTTTCCTCCGTGAGAAGGACGATTTAATCAATGGTTGAGGAGATTGAGAAACTTGGAAAAACCAGTCGCCAGAGCCACTATAAGCTAAAGTTTGTAGAATATTATTTATTATTAATTCAATAGTTAAATTGATAGCATTATACAATAATAATGTTGCGATAACCAGTTAACCCATAAACAAAAGGATATTGCAACTCTATTTTATTTTATTTTTGAAATAAATCATGACCATAACTATATGCGCTTAGCATCGATATTAAGAAGCAACATTTGTACGTGTTCCTTTAGATTGGAGATGTTTGGATTGCTGCGGTAATGGTACATCAGAGGAACCATTCTTGCAGCATTGACGCAGAAATTGTTAAATGATGATGGAAGTGGATTTGGGGTCAGTATTTCTCGATTCAGACGTTTCCATTCTCTTGAAATCAAGTGGACGACATGTCTTTGTGCCTCTTCTGCTGAAACGTCTTGGTGTTCACTCATGTAGCAATCAAGGTAGGACCCATCAAGACCCTTTCCATCTTTATTCTGCAATAAATTAATCATAATTATATTTATTTTGTATAATAATTTATACAAAAGATGACAGACATAACAAACAATATTAAAATATGTGATAAGATTGACCGTGAGATATAGATGCAAAAAAATATATATTATATAAAATGTATAATAGTGTGAACATTAAAACTCTAATGAAAAATAGTCAGCATCTTTAGAACGTGACATATATAAAATAGACGTGATCAAATCCCAATCCCCTAATGTATGAGGAACAGTTAAGATGCTATAACAATTATTTCATGTATAATAAAAAATAAATTTTAAATTTTATATAAATTATTCAAAGTTTTTATCCTTACATCAATTTTAATAATATATAACATTGTTTAAGAGGACATCTACATATAACATTAATTTTTTTTCACTAAAGTTGTCACATATATTAGTTTATATATATATATATATATTAAAATTATAATTTAATAATTCATTTAAATTTTTCAATAACTTTTCATTTATTTCATTATAGGTATGTTTTTAGATTTTCAAAGTTAGATTTTAAAATTTTTAAAAGTTTAAATAAATATCAATTAAAATTGTATTATTTTTTAATAAATACAAAACTCTTGTTTTATTATATATTAACTGAAAATAGAATGATAACAATATATATATATATAGTATTTATTAATTATGATTTTTTTTACCTACTTGCACATTTTATTATTTTAGAAATTTTCACGTATAATGCTTTAATTTATCTTTTGCATAAGTATTATGTTAGTAAATGAACATAAAAAAGTAGAAAATTAAATACTGTATATTCATAATGTCAAGAAATATATACATGAGATAAATAAAGAAGTTAATAAAAAATAAAATAAAATAATAAATTAAAAGATTAAAAAATTTCATGTGATATAAAAAAATTTATGTATATAAAAATATTCAAATACATATAAATATATTATAATTAAAATAAAAAATAATAAATATTTTATATAAATATTAGTAGTTAAATAATATATCTATAAATTTTTTAATTTTTTAAATTTTAATATACATAATTATAAAAATAAGTTAAATTGATAAATTTTTTATTTTATTTAAAATCATTAAATTAATATAAATGTTACATGTTTAAAAGTCTATATACATGCTTTTAATCATTTTCTTTTTAGAATATAATTTTTGATAATATTTTTTAATTTTTAATCAATTTCAATGCTTGGTAAATAATTTTTTTTATGTAATATGTTATTTTTATAATTAATTTTTATAACATATATTTTTAATTTAATTTTATATTATTTAGGGCATCTCATTTTTCTTTTTCACTCACTGTATAAAAATTCATTGTATAAAATGGGAGTTGAAGTAAAATTTCCCTGTTTTGTGATGCCATCATGAGATTGCACCCCATAATAAAAATAATATAAAAGAGTGAATTTATGGTATTTTTAAGTTCATTAAAAAACAAAGGTATATAATGTTATATATAATAGAATAGGCTTCCATATATTTTACCTTAGCTCCTTCCAAATCATCAGAAAGACGAAGAATTTTTGCCACTGAATATATAATATCAGGAATGTCATCCATGATAGCAACAGTTTCCTTATTTATACTCTGATCCAAGAGGAAGAATGCATGGACAAGTACCACACACACTCCTGTGCTCATAATTCCATTGTTCAAATACTCTTCTGCCGTCGGCAAGCGAGTACAATTCAACCAATGTGCCTCTTCAAGAAACGCATTCAATAATCTCACCCACTGTTTTATACAAATACTTTGTTAGATTTACTAGCTGCTTTCAATAAATTCCACAAAGTAGGTATACAAAATAATTAACCAAATGAAATAAATGAACTCTACCGATTTTTTTAAGGTCTCTATAGGGTTCAATCCATGCTTTTCGTAGATCTTCATGGCGAAATCATTCGTAACGTTGTAAAGAGCATTTAAACAAATTTTCATGAAATCTGGAAGTTGCTCCGTGCCAACCAATTCCCATCTGAATCGAGAGGTCAATTCATTATTGTAAGAATGTGGCACATATATGATTATTTCACGCATGTGGCGCGCATCAGGATATGGGGTCCACTAATTTTTAAATTTTTGTTCTATGGCGTGTTTATTTGTTTCTCATTTTATTTTTTGTCCAAATTACAGTGTCATCAATCTTGTTAATTTGAGCATGATGACTTGAGCAACTCTTTTAAAAAAAAAAATTCAAATACACAAAATGTTTTCTAAATCATACTTAAAGAAAAATTAAATATATACTATTTCAATTATCTATCAATCGGAGGTGGTTAGTTTTATTATAAATATAAGAAAAATAATTAAATATAATAAATAAATAATAAATGATTGGTAACTCTCACCTCAAGCATAGATCACAAGAAAGAAAAAAAATGGTGACACATTCATATACCTGTTAACGGCATCTGTAAACTGAGTAAGCTGGTCTAATGTGCCATAAACATCGAAAATGTCATCAATGATGTATATGAGAGAGATAGGTTTAGTGAGTTCAATCCTTTGATCTGAAAAGCGTGGATCGGTGAAGCATGCCATGGGCCACATGTACCATTTAATAGGTTGATACTCAGCAAACTCCAACTCCTTGCCCATTCCAAGATCTTTCCACCATCTGTTAACGGAAAAGGTTACTAGTTACCAATATTTATAGAACCAACTAAAAATCACCATATATGTGATCATAATAATGAAACTTACTTGTAAACTTGAATGACTTCATTCTGGTTCATCAACCTAATAATGCAGGAATTGATTTCAGAAAGATCCTCTAAGCAGGTCCATTCTTTCCTGGCCATGAAATCATTTAGGTACATGCTTTTGTCCCTGAATCTTGATAAGCTATAATGAAGTGGATGCTGAAGAGTGTTTGCAACACATGTAGTTTCATGATGATCTTTATGTCTTGTTAGCCATGTATGAAGAAGTTGGTAGCTGAGGTACCCTGCATCATCAAGACTATCTTCTCCTTCAATACTTAACTGGGTTGCTTCATACAGGGCAATTAGACCCTTAACATCTTCACCATACTTTTCTTTAAACATTCTCTTGTTCCACTTCATCAAGCTGTCAAATACATCTGCACACCCATTATAGTTGGTAGTCAGCATTTAATAACAAACTCCTCCAATAAAACTAATTAAGTTCAGTTAAAATAATCTGTTCTTCTTGTCAGTAGGTGTATACTGTGTATGTTTACAGGAATTTGTATGCATCGTTGTACCATCTTGGCATGCAATTGAAATAGAGGAACGATAATTATACAGGTATTTTTATCTTGATACATTTTATTTTTTTATATATTTTATTTTCTTTTTATATAGTTTTATCACATCACATATTACATCACAATGGTGCAGGACTTAATCTGTCGTTGTGTCTGATAAAATTATGATATGTTATATAGAAATGCACTTTACAAAGTAAATATGTTTGGTCAACTGTTTAGATAGAAGGAAGAAAATTTCAACCTGGATGAACATAATATCCTCTTTGTCTAAGTAAACGGAATGGAAGTGCAAGTTCATCAAGTTTGTGATTATTGGTAATCTCATGAAGATGACTGCTAAATATTAGTTGTTGCTTCTGAAGAACGGTTTCGATCTCCTCTTCAAAGTGGTGTTCAATGCCAAGCCTTTGGATAATGTCAACCATATGCAAACTCTCCATTGGATCCTCACTAATAAGTTTCTGGAATACATGATTAACTTCCTTCAACGCTGAAGCTTGTTTGGTATGAATATCATCCTGAAAAGGTAAAGGATTAATTTCAGAAAACCTTCAATGAAAATATCAACCGAACTAGAATTGTATTTGTACATACCATGAATGAGTTTTGGTCTTTGACGGAAACACCCTTGAGCTCTCTAAAGAATAAATGTTACTGTGAAAAGGAATAGAAAGAAGAGATGGATGAGAAGAATAAATAGAAGAAGAAAGGAATGGGATATGATATGAACAAAGATATTAAAAATAATAAATAAAAATAAAAAAATTGGATGATAGTTAGATACGACGTTCTTGAACTTTGAATTGCAAAGTCTTCTTTGACTGACACAAGCCAAACGTGGCATTCCGTTTCCAGAAGTCAAGTGTTATTTTTACTCTTTTTTATATGTAATAATTTCTAAACCGATAGGTGACAAACACAAAAGATAGAGAAATATAAAATACGATGAATACTATAATAGTAATAAATGAATTATAAAAATTAAACATAATTCTTTGTAGTATTAAGATAATGTTAAAATGCTTGGTGTAGTATTCTGGCTTGAGGATTTAGAATGTTTGGTGTTGTGGCCGGGGTTAGTAATAAAAGTAGAAGATTCTATGGAAATATTGGGTAATAGTTTCAATACCGGTAATAATTTATTTATCTTATCTATTTTGCATCTAAAGGTTATTTATGTATGAGATATTTTATAATTTCTTTTATATTTTTTGGATAGTACCTGCGGTATTCTTTTAATAGTATTTTGATTTATAAAAAAATAATAATGTTAAAATGTGGTGTTATGGTAGACTAAAGAATTTGCAGTGTAATTTTTATTTTGTTTACTAGTTATTTTGAAGGAGTCAGTAAAATTTAAACTAATTAATTAATGCTAAATTTAAAGTTATAAGACTTTCAAATATAAAAAAAAAATACATCTGAAAAAAATTTCTGTCGATATTATTTTTTTTTCAACTAGATGTGAAAGTGTTTATAAACTAACCAACAAAAATTCAAAATGATAAAATTAGAATTCCACTTCAAAAACAAGGAGAGCGTCTATCCCTCAAATTGTTTATTATTACTCCCTTGATCTAACTATTTTTTTGTTTCTAAAAATACCATCAATTAAAAAGTTATGTCAAAGTTATAATATATTGCTGTTCCTTTCTAATTAATAATATAAGAAATAAATTAATGAAATTTCTCCACCACATTGACACAAATTACTATTAGTTAAGTATTTGTTTGAAATAAATTGAATAAAATATTTTTGAAATAGTTATATAAATTAATTTAAATTGTATTTTTATTAAATATATTTTATATTGAAAAATAAAAAATTGATTTTTCAACCTAAAAAAGCCCTGAAATGTTAGAACTTAGAAGCAGCGAAGTAGCAAATCTAACAACCCACCATTTGTCGTCTATATATTTTAGGCCACAAATATTTTGAGCCACAAAATATAAATATCTTGTGCTGTGCAACAGTCAAACACTTCTCCAATTTTATGTGATGACAGCACCTTTTCCTGCAGGGGGTTCGGAAGACGCTGTATGAACAATCTTCTAATTAAACGGCGATCAATTATTTAGTTCAAATGATCATGATATGTGTTTGACTAATTCAACGTAACGTACGGTGCTCAGTTGCTCAAGAGAACAAGAAAACATTGCCAATAAAATTTCATCTTCATTATACATATATAAACAGTAAGATCCAATCATCTGGATCACATTTTTTATTCAACAATTAAAAAATATTTAGAAAACAAAATCCAACAATAATTTAAATATATTCATATATAAAATACTCTGTGTATGATAGAACATTTTTCAATAAAACTTTTTACCAGAAATATTATTTATACAATATATTTGTATAATATTTTTTAAAAATTTAAAAAATAAAATAATATATAATAAAAAAGTTAATATAAAAAGTGAAAAAAATATTGAATACAATTGATGATAATAATAAATATTCCAAATCCCAATTTAAAAAATAATATATATATATATATAATTTTGATATTTATTAATAAATTTATATAAAATATAAAATTTATCTATTCAACAATTAATTTAAAAATTATTATCAAATGATTTATATACAAAATTTGATATAAAATAAAAATTGATATATATTTTATTTTATAATTTTATATTAATAATTTATATATAATTTAAATATATATAAATATTAATAGTTGAATAATATATTTATAATATTTTAATTTTTTTAAAAATTTAATAATATAATCATAAAAATATTATAATATAATTTAATAATTAAATTAATAAATTTTATATTATATATAAAATTATTAAATTAAAATAAATATTAAAGCTTAATACATATATCAACGATATATATATATATATATATATATATATATATATATATATATATATATATATATATATATATATATATATCTTATGGTCAAACGGTTTACAATACGGATATACACTTTTCACCACAAATCTAAATCCTCGGCAGTATCCAATTAAATAAACTATAATTATTGATATTAAATTGTATATATTTTAATTTAATATTTTTAATAATAGAAAGCTTCAATGACCGTATATAATTAAATCTTTATTTAATTATTATAATTTATTGAACTGAATAATGAAAATATTTAGACAGGAGAGGATCTATTTCCTTATACGTTTTCCACTGGTGAAGGACAAAATTGTTGAGGGTTACTCCTTACAAAACAGATAGGTAAAAGAAAAACATAACAGTTGAATTAGTAAAATTTAACTATTTAAAAAAATATTAAATAAAATAAATTATATATATATATATATAAATGAGGATAAAAAAATTATTTTATGAAAGAGTGAAAGAAAAAAAATATTTATTAATAGGTTTTAATTTAAATAACAAGAATAAAATACATAAATTACATAAATTTTTAAGATATTATATAATTTTTTAAATGATTATATAACTTAATTTTTTAATATTTATATATAATTAAAAGAACCAAATTTCGTACTTTTACTCTCGAAAAAGAAAGAATTTTTTCCAAATATACATTCGCTACGCATAAATACATAAGATAAAATCATGAGTTTTGCTGCTGCATTTTCTTCTGTTCCAATATTTTGTGCTAGGATTTAATAGTTAATAGAGTTAATAAGGTGATGGTCACTGAATAAGAGTTCTCTGTTATTCATACTTCAGAGCTTAAATGTCCTTTCCCTTTTTGAAGTTGTTTTGATCATTTATTTCACATATTAAAATCATATTTTTTAAAATTATTTTCAATATTTTTATATTTATTTAAATTTACTCAATACTCAATTAATATAAATTGAATAAATATTTATTATTAACGTTATTTAAATCATAAAAATTTATTAAATAATTATATTTTTTAACTTAATTTTGATATATAAGTGAATTTACAATTTTATTTAAAAATATATTTTTAATAATAATAATAAATATTGAACATATTTTTAATTATTCTAAAATTTTAAATTTTAAATTTTTTAAGCAAGGTCTCTATTTTTAAAATAAACTATTTTTAATTCTATGTCATTAATATATTAAATATATATATATATATATATATATTATTAAATATTGTTACTTTATGAATTAAAAATAATTTAATTTAAAAATGAAGAATCAAAATCTATTATTTAAAACATAAAAAAAAATTAAAATTAAATAAATTATCTATTTTAAATATTTTAATACTAATCTATGAACAATCAAATAATATTAATTAAATGAATATTTATGGTTTCCTTTATTCATATTGTAAAGTTTATTAAATATTTATTTTTATGTTTAAGTGAAATTTTTTTAAAAATAAAAAATTGTCTGTTTTCAAATTTTAAAACGAACCTTTTAAAAATAAAAATATTTTTTAAAACAAAATTAATTTTTAAAAGAATAAATATACTTCCAGTTTTAATTTTAAAAATTTTGTTAGAAATCTTTATTCCCGTCAAATTTAAAATTTTTCATATCGAGTAAATTAAATCATGTTTAAATTTCTGTGAGGCATTATTTTTTAAAAAAAAAATTCAAACAACTAACTAAAATTTTCTTTTAAATTTTTTAAAATTAAATAATTCTAATTTTTTTAGTATATGTAAAAATATGTAAAAGTAGAAATCAAACCTGTTGAATTAAAATAAATTTTTGAAATTTTTACTTCAAAAATAAATAAAAAATATATTTGTAAATATATTTTCTTTTAGTCTCATTTTAAATTATACATTTTTTATATTATTATTTTAAAAAATTAAAATTTTAAATTTTTTTAAAAATAACTTTCTTATTTATAGAAATTATAATTAAACTCAGAAATGCAAAAATAATTTTTAATAATTTTTTTAAAATTAAATACTACATAATATTTCAAAACTAATTGTTTTTAAAGAACGTCGATTAACATACATACCAACAGAAAAATTCATCTCCTTACACTCTTTATTGGAAGATTAGAATTTTTTAAAAAAATAAAATATAAAATAAAACCCTACAGCTTACGCCAAGTATAAATTCATGTAGCAAGTGTAAAGTTATCATTTACATTTCCATTATTTAAACAAACGTTGAAATACGCTAATACATTCTTTACACGTAAATAATGCTAGAATCTAAACTTACTTTTGAACATCAGTTTGTTTTCTAGAAAACAAAAAATCAGTAATAAATTTTAATGACAATTCTGTTATTTTAATTTTATTTGCCGCACCATCATAACCCCGATTACACACATATAAATAATAATTTTTATTTTTTTAAAACTTAATCTACTAAACATAATCGCATCCGAACACACCCCTAACCTGTGGCTAGTTTCAAGCTTTCAATGCGGAGCACATCGCTTCTCTATTATAATTTTTCATCCTAAATATATATATACCCTAAACCTATGCAAACAGCGGGGCCAATTAGCAATTATTAGAAAGCCTGATGTGACCGACCACCGATACATCATGCATCTTCCTCGCCTTTCCACGTATGATGGTATTGATATTATGCTTATAATTTTGACAAATGCCCACCCAAATCCATATATGGCAAATCATAATACAAATGTTAAAAAAAAAAAAACCCTTCCGAGTGGGGTTTTTGGTTTCCTTCATGCTTTTCTTGTTTTTGTTTTTCTACTTGTTTTTCTACTCAGCCCTTGCTAGGATTTTACATCTATTCAAATTCTAATAAATTGTGAAGCATTTCAAGGGACTAATTTACATGAATCGATAAGTGGTTTAATCTTTACATCACCATATTAAATAAAAAAATTATAAAATAATAAATAAAAGATAATTAAATAATTTTATAATTTGATATAAATAATAATTAACTAATATTATAAAAAATATGGTCTGCTATTTAGATTTTTTTTTAAATTTAAAAGATGGGATAACCAATCAACATAATAATGTATTTGGATTAAAGTATGAATTTTAGGCCTTTATAAATTTAAATCACCAATTTTATAGGAAAAAATTATCTAAAATAAAATTTTACAAGAATAAATAAAAGATATAATCTTTTTAATAGAGAAATTTTTTTATTTAGGTTAATAAATTTTTTTATATCTAATCTTATTCCATATTTTATAAAATGGTTATTTATACTTGTAAAACTATCCATATAATAAAATTATGAATAAATCTTAATAGAATTTTTTAATCTCTAATATGAAAAAATTATGATTAATTCTAATAGAATCTATTTATAATATAATTCAAATCTTTAACATAATCCTAATTAAATTTTAATAAATTTTAGTTAAATAATTTACACAAATTCTAATAAATTGAAAACTAAATCTAATAAAATAAATAAAATATTTTTTTAAATCTTGTAATCTTTTTGTGGAGATCTTCCTCGTTTGCATCCATAAAAAATTACAATTTTATTTACTTCTTTTTCTTAAAAATGCATTTACGTAAATTGCAATAATCTCTTTTATCTTTTTTAACCTTTCTTTTCTTAACGAGTCTTTTCTTGAAGTTACATCATTTTTTATATAAACTTGATTATGTAAGATGGTATAGTCCAGGTTACTTTACCAAATCATTGGAAAGATCTCAACTTGTAGCTTACCTAGAAGTAGTTCGACTTATTAATTTGATGAAGTTGGAGTTTGAAAAAGAGCTTTTCATCTACTTGCATGATGGTAGATTGGATCAACGTTGAAGCAAGAAGTTAATATCAAATTTTGGATTCCAACCATCATCTTCTACGTTACAGTGTACTTTAATTTCATATAAGGATATGAGATTCATGTAAAGTATAAAAGTAATTTTAGAGTTTCTTTGACTCTAAAATAAAATTTTATTAATTATTTGATAATTTAAAATTGATATTTAATTATATTAAAATTTAATTTTAGATGAAATTTTGTGTGGTTGTTAATTAAGGATTAAATTAGTTAGATGAAGATATGATAATGAGATTAAATTAAGTAATCATTTAAATCAATGTGAGATACTGTAGTGAGAAAATAGTATATTAAAACTCTAAACTTTTTTTTTGTGTGGTTTTCATTTATAGGTAAGATTTTGAATTTAAAATTTTAAATGATCAACAATATGTATTTGTGAAATTTTGTAGGTATTATAAATTTATACGATTTTATATAAATTTTAAAAATTATAATACTTAAATTTAAAATTTCTAAAAAGAATATTATTTAATAATTTTTAAATTATATAAATATATTATCAAATAGTATATATAAAAAAGTATCCAGTTGAAAAGTTTGGTAGAAAATTGAATTATTTTATAATTTATAAAAATATTTAAAATCTATTACATTATAAAAATCATTCTTTTTTATTTTGAATCTTATCACAAAGTTTATAAAAAATATATATTTAACATTTAATTGGTCTATTTTATTAAATATTTTTTTATTAAAAACATTAATTTATATCTTATTATTCATTGTTACATAGTATATCACTAAGTAAACATAGAAAGATATTATTCTTTTAGTTCAACATTTTTATACGATGTCTCATTGAATATTACATAATATTAGCGTTTTACCTCATACAAATAAATATTTTACCATTTTAGAGTTATCATATATGTATCATGCATATTAACTACAGATAAATAAATAAAAAAATTATAGATAATATCTTCAACTAGTCAAAAATTCGTCAAAGGCTCGGAAGTATGGAGATTGCATAAGCAATTTGGCTACCTCTTACTAGCATAGCATGTTAGAGGCAGGGCAAAAAAGAAATAAAGAAATTTTTTTCTTTTAATAGGTAGTCTATGAAACTATCAATTTGCCACCATTTTAGCTAGAGTAAATTTTTAGAAAAAGAATAACATCAATTAGCTGTCTCGGGTAGTAAATAAAACTTGAGAGGAATTTGCAAAGAATCAAACGTGTCACCGTCTACTGGCTCCCATTGAGAAATTACTGCCAACCATTTAATATGATTGAATTTCATAGTTCAAATTCAAATATTTCATTTGATTAATCAATAGCTAATTTGAACGGGAATTGAAACCCTTTATACCTATATAGCACACCACACAAGATGAGATGAGAACAAAATGTATCAACAAATTTCATCCTTCATTAATTAAAATGAAGGATCTGTTCTCTATTTTTCAACGGATAAGAGGAATAAAAAGTTCTTTACATCAAACTCTTGACCTATAAATTAAAATCTAAAATAAGTAGTTTTTAAACTTTTAATTTGATTCAGTTGCTACACCTATATATAGCAGTGTCATTATGCAAATTTTGAACGAAAAGATTAAAATAGGAGCAATTTTAATTCTAACCTAGATTGCTTGGATGGTCCATATTAATCTTAAGCTAGCTCTGAATGAGACTTAAATGCCAAAAATAGACAAGACGATGACCCCTCAGCGACCTACGGTTTGTTTATGTTGACAGCTAGAGTTAGAACTAGTGAGAGATCTTGTTGATGAAACTTATGCATATATACGTGTGTCGTCAAATTATTCATCCATGTTGAAGAAAAGGAGTTCAATAATTGTAGAGAAGGATAAACGGATTATAAATATTGGAGGAAAATTTGAATGGATCAAATTTATTATGTAAAATTATAAATCATTCATTCAGATTTTAACAATTTAACTTTTTAATAAATTAAATTTGAAGAAAGATAATTTAAAGAAAAATTAATTAATTATCAAAATTTAATTGGTGAATTAATAATTTTACGCGTTGAAACTGATTTCTGGACGTAAGAGGCAATCAATACCGACGAAGATGCTTCCAAATGTGAAAGAAAGACGCCAATTACTGTAGGGATTGAGATTGGAAGTTCTTACCTTTTTCCGGAGGTTCTTCCTCCATTAAATATGAAAACTATCTATTTCTTGGGTGGCTTTGACTAAAAAGAGATTGTTGTAAAGACTAAAGAATAACATGTCCCTTTGTTTTATCGTTATATTTTTAATACAAAATGAAGATTTTAAAAAATGTATTAATCTATATATTTAAAAGATATTTAATAATTTAAAATTAATTTTTTGTTAAATTTAATTCTCTTTAATTTTGAATTAAACAAAAATTTGAGTTTAAAACATATTTTATCCAATTCCAATGTTATTGTACTTATTCAATATTTTGTACATTATTATTATCTTTTATTTCTACAAATTGTTCAAGAAATACTAGTAGAAAAATAACCTTTTATAACATGATTTTACGTTGCTTATCTGTCAATCGATGTAGATAAAAGGTTGTGGCATTTTTGTAAATAAATTTGACACTTTCTACATCGGTTACTTTACCATCGAAGTAGAAAAATAGGCGTGACATTTTTGTAATAAAATTTAAACTTTCTACATCGGTGGCTTTATAACTGATGTAGAAATAACCGATGTAGAAAGTGACTTTCTACATCGGTTATAAAGCAACCGATGTAGAAAGTCAAACTTTCTACGTCGGTTGAGTAATGTAATCAATGTAGAAAGTTCTTTTTATGTCGGTTCTCTGAAACAACCGACGTAAAATTTGTTTTCCCACCTCTATACCTGATGTGACCGTTGTCGTCCTCATTAGTGTAAACACTCCATTGTCGTCCTCCTGACCTAACTTATTGCTCTAAGCCTCCATAAGTGTAAAGCTAAGCACGCCGTCGTTCTCAAAGTTGTCGTCGGCCGAACGCGAAGAACAACGTCGTTCTCGAAGCACGTCGTCGTCGTCTACGTCATCGTCGTCGTCTACACCAGTATGTAGCATTCTGGCTCTTTGATTAGGTTTAGTTTAGGGTCTTTGTTTCTGTTTCTGCATTACTTCTTAGCCTTAGGTTCTCTGTTTTGTTAAATCACTCTGTTTCTCTGTTAGCTTATGTTTTGCCTTCTCTGTTTGTACCTGTTACTCTTAGCCTATTTTGCCTTCAATAAATCAGGATGTTTAAATGAATCTATAATGAAGATGGTTATTGCTAATAGATTGAAATTGGTTCTGCATGAGGTGATGAATATTACGCAGAGTGCTTTAGTTCTAGGCTATCTTATAACAGATAATGTTCTGATTGGATTTGAGATCTTTCATTATATGTAACATTTGACAAGAGGTAAATCATGCTCTGTGCTAAAAATTCACATGTCTAAGGCATATTGCAAGGTTGAATGGGCTCTTTTGGAAGTTGTATTAAAGTTTATAGGTTTCACGAAGTTGTATTAAAGTTTATAGGTTTCACTATTGCTTTGGTAAGCTTAATCATGAGATGTATTTCTCTGTTAGCTTATGTTTTGCCTTCTCTGTTTGTACCTGTTACTCTTAGCCTGTTTTGCCTTCAATAAATCAGGATGTAGGGGTGCTGATCCTTGCTAATTTTTTTTATTACAAATGCAATGTAGAAAAATACTCCTTTTGTGATATGTGTGTAAGATACATGTTAACCAGAGTCATTGTCACTGCATCAGTGAGCTATATCCCATAAAAACTTAGCTTTGCTAGAAAAATTGTGAATACCCCCATTTTCTTTTATAGAAAAACAGAAAGTAAGCACAGTGTTGCAGGGTACAAACAAACCAAAAGGGCAACAACCAACAAAGGTCACAGGTGCCTAAAAATGGCAAAACACACTCTCGAATCAAAAAGCAATTTAACACACAAGTGTAACAGGGGTAGAGGATTAGGTGGTTGCAGTTTAAGAAATCAGATTGCTCAAAATAATGGATACAAAAACGCAGTGAGAAAAAGCTTATTGGGCAGAAACAAAAAACCTTTGTGTTATAAAATAGAACCCAAAAATTAGGATGGGGGGAGATTCTTCGAAAAAACATCCTTGAAACAAAAATCAAATTTCAGTTTGATACTTTTGCTCACAGGTCAGTTTGCAAATTTTTATCAAATTCATGTTTTTAATTTTATTGAATATGATGTTTGCTTAATTTGACTTCATCTAGAATTTGTGCCTAAGCTCCTGATTCTTTGCTTAATTTGCTCCTAAAAATCCAAATCAACATAAATACATGTTCACATACACCTATAATCAAGGAAAATCAGAGCAAAATCCCAAATTTATTTCATAGAATCTTAGGTTTATACAAGAGATTTTGATTTCACCAACCAAACTTTTTTCTTCTTCCTTTGAAAAATCAGGATTTATACATAGGATTTTCGCTTATATTTAAAGTTAAAAGCATAACTTTGTTCCTTACCTTAAACTCGTCGCCGTTCACCCTTAGCCGGCCGTGACCGCTGCCGGAGTTTGTTCCTAACCTCTATAGACTCAATCCGCACCGCACCTTTCCCATCTATAGCTTCCGCAAACTTAACCCCATGCCTCACTGTTGCTATCTCCAGTCATTGTCATCTCTTTCCTTTCCGTCCATCCCGCGAGCGATGGCAGAGAGACCCTCTCTCTCGTCGGATCTCTCTCTCTTCCTTTCTCCCTAAGGCCTAAACCGTGAGCCTCTTCTTCGTGCAGCGACATCGCTTGCCCTAGAGCCGTGACGGCGGCTATCTCTTTCCTTTCTTCCCCTTAGCCTCTTTTAAACCCTAACCCTAATAAAATTAAAATCAGAGGATTGAAGTTGCCTCTGTTCACTTTAGGCACATTTGGATTGATAGGGGAAAGGGTTTTTGCCTTATAAGTGACATGGGTCACTTTTTTTAAATAATACTTAAATAAATCAGAAAATAATTAATCATAAGCATAAGCTTAACTTAGCGGTTAGCATGGCTAAGGCTTATTAGGGGGCAGGGGTTCGAATACCTTTTTTTAAAGTGTTTATTATTTTTTATTGAATGTTATTAAGTAAAATTTAGTAAGCATTTATTCTAACCTGAGGGTGTTTGGTTTAGTGGTTACACTACTACAAGCTTCTTAGAGTCTTGGGTTCAATTCTCAACCATTGCATTTCTTCCCTTTTAGTTGGATTATTTATTTTTGAGCCCGAAACTCTCTAAAAATAACGAGCTCAAACTTTCAAACAAAATAGGTGCAAACAGAAATAAGCCCAAAAAAATCAAATATATTTCCCTCTCAATAAAACAAATGTTTTCGTAGAATAGATTTATAATAAACAATTTTTTTTACCTTTATTAAAAAAGAAAATATTTTTATATTACATGTGAATTTTTATTTATTTTATCATTATAATTACTATTCTTTTATTATTATTATTATTATTATTATTATTATTATTATTATTATTATTATTATTATTGCTCAAATCTTGTAAAACTTATTTTCAACTTTCAATTAGAAATGATAAAATGATTTACTTATTTATTTATTTATTATTATTAGTATTTTTTTAATATATTTTAAAAATTATTTACATTATATCTCAAAATAAAAGATGGTAAAACCAAAATTTTCTCTAGATATATATAAATTGTAAAATAAGTCGTGAATAATTTATTTGTTATGATTGATTTTTGAATTAAAATATGATAATAATATATCTAAGAAAATATTTTATTTTTATTTTATTTTTTTCGTTTTTTTCTATGTATTTAAATAAAATTCTTTTAATTTAAATATTTAAATTGCAAATCCTGCGCAACAAACTTTAAATGCATATGCATTGATTACTCTATCTTATCGTATTTGAAGAGTCGTATGAGTTTTAAGTACAACCTACGTTTGTATTAAACTTTATGCGTATAGGGTTTTAAAGTATTACTAAAACTTTTCTTTTTAGATAAAATTAATTTTTAAATTTATCATTTTATATATTTAATTTGAATACTTTTAATCTAGACTTCCCGCAACGAACTTTAGACGCATATGTATAGACTACTCTATCTTATCGTGTTTGAAGAGTTGTATGAGTTTAAGTACAACCTACGTTTGTCTTAAACTTTATTAAACTTTATGCGTATAGGGTGTCAAAGTACTACTAAAATCTTCTTTTTAGATAAAACTAATTTTAAATTTATCACCTTATATATTTAATTTAAATATTCTAAAACTAAACCTCATGCAATGAACTTTAGACGCATATGTGTAGATTACTCTATCTTATTGTGTTTGAAGAGTCATGGGAGTTTAAGTGCAACCTACGTTTGTTTTAAACCTTGTGCATATGTGGGTTCAAAGTATTACTAAAAATTTTCTTTAAATTTATTATTTTCGTAATTTAATATTTTAATTTTAAATCTTATGCAATGAACTTTAGATGCGCGTGTGTAGATTACTCTATCTGCTGACATTTAAAGAATCGTATGAGTTTAAGTGCAACCTACGTTTGTCTTAAACTTTGTGCATATGTGGACTCGAAAAATTAAACAGGAATTTTTTCTACTATTTTTTTTCTTTTATAAAAGTCATTCTTTTCAAAATATAATTTTCAATTTGAATGTTTCTTAAAAGTACCCGTAACCTATTTCTGAACCATTAAATATAGAACCATTAAACAGGCTATTCTATGTACATATTTAATTTATTTTTTCTCATATGTAAATAAATATTTTTGTACTACTTATTCACTATTGTCTAATTGTCTAGTTTTTTTTCTTTTCTGCATCATTTAGTTATACGCTTGTACCTTGTCATTTGTTTAAATTTAGGATTAATTAGTTGCACAATTTAGTAAAGGGTACCGTTCTTTTGGATGGGCGAATAAGGTGCTAATATCTTCCTTATTCGTAATCAACTCCCGAACTTAGAATCTTTATTTCAAAGGATTTTTCCAATTTTTTTCCCTTTTAAAATAAATTAAAATTTTGGTGGCGACTTCACTTTTTTGAAAATAATTTCTTCTTCCTAAATCTCTTTCCGTTCGCCATTCGTCGTGACCCCGGTTATGACAAAAATACATAAGAATGGAAGGTGCTGGAGATAAAGACATATTTATACATACTTATATACATACATTCATATATGTGTACGTTTAGTCTTATACAAAATGTCAACCAACATAAACTTTAGTAACATTTCACCTTTCCTGATCAACATTGTTCTCTAGTTTCAATATTTATGCACTTTCAACTTGGATGCAACCTATATATATGTGTGTGAAAAAAAAAAATCTTATTTTGGTAAAATGAAGAGTAAAATGAGAGGATGAAAATGATTAATTTTTTCTTATTTGATTGAGAGAAAAAATATTGTATGTTTTCATATTCTTCTAATATCAGAGTTAGTAGATAAGTATATGAATAAATTTATTAGTTTAATACCTTCAATGTTTGGTTTAAAAGATTTATTAGTTAACACCAAGCAACAATCAAACATTGTGTGGTCCCTGCCACACCAAATGCCTTAACTCCTGAGATGAAAAAGAGAAACACATTCTGATAGACTTCAGGGGCTAGTGGCTTGGTTGATTTAGTGATGTTTAAATGAATCTATGTGACTTCTTTTTGTGTCCTTTTCTCACTTCTGTTTGTGGATCTGTGTACCCTGTGGTGAATTTAGTCTGTTAAGCATATGGCTCCCATGCATCTTAGAGACCAAATAATCAGATAGGATTTCAATGTTCAGTGTGGTGTGATTAAAGCTTTAAAAAAATTAACAGGTAGCTATTTGAGCACAATATAAATATGAATTGTATTTATTGTTTCTATTCAATAATTTTTTCATATCTGTTTCATCTGCTTTTAACAGATACATGGCTGACCCTTCAGAGGTTCCTCATTCACAAAGTGGGTCTGAGAACCCTTCTTTTCGACAAAAGAAGGGAAGACGAGCCACACGGTTAAGGGAGTTAACCCTTAGTCGGAGCGGTGAGCAGAGGATTTCCATAGAGTTTGATCAGGCCACTAGGAATCCATTAGGGCCAAACAAGACAAATTTTAAGAGTTATGTGGCCCTCCTTGGACAAAGCAAAGCCAGTATTTTGAAGAAGGATTGAGATGATGTTGAGATGCAAGTCAAGGATCAAATTTGGGAGACTATCATGGTATTTAACTTTAAAGCTTTAAGTTTTTCCATAAATTTATCATTCACTAACTAATTACATCTTCTTTTATGTAGCTTACATATGATGTACCAAACACTAACTTCCTAAAGAGGAAGTGACTTTCATTTGCTGGTGAGCGCTGGAGGGGCTTCAAGACACATCTCACCAGCAAATATATATATGGGTCACTCAAGGATGTGTCTCCTTGTGAGGAGTACTAGTTCCTTGATGATGACGCTTGGCAGAGATTTGTTGAGTCTCGAATGTATCATGCATTCGTTGTATGTATCTTTCTACAATTATATTTTTTAATTGACTAATATAAACAATATTATGATTATTTGATTTGATTTCTTATAACAGGAGAAAAGAAAGAAGGCTCAACAAATTTCTACCAAGAACTTTTACCCCCACAGATTATCTCGTGGGGGTTATGAGTTGCTTCAGGAGAGGCTGATGGAGCAGAAGTCGAAAGATCGTCAGCAATCATCTGAAGCAGACCCCTCTACACTTCTCTCTCCACCCTCTCCACCTTCACGCCATGAGAAATGGAAGAGGGCACGCCAAAAGGCATCTAAAGAGTACACATCAGAGCCTTCTCGCATTGTTTCCGAGAAAATTGTAAGTAATCACACAATTTTGTAAATTTCTTTTTATTTATCTTCAAACATTTACATTACTGATAATGGTCATTTTTTGTTTTGTAGGATTCTTTGGTTGAACAAAGCTCACAAGGAGTCTTTGTTCCAACTGGTCGGGATGACATCTTAAGTACTGCTATTGGCCAACCGAAGCATCCAGGACGTGTTCATGCAGTTGGCCGAGGTGTTGGCCTTAGACAGTACTTTGGATTGTCTTCTAGACAGATATCCAAAGAAGGTTTGGTGTCTAGAGATGAGTTGGACACCATGCGCGAAGACATGAGGCAAGCGCTGCAACAAGAACTTCGAGAAGAGCTCAGACAGGAGCTTAGGCAGGAGCTTAGGCAGGAGCTTAGGCAGGAGCTTAGGCAGGAGCTTAGGCAGGAGCTTGCATCTTTGGGACTTTCCCAAACACAGACACAGGGTCACCATCCATCACCTTCTCCTAGGCGCGTGAGCACAAAGGGAAGTTGTGCTTCAACGGAGGAGCAACTACAGGGAGAAGAGGATATGGATGCAGCTACAAACGATTATGAGTTATATGTTGATGATCCATATCGTTTGGTAGCAATTGAGAAAGTCTACACCTTGGGTTCAACCATCCATCACCAGCAAATTGATGATGATCATGTTAGAGTGGTGGTTGAACGGGTTGAAGATGCAGATGCTCCTGTTCCTGTCCCTACTGAGAAGGTTCATGTCGTGGGGCAAGCCCCCAATCATTTCATTATATGGCCGAGGAGACTTGTGCAGAGAGTTCAACCTCAGGTATTAAATAATTTTATCCTATGTTACTAATTTTTTAATATATATTGTGTGTGTGTCTATATATATATATATATATATATATATATATATATATATATCTTACTATTTTCTGAATTTATCGTAGGTTTATAAGGAAGATCGTGGGAAGAAGATTGATTTAAGTGCTAAAGCAGATCTTCCTGAGTCTCCTGCAAAGAAATATGAGGTTGATTTTCTCCCATGTTTATTTGGTATCGCCATGAACTTGGGCGACCAAACTTTGCAAATAACAATGGAACCAGATATCATAGGGAAGCCCGCACATATCCCCTTCTATATTACTAAGAAGGATATATTGAAGTTGGTTGTGGGTAACGATCTCCTATGTGTAACAGTTCTACAATTATGGTTGATGTAAGTAAATTTCTAAACCTTACTTGAATTATTTCATTATCAAAATCTAACATATGAAAATTATTCGCAATATTAGGTACCTGTATCGTATCTGCACTGAAAGAGGTAACTTACACCTCTATGAATTCCTGGTCCCAGTTCATATGCAGAAAACTGGGAACAAAGCAGCTGAGATACAAGGATATCTTCAGAGGATGTTGCAGTCTGATAAAGACTATTACCTAGCCCCCTATTTTCAATCGTAAGTCAATACTTAATTGCTTTATTTCACGAATTCAATTAAATTCCTAATTTTTGTTCATTGTCATCCATATTTTGTAGGGCCCATTGACAATTAATCATTATTTGTCCAAAGCGGAATGTAGTTGTATTTCTATGCTCTGCTTGGCAAAAACCAAAGAAAGACAAAAAGGACATTATAGATTTGTAAGTTTTTATGATTTTAGTATTTATATTCATATAACTTGTTATTCTCAAATGTATTCATTTGCTCTTTATTTTACTGTAGACCAATGAATGCTCGACTTCGGTTAAAAGGGACGCATTCATCAAATATTAAAAAGCCTGTATGGATAATTCCAAAGGTAAGTAATTTATTAAAAGTTATTCAATTATTTTATATTCTTTTATCACCATCTCTAATTATATTTGATACTATTTTATTTTTTTGAAGTATCCAAGACAACCCGGAGGAACCGAGTGTAGATATTATGTGATG
This sequence comes from Canavalia gladiata, assembly GCA_037954105.1. NCBI lineage: Eukaryota > Viridiplantae > Streptophyta > Magnoliopsida > Fabales > Fabaceae > Canavalia > Canavalia gladiata. The sequence goes on from CM075662.1 coordinate 4,611,239, forward strand.
AGACATATGTTTCTCATTGTCTCGACTTCTATTGTTAACTCTTGGTACTAGGTAATTACAATTGTCCTAATTTAATTATTTAATTTTAATGCATAACATGACATGTTCACTAATTTTAATAAAAAACATTTTGTAGATTGTTGGTGTGAAACCGTATGAAGGCAAGTGTACCTTATCGTTTTATGAAGTAAAGAATGAGTAAGAGTATCGTCTCCATAGGGATTTGGTTCAAATACTGAATTCCTACTAATCCACTAACTGAATTCAATTATGGGGTCACGTGGGCAACGCGATCTCGCACGTTGGCGACGCAAACAAAGAAGAACAAGATTCACAGATTCTGTCACTCTGTTTCGGTTAGGCTAAAACAATAAAGATACGTTCAAAACTATCTAATACTCGATGGACAATCTGAATGGGTAAGAAGGCAATGAATGGAAGGTGTTAGGGCTGGATTTCACCAAAACTTCCCCTATGTAATCCTTGATTATTACGTATACTTAAGATAAACTATAGTTGAAGATCGAATTCACAAATTAGTGATTGAAGGTCAATCCCTTGACTCAGCAATCCTTCACAGCAAATTAGGAGTCCTAATCACTTAGTAATTCCTAATTTGCAGTGAGCTTTACGTTAAAAAATTCAAGCGATCTCACAAATGTGAACCTCTATCCCTAACGCCTTCACAGTTGTGTTATTTAATCCCAGTTCTAATTCTTAAACTAATTTCCCAATTACGAGGAAGAATTTAGATTCAATTTATAAGTGGCCAAGTCATAAAAGCATTAAGCAAATAGATGAATAATCAAAGTTAAAGGAAAACAGTCTTAAATAAATGCATAATCTGGATTACATAAAATCAGTTAAGGATTCATCCTCTCCCAACAGGGACTCAGTTACACATAATGAAGAAGAAGAAAACAGGGGAAGAAGAGAAAGTTATGATCATGGCAGCACGTTGCAGATGCACTTCGTCCTCCAACCCAGGGTTCTTTCTTCACCCAGAACAGAACCAACGGTTGTGACCATAGCCGATGTAGAAAGTCTGTAGAAAGTCAGACTTTCTACATCGGTTAAAACGACAACCGATGTAGAAAGTCTAAATTTCTATATCGCCCACTTCAATACCGCTCAAATAATCGATGTAAAAAGTTCATAACAACCGACGTAAAAAACTTATTTTCCATTAGTGAAAGTGTTCATCTAATTCAGCTTAGCCACTGCATGGCGCCTAATACACCATCCATGTTTAGTTCAAACTAACAATGCCAACAATATTATAGAGCTCCCTTAACTATGTGAGTGGGGAGAATTTTGTTATCCCATTTCCATCCCATGAAAAATTAGAACAGATTTGAGTGTAAACCTAAAGGTGAAGTGGATAATAAAATTAAAAAATAATTTTAATTCAATTGAATTTCGATAATTTGGTTAAAATTTATATTTTATTTTTAATTTCATAAATTATATATAAATAGAAAATATATTAAATATATTTTAATTTAAATAATTTAATACATTAATAGATTTAAAAATTTTAATAATAAAATATTTTTAACAAAATATGAAAAATTATATTTTTATAAAGTGTTATTATAAGTATTAAGGTGAATTTGAAACAGAAGTAAAGCAGGTATTTATATCTTTAAATTCAATTTACAAATTAATGTTGAGTTTAAATATATATTTTTTAAAAATTTAAGCAAAATAATTTTTCATGTCAAAATGAACGAAATTGGATGAATATTTAAGATTTGAATTCAGATTTTATCATTATGCCTAATCACTCTTCATATAGATTGAAAGTGCCCCTTTATTATCTATGATTCCCTAAAATTTTATTTTGTACGATTTAAATCTTTCCATTTTAAGTTGCTTATATTATAATTTTTTCATCCAAAAATGTAAGCAAAGCAAACCAAATTTAAGATAAATTAATAAATTTAAAAATTAAATTATAAAAAACTAATATATTTAAACTTGTATATGTAGTAAAATTTTCAAAAAGTAAAAATAAATATTTAAGAATACTTATATATATATATATATATATATATATATATATATATATATATATATATATATATATATATATATATATATATATATATGGTTACTAAGTACTGCTTCACGTTTAGCACGCCTCAAATTCAAATTCCATTTGAATTGTTTTATTCAGGGAGAGGCAGAGAAGACGAAAAATAGAGATGAAATTACGAAAGAAGCATCAATTATAACTCTAAAAAAATCAGATTTCGTAGATAGCATAGAAAAACAATGAAAAGGATATCCTACCAAAATCTTCATACTTGTTTGGAAAGATATGCACTTCAAACAAACCTTTCTGAATCACATAATAGCAGATAGAAGATACCTAACCCTACCATCAATAATGAACGTAACGTTCTTCTAAATTTATAATGAAAATAATATAGGTAAAATCAATGTTTTTATTCTTTAAATTTATGATAAATTTTAATTTTGTTCTCCACATTTTTTTTTATTTAAATTATTTCTCTAACTTTATTTTAAATTTTAAAGCTGTCATATACCTTTATTTTGTGTTTCTAATTCATCTTCAATTTTTTTTAATTCAAATTAATCTTTTCATTTTTGTTTTTTACTACTTCTTTCATCTTCAACGATGTTAAGTTTTATTGAAATATTATCAAAAAGTTAATTTTTTTAAGACTTCTGAAATTGATTGAAAACTTTTTCTATATACTAAATTTCAATCAATATATTAAATTTTTTTATAATTTTATCTGTTCGAACAAAACTAATGTGTGACTATTAAGAATAATTTTCACCAAATTTCAATTTTAAATATCGATTTTTTTAATGATTATAAAAATTGATTAAGAGATTTTATTAAATATTAGATTGTTATCAACATATTAAAATTTTACATGATTTTATTTATTAAAATGAAAGGTTGAATTAGATCTTCTTGCTAAAATCTCATTTGAAATTAAAAATTTCCTTTAACGATTATTGAAGTTGATTCAAGGATATCTTTGTACAGAACATATTAAAATTATGTATGATTTCATTAATTAAAACAAAATACCAATGCATGAGTATGAATAATTATTTTCATCAATTCCCAATTTTGAACATACATTTTTTTTTTAGTAATTATTGAAATTGATGAGAAGTTTATCTAGATGCTAAATTATGATCAACATATTAAACTTTTACATGATTTTGTTAACTAAAATGAGAGATCAATTTTGATCATTCTTCATTACTTGTTTCGCTTTGAACATGAAATTTTTATATTTTAAAAATAATTGATAAAATTTTATAGTATTAATTTTTGACTTATCCTGAATTTGTAACTTTGATCCTAAAATTTTGTAATATTTTATGATCTATTACGAGAATTAAATAAATCAAGATCCGAGTAAAAATTTTATTTTTCGACAAAAATTCCGTTAAAATTTAACAATATGATAATAAAATGATTGACTTGAATAAAAATAAAAATTAAAGAACAAATTTAAAATTTACAATAATATAGTTAAATGATTAATTTAAAAAAAGTTGAAGGATAAACTTTAAGAAAATAGAGGATATAAAATCAAAAGTTATCTTAAAATTAGAGGAAAATAACACTAATTTTGCCCAGTAATACGAGTGTTGAAGGAATTAAATATAACATATCTTATCATATAATTTTTTTTTTGATTTTGTGCCTTCAACATTTTTTAGTAACTGTTATGTGAACGTGAAACAGTGGCATTCCATGACATCCTATAGGACCTTGGCTCTTTTTCTCAATCATCTATGGCCATTGAAGACAAATTTGGATTAATTATATAACCTCAAGACATAGGGGTTTTACACAGCACTAGATAAGAATCTTATCATAAAGCAAGGACTTGACTTGCTCCTCTAGCTTTGGAAGAGAGTGCTTATCGTCATAACTATACATCAATGGTACCATTCTTGCAAGATTAAGAGAGGCCTTAGTGAATGCTGAAGGAAATGTGCTTTCAAACAGGCACTCTTGGTTGAGGCTCTTCCATGCATCTGAGATCAAACTCATAACATTATCTCTTGCTCTTTTCAACGACAAGTCTTGGTGTTCCATCAAGCAACAATTCACGTACGATCCATCGTTGCCCTCTTGATTCTCATCCTTCAGTCATAAGAGTTAGTTTTAACCATATGATAATGACATCTGATAATTTTTTTTCCTTTTTCTTATAGTTTTTTTAATCCATCTTATTCTATTTGTCGTTTTTCAAATTAATATTCTCACTTATGTTGATTTAGCTCCTTAAGTTTTTTACACCACTAGAAAATAGCGAGTTAGATATTTTTCAACAACTTATTTAGAAGTACTTGGCACCCTTAACTTACAAATTAAAAAATATTTCTTCTGCTTATGAAAATTGATATACATTTTCTATGCAAGAGACAGGTGTCTTTTCTATTTCTAAATAACAACTTTTCAGATAAACATATGAAGTTTGTATGAAAAAATGTTCACAAATTTCTAATGACGTGTCAGAATAAGGTTCTCATTCGGTTGCTAGCCATAGGCATAGAGATTTGCATATATGTCATGGTTTTTTACTGCAGTTTTTGTGATATAGCCCATTTTGTGTTATGTTTCATAACATCTTTATTTTACCTCTGCATTTCCCAAGTCATCCCAAAGCCGAAGAATTGTTGCCGAGGAAGAAATAATGGCTGGATTTCCATCTATAATCTGAACATTTTCCTTGGTTAATCCTTGACCCGAAAGAAAGAAAATATGAACAAGCACAATGTGCACTCCTGAGCTCACTATCCCATTTTTTAAGTACTCTTCAGCACTTGGAAGGTTCCCAGAAGCAAACCATTCTGCTTCAATTAGGAAGGCTTTGCACAAACTCTCCCACTGCATAAAATGGACAATTATGTCTCTGTGAGGAAACACACGCGTCTTCATGTATGTTAAATGATTAATTTTACCATTTTTCGAAGAGAGTCAATGGGGTCCCACCCATGCTTCTGATAGATCTTGCAACTGATTTCATTAGTGAGATTATAGAGAGCCTTGAAACATATTTTCATGTAATCAGGTAGCTGCTCAGCCGCAATACTATCCCATCTGCATTCAACAAAAGTAAAAAACCAATCATTGTTTTCATTTTCATTTTTATTTAAGAAAAAAATAAAATAATACATGTAACAAGTCTTTGGCATATACCTGGCAACAACCTCGGTGAAAAGTGTTAATTCATCAAGTGTCCCATATACATCGAAAATGTCATCTATTAAATAAATGAAGGAGATTGGTTTTGTGAGCTCAACCCTTTCCTCTGACAAAGCAGGATCCGTGAGGCATGCCAAGGACCAAATGTACCATTTAAGTGGTTGATTTCTGGCGTATTTTAACTCATTAGCTAAACCAAGTTCTGTCCACCATCTGCCAGAAAAGGAAAAACAGAAGAATGAACTATGTGTGAGGACTAGCCTTAGCCTCTGGGCTTAATTATTAATAATAATAATAATAATAAAATAAAAAACTAGCATCCCAAATCAAGTTAGCAGAAACTTACTTGGAAATTTGACTAATTTCCTGCTGGTGTAAGCGTTGCAGCAAGCTGAAATCCAATTTTGCCACATCTTTTATGGAACCTAACCGTCCATTCATGCCTTGCAAATCTCCAAAGAAATCTTTAGCAGTGAACATAGGCAAGCTTTTGTGAAAAGGGTGTTCTAAGGTTCTTCTTACAAACTCAGCTTCATGGTTATTAAGGCAAGCCAACCTTTCCTTTAAGATTTGTTCACTAAATTGTCCTGCCTCATCGAGTATGTTTTCCCCCCTAACACTTAATTGTGAGGCTTCATATAATTCTATCATTCCCTTCATATTTCCACCTAGTTTTTGGTTGAACTTTCCCTCCTTGTCTGTGAACTTGTTAAACACCTCTGCATGTTTCCAACACACCATAAACCGTTTAGTCTCTCAATAGGGCAAAAAGTTACTTTGAAAAAAATAAATAAAAAAACTCACCTGCAGGCACATGATAACCTTGTTGTCTAAATAAACGAAAGCAGAGAGCCGTGTGATGGAGATCATTGCTGTAGCCGCTCCAACCAGTGCTGAAAATCAAATATTGCCTCTGTAAGAATGCTTCAATTTCCTCTTTGAAGTGGTAATCAATGTTTAGGCGCTGCATTGCATCAACCATATAGATTCCTTGTGGTGAACATTCACTAGTATTCCTTACAAGCATGTGCTTAAAACCATGCAATTTCTCCGTGTGATAAATGTTGAGATCATCCTGCAAAAGGAACTGGATTAGTCTTCAGGTGCATACCATATCAGGTCATTGTTTTTCACGTTTTAACCATAAGAGGATGAGAAAGATTTGTCATTAGGAAAATTTGGACGTACAGAGTTTTTCCATGTGATAGAGTGGTTTTGTTGAACAATGTTCCATTTGTTAGCAGTAGGCAGAGAATCAAATTTGACATGGTCTAAGCTTTGAGAAAGTTGTGCTTTTGCTGCAACAGTTTGGGATTTGAAGTGGTTAAAGCATGAGTTTACATACAGAGCCATGGCTTGTAAGTGCCTTTAAATTATCAGAAATATTGTTATCCCTTGGAATAATTGGTAGCCACAATGAAAATGTTTCCTCTATTTATAGGAGCCAGTGAACGAAAAAGTTTATAAAAAATTAGACAAACCTTATTTTTTATTTTATGGAAGGATTGTTATCTAATGATATTTCAAAGAAATATTTTTAAAAGAAGTAGAAGGAAAAAGAATATAATTATAACTAAGATGAACTTTTAAGTTATTATCTCTCTTTTATTTTTTAAAAAAATCTATCTTAAATAGTTTTCCATTTGATTCAATTTTTTCTTTTTCTCTGTTTTAATATTTTATATATTTAATCAATTTATATGCATTGATTTTTCTATCTATATTTTTAATAATAATTGAAGTTCACGAATTTTAAGAGAAAAATTCCATTTAGAAGAATAGGAATTATTTGTTACAACATTAAAATGGAACACGAAAAAAATACACACATATATTTTATGTCTGGAAAAATTATTTTATGAAAAAAATTAATTTTTAAAAAATTAAAAATTTTAAATATTAAAATATATTATATGGATACTACTTAAAATTTTTTATAATCTTATAAATTTTTAAAAAAATATTTAATAATATAAAATTAAAAATTAAAATTTTATTAAAATAGATGGAATTTATAAAATTATTTTCACGAACTCGATCCTTTTTAACATTCACGTTTTCACTTGACTCTTTCTTTTGTCTCTTTTGTTGCACTTTCTATCTTCTAAAGTTCCTCAAAGCAAAGAAAGAATCCCCTCTCCATCCTCTAACTCTTGGACGTCACCATACTTCCCTATCCCATCCCCAGTGGTTGTGGTTGCTAATCCCACCTTGTTTTGCTTGAAAAATATAGCTATTTGTTCGATTTTCGGATTGCCGGTTTCAACTGGTAGAGAAAGCAACCAACAATATAAAATAGAGTTCAAAGAAAGCTTTGCATTTTAAGAAAGAAAGTATGTTAAATTAAATTAGATTTTGAATATTTAAATATAATTATTTTAAAAAAATTTAAAATATGAGTTTAAGATTAAATATTTTTTTTTATCAAAATCTATTCTAATTTAAAGTTTATAAGGTTTATGAATATGTTTAAAAATTTATATTTAAAAAAAATCATTTGATAGATTTAAAATTTATACAAATGATTGATTAAAAAAATTTGTAAAATTAAAGTCTATAAGTTAAAAAAAACTATTAAATAGCTCAAACCCACATACATATGCATATGCATATGCATATTATATATATATATATAATATAAATTATTTAAAAAAATTATATGATTAAAATTTTTTATAAAAATATATTTTAGTATTTTTTTAAGTTATAAAATCTATCAATTTAGCCTTTATTATTATCACTTGTACAAAAAATAAATCAAAATGATCTAATATTAAAAAATTCTATAACTATTTATTTTAGAATATTACACTAGATGATGTGTTACATATGATATATTTTTGCGTAAGATCACATCAAGAGAAACTAAGGGTTGGATCATGACATTGTATAAATAGACGAAAACGACAAAGAAGGAAGTTATCTAAAGTTTTTTTGTTTGAAATTAAATTTTTTTTTTTTAAAATTATGTAAATATATTATTATTATATAAATATAATATATTAAAATAAATATAAATATATAATATATAAAAATAAATGGGTTCCTGAATAGGTTAAACAAGTTTTTATTATACGTTTAAACTTTACTTATTTGTCTAAAAGATCTTTTTAATAAATCTCAACCCATCTATTTGTTAAATGACCTGAGTCAAGCTAGACTTTAAATAAGATAAGTCATAAACCTCTGTCAGATGACCTTCTTCACTTTCATCCTTACCAATTTCAACACACTAGGCAAGATTTAGTCAATAATCATTTTTAAAAAAATGTCTGTAAGTCAATATCGATGTAGCTTGGCAATTGGCATAAATCTTGATTAAATTTTGGGTTCTCCAACGAGCTTGATCCTTTGGCAAAGAAGCAAATATCGAGTGTTTAGAAGGCTCGATGAAATTCATAGCCACATTTGCAACATATCTCTTGTGTTAGTTGGGAATTCCTATCATAATTACACATTAGAAGTAAAACACAAAGAAAACTTGTTACTAGATTTTCCTGAGATCAAAAGGGCATGCCATTGCTTTTTCAAAGGAATGTTTCAACTCACTTGAAGAAGAATTAAGAGGTTGTTCTTCCTTATTGGGCTTGAGTCTTGTTTCAGCTAGGTTTGGCTAGACTTAGACAATTGCTTCTGGTTATAAAGAGTAAGTGATGGATGTTATGGATCATCATTAACACCAATCCATTTAAATTGATTGTTCTAAACTTGTTGCAATAGTTGGAATCTCTTCAACTCCAATGTCTACCTCCTTTGACTATGATCATCGATCTCAGGTTCCTCTAACAAAATAACAAAAAGGGAATGAATTTACAAATTATCAAGGAAGCATATATATAGAAAAGAAATGGGAGAAAGAAGTGATGCTTGGGTAGCTTCGGTTTTAGTCAGTATTGACGTTTTCAATCGAGTTGGTGTTTCCACTTCATTGGTTTGATTTTTTTTCCAAATTTAGTAAAAACATGAAACCATTTAAAAAAAAGGAAGAGTAAAATATATAAAAGGAAAACATGTTTGTATATTAAGTTTTCATTACCTCTTACATAGCAGCGGTCAAAGTTTTTTGCTTCTTCAAAATGATTACGGGTAGTGGCTGATGTCAATTGACCCTTTAAGAACTCAAAAAAAAAAAATAATATATATATATATATATATATATATATATATATATATTTTCTATAGTGATATGAACTTGGATATCACATTAGTTAATCAAATTCAAATAGAGAAAGATATAACTTTGAGAAAAGAAATGTTAAAAATGATACAAGATATACCTGAGATCTACGTGAACATATTTTCAAGCAAGAAAGGCAGACAAAAAAATATCTCATCCATATTAAGATCACGAGATTTAAAAAGATATGATATTTATTTTATTAGGATTTGTATTAATTTTAGTTAAAACTTTTAATTGATTTGATTTTTAATTTGTTAGGATTTGTTCAAATTAATTAACTAAGATTTGTTCGAATTTAATTAAAAAAATTTATTTGTTTTTATTATTAGATTTTGTTTTCATTTAGGTTAATTAGTTTTTATATGTAGTAGGATCTAGAGATTTAGTGTAAAATAATTTTATGAATGATAATACTTCTCTTTGAGAGTTTTATCTTTGTGAGAGTTGATTCCTTTGGTTCTTGGATAAAAAACTATCTTTAGTAACATTAATTCTTTCGATAAGTCATAATAATGATCACGTTCCTTTTGATAACTTCGATATTCTTCGAAATATCACAATTTCCCTAAAGTTCCTTTACTATATCCTAATTTTCATAACATTCCAAATTAATGTTTTTTCTTTCCAGTTCATTCTGTGAGGGATGAATTATATCACATAGTTTTCAAGGTGGTAAAAAGAAAATAAGGCCTCACACATAATTCTTGAGAAGTAATGAGTGTAGTCCATTTCTAACAAAGTTTTAGAGGTTGAGGAGATTCTGCATCATCCTCGTCCTCCCAATCCTCCTTGATGTTTGCTAAAAAGAACCAATACTTGAGAAAAATATATACCCTTTTGTTTGTCAACCATGGTAGGGTCTAGAAAATAGATTGTCTCACCATCACCAATGGGGATGTTGGTGTACATGGGTGGATATGCCTTCTTGGAAGCATAGGGTAAGGCCATGGTAGCAATTATTAGTAATTAGAAAGTATAGCAGGAGGATTGAAGACTTTACTCATACAAAAGGCAAGAGAAAGACACAAGAATGAAAGAAAGGTAAAGTAAGTTGGACAAATGAAGGTCATCTCGTTCAAATGTAGAATAGGAGAAGAATTTTAATTCATCATGATTAGACATTTAAAGACAAATGAACCTTTAAGTAGTGTGTATGATGTGATTGACAGTTATTTAGCCGCTTAACAATCATACTATTAGAAGTGGTGGAAGTTGCAAGGTTGAAGTCATTTGGAGGAAAAGTAACTTTTGTTTTCCTGCTCAAAAATTGAAAAAGAAAATTTTTTCAAAAAAAAAAATATAATAAAACCGGGAAGATTAAATATTTTTTAGAAAGACCTCAATTGATACTCTATTTGTTACAATTTTAATAAGTTAAAGTATGAAGATTATCCTTTTCAACTTGGTAATATGATCAACAACGAGTAAAAGGAGAGCTCGATTTGAGAACAAGAAAATGTACAAAAGACTTCATAAAATTTAAGTTTTGTAAAATTTATTGATACAATATAATATCTAGGATTAGTTATATATATTAGTATACGAAACACATATATATAATAATGAGTAGTTTATATGTATACATGTTATTATACTTATGTAAATTAGTTGTTAAACAATTATTATTTATAAATATTTATAAATAAACGATTTTGAGTTATAATAAAAGGAAACATTTAATATACAAAATTGTTTTTTATGCTCATTTAATCATCTTTATAACTGTTTTACATCTCCTAAGTTGAATCAAGATTACTCAAAAAAAATCTTTATAAATATGAACATAACTTATTAATGGTATGCATCTTCTTATTTTATTTATTTTTAAGTTATTTTATTTATTTATTTATTACTTATAAATATTCATTTTTATGTTTACTAAAATTTAATACACCGTATCAGTTTAACTTTAGAAATTTAAAAATCAATATATGATAACCAATTATATCAAAAGTTGAAACTAATTTTATCCATAAACAATAAGCATTCAAATCATGATTTTTATACGTTAGATTGAAAAGAAATTTAGGTCAAATTTTAATTTATCCATTTTTATACTATTTAAAAAATTACGTTAAATCCTTTACTTATTAGTATATCGAGCGAAAAATGTAATGAGCTAAGTTTTATTAGCAAAGTGTACATATAACAATGTGTCCTCTAAAACGAATTTCAAAGCATGTCGTTGACATTATTTTATTGAGTTTATAATTTTTTTAAAAATAAACGTAATTTGATTTAATTCAAAATTAATTTTTTTTATATGTTTTTTATAAAAATGTTGATAGACCTAATACAGATAACATATGAACAGAGTCATCATTAATAAAAAAAATATTACTTACTAACATTTTGACATTAAATTTATTTTTGTTAGTATAATTTAATTAATGAAAAATAATCTGTTAATATCGATATTATAAATTTATACTAACAGTAAAATATTTTATATTGATAAATAAATAATTTATTAATATAAAATATTAATATATATTTATAATATATTATTTATTAGTATATTGCTTCAAAATCTATGTTAATAATTTTTGTTATAAAAAATTTATACCAATAAAAATTATCTTAATATTTAAATTTTTTTAATAGTAAATGAACATTTTTTATAGTGATCTTTTTCAAATTCATATCCATCTTTAGTAGTAAAAAAATTAAGAAAACAAATAGTAAAAAGGAATAAAATTATAAAAATAAATTAAAAAACTTTAAAAAATTCAACTACTAACTTTCAAAAAATTAAATAAAAATATAAAAACATCGTCTATAATATCAATAATATTTAACATTTTCTATGTCTACACCTTATTATTAGAGCGTAATAAAAAAATAAAAAAACTGGTTTCATTTAAAAAATTACATTAAAAAGATTTAAAAGACTGAACAGTCAAAAAGATATTTATAGAAATAAATATTTTATTACATAGAAAAAATAAAAATAAAATATATTAAGATTTTAATTATTATGGTAAATATTTACAACACAAAAGATAAATTTTTACATTGATAAATATTAATTTTAAATTAAACATTTGGATAAATATTTAAATTTTACATAAAATGTTACTAATATAAATTTTAAAAATAATTTATATAATAAGCTATAAAGTTTAAAATAATATATTAAATTTTAAATAATATAAATAAATATTTACTTAAAATAAGAATGTGTTCATTATATAAAACTACATTAATAGATTGATATATCACATACAAGATTAAAAATTTATATGAAAACATAAATTATTTGGAGCATACAAAAATATAAAGTTTATATTAGATTATATCTGCATAAAATGATTAATATTTGTTACAACTCCTAAATTATCTATATCTTCTTAACATTACGCATACATTATTCCTTATATATAATTACTAGTATAGAATAGTCATAATACATATATGTATATTCTCGTTCAAATTATATTAGTTTCACAATCCTAGAATATAAATAATTTAGAGTACTATGACTGAATGATAAGATAAGTGTGTACAACATTATGTTATATCTAACTAAAAACTAAAGGGATCAGTTTTTTCTTCTTCGAACTGATACTCCTACTTTATAGTTGTTGCCCTTGAACATGGAATGAGAATTCGTTGTTTACTTCTTATGTCGATGATCACCTCAACGTCCAAGGAAGGTATCCACGTTGCAGGCTCATTAAGAGTCATAGTCACACATACAAAATATAACAAATGGAAGTGAAACACTTTGTTCAAGTAAAAGTAAGAATAGAAGTAGATAATGCATTAAATTAAAGAACAAATACGTTCTTTAACCTTTTCAATGAACTATTAGAAAACAATCCTCATATGCAATGCAATGCATGAATGAGATTATTTTATTCTCTCCTCCACAAGTTCCTATAATGACAGACTCAAGAATAAGTTGAGATTATTACGTTATATACCACAATAATATTCACTAATTTAAAGTTGATCATCCTTACAATATGCAAATGCATGTAGGCCTAAACATCTTCGCGCAACTTTATCAAAATAACAGGGGTATTGGGATCCAATTTGAAATCACAGTGTGCCATTGGCAATACTAAAATCATCATCATCCTCATTCCACAACATTCTGAAATTGCTCGATCGATCGGCGATGATAATCATCAGGGTCTCATCGAGGTAGCTAAATTCGACCAGAGCAGTGCCGGCTACATGGATCAATCCTATGTATTTGGAGGCTCAAACACAGTTCAGTTCACTTACCCTAGGCTCGGAAGTTCCCACTGTAATGAATTTCGGTCTACTTTCATATAAATCAACCCTTAAATTTTTCGACTTCCTTGTACAGAAGGGCTCGCAAATTATCACCATTACAGTTTACAAAATACTTTTATAAAAATGATTCATATCAACTAAATATTCTAATTCCTATATATATCACACTTGAAGGCATCGCCTTTTTCTCAAGGGACATGATCTTATAGTCCTCAAGCAATCATTTTATTGTTCAATCCAATAAGTATATATATTCTCTACGTTTAATTATGTACTTTCTACCAACTTAAACAAGATTTCCAACCTCCAATAAATATTCTTAAAATTTAAATCAATAATTTTATATATAAACTAACTGCTAATATAATCTTCTCCAATAATTTTATATTTTATCTTCTTTTACTGAAATATATATATATATATATATATATATATATATATAAATAAAGTCAGTTAAATACTAATTATATATTTTTTTATATATCGTAGAAATATATTGAAGATCATAAGCAAGGAAATGCGAGGTGGGTGGCGGTGGCCGCGTTCCGTTTGCCATTTGCAGTTTTTTTTAATATTATAATAATACTAATAATTATAATAATAAAAATAATAAAGATAAAAAAAGTTATAAATAAAAATAATAATATAATAATTATAATATAAAAAATATTATACAATTATATAAATTTATATTTTATATATTATTTAATTATTAATATTTAGAATATAATTTTTAAAAAATTATTAATATTTAAATATAAAATATTTTTCATATATAAAATAATAAAATTATTAAAAAATTAAAATATAATTCTATTAAAAATGATTTTTAATTTTTAATTTTAAAAATTAAAATTATTTTTTGTTTTTAATTTTTAATTTTTAAAATTATTATAAAATTAGATTAAATTATTTTTTTGTTATTTCAATATGAATATACAAAAATTATATAAATAAAATATTATTTTAAAAATTAAATTATACTTAAATAATATAATTTTAAATTTTAAAAATAATAAAATAAATATTACTATTATTATAGTAATTATGATAGTAATAATTATAATAATAACAATAAAAATAAAAATAATAAAATAATAAAATAATAATTATAATATAAAAATATTATATAAGTATATAAATTTATATTTTATGTATTATTTAATTATAAATATTTAAAATATAAAATTTTATATACGTTATTATTATAATATTTTTATGTTTTTAATATTTATTTTATATAAAAATAATATATAATAATATTATATTATAAATAGGTATGTAATATAAAATTATATTATAATATTATAAATTTAATATAATTTATATATAAATTTAAATTATTTATTTTTAATATGTAAAAATTAGATAAAAAATTAAAAATTTTAAAATAATATAAAATAAATTATTATTATTATTATCATTATAATATAAATAATATTATGTAATTATTTAATTTTATATATTATATATTATTATTTTTATTTTATATATTATTTAATATTTATTTCATATAAAATAATATATATTTTATTATAAAAATTTATATGATGTAAATGTATATTGTAATATAATAAATTAACTATAATTTATATATTAAATAATATTATTTATTTATAAATTTATTAAAAATAAATAAATAATAAAAATAAAAAATTTTAAAATACAATTTGTTATAAAAATAAAAAAAAAATATTCTTAAAAGAATAATAATAATAATAATATAAAAAATATTACATAGTTATATAAATTTTTATTTTATATATTATTTAATTATTAATATTGAAGAAAAGTATAAATTTTTTATTATTTAATATTTATTTTATATAAAAGTATATATTATCATATTATATTATAAATAATTATATAATACAAAATTATATTATAATATTATATTATAATTAATTATATAATATTAAATTATATTATAATATTTTAAATTTAATATAATTTACATAATAAATAATATTATATTTTATTTATTATATAAAATTTAATATAAAAAACTAAATTCTTTTAAATAATAAAAAATATATTATTACTAATATAAAATAATAGTTTAATAATAATTATATTGATTTAGGAATAAAAATATTTTAAAATTAAAAATTATATTAATAAATTTTTATTTTAAAATTTAGATTAATTATTTTAAAATTATTTTTTAAAATTTAATCTTAAAATTAAAAATGTTTAATGGTAACCAGTTAAAACGAAACATAAAAAACACGTTTTTTTATGTGGGTAACCACATTCACGGTGATCTTTGTCTTTGTGCGGGGGTAACCACATAGCCTGGGACGGGTACCTTTATCTTTTGTTTGGGAAAATATTTTTAAACATAAAACTGGGATAACAAAGTTATTTTCTTTAATTTAAGATAGTTTTTTTATATGTATATGAACGATAAAAAATTTAAAAATAGATTAAAAATAAAAAAATTATTTAAATTTTTAGTACTTAAATAATAAATTTTAAAAATAATTATACATCTAATCTTCAACTTTTGACTCTATATTTTTAATTTTTATTTTAAAACAATACATTTATAAACTTTATCCTTTCGCACATTTTCTGGATGAGCTCCTTATTGTACTTTTTCTGCGTCAGCTTATTCAGGTGAGTTTGAAATTATCTATATTCTACGTAACAAATATAAATGTCCTTTTCATTACTTATTTTAAAAAAAGTAAACATGGTTACCAAACTGTACTGTTCCGTCTGTTCGTCTGTTAGTAAAATCGTGGTGGGGAAAGGCGAAGTGGCGAACTAAGGATAGAACTTAATTTTCCCTTTTATTTCACATTTTAATTTAAACTGTTTATTTATATTTTATTAAATTCATTTGAATTAATGGTCTAGATCACTTGCCTTCTCAATGTACCATTTTATATTTTGTGTATGATAGACTATGGGGATAGAATTAATCTAAAAACTGAAGAGCAATAGCCTATATAATTTTTCTCAAAAATACATTCTAATTAAAGTAAATAAATAAATGATGTCTCAATCAAGCGCGTATTGCGGAGCTTCCTAAATGACACGTTTTTTTTAACTATTTATTTATTTTATAAAATTAATTTAGATGAATTTTATATAATTAAAATTATTTAAAATTAGATTCATGAAAATTTGCTCAAATAAACCCATAAATTTTAATAATTTTTATAATTCATAAAAGTGACATTACAATAAATAAAATAAATTTAAGATAAATGAAACAAATTATATTTTTTAAATAAAATTGAAATTAAGTGTGAAATCTATAATTTTTTTTAATTCAAAACATATTTGAAAAATAATTATATTTTATAAGTTAAATAAAATTATTTTTAAATTTTATTTTTAAATTCAAAAGAATTATTTTATATTAATTCTTTTAAAATTAATTTTTCAATAAAAATCAAGTATATCAAAATTTAAAATATAAAGAATCATGAAAAGTAAAGTTAGCACCAATAAAATAATACCTATTGCTTTAAATAATATCTCAACAAAATAAAAGTTAGCACCAAAAAAAGGACCGTTTTAAATATGCATAAATTGGGTGGACATGTAGAATGTTGAAAGAGAAATAAAAAAATATATAGATGTGATTAATAATATAATTTGATAGAAAATATTAAAATAAAATTATCAACATAATTTAGTATAATTAGTTAAAAACTGTTTTTTTTAATATGCTAATATCGTTTAATTTTTAGTTATGTATAGAAAAGGTTTTATTAAAAAAATTAAATTTTTTTTATGATTTTATATTTTACAAACTTAATCTTCTATTATTATTTGATGGATATTCTTAATTTTGTTACAGTTGGAAGATTAAAAAAATGGAATAGAATAAATTACGGTCTAAGATGCCACATCTCCGTGAGATTCGATAGAAGCAGTTGCCTTAACTCTCTTGAATGATCCATTATAATAGTTAGATTTATATTTTGAAGAGCATAAATTTGTAAGAAAATCAGCACAGAAGTTTGTCCCTCTTAAAGTGTGTTGAATGCATAAACTTTAATCCATTGATCTAATGCATAAACTTTAATCCATTGATCTAATTTCTTGAGTGACTACTATGATAGATACATAAACATAAAATAATAGTTGATGTTGCGTGAGGGAGATTGCTTCCTCATAATCTAAGTAACATAACCGTGTAACACCTTTCATTATTTCATGTACGAGACCTTCACATATCCTTATCAACTCAACATTTTGTTTGTGTTAGTAAATATAATTTATTAATAATTATTAACAATTACATTATCTTAAAGGTTTATCATTTAAAAAGTTTAGAAATTTAAAAATTTATCATCTTAAAAATATAGCAATTTTAATTTTATATAATTAATTATTTTAATAAAATATTATGATAAATATTAGTAATAAGTTAATAATTTACCATGATGTAATATTTATTTATAAATTTTTCAATATTAGTATAATGATAAAGTGTGCCTTTCAGTTTTAATTGTCTATTTACTTCTTAAAAATTTTAGTAATAATAACAATAGTATCAGAGTCACGTTTATAATCCTTAAGAATAAAAATATATGAGGTGAGACAAAAAAACATATCATTAATTTAACTTTTGTACAAGTAGTTATGCCACACTTTAATGGTCACTATAACCATCGGATCATGTTAATGAAGAACTTTTTACAATCAAAGGAGTAATGGTCAATTATTGAATCTGGTATTCAAGAGCCACCAATAGGCATAATTTTGACAAATGCTCAAAAAGCAGCATTTGAAACCAGAAGGTTGAAAGACTTGACGATAAAAAATTATTTTTTTCAAGCCATTAGCCACCCAATGTTAGAGACTATTCTTTACAAAAAAACTTCCAAAGATATTTGGAATTTATGAAAAAGAAATATCAAGGTTTAATAAGGGTTAAGCAAGAACAACTTCAAGTCTTGAGAAGGGATTTTGAGACACTAACTATGAATGATGGAGAATTGATAAGCATAGATTTCATAAATAATTATCTCTCACTTTTATCTCATTAAGACTTCTTATATAAATCAATTAAGTGATCTTTGTCATATTTTATGAGTTTGGGTTCATATGAAGTTTAATTGAATTTCTTTGCTTACCCGATTAAAATGACACTATTATAGTATTTTGAGCATAATAGGAGTTGTAGACATCCAAAAATCATGAAATCTGTCTTGAATGAAAGCTTAAAGAAGTGTCCATAGTTACAAAGCAAGAGCAGACTCTAAATGGGATGTTTAGGACTCCGAAATTATCTCAAAACATGAGATAGTGTTGCTGACGTGGAATTTGAACAGTGTGCAAAGATACGGCTATATCTTGAGATACAGAAGTCATATTGAGATGAAATCAACTTTGTTGGACAGCTAAGATCCGGGGCTACAACTTTTGTTCAGAAGTCAAGCTCTAATTCGGACATGTGAACATCCGAAATTGCGGTGCAAGAAAGTCAAAATTGTTGTGCTCATTGGTGACAAAAATTCAAAAGTGTTTTGCATTTTCAACAAAGCCCATGTGAAAGAAATAAAAGGGTAGAAAAGTAATATCCTAGTTGGTGAATTTCTGAATATGATGCCTCAAAAATCCTCTATAAATAGAAGGGTTTACAAGAGGAGAAACACACCACTTGGAGATTAACTCCAATACCATTTTCTTTCTTTCTTTCTTTCTTTCTTTCTTGTTAGTTTTGCCTCCTTCATGGAAGGCTTAGGTTTTCTTTCTTGTTAGTTTGCCTCCTACATGGAAGGCTTAGTTTTTCTTTATTGTTAGTTTCCTTCTACATGGAAGGCTTAGGATTTATTTGTTGTAGTTGCCTCGTACATGGAAGACTTAGTTTTTCTTTGTTGTTAGTTTGTCTTTTTCTTTGTTGTTAGTTTGCCTCTTTCTTTGTTGTTAGTTTGCCTCCTTCATGGAAGGCTAGGTTTGTAGTTTCAATTCAAGGATTCAAGCTATTTTCATTTTAACTTTGAGGTCTTAATCTTTATTTACATGCTTATTGAGTGATTTCTACTCTGCTTTACTATATTCTTCAATTTTATTCTTTAATCAAAGTTTGATCGGTTGACGTATTTTGATTAATGCATAATTGATTTATAATTGGTTTTTGATTGGTAAATCATTTTCCAAAAGTTTGAAGAGTAGAAATTAAGTAATTGAATTGAAGGTTTTTATTTTATTACTTACTTCAACTGAATTCTGATTGTGAAATTGGTTTAGATAAAAGATTAAGTGGTTACTAAATCTTGTTGATCATAATCAATTAAATTCTGAGAGGTTTCTTAGTAAAGAATTCAAGGATCATTTTAGGGGTTCCAGATGATCCTAGGTTGATAAACACAATGCATGATTTTAGTGATCAATGATTAGTTAAGAAAATAGCCTCTGAATTCCTTGAGTTGATAATTGTTAAGTGAAAATTAATTTCATTCTATATTTTGTGTTTAGAACTCAATATCAAATCTTTACAAAATCCCTTTGTTCTAACTTTCTCCTAATTTTCTTAAGAATATGAAATGATCTTTGGGAGATGACCTAAGTTGCACCTTATACTATACCAATAGTTTGGGGGAAATCTAGAAATTATTTTTGCGCGTTTGCGACGAGCGTGTCAAAAATTTTGCGCCGTTGCCGGGAACCATTTTAGTTTCCTAGGCTTATTTAGGAGTTTGTATAAAATTTTTAACCTTTCTAACAATTTTTTGAGTTTGTATAAAATTTTTAATCTTTCTAACAATTTTTTGAGTTTGTATAAAATTTTTAACCTTTCTAACAATTTTTTTTAGGTATACTATTCTTGATTTGTTTGAACTCTTCCGTAAGGAAAAAGCACGTTATAGTCTTGGGAATCTGACTTTAAAAGACCTTTTTGTCAGTTTACAAGAAAACTGAATGGGAAGCACATCCTCGACTCTTAGAAGGCGTTTCAGCCGTTACTGGACGTAAAACCAGAGGAAGATGTGAGCCACAATCACAACTATTGTTCATTCTCATGCATGTATGTTTGTCATTTACATTTTCTTTTCAATTTATTTGAAATTTTCACCATTTTTAGAATATAGCAATGCAGCTGGTGAACCAACCAAATCAGGATGGCAGAGACAAAAGAGAACCAGATACCACTCTTCGGTTATAACTTTTCCTTACTTTGGTGGTTTTGTCACATTTCTTTTCCTGTTATATAATTTCTATCTAAGACATTGGGGACAATGTCTTGGATAGGTTGGGGGGAGGATGGTCTGATATAAAAGAAAAAAAAACCAAAAAAAAAATTAGGTTAGAATCATAAACTTGCTTTGAGTAAGATGGTTGAGTAAGGAGTTACACTTGACTCTTGATACGCATCTTATGATTAAAAAAAAATTGAATGTGGAAGTTTGTTGTTCTTTAGATTTCATAAAATAATTGAAGCAAAATGATTTACATTTCGAGATTAATTAGTTTGGCAACACATATTTGAACTGGATAGATTAGATTTGATAAATATATTACTTGTGAGATTTTGAGCCTTATTATTATTTTCTTTCTTGTGTGATTTTCATCCATGGAATATGTTACTTCAGAACTTGCATTGATTCTTTTTGAAGCTACATTTTCACATGAATTGTACAAAAATGATTGAGGCACTCTTTTTCTTGAACAAACCACTTGGCCAAATAACCGAACCATATAATTTTATCCTTTGATCAGCCCTTTGAGCCGATTAGCCTTTTCTTCTTTTTAGCTCACCACAAATCAAAAAAGAAAAACAACTTTGTCTGACCATAGAAGGTGAAGAATACTGGATTTATCATACCATAAGTGTTTCAATAAGTGTGGGGGAGATTATTGTTGTCTTCATCGATATCATGGTTGAAAAAAAAATTTGAAGCAATAAATTAATAAATAAACTATAATATTGAAAAAAAAAAAAGAATGAAGAAGTGATATTTGTTTCTCACACTTGCACTTAGACTCAGTTCTCAATCCTCACCATTTTCCTTGGTCTAACATTGTATCTCTTCAATATATCATTTCATCTTTCTAATCCCGTTATAACCAAAATAAAGACCTCTTGATTTGTGCATTGCATCTGTACATAGTAGTAGAGAAGTAGAAGATATGCAAGCCTATGATAGTTCATCTTTCATGGATTGAATTTGAGAGAAACACTTACCAAATCAAACACTTGAGAGATTCAGAGTATATCATGTGAGGTTTTATCTTTCTCAATCTATGTTTTTCAAATTAAAGTTGCCTTTCTAAGTAAATTCAAAAATGTGATGAAAGAATGCTTCATGAAATTTTGTGAATTCTTGAGAAATCAACTCAAAACTTTGATGTTCTTTCAAAAAAAAAAATAGTCACCAATCCTTAACTTAAGTTTGCTCGAGACGTGCAAAAGATAAGTGTGGGGGAATTTGATAAGCATAGATTTCATAAATAATTATCCCTCACTTTTATCCCATTAAGAATTCTTATATAAATCAATTAAGTGATCTTTGTCATATTTTATGAGTTTGGGTTCATATGAAGTTTAATTGAATTTCTTTGCTTACCCGATTAAAATGACACTATTATAGTATTTTGAGCATAATAGGAGTTTTAGACATCCAAAAATCATGAAATCTATCTTGAATGAAAGCTTAAAGAAGTGTCCATAGTTACAAAGCAAGAGCAGACTCTAAATGAGATGTTTAGGACTCCGAAATTATCTCAAAAGATGAGATAGTGTTGCTGACGTGGAATTTGAACAGTGTGCAAAGATACGGCTATATCTTGAGATACAGAAGTCATATTGAGATGAAATCAACTTTGTTGGACAGCTAAGATCCGAGGCGACAACTTTTGTTCAGAAGTCAAGCTCTAATTCGGACATGTGAACATCCGAAATTGCGGTGCAAGAAAGTCAAAATTGTTGTGCTCATTGGTGACAAAAATTCAAAAGTGTTTTGCATTTTCAACAAAGCCCATGTGAAAGCAATAAAAGGGTAGAAAAGTAATATCCTAGTTGGTGACTTTCTGAAGATGATGCCTCAAAAATCCTCTATAAATAGAAGGGTTTACAAGAGGAGAAACACACCACTTTGAGATTAACTCCAATACCATTTTCTTTCTTTCTTTCTTTCTTGTTAGTTTTGCCTCCTTCATGGAAGGCTTAGGTTTTCTTTCTTGTTAGTTTGCCTCCTACATGGAAGTCTTAGTTTTTCTTTATTGTTAGTTGCCTCCTACATGGAAGGCTTAGTTTTTCTTTGTTGTTAGTTTGCCTTTTTCTTTGTTGTTAGTTTGCCTCCTTCATGGAAGGCTAGGTTTGTAGTTTCAATTCAAGGATTCAAGCTATTTTCATTTTAACTTTGAGGTCTTGATCTTTATTTACATGCTTATTGAGTGATTTCTACTCTGCTTTACTATATTCTTCAATTTTATTCTTTAATCAAAGTTTGATCGGTTGACGTATTTTGATTAATGCATAATTGATTTATAATTGGTTTTTGATTGGTAAATCATTTTCCAAAAGTTTGAAGAGTAGAAATTAAGTAATTGAATTGAAGGTTTTCATTTTATTACTTACTTCAACTGAATTCTGATTGTGAAATTGGTTTAGATAAAAGATTAAGTGGTTACTAAATCTTGTTGATCATAATCAATTAAATTCTGAGAGGTTTCTTAGTAGAGAATTCAAGGATAATTTTAGGGGTTCCAGATGATCCTAGGTTGATAAACACAATGCATGATTTTAGTGATCAATGATTAGTTAAGAAAATAGCCTCTGAATTCCTTGAGTTGATAATTGTTAAGTCCAATTAATTTCATTCTGTATTTTGTATTTAGAACTCAACATCGCATCTTTACAAAACCCCCTTGTTCTAATTTTCTCCTTATTTGCTTAAGAATCTGAAATGGTTATTGGGAGATGACCTAGGTTGCACCTTATACTATACCAATAGTTTGGGGAAAATCTAGAAATTATTTTTGCGCGTTTGCGACGAGCGTGTCAAAAATTTGGCGCCGTTGCCGGGGACCATTTTAGTTTCCTAGGCTCATTTAGGAGTTTGTATAAAAATTTTAATCTTTCTAACAATTGTTTTTACTTTAGGTATATATTCTTGGATTTTCTGTATGAATTCACCTTTTTGTATATGACCTGATCCAATCCTGAAAATTTATATGCATATGATCCTGAGATTGATAGAACATTCCACCATTTGAAAAGAGCACATAGAAGACATTCATTCAGTAATAACCAAGAAAGTAACAGTAGTGATTTTTCATCTTTAAATTTTGATAGTTTCAAATATTCTGCTAAGAACATGGCTGATAGAACCCTAAAAGAATTAGCTGCACCTGATGTTGCTTATCAACCGTTGTGTATTCAATACCTTGATGTTGATGCACCATTTGAACTAAAGTGTGGATTAATACATTTGCTACCTAAGTTTCATGGCCTTGCAGGTGAGGACCCTCATAAACATTTGAAGGAATTTCACATTGTGTGTTCCACAATGCGGCCACAAGGAATTCCAGAAGATCATATCAAGTTGAAGGCATTTCCTTTCTCCTTAAATGATGGAGCTAAGGACTGGTTGTACTATCTACATCCAACATCTGTTACAAGCTGGAATGATATGAAGAGATTATTTCTGGAGAAATTCTTCCCTGCATCCAGAACGGCAGCTATCAGAAAAGAGATTTGCGGCATCAGACAGAACTCCCAAGAAACTCTCTATGAGTATTGGGAGAGATTCAAGAAACTATGCGCCACTTGTCCACACCATCAAATCAATGATCAATTACTGATTCAGTATTTCTATGAAGGACTCATGCCAATGGACAGAAGCATGGTTGATGCAGCTAGTGGTGGAGCACTTATGGACAAAACTCCTACAGCAGCTCGAGATTTGATTGCCAACATGGCAGAAAATTCTTAGCAATTCAATTCTCGAACTAATTCCTTGTCTAAAGGAGTCCATGAAATGACCACTAAGACAGACCATACACGATTGGAGAACAGGATTGAAGAACTAACCTCCATCGTAAGACAGTTGGCCATCGGACAACAACAACAACTTAATGTTGTTGACAAAACCAAAACATGTGGCATCTGCACTTCTGCAGATCATCCTACTGATGCATGCCCAACATTGCAAGAAAGTGAGACACCTGAGGCTGCAGTAAATGGTATTTTTGGCACAGGACAACAATACAGGTCTCCTCAACATTATCAGCAACAGAAGTTTGAACCACCTTCTGGATCATACAATCCTAGTTGGAGAAACCATCCTAACTTGAGATATGGTCCTCCACAACAACAAAGGATTCAAACATCTAACTCCCAAAATAAATACCAACCACCGTCATTCAGACAACAACAACAGCATATGCAGCAATCTGCACCCTCTAATGCTTCTGAACCCTCTCTTGATGATTTGATAAAGCAATTAGCAACCAACAATCTTCAGTTTCAACAAAATGTAAGTTCTACCATTCAGGATTTACAAACTCAAATTGGGCAGTTGGCTACCACTGTCAACCAATTGAAATCTCAAGGTTTTGGTCAACTACCTTCTCAACCTGTCATAAATCCCAAAAGTGTGAATGCCATGACCTTGAGAAGTGGGAAGAAAGTGCAGACAGACCCTACAATTTTAAAGCAACAAAGCTTCAATCAGACTAATTCACACCAAAAAGAAGCATTTATCTCTACACCTGGAGATATCTCTGATGAGCCATCTGAATCAGAGGGAAAGTCTGATGAAAAAAGTACACCAGCCTTCGATAAGACATCGAATGATCAACAAAAAGAAGTTTGCCATAAACGATCTGCACTTGAAGCATCTGATGAGACAAAAACCCCAAATTGTGCTGATCAGAAGGTATCTTTACCTTTTCCAAATAGAATGGTCCAATCCAAGCTCAATGTTCATGCAGAATTGGATAAGGAGCTTCTAGATACTTTCAGGAAAGTGGAAGTCAACATACCACTTCTAGATGTTATCAAGCAAATTCCCAAATATGCCAAATTTCTAAAGGACTTGTGCACGCATAAGAGAAGACTCAAAAGGGATGAGAAGAATAGTGTGGGACGCAATGTTTGTGCCTTAATTCAACTCAGCCTCCCTCAGAAATGTAAAGATCCAGGAACTTTCACCATTCCTTGCACAATAGGAAACTCTACATTTGGTTATGCATTGCTGAATCTGGGTGCTTCCATTAATGTTATGCCTTCATCAGTTTATAAATCTTTGAATCTGGGAGAACTGAAGTCAACTGGTGTGGTGATTCAATTAGCCAACAGAAGTACAACACATCCAGCCGGAGTACTTGAAGATGTGCTAGTTCAAGTGAATAAGCTGATCTTTCCAGCTGACTTCTACATTTTGGATATGGAAGATGAGTCATCCATCAATAGAGCAACCTTGATCCTAGGGAGACCTTTCCTCAAAACTGCAAAAACAAAGATAGATGTGCATACGGGGACTCTCTCTATGGAATTTGGAGATGATATCATCCAATTCAACATATTTGAAGCCATGAAGCATCCTATAAAGAATCATTCACTCTTTCAACTTGATGCCATAGATCTTTTTGAGAATGATTATTCTATTGATAATCTACTTTTTGAATTTTTTGATTTTGATTTAGATTACTTAGATAATTTTACTTGCACATGAGATGAATTTGATCTATGTATTGTGTGCTCCAGGATTAATGCTGCAGACCAAACTTCTTGGAAAGATGACATGTTAGACGCAAGTGTTGCAGACATTTCAATCTCAAATAGATCACTGCCTTCCATAATACAACCACCTCATTTGGAGTTGAAGCCTTTGCCTGAACATCTAAAGTATGCTTATTTGGGGGAAAATGAGAAGTTTCCTGTCATTGTAGCAAAGAACCTTCTACCACAACAAGAAGAAAGGTTGTTGCAAACCTTAAGAAGCCATAAACAAGCAATTGGATGGACTTTAGCTGATATTCCAGGCATTATCCCATCTACTTGTATGCATAGGATATTGCTGGAAGAAAACACTAGACCTGTTAGACAACCACAAAGGCGTTTGAATCCAACCATCCTAGATGTGGTAAAGAAGGAAGTAGGTAAGCTTTTGGCAGCTGGTATCATCTATCCCATCTCAGACAGTGATTGGGTAAGCCCGGTGCAAGTAGTTCCTAAGAAGACTGGCATGACTGTAGTCAAAAATCACAATGATGAACTAATCCCTACCAGAATACAAAACAGTTGGAGAGTGTGCATAGATTATAGGAAGCTTAACCAAGCTACTCGCAAGGATCACTTCCATTTGCCCTTCATAGACCAAATTTTGGAAATATTAGCAGGAAAATCTCACTATTGCTTTCTAGATGGTTTTTCAGGTTATTTTCAAATACATATAGCCCCAGAAGACCAGCATAAGACCACCTTCACTTGTCCTTTTGGTACTTTTGCCTATCGAAGGATGCCCTTTGGTCTATGCAACGCCCCTGGAACCTTTCAAAGATGCATGGTAAGCATTTTCTCTGATCTCTTAGAAAGTTGCATGGAAGTGTTTATGGATGACTTCACTGTATATGGTTCTTCTTTTGATGCATGCTTAGAAAGTCTCTCTAAAGTTTTGGACAGATGCATTGAGACTAACCTGGTTTTGAATTTTGAAAAATGTCATTTCATGGTAACAGAAGGTATAGTCTTAGGACACTTGGTATCTAGCAAAGGTTTAGAGGTTGATAAGGCCAAGATAGACATTATTACTTCTCTACCTTACCCCACTTCTGTGCGAGAAGTACGTTCTTTACTTGGTCATGCAGGTTTTTACAGAAGATTCATCAAGGATTTTAGCAAGATTGCACAACCTCTTTCTAAACTACTACAAAAAGATACCAAATTTGTGTTTGATCAAGCATGCAAGGATTCATTTGATGAACTAAAGAAGCGGTTGACAACCACTCCCATCATTCAACCACCTAATTGGACGCTTCCATTTGAATTAATGTGTTATGTATCTAATTATGCCCTTGGTGATGTACTATCTCAAAGAGTTAGCAAGAGATCTCATGTCATTGCATATGCCTCTCGCACATTTGATGCAACCCAATCCAATTACACAACTACTGAGAAGGAGCTTTTGGAAATTGTGTTTGCATTAGATAAATTTCGCTCCTATTTGCTTGGATCTAAAGTTATTGTCTTCTCTGACCATGCAGCTCTGAAATACTTACTGAAGAAGGCAGATGCTAAGCCAAGACTGATTCGTTGGATGCTTCTGTTGCAAGAATTTGATTTAGAGATTAAAGACAAAAGTGGTGCAGAGAACCTTGTAGCAGATCATTTAAGTCGGATCCAACAACCTTGTGAAGAAACTTCAATTGCAGATTCATTCCCAGAAGAGCATCTCTATCATTTGCATGGGAAGGATCCTTGGTATGCAGATTTGGTAAACTATCTGGTTGCTAAAGAAATACCCAAACACTTCTCCAAATCGCAAATTGCCAAGTTGAAAAGTGATGCCAAACACTACATATGGGATGAACCATACCTTTGGAAGACATGTAGTGATCAAATCATTAGAAGATGTGTTCCAGATCATGAAGTTCAGTCCGTACTTACCTTTTGCCATTCCCTAGCTTGTGGTGGACACTTTGGGCCACAACGGACAACTAGAAAAGTACTAGACTCAGGCTTTTATTGGCCGACAATATTTCGTGATGCACACAGATTATGCATAACTTGTGAGCAGTGCCAAAGAATAAGGAGTATTTCGCGCAGAAATGAGATACCCCAACAACCACTTCTCTTTTGTGAGGTATTTAATGTATGGGGTATAGACTTTATGGGTCCATTCCCTGTCTCTTTTGGCTTTGTTTACATTCTGCTAGCTGTTGATTATGTTTCAAAATGGGTGGAGGCAAAAGCCACTCGTACTGATGATGCTCGAGTTGTTGCAAATTTTATCAGGTCTAACATTTTTAGCAGGTTTGGCATTCCTAGAGCTTTAATTAGAGACCAAGGTACTCATTTTTGCAACCGCACAATGGAAGCCCTACTCTGCAAATATGGAGTCATGCATAAAGTCTCCACCCCATATCATCCTCAAACAAACGGTCAAGCTGAAGTTTCTAATCGAGAGATCAAGAAAATCTTAGAGAAAACAGTTCAGCCTAACAGGAAGGATTGGAGCTTGCGCCTTGTTGATGCTTTATGGGCATATAGGACAGCCTACAAGTCACCCATTGGCATGTCTCCCTACAGGATTGTCTTTGGTAAAGCATGTCATCTTCCAGTTGAATTAGAGCATAGAGCATTTTGGGCAGTAAAGAAATGCAACATGGATCTAGACCAAGCAGGAATCCATAGGAAGCTTCAATTGCAGGAACTTGAAGAAATTCGATTAGAAGCATACGAAAACACCAAAATTTACAAAGAAAAGGTCAAAGCTCTTCATGACAAAAAGTTGGCAAGAAAGGAGTTTTCCGTTGGACAAAAAGTTCTCCTTTTCAATTCTCGGCTAAAGCTTATGCCTGGTAAGCTACGCTCTAGATGGTTAGGACCATTTGTAGTTACTAATGTTTTTCCTTATGGTGCAGTGGAAATAAAAAATGAGGTAACTGAAAAAGTCTTCAAGGTGAATGGACATCGTCTTAAACCATTTTTCGAAGGTTTTCAAAAGCACACGGTAGAAGAAGTGCATTTGCACAATGCCACATACTTGCAATAAATTCAAGAGAAGTCTCTCTCTCTCTCTTTCTCTCTCTCTCTCTCTCTCTCTCTCTCTTTCTCTCTCTCCCTATCTCACATTCCTCACTTATAAGTTTCAACTAATCTCTCAACTTCCTTATTCACCTCTTAAATCATCCCAACTATTACACTACATTGAGTTTGCAGGAATAATAACTTGAGTGTTTTAAGAAAAAAATGGAGAAAGCTCTCACCAGGATCAAAATTTTGTTCCCTACTCTCCCCAGAAATTTTCTTAAAGACATTTACAATTGCAGACTTGAACGATTGAGGGCATTAACATTCTTAGGCCTTCCAGAAGATGTTTGTTGGATCATTGAAGCTAAGGTACGTTTAGCAGGTGAATTTCAAGAATTATTTGTTAAAAACATGCCAGGTATGGGAAGAAGTTCCTATGCAAAGAAGAGAAGGGCAAAAAGAATTGGAGTTTGCTACAGGTGTGCAAGATGGACCTGTAACACAAGATGCAAGAACCCTGGAATGGTTTCAAGAAATCGAGAGGACAAAATTCAATTCATAAAGGATGGACTGAGTAAGGAGTCATTGGATGATATCATTCAGACTCTTGAGACGCATCCTAATGGGCATGTACAAGGAGTCCTTCTTGATTTGTTTGAACTGTTCCGTAAGGAAAAAGCACGTTATAGTCTTGGGAATCTAACTTTAAAAGACCCTGTTGTCAGTTTACAAGAAAACTGAATGGGAAGCACATCCTCGACTCTTAGAAGGCGTTTCAGCCGTTACTGGACGTAAAACCAGAGGAAGATGTGAGCCACAATCACAACTACTGTTCATTCTCATACGTGTATATTTGTCATTTACATTGTCTTTTCAATTTATTGGGCCACCATTTTTTTTGAAATTTTCACCCCTGCTTAAAGTCTTTCCCCTCTGACATTCACCTTTTCCTTGAACAAAAAATTCAAACTTTTGCAACAAAAATTCAAACTTTTGCTACCAAATCCTGATCCCGCACTATTCAAGCGATCTCCTTGTCTGATATTGAGTCCCTATAAATTATCAACCTCTATGATATATTTTTTTCAAAAAAGACAGAAACACCGTATATGGATAGGATCAATACTATCTGTGTTTTTGGTGGGTCTAACCTTGGAAAGAATGGAGAATTTCAACATGCAGCTTATACCCTTGGTAAGGTATTAGCTGCAAGAAAAATCAATCTTGTTTATGGGGGAGGGATTCAGGGTTTAAAAGGATGTGTTGCAGGATCTGCACTCACAAAGGGGTGTAACGTCTTAGGTGTTGGCTTAAAAAATGAGAGCACCTCCCACTTCACCCTGGGTACTGAATTGAAGATTGCAACCATGCATGACCGTATGAGATACATGTTAGTTAATTCTAATGCATTTATTGCATTACCTGGTGGTCTTGGAACAATGGAAGAAATTTTTACCATTATATTTTAGGCCTATCGGAATTTTCATAAAAAACCTTTGGGCTTATTGAATATTAATGGCTTTTATAATGGTTTGATATCCTTTTTAGATCATGCAGTAGAGCAGGAGTTCATGCCACAATCCATGCGCAACATCATAGTATCTGCTTCAACTGTTGAACAGCTACTTGAGATTTTGCAAAATCCTACATCTGAGCTCAGTCAAGCAATGCAGCTGGTGAACCAACCAAATCAGGATGGCAGAGATAAAAGAGAACCAGATACAACTCTTCGATTATAACTTTTTCTTACTTTGGTGGTTTTCTCACATTTCTTTTCCTGTCATATGAAATTTCATCTAAGACATTGGGAACAATGTCTTGGATAGGTTGGGGGGAGGATGGTCCGATATCTAAAAAAAAAAACAAAAATAAAAACAAAAACAAAAAACAAAAAAAAAATTTAAAAAAAATTAGGTTCGAATCATAAACTTGCTTTGAGTAAGATGGCTGAGTAAGGAGTTACACTTGACTCTTGATACGCATCTTATGATTAAAAAAAAAAATTTGAATGTGGAAGTATGTTTTTCTTTAGATTTCATAAAATAATTGAAGCAAAATGATTTACATTTCGAGATTAATTAGTTTGCCAACACATATTTGAACTGGATAGATTAGATTTGATAAATATATTACCTGTGAGATTTTGAGCCTTATTATTATTTTCTTTCTTGTGTGATTTTCATCCATGGAATATGTTAATTCAGAACTTGCATTGATTCTTTTTGAAGCTACATTTTCACATGAATTGTACAAAAATGATTGAGGCACTGTTTTTCTTGAACAAACCACTTGACCAAATAACCAAACCATATAATTTTATCCTTTGATCAGCCTTTTGAGCCGATTAGCCTTTTCTTCTTTTTAGCTCACCACAAATAAAAAAAAACTTTGTCTGACCATAGAAGGTGAGGAATACTCGATTTATCATACCATAAGTATTTCAATAAGTGTGGGGGAGATTATTGTTGTCTTCATCGATATCATGGTTGAAAAAAAAAACTGAAGTAATAAATTAATAAATAAACTATTATATTGAAAAAAAATGAAGAAGTGATATCTGTTTCTCACACTTGCACTTAGACTCAGTTCTCAATCCTCACCATTTTCCTTGGTCTAACATTGTATCTCTTTAATATACCATTTCATCTTTCTAATCCCGTTATAACCAAAATAAAGATCTCTTGATTTGTGCATTGCATGTGTACATAGTAGTAGAGAAGTAGAAGATATGCAAGCCTATGATAGTTCATCTTTCATGGATTGAATTTGAGAGAAACACTTACCAAATCAAACACTTGAGAGATTCAGAGTATATCATGTGAGGTTTTATCTTTCTCAATCTATGTTTTTCAAATTAAAGTTGCCTTTCTAAGTAATTTCAAAAATGTGACAAAAGAATGCTTCATGAAATTTTGTGAATTCTTGAGAAATCAACTCAAAACTTTGATGTTCTTTCAAAAAAAAAAAACAAAAAAAAATAGTCACCAATCCTTAACTTAAGTTTTCCTGAGACGTGCAAAAGATAAGTGTGGGGGAATTTGATAAGCATAAATTTCATAAATAATTATCTCTCACTTTTATCTCATTAAGACTTCTTATATGTTCAATTAAGTGGTCTTTGTCATATTTTATGAGTTTGGGTTCATATGAAGTTTAATTGAATTTCTTTGCTTACCCGATTAAAATGACACTATTATAGTATTTTGAGCATAATAGGAGTTTTAGACATCCAAAAATCATGAAATCTATCTTGAATGAAAGCTTAAAGAAGTGTCCATAGTTACAAAGCAAGATCAGACTCTAAATGGGATGTTTAGGACTCCGAAATTATCTCAAAAGATGAGATAATGTTGCTGACATGGAATTTGAACAGTGTGCAAAGATCCGGCTATATCTTGAGATACAGAAGTCATATTGAGATGAAATCACATCTGTTGGACAGCTAAGCTCCGGGGCTACAACTTTTGTTCAGAAGTCAAGCTCTAATTCGGACATGTGAACATCCGAAATTGCGGTGCAAGAAAGTCAAAATTGTTGTGCTCATTGGTGACAAAAATTCAAAAGTGTTTTGCATTTTCAACAAAGCCCATGTGAAAGCAATAAAAAGGTAGAAAAGTAATATCCTAGTTGGTGACTTTCTGAAGATGATGCCTCAAAAATCCTCTATAAATAGAAGGGTTTACAAGAGGAGAAACACACCACTTGGAGATTAACTCCAATACCATTTTCCATCTTTCTTTCTTTCTTGTTAGTTTGTCTCCTACATGGAAGGCTTAGTTTTTCTTTATTGTTAGTTTGCCTCCTACATGGAAGGCTTAGTTTTTCTTTATTGTTAGTTGCCTCCTACATGGAAGGCTTAGGATTTATTTGTTGTAGTTTCCTCGTACATGGAAGGCTTAGTTTTTCTTTGTTGTTAGTTTGTCTTTTTCTTTGTTGTTAGTTTGCCTCTTTCTTTGTTGTAAGTTTGCCTCCTTCATGGAAGGCTAGGTTTGTAGTTTCAATTCAAGGATTCAAGCTATTTTCATTTTAACTTTGAGGTCTTGATCTTTATTTACATGCTTATTGAGTGATTTCTACTCTGCTTTACTATATTCTTCAATTTTATTCTTTAATCAAAGTTTGATCGGTTGACGTATTTTGATTAATGCATAATTGATTTATAATTGGTTTTTGATTGGTAAATCATTTTCCAAAAGTTTGAAGAGTAGAAATTAAGTAATTGAATTGAAGGTTTTCATTTTATTACTTACTTCAACTGAATTCTGATTGTGAAATTGGTTTAGATAAAAGATTAAGTGGTTACTAAATCTTGTTGATCATAATCAATTAAATTCTGAGAGGTTTCTTAGTAGAGAATTCAAGGATCATTTTAGGGGTTCCAGATGATCCTAGGTTGATAAACACAATGTATGATTTTAGTGATCAATGATTAGTTAAGAAAATAGCCTCTGAATTCCAAAGTTGATAATTGTTAAGTCCAATTAATTTCATTCTGTATTTTGTATTTAGAACTCAACATCGCATCTTTACAAAACCCCCTTGTTCTAATTTTCTCCTTATTTGCTTAAGAATCTGAAATGGTCTTTGGGAGATGACCTAGGTTGTACCTTATACTATACTAATAGTTTGGGGGAAATCTAAAAATTATTTTTGCGCGTTTGCGACGAGCGTGTCAGGTAGCAATGACCAGTCACAAGGAAAAGGTAAAAGGTAGGAACCTTGAGAAGTCCAAGGTAGAATGCTTCAGATGTCATAAGTTTGCTCATTATGCCTTTGATTGTTATACCAAACTGTCTAATTATAAAGAAAAGGAGGAGAGCTCAAATTTTGCGAAGAAAGAAGCGAAAACCTTGTTAATGATTGTTCATGATGCAAAGGTCAATGAACTAGAAATTTGGTATATTGATAGAGATTATAACAATCACATGAGTGAAAGTAAGTCATCTTTCTAATTCATAAATGAAAACTTCCATTTTACTGTAAGTTTTAGTGATTGTTTTAGCATGAAAGTGATGGAAAAAGATGAAGTAAAAATTAAAACAAAAAATAAATTTGTGGAAACTATTTCTAATGGTCAATTATAAGAAAAATTTTATATGATACCCTTAGCAAGGGTTCTTGTTAAAATACTTGATCCTACTAGAAGTGTCATTGCAGTTGTAAAAGTGAGTTTAAATAGGCTATTTCCATTGAAGATTGAAAGCATTCAATCTAATTTGATAATTAAAGTTATAGATTCTTATTGGTTATGGCATTATCGATATAAGCATCTAAGTTTCAATGAATTAAAGACCTTACATCAGAAATATATGGTAATAGGTCTTTAACAAATCACCACTCCTTCCCAAGTTTACAAAGAATGTGTTTGTTAATGAAAACATCATTCTAAATTGCCTAAAGGTTAGTCATGGAGAAAAAAAAGGCCTTTTGGAATTGGTGCATTCAAATATTTGCAAATCGATAAAACTTTTTTTCAATGGAGGTAAAAAGTATTTAATTACTTTTATTGATTATTTTTCTAGGAAAATATGGATATTTTTTTAGAGGAAAAATTAGAAGCTTTATCTATGTTTAAGAGCTTTAAAGCTCGAGTAGAAAATGAATTAAGAATGACTAAGTCTCTTTGAACAGATCATGGTGGAGAGTATTTCTCAAATGAGTTGTCTACTTTTTGTGGAGAGTATGAAATCCAAAAGGAGTTGACAACATCATATACACCACAACAAAATGTAGTATTAGAAAGAAAAAATTGAACCACTCTTAACATAGTCTGAAGCCTTCTAACTAAAAGAAATGTTTTTAAAAACTTTTGGCCTGAACCAGCTAATTAAAGTGTACACATTCTAAATAGAAGTCCCATATTTGTTATACATAATATGACATCAGAAGAGGCACGGAGTGGAAGAAAATAAACTATGGACCATTTCAAAATTTTTGGATGTGTTGCCTATGCTCATATTCCTAACCCCAAAGATATCAAAATTAGATGATAAAAGAGAAAAATGTATTTTTATTGGTGTTAGTGATTAATCAAAAGTCTATAAACTTTATAATCCTAATACTAAGAAAATAATTATTAGTCGTGATGTTGTTTTGATGAAGACAAGTTTTGGAAAAATAATAATGGAGGCGTAGGAAAAATTTTCACAAGTTTTGATGAATAAAATGAAGATGAAATGTTATTCCATCTGCTACACTTAAAGAAGAGAGATCTTAACGAGCTTAAAAAAGACCTTGGATGGTTGATTATAAAGTAACTGGAATTAAAGATATTATTACTCACTTTGCTTTTATTTTTAGAATATGACCCTACAACATTTGAAAATGTTGTCAAAGAAGAAAAATGGAGAAAATCGATGGATGATGAAATAGATGCAATTGAAATGAATGACACTTAGGAACTATATGATCTTCCAAAAAGGAACAAAATCATTAGCATAAAATGGGTTTTCAAAGCAAAACTCAAAGAAAATGGTCAAGTTGATAAGTACAATGCATACTTGGTGGCTAAAGGTTACAAACCAAAGTATGAGGTTGATTATACTGAAGTATTTTTTTTACCAATTTCAAGACATGACACAATCAGTTTGGTAATTGCATTGACAACATAAAATTCTTGGCTTATTTTTCAGTTAGATGTCAAATAAGTCTTTTTACATGAATATTTGGAGGAACAGATATTTATTGATCAACCCCCTGACTATGTGAAAATAAGGAATGAACACAAAGTCTTACAAATTTAAAAAGGCACTTTACGAGTTGAAACAAGCTCTTCGAACTTGGTATAGTTGTATTGAGTCTTATTTTCTAAAGCTGGTTTTCAAAGTGCCCTTAAGAACATGCATTATTTGTTAAATTTGGAGAAAAAAGGAAACTAATCATGGTATGTTTGTATGTTGATGATCTTATATACACTGGAAATTATGTTGTCATATTTGATGAATTTAAGAAATGTATGATGAATGAATTTGAAATGTCTGATCTTGATATGATGCATTATTTTCTTGGGATAAAGGTAGTGCAATCAAATGATGGGACCTTTCTCTATCAAAAGAAATATATGGAAGAAATTTTAAAAAGATTTCAAATGAAAGATTGTAATAATGTAAATACTCCCATTAAGCATGGTTTGAAATTACACTGATTCTGAAGGAAAGAAGATAAATAACACACTTTATAAGCAAATTGTAGGTTGTTTGATGTATTTAATGAGAATTAAGCCTGATATAATGTATTATATAAGTTTAATTAGTAAGTATATGGAGAATCCCATAAAACTACATTTGTTAGCTACCAAAAGGATTCTATGTCATTTGTAATGAAGTAGACATTTTGGTTTGCTTTACAAGAAAGGTGAAAAGACCAACCTAGTAGGCTTTATTGACAATTATTATGTAGGAGATCAAAATGATAGAAAGAGTACATTCAGGTGTGCTTGTAAATGAGGGTGCTAGTAGTTATGATTTACAAACAATTGTTAATAGTTATGTTATTTTAAAGGTTTGTCATCTCAAAGATTTAGCAACTCAATGTCATCTCAAAAGTTTAGTTGTTTGAGTTTTATATAATCAATCATTTTAATGAAATATTATGAGAATTGGTGGTAAGCATTAGTAACAGTAACAGTAATACTCTTTGATATCAATATAATGATAATGTGCCTTTCAGTTTCAATTGTCTTTTTAATCTTAAAAACTATAATAACAATAATAGTTTGTTGGTCCCAGACTATTATAGAATCCTGATAAATATCTTTTATTACTATCCCTTAAGAAACCCCCCCTCAAAAACTAGCTGCATTTGGATTTTCTGTGGAGCTTCCATCCACATTTACGCTTAGGGGAATTCATAGATGCAATGATGAATGTCCTCTAGTTCTAGGTTGCATCTACAATAGGTTCTTGACTGCAAAGTTAAACAACAATGAAGAAGATTTATAGTTAGCAGGGATTCATGGAACAAAATTCAAAGAATGAGACAAATTTTCTCTACTAACTTTTATTTCCACAACTAACTCTAATGCTTGTCTAGGCAAGGTTCGTAATGTGTGGCCAAGTAACTTGATCATGAAAAAGTAATTCATAACCTTCTTTCACTATGTAAATCCCTTCTATCTTTTGGTCCCAAATATATATATATATATATATATATATATATATATATATATAATTGATGGATGAAGTGAAATTCTAAGGTCAAAAAGGGCTGGTTGAACATCCTAGTTTATATAAGTGTATATCGGGCGTAGTTGAAATTATTCCTCATGTATAAGATTGCATGTTTTTAGTTGCAAGTCATGGATATCGATGTACATGACTTGGTTGCTTAATAGTACTTATCGTAACCGAAATTACAACAAAATGACGAACTCTAATGTTTTTAGAAAGAATGTTATATGATTGGGGAGTTGCCACCAAAATTTTTTAAAGGGAAAATATTTGGAAAAAATCCTAACAAAGGAAGAGTTCTAAGTTCGGAAATCAGCTACGAATAGGGAAGGTGTTAGCACCCTACTCGTCCCTTCTGAAGAACGGTACCCTTAAATTGAGTGTATAATCTTAATATATTTGAAAATTATTTAATCTCTTAAATAGGATAAAAATAAATAGGTTTATGAAAATAGTCTGACAGGACTTGACCATACTCCTATGCATTCCTTGGTGCAATAAAAAATTTAAGATAACGTAGTTCTGGTTGAAGAGTTGATCTTTAGAGATATTGAAAAAATAATATTTTTAGATAACTGAGAGATTGTTTAAAAGTGTTTTGAATACAGAAATTCTTATTTCATATATGCACAAGATCCGAGACAAATAAGGGTTGCATTAGGAGCTATATGATCTTCTAGATACTGGACGGCAAGATACGTTACACGTCCTCATTGCATGAGATTTGAAATTTTTAAAACCTTACAACAGTTTTTTTGAAGTTTAAATTAAAGATAAGAATTTAATTAAAAGGATGAAATAAGTAATATATGCTCAAAGTTTAAGGAAAATGAAGGTTACACTAAGAGTTACATGATTCTATGGATATTGAACAATAGGGTATGCTATATGTATGTATTAAGAGTTCATTGTGTGAGATCTAGACTTTTAAAACTTTAAAATATATTATATATTTTTTTAAATTAAAATAATAGAAATTTGGTTGAAAGATTTAAATATTTTTCTAAATCCATATATGCTCAAAGTATAAGACAAATAAAAGTTGTATTCAGACTTGTATAATTCTCTAAACATTGAATAATAGGGTATGTTATACATCTGTATTAAGACTTTATTGTATAAGATTCAAAATTTTAAAACTTTAAAATATATATATATATATTTGAAATTTAAATTAACAATAATAATTAATTGAAAAAATTAACTGAATAATACTTAAATGTTTTTCTAAACCCACGCTCAAAGTTTAAGATAAATAAAAATTATATTGAAATTTATATAATTTTTTTAACATTAAATAATAGGATATGTTACACATATGTATCAGAAGCTCATTATCTAATATTTAAGAAAATTCTAAGATTTTAAAATTTATTTTTAATATTTAAATTAAGGATATTAGAACAAAAAATTTAAGCTTTACATCGTAGAATTAAATTTTCAAAAATACTCGTTTTTCTCCTTTTTTTTTTAGAAACCTAACTCTATTTACAATTAATTCCTCAAAGGTACCCAATATTACTTATACAGCATCGTGGACTTAAAATTTGGGCTGAGTCACATTGCATTTGCCGAAGGGGATAAATAACCCAACTTTGTAAATCCTGGGGGTGGATTCGGGTTCCTAAGGGCTTCACTTTTCGCACCTCTCTTTTTTTTTTGCACCCTCCTTTAATTTTTTGAAATTTTTTTATTACCATTTCACCCTTAACACCTTTTCATCTCTTCTGCAAGTATTCGTATGTGTAAACACCTATTTATGTCCGAGGCCTCCAACCTTTAAAATTAATCAAGAAACCAATAAATAAATAAAAATAAATAAACAAATATAAAAAGAATAATAAATAGTAGGTATAAATGAAAAATATATAAATC
Organism: Canavalia gladiata; assembly: GCA_037954105.1. Classification (NCBI taxonomy): domain Eukaryota; kingdom Viridiplantae; phylum Streptophyta; class Magnoliopsida; order Fabales; family Fabaceae; genus Canavalia; species Canavalia gladiata. The sequence goes on from CM075662.1 coordinate 4,650,580, forward strand.
AAAGCACAACATGAATAAAAACAAAGCTGAAAAGGATTAAATTTATAAAAAGAAAATACAAGAAATCAGAAAACAGAAAACAGAAAACAGAAAAAGAAAATACAAGAAAACAGACAAACAGAAAACAGACAAACAAAAAACAGACAAGCAGAAAACAGACAAACAGAAAACAGACAAATAGAAAAACGATAATAAATTTTTTTTTATAGAATAAACTTCTGGAAAAATAAAAAACATTTTAAAGGAAATAAACAAAAATCAGAAAAACAAAGGTTAAAATCTAAAAAAATAATATATAATAAAAATAAATAAATAAAAAATATATAAATAAATAAATAAATACAACAGAATTAAAAAAGGGAAAAACAAACCATTAAAACAAAAATTCTGAAAATTCTGAACTAAAAAAAATATAATAAAAATAAAAATATATATATATATAGAAGTAAAATGAAAATTAATGAAGGAAGTTTTAAAAGAAAATAAAAAAATTGGAAATCTTAATTTTCTGGTTTTGGAAAATTAGTAAAAGATTCAAAGAGGAAAAAGGATGAAAAAACAAAATCAAAAAAAAGAGGGGCAAAGTAAAATTATTTACAAAAAAGGACAAAATCCAAAAGGCAAAAAGGAGGGGGTAAGAAAGGAAATTAGGAAGGAACTGGGGCCTATAAAAAAGGACGAAGGCAGAATGGAGAGGGGGTTTTTTTTCTTTTTCGGATTGGAGAAAGAGAAAAAAAGGGGATTTTTCTGGAAGCATTCAGATTTGTTCTGGAATTCAAGCATCTTGAATTGGCACTAGAACGATCGGATTCAAGAAAACAAGTTTTAAGGGGACTCTTGTTGAAGAAGCCAGGGGAGAGAAGAAGAGTTCCGGAGGTACTTCATAAATCTTGATCTTCAGCATCAGTTGCAACGACGTGGGTCTAACCAGGTTAGCTATTCCCTATCATGCCAAATTAAAATGCCCAGAGTATGTTATACGAATCAAGAATGGAATAACTCGCATGCTTAGTATCAAGAAACAGATTGCAATGAATAATGATGAATTCTGCATGCTGTGTTAGGAGGTTTAGCTACAAATATTAGTATTGAGATCGTTGTATATGATCCGCGCGAAGAGAAATAGAACTCCGATGCAAATCTTGATTCATAATTCTTAATTAAAAAACTACATAAAGGTGTTAATTCTGGAAAATTAACATGAATGCAACCAGATCAGTCTTGCACACATACTTGATGCTATGTTTGTTTGTGATTCCAAGTTCTGTTATACCAATGTTGTAAATTCTTGAAGTTGATCATATGCCCCGTTCGGATTTCGGTTTGTGATGATTCACATTTCTTGAATCTCTAACTAAAATAAAGTTTACGAAGTGAATTTAAAAGACTGGTTCATAATGCCGCGATTAAATGGTTGCGGTCTGTAAATCGAGTCCATGAACCCACCATAGAGTGGTAGTTGAATTTGCCTAGCCCCAGTGGTCAAGTTAGTATATAGTCGGGGCAGTTCTTCCCATTTGAAAACCAATGAGAATGACTAAATATTGAAACAGTTGTTGCATATCTAGCTAAAACAACCACCATTAGAGGTAGAAGAAATTAATGCCAGGCTGAATGTAGTGCAAGCATTTGTAGAGGGCACTCCGATCCAGCAAGATTTGATGCAACATCTAAAAAGAATATTAGATATTGAGCTGTTGGTGCACAGTCTTCAAAATGTAGAATTAGTCTGCAACACATTGTTAAACTTTATCAGTGAGCATAAGACTACCTTACATTAAAAAGTGGCTTTGGAAAGAAGCCTCTGATCAACTGGAGAACAAGGAATACATGCACTCCAAGCTAAGGAGTCATGTGTTAATGGCTAATTGGAGGTAAGGAAAGGATATATCCAGAAAGGTAACGTGGACCCACTCCTCATACACAGTATGTGGTGATCATAATATATGTTGATTTGGAGTTTAACAAGAGGAGTGGCCAAACAGTGTGGCCAAAGAAAGTTTCAGGAGAAATGTCATGAAATTTACGTAGAGTCCAAATTCATGTTCAGGAGGATGCTTTTTCATTAATTTGAGGCGTTAAATGGTGTAACCGCTGGCTTAGCCTGGTAGCAGAGGGTGCTGCCTACAATTCTCTCAATCGGTGTTCGAATCCCAGCACGCCAACTTTGATATTTTAATTCGTATCCCATTCAACTCTTATAGATTTTAAATTAAAACTAAAGCATCAAACACACAATAGATGCTTGGTTAAGCGGCGCTGCTATTTGCCCCTAACTGCTAGACATTGAGTTCGAATCCCTCCTGTTGCGTTCTGTCATTTTATCATAAAATTGTCATGCTAATACCCAACAAGCACCATGACCTGAATTTACTTCACTGCCCCTGGGAACCATATGCATATTACTCCATTGCTGTTGAACTTTTCACAGAATACCTATCCTGCCCCTGCCACAGTAATTACCCTAATACCCCTAGGAAAATTCAAGAATCCCTATTTTGTCCCTAAAAATTATAAAAATTACAAAAAATTATAAAAAGTCCAGAAAATTAATAAAAAACTTCTAAAAATCCAGAAAATTATGAAAATTACAAAAAATTATCAAAAATCCAGAAAATTATCAAAAATTCAAAAATTAATAAATAATTCCAGTAAATAATAAAAAATCCAAAAAAATTCCAGAATTAATAAAAAATTCCAGAAATTCAAAAATTAATAAATAATTCCAGTAAATAATAAAAAATCCAAAAAAATTCCAGAATTAATAAAAAAATTCCAGAAATTCAAAAATTAATAAATAATTCCAGTAAATAATAAAAAATCCAAAAAATTTCCAGAATTAATAAAAAAATTCCAAAAATTCAAAAATTAATAAATAATTCCAGTAAATAATAAAAAATTCAAAAAATTCCAGAATTAATAAAAAATTCCAGAAATTCAAAAATTAATAAAAAATTTCAGAAATTCAAAAATTAATAAAAATTCCAGAATTAATAAAAAATTCCAGAAATTCAAACATTAATAAAAAATCCAGAAAATTCATAAAAATTTATAAAAATACAAAAAATTCATAAAAGTACAGAAAATCTATAAAAATACAAAAAATCCAGAAAATTCATAAAAATCCCATAATTTCTAAACAATTACATTAAAAACTCAATTACCCCAAAAGTCAAAAGATAAAAATTCTTCTATTAAATTCAAGTTTTTCTTTTACTCAAAGACAAAATAGTTTGCAGTTTTTCTTTTCTTTTCAAAATTCTGAAAATCTTTTTTCAAATGTTTTGGGATTTTTAAGTCTCACGCAATGGACTCTAAATGGGGAGCTGGCGGTTTACCTGCTGTTCAACGTTTAGTAGTTCATATAGGCCCCTGTGCTGCCTTAGCCGCCTCGGGTCTTGTGCATGAGTGGACTTAAGGTCCCCTTCGAAATAAAAAAACATCTTTTCCTAAATATTTTGGGATTCTAGGTCTCACGCAATGGGCTCTAAATGGGGAACTGGCGGTTTACCTGTTGTTCAGCATTTAGTAGTTCGTATAGGCCCCTGTGTTGCCTTAGTCGCCTTCGGTCTTGTGCATGAGTGGGCCAAAAATCCCTCCCAAAGATAAAACTTTCTCAAAACAAAATCTTTAAAATAATCTTTTCTCAAGCATTTTCGAGGGTCAAGCCTTCACAAACCAAATAATCTTTTCTCAAGCACTTTTTGAAGGTCAAGCCTTCATAAACCAGAACTACGTAAGCCTTGAGTTTCCCATTGCACCGGGGAATACGTAGGAGCAGGATCAAGTCCTGTCAGGCTAACCTCCATCAAGTTATTTATTTCACATTAATTAAGGGATCAAACAGTTTTCAAATAATCACACACTCAATTTAAGGGTACTGTTCTTCGGAACAGGCGAGTGGGGTGCCTAACACCTTCCCCACTTGTAACCGACTCCCGAACCTAAATCTCATCTAGGGTTTTTCCAAATCTTTTTCCCTTAAATAAAAATTTGGTGGCGACTCCACATCATCGAGCACAATCATTTTTAAAATTTTAGCGAGTTCGTCGTCTCGTCGGAATTACGGTTGGGACAGATGGCGACTCCACTGGGGATACTTAGAGAGTCAAACCTGTTTATTTGAGTGTATTTTATATTTGATCCCTTTTTCCTATTTATATGATTTAATTATTGTATGTTATTTATTTATTGATTTATTCTTGTTTTATTGTTTGCTTACTCTCTCTACACCCTAGGATAGACAAACAATAAATTGCTATATATCTGTGCAAGTTCCCCAATTGCAGGTATCCCAAAATAAAGTGCCCTCCATGCATTACATGTTATTATGAGTGGGGCCCTATACCCGGGTCTGAGTGCTGCCCAGGATTAGAGGGATCTAGTGGTGTCATGCTGGGACTTACGTCCTGTATGGCTATCATGAAAATCCCAGCTAGAGTGCGTCCTATTCATAATGCCCTGCAACTAGTGGCTACTTCTACTGTTGTGGCAAGCATTGTGAGCTGGAACTTGGCTCTAGTGACCTTTATACCCTAGGATTACAACCTACCTTGGAAAGGCTCATGCATTAAAAGCCCTAGATCCATAGGACAGGTTACCTCTCTAGGACACGAGGAGGGCACGCCCTATTTATACGACATCAGCTCTGTAAGATTTTATTTACCTGTGACTATAGAATTCTAAATTTAAAAGAAAAAGTGTACAAAAAATAGGAGAGAGAAGAAAAGAAAGAAAAGTGTACAAGAAATAGGAGAGAGAAGAAAAGAAAGGAAAGTGTGCAAAAAAGGAGGAGAGAAGAAAGGAAAGTGTCAAAAAAAAGGGGGGAAAATCAAAATGAGGAACAAAATAAAAAAAATAATAACCAAAAAAGAGGGAGGGAGGATAGTAAGAGTAACCATGTCCTGTTGTCTTCATGCATACCCTATACATTAATATCATTCATTTAGGGTCTAACATACTTGTTTGTATCTTTTTCTTACGAGAGGTCAGGTTCTCGGTGACTATCGTGAAAGGGGGTGAAATGGAAATTAATGTGGAATCTGAACAGTTGAAGAAGAAGAGACGCATCGGTGTCAAAATAACAGACTTGGCCAGCTTAGAGGTGTTTGCAAACAAGTTGACAAGTATCCAGCAAATGGCCGTCACCAAAAAGTTTGGCAACATACTGAGACTTTTAAAAGTTCAAGTACAAGAAGGAGCCCTTACTGCCATGGTGCAATATTATGATCCGCCGCTCCGGTGCTTCACATTCTCAGACTTTCAGCTGGCTCCCACTCTAGAGGAGTTCGAACAGATTTTGGATCTGCCATTAGAGGGAGCTAGGCCGTATCATTACCTAGAACATCATTCCTCCTTCCGGGCAGTCGCACAGGCTTTGGGGTTACAGACTGGGGAACATTTGGCAGGTTATCAGACAAAAGGCCAAGTCAAGGGGTTCACTAGAGAATTTCTAGAGAAGTACATGCAACACTTAGCCGACAACAACCAGTGGGCTATATACATGGATGTGTTAGCCCTTACCATCTATGGGTTAGTTCTTTTCCCTTACATAGACGACTTCGTTGATCTGAGTGCAGTCGATATCTTCCTAGCCAAAAGAGATAGAGCAGAAAATCCTGTGACGGCCCTGTTGGCAGATGTTTATTGCACGCTGAACTTCTGTCATGAGAAGAAGAGAACTAGGTTGATTTGTTGCCTACCCGTGTTATTCATATGGATCACAGCCCACATTTTCAAAAGGGACATGAAGACACAACATCCCATAGCAGACTTCTTGAACTACCAGCTGAAACAGATGAGCAATCTCGAATGGTCTTCCCACTTCGCCAACTTAACCGAAGACCAGGTTAGATGGCAACCTTCGTGGCAGCAAAGAACGGAGGTCATCTATCATTGCAAGGGGTTCCCAAATGTACCCCTCATGGGAGCTAGAGGTTGTATCAGTTATAACCCGATACTGGGACAGAGACAGTTGGCCTACCCTATTAAAGCACCCCCGTCTGACGAACTACTGACTCCTTTCTACTTAAAGTATGAAGGAGACTTTGCCGAGAACCTCCGCAAAGTTCGAGAGGCATGGGAAGGGGTCACCCGCAAAGGAAAAGAACTGGGAGTGCGAAGCTGCGCTGCTAAAGAAGAATACAAACAGTGGGTTAGAGACAGGGTGCAACACATCAAATTGCCATTCAAACCATCTGTTCCTCCGTCCAAGAGTCAAATGGCATCCACAGAGTTTGAAGACGAGGTTGTCAAAAGCCTGAGAGAGAAACTAGAGGCCATGACCAAAAGAAACGCTCAGCTAGAGGGAGAGTTGCTGAAAGAACGACAAGAGAGCGCTGCGTGGCGAAGAGAAGATGAAGTGAATAAAGCTCTCTTAGCTTCTATCCGAGATCAGCAGAAAGGAGGACGAGAGCGTGCTTCTCGGGTACACATGAGTTTGCAAGCGGCCAACAAAGAGCTCGGCATGAGAGCACAAGAAAGGGACGCCGCACTCCAAGAGAACAGCCAGTTGAGGAATGCCTTGGAACAGATAAGAGCCAAGGTCCGCAACAACCGAGAAGAAAAAAATCAGATCCTAGCTGCGAAAAGGAAAGCCCAAGCAGAGGCAGACAATGTGACAAAAGAGAGAAATGAATTGTTGCAAAAGATAGAGGATATGAAACAGCAAATTGAAGGCCTACTCATAGCCTGGCAGGATGAGGTGAACGAGGAAAAATGGAAGGTCCTCGAGATCATAAGAATGCAGCAAAAAGGCATAAAGGATATACAAAAGGAAAGCGGGTGGTATAAAGATACGGCTGAACACTGGATCAGATGCTTTCAAAGGCTGGCATACCTAGCGAATACGGCCATAGAAGAGTTACCGCAATCACTCAAGAAGGCAGAAGCTTCTCTGCATCCACTCCACACCCCGCCTGAAGTAGACTTTTTCATTCAAACTTGTAAAGACCTAGTCTTAAGGATGAAAAAATATATTGTACTGGCCAAGCAAGAGGAAAGAAATGTAAAATAGACATCATCTATGTTGAATAAAACGAGCTCTTCTCTGCAATTCCACATTAATTTCCATTTCACACTCACAAGCATGAAAGATGCACACGATCAGCACACTGTCAAATTCTGGTCCCTCCGCATCCGCCGCATAGTCAAATCTTTTTGTTATTATTACTCAATTAAATAAATTTAACTTTTTTAAACAGGTAACAAAATAGCGGGCTTACGACTCCCTCGACATTCATATAGCACCAGATCAAGAACCAAAATCATGAGTGAGCTGGAAACACAGAATGAGGAGCTCCGCAGTGAGGTCGTGGAATTAAAAGATCAAGTGGCTAAGCTCATGAAGCTACTTGAGAAAAACGCAGAGGGACCCGCAGGCACTGGGGCACTTGGGGCAGCCAATACATCTTTGCCTTTTCAGACTGTCACTGAACAAGATTGGCCGTATGGCTTACCACCCGGCTTTGAACCTCCTCATGGGTCTCAAGAAATATTGGCTGGTGAAAACCATAATGCGATACCGCTCCACATAAACCTTACTTCCCATCAGCCTCACCCAAACTTTCCTGCTGGACCTCCACACCCGAACCTTAACCCTCACAACCCTCATACCAATCCACCAACTTACTTGCATCCTACTAATACAACAGGCTATCAACCATACTCACATCCAGCCTACGCAAACATGAACCCCTACCCTTATAATACAAACACTTCTTCTGCTTTCCCTACACATACAAACCCATCTTTCCCTTCTCATATTAACCCATCAACCACATATCCATATAATGTCCACCCTGACTATGCCCATATGAACACGACCGCCACAGAAGATCCTACATACTCTGTGCCAGTCGCTGTTCATCCAGCAAACCCACACCAGCCACATCCCTACGGTCATGCCACGAGACCCAGGGAACCTTATGCTTTACCTTTTCAGGCCAGCCGGCCTCTAAATGAGCCATGGCCAAGAATGGCGGACCAAGAAGCCCTCCTCGGAGGGAGATGGACGCATCTAGAAGAGAGAGTTAGGGCAATCGAGGGAGGCGGATATGGAGTAGTCGAGGCTTCTGAGCTCTGCCTCGTACCAGACGTCATCATACCTCCGAAATTCAAGACTCCGGAATTTGAGAAATACCGAGGGGTTGGCTGTCCGAGAAGCCATCTAACGATGTATTGCAGAAAAATGGCCTCTCACTCACACAACGACAAGCTGCTTATTCACTGTTTTCAAGACAGTTTAACAGGGGCAGCGGCCAGCTGGTATACCCAGCTCGAGAGGTCCTACATCCGTTCATGGAAGGACTTAGCTGATGCCTTCCTCAGGCAATACAAGTATAACATCGAGATGGCACCCGATAGGACTCAACTGCAGAACATGATCAAGAAAGAAAATGAGTCCTTCAAAGAATACGCTCAGAGGTGGAGGGAGCTAGCCGCTCAAGTCCAGCCACCCCTGTTGGAGCGAGAAATGATTAGCACATTCATGGAGACGCTCCCCGCACCCTACTATGATAAGATGGTAGGCAGTGTCTCGGCGAATTTCTCGGACATGGTACTGATAGGAGAACGCATAGAAAGTGGTCTACGCCGAGGAAGAATTATACATAACGCCGTCGGCAATGTGAGCACGAAAAAGCCGACAAATAATACATGGAAGAAAAGGGAGGCTGAGACCCATTATATCTCCGCAGATCCAAACCGACCAACTCCCACACAACCCATATATCAATCAACCACAACCCCACCTAACTACCAAACACCCTACCAATCACAATATCCCAAGCACCCGCATATGGTAGCCTCCGCCCAACCTGCTCACCAACCATCCTACAACCCACCTACTCAATACCATCCAAATACTACCATTACAGTTCCATCACCTCAAACCTTCTCTCAACAACGACCCTCTATGCCATGGAACCAAAGTACCAACCAACCTCAACCGAAAACCAACAATAACCCGAGGAAAATAGTGCAATTCGACCCGATTCCAATGAGTTATTCGGAGCTGCTGCCCCGTTTGATTCAAAACTCTTTGGTCGCACTGGTACCCATGAAACCTTTGGAACCCCCATTTCCGAAGTGGTACAATCCTGACGCAAAGTGCGAATACCACGCAGGGACAATAGGGCATTCTACTGAAAATTGTCTGGCCCTGAAACACAGGGTCCAGAAGCTGATTAATGCCAAATGGCTCAATTTTGAAAAGGATACTCCTAGTGTGGGGAGCAATCCACTGCCAAACCATGGGGGAGCAGGACCCTCGGTAAATTGCGTTGAAATTGAGGAGGAAGTGAATATGGTCGATGAATCCTTCCCAGGGCATCCTAAACCCCTGATTATCCGCTACACCGAACCGTCGGTCTCACTGACGCCCAACGGGATAAGACCTGTCACAATTAAAGTGCCAGGACCTTTCCAATACCACAGTAACAGGGAGGTGCCGTGGAGGTATGATGTAAAAGTTCTGGGAGGAAAAATTGAAAAGGATATATTGGAGAGCTCTCCACCTGACATAACCAACATAGCCGGAATAGGAGGAATGACCAGGAGTGGTCGCATCTACGCTCCTGCTGAAGAAGCAAGAAGGCAGCCGGCCACTCAGGAAAAGGAGAATCGAGTCGGAACGGAGCTTGAAACTGCCGTCAAGGAGGCAGAGAAGGAACTAAAGAAGGCCGTCTCAGATGAAGAGGCCTGTGAGTTCCTAAAACTGATAAGGCAAAGCGAGTATACAGTAATAGAACAGCTGAACCGTATACCCGCCAAAATCTCACTACTTGCCTTATTAATGAACTCAGAGCCCCATCGAAAAGTACTACTAAAGATTCTGAATGAGGCTCACGTGGTCCACAACATCTCAGTGGACAAATTTGAGGGAATCGCCAATAACCTGACCGCCAACAACTTTATAACTTTCGCTGACCGTGAAATCCCGGAGGAAGGAGCAAGACATAACAGGGCATTGCATATATCGGTCAAATGCATGGATCACATTCTAGCTAGAGTCTTGATAGACAATGGTTCTTCTCTGAATGTGATGCCTCAATTGACTTTTTCCAAACTACCACACGATAGGATCCACATGAGGCCTAGCTCTACGGTAGTAAGAGCATTCGATGGATCAAGACGGGAAGTGATTGGTGAAATAGACTTGCCAGTCCAAATTGGCCCGGTCTTCTTCGACGTAACTTTCCAAGTAATGGATATTCAGCCAGCCTACAGCTGCCTACTAGGTAGGCCATGGATTCATTCCGCCAAAGCGGTCCCTTCAACTTTACATCAAAAGCTGAAGTTCATCATAGACGATAGACTAATTATCGTCTCGGCGGAAGAAGACTATTTGGTCAGCAAACCCACTAATCCTCCTTATATTGAGGCTGCCGAAGAAGCTTTGGAAACTCATTTCCAAGCTTTAGAAGTCGCCAATGTCACTACAATTAAGGAAGGTGATGTGGTTGACCGTGGGCTGCCCCCTAAAGCTCTGATGATGATGGCCCGAGTGATGCTAAAGAATGGGTTCAAGCCAGGCGGCAAACTGGGGCAAAATAAGGGCGGTTTATCTCAGTCATTATTAATGGAAAAGAATAGACGGCGATATGGGTTGGGATATCAACCCACTGAAGAGGATAAGGCAGTAAGACCCCGTTATAATAAGGTCCCTCTGTGCCACATATCACAAAGTTTCCGAAGTGCCGGCTTCGAAAACTCAAGCATGATCGCGGTCATAGACAAGGAAGAGACGTTGACTCTGGAAGATTTGGTGATGCCCTGTCCCCCTGGACGAGAACTGACCAATTGGGAAATTTTCGATCTACCTCTGACTTTTGGTTCAGTTCAAATGTAATTCTGTAATTGTCATAACAAAATTTTATACATAAACATTTTGTACATATTTTCGACAAGTAATAAATACAGTTGCATTACCCAAAAATACTCTCCTCTACTCCTCAAATACTTCCTCATGTTAAATATATATCTTATTTCTTCTTCTCATACCTAACACGCAGATTCGATCCGAAACCGCCTCGTGACGATAATGCTAGTATTGTATTAGGCGATTTCGACTGTGTTGATGACCTGGTCGACGAAGAGGCAGAATTTGAATGTGAACCCACCGACGAGATGTTGAGATTAGTGGAACGCGAATCTAAAACAATTGAACCTCATCAGGAACCCGTGGATTTAATCAATTTAGGGACCGAAGAGAATGAAAAAGAAGTCAAGATAGGCACGCTCATTGCTGGAGACAATCGTGCGCGGTTGATCTCACTCTTACAGGACTATAATGATATCTTCGCCTGGTCTTATCAAGACATGCCAGGCCTAGACATTTCTATAGTAAAACACAAGCTGCCTATGAAAGCTGGATATGCACCCGTCAAACAGAAGCTAAGAAGGATGAAACCGGAAATGTCTCTGAAAATCCGGGAAGAAGTAAGAAAACAGTTTGACGCCGGCTTCTTGGCTGTTGCAAATTACCCCGAATGGGTTGCTAACATAGTACCAGTCCCCAAGAAAGATGGGAAGGTCCGGATGTGTGTAGACTACAGAGATCTTAATCGTGCCAGCCCAAAGGATGACTTCCCGTTACCTCACATTGATGTGCTGGTAGATAACACCGCGCAGTTCTCTTACTTCTCCTTCATGGATGGTTTCTCAGGCTACAATCAGATTAAGATGGCCGAAGACGACAGAGAAAAGACCACCTTTATCACGGCCTGGGGAACCTTTTGTTACAAAGTCATGCCCTTTGGATTAAAAAATGCTGGTGCAACCTATCAGAGGGCCATGGTAACATTATTCCATGACATGATTCACAAGGAGATAGAAGTCTACGTGGATGATATGATCGCCAAATCCCGGACAGAAGGTGACCATCTTATGGATTTGCAGAAGTTATTTGAGAGGCTTCGAAAATTTAAGCTGCGATTGAATCCGGCTAAATGCACCTTCGGGGTTAAATCAGGAAAGCTGTTGGGCTTTATCGTCAGTGAAAAGGGGATTGAGGTAGACCCTGACAAAGCCCGGGCAATCATAGACATGCCAGCTCCTAGAACTGAAAAAGAGATCCGAGGCTTCCTAGGAAGACTCAATTATATCTCCCGATTCATTTTTCAGTTAACAGCCACATGTGAGCCGATCTTTAAGCTACTGCGCAAAAATCAACCCTCGAGATGGGATGAGGATTGTCAGGACGCTTTTGAGAAGATCAAATCATATTTACAAAACCCACCGGTACTAGTACCGCCAGTGGCTGGAAGACCCTTGATATTATATCTGGCAATTACAGACCAATCAATGGGTTGTATACTCGGTCAACATGACGAATCTGGGAAAAAGGAGCAGGCTATATATTACCTGAGCAAGAAATTCACGAGCGGAGAAGCTAAATATTCACTCTTGGAACGAACTTGTTGTGCTTTGGCATGGGCGGCACATCGCCTAAGACAGCATATGCTAAGTCACACCACATGGTTGATATCCAAGATGGATCCGATCAAGTACATATTTGAGAAGCCTGCATTGTCAGGACGAATTGCGAAGTGGCAAATGGTGCTATCGGAATATGATATCCTGTATGTAACGCAGAAATCTGTCAAAGGCAGTGCACTCGCAGAATATTTAGCCCAACAACCGCTAGAAGACTACCAGGCCATGCAACCGGAATTTCCTGATGAGGATCTGATGGCGATCTTTGGTGAAAAAGGAAAGGCAGAGGAAGAAAAATGGATGATGTTGTTCGATGGTGCGTCTAATATGATGGGCCACGGTATAGGAGTTGTACTGATTTCTCCAGAGAGACAGTATATACCTATTACCGCCCGACTAGCCTTCGACTGCACGAATAATATGGCAGAGTATGAAGCTTGTATCTTAGGGATTCAAGCAGCGATCGAAGCTAAAGTGAAACGCCTAGAGGTCTACGGTGACTCAGCCTTGGTCATCCACCAAGTCAGGGGAGAGTGGGAGACCAAAGACACAAAGCTAGTGCCGTACCAGGCCCATCTCCAGGGGCTGCTAGAATACTTTGAGGAGATCACCTTCTCACATATACCACGGGAAGATAATCAACTAGCTGACGCCTTAGCCACCTTGTCCTCTATGTTTGAAATTGGACAAGAAGAAAATATGCCTCTCATTCACATCCAGCATCGTTCCAGACCGGCATTTTGTCAAACAATAGAGGTGGAACCGGATGGAAAACCATGGTATCATGACATCCGACAGTTCTTGAGGAATAAAATATACCCCGCCGATGCATCTGAAAACGACAAGAGAACCTTACGAAGATTGGCCACAGGTTTCTTCCTCAATGGAGAAGTCCTATACAAGAGAAATTACGATATGGTTCTGCTCAGATGCGTAGACGCGACAGAAGCCGAAAAAATTTTAAAAGATGTCCACGAAGGGTCTTTTGGTACCCACGCCAATGGACATGCCATGGCAAGAAAAATCCTCAGGGCTGGATATTTCTGGTTGACTATGGAAGCTGACTGTTGCAAACACGTCAAAACCTGCCACAAATGTCAGGTATACGCAGACAATATCCATATGCCGTCAACGTCGTTGAACGTGCTGTCTTCACCATGGCCGTTCGCCATGTGGGGAATAGATGTCATTGGCCCGATAGAGCCTAAGGCATCCAATGGACACCGCTTCATATTAGTCGCCATCGACTACTTCACAAAATGGGTCGAGGCTGCCTCATATGCTAGTGTGACTCGCAATGTGGTAGTCAGATTCGTGAAGAAAGAGCTAATCTGCCGATATGGATTACCCAGTAAGCTCATCACAGACAATGGCTTAAATCTTAACAATAAGATGATGTCGGAATTATGTAACCAATTCAAAATCCAACATCACAACTCATCCCCATACCGACCGAAGATGAATGGGGCGGTCGAAGCGGCAACCAAGAACATCAAGAAGATAATTCAGAAAATGGTTCTCTCATACAAAGAATGGCACGAAATGCTCCCATATGCATTACATGCATATCGAACCTCTGTCCGCACATCTACTGGGGCAACGCCATTCTCATTGGTATACGGAATGGAGGCCGTACTCCCAATCGAGGTCGAAATCCCCTCATTGAGAGTCCTGATGGATGCTAAACTGGAAGAAGCCGAATGGGTCCAGGCTCGGATGGATCAGTTAAACCTAATTGAAGAGAAGAGGTTGGCAGCGATATGCCATGGTCAATTGTACCAAAGACGAATGAAGAGAGCATTCGATAAGAAGATCCATCCTCGGGAATTTCAAGAAGGAGACTTAGTGATCAAGAAGCTATTGCCTATGCAGAAAACGCTGCAAGGGAAATGGTCTCCAAATTACCATGGACCTTATGTGGTTAAGAAGGCTTTCTCCGGAGGCGCCTTGATCTTGGCCGACATGGATGGGAAAGATTTGCCTAACCCCGTCAATTCAGATGCCGTCAAAAAGTATTACGCTTAAAAAGGAGAGCCCGCTAGGTCAACCATCAAAAGACCTAGGCAAAAGTTAGGGCAATACAAGAAAAAAAGCCCGCTAGGTCAACCATCAAAAGACCTAGGCAAAAGTTAGGGCAATACAAGAAAGAAAAGCCCGCTAGGTCAACCATCAAAAGACCTAGGCAAAAGTTAGGGCAAAACAAGAAAGAAAAGCCCGCTAGGTCAACCATCAAAAGACCTAGGCAAAAGTTAGGGCAATACAAGAAAGAAAAGCCCGCTAGGTCAACCATCAAAAGACCTAGGAAAAAGTTAGGGCAATTCCAAACAAGAAACATCCTAAGCCGAAAACCAGAAAGGGCGGTTTAGACAAAAGGCGGCATCGACGAAACAAGATTCGTACCCTTTAATTCAAGAGGATACAAAAGGGTAGTAGACAATCTCCATCTATACTGGGGCAAAATCCATTGTAATCTGTGTTTCATGCTAAGGCAAAAACGGGCAAGTATCTATAGATCTAGTGAGAGGTTCAAAAAAAAAACTGGTCTGGAACAAGACGAGTAAACTGGGGCAAATTTTGGCTCTTCAGAAGCTGGGGATATCAAGGCACGAAGAGATCGTCAAAATACAATACTAGCATTTTTCGTCATGAAGGCATCACCGTCAACCAAAGCTATTTCACCAAACACCTTGTCATAAAATACCTTATGACTTTTCGACTATCTTGTTAATTTCCTGTCACATGCAACTGTATTTCTATTGTCAAAATGTATATGCAGAATGTAACCTCTCGTTTTAATGACAATTGCTGATTACTAACACTGTACTAAAGCAAAAGTTATGTCGAAATTTTCTTAATGACAAGTTCTTTTGACCCAAAAAGTCTTACTAAAACAGCGCATGCAACAAATATGCCTCCCAAAGTAATCAAAGAAACAAACAATTTATAAAATCCAGCTCACTCTGAAGGATCTGATCGGTGCTAGAAGAAAGCCAAGGAGTCAGAGTCTGCAAACAAAATCATGAGGTTCATTCTTGCTCACTGGCCTATGTTGTCAGGCCATAGCATTGCATATTTGCATTCTGGCTCACTGGCCTATGTTGTCAGGCCATAGCATTGCATATTTGCATTCTTGCTCAATGGCCTATGTTGTCAGGCCACAGCATCACATCTTTTCATTCTTGCTCACTGGCCTATATTGTCAGGCCATAGCATCACATCTTTTCATTCTTGCTCACTGGCCTATGTTGTCAGGCCATAGCATTGTATATTTGCATTCTTGCTCACTGGTCTATGTTGTCAGGTCACAGCATTGCATATTTTCATTACTGCTTTAAGGCCTATGTTGTCAGGCCTCCGTAGTTTAGATTTACTGCTTTCAGGCCTATGTTGTCAGGCCACCATAGTTTAGATTTACTGCTTTAAGGCCTATGTTGTCAGGCCGCCTTAGTTTAGATTTACCGCTTTCAGGCCTATGTTGTCAGGCCACCCTAGTTTAGATTTACTGCTTTTAGGCCTATGTTGTCAGGCCGTCATAGTTTAGATTTACTGCTTTCAGGCCTATGTTGTCAGGCCGCCGTAGTTTAGATTTACTGCTTTCAGGCCTATGTTGTCAGGCCATCCTAGTTTAGATTTACTGCTTTCAGGCCTATGTTGTCAGGCCACCATAGTTTAGATTTACTGTTTTCAGGCTTATGTATTCAGGCCACCATAGTTTAGATTTACTGCTTTTGGGCCTATGTTGTCAGGCCGCCTTGTAGCTTAGATTTACTGCTTTTAGGCCTATGTTGTCAGGCCGCCATGTAGTCTAGATTTGCTGCTTTTAGGCCTATGTTGTCAGGCCGCCATAGTTTAGATTTACTGCTTTCAGGCCTATGTTGTCAGGCCGCCGTAGTTTAGATTTACTGCTTTAAGGCCTATGTTGTCAGGCCGCCCTAGTGAAGATCTACTGCTTTCAGGCCTATGTTGTCAGGCCGCCTTAGTTTAGATTTACTGCTTTCAGGCCTATGTTGTCAGGCCTCCGTAGTTTAGATTTACTGCTTTCAGGCCTATGTTGTCAGGCCACCATAGTTTAGATTTACTGCTTTAAGGCCTATGTTGTCAGGCCGCCTTAGTTTAGATTTACTGCTTTCAGGCCTATGTTGTCAGGCCTCCGTAGTTTAGATTTACTGCTTTCAGGCCTATGTTGTCAGGCCACCATAGTTTAGATTTACTGCTTTAAGGCCTATGTTGTCAGGCCGCCTTAGTTTAGATTTACTGCTTTCAGGCCTATGATTGTCAGGCCTCCGTAGTTTAGATTTACTGCTTTCAGGCCTATGTTGTCAGGCCACCATAGTTTAGATTTACCGCTTTTCAGGCCTATGTTGTCAGGCCGCCATAGTTTAGATTTACTGCTTTCAGGCCTATGTTGTCAGGCCACCATAGTTTAGATTTACCGCTTTCAGGCCTATGTTGTCAGGCCATCCATGGACTTCTAGTATTACTCTTGGAACTTTTTCAAAAGTCTGCCTCGGACATAAGGTGTTCACGTCTTTACCCATTTCCTACTACGATAATTCAGAGAATCGCTTCTCACATTATCTGGTAAGAAAATGAGTAAAGAGGGGCAAACTGTAAACACCTATTCATGTCCGAGGCCTCCAACCTTTAAAATTAATCGAGAAACCAATAAATAAATAAAAATAAATAAACAAATATAAAAAGAATAATAAATAGTAGGTATAAATGAAAAATATATAAATCAAAGCACAACATGAATAAAAACAAAGCTGAAAAGGATTAAATTTATAAAAAGAAAATACAAGAAATCAGAAAACAGAAAACAGAAAACAGAAAAAGAAAATACAAGAAAACAGACAAACAGAAAACAGACAAACAAAAAACAGACAAGCAGAAAACAGACAAACAGAAAACAGACAAATAGAAAAACGATAATAAATTTTTGTTTATAGAATAAACTTCTGGAAAAATAAAAAATATTTTAAAGGAAATAAACAAAAATCAGAAAAACAAAGGTTAAAATCTAAAAAAATAATATATAATAAAAATAAATAAATAAAAAATATATAAATAAATAAATAAATACAACAGAATTAAAAAAGGGAAAAACAAACCATTAAAACAAAAATTCTGAAAATTCTGAACTAAAAAAAATATAATAAAAATAAAAAAATATATATATATAGAAGTAAAATGAAAATTAATGAAGGAAGTTTTAAAAGAAAATAAAAAAATTGGAAATCTTAATTTTCTGGTTTTGGAAAATTAGTAAAAGATTCAAAGAGGAAAAAGGATGAAAAAACAAAATCAAAAAAAAGAGGGGCAAAGTAAAATTATTTACAAAAAAGGACAAAATCCAAAAGGCAAAAAGGAGGGGGTAAGAAAGGAAATTAGGAAGGAACTGGGGCCTATAAAAAAGGACGAAGGCAGAACGGAGAGGGGGTTTTTTTTCTTTTTCGGATTGGAGAAAGAGAAAAAAAGGGATTTTTCTGGAAGCATTCAGATTTGTTCTGGAATTCAAGCATCTTGAATTGGCACTAGAACGATCGGATTCAAGAAAACAAGTTTTAAGGGGACTCTTGTTGAAGAAGCCAGGGGAGAGAAGAAGAGTTCCGGAGGTACTTCATAAATCTTGATCTTCAGCATCAGTTGCAACGACGTGGGTCTAACCAGGTTAGCTATTCCCTATCATGCCAAATTAAAATGCCCAGAGTATGTTATACGAATCAAGAATGGAATAACTCGCATGCTTAGTATCAAGAAACAGATTGCAATGAATAATGATGAATTCTGCATGCTGTGTTAGGAGGTTTAGCTACAAATATTAGTATTGAGATCGTTGTATATGATCCGCGCGAAGAGAAATAGAACTCCGATGCAAATCTTGATTCATAATTCTTAATTAAAAAACTACATAAAGGTGTTAATTCTGGAAAATTAACATGAATGCAACCAGATCAGTCTTGCACACATACTTGATGCTATGTTTGTTTGTGATTCCAAGTTCTGTTATACCAATGTTGTAAATTCTTGAAGTTGATCATATGCCCCGTTCGGATTTCGGTTTGTGATGATTCACATTTCTTGAATCTCTAACTAAAATAAAGTTTACGAAGTGAATTTAAAAGACTGGTTCATAATGCCGCGATTAAATGGTTGCGGTCTGTAAATCGAGTCCATGAACCCACCATAGAGTGGTAGTTGAATTTGCCTAGCCCCAGTGGTCAAGTTAGTATATAGTCGGGGCAGTTCTTCCCATTTGAAAACCAATGAGAATGACTAAATATTGAAACAGTTGTTGCATATCTAGCTAAAACAACCACCATTAGAGGTAGAAGAAATTAATGCCAGGCTGAATGTAGTGCAAGCATTTGTAGAGGGCACTCCGATCCAGCAAGATTTGATGCAACATCTAAAAAGAATATTAGATATTGAGCTGTTGGTGCACAGTCTTCAAAATGTAGAATTAGTCTGCAACACATTGTTAAACTTTATCAGTGAGCATAAGACTACCTTACATTAAAAAGTGGCTTTGGAAAGAAGCCTCTGATCAACTGGAGAACAAGGAATACATGCACTCCAAGCTAAGGAGTCATGTGTTAATGGCTAATTGGAGGTAAGGAAAGGATATATCCAGAAAGGTAACGTGGACCCACTCCTCATACACAGTATGTGGTGATCATAATATATGTTGATTTGGAGTTTAACAAGAGGAGTGGCCAAACAGTGTGGCCAAAGAAAGTTTCAGGAGAAATGTCATGAAATTTACGTAGAGTCCAAATTCATGTTCAGGAGGATGCTTTTTCATTAATTTGAGGCGTTAAATGGTGTAACCGCTGGCTTAGCCTGGTGGCAGAGGGTGCTGCCTACAATTCTCTCAATCGGTGTTCGAATCCCAGCACGCCAACTTTGATATTTTAATTCGTATCCCATTCAACTCTTATAGATTTTAAATTAAAACTAAAGCATCAAACACACAATAGATGCTTGGTTAAGCGGCGCTGCTATTTGCCCCTAACTGCTAGACATTGAGTTCGAATCCCTCCTGTTGCGTTCTGTCATTTTATCATAAAATTGTCATGCTAATACCCAACAAGCACCATGACCTGAATTTACTTCACTGCCCCTGGGAACCATATGCATATTACTCCATTGCTGTTGAACTTTTCACAGAATACCTATCCTGCCCCTGCCACAGTAATTACCCTAATACCCCTAGGAAAATTCAAGAATCCCTATTTTGTCCCTAAAAATTATAAAAATTACAAAAAATTATAAAAAGTCCAGAAAATTAATAAAAAACTTCTAAAAATCCAGAAAATTATGAAAATTACAAAAAATTATCAAAAATCCAGAAAATTATCAAAAATTCAAAAATTAATAAATAATTCCAGTAAATAATAAAAAATCCAAAAAAATTCCAGAATTAATAAAAAATTCCAGAAATTCAAAAATTAATAAATAATTCCAGTAAATAATAAAAAATCCAAAAAAATTCCAGAATTAATAAAAAAATTCCAGAAATTCAAAAATTAATAAATAATTCCAGTAAATAATAAAAAATCCAAAAAAATTCCAGAATTAATAAAAAAATTCCAGAAATTCAAAAATTAATAAATAATTCCAGTAAATAATAAAAAATTCAAAAAATTCCAGAATTAATAAAAAATTCCAGAAATTCAAAAATTAATAAAAAATTTCAGAAATTCAAAAATTAATAAAAATTCCAGAATTAATAAAAAATTCCAGAAATTCAAACATTAATAAAAAATCCAGAAAATTCATAAAAATTTATAAAAATACAAAAAATTCATAAAAGTACAGAAAATCTATAAAAATACAAAAAATCCAGAAAATTCATAAAAATCCCATAATTTCTAAACAATTACATTAAAAACTCAATTACCCCAAAAGTCAAAAGATAAAAATTCTTCTATTAAATTCAAGTTTTTCTTTTACTCAAAGACAAAATAGTTTGCAGTTTTTCTTTTCTTTTCAAAATTCTGAAAATCTTTTTTCAAATGTTTTGGGATTTTTAAGTCTCACGCAATGGACTCTAAATGGGGAGCTAGCGGTTTACCTGCTGTTCAACGTTTAGTAGTTCATATAGGCCCCTGTGCTGCCTTAGCCGCCTCGGGTCTTGTGCATGAGTGGACTTAAGGTCCCCTTCGAAATAAAAAAACATCTTTTCCTAAATATTTTGGGATTCTAGGTCTCACGCAATGGGCTCTAAATGGGGAACTGGCGGTTTACCTGTTGTTCAGCATTTAGTAGTTCGTATAGGCCCCTGTGTTGCCTTAGCCGCCTTCGGTCTTGTGCATGAGTGGGCCAAAAATCCCTCCCAAAGATAAAACTTTCTCAAAACAAAATCTTTAAAATAATCTTTTCTCAAGCATTTTCGAGGGTCAAGCCTTCACAAACCAAATAATCTTTTCTCAAGCACTTTTTGAAGGTCAAGCCTTCATAAACCAGAACTACGTAAGCCTTGAGTTTCCCATTGCACCGGGGAATACGTAGGAGCAGGATCAAGTCCTGTCAGGCTAACCTCCATCAAGTTATTTATTTCACATTAATTAAGGGATCAAACAGTTTTCAAATAATCACACACTCAATTTAAGGGTACTGTTCTTCGGAACAGGCGAGTGGGGTGCCTAACACCTTCCCCACTTGTAACCGACTCCCGAACCTAAATCTCATCTAGGGTTTTTCCAAATCTTTTTCCCTTAAATAAAAATTTGGTGGCGACTCCACATCATCGAGCACAATCATTTTTAAAATTTTAGCGAGTTCGTCGTCTCGTCGGAATTACGGTTGGGACAGATGGCGACTCCACTGGGGATACTTAGAGAGTCAAACCTGTTTATTTGAGTGTATTTTATATTTGATCCCTTTTTCCTATTTATATGATTTAATTATTGTATGTTATTTATTTATTGATTTATTCTTGTTTTATTGTTTGCTTACTCTCTCTACACCCTAGGATAGACAAACAATAAATTGCTATATATCTGTGCAAGTTCCCCAATTGCAGGTATCCCAAAATAAAGTGCCCTCCATGCATTACATGTTATTATGAGTGGGGCCCTATACCCGGGTCTGAGTGCTGCCCAGGATTAGAGGGATCTAGTGGTGTCATGCTGGGACTTACGTCCTGTATGGCTATCATGAAAATCCCAGCTAGAGTGCGTCCTATTCATAATGCCCTGCAACTAGTGGCTACTTCTACTGTTGTGGCAAGCATTGTGAGCTGGAACTTGGCTCTAGTGACCTTTATACCCTAGGATTACAACCTACCTTGGAAAGGCTCATGCATTAAAAGCCCTAGATCCATAGGACAGGTTACCTCTCTAGGACACGAGGAGGGCACGCCCTATTTATACGACATCAGCTCTGTAAGATTTTATTTACCTGTGACTATAGAATTCTAAATTTAAAAGAAAAAGTGTACAAAAAATAGGAGAGAGAAGAAAAGAAAGAAAAGTGTACAAGAAATAGGAGAGAGAAGAAAAGAAAGGAAAGTGTGCAAAAAAGGAGGAGAGAAGAAAGGAAAGTGTCAAAAAAAAGGGGGGAAAATCAAAATGAGGAACAAAATAAAAAAAATAATAACCAAAAAAGAGGGAGGGAGGATAGTAAGAGTAACCATGTCCTGTTGTCTTCATGCATACCCTATACATTAATATCATTCATTTAGGGTCTAACATACTTGTTTGTATCTTTTTCTTACGAGAGGTCAGGTTCTCGGTGACTATCGTGAAAGGGGGTGAAATGGAAATTAATGTGGAATCTGAACAGTTGAAGAAGAAGAGACGCATCGGTGTCAAAATAACAGACTTGGCCAGCTTAGAGGTGTTTGCAAACAAGTTGACAAGTATCCAGCAAATGGCCGTCACCAAAAAGTTTGGCAACATACTGAGACTTTTAAAAGTTCAAGTACAAGAAGGAGCCCTTACTGCCATGGTGCAATATTATGATCCGCCGCTCCGGTGCTTCACATTCTCAGACTTTCAGCTGGCTCCCACTCTAGAGGAGTTCGAACAGATTTTGGATCTGCCATTAGAGGGAGCTAGGCCGTATCATTACCTAGAACATCATTCCTCCTTCCGGGCAGTCGCACAGGCTTTGGGGTTACAGACTGGGGAACATTTGGCAGGTTATCAGACAAAAGGCCAAGTCAAGGGGTTCACTAGAGAATTTCTAGAGAAGTACATGCAACACTTAGCCGACAACAACCAGTGGGCTATATACATGGATGTGTTAGCCCTTACCATCTATGGGTTAGTTCTTTTCCCTTACATAGACGACTTCGTTGATCTGAGTGCAGTCGATATCTTCCTAGCCAAAAGAGATAGAGCAGAAAATCCTGTGACGGCCCTGTTGGCAGATGTTTATTGCACGCTGAACTTCTGTCATGAGAAGAAGAGAACTAGGTTGATTTGTTGCCTACCCGTGTTATTCATATGGATCACAGCCCACATTTTCAAAAGGGACATGAAGACACAACATCCCATAGCAGACTTCTTGAACTACCAGCTGAAACAGATGAGCAATCTCGAATGGTCTTCCCACTTCGCCAACTTAACCGAAGACCAGGTTAGATGGCAACCTTCGTGGCAGCAAAGAACGGAGGTCATCTATCATTGCAAGGGGTTCCCAAATGTACCCCTCATGGGAGCTAGAGGTTGTATCAGTTATAACCCGATACTGGGACAGAGACAGTTGGCCTACCCTATTAAAGCACCCCCGTCTGACGAACTACTGACTCCTTTCTACTTAAAGTATGAAGGAGACTTTGCCGAGAACCTCCGCAAAGTTCGAGAGGCATGGGAAGGGGTCACCCGCAAAGGAAAAGAACTGGGAGTGCGAAGCTGCGCTGCTAAAGAAGAATACAAACAGTGGGTTAGAGACAGGGTGCAACACATCAAATTGCCATTCAAACCATCTGTTCCTCCGTCCAAGAGTCAAATGGCATCCACAGAGTTTGAAGACGAGGTTGTCAAAAGCCTGAGAGAGAAACTAGAGGCCATGACCAAAAGAAACGCTCAGCTAGAGGGAGAGTTGCTGAAAGAACGACAAGAGAGCGCTGCGTGGCGAAGAGAAGATGAAGTGAATAAAGCTCTCTTAGCTTCTATCCGAGATCAGCAGAAAGGAGGACGAGAGCGTGCTTCTCGCGTACACATGAGTTTGCAAGCGGCCAACAAAAAGCTCGGCATGAGAGCACAAGAAAGGGACGCCGCACTCCAAGAGAACAGCCAGTTGAGGAATGCCTTGGAACAGATAAGAGCCAAGGTCCGCAACAACCGAGAAGAAAAAAATCAGATCCTAGCTGCGAAAAGGAAAGCCCAAGCAGAGGCAGACAATGTGACAAAAGAGAGAAATGAATTGTTGCAAAAGATAGAGGATATGAAACAGCAAATTGAAGGCCTACTTATAGCCTGGCAGGATGAGGTGAACGAGGAAAAATGGAAGGTCCTCGAGATCATAAGAATGCAGCAAAAAGGCATAAAGGATATACAAAAGGAAAGCGGGTGGTATAAAGATACGGCTGAACACTGGATCAGATGCTTTCAAAGGCTGGCATACCTAGCGAATACGGCCATAGAAGAGTTACCGCAATCACTCAAGAAGGCAGAAGCTTCTCTGCATCCACTCCACACCCCGCCTGAAGTAGACTTTTTCATTCAAACTTGTAAAGACCTAGTCTTAAGGATGAAAAAATATATTGTACTGGCCAAGCAAGAGGAAAGAAATGTAAAATAGACATCATCTATGTTGAATAAAACGAGCTCTTCTCTGCAATTCCACATTAATTTCCATTTCACACTCACGAGCATGAAAGATGCACACGATCAGCACACTGTCGAATTCTGGTCCCTCCGCATCCGCCGCATAGTCAAATCTTTTTGTTATTATTACTCAATTAAATAAATTTAACTTTTTTAAACAGGTAACAAAATAGCGGGCTTACGACTCCCTCGACATTCATATAGCACCAGATCAAGAACCAAAATCATGAGTGAGCTGGAAACACAGAATGAGGAGCTCCGCAGTGAGGTCGTGGAATTAAAAGATCAAGTGGCTAAGCTCATGAAGCTACTTGAGAAAAACGCAGAGGGACCCGCAGGCACTGGGGCACTTGGGGCAGCCAATACATCTTTGCCTTTTCAGACTGTCACTGAACAAGATTGGCCGTATGGCTTACCACCCGGCTTTGAACCTCCTCATGGGTCTCAAGAAATATTGGCTGGTGAAAACCATAATGCGATACCGCTCCACATAAACCTTACTTCCCATCAGCCTCACCCAAACTTTCCTGCTGGACCTCCACACCCGAACCTTAACCCTCACAACCCTCATACCAATCCACCAACTTACTTGCATCCTACTAATACAACAGGCTATCAACCATACTCACATCCAGCCTACGCAAACATGAACCCCTACCCTTATAATACAAACACTTCTTCTGCTTTCCCTACACATACAAACCCATCTTTCCCTTCTCATATTAACCCATCAACCACATATCCATATAATGTCCACCCTGACTATGCCCATATGAACACGACCGCCACAGAAGATCCTACATACTCTGTGCCAGTCGCTGTTCATCCAGCAAACCCACACCAGCCACATCCCTACGGTCATGCCACGAGACCCAGGGAACCTTATGCTTTACCTCTTCAGGCCAGCCGGCCTCTAAATGAGCCATGGCCAAGAATGGCGGACCAAGAAGCCCTCCTCGGAGGGAGATGGACGCATCTAGAAGAGAGAGTTAGGGCAATCGAGGGAGGCGGATATGGAGTAGTCGAGGCTTCTGAGCTCTGCCTCGTACCAGACGTCATCATACCTCCGAAATTCAAGACTCCGGAATTTGAGAAATACCGAGGGGTTGGCTGTCCGAGAAGCCATCTAACGATGTATTACAGAAAAATGGCCTCTCACTCACACAACGACAAGCTGCTTATTCACTGTTTTCAAGACAGTTTAACAGGGGCAGCGGCCAGCTGGTATACCCAGCTCGAGAGGTCCTACATCCGTTCATGGAAGGACTTAGCTGATGCCTTCCTCAGGCAATACAAGTATAACATCGAGATGGCACCCGATAGGACTCAACTGCAGAACATGATCAAGAAAGAAAATGAGTCCTTCAAAGAATACGCTCAGAGGTGGAGGGAGCTAGCCGCTCAAGTCCAGCCACCCCTGTTGGAGCGAGAAATGATTAGCACATTCATGGAGACGCTCCCCGCACCCTACTATGATAAGATGGTAGGCAGTGTCTCGGCGAATTTCTCGGACATGGTACTGATAGGAGAACGCATAGAAAGTGGTCTACGCCGAGGAAGAATTATACATAACGCCGTCGGCAATGTGAGCACGAAAAAGCCGACAAATAATACATGGAAGAAAAGGGAGGCTGAGACCCATTATATCTCCGCAGATCCAAACCGACCAACTCCCACACAACCCATATATCAATCAACCACAACCCCACCTAACTACCAAACACCCTACCAATCACAATATCCCACGCACCCGCATATGGTAGCCTCCGCCCAACCTGCTCACCAACCATCCTACAACCCACCTACTCAATACCATCCAAATACTACCATTACAGTTCCATCACCTCAAACCTTCTCTCAACAACGACCCTCTATGCCATGGAACCAAAGTACCAACCAACCTCAACCGAAAACCAACAATAACCCGAGGAAAATAGTGCTATTCGACCCGATTCCGATGAGTTATTCGGAGCTGCTGCCCCGTTTGATTCAAAACTCTTTGGTCGCACTGGTACCCATGAAACCTTTGGAACCCCCATTTCCGAAGTGGTACAATCCTGACGCAAAGTGCGAATACCACGCAGGGACAATAGGGCATTCTACTGAAAATTGTCTGGCCCTGAAACACAGGGTCCAGAAGCTGATTAATGCCAAATGGCTCAATTTTGAAAAGGATACTCCTAGTGTGGGGAGCAATCCACTGCCAAACCATGGGGGAGCAGGACCCTCGGTAAATTGCGTTGAAATTGAGGAGGAAGTGAATATGGTCGATGAATCCTTCCCAGGGCATCCTAAACCCCTGATTATCCGCTACACCGAACCGTCGGTCTCACTGACGCCCAACGGGATAAGACCTGTCACAATTAAAGTGCCAGGACCTTTCCAATACCACAGTAACAGGGAGGTGCCGTGGAGGTATGATGTAAAAGTTCTGGGAGGAAAAATTGAAAAGGATATATTGGAGAGCTCTCCACCTGACATAACCAACATAGCCGGAATAGGAGGAATGACCAGGAGTGGTCGCATCTACGCTCCTGCTGAAGAAGCAAGAAGGCAGCCGGCCACTCAGGAAAAGGAGAATCGAGTCGGAACGGAGCTTGAAACTGCCGTCAAGGAGGCAGAGAAGGAACTAAAGAAGGCCGTCTCAGATGAAGAGGCCTGTGAGTTCCTAAAACTGATAAGGCAAAGCGAGTATACAGTAATAGAACAGCTGAACCGTATACCCGCCAAAATCTCACTACTTGCCTTATTAATGAACTCAGAGCCCCATCGAAAAGTACTACTAAAGATTCTGAATGAGGCTCACGTGGTCCACAACATCTCAGTGGACAAATTTGAGGGAATCGCCAATAACCTGACCGCCAACAACTTTATAACTTTCGCTGACCGTGAAATCCCGGAGGAAGGAGCAAGACATAACAGGGCATTGCATATATCGGTCAAATGCATGGATCACATTCTAGCTAGAGTCTTGATAGACAATGGTTCTTCTCTGAATGTGATGCCTCAATTGACTTTTTCCAAACTACCACACGATAGGATCCACATGAGGCCTAGCTCTACGGTAGTAAGAGCATTCGATGGATCAAGACGGGAAGTGATTGGTGAAATAGACTTGCCAGTCCAAATTGGCCCGGTCTTCTTCGACGTAACTTTCCAAGTAATGGATATTCAGCCAGCCTACAGCTGCCTACTAGGTAGGCCATGGATTCATTCCGCCAAAGCGGTCCCTTCAACTTTACATCAAAAGCTGAAGTTCATCATAGACGATAGACTAATTATCGTCTCGGCGGAAGAAGACTATTTGGTCAGCAAACCCACTAATCCTCCTTATATTGAGGCTGCCGAAGAAGCTTTGGAAACTCATTTCCAAGCTTTAGAAGTCGCCAATGTCACTACAATTAAGGAAGGTGATGTGGTTGACCGTGGGCTGCCCCCTAAAGCTCTGATGATGATGGCCCGAGTGATGCTAAAGAATGGGTTCAAGCCAGGCGGTAAACTGGGGCAAAATAAGGGCGGTTTATCTCAGTCATTATTAATGGAAAAGAATAGACGGCGATATGGGTTGGGATATCAACCCACTGAAGAGGATAAGGCAGTAAGACCCCGTTATAATAAGGTCCCTCTGTGCCACATATCACAAAGTTTCCGAAGTGCCGGCTTCGAAAACTCAAGCATGATCGCGGTCATAGACAAGGAAGAGACGTTGACTCTGGAAGATTTGGTGATGCCCTGTCCCCCTGGACGAGAACTGACCAATTGGGAAATTTTCGATCTACCTCTGACTTTTGGTTCAGTTCAAATGTAATTCTGTAATTGTCATAACAAAATTTTATACATAAACATTTTGTACATATTTTCGACAAGTAATAAATACAGTTGCATTACCCAAAAATACTCTCCTCTACTCCTCAAATACTTCCTCATGTTAAATATATATCTTATTTCTTCTTCTCATACCTAACACGCAGATTCGATCCGAAACCGCCTCGTGACGATAATGCTAGTATTGTATTAGGCGATTTCGACTGTGTTGATGACCTGGTCGACGAAGAGGCAGAATTTGAATGTGAACCCACCGACGAGATGTTGAGATTAGTGGAACGCGAATCTAAAACAATTGAACCTCATCAGGAACCCGTGGATTTAATCAATTTAGGGACCGAAGAGAATAAAAAAGAAGTCAAGATAGGCACGCTCATTGCTGGAGACAATCGTGCGCGGTTGATCTCACTCTTACAGGACTATAATGATATCTTCGCCTGGTCTTATCAAGACATGCCAGGCCTAGACATTTCTATAGTAAAACACAAGCTGCCTATGAAAGCTGGATATGCACCCGTCAAACAGAAGCTAAGAAGGATGAAACCGGAAATGTCTCTGAAAATCCGGGAAGAAGTAAGAAAACAGTTTGACGCCGGCTTCTTGGCTGTTGCAAATTACCCCGAATGGGTTGCTAACATAGTACCAGTCCCCAAGAAAGATGGGAAGGTCCGGATGTGTGTAGACTACAGAGATCTTAATCGTGCCAGCCCAAAGGATGACTTCCCGTTACCTCATATTGATGTGCTGGTAGATAACACCGCGCAGTTCTCTTACTTCTCCTTCATGGATGGTTTCTCAGGCTACAATCAGATTAAGATGGCCGAAGACGACAGAGAAAAGACCACCTTTATCACGGCCTGGGGAACCTTTTGTTACAAAGTCATGCCCTTTGGATTAAAAAATGCTGGTGCAACCTATCAGAGGGCCATGGTAACATTATTCCATGACATGATTCACAAGGAGATAGAAGTCTACGTGGATGATATGATCGCCAAATCCCGGACAGAAGGTGACCATCTTATGGATTTGCAGAAGTTATTTGAGAGGCTTCGAAAATTTAAGCTGCGATTGAATCCGGCTAAATGCACCTTCGGGGTTAAATCAGGAAAGCTGTTGGGCTTTATCGTCAGTGAAAAGGGGATTGAGGTAGACCCTGACAAAGCCCGGGCAATCATAGACATGCCAGCTCCTAGAACTGAAAAAGAGATCCGAGGCTTCCTAGGAAGACTCAATTATATCTCCCGATTCATTTTTCAGTTAACAGCCACATGTGAGCCGATCTTTAAGCTACTGCGCAAAAATCAACCCTCGAGATGGGATGAGGATTGTCAGGACGCTTTTGAGAAGATCAAATCATATTTACAAAACCCACCGGTACTAGTACCGACAGTGGCTGGAAGACCCTTGATATTATATCTGGCAATTACAGACCAATCAATGGGTTGTATACTCGGTCAACATGACGAATCTGGGAAAAAGGAGCAGGCTATATATTACCTGAGCAAGAAATTCACGAGCGGAGAAGCTAAATATTCACTCTTGGAACGAACTTGTTGTGCTTTGGCATGGGCGGCACATCGCCTAAGACAGCATATGCTAAGTCACACCACATGGTTGATATCCAGGATGGATCCGATCAAGTACATATTTGAGAAGCCTGCATTGTCAGGACGAATTGCGAAGTGGCAAATGGTGCTATCGGAATATGATATCCTGTATGTAACGCAGAAATCTGTCAAAGGCAGTGCACTCGCAGAATATTTAGCCCAACAACCGCTAGAAGACTACCAGGCCATGCAACCGGAATTTCCTGATGAGGATCTGATGGCGATCTTTGGTGAAAAAGGAAAGGCAGAGGAAGAAAAATGGATGATGTTGTTCGATGGTGCGTCTAATATGATGGGCCACGGTATAGGAGTTGTACTGATTTCTCCAGAGAGACAGTATATACCTATTACCGCCCGACTAGCCTTCGACTGCACGAATAATATGGCAGAGTATGAAGCTTGTATCTTAGGGATTCAAGCAGCGATCGAAGCTAAAGTGAAACGCCTAGAGGTCTACGGTGACTCAGCCTTGGTCATCCACCAAGTCAGGGGAGAGTGGGAGACCAAAGACGCAAAGCTAGTGCCGTACCAGGCCCATCTCCAGGGGCTGCTAGAATACTTTGAGGAGATCACCTTCTCACATATACCACGGGAAGATAATCAACTAGCTGATGCCTTAGCCACCTTGTCCTCTATGTTTGAAATTGGACAAGAAGAAAATATGTCTCTCATTCACATCCAGCATCGTTCCAGACCGGCATTTTGTCAAACAATAGAGGTGGAACCGGATGGAAAACCATGGTATCATGACATCCGACAGTTCTTGAGGAATAAAATATACCCCGCCGATGCATCTGAAAACGACAAGAGAACCTTACGAAGATTGGCCACAGGTTTCTTCCTCAATGGAGAAGTCCTATACAAGAGAAATTACAATATGGTTCTGCTCAGATGCGTAGACGTGACAGAAGCCGAAAAAATTTTAAAAGATGTCCACGAAGGGTCTTTTGGTACCCACGCCAATGGACATGCCATGGCAAGAAAAATCCTCAGGGCTGGATATTTCTGGTTGACTATGGAAGCTGACTGTTGCAAACACGTCAAAACCTGCCACAAATGTCAGGTATACGCAGACAATATCCATATGCCGTCAACGTCGTTGAACGTGCTGTCTTCACCA
The DNA here is from genome assembly GCA_037954105.1 of Canavalia gladiata. Classification (NCBI taxonomy): domain Eukaryota; kingdom Viridiplantae; phylum Streptophyta; class Magnoliopsida; order Fabales; family Fabaceae; genus Canavalia; species Canavalia gladiata. Next base: position 4,681,347 of record CM075662.1, read on the forward strand.
TGGCCGTTCGCCATGTGGGGAATAGATGTCATTGGCCCGATAGAGCCTAAGGCATCCAATGGACACCGCTTCATATTAGTCGCCATCGACTACTTCACAAAATGGGTCGAGGCTGCCTCATATGCTAGTGTGACTCGCAATGTGGTAGTCAGATTCGTGAAGAAAGAGCTAATCTGCCGATATGGATTACCCAGTAAGCTTAAATCTTAACAATAAGATGATGTCGGAATTATGTAACCAATTCAAAATCCAACATCACAACTCATCCCCATACCGACCGAAGATGAATGGGGCGGTCGAAGCGGCCAACAAGAACATCAAGAAGATAATTCAGAAAATGGTTCTCTCATACAAAGAATGGCACGAAATGCTCCCATATGCATTACATGCATATCGAACCTCTGTCCGCACATCTACTGGGGCAACGTCATTCTCATTGGTATACGGAATGGAGGCCGTACTCCCAATCGAGGTCGAAATCCCCTCATTGAGAGTCCTGATGGATGCTAAATTGGAAGAAGCCGAATGGGTCCAGGCTCGGATGGATCAGTTAAACCTAATTGAAGAGAAGAGGTTGGCAGCGATATGCCATGGTCAATTGTACCAAAGACGAATGAAGAGAGCATTCGATAAGAAGATCCATCCTCGGGAATTTCAAGAAGGAGACTTAGTGATCAAGAAGCTATTGCCTATGCAGAAAACGCTGCAAGGGAAATGGTCTCCAAATTACCATGGACCTTATGTGGTTAAGAAGGCTTTCTCCGGAGGCGCCTTGATCTTGGCCGACATGGATGGGAAAGATTTGCCTAACCCCGTCAATTCAGATGCCGTCAAAAAGTATTACGCTTAAAAAGGAGAGCCCGCTAGGTCAACCATCAAAAGACCTAGGCAAAAGTTAGGGCAATACAAGAAAAAAAGCCCGCTAGGTCAACCATCAAAAGACCTAGGCAAAAGTTAGGGCAATACAAGAAAGAAAAGCCCGCTAGGTCAACCATCAAAAGACCTAGGCAAAAGTTAGGGCAAAACAAGAAAGAAAAGCCCGCTAGGTCAACCATCAAAAGACCTAGGCAAAAGTTAGGGCAATACAAGAAAGAAAAGCCCGCTAGGTCAACCATCAAAAGACCTAGGCAAAAGTTAGGGCAATTCCAAACAAGAAACATCCTAAGCCGAAAACCAGAAAGGGCGGTTTAGACAAAAGGCGGCATCGACGAAACAAGATTCGTACCCTTTAATTCAAGAGGATACAAAAGGGTAGTAGACAATCTCCATCTATACTGGGGCAAAATCCGTTGTAATCTGTGTTTCATGCTAAGGCAAAAACGGGCAAGTATCTATAGATCTAGTGAGAGGTTCAAAAAAAAACTGGTCTGGAACAAGACGAGTAAACTGGGGCAAATTTTGGCTCTTCAGAAGCTGGGGATATCAAGGCACGAAGAGATCGTCAAAATACAATACTAGCATTTTTCGTCATGAAGACATCACCGTCAACCAAAGCTATTTCACCAAACACCTTGTCATAAAATACCTTATGACTTTTCGACTATCTTGTTAATTTCCTGTCACATGCAACTGTATTTCTATTGTCAAAATGTATATGCAGAATGTAACCTCTCGTTTTAATGACAATTGCTGATTACTAACACTGTACTAAAGCAAAAGTTATGTCGAAATTTTCTTAATGACAAGTTCTTTTGACCCAAAAAGTCTTACTAAAACAGCGCATGCAACAAATATGCCTCCCAAAGTAATCAAAGAAACAAACAATTTATAAAATCCAGCTCACTCTGAAGGATCTGATCGGTGCTAGAAGAAAGCCAAGGAGTCAGAGTCTGCAAACAAAATCATGAGGTTCATTCTTGCTCACTGGCCTATGTTGTCAGGCCATAGCATTGCATATTTGCATTCTGGCTCACTGGCCTATGTTGTCAGGCCATAGCATTGCATATTTGCATTCTTGCTCAATGGCCTATGTTGTCAGGCCACAGCATCACATCCTTTCATTCTTGCTCACTGGCCTATATTGTCAGGCCATAGCATCACATCTTTTCATTCTTGCTCACTGGCCTATGTTGTCAGGCCATAGCATTGTATATTTGCATTCTTGCTCACTGGTCTATGTTGTCAGGTCACAGCATTGCATATTTTCATTACTGCTTTAAGGCCTATGTTGTCAGGCCTCCGTAGTTTAGATTTACTGCTTTCAGGCCTATGTTGTCAGGCCACCATAGTTTAGATTTACTGCTTTAAGGCCTATGTTGTCAGGCCGCCTTAGTTTAGATTTACCGCTTTCAGGCCTATGTTGTCAGGCCACCCTAGTTTAGATTTACTGCTTTTAGGCCTATGTTGTCAGGCCGTCATAGTTTAGATTTACTGCTTTCAGGCCTATGTTGTCAGGCCGCCGTAGTTTAGATTTACTGCTTTCAGGCCTATGTTGTCAGGCCATCCTAGTTTAGATTTACTGCTTTCAGGCCTATGTTGTCAGGCCACCATAGTTTAGATTTACTGTTTTCAGGCTTATGTATTCAGGCCACCATAGTTTAGATTTACTGTTTTTGGGCCTATGTTGTCAGGCCGCCTTGTAGCTTAGATTTACTGCTTTTAGGCCTATGTTGTCAGGCCGCCATGTAGTCTAGATTTGCTGCTTTTAGGCCTATGTTGTCAGGCCGCCATAGTTTAGATTTACTGCTTTCAGGCCTATGTTGTCAGGCCGCCGTAGTTTAGATTTACTGCTTTAAGGCCTATGTTGTCAGGCCGCCCTAGTGAAGATCTACTGCTTTCAGGCCTATGTTGTCAGGCCGCCTTAGTTTAGATTTACTGCTTTCAGGCCTATGTTGTCAGGCCTCCGTAGTTTAGATTTACTGCTTTCAGGCCTATGTTGTCAGGCCACCATAGTTTAGATTTACTGCTTTAAGGCCTATGTTGTCAGGCCGCCTTAGTTTAGATTTACTGCTTTCAGGCCTATGTTGTCAGGCCTCCGTAGTTTAGATTTACTGCTTTCAGGCCTATGTTGTCAGGCCACCATAGTTTAGATTTACTGCTTTAAGGCCTATGTTGTCAGGCCGCCTTAGTTTAGATTTACTGCTTTCAGGCCTATGATTGTCAGGCCTCCGTAGTTTAGATTTACTGCTTTCAGGCCTATGTTGTCAGGCCACCATAGTTTAGATTTACCGCTTTTCAGGCCTATGTTGTCAGGCCGTCATAGTTTAGATTTACTGCTTTCAGGCCTATGTTGTCAGGCCACCATAGTTTAGATTTACCGCTTTCAGGCCTATGTTGTCAGGCCATCCATGGACTTCTAGTATTACTCTTGGAACTTTTTCAAAAGTCTGCTTCGGACATAAGGTGTTCACGTCTTTACCCATTTCCTACTACGATAATTCAGAGAATCGCTTCTCACATTATCTGGTAAGAAAATGAGTAAAGAGGGGCAAACTGTAAACACCTATTTATGTCCGAGGCCTCCAACCTTTAAAATTAATCAAGAAACCAATAAATAAATAAAAATAAATAAACAAATATAAACAGAATAATAAATAGTAGGTATAAATGAAAAATATATAAATCAAAGCACAACATGAATAAAAACAAAGCTGAAAAGGATTAAATTTATAAAAATAAAATACAAGAAATCAGAAAACAGAAAACAGAAAACAGAAAAAGAAAATACAAGAAAACAGACAAACAGAAAACAGACAAACAAAAAACAGACAAGCAGAAAACAGACAAACAGAAAACAGACAAATAGAAAAACGATAATAAATTTTTTTTTATAGAATAAACTTCTGGAAAAATAAAAAACATTTTAAAGGAAATAAACAAAAATCAGAAAAACAAAGGTTAAAATCTAAAAAAATAATATATAATAAAAATAAATAAATAAAAAATATATAAATAAATAAATAAATACAACAGAATTAAAAAAGGGAAAAACAAACCATTAAAACAAAAATTCTGAAAATTCTGAACTAAAAAAAATATAATAAAAATAAAAATATATATATATAGAAGTAAAATGAAAATTAATGAAGGAAGTTTTAAAAGAAAATAAAAAAATTGGAAATCTTAATTTTCTGGTTTTGGAAAATTAGTAAAAGATTCAAAGAGGAAAAAGGATGAAAAAACAAAATCAAAAAAAAGAGGGGCAAAGTAAAATTATTTACAAAAAAGGACAAAATCCAAAAGGCAAAAAGGAGGGGGTAAGAAAGGAAATTAGGAAGGAACTGGGGCCTATAAAAAAGGACGAAGGCAGAATGGAGAGGGGGTTTTTTTTCTTTTTCGGATTGGAGAAAGAGAAAAAAAGGGGATTTTTCTGGAAGCATTCAGATTTGTTCTGGAATTCAAGCATCTTGAATTAGCACTAGAACGATCGGATTCAAGAAAACAAGTTTTAAGGGGACTCTTGTTGAAGAAGCCAGGGGAGAGAAGAAGAGTTCCGGAGGTACTTCATAAATCTTGATCTTCAGCATCAGTTGCAACGACGTGGGTCTAACCAGGTTAGCTATTCCCTATCATGCCAAATTAAAATGCCCAGAGTATGTTATACGAATCAAGAATGGAATAACTCGCATGCTTAGTATCAAGAAACAGATTGCAATGAATAATGATGAATTCTGCATGCTGTGTTAGGAGGTTTAGCTACAAATATTAGTATTGAGATCGTTGTATATGATCCGCGCGAAGAGAAATAGAACTCCGATGCAAATCTTGATTCATAATTCTTAATTAAAAAACTACATAAAGGTGTTAATTCTGGAAAATTAACATGAATGCAACCAGATCAGTCTTGCACACATACTTGATGCTATGTTTGTTTGTGATTCCAAGTTCTGTTATACCAATGTTGTAAATTCTTGAAGTTGATCATATGCCCCGTTCGGATTTCGGTTTGTGATGATTCACATTTCTTGAATCTCTAACTAAAATAAATTTTACGAAGTGAATTTAAAAGACTGGTTCATAATGCCGCGATTAAATGGTTGCGGTCTGTAAATCGAGTCCATGAACCCACCATAGAGTGGTAGTTGAATTTGCCTAGCCCCAGTGGTCAAGTTAGTATATAGTCGGGGCAGTTCTTCCCATTTGAAAACCAATGAGAATGACTAAATATTGAAACAGTTGTTGCATATCTAGCTAAAACAACCACCATTAGAGGTAGAAGAAATTAATGCCAGGCTGAATGTAGTGCAAGCATTTGTAGAGGGCACTCCGATCCAGCAAGATTTGATGCAACATCTAAAAAGAATATTAGATATTGAGCTGTTGGTGCACAGTCTTCAAAATGTAGAATTAGTCTGCAACACATTGTTAAACTTTATCAGTGAGCATAAGACTACCTTACATTAAAAAGTGGCTTTGGAAAGAAGCCTCTGATCAACTGGAGAACAAGGAATACATGCACTCCAAGCTAAGGAGTCATGTGTTAATGGCTAATTGGAGGTAAGGAAAGGATATATCCAGAAAGGTAACGTGGACCCACTCCTCATACACAGTATGTGGTGATCATAATATATGTTGATTTGGAGTTTAACAAGAGGAGTGGCCAAACAGTGTGGCCAAAGAAAGTTTCAGGAGAAATGTCATGAAATTTACGTAGAGTCCAAATTCATGTTCAGGAGGATGCTTTTTCATTAATTTGAGGCGTTAAATGGTGTAACCGCTGGCTTAGCCTGGTGGCAGAGGGTGCTGCCTACAATTCTCTCAATCGGTGTTCGAATCCCAGCACGCCAACTTTGATATTTTAATTCGTATCCCATTCAACTCTTATAGATTTTAAATTAAAACTAAAGCATCAAACACACAATAGATGCTTGGTTAAGCGGCGCTGCTATTTGCCCCTAACTGCTAGACATTGAGTTCGAATCCCTCCTGTTGCGTTCTGTCATTTTATCATAAAATTGTCATGCTAATACCCAACAAGCACCATGACCTGAATTTACTTCACTGCCCCTGGGAACCATATGCATATTACTCCATTGCTGTTGAACTTTTCACAGAATACCTATCCTGCCCCTGCCACAGTAATTACCCTAATACCCCTAGGAAAATTCAAGAATCCCTATTTTCTCCCTAAAAATTATAAAAATTACAAAAAATTATAAAAAGTCCAGAAAATTAATAAAAAACTTCTAAAAATCCAGAAAATTATGAAAATTACAAAAAATTATCAAAATTCCAGAAATTCAAAAATTAATAAATAATTCCAGTAAATAATAAAAAATCCAAAAAAATTCCAGAATTAATAAAAAATTCCAGAAATTCAAAAATTAATAAATAATTCCAGTAAATAATAAAAAATCCAAAAAATTTCCAGAATTAATAAAAAAATTCCAGAAATTCAAAAATTAATAAATAATTCCAGTAAATAATAAAAAATTCAAAAAATTCCAGAATTAATAAAAAATTCCAGAAATTCAAAAATTAATAAAAAATTTCAGAAATTCAAAAATTAATAAAAATTCCAGAATTAATAAAAAATTCCAGAAATTCAAACATTAATAAAAAATCCAGAAAATTCATAAAAATTTATAAAAATACAAAAAATTCATAAAAGTACAGAAAATCTATAAAAATACAAAAAATCCAGAAAATTCATAAAAATCCCATAATTTCTAAACAATTACATTAAAAACTCAATTACCCCAAAAGTCAAAAGATAAAAATTCTTCTATTAAATTCAAGTTTTTCTTTTACTCAAAGACAAAATAGTTTGCAGTTTTTCTTTTCTTTTCAAAATTCTGAAAATCTTTTTTCAAATGTTTTGGGATTTTTAAGTCTCACGCAATGGACTCTAAATGGGGAGCTGGCGGTTTACCTGCTGTTCAACGTTTAGTAGTTCATATAGGCCCCTGTGCTGCCTTAGCCGCCTCGGGTCTTGTGCATGAGTGGACTTAAGGTCCCCTTCGAAATAAAAAAACATCTTTTCCTAAATATTTTGGGATTCTAGGTCTCACGCAATAGGCTCTAAATGGGGAACTGGCGGTTTACCTGTTGTTCAGCATTTAGTAGTTCGTATAGGCCCCTGTGTTGCCTTAGCCGCCTTCGGTCTTGTGCATGAGTGGGCCAAAAATCCCTCCCAAAGATAAAACTTTCTCAAAACAAAATCTTTAAAATAATCTTTTCTCAAGCATTTTCGAGGGTCAAGCCTTCACAAACCAAATAATCTTTTCTCAAGCACTTTTTGAAGGTCAAGCCTTCATAAACCAGAACTACGTAAGCCTTGAGTTTCCCATTGCACCGGGGAATACGTAGGAGCAGGATCAAGTCCTGTCAGGCTAACCTCCATCAAGTTATTTATTTCACATTAATTAAGGGATCAAACAGTTTTCAAATAATCACACACTCAATTTAAGGGTACTGTTCTTCGGAACAGGCGAGTGGGGTGCCTAACACCTTCCCCACTTGTAACCGACTCCCGAACCTAAATCTCATCTAGGGTTTTTCCAAATCTTTTTCCCTTAAATAAAAATTTGGTGGCGACTCCACATCATCGAGCACAATCATTTTTAAAATTTTAGCGAGTTCGTCGTCTCGTCGGAATTACGGTTGCGACAGTATGTTCCGCAAATTAATTTACGGAATACAATGTATTCCGTAAATTAATTTGCGGAATGGAATTTTTTGTTTTCCGTAGATTAATTTACGGAAGGTTACATTTTTACATTCCGTAATCTAATTTGCTAACAGAAAAAATTACATTCCGCAAGTTTACTTACGGAATACACTGCATTCCGTAAACTAATCTGCGGAAAGTGTTTAACGTTCCGCTTATTTTGCGGAATACAAAGTCCGTTCGTCTTCTCCGATGCTCCTTTGACGTTTCTCCAAGGTTTATTTTCTTAGTTTTTTCTCCCACCAAAGCAGAACACATGATTCAATTAATAAGAAAGAAAATATAACAGTGGGAAATAGAAATGAGAAAGAAAAAAAAAGGGAAGGAAAAAGAAGAAAGAAGTTTAATAAACGAGAATATTTTGTCTTTTCGTATATGAAGAATGTGCAAAAAGAAATTTTGGGGTTCAAAAAACAATCCCCGGTTCCTAAATATGAAGGCAATTCCTTGGCCCAATGCCGGCATTCTACTCGAGGACTCATAAACCCATAATCAAAACTCCTAAAAAAAATTAAATTTAGGCCCAAAGTGAATTTGTAAAGCTTTACACTAATATCTTGACTACCCCAATAAATATACGTACAAGGCTGGTAGTGTTAATTCTCTATGGAACTATTCTGCGGGCCCTGTCATTTATGCCATCTTTTGGGTTTGCATTGTTTTTTATGAGGAATATTTAATACTGTCCCTTCCCCCTTTCTCTCTCTTTTTTAGTTGTTTTCATGTCTGTTTAGATTAGTTTATATGCCACTTTACTGATAAAGGGGAGCATGGTATTAAATTATGTGGCGTGCATCGAGTGGCCCATTGAGCAACTTGCTTAGCTCCTTACGACCACGCCCAAATGAATTTCTTGACGCGAATCTGATTAGGCCTACCCTATTTACTAGATTTTCCTTGATTTATTCTTTGCTGGATTCATGTTTCATTAGCTGGGGAAACGGGTGGGTTGTTTGGGCTTTATGGACCTGACGCTGCCTGACCCACGTGCTTGAAGCTTCCTTCCTTGGACGGGCTGGTTGCTTCTCAGAGGAGCCAGGGGGAAATGGCATTTTGATCAGATTTGAGAACAACGACGACGACGGGGAGCATCTTGCAAAGGCGATAGCCACCGGAGTAGAAACAGAGCCTTACATCTTTCTCGTGGGATGCAGGTACTGTCATGGGAAACAAGTAGTTGCAGGCATGGGTACTGTGGCTTGGGAAAGAGGCAGGGGAAGAGATGATAATCGGAATTTTTGGACCATGCGTCGTCTTTGAGGAAGGACCGAGATCGAGGTGCTCACAGGTGAGTACCGTATCCAATCAAGGACGGTGTCTCCCCTCCCTTACTCTGTTTCTGGTACCGATGCCAAAGCAAGGTTGGTTCATCTAGCCGCGAGCGGTGCGAGGACCATGGTGGCTCTCCTGGTAGTAGCTCTCGTGCCTTGGGATCTCCTCGCATGGGAACGGGCTCGGCGGCGGTAAAGCCAACCCACCGGGAAAAAGCTAGCATGGTGGTTGGCAGCGCGAACATCATGGATGGCTTCGTGATGGTGATTCACTGCTCTAGCAGTAATTACTGATGACTGTACAGTGAGATATTTCGATAAGGGCAATGGTGACCTTACGGTGGCCGCTGGTCGTTACAGCCCACATCGGTGCCTATGTGATATGAGTGCAGCCGAAAAAACGGATATACAAAGACTTTGAGAGCATATTTGTAAATTTATTATACTATAATCAATTTCATGCTTTGATTTGGTACGGGACTAGGCAGGGGAATCCATATATGTCATGATTTGGATTGAGAATGTGCAAGTTGAAATTAATTCTATCCAATTTTAATTAAATTTAACTAACTCTTGCAACAGAATTTTTTTATTTTTTTCAATTTCTTTCAATTTTATCAATTAGAACCGGTAAAAGATATTTTTTTATTAATTTAATAAATTAAATTTTAATTAAATATTATTTATTTATTAATTAATTTTAAAAATGTAATTTCAGATATAATTAGATGTTCAAACTGCAATTTATGAACTAAAAATTAGTTCCACTATTATTTACTCGAAATATGTAGCCTGTACGAAGTTCCTTTGATGCCATTTGTATAGCTTTACCACACCAAGGAACCTCTATTGTGGGGATGGAGGAAAATATCATATTTTACTTTATATGTGGACGTTAGAAATTACATCCAAATCTTATCTTTTGAAGGGAGCATGTGCTAGGTGAGTTTACCCAAGAAGACAGTGGTCACCAACCTTGCTTTTCGTAGTCCTAAGCTTCCTTTTTTTTTCCTTTGGTTTGGTCATTATGTTTTAGTTTACAAGATGTATCCTTCGGCTCGTGTCCCTTTCCCAAAGAAACTCTTGGGTTAAGGCATCAACTGTTTGACATATAAATTATGGGAGCCATTCGATTTGTATTGGATAAGTAGGGATAAACGACATTACTGATGCCAATGAATGTTTGGCCACTTTGTTAAGAAAAATTTGCTTCCACCCTGCAAGCCTTGACTCTAGTTTGTTCATTATATAATTATGGGTAGCACTCAAATGTATTTCATGAATAATTGGGAAGCCTAAGTATTTTCCAATGAAGTTGGTGAACCTTATTGAGGTGATATTGATAGTTCTATCCTTCTTGGAACCAGTTGGATTGCAAGAACCTACAGGTTAATTGTGAGGCTAGAATTGGAATAGAATCATTGGAGAACTTCATGAACAAGATGTACCTCGCTCAGTTTGGCTTTGACAAAGATTAGTAGGTGGTCTGCTAAAAGAAAATGCAAAATTAGAGGTCAATTTTTTGGATAGGTGTAGGGGTTACCAATGTTGATGAACCTAGTTTTGGATCTCTAAGAAAAATTGTTTCATACACCAAACAAAAAGACATAGGAAGATACGATCACCTTGTCTACCTTGTCTCGGTCCTTTCATGGGATGGAATTTGAGAAGAGCCTCACCATTCTAGAGAAAGCACATTGAAGATGAAGAAACATGATGCATGATGAACCTAGTGGTAACCGATGGGAAATTGAACATGGTTAGTGTCTTCTACAGGAAATCCCAATTGATTTTATTGTATGCTTTCTCCAAATCAATATTAAAGCTAACATTCTTTGCGCCTTTTTGAATGATTCATATGGTATACAATCTTTTATAAGATAATTGCATTATTAATAGTATCTCAACCTATAATGAGTTTGATTTACAAGGAAGTCACGATTTTGGTGAGGTAAAGATGAAGGTCCACAACTAACACTTTGATGAGAAGTTTGTAAATTACATTGTAGAGACTTATGGTCTAAATTAATAAAAGTTAGTGGAGTGGTTGTCACAACCGAAATTACGACAAAATGATGAACCAACCAAATTTAGACAGAATTGTTTATGATTATGGAATCACCACCAAATTTTATTTATGAGAAAAAATATTTAGAAAAACTTCAATAAAAAAAGTTCTAGATTCAGAAGTTGGTTATGATTAGAAACTTAGAAAAGGTGTTAGCACCCTACTCGTCCGTTTCTAAGAACGTCACCTTTCAACTTAGTATGTAATTTTAATATTTTTAAAAGATTATTTGATTTCTTAAATAGAATAAAAATAAATAAATTCATGAAAAGTAGTTTGACTCTGGCTCCCACGTAATTGTTGGTCCAATGGAAAACTCAAAGTTACAGAATTCTAGTTAAGAGACTTAATCTCCAAAAAATTAAGTCTTTGGAGCATTGCAAATTTGAAAATATAATAGAATTTTAAATCCATATGTAAATCAGATTCAAACTAAGAGACTTAATCTCCAAAAAATTAAGTCTTTGGAGCGTTGTAAATTTGAAAACAAAATAGAATTTTAAATTCATATGTAAACCAGGTTCAAACTAAGCGAAAGTTTCATAAAGAACTATGCAATTCTTAAAATACAAAACAGTAGAATATATTATTCGTTTGTATTTAAAATTCGTTGCATAAGATTTAAATATTTTAAAAAATATTAAAATTTTAATTTTTAAAATTAATTTAATTTTTAGTTTATTCTATTAAATTTGAACAAGATTCTATAACGCTCCGTTTGCAGAGAATTGTCCATTGGGCTAACACTTTATGTTAATACTTCTAGTATCAAATTATAATATAATTAAGGGATTAGGGATTAAGGGGATAGATTTCTTGAGGATGTGAGGGACCAAAGAATGGCTTAGGAGTTGCCACTGCTGTTGCAGCATGGGGGATAGTTCAAAATGGTGGTGGCGTAGTTGCTAGGAGACTGCCACCATTCGTGCTGGTAGTGATAACAAGGGAGGAGGAAGCTGCGAAGGTTACAAGAGGAGAGGATGACTACGGTTACTTTCAACGTCGGAGTCAACAGTGCCCACAGAAAACCTTTTCAGATGACGATGGTGTCCGTGGATGGTTGAGGGAAAGGTGAGCGGAGAAATAGAAGAACCCTTGCATGCTCCTTCTTAGGCCAAGAGTGCGATGGTCGTTGGTGGTGAAGGCCAAAGAAACTGAGGAGGAGAGGAAATGTTGGGTATGATAACGAGGGAGATTCAAGTGAGACCCCATTAAGGTTGCGAGAGACGCAACAAAGGAAGCTGGATGAAGGAGAAGAAGGAGCATAACATCCAGTGGAAAAGAGATTGAGTAAAATTTTTAATCAGCATCAATTATATTTTTTTTATCAAATAATTAGTTTTTTCTTTAGCCTAGTTTTTCTATTGCTATGAATTTTTGAGAGAAAAAGACAGAATTGATGTGGATGGCCTAAGGCTTCTACTAGTGAGGTTGAAGACAAAGGAACATGATGATGGAGTTATCCCGTACAAACATACACCAAGTGTTCATGAAAATACCTCAAATAAGCCTACGATGGATGAAGAAACAAAAATTAAGTAATTATGATTTTAAATTCTTTTATTTATTTTCACTATTATGCAAATTCATCTAGAAATTTCAAGAAAATGTAGTCTTGAAAATAAATAGAAGTTCCTTATGTTAGAATTATGCTTGGTAAACAAGTGATTGAGGTTATTTCCTCCGAAACTTAACACAAAGTAACTGATCAAACCATAATCTTACCAAGTTATGCCTCAAATTATGGTATTTTCATTACATCTACAAAGTCTATAAAATTAGCCTAACACAGGACACCAAGCATCATAGCAAGTGCCACCCCTAAAGAAATATTCAATTTATGCATATTAAGAAATATATATAATAAAGTTATGCAAATATTTATACAAATTTAAATAAATAATAAAATTGTTAAACGTGTGCCTACAATAATTGAGTGATAGTTTGTTTCCTAGTTTGTAGAAATTTGTTTATGTTGTTTGTATTTTGAATGTTATGTTGTTATGGTTTTTTTTAATTTTAAGTAATGTTATACCCAAAAAATAAGGGATTGAAAAATGATACAATTTATGTTTTTTATATAGAGTCTTTTCATAAAATATCAATATATTTTTCCATTCTACATTATCTTTTTCTTTCTGATCTTATAAACACAAACTATAATTGGTGTCAGAGTTATTATCTTTGAGGGATTTTTGGGAAACAATAATGGAAGGAGATACATCACACATAGCCAATGCTCTCATTTTTTATGTTGAGTACGAATTATGGGCCACAAGAATGATTGGTCATCTTGAAGCATTAGATCTTTGGAAGGCAGCAGAAGACGACTATAATATTTTTGAGCTACATGAAAATCCTACCATGACTCAGATAAAGATTCACAAAGAAAGGAAGACAAGAAAGGTTAAAGTAAAAAAAAAATTCCTTTTTCCTACCATGTCAAAATAATATTTATAAGAATTATGAACCTAAAGTCTCCCAAAGTCATTTAGGAGTATCTCAAATAAGAATATTACGGTTGTAAGAGAACCAAAGACATGCAAGCAATCAACTTGATTAGAGAGTTCGAAGTTCAGAGCATGAAGGAGACAGAAACCATCAAAGTTTATGCTGATAGACTCTTAAGCATAGCAAACAAACTGTCATTTCTCGATAAGAACCTTCTGGATGAACGAATTGTGCACAAAATTCTTGTCACTATTCCAAAAAATTATGAATCGAAGATATCAGCGTTGGGAAAGTCAAAAGACCCGTCAAACATCATCTTGGGAGAATTGATAAATGTTTTGCTGACTTAAGAGCAGAGAAGAACGATAAGACAAAAGGAGGCAGTGTAGGATGTTTTTTGTATGAAAGCATAAAAATCAAGAGGCGGCAAAGATAAGAAGATAAATGGAAGAACAAAAAAAATAAAAATAAAAAGGATCCAACAAGCAATATGGTGAGCCTTTTCTTCCTTTCTCACATTGCAAAAAGACAAACCATCCTTAGAGAAGTGGTTGGTGGAGACCAGATGTCAAGTGTAGAAAATGTGGTGATATGGGACATGTAGAGCGAATTTGCAAGTCTACATCGGAGGAGACAAAGGTAACTGCAAAAGATTAAGAAGATGAACAACTCTTTGTTGCAACATGCTTTGCTACAAATAACAGTTCTAGTAACTCATAGTTAATAAGCAACGGTTATACAAACCATATGACCAACAATCAAAATCTTTTTAAAAGCTTAACAAAACTATCATTTCCAAAGAAAAAATTGGAAATGGGGATTTTATCTCAGTCAAGAGAAAATGAACCATTGCTATTGAAAGCTTAATAGTTTGAAGTATATATCTAATGTTTTATATGTGTCTAGCATTGGCCAAGATTTACTCAAAGTTTCACAACTTGTAGAAAAGGGTTTCAAAGTTGAAGACAATTAGTGTCTAATCAAAGAAGAAAAAGATAGATGTATTCAAGGTGAAAATAAGAGTTAAAATCTATACTTTAAATTTGATAGAGGAGGAGAAGATTACTTTTTCAAGCACAACCAACAATGCTGAAAAATAACATAAGAGACTCAGGCACTTTCATCTTGTTGGACTATTATACATGCAGAAACATGCCTTAGTGAAAGGTGTGATAGTACTTAAAGATAAGATGACTGATTGTATGGCTTGTCAATACGACAAGCTAGTTAAAAAAATCATTCCCTCAAACAACATGGAAAGCAAGACACAAGTATAAACAAATGTTGGAGGACCTCAAAGAGCATCATCTTTAAATGGTAATAAATGGTAATAAATACTATATTACATTTATTAATGATTTACCATATTTTTTTATATTTTTCCTTTAAATACAAGAATGAGGTTGCTAACATATTCTAGAAATATAAAGCACTGGTCAAGAATAAAAGTGGTTAAAAGTTGTGTACAATAAGATCAGATAATGGGAAAGAATACACAAATGATACATTTGACAAATTTTGTGAAGAAGCTGGCATAAGCACCAATTCATTGTACCTTACACCTCACAACAGAATGGTGTAAATGAGAGAAAAATAGAAGCATCATGGAGATGACAAGGTGTATGCTACATGAAAAGGAGCTTCCAAATAAGTTGTAGGTAAAAGTTATAAGCACTGCTATAATTTTCTGAATAGGCTTTCCACTAGATTTTTGAACAAAAAAACTCTATTTGAAGGCTGATTTGTGAACAAACTAGATTTTCAAAATATGAAAAATCTTTGGTTGTATTTGTTTCTTTTATGTTTCATAGGTTAAAAGAGGCAAACTTGATAAGAAGGTTGAACCCGAAGTTTTCATCGGATAAAGCAGCACTTTCAAAGCTTACAAAATTTTCCAATCATAAAATGGAAAAATTCTCATAAGTAGAGATGTCAAATTTATGGAAAATCAACAATGGAGCTGGGAGGAACCAATAAGGAAATAGTTGCCAAAAATTCCATAATTCCTTGATGATGATATTGATAACATCTAGTCAAAGGTATAAAATCTTTATCTGAAATTTATCAAGGGTGCAATATCGTTGTCCTAAAACCTCGAGAATTCAAAGATATCTGAAATTTATCAAGGGTGCAATATCGTTGTCCTAAAATCTAGAGAATTCAAAGAAGTTGTGAAGGATGACAAGTGGATTAAATCCATGGAGGAAAAGCTCAGAATAATTGAAAAAATGGACACATGGGAGATGTTGATAGTCTGCAATACAAACAACCTATAGGAGTCAAATGGTTTTATAGAACCAAACTTAATGCAAATAGTTCTATAAACAAATACAACGTCAGGTTAGTAGTGAAAGGATATGCTCAAGTGTTTTTGGGGTATATTTTTCAGAAACATTTTCCCCAGTTGCACGCCTTGATACAATTAGAATGCTGTTTTCTTTAGTTGCGCACAAAAGATGGAAAATTTACCATTTAAATGCAAAATTTGCATTTTTAAATGGTTATTTGCAATAAGAGATATTAGTGGAACAGTCAAAGGAATTTGAAGTCAAGGAACAAGAAGAGAAGGTCTACAAGCTAAAGAAGGCCTTGTATGGTCTTAAACAGTCCCCTAGGGCCTCATATGGTAGAATAGATGATTATCTTCAAAACCTTGAATTTGGTAAAAGTCCAAATAAAGTTACATTATATGTGAAAATGACCAGTGTTAATTTGATCATAGTTTCTATCTATGTTGATGACATACTTATGACAAGCACAAATGAGAAGCTAATAACGGTGTTCAAAGTTGAAATGCTCAAAGTATCTAAGATGACAGATCTTCGTTTGATATCCTTTTTTTAGTAATGGAAGTAAAACAAGATCAAAATGAAGTCTTTATATGTCAAAGGGAGTATGCAAATGAGATACTAAAAATATTCTGCATGGAGAATTGCAAAAGCACCACCACTCCTATGACTCAAAAGGAGAAATTCAGCAAACATGATGGCGCTGATAAGGTAGATGAACACCATTATAGAAGACTAATTAGTTGCCTAATGCATCTTACTACAATTAGACCTGATATCATGTTTGCAGTAAGCATGCTTTCAAGATTTATGCACTATGTCAGTGAGGTGCATCTTCAAGCTGTTAAACGAATTGTGAGATACATCAAAGGTACTATACATTATGGCATCAAGTATAAGTGTTCACAAAATTTTCAGTTTCATGGATATTCTGACAGTGATTAGGGTAGCTCAGTTGATGACATGAAAAGTATAACAGGTTATTATTTCAATTTTGGTTCAAGTGTGTTCTCATGACGGTCAAAGAAGAAGGAAAATATGGCTCAAAGCACAGCTTATACATATACTTGCTAATTTATATATGGAGCAAAATGAACCAACACAAATTTTGGTTGATAATCAAGCAGCTACTTCAATTTCAAATAATCCAGTTTTTCATGGCAGGCCTAAGCATTTTAAGATTAAGTTGTTGTTCTTAAAAGATATGTAAAGAGAATGAGAAGTCAAGCTAATTTATTGTAGAACCGAAGATCAAAGTGCATGTGTTTTAACAAAAACTCTTTCAAAAATTGAGTACCAAACTAGAAGTATTTAGCTATTTAAGTAAGGAGATTTCTTGAACATGTGCATACAATAACTAATTGAGTCATAGTTTATTTTCTAGCTTGTAAAAATTTGTTTATATTATTTATATTTTGAATGTTATGTTATTATAATTTTTTTAAATTTAAATAATATTATTATACCAACAAAATAACAATTAAAAATTAATACAATTTATACTCTTTATAAAGCCATTCAATAAAATATTAATACAATTTATACTCTTTATATAAAGCCATTCGATAAAATATTAATATACTTTTTCACTTTACATTCTCACTGCTCTTATAAACACAAACCTACAAAAATAATCATATGTAATTGAGTTTTGTGTTTAATTGATGGATGCCGAGTAGACTTGTACGTGAAAAATATATAATAAATGGATGCAAAAATGCTTAATCCTCTACCAAACCAAGTGTTGAAAAATATATAATTAATATTTTTATCACCAATGATGTAACATAAACTTAGTCTTAATATGAGGTTTGTTGAACCGACAAAAGACAGCAGCAGAAAACCGAAGCTTCCTGAATTGGTCGTTCATTAAATTTAAAAGCTACCAAGCTTCACAAAATTGAAAGGCTAAAAAAGTATCACTCTATCCAAAATGACCGTCTTCACAATATAGAAGATTCCTATGAAAGATGTTGGTCAGAGCAACCCGGTCTTCCTTGGCTACATAACCTGAATCTCTCAACTTAAGGCCATAGCATTTATATATTTATCACTTCAACTTGTTTTTCTTTCTATGAAAAAAAAATGGTGGATTTGTTACAACTTGCATGTTTTTCATTTGTTATCAGTACTAAAGCAAATTGCAAGGACTGTTGCTTGGAGAAACGGCTCCTGTGTGAGTGAACTTTGGTTTTAGTGAGAGACAATACAAAATATTAACTTAAAAATTTGTTGTTAACTCTTTTGGCTTTTCAAATTATTTGAGGTCATGAGCCCCGTAATGCGCGTGCTCTTTGCCGCATAATCAGCTGATGCTGTACTACTAATATTATTCTTTTTGGAATTATCCATTCTCCTTAATCCTCGGTTATGGGAAGCACATTGACACCAACGTGGTCTCGGTTACCCCCATTAGTCTTTTAATAATCTAATACATGGTTTGCTTACATGTTTGAGATGTCCATTTTTTTGTGTTTTATTCGGATCAACAAAGGTCTCAAATTTAGCAAAACGAGTTTTTGTTTGTTTAACAAAAAATACTAAATATCTCTAAAGGGACTCTTCTTTTGCCCAACAACTTGATAAAAAAAGAGAATATTTTTCAGTTGAATTACTTCAAAGAGTTTGGGTAGCCCCAAAAAGTGGTGACACTGAAGCCCCTTTAGGTGTATTGTAGGTTAGCACAAGACTTATCCTTCTTTTCCGCACAACGAGCAAACAAATGGCAATTTTCTCTTCTATAAAATCACATGTGAAATCTGTTACATAGAATATGATATCTGTACAGGATTTGCATAACTTTACTCCTTTAATACAAGAAGACTAATGGTTGAGAAAGGATACACAAGGATAAAACAAAATTCAGTGTCTAATGTGAAACTAAATATCATGAACAGAGTTTTGGCAAGTATATGGCATTGGTCATAATATGAATTCCTGACTTCTTTACATTAGCCAGTTCGGCCCCACTCTGCATTCCTTCAAAATTTCCTCTAAGCTCTTCAGTATCATAGATTCCCTTTTCAACATCTTTCACTTGGATGTTCTTGAAGCTTCTACGAAACATGGAGTCAAAAAAGTTTTTCAAATGATCATTTTCCTGGAGTAAGGTTTTCATTCGGCTTTGTCTAGTGACATCAACTCTGCGTTTTGCCTCTGAAGGAAATGCCAAGTTTCTAGTAAGATGTCTCAGAAGTTCTGCCGAGAGTTTCTCGTGGTTCAGTGGATAACAGATACTCATCTTTTCTTTTTCATTTAATCCTGCATGGACCTATGTATGTGTATCAGTGAAACCCTCTATGTGAAAAAAAAAATGAATAAATAGTGGCATCAATTAACAATTAGCAGCTGCAAGCTTTTTAAAGTGTAAAATTGCATACAAATACTAGTAGAGTCCTAGAAGGATAGAAAGTGGTAGCTTACTTTTAGATACATGTCCATAGCTAGGTATAATTGATCATGAGATTCCCTTGCAGTATCTGGGATCACTGTAATCAATGCTTCAAACTCAGAAGGTTTGAGATGGGGATCTGGAGCAACTTCAACAAGGAACAAATCCATCATTTTTGCCACTCTCTTAAGTCGACTCAAAGATACCTCAAAACTGCCTCCAGCGAAAAATATGTGTATGAGCCTTAGGACAAAACCAACATCATATGCATGATC
The DNA here is from genome assembly GCA_037954105.1 of Canavalia gladiata. Lineage (NCBI taxonomy): Eukaryota > Viridiplantae > Streptophyta > Magnoliopsida > Fabales > Fabaceae > Canavalia > Canavalia gladiata. The sequence continues at coordinate 4,700,700 of CM075662.1, forward strand.
CTTCCCATGTGGAGATGGAAGTAGTAGATAATCTATTGATGCTTGATCCAGCATAAGACCTATAAGACTTTCTATTTTGTTTATGCAACATGTGCTTATTTTCAAGCCAACAGCAATTCGATTAAGATTGAATAAATCCTTGCAAGAAATTGATCTCAAATCTAGCAATGAAAGAAGATTGATTACAGCCTTAGTTGTCTCAATTTTCTGAGTATGTCCAGCACCAAGACAATTCAAGTTGTGATAATGGAACAGAAACCTAGAGACCACACCATGTTCAAAATCATGAGATATCATTGTCCTTATGACTTTGTCCAACAAATCAATCTTCAAGAACACAAGATGTTCAAACCACCATGTGGCTCCAGAGAAGTTATTTCTCCAGCTGTTGTTACTGCTAGTATCACAAGAAAACTGGAAGCTGGATCTGTTGGAGGAACATGTATACGGACTTGTGATACCTGGAGAAATTAGCCTCTCTATCAAATGATCCACAATTCTGTCCACAATTGCCAAATAACTATTGGAAGAACATAAGCCTTCACACTGTTTCAATGCCTCTAGGAGCTCACACCAGGTCCAGAAACGCATCCCTTCAAGAAATTTTTCAATGTGGGGCTTCAAGCTTGGTGTTCCAACACCATCATCATCATTACATTCCATCTCCAAGAAATGAGCAGCAGAACATAGCTGGGCCATGTTGGATGGACTCATCTCCATCTTGCTGCTGCTGTAGCAAAGCCTTACAATGACCTCAAAAACATGTGCACCCCCTGGAAAGTCACTAAATATAACTTTCACACCCCCATTTATGTCCACGAGATTACCAAATAGGTTGCTAAATTTACGGGAGAAAGATGAAAGAATATTCTGCACAGTATTTATGAAGGTTAGAAGGCATGAACAAGTATTGAATGTTTGTGCTTTGTTTTGTTTTTTTTACCAAAGAAAGTAAAGGTGCAGGATATGAAAGCGACGAATAACGCATCCAATTAATTTCACCACAACAAAGAAGAGAATAAGACATGTCATACATCCATCATGGAATTAAATAGCAGATATACCCACGGGTGAATAAATGTGATGATACAAGGAAACCTCAACCAGAAGGCACTTGAGATAATAAAGCATGGGGGCCATGTATGAAAGAAAGAAGGGAAAGCATGCATAGGCCATGCAACTATAATGACATGAAGGGTATTGCAATTGCAAGCAGGTCCACATGCCTGCCACACTTTTTTTGTTGTAATTGAATGTTTAGTAGTGTCTACTTCTCATTCTGTTGGGAGCAAATAACAAGCGCGTGCTAGTCACCAACTGTTTCACTCAAGAAACTACAAGTTACTGAAAAACAAAAAATAAAAAGAGTTTCACCTTGTTTATCATGAAAGTTTCTTCGCCATTGATATTCACTTCAAGGTCACAGCAAGCTTCCATTTTTCCAACATTAATAAGTATATATGTCAAAGAAGCATTTGAGGACTAGCAAGTTTGTGGGGCATGTCTGTAAATGATGAAAGACCAATCAAAAGAGGGAAGTTCGTGGGAACATAAATATGTAAAGGTAAGGATCGTCAGTTACAAGAGAAAGAGAAGAAGATGTGAATACAAAAGGTGTTGCTTTTTGCTTAGTCAACAAAGGAGCATGAGGAGGAGATGGTTATTTGTTAAAAGACAGAGGAGGGAACATGTATTGGTGTTTTCTGAAAATAAAGAAATAAAAGAAAATATTGGTAACATTCGGGAAGAAAGTTGATTATACTGGTCCAACAAATGAAAAAAATTTATTAGAGAACCAAATAAATTTTCATATAAATATTTTAAAAATTAAGGAACCAAATTACCCATTAAAACTAAGTTGTATCTCCATGGTTTAATTGGTCTCCATGGTTTAATTGGTAAGATCAACATTTAAAATCTTCTATCCAAGTTATTTTATATATTTTAAAATCATTTTTTGTCTTTTTTCTCTTTGCTGAATAATTTGATACTTATTATAAAGTGTAAAAGAGTATAAAACATGATGTCAAGTAAACATTTCCTCAGTTTTTATAAACATTGGTGTTTTTGAATTCACAAACATGAACAAACTGCATTGGCGGGGCATCACTTTCCATTAGTCTTTTGGTCACCGAATTTAAAAAAAGAAATGGAGACATGTTGGGAGACCCAACGCTAGAAACACACAACACAAATGTGACCATGCATGCGCATTGGTCATGGTAATTATAATAACCCCATTATTCAAAAGGGTTCAATGCACCTAAGCTTGACGGAATTAGCTTGGCACTTCCCTTTTTCCGTTACTCATGCCGCCAATTTTCGGTGCAGCTTGATTGACCAATTCAGTGAACAATGGATCCCACTGTGAGGAATGACAAAATCAACACAATTTTGCTTTTGGGGTGAAATATCAAATACAGAAGCCGTTATTGGTGACTAACCGACATTGACTTAGCTCGCTATTTTGGTAAAAGAAAACTACAATCTAATGGTCAATTATATGGGTAAAATCTTAATACATGTATTTGTATGATTATAATATATGGTGACTTGAGTAAAACTGCAATTAAAATGAAAATTAGTTTTAACATAAACGTCATAAGAATATATTGTGACATTAATTATAGAAAGGGATTAATATTTTAAAAAGAAAATACCCACTCCTTCGGATTGTGATGATAATTCCCTTCAAAGTGGATGAACCTTTCATTCAAAATCATCATAAATAATAACCAAGCCTGCGCCTTAAATACTTGATTCCATTGTCTTTCTCATCACGCCATTTGCAATCACAGCTCCCACTAATATCATCATTGTCACCACCATATTGAGTACTAGCCATGAATAGTACTACGACGTAAACACCAACTCACACCATTGTTGTGGATGGTGTTGCTATTAAACAATTTATTTATTCTCGATCAATTCATACATGATTTTGGTATACTAAATACAACTAGGATTTAATCATTTTGAAGAGAAAATTTTTTGAAAATAAATAAGGGTTGATATTAGTACACTGGATTTATTACCGTCTCGCTTCCTGCCGGAAAAACCGGGGGGTGGTGGACTAGAACAGATGGATCCATTTGAAAAATAAATTAATTGGGAGTTGAAACGCGGTTTTTTTATATATAAAAAAACTTTCTTAAAAAATTAAAAAATTATTTGATGAGTGAAGTTTTGGAAAATTGTTTTAAAAAATAATTTTATAGCTTTTAAAACTGAAATCTTTAAATAAGTAGTTCTGATTTTCTGTTTTTAGTTTTATTTTATTTATATTTTTCTTGTATTATTTTGTTATTTTATTTATTTTTTAAAAATAATTTTTGAAAATTATTTTAAAAATAATTTTTAAATATTAAAAACAAATCAATCATCCATCTGGTCTATCCCGTTTTATGACATGTTAGTAGGCCAACATGTCTATATCATAAAAAGAACATATAGAAATTAAAAAAAGAAAAAAATAACTTCTTAAAAAGTGTAATGAAAAGTAGAAATATAAACGAGATATGATTGAAGAATGATAAAAATATAGTTTGGATTAAGGCATTCAGAGAGTTAAAGATTAAAATAAATTAATTGATTAAGCTTGAATTTTAGACTAACTAGCATTTACATCAACCAACGACGTCGCCGATTCGCCGCTGCACGGGGAATCATATGCATGCCTCGGATTTTTAAGATCAGAACAATGGATTGAACTTAATTGTCTCCGCTTTTTGTTCATCAAATTAAAAACGTAACACTCTCTCTTCTGTTTTGTTTTGTGAGCATATTGTCTCTTCTTATTAGTTTTCCTTTTTTATATATATAAATTATTGTTTTTAAAATTAGAAGAATGGAGAGGGAGAGGACACGAATGCTTCGGTTTCAGAAAAATGGTTTGTAAACTATCGATCTACGAAAAGTGCTGTTTGTGTGGATATTATATCCTAATTTACAGATAAACTTACAATAAGAAATAAATTTAATTTTAATATATTGTTAGTATAAAATTTTTTATATTATCAGCCAATTGAAAATTATTTTAAATATGACATTTAAAGTAGGTATTATAAAAATAAAATATTATTAGTTATATAATAACTCATTATTAGATAATACTATAATTTTTTACTCTAACATGTATATTTTAATTAAATTAAAAAAAGTGTTATAAAATATAAAGTCCGTTTTTAATCATGATTTATAAATCGTCAATTCATTGGACACCATCTAGGGGTATTTTTTTCGATGGTCTAATCTAGGGAGTTGTTTGATTAGAAAATACTCAACACCATCTTAGCAAACGGCAGTTGGTTTGATTGAGAGAACCAAGGAATTGGATCCGAGAGACTAGGTAATCCAAGTGAAGGCACCACTTTGTAACACTTGTCGAATAGAGTACAAGGATTCACATCAGCATGAGTAATTTTTTATTTTGAATTTTTTACGTGATCATATGCAAACTTTTTGCTTCGAGAGTAACTCGTTCAAACAGAGATATCTTTTCATTAGTCTTTTTCGAACTATATAAACTTCAGTCTTGTATAATGTAATTTACTTACCACCGGGACTTAATTTTTGTTGGAATCGAACAGCATGGGCATGACACTTGATGATAAGGAACCCTGCCCTGTTACCCTGGCCTTTAGCAATCATTTCCTGTGTTTAAGTTGTTTTATCCATGGCCAAATTGTTCTCATTTTTTCACATGGGTGGTTCTCAAATTGGTTTGCCACTGGCCCGGCCAACTTTGTTTTGTTTCTAAACCCCATTACACCATTTTGTGTTTACTCTCCCTTCATGTTGATCACAGCACCCAGCAGCACTCTTGTTGGCCTTCAGTGACAACAACTCAAACCATAAGATTTAAAGAGATATGCCTCTCTCCTGCCTCCTTTCTCTCTTTTTTTCATTTGGTCATAAACTTTTTTTGAATTTTAATTAGAAATAAAGAAAAAAAAAACATAATTTGGACAGAAACTATACCAAAAGACAAGTTTTCCTCAAATTTGAGACTTCCTAAACGATATAAAAATAGCAATCAGCCAATGGTGTTGGGTTTTGCTATGCAAAACGCCTTGGTGGTGCTTAGCTAATGATGCATCCCACTAGGGACGAGTCCCAAGTAGTTCTTACCTCCCCTACTAGTTTAATTCAAATTTTATTTCAGGATAGGACTATTTATATAAGAACCACATTTAACTATTCCAATTTCTTAGTTTAGCTCTAAAGCTCTTGACGTGGTCAACAATAATGCTTTGTGAATAATTATTTGGTATGTTAAAAAGATACAGGTAATATGCAAATAATACCACAAGTAAAAGTAGTGATCAAACAGTATCACTCATAGAGAGAATTAGTCATACTATTCTCACTCAGCAATACAGATACAAAGATAATTTTAGAAAAAAAGGTCCCTGGGCCGTATAAGACGTCACACAAATATAAATAATACGAATTTTCCAGCCAACCGTAATTTACAAATAATTTCAAACTTCGATTAGCAACTACGATTCCAAAAAAATTTATGTCCACTACAAGTAAACAATCACCAAAATTAAAATAATGTATCTAAGAAATTGCTTTCTACATGTAGTTTACATTTTGGCTCAAATACTGAGATAAGCAGTATGTATACATATCACACCAATACTGCTGCCGGAGACAATATTTGGATACTCGGGCTAAAAAAGAGAAGAAAAAAAATCTTTCATTATAATTATATTTTGAAATATCAAAGAAATTTCAGTTTACCATTGGCCATAGAATCCTTAACAAGCTCCATGTGGCATGAAGCTTTCTGAGCTCCAGTCAACCCAGAACAGGTGGCACCGGCCCCTAAAGTGACAGCAAAATAAAGATAAACAGTACAGAGGAGAGTGAGGAGAACAAGAGCAGATAAGAGGAAGCGATGCCTCTGGACAAGTGTGGACCAACTACCCAGTTCATCCTTTGTAAACTGCCTCCTGAAAGACGGAGACTTCAAACGAGGAGAAGACAGAATGGTGTCAAGAACCATTGCTTCTATATCAACCTTTCTCAGTACCCTGAAGCTGTAAATCATGTAAAACACCAGTGAAGTTGTGATTCTATGTAAATGTTATGTAAGGCTTAAATTATGACATTATAGCAATTATACATGGCTTCCAGAAAATATAACATGAGATCTCAATATCAATTAGCAGTTACTAAATGACCAGAAGTGAAAAACTCCAGAAATCAAGACACGAGTGCGCATTCAAAGATGCGAAATGCAAAACCCTGAACAACATACCAATCACCAGGCAACCTCACAAAACCAAGGTACATTCAAGATTTCATTCTGACTGAGAAGCAATCAAAAGAGAATAACCAATCCCTAAAACAGCAAAATCCCAAAGACAACAAGATCAAGCCTTCCACTCATTCATCAGCAAGTGATGTTACTTTATAACTGAAAAGAGGCGAGGATTTTCTTTCCTTGACTTATAAAATAGGAAAAATGAGAAGTTGAGGTTCTGCAAGAATCAATAGTTTTTCCCTTTTTGAAAACATTATGTAACTGTAAGAATCAAATAATTGACATGAACTGTCTCTGGTGAGGAGCTAAGAATTCAGAGGAAAGGAAGATGGTAATTGGAAACAGCATAGTCATTGTTTTGTTAAATTACATGATTGATAACTCCTTCCCCAATTCAATTGATCCAATCTTACTACATACACACAACCTTACCAAAAATCAAGCAGATTCAAACAAAAAGAGAGATAAGATATTAATATACCTAAAGAGAGTCAATGGCAGTAGATGCTTTCTTGAATCATAAAGGGATTATAGTTAATTATCAAGCAATCTCAGGAATACATCAAAATTGGGAGTGAAAAAGAGGAAATGAGACTCAGATCTGACAATATAAGAGAAGAGTGCGTACCTTTGAAGAGAAACAAAAAAGTGGCTTGGATTCGCAGTAAGAGATGAAACCACACAAAATGCAAAAACAAATGCTACTGCCGGCAACCCACGCTAATTGCTCTCCCTATAAATATATAACACCAAAACTACCAACTTCCTCCAATACGCGTACACAACTCATTCCACTTTATTACCCCTTGCGCGGAAAGAAAGTTCCTGCCTCTCTTTTTGCAATTTTTATGTTTTTTTATAAATAAAGATGAATGATTATATTATTATAAAAATGGTTATATAATTTTCTAAATTAATTATAAGCATAGATAATTATATATAAGAGTAGATCTGAAGAGTAAATTTGAAAATAATTATAAATATTAACATACTGGTTTTTTAAAATCTGTTGTTACAGATAATACTAATTTCATTTATTTATTTGTTTGTTCGTCCTTTCAATTTCCCAAAGGCCACTTCTAATTTTCCCTCCACTTATAAAATTGACATTAGGTTACGATTTCCTTTTTAACCACCCAAATCATGGGGGGTTTTCTGTAATCCGAGGACACCGTTTAGGTAGCCTAATCAAATTGCCATTAGCAGCATAACAAATTTATCTGACTAGCCCACCGAATTTTTTGGTGAAAAACATTGATACATGTATTAATTTGGGATACCCTTTTAAGGTCTAAAATTTCAGACACATTTACGAAACTAATAATTTGAGTGTCATTGTCAAGAAAACGAAGATACTAAGAGGTTCATCTCATTTAATGAATGGCCTAATGGCCTAATTGCCTGACCCATCATGTATAGAGCCCACCGACCCACTCCTCTCTTTAGCCCATCTTTGTTTTGTTTTTTGGTTTAAAAAAACTTGGATTTAAAGCTCAAAGGCTAGCCTAACATACTAGCATCCAAAAGAGATTTCAGAGCCCAAAAAAGCAATACAATTATGCACCATCTGATAAGGATACGGATAATCTTTCTAATAACTCTTCAAACTAAAATTATCATGTAAAACTATTTTTATTTTTTATTTTTTATTTTTTATTTTTTATTATTACATCATTTTTAATGATTTATATTTGTGAATATCAAATAGAAAAAATAGATAGAAATAGAAAAAAAATTTAGTTATCTGATAAATACTAGATTCCAATAAAAAAAATTAATCCAAAATAACAATCATAATTTTCTCTCAATCAATTTAAGATTTTTTACGTGCGCTTAAAAATATAATAAATAATTATTATTATTAAAATTTAATCTATTAAAACTATATTTAAAAAACTGATCAATTTATTCACTATCCTCAGACCCAATAGCATTTTCTTTTCAAACTCTAATAGAGCTATGTCTACTTTCTCTTGCCGCTACGAATTATGGAAAGTCACCGCACTAATTACCGCCATCCCTCTATTATTGTACGGACAAAAAGATTGTACGGATAATGGCATTAAGAAATAAAAGAAACAAATTTTTTTAAAAAAATATCTTATAAACAGAGATTAAAAATGAAAAAAAAATAGAAGAGAGAAAATTTTCTCAAATTTGTTTGGTTGTGAAGGATAGAAAAAAAAATATAAAGATAAAAAAATAGAATAGAAATAAGATAAAATATAAGTTGTTTAAATTAATAAAAATAAAAAAAAATTATTATTTAAATGGATGAAAAGAAAAATGAAAAAAATATTATTAGATAAAATTTAATTTATATAAATTTTAAAAAAATAATTTTTATTATACTTTTTATTAATATATTTAATTTTTATTTTTAATTTATTTTATATAAAACAAATACAGATAAACAAAAATAAAATTCATCTAGAAAACAATTTTTTTACACGCATTTTTTCCTACCAAACAAAGGGATAGAGAGGAGTGAAGGACGATGTTTGGAGAGAAGCCTGCGTCTCTTTAACCCATATTCGTGTATATAAATTGTACAAACGCAAATAATAGTCTAGATTGGACCCCCTCTCCCTCTCCAACAACAAAATTAAAGGTAAACTCCAAACTCGACCCAAAAAGTGGAACTAGAAACTAGCTTCTTAAAAAAGAAAGAAAAAAACAGTACTACTAATTGACTCCTAAAATATATTAAGGGACAAAAAGTTGTTCCAAGATTGAAATTCTGGCATATGCATCCTATTGGATTATCTAACTATTAGGTTGTTTTGTGCCAGCTATTTTAACAATTTAAGAAATTTTAAATTTTTAAAAATTTAAATACTTTTAATTTAAATATATTTATTTGGATTAAAAATTCAATTTTTTATATTTTTTTTTATTTTGGACCTTATATTTAATGATTTATTTAAATAAAATAATTTAATTTTTATATATAAAATTTTATTTTAAAATATTATTTAATAATAATAATAATAATAATAATAATAATAAAATTTCAAAAATTAATATATTAACTAATTTAAATAATTTGTTTAATCTTTGTAATTAGGTTGAGAATTTTATGGAAGGATGAGAAAGAGTACATAAAAACTGAACATGTTATACCTATATGATTTTCATCAAACATTTAATTCTTAACTTTTTATTTTTTTACAGGTTAAAAAATTAAAAATTTATAATATTGGTAACTAAAATTTTGTTTAAAAATAAAAACTTATTACACTTATCACAGAATTTTTTAATATTATGCTATTTTTATTTTTATTTTTTAATTATTAATTTATTTATTTTGTCATTCCAATTTTTATATCCTGCATTGCCTATTAAAAGTTTAAATAGGCTAGAATCCTGGAAGAGCAGATCTAGAGCATTGGTGGGAGGGAAGAGAGTTGGTATCGATCGGATTGGATCCGAAAAAAAAAAAGAATTTTTTAAAATTTTTTACTACTTTTAAAATATTTTAAATTCATACATTTTAACTTATTAATATTATTTTTTAAAATTTAAATTTTAAAAAAATATCAAATAAAATATTTTAAAATTTAAAATCCTCTATTAAATTACTTTCCTTTTTTAAAATACTAAATTCAAACACAACATTAGAAAATTAAACAAAGAATAATATTTTTAACATATTATATAATAAGAAGAGAGAAGAAATAGAAATAAAAAAAAAGAAAAATATATTAAATATAATGAGTAGTGTGAATATGTAATAAAAAAAATAAAGAAAAAATTCGAATCAACATAGTATTATTCTTAAACAAATACATCTTCGTCAATGAATACACACCCGCAAGCCCTTCCTAATGAAAAATACAAAACATCCTGTCTGTTTAATGGAATATAATTATAAACTAATCGTATAACATGCTTGGCATCAAACATCAATCTCGATTATTAAAGAAAGATTAACGTAATAACAATTAATATATTATTATTTTTCTTGCTTGCAACAGCTAAAGATACAATTAATCCAATTGGTGAGAATTCTGTACAACTTTGAATTGGTATTTTATCTATACATCACAAGCAAATAAATATATGGAAGCTCTAAAATATTTGAGAAGAAAAACTACTGACACAAGAACTTTCGTGCTAAAAGCTACTTATCTAAAACTTGTCCTTAAGCTTGAGTCGAATCTTTTAACCTTCATTATTTGTTGTTTGTAGATTACCACAAAGCAAGGGAGCAGAGCTTTGGGGTTTAACAAATAGAGTTCCTCAACATCTGAATGACTATTTATTTTTTCTGCCAATGAATCAAACTCTGAATCAACTTTTTCTTCAATTTCTTGAAGAGGTCTATAAATTTTGCCGGCTATTACTCTGCACACTATAACAGACCTTCTTAGAAATAATCTCTCATCAGATGTCATAATGGAATCAAAGGCTTTCTTACTTGTGGAAGTGGTGTAAACCCCTAATGCACCTTGGAATTCCTTGTTGGTGGAAAAGCCATGCCTTAAAATTTGACATATACCACAATAGTCTAAAGTGCACAACTTGTAACAACTATTTATCCCAAGAGAGCATGCAATAGTTGTGCCATGGAACCTTAAAAGCTCATTTCCATCAGCCACACAACGCGGATGGTTCTTATGTAGCTTTTCAGCCTTAACCTTCACCATTTCTCTGTATTCCTCAAAGCAAGCAAGAGTTTTTGGTATGTTCTGGACCCTTAAGATACAATCAATCTGCCCCAACATGTTTTCAGAATCAACCGAGCTTGTTCCACATATTATTTCTATAATTTGCCTGGATGAATCTTCCTGAAGTTCAATGACTGCAAAACAGTTCATGTTGATAAACTAGGTTCTTAGAAGCATTTCTTTCCATACACTTCCAGTCCCTAAAAAGATAAGCACAAAAAGTAGTTTTGTTCGTTTGTGTCCTTTTTAAGCCATAGATGAAAGATATTTAGCTTTAGTTTACACAAATCACATGGACTATATCATTTCAAATAAAAAAACTTAATCAGAGCTCTATTCACCAAACAAGCAAGAAAACTTGAACAGATGCAGCCTCCAAAGAAGATTGAGTCCAGTCAACACATGTTTATTGCAACAAATTCCCTAAGAAGCTTTCCCTGATATGCCAACATTTACATAAATCGCTATTAACTATCCCACACTTTCTGTTATATACATCAATGGGTTAATACTTGGCGAAACTATATTCAATGAATTAAGATGAATACTTTTAGGTCCTATTTCCTTCTCTTCTTTTTTGCTTCTGAAACATATTAAATCCCCTCCCCCCTCAAAGGCTTTATTTCTGACTTGTGAAGGTTATGGCAACAATGAAGCATCACACAAAGAAAATAACAACGAAGAACATAAGAGTCAGAAAGCAGAAGCACCTTTAACTCAAACATGTCAGTTCAACTGGGAATCTATGTCTGTTATTACCTGAATGCTCAGAGATTTGGTGTGCTTCTACAGCATCAAGATTTTTTAGTTTCTCGCCACATTTATGACATATCAATGTTGAAGAACCATCAGAATCCATCTGAACCAACATTCTTGTATTGGGGGAGACATTTGCTTCATTGTAATCAAGGGGATTGGTTATCCTTGAAGATGTAGCTGACCTTCTTGTTCTATGAGAACCTTCTGAACCTCTACTGCCGCTATTGCTCTGAGGACAAGGACAACATGCACAAATTTCATTGTTTGAGATATGAAGAATGTTTATGCCCCCTTTGGGTTTTGGATTCGAACTTGGTGGCTTTTTTGAGTACCTCTTGCTTCCTTGGACTAAATCTTTGGTATTTGAACGCTCAAGATTACCTGACTTTGTTTTCTGATTACTTATTTGGTTCCTTGTCTTTGGATCATGAACTTGATTTAGGTGTGGTTTGCACTGAAGTGTCCTCTTGAGAGAAAGCCAAGCCTCAAGCATTCTGTCTCTCTTTTCCTTATGCTCTTAAAGGTTTAGCCTTCAAAAGGCTTAGAGAGAAGAAATGTATAGAATATTTCCAATGTACCGTTAACCATTCCAATTGCAAAGGAAAGTAAACAATCAAGGAATCTATCCTTTTTTTATAATTTATTTTCAATTACACATTTCCTTCTTAAACAAGTTGTTGTTCCCTTTTAGACCATTCACATACAGAAATTCCATGTGTACATGATACGCAATAAACATATTTCATTGGAGTTTCCATAAACTCTATAATTTGATCTTTGAGCCTCATAATGACATGAGAACCTCAATCTACAATTCCTGATTCAACCAATCTCCAAGACATTATTATCTTCTGGTCTTTGAACAATCAATCCATGAGGAAACAGGGAGCCCAATTATCCAATTATTTCAAATAAAATATGTGAAATTGAAATTGAATTAATCAACAAGGAAATGTATGGAAGGTGACAACGTCATGCTATAGAATAATCAAATAAAAAACCTTACTTGGTGCTTTCACGGCTCAGAGAAATTTAATAACAATTTTATCTCAAAAGTCAGTAATCTGTACATGTGCTTCAAGCAAACAGTTTGAATTCTGTAGACCATTTCCTTCTTTTATCAATTATTTGTTTTGCAGTAATGATTAAGACTAATCCCCTTCTTAAAGAAAGAGCTTAATTTATTCCTTCGGGTCATGAAAAATAATAAATAATTTATACAGCAACCACAGCCCTTGGTGATATCCGCATTCTAAATTGTCTTCAGCTTCAACAGTATTCAATGATTTCTAGCACGGAAATTCCAAAGTCTGATGATTACTAAAAATATACTTAATTAAATATATTGAAATCGCTCCAAGACCTGTAACCCATCCAATAGTATTTATTCAAGCATTCATCTATCTGATTATGCAATTTATCCAAATTTATATCAAAGTCTTTAGACTTTGTGAATTTGGATATTTCATTTCTGCTGAATTTTTAATGTTCTACTTCTTATTAAACAAAAAAAAAGAAGCGCTGATTATCATATACCCGCATGGTACAATATATATTCTAAATCTAACATCCTAATATATTTTAAATCCAACGGTTATAGAATTTTTGTTTTTCAAAACAAAATGATCATACAATGTTTAAACATGGTGTAATGGGATGGACACAGTGCAAATGTGAGTGAATCCTTTTTCTTACAAAATTAAAATAAAAAGGAAACATCCTACAAAAAGAGAGAGGATAAAAAAAGGCTACAATGCAAAGAGTGTAACGTACTCACCAACGATATAAGTTGAATAAGCTCTGTTAAACTTCGCTACAAAATGAGGCTTAGCCTTCAGAGTTCAGATCATTACTTCTAACCAAACCATTAAGTGTAGGTTTTTATGTGTTTCAGATGAGCGTTTGAAATTTAAATTTGATTTTGTAAAATTAAAATTGATTTATTTAAAGTTATGTATTTATGATTGGTAACCAATGTTTCTAGAGGTTAAGTAATCAAAAGTAGAATTTTTTTTTGTAAAATTAAAATTGATTTTATTTAAATCTGAATTTAAAGTTATGTATTTATGATTGGTAAGCAATGTTTCTAGGTTAAGTAATTAAAAGTAAAAACATTTATTAAAAATAACATTAAGTTCCATTAAAAATATGAAAAGAGATTATTAATATAATATTTTAATTTTTTTAACCAACACTTATTAACATTTCTCTAATTTTTACATGCTCAAACGAACCTGAATGGGCTGCCAATTACACCTTATTATAAAAAAAAAAAAAAAAAAAACATGTATTCATATAGTGCACATATCCTGTTAGATTTCATGTTTTAACCGTATGATTTTTTCCTAAATGATGAATAACTTTATTCGTTAGATAAGGAATGTATCCAAATGTACCTATAGTATTTATGTAAGGATATCATCCCGCTTATAAAAAATACTTACCAATTTGTTTATAAATGTGCTGCTTGGATATATATTATGTTTTACCCCAAGTTCTCCGACCAAAAGAATTTATGGAAAAGAAGAAAAATAAAGAGAGTTGTTTTTAAGTAAAAAATAAATAAAATAATAGGGGTTCTTTAATTAGGAATACTTGTTGGCTGGCCATGCTTGAAAGTTGAAACCACATATATCAATGTCGCTTCCTTTGCTGGTGATACTCTGCTTTCCGTGCCACCAATGGAAGGAATATTGGAAAGGGATACACAAAAGAAGAATAAAGTAAAATTTAAATGCAACTTTTATCCGTAGATCACAACTAAATGCTCTCTCATACATGATGATGATCCACACCAAACTTTATTCTTATTCCTTTATTTATTAGAGAAGCTAGTGCTTAACAGTTAAATAGTGAAGAACCATCAACAAAGCATACCTATTCTCTTGCACTTCAACGGTGTTGAGGGGAATCATGGCCCAAAACTATGGTTTCCTTATCTGCATACTTGTCATGGTCATGGATATTGTGGCTGGCATACTTGGAATTCAAGCAGAAATAGTTCAAAACAAGGTACTCTAATTAGACACACACCCTAGTACTAGAGCTTCATTATTGTGAACATTAATATTTATTTAATCTTTTTGAGATGAAAACAGGAGAAGCATATGAGGGTGTGGATATTTGAATGTAGGTATCCAAGCTATGAAGCTTTCAAGCTAGGATTGGCAGCTGCCACTCTTTTGGCACTTGCCCATGTAATTGCTAACTTGCTTGCTGGCTGCATCTGTGTTTGGTCCAAACAACAATACCAATCAGCTACTGCCAACAGGCAATTAGCAGTCACTTTTCTCATTTTCTCATGGTAAACCTTTTCCTTTGCTTCTCAACATGAAATTTATGTGATTAGTTTATGCTTATTGCTTAATTCCTAGTTAAAAATGTACTCATATCTCTTCACAAATAGATAATTAATTAGTTCAGAATATGGTATTATGTAGAACTTGGATAGCTAATTGATTTACTTTTAAAATACCTATTTGGATTCATCCTTTTCATTATGTGACTGGACCGTATCAAAAGGTGTTCCGTTCCTTGCAGGATTGCATTAGCAGTTGCGTTCTCCATGCTGATCATAGGCGCATTATCCAACTCAAGATCAAGGAAATCTTGTGGGATACTTAATCATCACTTTCTATCCATAGGAGGCATTTTGTGTTTCATCCATGGATTCTTCACCGTTCCCTATTACGTTTCTGCCACTGCCACTAAAAGGGAAGAAAAGAGACAACAAGAAAACAACCCTGTTAGACGCACTTGATCGTCTCTACTTTCCAAAGCCAAATTTTCACCAAAACTAATTGCCAGAATGTGCATCGTATATATATTTTTTTTCTTGTGTCCTTTTATGTTTCACTAACACAAATTGTTTAATTGAATGAAGAGCTCTATTTTTAACACATGTACTAACAACTATTGCCTCTTCAAATTAAATGAGTTTATTAAAGAAAAAGAGAGACAAACTATTTTAATTTTCAACCTTTTCTTATAATAACAGCGTGTTGTAAATCTTCTGATGCTCATATTCCTTGCTTCGCCATTTTGCGGTTCTCGTCTCTCAGCCATTGCAACTGTACAGCTAAGATACATTCAGAAACATGACAAAGTAATTTAACATAATCTTTGTAATAAAAATATTACGCTGCAGAAGTACTTGAGACACTTTTATTAGTAAAAGATTATATATATACATCTTAACAATATTATTATTTATTTAATATTTTTATCATTTTTTTTTTCTCAAGACGTGGGCATTTTCTTAAGTGTCGACCGATCTTTATCCGTTAATAGACCTGCATGTAATGTTCAGTTGATGAAGCTATCCATTAATTCAACTGTGTGTAATGTTCTAGCTGCATGTAACATCCCTGCAGGGATGAAATCAGAAGCAATTGATAGGAAGAATACGAATTTAACAATGTTGTACATTAACAGTAGTATAATTAATATATTTATAATATTAAATATTATTTTAAATAAAAATTCATTATTTATAATTTATTATATATTATTAGATACACATTAAAAATTTATTTATTTGAAATTTAGTTTAATAAAATACAAAATGTTATAGTATATTCTATAAAAGTATAAACATATAACTACTATTTATTTTATAATTTTCAAATTCTCTTTTATAATTAAACATATCTAAAAAAATATTCACTTCATTTTTAAATATTTTTAACCATAAAGATTAATATAAATATTTAGTTATATAGTAATTTGAGAGACTTTTACGTATTTTTATCAAAATTTTTAAAGTTGAATTGGTCATTCAACTCAAAATTTAACAACTTAACCGTTGTTAACAAGTAATCGAATCAAAATTAATTAAATATTATTGTTAAAATACTTATCAATTTATAATTTTATATAATTAAAAATTATATATTTTAATTTTTAAATTTAAATTATATATATAAAATTAAATAAAATATAATATCATTTTAATTTTTAAAAAAAAATAATTAAAATAATATTATTTTATATATAAATTATTTTTTATTAATTTTCTTAGTTTATCAATTTATTAATTTTACTGATTTATTACAATTTTTTTAAACAATTTTATATTTTAAATAATTTAAAGAAGCTCAATTTTAGATTTAATCTCAATATAAAAATTAAGATAATACAAATATATATTACATGGACTAGCAAATAAATTAGTTAAAAAGGTAGATAAAAGTTAAAAGTTAATAAACAAACGATTAAATGAACATAATTTGGTAAAATTAACTGATAAATACAAAAATAGTAAATATTTAAATAATAAATTAAATATGATAAATATATTATATTTTTTAAATAGATATATATATATTAAAATTTTATTTCTTAAAATAAAAATATTTATTTTTCATTTTTATATAAATAAATTTTAATAAAAATTTTAAAATAATATTTTTATAATTTTAAATTTTTATCAAACAGTTTAATATTTTAAATAAAATAAAATAAATAATATAATTAAAATAAATAGTTTATATCACAAAATTAATTTAAAATATAATATTTTATAATAATATAAAAATAAATCTATTAAAATTAATAATATTATTATAAGAAAATCAAATAATATTAAATTTATAAAAATAAATAAATAATTAATTAAATTATAAAAAGATATTATAAATAAATAAATAAAATATTTCAATTAAAAATTAAAAATACATAAAAGCTGCTCGAAACAATTTTTTAAAAAACACTAATAATTATCTAAAAAAATATAATAACTATCAAAACAAACTACTTTATCAAAATAAACAAAAGCTGTGCATCAACAAGAAAAGTTGAAACATGGCAAAAATATTTGATTATTATAAAAAGTAATAATGAAAACAATCTATTAAATTTTATTTAAATAAATAAAATTAAAAAATAAATATATAATTTTTTAAATAAATATATATTAATTAATTTTTACTATATATGATTATATCATTCAAGTTATAGTTTTTTATTTAGTATAAACTAAATTAATTTTTTTAAAATAAAAAAAAAGGAAAGAAACGGATTGGTTATGAATTACTGTAAAGCTGTTAAAATCAACGATGGATTTATATTAATTGATTAGGTTAATTGGGTTGTGACGTTTTATTAATAAAATGAACAACTACAAAAAAATGAATAGTTTTGGGTATGAAAGCGGAAAAGGTGATTTCAGTGTTTTACAAATTTTGCACGCAAGTTATCCAATCATGGTTAACATTTTTGAATTGTGAGGCACACAAATCCCTTCATCATTCCTCACCTCTGCTTTTGCCTTTTGGCTTTCATTATTAACGTTTTTTTTGCTGTTAAGGTCTTTGAAGACAACGTGTTGGTAAAGGAACTTGTTGAGAGAAAAGGTGAAGGAAGAGTTTTGGTTGTGCCTTGTTGGGAGGGAATTGGTGCAATTGGCACAAAGAATGGGATGGGATGGGGTTGGAGTCAATGGCTGCATTAGAGATGTAGATGAGATCAATGCATGGGACATTCATGTGCTTCCAATCCACTCGGACCCAACAAAACCCACATCAGTGAAAAGCATGTCCCTGTTTATGTTGGGGGCACTTTTATTCGGGAAAGAGAATGGTTGTATTGTATGTAGATAATGACGGCATCCTAGGACCTAGTATCAAAATTTGAGTTCTCAAACTAAACTACTACCCTCCAAAACTTTTAATATTATTGCCACTTCAATCATCCCTCCATGTTATGCTGTTTATGCTTTAATAAAATTACTTACTAAATCAAATTTTCTCAATTTCTACACTGAGCGCATTTGGTATGCAGCTTATTTCAGTGAAATGGAAAATGAAATAATAAAAATAATATTTTAAAATAATTTTAACTTCATTTAATATGAAAATTATTTTAAAAATTATTAGCATTTTTAATATTACCTGATTAGTATTGTTAGTAGCTGAAAATTATTTTTCTGTTTTTATTTTTTATATATTTTGATAATATCTCATTTGTTATAAAATATTACTTTTTTTTATTATTATTTAATATTATAGTATTTAATTAGTTATTAAATATTTTATTTAAATTATTTATAATAAGATATTAATTTTTTATTGAAAAAAATTTTAAATATAAAATAAATATTTTTTAGAAATATTATTTAAAATTTATTTATGAAAATTAAAAATAATATTTTAAATTTAAACAAAAAATTATTTATTTAAAAATATAGTTTTTATTAAAAATATATCATAAATAGTAAAATAAAATAAAATTATAATATATAATCATCAAAATAACTATAAACTTATATATGTAGTTTTTTAATAGAAATTTATAACTAAGAATAAATTATAAATATATTATTAAAATAATATAATATTAAAATGGAATAATATAATATTAAAATATATAATTAATAAAAAATTATAATATTTAAACTTTAATGTAATAGCCATATTTTTATTTATTATTTTATTTTTATTAAATCATTAAAAATTAATTTTATCAAATAATTTTTATTTTAATTAAAAAATACTTCAGCTTATGATTTCTGGTAAGTTATCCATTTTTTTTTCTAAATCCTAAATCTTAAACATCAGCAAAAGTTTTTTTTTTTTTCTTTCTAAAGTTCTAGACGAAATGTGGATGATGTTGACCAAATTTTCTAGCCTAAATAAACCGCTAGATTTGGGGCAGATTATAGATCTGAATTTGCAAAACATGTGCCATCACTAAATAAAACAAGTCAAATTTTAAAAGTACAGTATGGATTGTGATCACTGTAAATTGCTTGTGTTTGATTGGTGAGGATACAATCTCAATACACCAATATATTATGAATGTGAGGAATAGGTACCTAAACAAAGATACTAGTAGGTGGCAAAGCTAGCTAGGTAGTTCTTTTGCAGAATAAACATAAACGATAGATCGATAAGAGTGGTCATTAATATTATTAAACAATACAAAAAATTCTTTGAACGTTGTATAAAGTATGCCGCCAATAACTATGGTACATTAGATAGGATGTTAAGATAAAATACATGAACAAAAAATGATAGCCCTCGTTCCATCACAATTATATGGAAAAAGGAAGAAAAGAAAGACATGTACCAGCTAAACTGCTGGAAAGATCAAAGAACAAGATACTCTAAAGAATCTGTAGCTGACTCATCGTTCATTACTCTTTCTCCTTTGGGGTGTGAGCTGGGTAGAATGTTTCCATATCATAATCTATTAATCTAAAAAGTTGCAACTTGAATTGACTTAAAAAGGACTGCCGTGATGAACAGTTTTTGTTTTGGTTTTTTTTCAACTTGATGAGATTTGGTAGGTCAGGGGGTGTGATTACATTGCAGATTTGTTCGAGTGTGACGTTATTCCATATGCAACAGCATTTTCTAAAATATTCAAAAATAGAATTAGTAAAAAATTTCATATTTCTTTTATCTTTAATTCAATATAAATAATGGTATATATAGAAAATTTTTAGTACAATCACTATAACAAAAAATTAAATTTTAGTCAAAAATTAAATTTAAAATAAAAAAAATAATATCATAATAATAAAAAAAAATAATGTCATAATAATTTTTCAACGGTTAACTTTTAAAATATAATAATCATTAATGGATAATTAAAATAATTAAGTCATAATTTAAATTTAAAATAATTAGTAATAATTTTAAATATTTTAAAATTATAATAATATTTATTTAAATTAATTTAAATATTTAAAATTAAATTAATAATATTAATTTGAATATTTAAAACTATTTTAAAATATACAATTTTTATAACATTTTTAAAAAAAAGATCGATACTCTTGTATTTGGCCTAAGTCATTTTAATGGGAAAAAATAATTTTTAAAAAAATTTAAAGTTTTAAATATTAAAATATTTTGTTTGAATATTTTTTTTAAATTAAAAATTTTTAAAAAGATTTTAATAAATTAAAATAATTTTTTTTAGAATAGATAAAATTTAAAATTATTAATTTTTTCAAATTCATTTTGATCAACAACAATTCTTATTTTTATTGTTGTCTTTTCTTCTTTCTTCTTACTCTTCTTCTGTTGATCTATTAGAGTTCTTTTATTTTTTCTGTGTCATCTTTAATTTAAAGAAAATTTATAAATATTTAAAATAAACTTTTGTATATAATAAACAATAAATTACTTTAATTAAAAAAATTAATAAATTTAAAATCTATAATTCAAACAAAATATTTTAAATAAAAATATTTTAATTTTTAAGTATTTTAATTTTTTTAAAATGTTTACGTACTTATCCAAACACTAAGGGGGAAAAAACATGCTTAGACTCGTGATCATAAACAGTTGGGCAATTTCAAATCAAGAATATACAAGATACAGTCTAAAAATTTTGAACATTTCCATATTTTCTAGCAGGTGGGTGGCTGTATGTGAGGGCCATGTCCTTAAAGGAAGGCCTTAGTTATGGCAACAACTTCATCAGAATGTGAATTGTCAAAATTGAACCAGGCAGAGTTGAGCCCCTAGAATTGAGACGGAAGTAGAGTAAGATTATGAACCCAATCAAGGTGTGAATTTTTAAAGAAATGATATGTTATGAAAGATGTTGAAAAAAGATCAATAGTTGGATCTCAAGATGTTCTAAGAAAAAATTTTGTGAATAATAATAGAAATGAAGAATTAATTTTAAGATGTTATAAAAAAGAATTTGGTGAATAGTGATGGAATAAAGAGTTGTTCAAGAGGGACTTACACTTTGATTTATTTATAGTAAAGTTTGATTCATTTTATTTAATAAATAAATATGTTTATGTTTGTTTTGTTAAAAAATATTTTTAAATAAATAAATAAATTACGCTTTAGTTTATTAAAAATTTTCTTTAACTTATTTAAGAATATATTTATCTTATATGTTATATATTTATATTTTTTTTAACATATATACTTATATAATATTAATATATTTACATAATTTATTAAAAATTAAAAATTTTAATATTTAATTTCAAACAAAAAAATTATATATTTATGAAATTTTCTAACGTTTATTATAAAAGTTGTGTTACTTTAATTTTAAAATAAGTATTTTATATTTTATTTTAATTTTATGTATATTTAAATTTGTATATATGCTACTAAATGCATGTGTTATATATATATATATATACACATTATTACATTTGTATTATAAAAGTTGTGTTACTTTAATTTTAAAATAAATATTTTATATTTTATTTTAATTTTTATGTATATTTAAATTTGTATATATGCTACTAAATGCATGTGTTATATATATATATATATATATATATATATATATATATATATATATATATATTATTACATTTGTATATAATTAATGTTTAATATATATGTTCTAAAATTATATAGTTAAGATTACGAATATTTTGTTTTGTTGACTTTAATATTTAAGTCTTTTTAATCAATTATTTATTAAATTTTAAGTCTATCCATCGACTTTTAAACAGGTTTGAAAGCTTCATAAATTTTAAAACTCATCAAATCTTAACAACAATAAAACAAAAAAAAAAGCTTATAACTAGATAACATATCCTCTCGTTCTTAGATTCAAGTCTCATAATTTTTAAATAAATAAAGTTTAAATACTCACATACAACTCAATTCAACCTTTTTTCATCTCAAAACAATTTTGGATAATATTTCTACACTTGTTTCTATTAATCATCTCAAAACAATTTTGGATAATATTTCTACACTTGTTTCTATTAATGATACTCTCTTCTCATTTACAATTTTTGTTGTATATGCAACTTGTTTCTATTAATGATACTCTCTTCTCATTTACAATTTTTGTTGTATATGCAACCATATATGTATAGAAACATCTCAATTAAAAGAGAACTTGTAGTTGCAGGGCAGCATCAATTCACATCAAAGATGCTCTTTTCAATTCTTTAAAAGACCACACATTGTATACCAATTCTCCTCCACGTGCTGATACAGGGAATTACTAAATATAATTTGCTTTGTTTCTTTGCTGGTACAAGAAATTCCTCAGTTTGATACCTTGATGAATAATTATCAATATCATTTCCTTATGTTATAGCAAGCGGGAGGATGAATTAGATGGAATTATACAGTAAATTGGAGGCGGAGCTCTATGTCAGTAACCTTATTTTTATTAGTAAACAATTAATAAATTTTTGCCATACATTTATTTTTATTATCAACAGAAGACTCTCCTCTGAGTGATGACATATTTGCTTAGGAAAAGAAAGAGGAGCATATCCCTTATAGGAATTCAAAATTGACATACCTTCTTCTGATACGCTATGCTATGAAGTTTTTCATTCTTCATTACTTTTTCCTTTTGTTTTAATTATTTTAATGATTAGTAGGGAAGTTAACATATCTACTGAATCTAAGACTGTTCTTTTGTGACCGTGTTGGATGAATTGATTAAGGTTGCCTTTGCTATTTAAAAGGAAAGAGTGAAAAGGCTACACTGACAATAATCAGATATTACTCACTCATGGATATCAATGACTATCTTTACAATGAACTGAATGAAGTAAAAGAATTTTTAATATGACGGCCCGAGTACCATGGTTTCAGTGAATTGATTTCTATCAATTAGAAACATTCATTAAAGAGTAGAATGCAAAAAAGTTGGCTTTTGTATTTTGACATGTTGAACTCAACAAAGCGCTGCAAATTTGCGGATTAGATTATCAACTCCCAGTGATGATGAGAGGGGATAAAACTATCATTCCAATTTCAGGACATGCTCGCTAAACCTTTTTTTCTATTAGCATTTATATGATTATATTGCTGTATCACACCATGATCTCTTCGTTTGCAATTTGCTTATTTTGTATACGTCACAGGCTCACAGCTGTATGTTGGTGAGGATTCCAAAACTTTGATGTTTGTGAATATCTCGAGAGTCACTTTGCTCTATTCGTTTTGCCGCTAGATTCAACCCCTCAACCCCTGCGAGATTGCTATTCGGCAACGCAAAACCACACTAACTGTTGTTGGTACTGCTTTTGCTTTCCAGGGAAAAAAGAAATGTTATGTTGTTCTTTGATGTAACTGTTAGCTTATGGAGATATGAGCTTGTATAAATTGATTGTTGAGGCCTCAAGAGTACTACCAATAATTTGTATCATATAGCTGTGACATGATAATGAGATAATCAGGGATTTCTTGTCATCAAATCGGTCAAGTAGTATTGAACCAACAGGAACAGAAAAAGATCTTCCTTATTTAGGAAAGCAGTACACTGTTAGACACTATGCCAATGGAAACACATGTTTCAGACCTCACTATTGTGGATTTTTGTAGTGTAAATGGAATTTCTTCCCTTTTGCATCAGGCAGCGTTTTTCAGTTTTTTCTGTTGCATCAAGGTGATAGAATGAACTTTCTGACCAAATGTTGGAAACAGAGTAAGACTCGTTTAATCATATTCTGAGACTATTGCGTATGAACTTCACAGGACCAATCTTGTTCCTTTTCATCTAATTGAATTCTATTATATTCGATTCAGTTATAAGATTTAACTTCTAATATACAAGGTAAAATGTGGTCTTGTTCTTGGTCTCTATGTTTTACTGGCATTCGATATTTAATCAAAGAGTGGCCTGTGATTTCCTCTCGTATAGGAATCCTTCAAACTAATAAATTCCTTTTTAATGAATAATGATCACCATAGTAGTTGAAAGAAAATAAATAACAAGCAGCTACCAAAACATTTAACAACTAATACCATGATAAAAAAACAAAAATATACCTTCACGAGATATTCGTGCATATATATATATATATATATATATAGAAAAAATAAAAAGGAACTGACTTTAGCAGTGTAAACTTCAGGCTTCTTTGTTTCCCAATTGAAAAAACAATTTTTACACTTTCAATACCAAAAAACATACGTTTCAATAAAAATAGGTGGTTCAAATTAATGAAAGCACGTATCTCAAAAATGTTCAATAGTTCAAAATCAATTTCTTCAAAATTAATTTCTCAACTTTAAACCAAACAAGCACTTCAAATATTAAGCCACATTGACAGATCATGAATAGAAAGGTTAGATAATTTCATAGTCAATAAACAATCACTAGCAAATCAAAAGAGTAGAAAAAATCCCCAAAAGAATTTTGTACGATCGAAATTCAGATTACGAATAAATGCTCATCAATTGTTACAGAATTCAAAAGGAACTCTGAAAGCAAAACCTTCTCATAAACAACATCGTTCTTCAGTAAATAGACTATATATGATAGCCACAAAATTGCCATAGATGATAGATCCACAAAAAAATATGGCAGAGTATGAAAAAGGTCACAAAATAATACCCAACACAATTGACAATCTTAAAGGTTGGATGACTGAAGGGCCTCCAATATCAACCTGGTCTGCTCCCCAATTAATAGAGCACGTTTTGCAAACAGCTCCGCTTCAGCAGTTCGCAATTTCTTCCACTTGCCCTCCAGCTCTACCCTCTTCGATTCTCCAATTAACTCCAATCCCCTCTTTGTCTCATTCTCATTCAGCCCATAAACACACGCACCATTCCCAAATCGAGAAATTTCCCTCAACAGCAAACTTGCATCACCATCAGGCTTTTGATCAATGTCCATCTTTCCAGATTGCTTCAAATCCACCGAAGCCGGCTCAGGTTCCGGTTTTGATTCAGGTTTCAATTTCTTTGCAGAAGCTACATTTTTGCTACCACCTTCCTTCTTGGGAATCTTGGCAAGTTTCCCATTAGACTTAGACGTCTCAACTGCCCCATTGGCAACTTGTTCGGTTCCCCAAACCTTTTTCGACAATTCAAAAGCTTTCTGATCGTGCTGCTTGGGGAATTTAATGCCGTCGCTGTTCTTCGCTTTGGCAGCATTGATCTCGAACTTCTTCTTCAGCCTTCGAATCTTCTCCTTGAGTTGGTTGATGGAAACTTCGACATGAAGCGACTTCTTGATGAAATCATGGAAGTCATTAGAATACTTAAGAGGGTCTTGTGCAGTGTTGGAAGTGAACTCAACCATGCCCCTCAGAATGGCGAGTTGATCTTCCTCGCTCCACAGTCTCTGAGACTTTTTAGAGACCTCCCCTGACTTTTTCCCATCTTCCTCATCGTCCGAAGCAGAAGAATCCGTTACTTTCTTCTTCGCGCGTTTGGGGTCACTCCACTGTGCGTTGTTATCCGCGGCGCGCTTTAATCCCGATTTGGGAGGCAGCGATGGAGAGGGCAAGGCCTTGCCCTTTTGGGCCTGTTCCATGGGCTTGGATGCAAGAGGTTTCACTTTGGCAGGAGTTGGTTGGTTCAACTCAGGTTCCGAGTCCGAAACCGAATCAGATTCGGTTTCGGACTCGGAGGATGAGGGTTTGGGGTGGGAGTTCGTGGGAGGGGCTGGGGATGGGGATGGGGCTGGGAGTGTTCTGGAAGGAGGTTGCAGAGGGATTGGTGATTGATCTTCTTCTTCTTCTTCTTCGTCTTCTTCTTCTTCGGACGAGACATTTTCCTCTTGTTCTTCGGAGGAAGCTACTTCTTCGTCTGCGTGGTGTTGTTGGTAGGAAGGTTGGTGTTCTTCCTCCTCGGAATCGGAAGAGGAAGCGGTGGGTGGATAGTCCAAAGGCGAAGAGCGCTGCTTATGCTTCTGCGCCATGGATAAGTGGGATTAGGGTTTTAGCTTTAGGAAAGAGTGAGAAATTAGGGTTTTACGTAAACAATAGAACAGAGTGTGTTTATATACAAAAGAAGAAGAAGGGGTAGAGTTGAGTCCGAGGGGTTCACTAATAGCAGCAACCCTAATTGTAATTTTGCTCAAACGCTTCAACGTTTCAGTTACTGACTCCAGGGTTAGGAATAAGTATCAATTGGCTATGGTTTCTTTTTTTGTCATTATTTAAAAATTTATAAAAAATTATTTAATTTTTGTTTTAAATTATTTTATTTTTTTGATAAAATATTGTTTATTTAACATAAAAAATCTAAAGCTTTGTATTAAAAGTTATTAACTTATTTTACTTCTTAATATATTTTTAATAATTAATTATTTTAAATATAAAATTAATCTTTATAAATAATTTAATATTTATTTGTTATAATTTTTTTATTGAAAAATTATTATTTTAAATAATTTAAATCAAATTTATTATTTAAAAATTTTATCTAACATATTTAAATAAACAATTATTTTATATGATTAATTATAATAATAACTAATTACTGACATAATTAATCATTAAAATATTTTTATCTTTTATAATTAATTCACACATACACATACATTAAAATTAGTCAAAACTATAATTTAATTATTTTTAATTAAATTAATTTTTACTTCTTAATAATATTTTATTTTTATTGTATAAGATACTCAATTAAGTTTCGTTCTTTCCTTTACGATCTTTTATTTTTTTAAAATTAAAATACTTATATATTAAATAGATTTGTCTCATCTAAACTAAATAATATATTAAAAAAAATAAAGATCCTACTCATTGATAAAAGAAATAGTAAATAATATTACATATAAATTTATAAAAATTATAAATTTTACAAAATCGTTTATTTCCTTAAGTTTTCGATGAATGATTAATATTTTTTATAAATTACTTTTGTATAATATTTGATTGAAAAGGATTAAAAAGAAAAGTATTTTTTTTAAGTTATCATATTTAATTTAAAATTTTTAAAAGAAAACAATTAAAAAAATAAAAAAAATCTCTAATTTACTTTTCTCTTTCATCATGGATGGTTGAAAAGATTTTCTTTAAAACTAATAAATTAATAATTAAAATATATTTTTTTATAAAATACGATTTTTAAATAACTATGTATATGATTATTATATTAAAATTTAAGTATTATATTTTTATTAATTATTAATTTTAATATTTTATTTTTGAAATAAATTATTATATTAAAAATAAAAATAATATTTTAAAAATTTATTCTTATTTATGTGTTTATTAAAAGTTATATAAATAAATTTATAATTATTTTAACGATTATATTATTATAAAAAGAATGATAGTTTTATTTATTTTATTATTTATAATATATTTTTAATAAAATAATTTTTTAAATAAATATTTTTTAAAATTATGAATATTTATTTTTTAATTTTTATAAATAAAATTAAAAATATTTTTATTAAAGAGTATTTATTTTATTTTAATAAAATTAAAATATTTTATTATAAATATTTTAAATTAAATATTAATAATTAAATTAAATATTATAATATTAAATATTAATATTTTATAATAAATAAAAAATTATTTAAATATATAAAGATAAAATTAAAATGATGAAAATATTATACATTAATAAACATAAACGTTCAAACAATGTTCATAATTATCAAAATAATTATTATGTAAAAAATTAAAATAATCTTAAAAAAATTAATTATTTAATCTTTTATCCATTTAAAATTTACGAATCAAATACATTTTTAAAATGATATTTTAAAAATAAAAATAATTTATTTCAAAATTTATTATGTTTTCTTGAAAAATCAAGTATAATTTGAATGATAGATAAAATATAAAAAAATAAGATAATTTTTTATTATATGAATATAAAAATAATAAAAATACTTTTTAGATAAGTAAAAAATAAAAATAAATAAATTACATAAAAATAGTAACTTAATAAAAAAATAATTTTTAGATTTTTTAAAATAAAAAATATTTAATTGTTTTTTATAAAATATTATTAAAATAAAATAATGTATATAAAAATTATTATTAAAATATTATGATAGATATGTACTTCCTTTTTATTTTTATACAATATCTTATGAAGTAACGTTATATTTGGTTGAAAAGAAAGAAGGAGATATTTTTATTTTCATACAAAATCTTATAAAACTAATGGTTTTCTTATAAATCTTATAAAAAAAAATATTATATTAATAATTCATCAACAAATTATAAAAGTTGGTTTTTTTTTTCACTTAAATCAATTGCACCTAGGATTGGAAATGAACAGGTGGTCCGACAGGGGTCTAGGGTTCGACTCGTTTAATAAATAGATAGGCTCAGGCTTGTTAAAAAGTATTTTTAAATAAATAAGTCAGGTATAAGGTTATAACAAACCTATTTAACTTATTTAGGGACCTATTTATATTTATATATTATATATTTATATTTATTTTAATATATTATATTTATATCATATTTATTTTATATTTTATTTACATAATATTAATATATATATATATATATTAGACCTATTTAATGGTCTTTTTATTTTGTAGGCTTTAAGTTTGTAAGTTTTTTTAATTAATTATTTATATAGATTTTAAATTTATTTATTGATTCTTTTGTAATGTAAGCTTTTAAACAGGTTTACATGTCTTGTAAGCTTTAAATCAGGTCAGACCTTAACAGAAAAAAAAAAAAAAGAACTTTAACAGGTAACAGGCCCAGACTCATACATCGAAATCTTTAAACAGAACAAAAGTTTAAACACTCAAAATCTAACTCGGTTCAGCCTACTTTCATTCCTACTTGCACCCAACTTTTTGTCCTCCAAAATCATTGCAAACCAACGGCAGCTCAAGAAGTTACATTTGGAACAGAATTATCATTAGGGTCAAGTAATATTAAAAATACTATTA
This sequence comes from Canavalia gladiata, assembly GCA_037954105.1. Taxonomy (NCBI): domain Eukaryota; kingdom Viridiplantae; phylum Streptophyta; class Magnoliopsida; order Fabales; family Fabaceae; genus Canavalia; species Canavalia gladiata. The sequence goes on from CM075662.1 coordinate 4,729,977, forward strand.
AAATAAAATACAATAATAATCTATATAAAAATATAACCAATAAAATTTATTAAGATTAACCTAATAAAAGTTGAACTAGTTTATAAAAAAATTTAAATTTAAATTTAAATTTTATTATTTTTATTATAAAAAATAATTGTGAAACTAATAAAAGCAGATAGTAATTCTCAAATGATTTACTCATTTGATTGTGTTAACCTGTAATCAATCAGATGATAAATAAATATATTTTAATATTATGTGATATATTAATCAATAAATAACAATTTAAATTGAAATCATATTATATTATTATAATAATAGTAGATGATTAAATAATAATAATCCACAAGTAATCCTCATACACAAACCTTTGTAAAATGGCAATAGACCTTTAGTTGGCTAAAATAATTTTGGTTGAACAAAAAACTAAAATGTTTTTTCTAAACATAGAATTGAAATTTTTCTTTTCACTTTTATGTAACAGTGTATTAATATCTTTTAAATATTTAAATAGATAAACAAATTTATGTTAAAAAGTAACCAAGGGAGTGCATGATATGGTACAAAGTAGACCATGGATCAACATTGTATCCATTTGGCATGGGGAAAAGGAGACCGCTGATGATTTGTTTCCGGGCCTGATTCAGATAATTATTAACCAAAAATCTGCTGCATTGATTGCTAACTTGGTATCAATTCATTTTGAAAATAGGCAAGGAATAATGTTTTGCTGTTCCATTCATTTATTGAAGGTATATTGAAGAAGCTTCTGGATTCAGTGGACACACATTGAACACAGCACTGGGACCACATAGCTGGATGGATGGATGATGTTGGTCAATGTTATTAATACAAAATCTCAACATACAGATTAGATAATAAATAGATGCCCCAAATCTTTTCCTTTTTTCTGCTTGATTGCTTTTCTACAATTACAAACCACAATTCATTATCATTATCCTTTTACTGTGTACTTTCAATACTTTCATTCCTCTAGATATTTTATATAGAAAAACAAAACACGCTGTACAAAGGGTGACAAACCCCATTTTTTTAATTAGTCACAGGCCGAACATTATATGGTTTAAAATAATTATAAAATATGCAAACTCTTCTTGTACAAATGTTTTTTTTTTTTTTAATTTTTACTGGCTATAAGATTTTAATTTGAATTTAATTATTATTATTAATACTAGTAATTTGTTTTGTGGCAGAAGATTCTTAGCTTATAAACGAAGCTGTGTGAAAGGGTAGTTAGTGGGTCTTCCTAATAATCCATTGAAGATAAATTATTTAAGATGGCCTGCTCTTATCCAACTAAATCAGCCTTATTTATATACTTTTAAGAGAGTCTTCAGCTGTAGGTAGGAAGGTGAGAGTCAATTCATCAAGTAGGAATTGAGAGAGGGAATGGAAGTCACAGAGCAGGACAAACCCAAGGTGCAGGTCATTGATTCTTTGCAATCATGGGAATTCCATGTCACCCAGGCCTCTAATCAGAACTGCCCTGTAAGTCTCCCATTTTATTTATGCCAAAGTTTCGATCTTTTACTGTTTTTTCCCTGTTCTGGAAAGGGATCTGCAAAAGGGGTATTTAGGCTTCAATTTATTCACAAAACCCTCCTTTGATCCTTTGTTTTTTCTTCTTGTTGGTTTTCTTTGCTTAATTTGTGTTGCTGGGTGTGTTTCTTGATCTTATGAATGGTAGGTTGTTGCTCACTTCACTGCTTCATGGTGCATGCCATCGGTGGCTATGATTCCTGTTTTTGAAGAATTGGCTTTTAGCTATCAGGATGTTCTGTTTCTCTCTGTTGATGTTGATGAAGTCAAGGTAGTTTTTTATTTTCCCTCACTTGTGCTTGGGTGCCTGGGTACCCCTTCTTAGAATGTTTCTAGATGCACATTTTGGTAAATGCATGTACACCAACACCTAACTGCTGATTACATATTTAAACACATCATCAGTAGTACTTTCTCTTTCTTTATAACAAGTCCCCTTTAGGCTTGTCTGAATATGTGGAATGTGGGATGTATTCTCTTTTGAGATTGCTATTAAGATTTTTTCTGACTTCAGCATGAGTTGTTGTATTTATCAGCATTCCTCACCAACCACTCACTCCAATCATCTGCCAAAAAATGTACGGCAATGACCACAACCAAGCCTTTTTTTGCTGTGTAGGGTCAGTTATATAGATCAAGAGTGGCCAATAATATTATCTTGTCTACAAAGTAGACCAAAAAAGAAATCGTGTATATAGACAACTTATTAACCTCTGAATCTTTCTTAATGGTAAAAGTTTCACACTGCAATGAATTTTATTCTCCTTGTTTATTTCAAAACCTTTCTATGAATCAACCTTAAAATTAGCCGGTATATTCCAAAATGTTCCAAATAAAATAGCCACCTTATATGCAGGAATTAGTGGCTTACTGTCTCTCTGAACTATATAATACTAGAGGAACGAAGGTGTTCAAGGTCAGTGGAACTTGTGACTGTGTTGAAGTTTATTGAAAAGGTTTTAGAAATTCTATTGTGTTAATGTGTGGCTGTCTTGTTAAATGTTTATTAAATACTATAACTATTTAACAAACTAACATGCATTCTAAAAAATTTATTTACTGCTATCTGCTATATTTTTAAGATTTGAGCATAAGATCAAGGGGTATAATTCTATTTACTTTTGTAATCCTTAAGACAAAAGAAGTATAGAACAACTTGCACCCCTTGCAATTACCGATTTGGATTTGAAGCACAGTTTCCGGTGGCATGTTTGCTACTCAACAAAGAATTGTATGTATATTCTGCTAATCAACATCCTAAATTCATGTGTCTCATATTCATAATTGACTGCTATGATGCCATACTTTTCCTGCTATAATATTCTTATTTGGAGCCTTGAAACAGAAAAAGTTAAATCTAGGGTGATTTTCTCTAATGATTTGTTATTGTTTGATGATGGCAATTAAATATATTGGAAATTTTTTTGGGGGAGTCAGGAGGTAGCCACCAGAATGGATGTAAAGGCAATGCCAACATTTTTACTGCTGAAGGACGGTAAGACAGTGGACAAGGTGGTTGGTGCCAATCCAGAAGAGATAAAGAAAAGGATAGACGGGCTTGTTCGATCCAATGGTGTCTCAGTAGAATAGTTAAGCATATATGTGATGATATCTTACTGTTGCAAGTTGTAAGATATGTGCTTGTGGTCCTGTACTATGGCATCCTTGGTCAAAGTCTTTTCTCATGCTGTATGTTGTTGAATATCAGTTCAAGTGTAATTTCCAACTTTCATTAGCTCAGTGCTTTGGTTAATGTTCTAATGCCACCTGAAAATTTTACATTTTATATTTTTTTGTTGTTGTTGATTTGTGGTGCTCTTTCCTCAAATGAAAGAAAAGTACAACCAAACATAAACATCCCATGTTGCTTCAGACTTTTTTTTTTCTCAGGATTTGTGACTTAATCATTTGTATTTGTAGGATTATCTTTGAAAAAAATAAAATATATGATCTAGTTTGTGAATAGACCGGTTTGATGCAAAATTAACATGCTAGTGATGTTTAAGAAGGGGAATTACTTTTGCTGTCCTCCAGATAATAAGGTTTGAATCCATGTTTATTAGTTACCGATTGTTGGAATTAAGCTACAAATAAATTATTAGGTAATTTACATTCATACCTTCTAAGTTTAATATAATTACATTTGATTTTTTTATTTTTTATCATTACATAAATATTTTTCAACTACATTAATTTTGTTGACTGATTACGATCTTAATTTTTATTGTAAAAATTAAATTATTTTTATGATCATTAAAGAAACTAATTTATTTTTTATAACATTATTTTATTTTTTTGTAAATTTATTTATTTTATCTCTAATAAAAATGAAAATAGATAATGTTAAACTAAATTTTAAGTATTTAAATTTTTGAAAATTTTAAAGTTTGAATATGTTTGTAGATTTTTTTTACATGCTCTAAAGTTTGTTAGATTTATAAATTTATTTAAAAATTTATAATACAAAAAATTAGTATATAAATTTAAAATTTATATAAATGATTGATTAAAAAAAATAATTTAAAAAAATTATAAATTTAAAATTTTTTATAAAAATATATTTTAATAATATTTTTTAGATTATAAAATTTGTTAAATCAATCCTTACTAGTACAAAAGAAGAATAAAATATTTAAAAGATCTATATCATTACAAATTAAATAATTTTAAAACATACATATTGAATATTAATTATATATAAATATAATAATATATAAAAAAATACAACACATGCATCTATTTATATATAAGTTTAAATATACATAAAAATTAAATTAAAATATAGAGCATTTATTATAAAACTAAAATAATATACATAATATTTATAATAAATATTAAAAAAAATTAATAACAGAGAATTTTACACAAAATCATTTCAAGAACCAAAAGTTAAGTTGAGGTGAATGGAACTCTAAAACTATCATGCAGTAAACAAAAATGATGAAGGAATGTTTTATTTTGAGGATAAAAAGAAAATGGTTTGAAGTTTCTTTTATTTAAAATTTGTATCCTTAATCTCAATATTTGTTCATACATTTTTTTATCAACATAATTACATTCTCATGTTTACAGAGTCACGCTCAACTAATAAAACATTCTTTCATTTCTTCAATTAAAAAAATATTATTGTATATCTCAAAATTCCAACCAAACATTCTATCTCCCCCAATTGTCAAATGTTATAGACCAAGAGATGATGAAAAATAATAGGGATAACTTAAAGCAAGGGATTAAGGATTGGAAAACATTATAAGACTTTAAATTTATAACGTGAAAATAAATGGGAAGATGATGAAAGAGATAAGAAGCAAAAGAAGAAAAATGATGGAGGATTGGGAAGAAAGACACAAAAGAAAGTGTCCAAAATTAAAGATATGAATATTTTTAAAAATAAATTTCATTAATAAACATATTCAGGTCATATGACTAGTTTTAATTCATTAACATTATCTAACTCACAAAGATAAATGGTATAACAAATTTTAAAATTAAATTTTTTTATATCAATTTATAAAAGAAAGGATATTAAACTTAATTACATTAAAACTTATAAAATATCAATGTAATTTAATCAAATTATTATTAACTAAATAACCGTTTTGACTCTTTATTTTAAATTATATTATATATCTATGTTAAACTAATTGGCTTTTTAAATTGGTGTTTACAACTACATTAACATTTTATATAAAATTATTTTATTTAATATATTAGTAAATATTAGATATTAATTTTTAATAAAAATTTACTATTCATAAATTTTTTATCGTGGAATTTTAACACACGTTAAAAACAAATCGTAAAGCAATTTATAACTAAGAATTTGATGGTTTTAGCATTTAGTTTAAAATGTATACATTGGGTTGTTGAAATTTGTAGGTTTGAAAAAGGAGTTGAAGTTTGTAAAGATATTCAAGGGATAGGATAGGGTCCATGGAAGCGGAAGGAGAAGGCAAAAAATAATGGAGGCCCAATATATAGATTGAATTAAAAGATACCTTCCGATAATAGAAACAAAAAATAAAAGAGAATGTGGGTTTGTGGTGAGGAATGATAGGTGATGGGCATTGATGTCTCATTGTGAGTGTGTCATTTGTCATATCAAACACCACTCACTTTCTTTCATCAAATTTTCACTTCATGCATTGAACCATTCATCATATCTTTGTTCTTAACTCCGGCATAGGCTTTTGGCCTGAGATGGGCAACAATAATTGGATGTTGGATTATGGTTATCTTGACGACATTCCCCTTCCCACCACTTTCTCTTGGTCCTCCTCTTCTCCTCCTCCAACCCTCAGGTTACTCCACACTTCAAACAATTATGCTTCTTTTCTTTATACATTACTCTTTTCGAGCCTCCACATGCACATGCCTTCCACCTTTGCATTACTACATTATTATAAGTTTTAAGATATACTTTCTTCTAACAGTTCACATTGTCTTTTACTCTTAAGTGCAGTCACACTATTAGAATTTTCATACAATATTAATGTGTATGGCAACTATTCATATCTTTACTGGACTTTCTGTTCTGTAAATTTTTATTTTTTTACAAATTTTCCCCCAAAACACAATTGAATTTTTATTATTTATTTTTCTAGTGTGGAGCTAGATGACTCGTTTAGAAATTCGGATGGTTTCAAGGAAGACGGGTCAAGAAAACGGTGAGTTATTCAGTTATGCATGCCCATCACCTCAGTCTTTTGTAAATTGAATACTTTTCTGCCTTTGCTCTGTTTTCATCTTATCATTTGAAAATTTTGTTCTCTTTCATTATGTTTTGACTAGTTTTTTTATTTTTTTATGCTTTTAGTAGATCACATTATCAGGGAATTGGGCACATACATGGCATTGCATTAAGTCGTAACCTTAGCTTTTAGCCAAACCATTTATATGCTCAATTTTAGAAGGCGCATTGCTTTTGAAATTCAAGCAGTCAAACCTAATTGAAAAACCATGTTATTAGTAGACCACTCTACTGTCGTTTAATAGGGAAAACAAATCCTAAAGTTTAAAATCCAAAGACATCGGAAGAAGCAATCTGCTACTGTTCTAAATTTTTCCTATCTAAACCTAAGTATTACATATTAAGCCTAGATAACAGAATTGATATATCAAGATTTGATTGTTCTTTTATATTGAGAATTTACAGATTTTTCTTCAAATATTTAGCTCATGAACAGTTATGTTGCAAGTTTTTCTTATATTATTATATGAATATTTTAAAGTTTTAAGTAAAATTTGTAAATATACATAAAATCCCCCCAAAAAAAAGGAAAAGAGAGAGATAGATATGTATTGACAAAATACATTGTGAATTGTTTGATGAATAAGGGAATTGATAAGGACTGATTGTATTCATGTTTTGTGGTGCGAGAGACCCTTGTGTGTTTGTTTAATATTTACACTTGTATCATCTCAGTTTGTTTAGAAAATCCTGTTGCAGTTTGAGGTCAGAATCCTGCAACACATCTGGTTCCAAAGCATGTAGAGAGAAAATGCGAAGGGATCGACTGAATGACAGGCATCTCTTATTCACTCATATGCCATATCCTCTTCGAATCTGATTTGTTTTCTTTTCTTTTCTTTTGGTCTAATCTCTCTGACACGTGACTTGTTTTGAACATTGTTTTTAAGGTTTTTGGAACTGGGATCTATACTGGACCCTGGAAGGCCTCTCAAAATGGACAAGGCTGTTATATTAAGTGATGCAGTTCGAATGGTGTCTCAGCTACGAGAGGAAGCTCAGAAGTTGAGAGACTCTACTGAGAATCTACAGCAGAAAATCAATGAATTGAAGGTGTGTATGATAACTAACTTGTTATGCACATTTACTGAGTTAGTTCTATTATAGGTATGGTGGTGAAACTTTGCTGGTATTGTTTGTGTAGGCTGAGAAAAATGAGCTTCGTGATGAGAAGCAGCGACTAAAAGCAGAGAAAGATAACCTTGAGCAGAAGCTTAAAGCACAACCTAGCTTCATGCCTACATTTCCTGCACCAGGACAAGTTGTTGGTACCAAGGTGGTGCCTTTCATGGGCTACCCAGGAGTTGCCATGTGGCAGTTTTTACCACCTGCTGCTGTTGATACCTCACAGGACCATGTACTCAGGCCCCCAGTTGCATAACTTGCCAAAGGCTCTGACCTTTGGTTTAATGGAGAAAGCCAATCCATCTTCTTATTTTTTGTGCTAGTGCTTTTGCGTTTGTGAAATATAGGGAGAAAAAAGAACTTGAATTCTGACAAGTCCTATTGACTGTGGAGGCAACTTTTTTGTAACTACTCAACTTTCGGTTATAGGTTCAGCCAAATTGAGTTTGTATTTTTGTAATTCTGTTAACAAGGATGTTGAACATCAAATACTTTTTTTATGGGATTCTTCCATTTGGATGTTGGTTCGTTGAAGACCTCTTAAATTTGCTTATTAGATCTTCTGAAAAAACTTAGCAGTTCATTTTGGTCAAAAAGAAGATGCAACAATGTTAGCATATTTTTATTCATATGATTTTCAGGATGCTTTGGTATGTGCTTGTGCGTGATACATAATTGAGGATATCATCATATTCAAGCATGGTGATCCACTCCCCCTGGCTGTGGTCAAGCACAATATGTGTCTCTCTTTTTTGTTGGACAGTGTAATTGTAGGAGAGAGTCTTGAAATAGGAGGTCCTAAGTTTTACTCGATCCATAATTGCGTGTGATGTTGACGACAAGATCCTAGTGAGATGAAAGACTAGTATACAAACTGAAACTGATTTAACAAAACTGTTTTTAACAGGGTAGTTTGAACCCCATATATTCCCCAGATTTAAAGTCTTTCCAAACCATTATGGCTCCAAAGCTAGTCATTAGAACAGTACTTAAAGACATCACTATACCAACCGAAAAAACTATTATAGAGGCTCTTCCATATTTCCGAACTACTTTCTGTACCACTAATAACCCAAGAAGTGATGCAACAAAACATATTATGGCCAAGACGAAGGCAGTTTGTTCATGTTCCATTCCCAATAACAGATATTGTAACGCTGACATGGTAGAAGAGAAGAAAACCATGAAAGAACATGTTGCTGCTGTTACCTATACAAAAGAAGAAGAAAAATTGATTGATTGGTAAATATTAATCAACAAAAGCTTTGACTTACGATGGTGAGGCTTACCTCAGGAGCTATTCCAACCTGAAGAAGAAGTGGACTTATCAGCATCCCACCTCCAATTCCAAAGACACCACCCAATATCCCTGCTAGCAGTGCAATCAATGGAAAAACAAACTTATTTGATGATCTATTTCTGCTAAGTCCTGGCTCCTGCATAACAGGTAGTTGTAAGCAGATTAAGAGGGTATAGGTAACAATCAAGATTAGTTTAAAAAAATAAAAACTACTGTTCAATAAATGGTTTATATTTTTTAAGAACCTCTGGTGTAAGAGTTAGGTCTCTAACGCCTTCTTTTCTAAATACAATCCAAGCAGTGAAAACCGCAGCAAGAGGTACTTGAACTGATGACAGAATCCAGTACCCTACCCCACATGGCTCCATAGGAATGATTCCCTGCATAGTTTGAACAATATCATTAGAGGATCCTCCATCCAATGTATGCAATATGAAAATATTGAAAGGACTTCCAAACTAAAAAATAAAAGTAAATAAATAAAAAAAAAAAAGTCCCAAACATTGATTTAGTAAATTGGTGAGGTGCTTATGCACTCGTTGTTCACACCTAACTACAACTTAACAATAACCTTTATTCCATGTTATTATAAGTTCAATTCCAATCTTAGATGCCAATTAAATCATGCATCCAAGTTATTGTATAAATGTTGATAATAGGAACAAGAGACTTCACCTGTCCATATTTGTTGCCACGAAGAAGATATATGGAGAAAAAAGAGAACCAAACCAAAAGTAAGACCACCAATTTCAACCAAGGGGTCCTTACTCTGCTATTTTCTTGAGGATCCAGAAGAGGCACTTCAACATTTTTTGGCCCATCTTTTACTTTATCCACATGATCTAACCCCTTACTTTCTTCATTAGTCCCATCTTCTAGCAGCCCCTTTTCAAGTTCCTCCACCCCATTTTTCCATATCTCTTCTGATTCAATCTTCCAAAACAGCAATCCACTTCTGCAAGTTTTTGAGGTAGACCAAGAAAGAAAGAGAGCAAAGAGTATTGTAATAAACCATTCTGGGAAAACACGGTTACAAATAACTCCAAGACTCACTCCTAGCAACATACATGGTTCTGATGAAAGTGCTATGTCATAGTCAATCAATGACTTGGTACGGAATGTGCACATATTGCATATAACATTTGCAATAGAGCCTCCTGTGACCATGAAAGCTGAGAGACTAGAAGCTGTTTTCAGGTCTAAGCCTGCCACAATAGTTAGTATGGGTATAAATAGGCCACCACCACCTATTCCACCAGCACTAGATATAGAGGAAGCAATGAAGCAGAGGACACCAGACAGAACCAAAGGAGCAGAAACAAGTATCTGGGAATCTTGGAATCTATATACTTCACTTCCCCATTGATAAATTTTGTCCAGGAAAAGGTCAACATTGAGGATATCTGAAAAGGGTTGTGTTTGTTTTGCATTTGAAGGATTGAAGGCAAGGAAGGTGAGAACTAAACATGTAAGACTTTGAGTTCTCATTTGCTTTTGCAAATTTCAGCAACTGTGAGGTGTATGTGCCCTGCCTAGGTGAATGCTATGATGCCTTTATACAGGGACAAGAGGAACAGTTAACAGTGATTCTTTAGGATGCCAATTTGAATTTTTTTTTTCTTTTTAATATATTACCTTTTCCTATCCTAAACAACCTTATCTTAAATAAATTAATATGATTAAAGGATTATACTTAAAATTATATTTATTTTTTATTTAATTTTTATAAATAAAATCTCATTCATCTAAGGAGGGTGAGATTATTTATTTTATAAAGTAATTTAGATAATTTCATTCTAAAACTATCCATGATAATAAATATTTAAATTGGTAGTATAAAAAATGGATAAATATGTTATTAATCTAAGATTCATAATAAAATAAAATATGAAATAAATTTAATAATTAATGTATTAAAAAATATTATATTTCTTATATTTAATATAAAAAAATACTGATAGTATAAAAAGAATTGGAGAAGTATTACTTTCTCTTATCCTTCTTATGAGATACTTTCTAAACAAATTTAATGATTCTTAATATGATTTTTTTTTGTAAATTTTTAAAAGAATTTGTTTTTTATTTATGACTTTAAAATAATAGGTGTTTCTTTAATTCTTTTATAGAAATAATAATAAAAACAAAAGGTTAATTTATTAAAACTAATAAAAAAGTAATTAAAATAATTAATGTATTATAAATTTAAATTTTATAATAAATTAAGGATATAAAAGGAACGTAATAATTGATTTATAAAAAATGGATGTAATTAATATATTCAAATATAAATATTATTTAAAAAATATTTATAGAATTAAATATTTAAATTGTTAGCATATAAAGTGAATGAATATTTCGTTAATATAAATTATACAATAAAGTAAAAGCATAAAAAGAACTTGGTAATTAATTATTAAAAATAGATTATGTTTCTTGTGTTTATAAAAAAATATTCATATTATAAAAAATGTAAAAAAGTATATCATAAATAAGAATTAATTTCTATATAAGTAAATTTAGAATATTAAATTAAATTTTTAAAATTAATATATTAACAAATATCATTATATATTTTTTAATAAGTATAATTTGGTAAAAATAATCTTAAATAATCAGAGAAAATAAAAAATATCTCATAAATTTAACAATATATTTATAAAAATTTACAAAATAAAATTAGAAATATGGAAAGTAATTAATAAATTTGAAATAATAATTAATAAAATTATGGAAATTAATTTTTATTTAAATAAACCCTTATTAAATAAATTAATATTTACTTGCTTTAATGTAAAGTTCACAGCACACATGATAACATAATATAAAGTGAAAAAACATGTCGCCTTATGAAAAAGGATATTGATATAGCTTAGAAAGAATAAAAATAAGATCTCAAATTTAGCATATTATTATAAAATAACAACATTTAATTATTTTAATATTTAAATAAATTTTTTTTATGAAAATATGATTTTTTTAGAATAAATTAATTTTCAATTTTTTTCTTTTGTTCTTTATATTAAGATAAAATAACGTTTTTATTCCCTTTCACCGGTGTTTGTAAGAAGTAAAGGTAAAAATAATATATTTGTGGTAATAAATATATAATATATTTCTACACTATCACAAATGAAAAAGATTTCAAAGATAAGTTAATTAAAAATATATAAAATTTCAAAAGTTGAGTACATATTTAAGTCGTTTTTAATATTATTTTTTATTTTTTTTATCACCTAATATTAAAATATATATTATCTTTTATTTGAAATAAACAAGATATTTTTTATTACTTTTTATTTACTTTTAATGTATTTATTTGAACACAAAATATCGATATTAATCTTTTTAATATAGAAAGTTTTGGTATATAACAAATAATATAATAAAATGGTATATAAAAATCAATATTTGGCAACATCTTCAAAGAGGACAACAGTGGAAAAGAAAAAGAAAAATTACATGATTATAATGGATTCTACAAATTTGTTTGCAAATAAGAAGAGTAAAATTATTGATAAAATATAAAAAATTAAAAAAATCTTAATAAGAATATTAATATAAAGGAACGCCAAGATGTTAGCATAAAGTGGTACCAATGCAAAAAATTTACTTAAATGTAACATAAATAACGGATTCAACTATCGTCAACTTGTAATAGTACAATTGTATTATCCACTTAAAACAAATAATATAAATTTTATTACTTAACATAAATCTTTTTAATATTTAGTTAATGCATTTAAATAAGAAATTAATGCACTTCTTAGTAGGAGATTTTTACGTGGCGTGTGATCTGTGAACTGTTTTGTAAGTCTTGCTACCTGCTGTGTTTTTGGGTTTATTCGCGTGATACAGCCAGGAATTTAAAGATGTTTATAAATTATATTTCAGTCTCTTATTTTAAAATATTTTTTAAATAAGAATTTAAGTTAAGTTTTTAATTTAAAATAAATGTTTGTAATAAATAATTATAAAAATATCTTTTCTGATATTTTATAATTTTTAAAATTTTAAGTATCTTAAGAAATTAATTTAAATATTTTATAAGGTAAAATAAAATATTTATTTAATCTTTTAAAATTGTAGAGTTGATAATATTTATTAATTATGTTGAAAATTATTATATATAAATGTATTTAAAACATTCATTTACATCAAAATGAATTTGAATGTAATGTGCATTGATGGAAGTGTAATTAAAAAATATATTTTGATCTTAAAATATAATATACAACGATTAAATATAAAAAATACTGAAAATATTTTTTTATAATATTAAAGACAATTTATATAAATATTATATACATTATTAAAAAATAAAATAAAATAAATGTTGGGCAGCTGCTCAAGAGTGTTTAACCGGAATTGCATTCTTTTATGTAAATTCATTTTTTCTTCTATTTTTAACTATTAGATAAATAGTTTTTATCATCAGAAGAATTACGAGCCTGTATTAAAAAAATAAAAATAAAATTAAAAAGAAAATGTAATGTATTTTTTTAAGTAAAATTATAATTTGTTAAATTATGAATATATATATATATGAATAAATTATGTTGTTATTAAATTTTATAAAATTTTCAATCAATAATTATAGTTTATAGTTTTATTTTAAAATCTATTATGTGCTTTAAGTCATCAAAATTGATAAATATAACACTTTATTTGATTTAAGAAAGAAAATAAAAAATAAAATAAAAAATTTGAATAAAAATCAGGTGGTAAGAAAATGAATATATGTTTAAGCTATTTAATATGAGAGATATATCATAAAAAGTTAAAAAAAAATATAGTTCTCTCTGCTTATTTAATCAAATAAACAGTTCAAAATATTTTTTTGAAATTATACTTATATGAATAAAAATAATGAAAAGTTACAAATAAGGATAAGAGGGAAATACATTAAAAAATGCTACGGTAATATTTGATTTAAGAAAATATTTTTATTATTTTTTATTTTAATTAATTTTTTATTAAATATTTTAAAAAACAATATTTTCACCAAACTTATATTGTCCCTCACTCTGACCTATATCAAACAGTGTAAGCTAGAAACGGCAAGAATCAGACAAATATGTGAAGGTGATCACGTGAAATACTGTGAGATGCGAAAAACCTTGTAGTGTTCTATGCCTGTCTTGTCCCGTTACTTTATTAAACCAATTCTATGGAAATTCTGTATTCTTGTACACAGGATCCTATCCTACTCATATAATCTTGTGTGAAAAGAAGATATATGTATATTATAATTTATAATTTTTATTTTTATTTATTATTTATTATATTTCTTGTTTATATTTTAGTAATATAAGTATCATTTTCCTCCAATTATCTTTTATTATATATATATATTTTTGCACGGACTGTTCCTAATATTTATTTCATATTAATATATGATAAATCACTTTAATATATAAATTATTTATGACAATGATTTTAATGGTTTGTGTTTAAATGGTAAATGAAATAGAAGAGAAGAAATAAAATAAAAATATATTTTATTTAAATAAATAAAAATTATTTTATTTATTAATTTAGATAAAAATTTAAAATCAAAAATTAATAAATTTTATTTATAATTATTAAAACCTTTTATTATAATATTTTTAATTTTATGTTTGGATATATTAGTTAAAATTAATTTAAAATAAGTTATTTTATTTCAATTTTATAGAATAATTACTTTTATTGTAAAATTATAAAAATAGATATGAAATTATTTGCAGTAAATAAATTTTAATTTTATATTTAAGATAATTGATTATTGTGGATAAAATTAAAAATTTAATTATAAAATAATATAATAATTTTATTCATAAATTTAGATTATGCTTATATTTTATAAGCTGTTTTTTTTTAAAATATATAAATTAACTTTCTAAAAAATATCAAATAAAAATAAATAGCATATTTTTAAATTTATTTTCAAAATTTTAAAACACTTTCTAAAATATATATAAAAATAATTAATTATTAAAAATATAAATAATAAAAAACATATTTAATAATATTTTTTATACAATGAACATCGGTAAAATTCAAACAAAAATTATTATATAAAACTATTTTAATTTCCAACCAACCAATACACATTTAACAATTTGATCCAATTAAAGCCTTTTTAAATTTGGTCGGACAATACTTTTTAACCTATCATACAAACATCAACCAAGTATTTTGCTTAATAGAAATATTAACAACATATTTTTTTAAATATATCATCTAATCAATTTATTATAATTGATTAATTTTTAAAATTAAAATAATTTTCAAAATTTTTAAAAAGTAAAATTAAAGCAGTTTTTTTTTTTGTTTACATAAATTTTAAATTTAAAAGATTGACCAATCATATAATATTTTTAAAATAGATATAAAAATGTTTTATTAAATTTTTTATTTACATGTACAAATATATATTTATTGTTAATATATTACGAAATATTAAATATTTTTAATATGAAAAAATTTATTAAATACTTTTTAATTTCATTTTCATAACAAGTGTTTCATGGATATTTATTAGTACTTATCTTTTATGAATCACTTTTATATTATAAATATGAGATTTCATTTTTTAATGAGAATAATTTTAATTTTTATTAACCCATTTTATTTCTTACCATGAACATTTTATTCTTTTTTATATAATGTTATTTCTTATTAAGAAGTTATAAACTTCTTTGAAATGCCCTTTTAATTGTCTCGTTCTGCTGCATGATATTGATAGATGGCCAAAGAAGTTTTTAACATTTGCTTAAATTTTGTTTAATGCTTTTGAAGCTTAGATTGAGCTTTATATATGAAGTATGCAGCCTCTGTCACACGGAAGCAAACGATGACAAATAAAATTTTAAAAAACTTGACGAAGACGAGGAATAGTTTTCAATTTCCCCACTTGATGTAAAGAATCACTCAGTGTATTGACAAAGTTGATAAAAAGCACACAAAGTAAATGTTAAATACTGGATATCCACCAGTTGCACATATTATTTTATGTCATGTGGTTGTGTGACAGTATGAAAATGATGCAGGGTTATGTGATTGTATATATGTGCGCGGATGAAGACAAAGGTTGATATATCAAAGATGATGCTGGTAAGTATGATTTGGTAAAAAGAGGAAAAAAAATATTTTTAAAATTGGATAAATTATTTATTTATTTATTTTATATGAAAAAATAAAATTAAAATATGCAGATTTTATAGAAAAAAATTTCTCGCTTTGGAAAAGTAGGAAAGATTTTTTTATTTTAAACTCTTAAATTTATTAAATATTTTTTAGAAAATAAAAATATTATATTAATAAAAATTATAATAAATAAATTATTTTTTAAAATTTATGTAATTAATATTTTTTATCTATTTAAATAAAAAAAATAATTTTTTATTTATTTAAATAACTTATTTTTTTGTTTTATTTTATTTTATTTTATTTATTTATTTATTTTCTTTTTTCTTTTTTTTAATTTATCTAAAATAAGTCAAAAGTAAATCCGTCAATAAAAAAATAATACTTATATTTCATTTGAAATGTATTGAAAGAAAAAAATATATATATATATATATATAATATTATAATAAAAATATAAAAATAGATATATTAAAATATAAATATTATTAAAAAATATTTATTAATTTTCTTTTACTAATTACACATG
Organism: Canavalia gladiata; assembly: GCA_037954105.1. Lineage (NCBI taxonomy): Eukaryota > Viridiplantae > Streptophyta > Magnoliopsida > Fabales > Fabaceae > Canavalia > Canavalia gladiata. The sequence goes on from CM075662.1 coordinate 4,746,351, forward strand.
GCAGGTACCGGTAGCATTTCATTGCCCGATTTTCAACTTGAAAGTTGAAAGAGACATTATGCGCATGGCAGGTGGGCAGATGTAGATTATTCACTAATTACACTTTCTGTCTAATATTTATAGACACACTTGTCAGGACCTCCGTAGATAGCAATTTGCCATTCGATCACTGGTGAATTCAAGCTTAGATTCTATACAGTGTAAGTCTAGAGTTTTCTTGATCATGAAAAACAAATCTAAATCTATATCTCAATAAATACGGTATTATTTGTATGACAAAAATTATAATAATTTCTGGCTATTTAGTGTAGTTTAAGTGATTGGATGAGAACTAATTCGGTTAAAGTTATACTTTAAGTATTTTGAGTTAACAAATATAAAAAATATAATATAATTATATAATTTTATATTTTATATATTGTTAAATAATTAATATAAGATAAATATTTTTATATTATTTAATATTTATTTTATATAAAATAATATATATTATCTTATAAACATTATATTAAAATATTATAAATTAAATATATATTTTATATATCAAATATTATTATTAGTTTATAAATTTATAAAATATTTATAAATATTTAATTTTTTATAATAATAAAAATAATTTTTTTAAAATAAATTTATTATTATGATAATAATAATGATAATATTAATGATGGTAAAAATAAAAATAATATTAATAAAATAATAATAATAATATAATAATAATTATATATAAAATTATTGTGATTATACAAATTTTTATTTTACATATTAGTTGATTATTAATATCTAAAATAAATAATTTATATATTATTATAATACTTTTATATATAAAAGTATATATTATAAATAATTATATAATATATAATTATATTATAATATTTTAAATTAGATATAATATATATATTAAATATTATTATTTATTTTATTTTTATTATATAAAAATTAGATAAATAAAATATTAATTTTTTAAATAACAAAAATTTTATTATTATTAATATTATTATTATAATAATAAGATGATGGTAGGATTTATTAAATTTAAGAATAGAAATATTTTAAAATTAAATATATTATTTAATAAATATTTTTTTATTTTAAAATTTGAATTAAAATTATTTTAAAATATATTAAAAATTATTTTTATTAAATAGATTTTATTTTTAAAATTAATTTAAAAATTAAAAATTAAAAATTTATAACCATCCCAAATGAGATTTAATTTGTTCATATATAAAAAATAAATAAATAATAAATTTGATATTTTTTATTAACTTTTAATAAATTAATTTAATATATATATATCACAGAATTAATTAAATGAAAAAAATATTTGAAAAATCAATTAGCATATGATTGGAGAATAGATGGATTCTCAAATTGATGATTTTGTTATGTAAAATAATTTTCATATATATGTATATATTAAAAATATATTATATCTACTTCTATTTTATTTATAGTTGTATAATTTTTTATATTTTTTGTTTTAAAAAAAATCATCCAATGGGTTCTCAAATTGATGATTTGATTATGTAAAATAATTTATATATATATATATATATATATATATATAGATAAAATCTCTACTTCTATTTTATTTATAATTGTATAATTTTTTATATTTTTTGTTTTAAAAAAATCATCCACCATTTAATTTAAAATATAGATGAATGTAACCTATACAATATTTTTTTATGTAAGCATTTATTTTTATTTTCCCCTTTAGTAGTAAACTTATATTTTTTTAAAATTTATATACTTGAATGTTATCTTGCCATAGTAATCAAAGAAAGCGATGGCATTTAAAGATAATGATAGGAATTCGGGGATTGCTACAGCATAATAAATTTGAGTTCTTTTAAAATCTTGTTTGTATCGTGTTTTTTATATATTAAATATATGCACTTTTATCCTGCATCTTAGAACAGGGCCAAAAGTAATCTAACATATCTTGACTTAGAAAACTAAAGGCAACACTGATTAGTAATTATGTATGGCAGTAGGCCCACCATACCCATTTATGTTTCACACAAAATTATTAGTGCGCATCTGATTCATCATATCTCCAAACTACACTTCACATACCTTCCTCACTACACAGTTTTTATTGTTCCCTTTTCACTAATGTCTTATAGCTAGTGTCCTTTTATTAATAATTATAATTCTATTTTTTGACAATTTTTAAGTAACTAAATCCCTCTTTATTTTTTTAAATGTATTTTTATTATTAAGCTGAATTTTATATAAATTTTATTAAATAACTTATTTGTACCAAATTTTTATAAAGTTTTTCATATGGTGCCATAAATTGAAAATAAAAAACTAACATATGCTGGTTTAAGTAATAAAAATTGTTTTATTTTAAATGAAATTTTGGATTTAAGTTTTATAAATAAAAATAATTGAAAAAGTTTTAATTGAGACTCAATCTAGTGGGCCAAAAATAATAAAATAAAAGCACTAAGGATGATTAAAATATTAATATCCTAAGAAACAATATGACTGCCTAAATAATCTTCATAATGTTAAACTTTATTAAATTCAGCCAACAAAAAAATTGGACAATTTATTAAAATATTGATAACCCAAGAAAAATATGGTTAGAAAAATAATCCTTATGCTCTAAATTTCAAAAGTTATGGATTACACATACTTAAAAAAAAAAAAAAAAAAGGTTATAGTTGGTACCGAGAATCTGATAAGATCTGGAATATAGTTTGATTATAACATGTTGCTCTTCGGTAATAAAACTTGTTAATTAATGCAGAGGACGCCTATATTTTACTAAAGAATATACCCAATATTTCCTTTTCAGAGTTTGAGTCTATCCATAACGTCTTTACCATCCCATAAATTACACATTAGTATGCCGTCGTCCAACTTGCATCATTTGAATACTTCACGTTTCGAATCAATAATAATTTAAACATTTTAGTGTAATAGGTATATAATCAGAATTTTAACTTTATATTTCCATAATAAAAAGAATAAAATTTAAATTTAAATAATCATATAAATTATCCTAACTTATTATTATTTAACCAATTCTATTAGCTTAACTTTTATATAATTTAAATATGCATGTAACCTTACGTTAATTAATTATCATTTATTTTTCAACGACAGAAAAAAGAAACGTTTGAGTTAGTTGTTAAGAAAATTTTAGGTTAAAAAAGTTAAATTTATTTACATGATTAATTATTAGTATCATAAAAAATTATTAATATATTAAAATTAAATGAATTAATAAAAATTATATTTATATTTAATCATATGAATGAATAAAAATTATATTTATATTTAATTATTAAATGGTATAAAAATATTCAATTGATATCTTATATTAAACTATGAAAAAAAATATATTTAAAATATATGAAAGTGGATCTTCAAATTCAATTGGTGTGTAATCATAGATTAGGAAAGGCAATAAAAGGATATTTAAATATATGGATACTCGTCTGGTGTTTTATCTTAAACTCAATGAAAAATTTGTTTTGATTACGTATAAAAAAAATTGAATTTAAATTGATTTGTAAAAATTAAATTAAATTTAAAGATATAGATACTTATCATGATATTGCTTTACTACTTATATGTAAAAATATATTTTTATATGAAAATATATTTTTATATGAAAGTGGAGACAATGAACTTTAACTTCATAAGTATGAATAGTTAAATTTAAAATATTTGTTAAATTATATTATCATTTAAAAATATATAATTTTTAAAAAAATTACATTTTTTTAATTTAATCTTATCATTTAAAATAAAATTTAATTGTCAATATTTATTTGTCTTCTTTCTCATAAATAGATCTCTTTATATGTTTTCTATACACATGTATATATGTACAATGAAATTATCTTAGGATAATTTTATTTAAAATTACTCAAATTAATAATTTTTTAAAAAATATTAAATTTTATTAATTTAATTATTAAATTAATAATTTATATGATGTAATTTTATCTTACAAAATTTACTTTATAATATATCTTTCACAATATATATTAAATTAAATTTATATAATAAAATTTAAATATTTTTAAATATTATAAATTTTGTAAACTTTATATTACCAAAAATCCCTGCACACATCTATATTCTTAATTCAATTATTGATAATTTTTTTAAAATAAAAAAATATATCTAACGATTCATATTAAAAATTTCTGTAAATATATGGAAGAAATTTTTTTTTATAAATTCATTACAATATATATATATATATTATTCGTTGATATTAAATATCAAATTTAATAATTAATATAAAATTTATCAATTTAATTATTAATATAATTTTTTATTACATATTTTATATTTATAAAATTTTATATAAAATAAAAAATAATAGATATTTTATTATATTATTTTATTTTAATATAAATAATAATTTTTAATAAAAATTTATAAAATTTTAAATTATTTAAAATTTAACGTCATCATACAAATATTATTATATAATTTAATAATTAAATTAATAAATTTATATTTTATAAAAAATATTAAATTAATATAAATATAAAATATTTTCAAATTTATCCCAATCTAATAATGGGTTTGAATAGCAGGGGTACATCTCAATCCTTCATGAGAAAGGGGTAGAGAGGACAACAATCATGATCTTATTTAATTATGAGGTTGCTACAGCTACAAGATAAACTTCTCAAGCTTCTCAATCACTCCACACAATTCCACAACAGAATCGGAACATTGTAGCAGAAAATTCTCGGTTCCTTTTTGAGAAGTTAGAATTATACAGCAAATTCATACAATTCTTTTTACAAAAAGATTGAAGGAGAAAGATAAAAGAAAAGCGAGGGAAATGAAGCCATCAATCCCATCAACTCATTACGGCAAATGATCTGCTATTCCCCATGAAACAGACAATTGGAATAGGTTATAAAGTTCCTAAAATGAAACTTAGTTTTTTATGGAAAAAGTTAATGATAAATCTTTATTGGTATGCTATACGTGAATTCGGCTTTATATTAAAAGTTAATGATAAATCTTTATTGGTTTGCTATATGTGGATTTGGCGTTATATTTAAATTATATGAAAGAAAAATAATTAGATAAAATTTTTAAAGTTAATTTTAAAGTTTGTTTGCCAAATCATAATTGTTTTTATAATTATACTTTTTTAATGTTATTTTTATTAGTTTTTAAAATTTTAGTTATTAACTAAAAGTTATATTTTTTAATATATTTTAATAATATTTTATTTATTATAAAATAATTTTTTTAATTATTATTTAAGTTTACAGTATTTAGTTTAGTTATTAATATTTTAGTTAAATTATTTATGATAAAATATTTGATTTTTATAAAAAAATTAAAATGAAATTAATATTCTTTTTATAAAAATATTATTTATAAATATTTTGAATTTCAAACAAAAATTATTTATTTAAAAATCTAACTTTTATTAATAAAATATGTTATAAATAAATAAAATATTTTTTTATTTTTTATAGTATATAATTATTAAAATAATTATTAATTTATTTATATTATTTTTAATAAATATATATATAAATAATATTATTCTTATTTTTAATATAAAAATTTAGTTTAAATAATAAAATTAAAATTTATAATTAAAAAATATAATATTTAAACTCTATTCAAAAGATCGTATTTTTATTTATTATTTTATTTTTATCAATTAATTTTATTAAATAATTTTATTTTAATCAACAAATTTTTCATCTTTTAAATTACAGCTAACCTATTTGTTAATTTTATCAAATACACCTAATATCTTCTGAGCTCATTCTCTCATTAATTAAAGCAATAAAGAATACCGTGTTAAAGTATTAGTAGCACTCAGTGTAAAAGTCCGTCATGCAGAGACAATGAGCATTAATCAAACTATTTTAAATATTAACTTTTATTTTGAACAATATTGAATTCTCTTGTAACATCTTCATATTCCATTAGATACGGGAAGTATCCTGGTATTTTTTTTTTCTCAAGATATTAAAATTATCTATTTTTTTCATCCAATATTTTCTTTATTGCGAGAATTTAGAGTTATAACGAAAATGCTGTAGGAAGATGTAAAATAAATACACAACTCAATCTTGAATTCTTTAGTAACCTCTTCATAATTTTATTAGACACGGAAGTATCCTAGTTTTTGTTTCTCAAGATATTAACTTTATGTATTTTTTTATTCAATATTTTCTCTATTGAGAGAATTATTAGGAAAATGTTATGGGAAGGTGTAAAATAAGTACACTAATCTATGGTTATTGACTTATTGTCAATTGTGGTCTTGTTGGGCCATTTTGGTCCACTATGACCTTGTATAGCCCAACTGCAACCTTGTTTTCTTTTTCAAACTGAAAAATAAATCTAACCCATAAAGCTGAATTAAAATGACACAAGCCCAATATTAACCGTGTCCGACAATCCATAAATAACCCAACATGATCATACTGGGTCAATTTTTTTTTTCGAAAAAGAAATGCTCAAATTTAATGGGCTAAAGGAAAATAGTTAAATTTATAAACAAAATCCATTCACTATCTGCTTTTTGTTCTTCTCTCTTTCAATTTTCCCCCGTGGTTAAACAAGTTTTTTTTTTTTTTTATAATTTTGAGTATACTATTTCTAATAGTATACTCAATTACAGGAACATTCTACCAAAGAAACTCAATTATAAGACCACGTATGAGATTTTGACTTCCTTGCTCAAGTAAACCATTTTTATTTGATTGATCAATGAGGTACAAGGCTCTCTCTTCAAGGCTCTCTCTTCTTCTATTGGGTGAAGACAAGGATCTTGTATATGTATTGATTATTTTTTGGGTAAATGGATAAATTAATCCTCCATTTAGTTATCATCTTGTAAATTGGTTTTCTATTTAATTTTTTTTGTTAATTTTTTATTTATTAATCCGTCTTGTAAATTCGTTTTTCCATTTATTTTAACCTTATGACTTACTGAAGTGAACCATTAAGTGGTGAGGTGGATTGCTAAGTGATGAGATAAATCGTTAAATGTCACATAAAACTCATGTGAATTAATAAAATAACAATGTTTTGATAGGCACAATTGTTCTTTATAGTTATCTGGAATGATTGTCTTTTTGAGTTAAAAACAAAGAATAGGAACTGAACTATCTTTACATCACAATTGTATTGTGTTAAGGTTGAATTTTTGTGAGCATCCTGGAAGATTTGCAGAAAAATGGACAATAAGGTTTGACAACAAAACTTTTCTAAATATTTTTAATTTGGTGGAATGGTTAGGGTCTACATTCAAAAACTTTATTAGATATGGTATTTTGTGTTCCTTGAATGTTTAGAGTAATTTTATAATTTTTTTGTGGAAAAAAGATTTTATGGGAAAAGAAGAAATATGAAGGATAGTAAATAAAAATGTAGAAATGTTTAGTTCGTTGTCCATTCCTTTCGATAACCTAATAATGATTTCTCAAATTTTTTGAACATTAAACACAACTAACCCTAATTTGAAAGTGTGAAGAAGATGGCATTCTTTCAACATTTCTAACGGTAATAAATGATTTCTAACAAAACAACGTCATTTTATTAATTTACGTTGTTACTTAATTATCTACCTTAGTACATTGTAATATCAAAATAAATGGTAGGATGAATTTGAAAATCAATAAATAAAGGACTAATGAAAGAATTTTTTTAAATAAAGAAATAATTTGTGCCTACAAATCAATAAATAAAAGACCAATAAATATTTTTAAGTAGAAAAATAATTTGTCCCTTTACTCGTTATTTTTTTAGTAAAATTGAAAGGTATTTCAAAAGTTTAATTTCTGTCATTAAATTTTAAAATTAATTACATCTTATAAATTATAGCAATATTTATTTCAATTGATTGATATTTAATTTCTTAAATTATTCCGTTGGCACAAATTTGTATTAATTGCATTTATTTCATAACTATAAATCATATTTTATAATGATATTTATTCTAATGTTTTAAAACTGCAGCAAAGCTATTATTTTCAAAGGGGCTTTATGATTCCATGTGTCTCTTTCCGTCTCCTTGTTCTGAAAATATCTGGAAGTTATGCGTATTTTATTTCTAAGTTACTTTGGTCTCCTGAGTTAATAATATTGGAAGAGTCTATTATATTTTGAGAATTTTTTGCATTATATCAAGGAGAATAAGTTCTCAAGGGCAATGTTCTTTAACACATTCCAGACTCTTTTTTTCCCCAGTTTTTCAACAGTTTTAGGATTAATTTTGGTACATTCGTAAAAGTGAAATAAGAAACAATAAATTTGATCATTTAAGCAAGGATACACAGACATTAGAACAATATAGGATATATAACAACATGTCTCCACAAAAAATAAAAAGTATATAACTTGGTCATCTAACTTTATGTGATCGTTTGTGTAATTTACCCGAACCAGCAATTCTGTCCTACAATTGCAGCAAAAGGAGATAACGAATTGGAAATTCCCTGTGTTATATAGCCTTAGAGGAGTACCTACAATGTACTCTAATGCTTAACTTAATGATTTGGATGGTTATTTAGGTTTTTCCTCCTCTTATATTATCCAGTGAATAATTTTTATAATTTTTTTTAAAATGAAATATTAAATATATTTGTATTATTAATTTAAATATTATATTAAATAAAAACTAAATGGATAAAATTCTTGAAATTGAGGATGAAATTAAAAGAATATATATTAAATTTATGACATATAATTTTTTTTGATATGATGTATTAAAATTTAAAAAATTAAATTCAAATTAAAAATGACTAACATTATAATTATCTTAAAATTTATTTTATATAAAATAGAAAAATAATTTAAATTTGTACAATATATCAAAATTTAAATTTTAAAAATTAAAATAGTATTTAAAAAGATAAAAAGTTATAAATAAAAAGAATACTTATTACCTAAGAACTCACATGATTTAATAAGAAAGTGAATAGCTTTGAAAAGTATATATTCTCCTTTAAAAATAATAATTTTAATTTAATTCATAAAAAATAGATTATTTGATTTAAAATCACATTTATTCAGCAGTCCTTGGGTCCAAGGCTGAGGTCCAGCATTGAACAACAGGCTAATCATAACCATAATTTGATACACGACCGAAAGAAAAACCCATAATTTGTAAATGCTTACTGGGTATCTTAAACATTATATATTACATTATCGAATGACGATATTCGTTCATTAGTATAATGTTGTTCATTTTAATATATTTTAATCTAATAATTACAAATTTTAAAAAGATTCTAACAACTAAAAAAATAAGATGTATTAAGATGGATGTACTACAGTTAAAAAAAAAGGGGTAGATTATATGGTTGATAATATTGAATCCAATTAGTTATTTCAAAAAACCTTTAGAGATTGTCAACTGGGTATGAGTGGGTAACTTTTTCTTACTTTCTTTCCGTCAACTCAATAATAAAAATGATTGATGAGCGTGCTGGCCGCACATCCTTTCATTATCTGATGAAATTCTTGGGAAGATATCTCATCGACTCTCTATTGGCTTATAAATCAAAACTATTGTTCCTCATAGTCATCACAAACATCATTTCCACCCAAAGTGGACGGCTCCTTTTCCCAATCTTTATCTTAATGGTAATGTTTGTTTTCACCTCTAATTGTTTTTGTATAATATTTACTTTCTACATAAATCATTATCTTATTTTCCCACGCACAATTTACTTATGAAGATTTTATGTAAAAAAAAAAAATGTATGCAAAAAGAAAATGATGCAATATATCTATCTAATTTAATGTGCAAATAATGCTACCCTTATTTTCAGTAGTTGCTTTAACTACTGATTTATCTCTCTAATTTTAAAACTTAATCCCAATGTTGTTGACTCCACTAAATTCTATATGAATCAAGAGATGTTTCAAGTAAGTACTAATTAGATGATGCAGCATATTCTAATGAGTTATTTGAGGTTTTCCTTTATCAGTTATCTTAATCTTAACAATCTAATTTAAATGCATATCCTCCACAGTTCAACTACTAGGCATTTTATTTGTGGTTCCGAGGTTCATAGATAATCACTAAACAAAGGTCTAAAAAAATTAATTTGACCTGTACTACACAATCTAAAAATTCGTCGTATACAACTTTATACTTATCATTTGCTCGTCACCAAAAGTTGACTTTGCACACTTGCACTTAAAAAAACTTTTAATTGAAGGTCAATATGTTACCAACCGATAGAGGTTCAATTTTTGGCAAGGTAGGTGATGCACTCATTAGTTCTGATCTTCCTCTTCTGCTACCAAATAGATTACAAAGAGATGCAGACACTGTACTTTGTTGTGCTATGTGTTATCAGCTTCTTTGTTTTGGTATTTCCAAATGGCTTTTGCCTTGCTGATACTAATATGCAAACAGGTTCCCAATGCTCAGAAGCTGATTATTATGTTAATGAAGACACATTCCAGACCAATCTGAGAAGTTTGTTGGATTCTCTCTCTTCTAACGTGATCCAACACCATGGTTTTTACCAAACCATTGTAGGAAAAAAGGCCAACAAAGTTTATGGTACAATATTATGTAGAGGGGACATATCTGCTACCAGTTGTTCTGATTGCACCCTTAATTCCACCAGGGTAGCCTCAAATGATTGTCCTAAAAGCAGAGATGTTTCAATTTGGTTTAGATGGTGTTTCCTACGTTATTCAAATGAGAGTTTCCTTGGAGTTATGCAACCAACGGCTGTGGCAATCACAAATGACACTGATTTTGATGACCCATCTGTGGTTTCACAAGGGCTTCCCTTTATGAATGAATTAGCAGCTGCTGCTCCAGAAAAATCATTCATGTTCCATACAGCAATACTGAACACTAGTCAAAGTGGGAAGAGGTATGCAATGGCTCAATGCACAAGGGATATCTCCAGGATGGATTGCAGAAGGTGTTTGGATGCTCAATTAGTCAATTTCAGAACTGTTATTGGAAACAAAAGAAGATGGGAAATTTATGGATCTAATTGCTTCATGTGGTACAGTGACTATCAGTTTTATTCTAATGCCTCTACTCTTCTAAGTGGTGAGTCCTTTGAACTATAACTGTTTATTTATTCTACCAATTTGAGATTTATAAAAACATTAGTAATATGGCTAGAATTGGTTTCCTTGTCATATCTAATATGGGAATGGATTTTAATATAGCCTTGCTTTGTGGTACAGCTGCTTGGAGACCCTCTTCTTGCACAAGATTAATAATTGGCATCATTGTTGCAGTCTTGTCAGCCTTTTTTATTGTTTTATAACTCTAGCGGCTATTTTATAATTTCTGATACAATGCCATGAATATGCAACTGGCGATTATTTAATTCAATTTTCCTTATTTCTTCAATGGGATTTGGTTTTATTATATGTTTCAGAAGTGGAGATGTATTTGTATTTGTAAATTTTTACTTTTGTATTTTTTTTTGTTGTTGTTTATTTGTTTGTTTCTTTATTTGAGGGTTTTGTGATTAATATTAGGATCTTACATGCATCTGATTAAGAGAAAAATGGACCACTCAACTGCACGGATTTAGGGTAATTATTAGGAAGATTTCTCTGTAGTAAATTGTCAGCTGCATTTTTAATTATCATAAGCTCCTTTTTTTATTTTTTGTCTTTCCATCGTAATATACTCAGACTTGGCAGATTTGAGAGAAATAAAAAATGTGATTCTCATTAGTATGTTATTTACAAGCCAATTAACAAAATAAAATGCTTAACTCGCTAACATAATTAACAAAATATTTATATTTGTTTAAAGACTACAATTGAGCTATGATTAGCAATGTGTGTAGAAAGATACAGATTACATTCTGGAGGCTCCTCCAATCCTTTTTCTACTTTTGCATAATAATATATCGGTGAAAAGTGAAGAAGCAAGTCGTTCAAATTTCCTTCAGTAAAACAAAAAGAAAAATGTCGCAGATGATATCATAGATGATCAAACATTCTTATAAAAAAGAAAATTTGGAATTCCCCTTTCTTCGATCTCCACTTCTGGAATTGTTCTTTATGTGATGCTCCAAGCAACATGAACCATGCGTCGATATGTTTGAAGTGCTGGTGAAGCATTAATAAAAAAACACATAGATATCAACACAGAAAAATGTACTTAAAATAGCTCAATCTATCATTTGCTTTGTTTTTTGTTCTGATCTATTTAGGAATGACAATAGGTTGAGTAGCTGGATATTCACAAAAAAAATATAGATAAGGCAAATATTTACTTAATGTGTTTAGATCCAAGTACAGATAATTTTTTTATAAGTTAGTACTCATATTCATTTACCCGCATTATATATATATATATATAATTAAAATTGAAACTAAAGTTTTAACTTTTACTAATTAAAAGAAAATTTTCATAATTAAGTTAATTTTTTAAAATTTAATAATGAACTTAAACCTGTTCTTTTTAATGAATGATTTTTATTTTATAATAATATTTAATTTTATTAGTTCGTAAAAAATATTAAAAAGATAAGATATTATATTTTAGTTAACTAAATTATAAATAATAAAAAATAGATATAAAAAATTAGATACTTAACAAATATAAAAATAATAAAAATTATTATTCATATAAATATAAAAATAAATACAGACGATTTTTTAAACACAAATATAAAAATAAATACTATAATATCCTATTTAAACTCTATCTTTTCTTATGTCTAAATCTATCATCATGAATTCTCTGTCTTCGCTATTTGCAAAGCGAGTTATGTTCGGCTCTATAGGTGCAGAATATAAAGGTTAAAATGACTAGATATTGTTCCAATTAAAATATCAAGTCTTGGGTTTATGTCCAAAAGCCCAAACAATTTACGATATCTTTGGAAAGAAGTGCAATATTTTTTTTTCTAAATTAATTAGTAAGTGCACAGATAAATAAAAAAAATAGGAAAAATAGGAAAATAAAAAATCAAATAAATCAAGCTAATGTTTAAATTTCATTATCATTAACTATGACAATTAATTACTATTTAATTATGATTGACAATTAACATAAAAATTAAGTGCTAACAAAGTTTAATTCAAGTGGTAGACAGTTGTATTCAGTGTTCTATAAGCATAATAGAAATATAAATCTTAATCGTATTATAATTTTTTTAGAAAAATTACTTTTAAATAATTTTTATATTCTGAAAGAATTAATTTTTTACTATCGATTGAAAAAATAATCTTTGTTATATATATAAATAAAAACAACTACTTTTTTTTTTCTAAGAATCCTCAAATTTCTTGAGATGTTAGGGTATAGGTCTTAGACAGAAACGAATTTTTTTTTGAAGTTGTGTCCTCTCTATAATCACACATTTTTCGAATATAATAACAGTGTAAAATGCTAATATTTTCTTTACTCATAATTAACTTTTTTGCCTAAAAATAAACATAATTTTTTTGAGATATTCAATTGCACATTTTTTTAATAGATAAAGTGGTCGGTGGCAAATTCTAACCTATTTAAATTTTAATTACCTCTTCTTTGCAATCTCCTTCTCTAATAAAATTTTCATTTAAATAATATTCCTGATTTAGGCTAAAAAATAGGATAGACAAGAATGCTATTGAAAAAAAAAACCTTTTGATGTGAGCAAGCCGCTATAATTGACCTATTGGGCCTTTGGTCCAACCCAGTTACCAAACTAAAAAAAAAGTGTAAGTGACACCTGATTCGAGAATTATTATTGGCAGACCGAGGAATGAAGAAGTAACGTTCAAAAGGAGAGGAACATTCAACAAGAATGATTAATTTAATCTCGATTCATGAAACTTGCAATTAATGTTATATAAAATTGCAACTACTTACTCTCATAATTAAGTGGGCACATGAAGTGGACAAGTACGAAGGGTTATGAAAGTTCACTGTATTAAGTTCAGCAGAAACTTGGAATTTATTTTGTATTTTCGTTTATTTTAATGCACCAATAAGAAATCTTATGTAGTATTTCTTTATTATTTATTTTATGGTCTAGTCATTTAAAAATGCATAAAAATCATTTAGAGTTGTAAAGGAAAATTTAAATTGAAAACAAAGCATAACTTTATGAGGTTATTTGCTCTTTTTTTTTTAATTTTATTTTAACTTCAAGAAAATCTTCTCCTTCCGAGGTTCATCATTAGTTTTTTATTCTCTATGTCAATGGGTATATAAGTTTTGCTTCAACTAATTGTTATTACTTTTACGCAAAGATTCAGATCTATTGTTAGTATTTTGGAGATAATTTATATTTTTATAATTTTTGTCTCTTTTAAAAAAACTTCTACAATTATACAATTTAAATATTTTGATCTCTTTCATTGACAAAATAACATAAAACTAACATAAAAAATTAATAAAAATATAAATTTAAAAAACATATTTATAAAACTCCAAGTCATTTTTGACGAAGTCCAATTTTTTTTCTCTTTCCCTCTTTCCACTGAAAAGTCCGATTATTTGATATAATTATAAAGGCAATCGCCATTATGCCTTATATATTGATAAGACATCTACCAAAAAAAATGACGTGCGCGAGAATAGAGTACGTTCGTTTCAAATTATTTTACAGAAAATTAATTTTATTTTAAAATTACTTTTTATTTATTTTGGATTTTTTCGTTAATAATTATATATTAAAAAAATGTTTTCAGATTTTTCTAAAAGTAGATAGGAGTATTATTTTTCGTCAAAAATATATTAATTAAATTTTAAAACTTACAAATATTTCATGATCCTTTCTTCTTTTTAAGATATATAAAAGCTAATTTTTAATGTTTTTTTGGAATATTTAAAACATTACTTTCATGTTTTCATGTTCAAATAACTTAAATTTATTTTCAAACTAAAAATATTTTTTTATAATTTTAATCAAACAGAAATGATTTCTGTTTTACATAAATTCTCCAAAATATTTTTTATATAATATTAAAATTTACTTTTCAAACTCAAATAAATCGGCTCATAGTTTAAGAAAATTTTTTAATCAGAATCTTGAAAGTAGTAGTTAAAAATTTCAAAAGAGTATAATGTGATTTAAAAATTTCATGTATGTACATATTTATAAAAATACATTTTTATAAAAAAAAATTAAATTTTTTTAATACATAACTAGTATAATTTTTAATAAAAAAGTTTACTTTAAGACGCTAGTTAACAAGACGCATAGTTTAAAGTGTTGACTTCACTTGCTTTACAGCACAGCTTGAACCAAGAGAGGGGCAAACTGATCCCACCCTTGACCAAGACTAATTCTTTCCTTCTACACTAAATTAATCCGTTAACTGTTTTGGGATATGTGGAAGAAAGAAGAAATCGAGAAGTAAGGACAATCAATGGATGGTTTAGGTCCTTATTTTTTTCCTTTTAGACAAGAATATCATGTGATAAAAATTAAATAGAAAGAATTAATTTATGATATTAATTTTTTAATATAATCATTGTGTCGTTACTTCTTTTATTTTTATTTTTTTATTTTATTTTTTGAATAATTTTTTGTTTGTGTTTTATTTAGATTCAGTGTAAAAAATTTGAAAATAACATCGCAAGTAAAGATAAAAATAGGTGGAATCGAATTAGATTTTAAATGTTTAAGTATGGTCTGTTTAAAAAGTTTGAGGTATGAGTTTTCGTTTATTATCTTGTTAAACAAAAGCTTTCTATTAAGACTTGACTTGATTTAAAATCTATTTAAAATTTATATTAAAAAAATAAATAAATAAACTTAAAATTTATATAAATAATTGATTAAAAAAATTTATAAACTTAAAATTTACAAGATAGAAAAAAAGCTATTAAATAGATCTAATATATATATATATTATGTAAATAAAATATAAAATAAATATTATATAAATATAATATATTAAAATAAATAAAAATATATAATATAATATATATATATATATAAATATAAATAGATTGTTGAATAAATTAAATAATTTTTTTATAAATTTAGGTTTAATTTATTTATCTAAAATTTTTTTTAATTAGACTGAATTTATCTATTTATTAAACAAATCTAAATCATAAACTTTCATGGAAAGATTTTATTTATTTTTTATCTCTGAATCTTGTTGTAAACTTTTTCAATTAATAGTAATACTTTATAATTGGATGATGATAAGATGATTGAATGTATGTATATTTGAATTTAAGAATATAAATATATTAAATTATGAAGAATTTGAAATTTACTCATTAAACATTTTTAGTTAATTAATTAAGTTAAAATTGAAAGAGAAGAAGTTTAAAGCAAGTTAAATTTATTGATCCAACTCAAGGTGACTTGTGCACAGAAACATAGAGATGAATTTATTTGATTGGAAAGTAGATGAAGATGGATTGATCAGTTATCAAGAAAACGTTGATAGAAGGTGAGTGGTAGTTGGAAAGGAGAGATATCATAAGGCCTCTGACCAATGTAGTTTCCTGGTGGATCATAGTTACAGCTGATGATGGTGCTGCGTCCATCATTGCAACGAACCTTGGCACACCCAAGACGCACCGAATTGCGCCAAACGACCTGAGTATAATGCCTACACTCTCCACCAACACACGTGTTTGAGTTGTAATCATACTTTGGCTTCTCAGCAACCCAAAGGTTTACAGCAGCCACACCAGTGAGGTCACCACTGCTCCACGCAAGGTTCTCTCCATAAGGACCTCCTGAGTGAACCATCTTGCAGTTTCCTTTCAGTTTGTTAACATAGTTTTCTGCATAAGAGGCTACGGTTGCGTCCCATCTAATGGGTCCCACACCTACTTGCGAACGTGCTCTGTTGTGCGCGTCCACGTAGTCCTGAGGTGCGTTTTGCGCCTCACACTCACTCATTTCTGATAGTAGGATTGATGCTATCAGAAGAAGCATTGGGATTATTGAGATCATAGGAAAACTCATCTTGGTTTTTCTCCCCATGGTTTTTACATTAATCATGGGTTATAATTAAGGGACAATGCTAGCTATTTATAAGAAACAAACCTTTCATTTTGGGGTTGGATAAACTTGTTTCCAATGCTTTTCACTTCCAAGGAAAGGACAGTGACGTGTTACAAATGGACATTTAACTAATGCGGCGGCTGAATACACTTCCGGTGGCTGCAGAGACTTTACATTATCTTCTTTTGGAACTAAGAATAATCAATTCTTGGTGTGGGACACTACCTACAAGTGCTATCACCTTTCAATATAAAATACAAAATTAGGTACACTTCTTCTTATCCAAGGTTAATTAGTTTTTATTAATTGGATCACATGGTTCATTTTCAAAAACGGATATCCAATTAGGCCATGTTACTCATCACTAATAGACTTTTCTCAGTCAACTTCCGGATTGAGGAGCGTTTATCAAACACGTTATCTCAAATTGAATGCTGTGGAAAACAAAAGTTTGGATTTCCATTAAAATTTACAAAATCAGGTTTATTTTATTGCAATGCGAATTTATAAAAAAAATGGAATTTGATTATTTTTAAAAAAAGTTGTATTTGAATTAATGTGAAAAACTATAATTTTTGCATTTAATTAAAATTTTTCAAGCATAAATTTATCAGTTTAAAATTATTCATTAAACAAAATTAATTCTACACACTTAACCTGTCTTAATTTCAAAACTAACAAAAAAAATTTTAAAAAAAAAAGTCTACATGTATATGGATATATGTAGAGGTTCAAAACTTCTCCCTCAGATAAACTTCCAAGTACAAACCTACTTATCTATTTGCGCCAATATATTATGAAGATGCCTTGCAAGAGCTATAGGCTGAGGCCTGAATCATCGATGAATGATGGAAAGATTGCAAATCTTTCAAAAGAAAACAGCTAACGACCATCTAAGGGAGATTTTAATTAATACAATAATTAGTACATATTATACCTTTTATTTAATCAAATTATCAATATTGTGAAAATTAAATCAGTTATCTGCATTTAAATCCGTTGAAATAGTTAAAATTATTAAGATTCGTTAGTGATTAAGGGTTAGAATAGTTTATGTATAATTTTAAGTTTAAATTTTATTACTTTTATTATTGTAAAAAAATAGTTGAAATATTTAAAATATTTATTAATTTTTAAATATAATATATTTAAAAAATATTTGTCAGGTAGTAGTTGATCTTGTGTACAATAGTGTTTCTTTTATGTACCTCCATGAGATGTGAGACGAGTGAAAAGAAAAATGAAAAAAAAAGTAAAATTATAATAGATATTATAATAAAAGACAAAGATATAATATATATATATATATATATATATATATATATATATATATATATATATTTATTTATTGAAATATCATCTACCATATAACTTCATCATCATGTTACTCTACAAAACAATAATAATGCGCAGCCTTAAAAAACTTGGTTGAACTTCTTTTTTCGGGGATTAGTTAGGGAAACTTTTTCCGTATTCCAAAAACACATATCTTCTCTTAAAGTAATTACTTTTTTAAAGGATTTTTAAAATTAAAATTCAAAATATTATGAAATAAGCAAAAAAAAAATTAGTTGTAAAGAAATATACATACATATATATATTACATGCAAAAAAAAATTCTCATTAATTATATATGATATAATTAACTGGTTCATCAATTTTTCTTTCAGATTAGTTTATTCAATTTTTATGTTTTATTATTTAAACATATTTTTGGTCAGATAATTTATTTTAATAGTTATATTTTATTTTTTAATTTTGGACTTTATAATTTAAAATTTTTATTTTAATCCTTACTACCAAAAATATGTTAAATACATACTGATACGTAAGATTAAGTATATCAACAAAATAGGTAGTATACTATCTGTAATCATATCCATTAGAATTAACAGATATCCGTAAAGAAAGCGAATTTTTAAAAATTATAAAAAAATAATAATATCATATGATATATTATAATATATTATTATATTATTATTTTATGATATAATTTACCATTTATAATATCATTATGAGTTAATATATTAATAATAATATTATTATAATAATATAAGATGATAATATTTTAAATATGTTTAATAAAAAATATATTTTTGTAAATATATAAGTACTCACGAGATGAATAATATAATATTCATATTCATTTATTTATTTTATAAGTATACAAATATCCATTCCAAATATACTTTATAAATATTTATGGTACGAATATTTTTATTGTCCCAAAATATAATCATTTAAATCAAAGTGTAATATATTAAAAATATCAAAACCTAAAGAAAATAATATAATAAAACAAAAAAATATAACTTTAAGGACCACAACATAAACTTGTAAAATTTAAAA
Organism: Canavalia gladiata; assembly: GCA_037954105.1. Classification (NCBI taxonomy): domain Eukaryota; kingdom Viridiplantae; phylum Streptophyta; class Magnoliopsida; order Fabales; family Fabaceae; genus Canavalia; species Canavalia gladiata. The sequence continues at coordinate 4,765,634 of CM075662.1, forward strand.
TTTGAAAATATGATAATTAAAATCAAAATCGAAAGAGAAAGCAAAAATATATTTATTTATTTATTATTTAAACAAATAACTCATAGGGATATGACTTTTTATCACTTGAATCTATAGGCGATTTTTTAACATCAGAAATGTTTTATCTATTTTATAAATGATCGTACGATTAGGAATTTCTTTTTTAAAAAGATGAAAATGTTATAACTATGAAATTTAAGATGTATACTGATATAAACTATTGTGTGGACGTAGAAACATGATGAATTCTATTTTAACATATAACTTTTCTAACGAACTTCATGTCCAGATCTAACTTGAAGAGATTTTTTTTTAGCTTGGATTGATTCATTGATTTGTGTGGGTTTCTGTTTTAGAAATGTTAAACTCAAAATGTCACGTTATTCCGAGTTAAAAAAAATTTCATCCTGATCAAATTAATTTACTTGACTCGAATCATATTTTGACCTATATATGTTTAATGTTTACGAACTTGATGATTCAATTTGAATCTATCCGAATGATTACACCCCTAACTTTCTTCGTCCGAGCATACATTTTAGTTTAATTAAAAAATAGAAAATCAATGATATAATGAGATTTTCAATTGTCTAATTAATAATATATTTCTTAAAAATATCTATAAGATTAGTTCTTCAGATATAATAAATTTTCTGTTTTTAGTCGTATTAACTTATGCATTAAATGCAGTAACAGAAATGGTTTTAGTTATTTTATAAAATAAACAATTCTAACAAAATTAAGATATTTTATTAAAAATTATACTCTTTTTTTTTTTATCTTTTATAGACAATATTTCACCGATTTAACTAAGATTATTTATCCCTTTGAGGGGCTAAACATTGGTTTTAGAACAACCAAAAGACTAGAATGGGGAAAAATGATTGATTCCTTGAGGTTCTGAAACTAACGTTCCTCTTTTGTGATTCTTTGATTGGTTATGTATAGGGACTTTGAATCAAAAAGGGTCAAAAGGTATGGTTGAGATTTATCATAAACTTGACTAAATATCCTAAACTGCGACAAGTCGAACTTAGACATACAATTTCTTCATAGAAGAATGTCATTCACATTTACATTATAACAAATACATAATCTATTTTGTTGCTACATGTTGTGGAGAACGCATAGATACTTCAACTTTTTAGAACCAAACCAGGACTAATACCCTCCCACATGGATCTAATAGTTTTGTACATATCAACCATCTTAGGCCGTGGCTTTAAAGAAGCCTTAACACAATCACATGCAACTTCGAGGAGACGAAGGATATTATTATCAAAACCCTTTCCAACGATAGATTTGTCTACAGCATCATAAAAATCAACAGGATCAGTGAACATGTTATTACTAATATATTTCATCAAAGGTCCATTAACACTGTCAGAAGAATCAGTCATTGGACCTAATCTTTTCCCAGTTATAAGCTCAAAAAGGATTATTCCAAAGTTATAGACATCCCTCTCAACAGTACCCTTCATCCCAAGTCCATCAATCAAAAACAATTTCACCCTTACATGATCTTCAATCATCTGGTTTATGAACTTTGCCTTGCCAAAATTGGAAATTTTTGGCTCGAAATTCTTGTCCAGCAAGACACAATCTGAATCAAGATTAAGATGGACTATCTTGCACCTTTTATGGAGCCAAGATAAACCTCTTGCAAGCCCAAGTGCAATGTGAATCCTCTCTGGCCATTCCAATTTTAATGCTTGATGTCCTTCATCAGAATGTAACCAATCGCTGAGTTTTCCATTAGACAAGTACTTGTACACAAGAATCCTTTCTGTCTTTTCTATGCAGAATCCATATAAAGGAGCTATGTTTCTGTGCTTGTGTCTCCCTGGAATCATTGTTTCAAGTAAGAATTCCCTCTTGTACCTATCAGCATCGTATAGTCTCATAACTGCTAAGAAACAATTATCTGGAACCTTTGCCTTGTACATAATCCCTGTTGTTCCTAGCTCCAACATGTTGTCTATGCTAAAATAATCAGTTGCCTTGCATAGTTCCATGAAGCTCATTCTAGGAATCAATCTCTCCAACAATCTTGACAGCTGTAGATTTAATGTCACACAACACATTAGCCCTGTATCATGGACACTGTAAAGTTTTTAAAGTAAAAATGTAACATGACCTTAATATGAGACACAAACTGAGATGTAGATTAGATTTTCCTAATATGAAAAAGGACGTGACACAAGTGTTCAAGCCTTATTATGAAAGAAAAAACTAAAGTAATGGCTAACATGTTTGACTCATCTTATTTTGAGAAAATAATCACTTATTTTTGTTAATTTGGTGAGAAATATCTTAAAAAAATAAGCAAATTATTTTCCTAAATGAAAAGAGTGTTTGACCACAAATATCTTGCAAATGGGAGAAAGAGAGAACCTCTTCGCTTGCTTGCTCCTGCAAAGCCAGTGGTAGCAGTTCGGCTACATGTCTCGTGTCCTTTTGATGGTTTTGCTTCTTTCTGAAGGGATATATAGCATGAAAGTTACTCCTATTTTTGAATTTTGTCCAAGGTGCATAATGGTACATAAAAGCTAGTAGGACCAAAGTTGCTGAAGAAACAAAACCAATAATGAAACTAAACCAAAATGATCTATCAATTAAGCTCTCATCACAGCTTTCTAGTATTCCCCCACACAGTCCACTATTATTGGCATAGGACAAATTCACATCAACATTGCTGACGAATACAGGCACTGGTCCTGTTAACAAATTGTTGGCAACACTAAAAACTCTAATCCTGGGTAGCAACCCAAGTTCTTGTGGGATTTGACCAGTTAAGTAGTTGCCATCAAGTCTAAGGGTATCTAAGTAAGAGAAGTTGGCAAAACCCTTTGGAATTTCACCATAAAATTTGTTATATGAGAGATCAAGTGAGGTCAGATATGGCAAGTTACTTGATATTTCAGATGGGATATATCCAGAAAACTCGTTGTATGAGAGATCAAGATTCTGCAACCAAGTGAAATTTTCAATGCAACTTGGAAACCGGCCCTTCAGCCCTATATTAGAAAGCCAGAGATTGATTACTCTATCTTTCATATCATTCATGCATTCAACACCACTAAGCCTACAAATGTCACCTTCAGTGTTGCTCTCCAAATCCCAGCTAGATAAACGATTAAACTCGTCCAAATTCTTGATGATTTGCAAGCAATTAATGTCACTTTCAGCACCGTAACACGCCATAAAGAGACAAAACAATGACCACAAGAAGATTAGTAAAACATTCAAATTTCTTGTGGTAGGCTTCATTTTTGTAGACATGTACGGGTAAGTGAAAAATGGGCATATTGAAACATAGCTCATCTTTAAGTTTTCAATTTCTGAGATAGTTTGACTCTATTGAAATCTCAAAGCTCGAAAAATTAACGAGTTCAGGGAAAGTTATAAATATTAGCTTGCATGAATGCCAAAGCTTTTTTCACTTCTCAAGGTGATGTGTCTTGTAATTTCCCAGTTAGTTGTGTTGTTTGTAGCGACAGCGAAGACTTCCAAACTCCTTGACTGGATCATAGTTTTCGTTTTCATTACCAAATAAATAAACTGGATCAAGACATGTGGCAATTTCCTTGAAGTTCAATTTGAATTTTCACACACACTATTTTATCATAACATTAAGTCCTGCTATATTTTCGTATTATATATAGAGTAGATTTCCAATCAGAACCATATAGTCTACATGAAAACTAATAATGTCATTGTTTGTGCTTATCATTTTATTTATTAATATTCCACACTATAATCCAAAGAACTGCCGTGTGTAAAACTAGGTAACCAATTAAACGACGTCTCTACAACTCACTCCTATATAATAAGTAGTAACAATCCTACTAGTAGATAAGAATTTTGAATCATTTCTATTTTTTATTTTTTAAAATTTTAAACTATTAAGTTTGAACTGGACACTATTGATTCATAACATTAATTTTTAATGAAGAATTGGAACTTAGAGTTAAGAAATTCTTTTAAAAATATATGTCTTTTATAATTTATATACACACAAAAAAAAGTCGTCTCACTTTTGCTTCAAGTAGAATTATCTTTACTCCGTTCTTTTTTATTTTTTGGATTTTGAATTATGAAAACCTAAGATATAAAATATACTTTTTGTCTTGAGATGTAAAAAATACAAAATATTATTTATAATGATTATGGGCCTAAATCTAAGCCTTGAGGAGATAGATTTAGAATGTTTGAGAATCCATTCAAACTATTTTAAACCGTTAAATTGATTTTAAAAAATTGAAAAATCAAATTAATTGTTAACAAAAAATTGTATTCTTTTAAAATATAATTTGATTCATATTTTAGATCCTATATTCAAAATCAAACTAAATAACAAAATACTAAATTTATATGAATTTTTTTATTTCATATATCCTTACATAAACACTTATCTAAAATCTATTTTATTGAATATATTTGTAATTTTGTAAAAATTTATTTTTATTTTTTATTTATAATTTAAATTATGTTTATGATTTATGATGAAATTTAATGTTGAAGATAAGTTATTTTTATTATTTATTATGTACTTAACATTTATATACTACTTTGAGACTCTATTTATATTTTAGTTAATGAAAATTTATTTATCTGTTAGCTAAAAAATAAATCATAGTATCTTAAAAAAAATAAAAAATTTAAAAAGAAAAATTGAAATAATTTACCAAATTCAAGTTGTAATTTGATTGATTGATTTCAATATTATTTTTGAGCTGATCAAAACTGAATTATAAGTTTTTTTTTAACATCGGATCAATTTTTTTCTTCTTAAAATTGATGTGAACTCGAACCGTGAACACCCCTAAGATAGAGGCTCTATAGAAACATCTTATATTAGCACTCACCACATTTCTTAAGATTGCCAAGAAGAGCCTACCATATTATGACTCGTGTGGAGCCAAGTAGTATGAATAGGTCAATATATTGGTGATACACTGGGTATGTAACTCGTTCCAAAACTATTATTGTGCTAGATTAACTAGACACTAACATGAGTGTTTGAATGTTTTTGTAACCGCCATTGTTCCTTCATGTTGGACCAACAGAGTTTTCTTTATCCCTTAATTAGGGTTTAACCCCGCCCCTCCAGAAAAATCTTTACTTTTAAATGAAATATCATTTAGATGTATTGGAACAATTTAAACTAATCGAATGGTACAAAAGATATATTTTTGTCAACTCTTGATTTGCACGACATTAGTGTGAAAAAAAAAATGATTATAAAAAAATTGACAACACAAGTAAAATTAAATTACAAAGTTTAATGCATGCTATTAGTTATAAACATAAACTCAAAGAGCAGGGGAAAAAGGAAATAAAGTATGCAAGACTAAAATTAATATAAAATAAGTATGAGGTATGAACCCACATGAACATTATTCTATTATTATTATTATTTCATTACATTGAAAAGTATTATATAACATGAATTTAAAGTCGTGACTTAATTCATGATGTTATTTATGCATGTTATTATTGTTGATTCTTAGTAGGGTCTTTGGCCAATATAGTTGCCAGGGGGAGCATAGTTGCAGGTGATGAATGTGCCTCCATTGTTACATTTTACTTTGGCACATCCAAGACGCACAGAATTTTTCCAAACCACCTGAGTATAGTGTCTGCACTCTCCACCAACACACGAGTTAGAATTATAGTCATAATGAGATTTCTCATCCACCCACAGTTTCACAGCAGCAGTGCCGCTCATATCACCGGTGCTCATTGCGAGGTTCTCCCCGTAACGGCCATCACCACCAGAGTGGACAAGTTGACAATCACCTTTACGTTGATTAGAATAGTTTGTTGCAAAAGCAGCAACAGTCTCATCCCAAGCCAAGTTTGGAACACCAACCTGTGATCTTGCAGCATTGTGTGCATTCACGTAATCTGCTGGTGAGTCTTGAGCATAGGTTACATCGCTCACAATGACTAACCCCAACACACACAACACAGAAAATGAAACCTTGCATAACCCCATTTTCATTAGTAATATTAATTTCTTCAGCTGTATAGACTATACCAATGCTGAAGGAAAGGTGTTTGATGAATAACATTGGAACTCTTGTGAGGTATTTATAGGGATTTTAGCGTGGAAATTTTGTAGGGGAAAACGATATTCCGAAGAAAGAATAGAAGAATTTTCAAAGTTATAATGCGTCGATGACTAAAAGCTTGATATATATACCTTGCCGCTAGTCCAGCTGCCATACCGGGAAAAACTATTCAATAAGATTTTTTTTTCGCATCCTTGTAAATTTGGGATGCTAGATTTTTTTTCTAAATAATCAACTAAAATTTTTACATGTGATTAATATAGTTGTGCTAGATTTTTTTTCTAAATAATCAACTAAAATTTTTACATGTGATTAATATAGTTGTCCATGTTTAATGTTATCAAAATATAAATAATTTAATAAAAATTTTATAATTAAAAATAAAATATTTTTAAATTTTGTTAAAAAAATTTCCTGCAAAATTTTTTATACTTTATTTATGATTTAAAAAAATTATTTTTATTTAAATTATTTTATTTTATTAATTTTTACTTAAAAAATCTATAAAAATTTTTATTTAATATTTTAAATTCATAACTTGTTATAAAATTAAATTTTAATTTATAAAAATTATTTAAATATTAAAAATTAAAGTAACATTTTATTTTTATATATTTTTTAATATTTCTCTTTCTATATATACTTACTTAATTAAATGTAGTTAAAATTTAATTTTTAAAATTTAAAAATTATATTAAATATACTTATATCAATATATATATATATATACTTAGTTAAATTTATTTAAAATTTTAATATTAATTTTTAAAAAATAATTGTTAAAATTTAAATTAATATTTTATTATTTTTTCATTAATTTTAAGTATTAAAAAATAATTATTAAAATACTTATTAATTTTTTAATAATTATTAAATTTTTATCTTTCTCGATCTTTATCTCTCCTTCTTTTTTCTTCTATTTTTTTTTTTTATCTATCTATCTATTTCTCTCCTCTTATTTTTCTCTCTTTTTATAACTATCTATCTCTTTATATCTTTCGCTCTTTATCTATCTATTTATATATCTTTTTTATTTTTCTCTCAATTTAAAATAAATTAAATAAAAATACTTTTTTAAATCATAAATAAAGTATAAAAAATTTTACAAAAATTTTCTCTAACAAAATAATTAAGTATATATATATAGATATTGAAATATATATATATATATATAATAGAAATAGATAAAAATAAAATATTACTTTAATTTTTTAATATTTAAATAATTTTTATAAATTAAAATTAATTTTGTAACAAGTTATGAATTTCAAAATATTAAATAAAAATTTTTACAAATTTTTAAATAAAAATTAATAAAATAATTTAAATGAAAATAATTTTTTAAAATCATAAATAAAGTATAAAAAAATTTATAGAAAGAATTTTTTAATAAAATTTTAAAAAAATTTAACACAAAAATTTTGTTAAATCATTTATATTTGATTAGTATTATTGGTGTTTTATGAGAAGGGGTTTGACACATCCAAGTTTACAAGAGTATAAAAAAAATACCATTCAATAATCCAATAGAAAAATTACTTATAAAATTTTCTATATAATTTTATTTTATTTTTTAATTACTTTTAAACTTAAGTTAAACTGGGAGAGTCCATGTTATAAAACATCAATCCAATAATTAATTTAAGCTTAATTTGTTTCATTTTATAACATCAAATTCCATCATCTCAACATTTTTATACGTGTAAAATCCGATCAACTATAGCAATCACTTAATTTTCTCTACACTTATAATTTCTTTCACTATATATGGGATTTGAATTTGATCGGTATCATAATGCTGGTGAGTCTTGAGCATTGACTATATATCACTCACAATGATCAACCCCAATGTAAACACCGATTTATGTCCGAGGCCCCCCCCTAATTAGCAAAATTAATCAAAAAAACTGAACATAAAAATAAAAACAGAAAACAGAATAAACAGACAAACAGGGAAACAGACAATAATAAAATATAAATCAAAAAGAAAAATCAGGAAAGAAAATCGGGAAAAATAAATATTTCAAAATCTGAATAAACAAATATTTTGAAATCTGGAAAAATAATTGAAAGATAAGTAAAAAAATAAAATCAAAATTTCAAAACAAAGTAAAAAAAAAAAACAGAAAATGGTTTTTGAAAAAGACTAAAAAACAGAATTAAAAAAAATATATAACAAAATAAAATAATTTTTTAAAAAAAAAAAGAAAAGAAGAGGGAAATTAAAAAATAATAATACAAAAATAAAAAAACAGAAACTATAAAAAGAGAGAAGGCTCATTTTCAAGGGGTCCGGTTTTTTTTTCTTTCTTTTCTTTTGAAGGGCTCCCTCAAAGGCTGGGGGTCTTTTGGAGTTTCTTGACTATTGCTCGTGGAGGAAATTAGAGGCAGCAGATGAAGGCTATTCTCCAAGAAGATTAAGAGGTCTATTAATCATCTCCACCGAGAAACCTTCCATGGGATAATTCTGGAATCTTACAAAGACACGTCCTTGGATGTTAATCGAATGCGTCGTAACGAATAAAGGAGGAAAATTCCGGCTCAATCTCACAGGTTCGTGTTCTTCCTTCACGCCTCAGGCAAAGTAGATTAATTGCTGCTGCGTCTAATCTTGTGTGTTGCTCATTAACAAGAACATTGTGGACCAATATTTGTACCCTTGCATGTGCATAATTCGTAATTCTAACAGATCAAGAACCATTTAGATTTTAGGTCCTGTTTTATCCCGTAAATTGAGTACTAAAGATATGAGAACACCTTTACGCTTCCATATGAACCTCTGTTGAAAGATCTTGGATTATTCAACGTCAAGATACGAAGGGTTAATGTGAACTGATCTAGAACCATGTATGCTTTCCTCCCCGGTGGTCCAGACAATGCGAGAAAGTACACGTAGAATCTGCTAGGTTCAGTACCCCTCTAGGCCATGTTAAACATACCAGTTCAGCCAATGCACATGTAAAGAACAAAGATTCGAGTCTCTACATGCAACAAATGCAGTTCTGTACTCACCTAAGGAAATAGCTTGGAACACATGGGCCTCCTTGAACAATCGCCAACTCCAATCTCGTGGTTAATACCAGCCAGAACCTCCGTCTGAAATCCGCATCAAGCTCTGCTGTGATCCTTGCAAACAACATTTGTTTCAAAGTTGAATTCCCAAAACCTCCGTGGCTGACAAAACTCGCAGCTCATGGCTAGCAGATATGCATCCTACACAGGGGCTTTAGGCCCTACAGGGGAGAGGCTTAAATGGTCAGACACCTACCTTTTAAAGGAAGATGTCTTCCAGCCCGTCACAGCAATGTGCATGAATAATGGTCAACGGGGACGACTGGGCAAAACTTCATAATTTTGCTGATGTTAAATCATTAAAGGCAAGAAATGTGGTATTCAAAAGGATCCCCTGCATGCACGAAAGATCAAAGACGCCTAAATACCATGCAGTGGCTTTATAACCTAATTTGAGGAAGTTAAAGGCACAACCGTAAGTTTGACTCAGTGGCAAGAGTTACTACCCTCAGCCCACGAAACCAGCGTTCGAATCCCAGGCCTAACCCTTTTGATTAAATAATCATTAATCTCCTTAGTGTATATACCTGTATTTGCACTGATTTCATTCAAATGACATGATGTGGCTTAATGGTTGGCGCTTTAGCTTTTGAATCCCACGACCCCCTCTTCGAATCCCAGGGGTAGCAATTCTGATCAATTCTGCCCCAGGACCACAAATTACCTTAATACCCCTAGGGAATTCTGTTAATTCCCAATAGGTCCCATATCTTGAAATTACCTTACTGCCCCTAGGGAATTCTGTTAACTCCCAACAGATCCCATATCCAGAAATGACCATAGTACCCCATAGAATTCCAGAAATACCCAATATGCCCCAAGATAGGAAATGACCATATTACCCCTAATCTTTTCCAATAATTCCTAACATGTCCCTCAGAGTCAAAATTACCTAATTGTCCCTGTCACAGAAATTACTAGTTTGCCCTCCCATTAATAAAAAATTACAAAAAATAGAAAAATTAATAAATAATTCCAGTAAACAATAAAAAATTCAAAAATTCCAGAATTAATAAAAAATTCCAGAAATTCAAAAATTAATAAATAATTCCAGTAAATAATCAAAAAATTCCAAAATTAATAAAAAATTTCAGAAATTCAAAAATTAATAAATAATTCCAGTAAATAATCAAAAAATTCCAAAATTAATAAAAAATTTCAGAAATTCAAAAATTAATAAAAATTCCAGAAATAATATAAAAATTCCAGAAAATCAATAAAAAATATAAAGATTCCAGAATTAATAAAAAATTCCAGAAATTCAAAAATTAATAAATAATTCCAGTAAACAATAAAAAATTCAAAAATTCCAGAATTAATATAAAAATTCCAGAATTAATAAAAAATTCCAGAAATTCAAAAATTAATAAAAAAATTACAGAAATTCAAAAATTAATAAAAAATTACAGAAATTCCAAAATTAATAAAAAATTCCAGAAATTCAAAAATTAATAAAAAATTCCAGAAAATAAATAAATATATAAAAAATATAGAAAATTAATAAAAATTCCAGAAAATTAATAAAAATATAGAAAATTCAGAAATTAATGAAATGTTCGGAAATTACAAAAAAGTTTCAATTAAAAAATCTAAAATTCATAGAAATCTCATAAAAATCCCATAGTTACTAAAAATTATATTAAACCCCCAATTGCCTCAAAATCTTGTTTTCTTTTATCCTATGACCTACACCAATTGCGAAATATTTCTTTTTTTCGAAAATTTAAAAAATCTTTTTCAAGTATTTTAGGATCTTCGAGTCTCACGCAATGGGCTCTAAATGGGGAATTGGTGGTTTACCTGCTGTTCAACATTTAATAGTTCGTATAGGTCCTTGTGCTGCCTTAGCCGCCTCGGGCCTTGTGCATGAGTGGATTCGAGGTCCTTTTCAAATAAAAAATATATATATCTTTTCCTAAATATTTTGGGCTTCTAGGTCTCACGCAATGGGCTCTAAATAGGGAATTGGCGGTTTACCTGCTGTTCAACATTTAGTAGTTCGTATAGGTCCCTGTGCTGCCTTAGCCGCCTCGGACCTTGTGCATGAGTGGGCCAAAAATCCCTCCCAAAAATAAAACTTTCTCAAAGCAAGATCTTTAAAATAATCTTTTCTCAAGCATTTTCGAAGGTCAAGCCTTCACAAACCAAATAATCTTTTCTCAAGCACTTTTGAAGGTCAAGCCTTCATAAACCAGAACTACGTAAGCCTTGAGTTTCCCATTGCACCAGGGAATACGTAGGAGCAGGATCAAGTCCTGTCAGGCTAACCTCCATCAAGTATTTATTTTCACACTAATTAAAGGGATCAAACAATTTTCAAGTAATCACACACTCAATTTAAGGGTACTGTTCTTCGGAACAGGCGAGTGGGGTGCCTAACACCTTCCCCACTCGTAACTGACTCCCGAACCTAAATCTCATCCAGGGTTTTTCCAAATCTTTTTCCCTTAAATAAAAATTTGGTGGCGACTCCACATCATCAAAACAAATCACTTTTTTCAAAATTTTAGCGAGTTCGTCGTCTCGTCGGAATTACGGTTGCGACAGATGGCGACTCCACTGGGGACTTTAGAGAGTCAAGCCCATTCAATTGAGTGTGTCATAATTGATCTCTTTCTTGTTTATTTGCACGATTTCTTTCTTGTATTTTTTTGCACGTTTTATTTATCTATTTACTTATTTGTTGTCTGTTTGTTTATTCTCTGTATAACCCTAGGATAGATGAATCATAAATTCCAATATATATCTGTACATTTCCCCAATTGCAGGTATCCTAATTACTTGTGTGCCCTCATACATTGCATATATCATGAGTGGGGCCCTATACCCGGGTCTGAGTGCTGCCCAGGATAGAGGGATCTAGTGGTGTCACTCTGGGGCCTACGTCCTGATTGGCTATCACGAAAATCCCAGCTAGAGTGCGTCCTATTCATAATGTCCCACAACTAGTGGCTACTTCTACTGTTGTGGTAAGCATTGTGAACTGGAACTTGGCTCTAGTGACCTCTTATACCTCAGGATTACAAACCACCTTTGAGAGGTTCATATAAAAGGCCGTAGATCCTCAGGACAGGTAACCTACATAAGAAATAAAAAGGGCACACACACCCCTTTCAAGATACAAGCGATTTGAAGGCTACAATTGGGGAGATACAAAAATGAAATCAAGATAAAAATCAAGAAAACCAAAATAGAAGGAGAAAATTCCTAAGAAAAATTAGAAAAATATTGAAAAGAAAAAACAAAAACAAACTTAAAAAGATGTTTTAAAAATAGAGAAATTAGGAAAACAATCTTTTGAAAATACTGAAAAATAAAAAGATTCAATAGACAGAAAAGGAAACATTGAAAACCTAAAGAATGCTTTCTAAGAAGTTTTTAAACAAAACTAAAGTTTTCTAGCAAAATAAAAAATATCAAAACTCCTAAAAACAAGTTGTTAAAAAATCAAGGATGAATAAATAAAGCCACTCTGATTCATTTTCAAAATAGTCAAACTTCAAAAAGTCTCTAAAAATTATTTGTACATGGCATGCATTCATTCATTAATAAATTTATCATAAAAAAAAAACAATATTTCAAAAATCATTTTTCATCCACATACTCATTTTACCCCAACATCTTTATCATTCATGATTTTTGCATTCAAATTATTTATCAAAAATTAATTTTTAACTCTAACAGAAAATTGGAGAAACACAGCTTCCTCGACATCCTTATAGGACTCATACACAATCAAGAATCATGGATGAGCTGGAGAGACAAAATGAGGAACTGAGAAATGAGGTCAAGACTCTAAAGGAGCAGATGACCAAGCTGATGGAGGCCATCCAATTGTCAAAACAGAAGGAATCTCTGGGAGAACCCACAGACCCGTCATATCCTCCTGGGTTCACTCCACAAAACCCTTCGCCATCAACTATGCCTCCGCCAACCAAAGGAGTTCATTATGGGTTTCCTCATGGGCATGCACCTTCATACAACCAAACACAAACCCATACACAAGCCCAAACACAAACCCAAACACATAACCTACCTCCAAACACCACTTCACAAGCCTACCAAGCAGCCGTTGGGGGAACGCACCCTATGTTCACCCAAGGGCCGCACCCTATATACATACCGTCTTATCACCATCACCACATGCCAAGGGAAAACCCAAACCATCCTTCAAGTGAAGATATAGAAAAATGGAAGGGTCTAGAGGACAGGATCCGAGCAATTGAGGGAAACACTTATGAAGCCAAAGATGCATCTGATCTATGCTTGGTACCAGACGTGGTCATCCCTCCCAAATTCAAGGTTCCTGAATTCGAGAAATACCAAGGAACCAGCTGTCCAAAAAAACATCTGACTATGTACTGTAGGAAGATGTCTGCATGTACCTACGATGAGAACCTTCTTATCCATTTTTTTCAAGACAGCTTAACAGGGGCAGCTGCAACCTGGTACACTCAGCTAGAGCGGACACACATCCGTTCATGGAGGGATCTGGCTGAGACTTTCCTCAAACAATATCAGTACAATGCCGAGATGGCTCCCGATCGAACCCAACTCCAGAATATGGCCAAGAAGGGGGATGAGACCTTCAAGCAGTATGCTCAAAGATGGAGGGAGCTAGCTGCTCAAGTGCAACCTCCACTATCTGAAAAAGAGCTGGTCAGCACGTTCGTAGACACACTCCAGGGTCCTTTCTATGACAAGATGATTGGCAGTGTGACTTCTAGCTTCTCTGATGTCATCATCATTGGAGAAAGGATCGAGGGTGGAATGCGTCGAGGAAAAATCATGCACAACGCCACAAGGACAGTTGACGCCTCTACAGAAAAAAGGAGGACAGGTGAAGCTTACAATGTGGCTTCTAATCAAGGCCAATACATTCCTCAAATGGCACAGTATGGTCCAACTGGCTTTCGACCACCACCATATACACCATACACACCCTACATACCCTATCCTTACATCGCCGCTGCATACCAAACACCATACCATCCTACTTACAACTATCCGACACAAGTCCGACCGCCAACACCATATACAGCCCAAACACAAGCCATAAGCCAAAATACCAACCAAGGTCAGAAAAAGGAAAAAGAACCTGTCCAATTTGACCCTATCCCAATCTCCTATACCGAGCTGCTACCTCGGTTGATTCAAAACTCTCTGGTCGCGCCTTATCCTTTGAAGCCTCAAGAGCCACCATATCCTAATTGGTACAATCCAAATGCCAGATGTGATTACCATGCAGGATTTATTGGTCATTCTACTGAAGATTGCCTAGCGTTGAAGCGAAAGGTACAAAGCCTGATTGATGCAAAATGGCTGGATTTTGGGAGGCTTGCTCCCAATACAGAAAACAATTCGTTGCCAAATCACGAGAGCCCGTCAACCAGCTGAAAGAGACGGGAATAGCACGACAGGGTGCCTTGTACAAATTGAGGATATTCATCCAGAAATTGTCGTACTTTTCAAAGTTAATCTTTTGTAAATAAACAACAATGAATAAATACAAAATTACATTTTTCATATCACTTGAGCACGTGCTTTACATTTTAGCTTTACTTCTAAAAATTTACCATTCTTTTTATCTCTTCAAACCACTTCTTATTCAAACAATAAAATACCAATTGATGAGGATGCTAGTGCTGTAATGAGTAATCTTGAACGTCGGATTAATCAAACTCAAAAGAGAAAAACCCAATGAGGAAGTAGAATAAATAACCAGGGATTCTAGATCCCTATTCAAAGTGTCTTGTCAAATAAAACATCCCGCTGGAATTAAGTCTAAATCCAGGCAAAATTTAGGGATGCAAAATGAGATCCGCTGAATTGGAAACCAAGATGAACCTGGCAAGGTCGATGTCAAAATTCAAAATTCAAGGAAAAGAAGAGGACCTGCTGGATTAAAGTAAAAATAATAATCCAGGCAAGATTAAGGTCAAAACATGAAATTCAAGAAGAAGAGAAAACTCGCTGGATTAAGCCAAGACGATCCAGGCAAAAGTAGGGTTAAAGTTCAAGATTATATCAACAAAAGTCATGACCAAAAAAGGTCTTGTCGGTTTCCAACAATAATTCAGGCAAAATTAAGATCAAGCAAAGGCCCGCTAGGTCAACAATCAAGAACGACCTAGGCAAAAGTTAGGGCACCATCAAGCAAAAGCCCGCTAGGTCAACAATCAAGAACGACCTAGGCAAAAGTTAGGGCACGATCAAGCAAAAGCCCGCTAGGTCAACAATCAAGAACGACCTAGGCAAAAGTTAGGGCACGATCAAGCAAAAGCCCGCTAGGTCAACAATCAAGAACGACCTAGGCAAAAGTTAGGGCACCATCAAGCAAAAGCCCGCTAGGTCAACAATCAAGAATGACCTAGGCAAAAGTTAGGGCACACTCAAGCAAAAGCCCGCTAGGTCAACAATCAAGAACGACTTAGGCAAAAGTTAGGGCACAATCAAAGCAAGAGCCCGCTAGGTCAACAATCAAGAATGACCTAGGCAAAAGTTAGGGCACAATCAAGCAAAAGCCCGCTAGGTCAACAATCAAGAATGACCCAGGCAAAAGTTAGGGCATAATCAAATAGAAGCCCGCTAGGTCAACAATCAAGAACGACCTAGGCAAAAGTTAGGGCACAATCAAGCAGAAGACCCGCTTAGGTCAAACCCTCAAAGAAGACCTAGGCAAAAGTTAGGGCACACAATCAAGAGCCCGCTAGGTTGAAAACCCGTAAGGGCAATCTAGGCAAAATTTAGGGCAATACAAAAGACCTGCTGGGTTGAAAACTCAAAAGAACAACCCAGGCAAAAATTAAGGTCAAACCAGGAATTCCAGGACAACATGAAATCCTGCACCTCATATATTCCTAAAACTGGGGCAAAATTTTGCCATTTTCTCGAGTTCGATTAATTCGACAATCAAGATTATGAAAAGCAGCACTGGCATTTTTCACCAAAAGGTGCCATTTGGGCAATCAAACTCATATCTTTTGTCATCTTTCCCTTTCAAGTACACTACCTCAAACATCCGTTGCAAACCTTCTCTATATTTTTTCATTAACCATCCAGAATCACTTCGCACCCCTCAATAGTGCACATGCTAAAAGAGATGTGAAAAATGTAAAAATAAAAAGGATTAATTTTGAAAAGTTATGACAAGTCGGATGAATCCTTGACCGTTGCAACACGGTAGGATTATTTCCCAAGGATTCATCTTCCTACCAGCCATGATGCCACCAAAGAAGGAGTGTGTCTTAATCAATACTGTTGACCATTGTCGGGTCTCGAAGATCCTAGAAAAGAAGCTCCAAAGTTGATCAAGAAGCCAAGAGATTGACCAAAACACCGAACTTAAGTCAATCTAACTCATCCTGATTTTTGATTCTTGTCACACCAACTAGGGGGTTGTCAAGGAAGGATGTGTTAAAAAATCAAGAGAAACAAAAAGTTTACACCATTCCATGGTTTTCATAGCATTTGTTCTATCAAGTAAATATTTCAAGCATCAAAATAAGAGCCACATTACGGCATACATTCATCCCACAACATCCATTTCATCCAGTAATTATTTGAAGCAAGAAAAAAAGGTGTTGCATCATTTCTATTCAAGCATCACAAACATCGCAATAAGCATTTTGTCATTTCATAACTCATTTTTCAAAAACTAATTAAGACCTAGGTAAAATTGCCTGAATCGATCATAATTAAAAGATTTCCAAACTGGGGCAAACGCTTGCCCATACAAAAAGGGGGGTCAATTTGAGGTCATCCTCAAATTCTGAATCAAGTTCAAACCGGGGCAAACACTTGCCCACACCATTCAATTTGAGGTCATCCTCAAAATCAAGTTCAAACTGGGGCAAACACTTGCCCACAAAAATTTAATTTGGGATCATCCTCAAATTTTGAACCAAGAACAAAACTGGGGCAAACATTTGCCCAAGAAAGATTTAAATTCAAGTTGAAACTGGGGCAAATATCTGCCCGAGAAAATCCAAGTTGAGGCAATCCTCAATTCCTCAACTCCAATTGAGTTCAATAGGGCAAGGTTGCCCAGAAAAATTCAAGTCAAGCTTATTGAAACCCTTCAAACTGGGGCAAAACGCCGGCCCAAAATTCTTTCAAATCAAGATGCCTCTCAGTTATCAAGAAATTTCCAAACTAGGGCAAAATGGTTGCTCAAATCTCTTCAAGGAAATAACTATCAAGCGCAAGGTAAAGTGTTTCATTCATTCTTGCTCACTGGCCTATGTTGTCAGGCCGTAGCATTGCATCTTTGCATTCTTGCTCACTGGCCTATATTGTCAGGCCATAGCATTGCATCTTTACATATTGCTTTCAGGCCTATGTTGACAGGCCGCCATAGTTTAGATTTATCGCTTTCAGGCCTATGTTGTCAGGCCGCCATAGTTTAGATTTACTGCTTTCAGGCCTATGTTGTCAGGCCGCCATAGTTTAGATTTACTACTTTCAGGCCTATGTTGTCAGGCCGCCATAGTTTAGATTTACTGCTTTCAGGCCTATGTTGTCAGGCCGCCATAGTTTAGATTTATCGCTTTCAGGCCTATGTTGTCAGGCCGCCATAGTTTAGATTTACTGCTTTCAGGCCTATGTTGTCAGGCTGCCCTAGTATAGATTTACAGCTTTCAGGCCTATGTTGTCAGGCCGCCATGTAGCTTAGAATTACTGTTTTTAGGCCTATGTTGTCAGGCCGCCATGTAGCTTAGATTTACTGCTTTTAGGCCTATGTTGTCAGGCCACTGTAGCTTAGATTTACTGCTTTTAGGCCTATGTTGTCAGGCCACTGTAGCTTAGATTTACTGCTTTCAGGCCTATGTTGTCAGTCCACCTTCTAGTTTAGATTTACTGCTTTCAGGCCTATAATGTCAGGCCGCCATCAACTTTTAATTTTCTGCATCATGGCCTATGTTGTCAGGCCTCATCAAATTTTTCTGCACATATCCTGTCAAGCAGGATTTCATTTGCGTTTATCCTGTCAACAACAGGATTTCATCATTTGCATTTTCCCGGCAGCAGCGGGATCTCATTTGCATTCTCCTGTCAACAACAGGACTTCAAGCACGTTTATTTTTTGTCCACCTGTCAAACAAGTTTGCATTTATCCTGGCAACAGCAGGATTTCATTTGCATTTTCCCGGCAGCAGCGGGATCTCATTCGCATTCTCCTGTCAACAACAGGACTTCAAGCACGTTTATTTTCTGTCCACCTGTCAAGCAGGTTTGTATTTATCCTGGCAGCAGCAGGATTTCATTTGCATTTTCCCGGCAGCAGCGGGATCTCATTTGCATTCTCCTGTCAACAACAGGACTTCAAGCACGTTTATTTTCTGTCCACCTGTCAAGCAGGTTTGCATTTATCCTGGCAACAGCAGGATTTCATTTGCATTTTCCCGGCAGCAGCGGGATCTCATTTGCATTCTCCTGTCAACAACAGGACTTCAAGCACGTTTATTTTCTGTCCACCTGTCAAGCAGGTTTGCATTTATCCTGGCAGCAGCAGGATTTCATTTGCATTTTCCCGGCAGCAGCGGGATCTCATTTGCATTCTCCTGTCAACAACAGGACTTCAAGCACGTTTATTTTCTGTCCACCTGTCAAGCAGGTTTGCATTTATCCTGGCAGCAGCAGGATTTCATTTGCATTTTCCCGGCAGCAGCGGGATCTCATTTGCATTCTCCTGTCAACAACAGGACTTCAAGCACGTTTATTTTCTGTCCACCTGTCAAGCAGGTTTGCATTTATCCTGGCAACAGCAGGATTTCATTTGCATTTTCCCGGCAGCAGCGGGATCTCATTTGCATTCTCCTGTCAACAACAGGACTTCAAGCACGTTTATTTTCTGTCACCTGTCGAGCAGGTTTGCATTTATCTTGGCAACAGCAAGATTTCATTTGCATTTTCCCGGCAACAGCGGGACCCCATTTGCATTCTCCTGTCAACAACAGGGCTTCAAGCACGTTTATTTTTTTGTCCACCTGTCAAGCAGGTTTGCATTTATCCTGGTAACAGCAGGATTTCATTTGCATCTTCCCGGCAACAGCGGGACCTCATTTGCATTCTCCTGTCAACAACAGGACTTCAAACATGTTTAATTTCCGTTCACCTGTCAAGCAGGTTCGCATTCATCCTGGCAACAGCAGGATTTCATTTGCATTTTTCCGTCAACAACGGGATTTCCATCAAGTTTAAACTTTTGCATTATGGCCTATGTTGTCAGGCCACCATCAAGTTTAAATTTCTGTATCATGGCCTATAGTGTCAGGTCACCATCAAGTTTACATTTCTGCATCATGGCCTATGTTGTCAGGCCTCATGAAGTTTAGTTTTCTGCATCACGGCCTATAGTGTCAGGCCACCATCAAGTTTCCCTTTCTGCACATTCAAGTTTTCTTTTTTGCACTCCAGCCTATAGTGTCAGGCCACCTTGTACATATCTTACATTTTAGTTCTTGCATGTTCTCCTGCCTCAAATAGGCCCTTCTCACCTCATTTTTCTTGTACTTCAACAGTATTCATAGCCTAATCAGGTTATGCAATCAAACCTTTCATATTTAAACTCTATCGGCACATAAAGCCGGCAACACCATTTAACCGCCACCCTCCAGACATCCATGAAGTTCACTTTAAGCTCAAGGCTTCTAGTGTTACTCTCGGACTTTCTTCAAAAAGCCTGCCTCGGACATAAAGTGTTCACGTCTTTACTCATTTCCTATCCCGATAATTTAGAGAATTAATTCTCATATTATCTGGTAGAAAAATGAGTAAAGAGGGGCAAACTGTAAACACCGATTTATGTCCGAGGCCCCCCCCCTAATTAGGAAAATTAATCAAAAAAACTGAACATAAAAATAAAAACAGAAAACAGAATAAACAGACAAACAGGGAAACAGACAATAATAAAATATAAATCAAAAAGAAAAATCAGGAAAGAAAATCGGGAAAAATAAATATTTCAAAATATGAATAAACAAATATTTTGAAATCTGGAAAAATAATTGAAAGATAAGTAAAAAAATAAAATCAAAATTTCAAAACAAAGTAAAAAAAAAAACAGAAAATGGTTTTTGAAAAAGACTAAAAAACAGAATTAAAAAAAATATAACAAAATAAAATAATTTTTTAAAAAAAAAAAAAGAAAAGAAGAGGGAAATTAAAAAATAATAATACAAAAATAAAAAAACAGAAACTATAAAAAGAGAGAAGGCTCATTTTCAAGGGGTCCGGTTTTTTTTTCTTTCTTTTCTTTTGAAGGGCTCCCTCAAAGGCTGGGGGTCTTTTGGAGTTTCTTGACTATTGCTCGTGGAGGAAATTAGAGGCAGCAGATGAAGGCTATTCTCCAAGAAGATTAAGAGGTCTATTAATCATCTCCACCGAGAAACCTTCCATGGGATAATTCTGGAATCTTACAAAGACACGTCCTTGGATGTTAATCGAATGCGTCGTAACGAATAGAGGAGGAAAATTCCGGCTCAATCTCACAGGTTCGTGTTCTTCCTTCACGCCTCAGGCAAAGTAGATTAATTGCTGCTGCGTCTAATCTTGTGTGTTGCTCATTAACAAGAACATTGTGGACCAATATTTGTACCCTTGCATGTGCATAATTCGTAATTCTAACAGATCAAGAACCATTTAGATTTTAGGTCCTGTTTTATCCCGTAAATTGAGTACTAAAGATATGAGAACACCTTTACGCTTCCATATGAACCTCTGTTGAAAGATCTTGGATTATTCAACGTCAAGATACGAAGGGTTAATGTGAACTGATCTAGAACCATGTATGCTTTCCTCCCCGGTGGTCCAGACAATGCGAGAAAGTACACGTAGAATCTGCTAGGTTCAGTACCCCTCTAGGCCATGTTAAACATACCAGTTCAGCCAATGCACATGTAAAGAACAAAGATTCGAGTCTCTACATGCAACAAATGCAGTTCTGTACTCACCTAAGGAAATAGCTTGGAACACATGGGCCTCCTTGAACAATCGCCAACTCCAATCTCGTGGTTAATACCAGCCAGAACCTCCGTCTGAAATCCGCATCAAGCTCTGCTGTGATCCTTGCAAACAACATTTGTTTCAAAGTTGAATTCCCAAAACCTCCGTGGCTGACAAAACTCGCAGCTCATGGCTAGCAGATATGCATCCTACACAGGGGCTTTAGGCCCTACAGGGGAGAGGCTTAAATGGTCAGACACCTACCTTTTAAAGGAAGATGTCTTCCAGCCCGTCACAGCAATGTGCATGAATAATGGTCAACGGGGACGACTGGGCAAAACTTCATAATTTTGCTGATGTTAAATCATTAAAGGCAAGAAATGTGGTATTCAAAAGGATCCCCTGCATGCACGAAAGATCAAAGACGCCTAAATACCATGCAGTGGCTTTATAACCTAATTTGAGGAAGTTAAAGGCACAACCGTAAGTTTGACTCAGTGGCAAGAGTTACTACCCTCAGCCCACGAAACCAGCGTTCGAATCCCAGGCCTAACCCTTTTGATTAAATAATCATTAATCTCCTTAGTGTATATACCTGTATTTGCACTGATTTCATTCAAATGACATGATGTGGCTTAATGGTTGGCGCTTTAGCTTTTGAATCCCACGACCCCCTCTTCGAATCCCAGGGGTAGCAATTCTGATCAATTCTGCCCCAGGACCACAAATTACCTTAATACCCCTAGGGAATTCTGTTAATTCCCAATAGGTCCCATATCTTGAAATTACCTTACTGCCCCTAGGGAATTCTGTTAACTCCCAACAGATCCCATATCCAGAAATGACCATAGTACCCCATAGAATTCCAGAAATACCCAATATGCCCCAAGATAGGAAATGACCATATTACCCCTAACCTTTTCCAATAATTCCTAACATGTCCCTCAGAGTCAAAATTACCTAATTGTCCCTGTCACAGAAATTACTAGTTTGCCCTCCCATTAATAAAAAATTACAAAAAATAGAAAAATTAATAAATAATTCCAGTAAACAATAAAAAATTCAAAAATTCCAGAATTAATAAAAAATTCCAGAAATTCAAAAATTAATAAATAATTCCAGTAAATAATCAAAAAATTCCAAAATTAATAAAAAATTTCAGAAATTCAAAAATTAATAAATAATTCCAGTAAATAATCAAAAAATTCCAAAATTAATAAAAAATTTCAGAAATTCAAAAATTAATAAAAATTCCAGAAATAATATAAAAATTCCAGAAAATCAATAAAAAATATAAAGATTCCAGAATTAATAAAAAATTCCAGAAATTCAAAAATTAATAAATAATTCCAGTAAACAATAAAAAATTCAAAAATTCCAGAATTAATATAAAAATTCCAGAATTAATAAAAAATTCCAGAAATTCAAAAATTAATAAAAAAATTACAGAAATTCAAAAATTAATAAAAAATTACAGAAATTCCAAAATTAATAAAAAATTCCAGAAATTCAAAAATTAATAAAAAATTCCAGAAAATAAATAAATATATAAAAAATATAGAAAATTAATAAAAATTCCAGAAAATTAATAAAAATATAGAAAATTCAGAAATTAATGAAATGTTCGGAAATTACAAAAAAGTTTCAATTAAAAAATCTAAAATTCATAGAAATCTCATAAAAATCCCATAGTTACTAAAAATTATATTAAACCCCCAATTGCCTCAAAATCTTGTTTTCTTTTATCCTATGACCTACACCAATTGCGAAATATTTCTTTTTTTCGAAAATTTAAAAAATCTTTTTCAAGTATTTTAGGATCTTCGAGTCTCACGCAATGGGCTCTAAATGGGGAATTGGTGGTTTACCTGCTGTTCAACATTTAATAGTTCGTATAGGTCCTTGTGCTGCCTTAGCCGCCTCGGGCCTTGTGCATGAGTGGATTCGAGGTCCTTTTCAAATAAAAAATATATATATCTTTTCCTAAATATTTTGGGCTTCTAGGTCTCACGCAATGGGCTCTAAATAGGGAACTGGCGGTTTACCTGCTGTTCAACATTTAGTAGTTCGTATAGGTCCCTGTGCTGCCTTAGCCGCCTCGGACCTTGTGCATGAGTGGGCCAAAAATCCCTCCCAAAAATAAAACTTTCTCAAAGCAAGATCTTTAAAATAATCTTTTCTCAAGCATTTTCGAAGGTCAAGCCTTCACAAACCAAATAATCTTTTCTCAAGCACTTTTGAAGGTCAAGCCTTCATAAACCAGAACTACGTAAGCCTTGAGTTTCCCATTGCACCAGGGAATACGTAGGAGCAGGATCAAGTCCTGTCAGGCTAACCTCCATCAAGTATTTATTTTCACACTAATTAAAGGGATCAAACAATTTTCAAGTAATCACACACTCAATTTAAGGGTACTGTTCTTCGGAACAGGCGAGTGGGGTGCCTAACACCTTCCCCACTCGTAACTGACTCCCGAACCTAAATCTCATCCAGGGTTTTTCCAAATCTTTTTCCCTTAAATAAAAATTTGGTGGCGACTCCACATCATCAAAACAAATCACTTTTTTCAAAATTTTAGCGAGTTCGTCGTCTCGTCGAAATTACGGTTGCGACACCCAACACACACAATACAGAAAATGAAACCTTGCATAATCCCATTTTTGTTTAATATATAGAAATTAATACTGTAAGAGAGGTGTTGGATGAATTTGGTTGGAGCTCTTTCTGAGGTATTTATACGATTTTAGCATGGAAAATTTTTGAGGTTGGAAAGGTTTGTTAGCTAATGGTATAGCTTTCAAAATGATAATGCTTGGATGACTAACTAACTAGATTGCTTGCCACTGCAGTCTTCCTCATTGTTATAAGATTCAACTTGGACATCGGTTCTCTGAGGATACCAATCGATGATATGAGTTGTTGGTTATATCAATAAATTATTAGTTGAATTTATTAAATCGATATACATTAAAATTTATATTTAATTTAAAAAAAAACATAAGTTAACATTTACTTATAAACTTATAATATTTTAAATTTTAAAATAAAAATTATTATTAATCTATAAATATTTAATTAAATAAATAATAATTAAAATTGTATTATAACACATGCTAAAATATAAATTTAAAATATAATTAAATAATTAATATTTTAAAATTTTAATAGAACACAAATTCAT
This sequence comes from Canavalia gladiata, assembly GCA_037954105.1. NCBI lineage: Eukaryota > Viridiplantae > Streptophyta > Magnoliopsida > Fabales > Fabaceae > Canavalia > Canavalia gladiata. The sequence continues at coordinate 4,789,931 of CM075662.1, forward strand.
ACATTAAAAACACAATTAAAAGAATGTATAATTTATATTCAAAATTTCAATCCATTAATAAAATGATGATTTATTATTAATATTATGTTATTTTTTATATAGAACATTTATTTTGAAACTAAATAGAAATTAATGATGTTGAAATTTACATTTTGAATTAATAATTTAAAAAATCAAAAATGATAAACTTGAATAAAATTAAAATTATTTTACATTATTTGCACATATTATAAAATATTTTTAAATAAACTAAGATTAGTTTATCTTTTACTAACATATCATATAATAATGTTTGAATTACGATTTTATTTAAATCACTTCAACCTCTCAAAACTAAAATAATTTGAGTGACTTGTAATAAATTAAAAATTTAGAATAATCTTGTTGACTTATAATAAAGAACAAAATTTGGATGTGACTATTAGGATCAGTTAATTTTATGATTGTAGGAGATGCAGTACCTTTTTAAATACTTTACGAAAATTTAATAATTATTCATTTAATTTTTTTTTTCATTAGAATTAGGTCTAGCGATGGAATTTTGTCCTTTTCATTTTTATTTCACAAATAATTAGGATAAATATAAAAATTAAATTAAATAAAGTGGAAATAAAAAATTAAAAGTTAATCTAAATTTAAGTAACTGTATAAAGAATTTATGCCTTTAAATGTTAAGTTTTTTTATAATTATATTTATTTATATATTTTTAAAATAAAATATATATTAAATTTATTTAATTTAAACAATATAAAACAAATATAATTTTTAAAAAATAATAAAATCTTATTTTAATGAAATATAAAATTTCAATATTATAATTGTAATTATTAAGGAATAAATATCAATTACCCCAACCCTATCGTGCCTATTAATTTGTTTTTTTCTCAATTTGAATTTGATGGGTGTGACATTATCTCGATCCATGATGTTTGTCAGTAAGACGCCTTCGCCACCATCGCCCTTGCCCATACAATGGATCATACCGCCGTGTAGAAAAAGGTAAATAGAAAGAAAAATTATACATAGAAATTGACATGAAATTGTGCATGCAAAAAAACATGATGAACTTGCACTCAGTTTTCTACTCTTGGAAAATTCTGCTTTGTTAGGCTTCAATAAAGACAGGTAAGTGTTTTTAGAAATTCACCAGAAAAACTAAACAACAAAAGTGCAATAATCTTTGTGTTTTCTTGGTTAATGAATGCGCATACTAGCTCTATATGGCTGCTAATGTTCCACAAGAAATATCCGGATTTTTATTTAACACAGGAGACGGATATATTTTAAAGCAGTTTTAGTAATGAATAGCCAATGATATGTAATAAAAATTAGTAAATAATATTTTTATTAAAATGCATAGTATTTAATATTATTAATATTTTGAACCATTTGATTTTTTTAAAAATGATTATATATAAATTTTAATTATATATTTTTAAGTACACATTAAAAAATAAAATTTAGAATATCTATTTACGGATTTTTAAATTTAATATTTTTGATAATGAACTTTTTACCTAATAAATAATCATGTAACACAGTTTATAATTAAAATTAAAATATTTAAAATATAGTCTATGATTAAATAAAATTTTACTGGAAATACATGGAGTAGATGGGATCCTTTTAAAAATTTCTGGAACAGAACGGTACTCTCGTGGGTTCAGATCAACTAAGCTAGAACCCAATCAGCATGCAGGACCTCTTGGTTAGAATCAACAACTCATTCAACAACATACTTTTATTATAGGTGTAAAATTCTCCCATCCAATCAATCCAATCTTAATTCACTTTGAATTATCGTATACAATTTTATAAAAGTTCACAAGTCTAAAAATCTATTAAGTTTTAAAGGTTAAAGTTAATTTATAAACTTAATTTTTTTTTTAAATTTTTTTTAATTTTATTAATATTTTTCTATAATTTATTTTTTTTTTATTTTCTTTCTCTTCTAAGATAAAAATGAAAAATTAAAATTAACAAAAAAGCTTAGAATTATAGAAGTGAATAAGGTTGTTTGATGAAAACTTACAACTTAAGTTTAATTTGGTTAAACTTATTTAATAAATAGATAGGTCTAAACTTATTAACCTATTGAAAAACCTATTTATCTTTATATATTATATATTTGTATTTATTATATTTATTTTAATATATTATATTCATAAAGTATTTATTTATATATATATATTAGGCTGATTTGATGACTTTTTTAACTCGTCGATTTTAAGTTTATAAATATTTTTAATCAATTATTTATATAAGTTTTAAGTTTATTTATTAATCTTTTTTGAAACGTAGGCTTGTAGACATGTTTGTAGGGCACGTAAGTTTTACATATGGTCAAACCTTTACAAAAAAAATATTTTTAACAAGTAATATGTTCAGGCTCAAACATTACAATTTTTAAACAAACCTAACTTAAACACTCAAAACTTAATTCTGTTTAACCTACTTCCATCCTTAGTTTAGAGAAATGATGGAAAAATGAAAAGAAAATATAATTTTAGAGATGGAGATACAAATATATATATATATATAATAAATAAAAATATAAAAATATAAAAAATTTGAGAGAAAAGATAAAAATATAAAAAAATTGAGAAAATTTGAGAGACTAAGAAAAAAATTTAGAATGGAAGAAAGTTCTAGAAATAAGTGAAAAAAAATTTAGAAAAAGATAAAAAAGATAAATATAAATAAATTAAATAATATTTTAGTACAATAAAAATATTAAAAATAATTTTAAAAAAGAAAAAAAAATTGAGAGGAAGAAATTTTAGAAAAAAAAGCTAAATATAAGATAATATCATAAAAATTAATTTATACGCATCTTACTTAATTTGAAAATTACGTAGGTTAAAATTTTTAAAATATTGTTTTTTGACGAGCTACAGAAATACTTAAAAATCTTACGTTACAAAATAGAAGGTTATAAGATGAATTAACTCATATTTATTTTACTCAATTCAAAGATTATATAAATTAAGGTATATAAAATATTATTTTTAAACGAGTTACAAAACAAAGAAAGTAAGATAGGGTTAAATAAATTAACTTACATTCATTTCATTTAATTCGAAGGTTATGTAGGTTAAAATTTAAAAATTTTACTTTTAAATAGGTTCAAAATAGAAGAAAATAAAATTATATAAGCCCCTTAAGTTAGGAATTATGTGGGTTAGGGCTTAAAAAATCAGAATCAAAACTTAGATCAGATGAACCAACTCATGGGTGAAGGACCAATTTAACACCTCTAACTTTTACATACAATATAAACTTATATCTCATATATTATTAATCTAATAGCCAGATATTTTTAAAAAAAATCTACCAACTTATATCCTAATATTACTTAATATAAGCCACTTTTCATATGTTATACTAGAAATCTTTTCCTTAAAGACCAACTTGTAGTTACGAAGGCACACTTCTTACACTTTTTTACACACAGAACCAACGCCCAAAGTTACACACCCGCATCCATCCTTTATATATTTGTGTATTTCTCAGATAAGCTTTGATTCATGTATTGTTAATCACTTGAAAATTTTCCTGACTTGATCGTAAGTATAGTAGGCCTGACAAGTACACCAAATTATTTTTGAAGATAAATATATTGCTTAAAATTGGATGGTGGTGATGGATAGAATACCTACAAAGGAAAATTGAAACTGCGTGGATAGGAATAATAGTTGGTGATGGAAGTAAGAGATAGAAGGGTCTCAAATTCCAAACCATTTAAATTTGAATTTTATAAGCATTTTATCTCTATCTGACTGTTTTAGTCATTCATGAAGTTTTTTCCTTGCTCGGAAGAAGGCTATTGCATTGGGTGTTTAAGCTTATTAGGCAAAAAAATAAAATAAAATTGGGAAGGCATGGACATGAACATGGTGAGGGTGATGGTATCTATGGTTGCCAATGTGAACTGAATTATGCTTCCTTCCCATGCTTCTCAATCTATCTGTGCCTTCACTTTTCATTACAAATTTACGATACTCCTTCACCATACCTATGTTTTTGTTGAATTATCCATTTGTCAGCAAAACGTGAGGTTAAGCATACAGTCAAATTATCACGCAAGAGAGTACTAACTGTTCAATTATTAGATTCTTTTCCTTTTTTCTTTTTCTTTAGAGATTTTTAAAAAAAATCTATTTGTATTTTATTTATATATGCGGATTAATTTACAATACAACAAATGCCTCTAATCACAGGTAAAAAGAAAAAGAGCTGAGGAACAAATTTCATCTAGTAATATTTTAATGTTTAACAAAAAATAAGCTATTAGAATAGATATTATTAGTGTATTTTTAAAATTAAGAATCAAAATATATTATTTAAAAATAAAAAATCAAAATCAAAATTTCATAATATTGAAGAAATTTTAAAAATATTTTTTGTCATGTATTAAATGATAGTATAATATATTATTTATCAATATAAATATTTAAAAATTATATTAATAATTTTTTTATGAAATAAAATTTAGACTAATAAAATTATCTTAATATTTAACAAATTTTTATCTGTTATAGCACTTTTCTTTGTAGTGGCTCCAAATCAGCATGTTTGGTTGTGTGAAGAAATAAGAAAAACAAAAGTACTGTAAAAATGGAATAAAAGATAAAAACGCGTTTAAAATAGATAGATTTTGAGATCGTTTGAATTAAAAACAAAATAAAAAAAGTAAGATAAAAGAAAAGGAGTTTTCTTTCTATTTTTTGCTTGGATATAAACAAGGAAAAAATATAATAACATTAAATAACATTTAGGATTTTTTTTATTATACTATTACCTACCATTCTCTTTAGTTATCGTAATCCCGTCCTCCTCTTTCCAAATTGGAGAGAAGAATATAAAGGTGAGTCGTATAAGAAAGTTCTTTTTCCCTGATGATCCTTAATTTCTCTAGTTTCAGAAGAGCGAGTACAGCTCCACATTCGAGTTTTCTGTTTTATGAATTTCTTTCTTCCCTTAATTTCTGTCAATCCAAACGTTTAGCTTTTAAAAGTTTTAGAGTAATTTTATTTTTTTACGTTTATTCTTACAAATCCTTTTAATTATTAAACAAAAAATAATAAATAATTCTTTTATATTTTAAGATAATAAATATATGAATTTTTATTTATTAATTATTTTATATAATAATAAACGGATTTGTAAAAGTATATAGCAAAACTCTAAGTTTTAATATATACTTTTAACTAGATTCAAATAGGTTGAAAAATATACGGTAGTAGGGATTTAACATAAAACATCAAATAAGGACCACAATTATTAAGATCGATTAACATCATTAGTATTAATTATGTGAATCATATATAAATTCACATGTATTCCAATACATTGAAAAGTATCAAGACATGAATTTATAGTGATCATCACCTAAATTCATGATATTATTACTTATACTTGAAAATATATAAGCAGTGGGAGGTAAATTGAAACGTGGAATTTAGTAGGGTCTTTGGCCAATATAGTTGCCAGGGGGAGCATAGTTGCAGGTGATGAATGTGCCTCCATTGTTACATTTTACTTTGGCACATCCAAGACGCACAGAATTTTTCCAAACCACCTGAGTATAGTGTCCGCACTCTCCACCAACACACGAGTTAGAATTATAGTCATAATGAGATTTCTCATCCACCCACAGTTTCACAGCAGCAGTGCCACTCATATCACCGGTGCTCATTGCGAGGTTCTCCCCGTAACGGCCACCACCACCAGAGTGGACAAGTTGACAATCACCTTTACGTTGATTAGCATAGTTTGTTGCAAAAGCAGCAACAGTCTCATCCCAAGCCAAGTTTGGAACACCAACCTGTGATCTTGCAGCATTGTGTGCATTCACGTAATCTGCTGGTGAGTCTTGAGCATAGGCTACATCGCTCACAATGACTAACCCCAACACACACAATACAGAAAATGAAACCTTGCATAACCCCATTTTCATTAGTAATATTAATTTCTTCAGCTGTATAGACTATACCAATGCTGAAGGAAAGGTGTTTGATGAATAACATTGGAACTCTTGTGAGGTATTTATAGGGATTTTAGCGTGGAAATTTTGTAGGGGAAAAGGATATTCCGAAGAAAGAATCGAAGAATTTTCAAAGTTATAGTGCGTCGATGACTAAAAGCTTGATATATATACCTTGCTGTTAGTCCAGCTGCCATACCGGGAAAAACTATTCAATAATCCAACAAAAAAATTATTTATAAAATTCTTCTATATTAATTTTATTCTTTTTTTTTAAATTAATTTTCACTTAATTTAAGCTGGGAGAGTCCATGTTATAAAACATTAATCCAATAATTAATTTAAGCTTAATTTCTTACACGAGTCCATGTTATAGCAATCACTTAATTTTCTCTACACTTGTCATTTCTTCCACTATATATTGGATTTGAATTTGATCGGTATGACATAAGCTCAGTTACGTTGTGTGATTGTAAAGAAGACTTGGCAACCATTGCCCATGCTACGGCATCCCCCTACGATCATAGCGCCGTGTAAGAAAAGATAAGTCGAAAAAAAAAAACGAACGAAAAGAAAAACTAGCAACAACTGGCTTCAATCAAGGCGTGTCATGTGTTTCATGAATTAACTAGAAAAACTACCAACAACAAATTAATTAGTATAACGTTATTCATGTTTTCTTGGTCAATATATACATGTATGCATATATATATACATGGTCTATCTGGCTGCTGTTTAATATTCCATTGTAGTCGGAATACTTTTTCTCACCAAGAGACATAATATATTACTTTTAATATCCCACTGTGTTTTAGGTTAAATCACTCTTTTATCCTTATAGCTTCAACCTAAATCTAATTTAGTTTTAATAATTCAAAGCATAGTATTCGTATTAGCTAAACTTATTTTTTATGAAACTGTTCCCGATTAATTAAATTGACATTTTAAAACTAATTAAACTAAAAATTTAATTTTGATACAACTATTAATATAAAAATTACGATGAAAGTGTACTGATATATATACTAATAAAAATTTATATTTAACATTAATTTTAACATATTTTTAAATTATTTATCAATTTAAAAGTGATGTGAGAATGGTTTAAAGGGTAGTACTCCTTCCTTTTGCCTTTGCAACTGTTCCTGTGTGAGAGAGCAGAAGCAAGGGGTAAGGTTACGCATACAATGAAATTATCACGGAAGAGAAGAAAAGGTTGAATTATTAGATTTTTTTTATTTGTTATTTTCGAGTTAAAGAAAAGGATCCATTTGTATTTTATTAATTATTAGGGATTAATTTTTAAGTACACAGAAATTGCTTAATACAAAAAATGCCTACAATTAATCACAGGTAAAAAGAAAAAAGAGTTCATACTGTAAAACATTGTCATTTATTAATATTTTAAGGTTGTTAGTATAAATTTTTTTAATAAAAAATAAAATATTAAAATAGATGTGATTAGTTTTTATACTAACTTATATTAAGAAATAATTTTATTAGTATAAATATCAATCTATCATAAATATCCCATTAAACGTTAGTATTATATATATATATTATTTGTTAATTTAAATTTATAGTAATAATTTAATTTTATTAAACAATATTTAGAGTAATGAAAATTATCTTAATACTTAATAATTTTTATTTTTTATAATATTCTTTTAATGGCTCCAAACTCAGTTTGTTTGGTTGTACAGTAGAACTAGTCTTGTTTGGCTATGGAAAAACAAAAAGTTATGTAAAATGTGGAAGAAAAAAGTATACAAAGTGAGTTTAAAATAGATAGATTTTAAGATTGTTTGAATTAAGAAAAAAGAAAAAAAATTGAAGAGAAAAGAAAAATTGTTTTCTTTCTACTTTTTGCTTGGATATAAGAATATATATAATAATATAAAATAAAAATTAAATTATTTTAATAATAATAGAAAAAAATAAGGATTTTTTTTATCATTATATCATTAGTTAGATATTTTTTTTACTTTATTTTTAATAATTAAAAATAAAAATAAATAAAATATTTTTTATGATTGTATGCATATGAAAATAGAAGCCAGATTATTTTTTTAGATTTTACTATAATTTATTCTTTCAATAAATGTGAAAATGAATGTGAAAGATGTTTTTTTATTTTTTATTATTATTTGTTAACTTTTTTAAATATTTTAAAAATAAAAAATGATATTAAATTTATAAAAAATAATTTTTAAATTAAATTAAAATTTTAAATTAATATAAAATAAAATTTATATTATTAATATATTTTTTTATTTATTCAAGGAATAAAAATTTTCTATTTTATTATTTTCATCTTTATATATATATATATAATATTATTTTATTTTTATTCATTCATAATTTTTTTTAATCATTTCTTCTCTCCTTATTTTTTATATCGTCCAAATATTTGCCGTGCTCTCCTCCTCCTCCGTTTCCTTCCAAGTTAGAAAGAAGAATATAAAGGTGACTGAATAAGCAAGTTCTTTTTCCCTGACCATATATTTCTCTAGCTCCAAAAGAGTGAGTACCCACATTCGAGTTTTCTGTTGTATGGAATTTACAGTAAATTTAAATTCTTCTTCTCTTTATTCTCACAAATATTTATAATTATTAAACGAAAAATTATAATAAATAATTTTTATATTTTTAAAATAATAAATATATAAACCTTTTCATTTAATAATTAACTTATATAATAATAAAAGAATTATTAAAAATATAAAAAAACTTCAAATTTTAATATATATATATATATATATATATATATATGAAATTAAATTTAAAGAAAGATAAACATGATAATAGGGTGGATGGGAGACGGGTCTCACGTTTCTTATCCCCGTCCCCGACATCCCATTCCATGATAATAGGATTGGGTTCAAGAAAACCAGCCACATACTTATTCTTAATATTTTTTATATTTTAATTTTTTTATAATTTATTAAATTATTATATATATTTTAAAATTTATATAATATATTATATTTATAATTTTATTAATTTTATATAATATTTTAAAATAATAAAAATATTTAAATAATTTTAAAAGCAAAATGGGTTCAATACTTGTCTTATCCCTACTTCTAAAAATTAAAATTTTTTCATCCCTATCTTCAACTTCAATTAACTTAAATTTTTTCTATCAATTTCAAAACAAAATGAGATTGGATAGAATAAATTTAAATTTTCTTATCATACAAATATTGAGAGATTTAACATAGAACATTAGATACATACTACAAATTTAAGATTAACCATTTTAATATTAATTATGTGAGTCAAATATAATTTAACTCATGTATTCCAATACATTGAAAATATGGTGAGATGAAATTTATAGTCATCACCTAAAGTTATGATGCTATTATTTTTACTTAATATATAATTAAGGTGTCTGAAATGGTGGGAGCTAATAAATTGATACATGAAATTTAGTAAGGTCTTTGGCCAATATAGTTGCCAGGGGGATCATAGTTGCAACCGATGAATGTACCTCCAGAAGCACATCTTACTTTGCCACATCCAACACGAAGGGTGTTTTTCCAAACAGCCTGAGTGTAGTGTAAACACATTCCACCATTAATACATGAATTGGAATAGTAATCATAGTTGGGTTTCTCATCCACCCACAATTTTACCGCATCAATGCCACTCATGTCACCGGTGCTCATTGCGATGTTTTCCCCGTAACGGCCACCGCCACCAGAGTGGATCAGTCGGCAATCTTTACGTTGATTAGCATAGTTTTGTGCAAAAGCAGCAACCCTCTCATCCCAGACCAAATTTGGAACACCCACCTGTGATCTTGCAGCGTTGTGTGCTTTTACGATGTCTGCTGGTGAGTTTTGACCATACGCTATATCACTCACAATGACTAACCCCAACACACATAATACATAAAATGAAACCTTGCATAACCCCATTTTTATTATTAATATTAATTTCTTGAGCTATATATATAGACTGTACTATGCTGAAGGAGAGGTGTTTGATGAATAAGGTTGGAACTCTTGCGAGGTATTTATAGGGATTTTAGCATGGAAGTTTTGGAGTGGGAAAGGATCGTAACGAGCAATAGAAGAGTTTGCAAAATTATAGTGCGTGGATAACAAAAAAAGTAGATAGCTTGTTGACAGTCTGTGGATGACTTCAAATTATAGTCCAAGGAGAAAGTAATTTAATGGTGTCAACATTAAAAACTCAATTCTATCCCAAATCACTTTTTTATTTGGTTTTTATTAGGTTTTTATTAATATAATAATAATAATAATAAATTAGAAACAAAATAAAAAAAAATTAGTTTTAAATATTCATTAATTTTTTATTAATAATTATATTTTAGTGATTAATTAAATAAAATAATCCAACGGATTTTCGAATTATAGTAAAATATTTAATATTATAAAATGTTACTTTTTTAGTCTGAAGCCAACATTTCTATAATAATTTATTAAATCATTTATTTAATTATTTAAATTAAATAAAATTAAATTTACTATAATTAGATACAAATTTAATTTTGTTAGTTTAAAATATCTTTATGAAATAAAATACTTGAAAATAAGAATATTTTCAATATTAACATATATATATATATATACATATAATTTTAAAAAGAGTCAAATATATTTTTAGTTTTTCTAAAATATTCAAATTTTAGTTTTAGTCTTTTAATTTTAAAATTTTTAAATTTAGATCTCTTATTTTTTAATATCAAATATCATAATTAATATGTTTTAAAAAATAAAAAATCTAAACTAAAAATTTTAAATTTGAAGCATAAAAACAAAATTTGAATATTTTAGAAAAACTAAAAATATATTTAATTCTTTTAAAAATTAAAATAATTTTAAAAATTCATTATTTATATCATAGAAATTAAGAAATAAATCATTATTATATTAGTTTATCTGATATTATGTTATTACTCACATATATTTCATTGTTTTAAACTATATTTTATACACTAATTTATTTTCTAAACAATAATAAGAAATGATTAAATATTTAATATATTAGGTATTAAATTTATTGTAATTATATTTTATTTAGTAATAAACTTGGTAAATATGAAAAACATTTTGTTTAATAAATATATTTAAATTAAAATATATATTAAATATATTAATATATTTATATTAAAATATATATTAAACATAGTATTTAATCTTATTATTCAGGTTTATCATATATTATATTTAATAAATATAATTGCTATATTAATAATATAATGAAGTCAATTTTACTTATATTCTAAATAATAAAAATTAATAAAATATTTTACTATATTAAATATTAAAATTTATAATGATTCATTTATCTTTAGTGATAAATGTTTTAATTATGAAAAAATATTTAATAAATATGTTAATTTTTTAAAAATTAAATACTTATTATATTTAATAAATATAGTATTAATGCTATATTAGTTGTATGGTAAGTAAATTTAATTATTTATATAAAAATATTTTAATTTGAGAGTGGGAACAATAAATTTAAATTTTTAATGGTTAAAATTTTAAAAAAATGAAATCACATAATCACCGTAAATTTAAATTTAAATCTTAATCATATTTATACAAAATTATAGTTACATAAAATCAATAAAAATAAGTAATTGTGTTTTAGAAATAAATTGTATCTGATCTAGAATTTTTTTAATAGATTAGGTTTAATATAATCCCCCAACCTAATCATATTTTGATAATTTAACATTTTAATCAATTAAATTTTAACAGTTATTTTTAAATATAATTTATATTTTTATTTAAATTTAATTAATTAACAAATAAAATTATAAAAAATTATTAAATAATCTATAATCCTACGGGTGAACTGGATATATTAAAAAATTTCTAGTCCGACTTTATGTTTGGGCTGTTTCTCCTTAGTTTCATAAATAGATAAGGGACGAGGAATATACAAAAAAAAAAAAAAAAAGACATAACAATAGTAGTAGAGATTTAGGCGGAAATAGAGCTACCAAATGGACAAATCATCTAAGGATGAGTTTATCTTTGAGACAACAAGGCCATGGTGTAAATATTTTGATTAAACTATGATTTCATGATGAATTTCTTTTAAATAAAAATATTTTCTTAATATGTTATTAAATCAGTAATAACACGAGATTTGTTAATTAGAATAGTTTTTGATGACGATGTTAATTTTTACGTTATTGTTTTTTATATGGTAAAAAATAATAATGATTTATCAAAGAGGTTTTTAGTGGCATTATAATTAAATAATTTTAAATAAAATTAAAACATTTAATATGTTAAAGACGTTAGAGTTTAGAAATTTTTTTTTATATTTTAGTGCTTAAAATTAAAAATATTTAATTATATTATTGAACATTTTTAATATTTTATTTTTTTAGGATAAGTTATAAAAATAAAAATAAATAAAATAAGATTAATAAAAAAATTTCTACATATATTTAATTATAAAAATAAAAAATATATTTTTTAATTGGATCAAAAAGTTAATCATCTTAAATAAGAGAAAACTAAAAGAAAAACAAAAAAACATTACTGCGTTTTCTTTTAATATTTAAATTATTAAATAAAATTAAATAAATAAAAATTATATTGATAAAAAAGTAATATAATAAAAAATTAAACTTTTAAAATAAATATAGATTATTAATTTAAAATAAAATATATTTATTAATTTATTTTTAATTTTTTATAACAGAAAAAATTATTTTTATTCAATATCTATCCATTTAAATAATTTAGTTTTTGTTGAAGTTTGTAATGTTATCCAAAGAAAGAAAGTAAAGCATTCACTTTAATCTTTAGAAACCGAGAGAGAAGGGGTAAAAATCAACCATTGTCTAATAAAATCTGAGGACAGTAAAGTCTAAAGTGTGTCAGTGGGACCCATTTTCTAACAATATACTGGTCAATGTCCATTGCATGATACATATGTCCATAAGTCTTGCAATCACCACAAATTATGCAGTAAATTTTGCCTATTAACTTCCATGGACCCCACCATTTTTCCGTGTGTGACTATTATATTGCAATTTATTATTACACCCTTCAACAAATTAACAATAGATTATTATGTAACTAATCAACAGTCTTATGGGTAAATGATTGAAAATTAAATTAGTATTCTGAATTTTAATTTTATTGTTTTTAATGTTATAAAAAATCTAATTAACCCATCATTGCATGATGGATTTACGGAATGTTAGTTTAGTTTAAGTAGTTATTTCTAATTTAAATTATAGATATATAGTTATATTAAATTTTTTAAAATCTTATCTAATTTAAATAAAATCACTCCTTATTTAAAATAATTTTTATTATACATATCAATTAAATTTAAATTTGTAAATATTTTCCGAACTTGATTTCATAAAAAAAAACAAAATTTATCTAAATTCAAAAATTTAATTAGATTTCCATAAAGATAAAGGTAAGCTTAAGAATATAAATACTTAACTTGCTTCTATTTTAAACTTACCTTAATTATAATATATTAAATTTATATATTTTATTAAAATAAAACTTATTATTAATTTTTTTAATATTTATTTTCCATTTTTAAATTAAATATTTAATATATCATTTATTTTAAAATCTATATAAGTAAATATATTTAATAAATAAAAATAGAATAATGTTTCTTTTAACTTTATCCAAATTTGTTAAAATTAAATTTTAATTTTTTATTGGAGCTTCTTCCAAATTAGTATTCAAACTTGCCCAACTTCTTGTAAGATAAAGATGGAAACGGCAAAATCTCCCCAGACCTGCCCTGTTGTTTATCCTATTTGCAATTATATCAAAGAAACTAACAAGCATTTTAAAGGTACCAAATTAATAAATATTTTTTTAAAATATGGTTGAGATGTATTACATTTTAAATTTTTTAATTATTATTCAAATGTAAATTTTTATATTATTATATTTTGTTAAAATTTACAATAATTATTATAAAAGTCATAATTATTATAATTTTTTAATTTAATTAAAAATATATCAAAATTAAATTTTAAAAATTACATAAAATATATTAATAATAATATTTTTCTAAGAAAACTTTTTATATTTATTTTTCAAACTAGTTTCTTAAAGATAATTATCAACCTTTTTATATAATTAAAAATGACACTAATACATAATATGTAAATACAGTATATTAAATGTTTTAAATATTAAATAATTTTTATATTTTAAAATCGCTCTTGTTTTTGTATTGATGTATGGTGCATGTGAAAAAGACGTTATCTTGTTATTGGCTTGCATAGAACTCATTCATTGCTTGGTATGAGATATAACTAAGAAAGAAGTGCAGAAACAATAAATATTTTACGAGCCAATGTCATTAGTCATTTAGCCGCCAGCAAAGAGATTAAAGAGAGAAGATGGACCCGTGAACACATTTTGGTACCATTCTAACTTCCATCTGCAATGGACACAAAGAACATCAATTATATATATATATATATATATATATATATATATATATATATATATATATATATATATATATATATATATGTTTTGCATATGTAGAGTTCAGCCAAGTACTTCTAGAATCATGTTTTGATGTTTAATTTAAACATATTTTAGTTTTTAAAATAATATAGTTTTAATTTTTTTTTATTAAAAAATTAGTCTTTATATTTATATTTAAGAAAATAAAATGATTTTTGTATTTTGTGAAAATTAAAAATTTATATTGTTTTAGGTTTCTCTTAATTATAAAAAACCTAGGTATGAATAGAGGTTTTTTTATATGATAAATAATGTAATAAAAATTATTTTAAAAAATATAAAGAAAAAATATGATAAATTATAACTTATTTAATTAAATTATTAAAATTAATCTAAAGATGAAAGGTTAAAATACTATAATTTAAATTTTATTATTTTTATTATATAAAAAAAACTCACTTGATTACTGATAACATACTTGGAATCTGTATCATAATAGAGGCATCTGATTCCGTATAATTATAAGATTATAGAAAAATCTGATTATAGAAAAACTCATTGATTAAAATATTTAATGCTTTATTAAATATTTTAAAAATTTAAATAAAATATGTTAATAATGTTAAATTTTTTTAGGATTTACACTATTATCTAGTCTTAAATTATCTATCTTTATAAATTATCAATTTTTATAATAAAAATTTAATTAATATACATAAAAAATATAAATATGTTACATTATCATTTAATTATAAATTATCTTATTATTAAAAATTTTTTAACTTTAATTAATTAACAATAATAACATATCAAAGTTAATCTCTTATAATAATTACTTAAAAGTAATCTCTATTATAATTTTTAATTGATTAACAAGATAAAAAAATTATACTAATAATATATCGAAGTTAATTTATTTTAATTATTTAATTAAATATTAAATAATTTTGTGCAAATATTTATCTTTTTTATTAAGTCAACTTTTTGTAATCTATATCATACAGAATTGGTTAAAATTAATTTGTCTGATTTTATATACTATTTATTTGGCCTAATATAGGTGCTACCAATTAACTATCTATAATTTTGACTTATACTTGTGCTCATTTGGCCCCGCCATAGGCACCTATTTGTAACGTGGAGAGTAATTTAAGAGATCAAGTATAATTTCGGATATTCCAATTTATTCTTGCTTCTGTTAATACATTTTAAATTATTACTTGAGGTTTATTGAAAAAATAAAATTATGGATGAGACTCATTTAATTAATAACGACACTTGCATATTTCTTTTAATTTTTATTAAATTTAAATTAATAATAAAAAGTAAACATACTTGAAAGAATATCTAAAATTGAATCTGGTGGGTATAAAAACAAATAGCAAAGTATGATGTTATTCTTTTCAATTCAATGTTGTCGCTGGATCAAGCAGATTATCACAAAAGTCCATCAACACTGATATATGATAGACGTTAATTAATATTGTTTTATCTTAAATTTTTTATAAAAAGCCTAACTTAATCCTAAAAATGTGCATATATATAAAAAAAGAAATGCTTAAGTTTTTATAAACTATTTGTATCACATTTCTGATCAATATGGAATCCTTTATCCTTTCTAATTAATTTGAAATCATTAAACATTTTTGGGTCAGTTAATGCTATTTGTTGTACTGACAGTTAGCAACAATTACAAAACGTAACTGTTTACCGGAAGCAAATGCGTGATCAGTGAATAATAAATGTTTATTTATCATTCTAAATTATTTATATTTCTTTCATTTTTTATTTTTTCAATTTAAATATTTTTAAAAAATTATTATATATATATCTTTATATATATATTTAGATATTATTATAATAAATTAATATTTTAAAATTTTATATAAAAAATAAATAAATAATAACTTTAAAAGAATTAATAATACTCTCTTTCCGTTCCTTTTTATCTTAGTAGGATAAATTTTATTTTTATTTATCTGTTCATTTCGATTATTAAAAATATTAATTATTTTTTATTATATACTTTTATATTTATTCATTGTTGCAAATAAAAAAATATAAAAATAGTTTATATATAAAAAATAAATTAAAAAAGTTAAAAAATAAATTTTAAAAAAATTAATGACACATTTATGTTTTTTCTCATTTTTTCATTTTAAATAGATAAAAAAATAAAAAAGTATTAATTATATTTTATATATATATATATATATATTTTTATCCAAATAAATAAATAATATATATATAGAACATGAAATTTGGTTACATCTTAAAATAAATGGAATAAAGTAAAAAATGATAAAAATAAAAAGAAAAATTAAAAATATTATATATATATATATATATATATATATATATATATAATAATGAAAATCCATATTATGCACGTTAGTTGCATCATTCACAACCAATCCAACGATCTTTTGGAAAGCAATACCACAAGTTGTACCTCGGTTTATGAAATAAGACCGCACTAAACAACTTTTAGTGAGCTTTCTTCATAAATTATAATGGAAATATCATTCTGAATATTAATATTAGACATTACATTAAGAAAAAAGAAAAGAAAATCAATAAGGTCGTTGGCCTTCAATGTTGCCTGGTGGGGAATAGCTACAAATGACAAAGACCCAATTATTGTTACACTGAGCTCTAGCACACCCAAGATGAAGGGAATCACGCCAAACAATTTGAGTATAATGGAGGCACTCATCATGGACACAAGAGTTGGAGTAATAGTCATAGTTAGGCTTCTCAGAGAGCCAGAACTTAACTGAATCTGAACCCTTCATTTCCCCATAACCCTCAGCGATGTTCTCACCAAAAGGACCCATAGAGTGTTCAAGGTTGCAATCAGGGATTCTGGTATTCGCATACTTTTGAGCATAGGCTTCCAGAGTGTGGTTCCAAGAAAGAGGAGGAACTCCAACCTGTGCACGAGCCTCATTGTGCACCTCAAGAAAATCTTGAGGGGAGTTCTGAGAAAAGGTTCTACCTATAAAGAAAAATATTCCTAACATCACATGGTATTGGGACCTCATTTTTATTCTCTAATTTGGTTCTTTCTTGGGGAAATTAATCAATGACACTCAAAAAGACTTTAAGGCACCACCTATTTATAGTACAAGACTCGAACATTTGTAGCCATACAAATTTAAACAATTCATTTTTTTTTTCTTTTTCAAATAAATTAACTAGTGGGTAGCCTCTCCTCATCCTTTTTCTTTTTAGATTAATTATAAATTATAATAGGTATTATTTTTAAAATTATTATAACAATTAGTAATTTTTAAAATAATATAATTTATAATTAGATGATAATAATAAAATATTATTAATATATTCTAGTTAACTTTTTAAAATTTTAGAAAAAAAACATATAAATAGAAAACATGTCCAAATATGTTATTAATTTTGATGTTTTAAAATTAGTATAAAATTTATATAAAAATAAAGATAAATTTGATCATAGAAAAATATCTCATGATTTTTGCTTTTACAAAAAAAAATTAGATAAGTCAAATATGTTTTAAAACAATAAATGTTTATAAATTTTTATCAACAAGATTTTTATATTAATAATAAAATTTAAATTTATAAATTTGTGTACTGTAAACTTAACTTTTACCGACTAAATTAACCTTGCTAACCCTTCTTTTCATTACTTTAATTATATGAAAATGGTAAAAAAATAAAAACACAGCTGAAAAGGTAAAATGGCTAATGGTGGTATAAATTAAATACAGAATACAGACAAAACGCGCGTGTGATTCTTTATGGCCATAAATCAAAATATAGTGATTAAAAGCATTAAATTTTATTGCTCACTATTACCCAAGTTATTTCTTTTGTCTGGATTCTGTTCCACTAGCGCCACTGGTTTTTCTTTTATTAATTATTATTTATTTAGATAACGCACGTATCGTATTAAATTTAGTTTTAAAGTCTTATTTGAGGAGAAATATAATAATTATTATAAATTATTCAAATTAGTTTTTATAATAGTCTTCTTTATTGCTACGTGAAGCAGATTTGTAATGATTTTATGTTTTTATGACATTGATTTTTTCTTTAGCTAATTTATGATTTTTTTTATAAATCAAAAGTATTCTCCATTGTCTTAGCCATCTTTCTTTAAATGTCTAAGGCAATTATATATTCAAAAGTTTTATTTAAGTTCTATAAATTAATTTTACGTGTTCGATGGTGTTTGGTTTATGGCTGATATTTATTATTATTTTTAAAATACATACTTAATTATAAAAATTTTAAATATATTTTTTTAAAAAAAAATACTGTTAAATATAAAAGATAAATAGATAGCCTAAATTTTAGATAATTTTTAATTTTTTTCTTAATTTTTTAAAAATGTCTATAATGCAAAATGCGAGAAAATGTATGTATACAAGATTCACAAATTTTTTATGAAAAACTTTCTCGTTAAATATTTGCGCATCCGTTTTGCAATGAATTTATTAGGAGGATGGAAAAATTTAATATTTTTATCTTATATCTGGATAGAATATAAAATTATTAAATCTTATATATTTAAATGATAAAAATATTTAAATTTTTGTTTAAGTAATTTTTATGTTAAATAAAAAATTTTTAAATAATATTTAGTTGAAGAGAATTTCTAAAATATTTTATTATATTATTTTTTTAGATTATTATTTATAATTCATTATTTTAATAATCATTTATGTTTATTTAAAATTTTAAATTTTCTCTCTGAATATAAAGTTAAAGAATTTGATTGTTTTTTAAAGTTTAATTTTTTGTTTTTTATTTTTAAAATATTTTATTTAAATAAAATAATATAAGTTTTCTGTATTTAAATTTTTATTTTAATAGATTAATTTAAATTTATCATATTTAAAAATATTTATTTTATTGGATAAATAATTCATTTTTTATCAAATGTAAAATTTTATTTTTAAATGTTTATTAATTTAAATTCCAACTTTAAACTTCGTCAATAAACATTAATTATACTGCTTTTTATAGATCACTAATTTTAACTAATTTATAATTATAAAATATAATTTAAAAAAAATTAATGAAAATTAATAACGTTTATTTATTTAATCTTTTCAACATAATAAAGGTTAGATGAAAATGAACAAGATTTTTTTATAAAAATAGTTTAACTTGTTTAACTTAGTTAATAAAAAAATATATTTATATTAAAAAAATTTAAATAAATAAGTTATATTTAAAAAAATTTATTTAACCTATTTAATTTTTTATTTTTATATATTATATTTATATAATATTAATGTATATATTACATCTATTAAATGATATTTTTATCTTATAAATTTTAAATGTTTAATCAATAATTTATAGAGAATTTAAATTTATCTTTAATGTTTTTCAAAAAAAAATATATTTTTAAATTAGCTTGAAGATATTGTAAATTTAAAATCAAATTAAAATTTTAATAAAAAATATTTAATAGATAATAGTTTTTAATTAAAACTTTAAAATTTATAAATAAAATTAATTTAAACATTTAAAATTTAGTTTAATATTATCTATTTTTATTTTTAATTAAGAAAAATTAACTTAAAAAAAAGTTAAAAGTTATGTTTTGATCGTGATTACAACAATACCATTATTAATAGTTATAAATTAGAAAGTACTAATCCTAATAATAAAAATATAAAATATATTTTAATAAATATATAAATATTATAAAATAATAAAAATAAATCTATCATAAATATATGTACAAAATTATAAAGATTCATACATAAAACAAAATAAAGGAAAGAACGTTGACAGTAAAGAAAGAATATTTTAGAGTAATTCTAATATCATATTTATAATATTTATAAAAAATTAAAATTTTAGATCTATTTTATTATAATAGAATTAAAAACTCTCATTTTTTTTATTTTTTTTCAAATTATCAAAATTTAGAATATTTTAATTCTAACATAATATTTCAACTTTTAGCACTTACATTCTCTCATAAAGTCAATTATTTCCTTAAAATTTCCAATCCAGATTCACAGTAAGGGTATTGTCAAAAAGGAAAATATATTATAATTTATTTTTTACATTATTTTATATAAATATGTGCTTTCTGCATTCAAAAATTCAAATGAATGCTTTAAGTGATCAAAATCTAAGTTGATAATTTTATATGAAATATGATATTTTTATATTATTATATAAAATATTTATTACTAAAAAAATTATGAAGTATTAGAATAATTTTTTTTAATATAATTTTTTCTAATAAAAATTAAATTGTTAATATAAATTTTAAAAATATACACTAACGAATAATAAATTATACTAATATATAATATACTAATAAAATATATTAATAATTTACTGTAACAACATTATTTGTTATTATTGTGTGTTTAAGATTAATATAAACTCCAAATGCTTATATTAATAATTTTATTTTCGTTAAGAAAGTTATATTAATAAGAAGTACTAATGTTATTAAATGGTTTTTCTGTACCATACGTAACCTTAAAATTCAATAAATTGAAACAGTTGCTTTAAACAAAACTGGTTGCATAATTAATGTACATTTTGCAAATATTTTAGCAATCATATATGTTTTGCTTGATTATTGAAGCATACGTCTAACAGTGAATTCATGTGACTAAGATTTCTTGGTACTATTGAGAGCATGACTTACACATATCACTCTCATGTATCACCCAACATGTAATTAATATGTCATATGATATGAATCTAGCAATGGGGGGAGGGACCCAAGATTTCACATGCTTCCCATCACTTCTTCCCATAAATGTCGCTAAGTCTAAGATCAATTCTAAACGTGAAAATTTGTGTTTGGTGCCTTATGTCACAAGGTCGTCATGTTAACTTTCTTGTTCTTTTTTTGCTTTTCGATTATAATTGAGCTTTGAGGTATTATATAAAAATAATATAAAAGCGTGCAAGTTTTCTCAAATGTATATCTTTTCCAAACAATAATAAGGCATTTAAATTTGAAGACTTGGAAAAGTGTTTTCCGTTGACAATATATTTTTCAATGCAAGAGTAAAAAATTAAAATTACTCGCAATAACTTAAACATAAACTAATAGAAGGAACTAAGTAACTGTTTCCAGGTTTAAGTTTTACAAATTAGGCTGAATGTGTTTAAGCTGCAATTCAAATCATTATCTGAAAAAATCATATATCGATGAAAAAAATGTTAGTACTTAAATTTGTTTCAGGGATAAAGTTTTTGTTTAACAAATTTGATTTATTAAAATAGACATTAAGAAATTTATGATGGATTGATGATATATCTACATCAATTTTATATACCACTAGATATGTATATAAATACTAACGAATAATTTTATCTATATAACAAATATTGATATATATGATATTTTTTATTAGATACAAATTATATAGCAATTATAAAAATTATTTTTTTTATTTTTTCTACTATATTGAATGTGGCTTAATGCTGCGTATTAATACTTTAACATTATCTCTTTTAAAAATAAATTACTATAAGACTATTAAGCTTAGCTTGATACTTTTGCATAATATAATATATTTGTATTAATATATCTCTTGTTTCAAGATATATCTAAAAAATATTTCTTGATATTTTCTCCTTATAATAATTCTATTCAATTCAAGCAAAATTATTTTCATAAATATTTGGTACAAATAAAAATATGTGTTAATGTCTTATACTTTTAAAAATTTATGAGATTAATTAAGTCGTAACCAAAGCTCAACATATAAATTAAGGTCGAAAATAATGGTTCAACCTTACTATTGGGTTTAGGTAAAAGATGGTGGATCAACACTATTAAAAATATAAATTTAATTATATTTTGATTTTTTAATTTATAATTTAAATTATATATTTTAATTTCTTAATTTTATAAATTAATATTTTTTAAAAAATTAAATAAGTGTAGTTTCTCAATTTGTCATTTTTTATTTAAAACTCCTGTATTCTTATTTTTTTTATTTAAATGTTTTTAATTTAATTAATTAAGTTATTTTAAATCTTCTCACCTAAAAGAGCACAAAGTATTAGGCTATTAGAAGAATCTGCTATATATAGCCAAAGTAGAGACTGCATTAGGAATTTTAGAAAAACTTCTTCTATTTAACACTTAGAAATAAAAATTTAATTAATTTTTATATAAATTTTTTTTATTAAATTCTAATCTCACATATTTTATAAAAAAATTTAAACTTTTATCAAATTTTCACAAATTTTTAAAATTATTTTATATCTTAAATCTATCATATATATATATATACTCAAATATTTAAATAAAAATAAAAATTTGTGTTTTAAATATAAATATTAATAAAAATGAATTTATTTGATTTTAAAAATATTTAATTAAATAAATAAGCTATAAAATAAAAATTACGTACAATTCAAACTGAAATGAGTTAAAATACAATTAGATTAAAAAAAAAAACTATTTTAAGTGTATGAGTAGTTATGCTCCGGTAAGACCTGGAAGTTGAGTAAAAGAATTTGGAACAGAAAGTGGATGCTTATTCTAACGAACAAGTAAACCACAAAACTTTTGTTAATTACTTGAAATTAGTGAAAGCTTAACGACATTAACGGATGAACTTTAGCCGCAAAGATTGGCCAGCGTCACGAGATGATTGAGGGAAAGTGAAAGTCAAGGATCAAAGCAGAGAGAGCAATGAGTACAAAATTAGAAATATTCATGTAAAAATATATATATTTAATTATCTTATCTTTTAAATATGAAAATATAAATAATCATCATTATGAGAGGATAAAATTTTGACATGCTTTTATTTATATATATATATATATATATATATATATATATAAATCATTATATATATTAAATATTAAATTTTAATATTTATATTAATTTAATAATTTAATATAAAATTTATTAGTCTAACTATTAAATTATGTGATAATATATTTAAATATTAATATTTATATATATTTAAATAATATAAATCATTAAAATAAAATTATATAATAAAATATTTATTAATTTTTTTAATTTATATAAAATTTTATATATATAATTTATTTAATAATAATTTTTAAATCAATAGTTAGATTAATAAATTTTATATTTTATATAAAATTATTAAATTTATGTAAATATTAAAATTTAAAATTTAAAACTTAATATTAATAAATTATATATATATATATATATATATATATATATATTAATTGTTATCCGCGTATTTTGTTTTTTCTTTTATCCTCCATAAATAATTGCTTGTCTCTCTATACACAGGAAATTTGTTCTCCCTTTTATTTAATAACAAATATTTTTATTATCTGGTTATAAATACCATATAATAAAAAAATTGTCACGTTCATTGATAAAAAAAGGGAATCTAATCTTATAAATTCTAATTCAGTGTAAAAGATTAAGTGATAAATTTAACCATAAAATTTATCAAAATAAATTTTTAAAACATTATCGAAATCATAAGAAATTTTCCGTAAGCTCAAATAAACTTTTGGTAAGTTGTAAACACATTACAAGTCATGAACAAGGGAATCAAAGTGTATATTTAATATCATCATTTTTTAGTATATTTTTACAATGAGAAATTAATAGATTTAGAATTAAATAATAACTTACATCAGAATAATAACCTTAAATTTAAATGTATTTAATGAAATTTTTTAAAATGCCATTTTCTTATTAAATTACACACACATTTGAGCTATATATGTATATTATGTCGAGTTATAAGTTGAACACTCATCAAAACATTAATATTTTGAACATTAATCTTTTTAGTTTTTCAAAGTATTTTCATACTGGGTAAGTATAATAAATAGACTAATCTTTCAGGATACAGTTGAGAACCCCTCTACTATATTTTTTCCACACAAATAAATTTCAAAAATCAAAACTAGGTCACAAGCTTAAGGAATCTAAGCTTCTTCTTACATGTCAGAATCTCTAAACAATAATTTAAACATAGATTATTTTTTAAATGTGGATTTTACTAGCTACAAACTAGTAATTACTTGGTTAGTTAACTATTCTGAATTCTTTGTCAACAAGAAGTTGAGAATTTGGGCAATTTTTGGGGTAAGCGTTCGGAATCTTCGTATGAAATAACCTTTCGTTAATATATTAATCCAGCATTTGTCATAGACGTACAATGGCCAAATATTTAAAAACACAAAGAAATTTAAGATAATTGTAAATTTCTTCTAAATTGCATTTGGAGTGGTATGTTTCTCTGCATGTATAGGTAGTTAGGTTACTTCGATAAAGAATTGGTAGTATGGCTCCTATTTAATTCAGAGTAAGGTAAAATTAATTTTGGTGAAATTAATTTTAATTTGTTAAAGATTTTTAAATATATGTATAAATTAATTTAAATTATATATTTTTCTTGAAATATACATTTTACTTTAAAATTTTCAAAAAGTAATCCTCTTATATTAGAATAAATAAATCCTTAATTGTATATTTCATCAATTGTGGTTAATGTGTAGTTTTAATTTTACAGTAGTTTTTTATTTGAATTTAGTCTCTTATTTTTTTTATTTATAACAAATAAGATTATGTAATGTGAAAAATACAAGTAGTTTCAAATTTAAAAAAAAAATCCATTCATAAAATCCTTAAGATAATTTGTTCTTTATTCATTTTTTAATCAAAAAAGACAAATTTTATTAAATAAGCCATGTACACACAGAAACAATTTGAAGGTTGTGGACATTGAATTATGTCCGAGGTTAAATTTAAAATTCAAATTAAATAATTTTATTGTTTAGCCTAAAATTAAAAAATAACAAAAAAAAAATAAAAACAAAAAATGAATGAAAAAAGAAAGAAAAAAAATTTTAGTTAAGAATTTAATTAGAAAGTTAATTAGATTAGTTTATGTTGGTTAAGAATTAATTAGGAAAAAAATAAAAAAAATTAAAAATATAATAAAAAGAAAACAAAAAATAAAAGGAATAAAAATAGAAAATAAAATAAAAATAAAAATAAAAATAAAGAAAATAATAAAAAGAAAACAAAAAAAAAAGAAATCAGAAAACAAAAAGCAGAAGTCCCGCTATATTTTTCCTTTCTTTTTTTAAAATTTTATCTATAAATAGGGACTTTCATTCAGTTTTGGGAGCTTTTTCACTTCTAAAAAATTTCAAAATTTCTAAGGAGGGAAAGAGGGGAACATTCTGAGTTCTTGAGAGGATTTTCAGAATTTTTGAAAGAAGGACTTAGGAGACTCTCTACCTCTGCCTTCAATTCAGTCCTTGGCCTCCATGGAACCAGTTCTTCATCACCTTCCAATGAGGTTAGGTCCGACTTTTATTCCTCTTAAGTTTCTTGCTTTTTCTCGGATTTCCGAGTTCATTTTAATCTCTGTTTTTTGTTTTCATTTTTGATCGGTCAAATGATCTTTGATTTCGGTGATTTTTGTCGCGTTCTCTTCATCTTTCTCTCTAGTTTCATGAATGATATTATTTGTCTAATTTGAATTTGAAATGAAATTTATATCTCCTGATTACCGAAGCATGTTCGTCCTGGTGTGTAAATGAACCTAGCTTGTTTGAATTATGCATAACTTGCTCATTCTAGTTGGATTTATGTCAAACTTGTTTTGTTTCATTCCTATGATCCATATCTTTAAATTGATAGGTTTTAATTTTTCAGATTTAACAAGAAATATTTTAGAAAAATTCTGAGATTTGAATCCAAATTTTGGCTCCAAAATCTCATGTGTTCTTGAGGTTGATTTTCGTCTCTGTTTTTCGTTTTTGTTTTTAGTTGGTCAAATAATCTCCGATTTCTGTAATTTTTGTTGCGTTATCTTCATATTTCTCTCTAGTTTCTGGAATGATATTTTTTTGTCTAATTTGGATCTAAAATAAAATTTCTATTGCCTGATTACTGAAACATGTTTGTCGTAGTGTGTAAATGAACCTAGCTTCTTTGATTTGTGCATAACTTACTCATTTATGGTTTGATTTTTGTAAAACTTATTTTGTTTGATTCCTATAATCCATATATTTCAATTTGTTGGTTGAAAATTTTCAGATCTACCAAAAAATATTTTCAAAAAATTCTGAGATTTGAATTCAAATCTTGGCACCAAAATCTCTTGTGTTCTTAAGGTTAATCTTCATCTCCATTTTTCATTTTCATTTTTGATTGGTCAAATGATCTCCAATTTTAGTGATTTTTATTTCGTTCTCTTCTTTCTCTCTAGTTTTTAGAATGATATTATTTGTCTAATTTGGATCTGAAATGAAATTTCTATTGCCTGATTACTGAAGCTTGCTTGTCTTGGTGCATAAATGAACCTAACTTCTTTGATTTGTGCATAACTTGCTCATTTTTGTCTGATTTTTGTCAAACTTGTTTTTCTTGATTCCTATGATCCATATATTTCAATTTATTAGTTTTAATTTTTTAGATCTACCAAAAAATATTTTCGAAAAATTCTAAGATTTGAATTCAAATTTTGGCGCCAAAATCTCTTGTGTTATTGAAGTTCTTGTGCAGATCTTTTTCTTTTAACCTTGTTTAGGTATTATTTTTCATATGTTGATCCTTGTATATGTATTTATTGGTATTAATTTTTTAGATCTACCAAAAAAAATATTTTTAAAAAATTTAGTATAATCTACTTTTTGCTCACACATGATCTATTAAGTGCAATTTATAAAATTCCTTCAAAACCTCGGTTCTCACGCAATGAGCTCTAAGTGTGAACTGGTTGCATACCCTGCTGTTCGAAATTTAGAGAGTCATATAAGTCTAAGTGCAGACCTCATTTATCTTAGACTTTGTGCATATGTGGAACTGAGAGAATATTTGAAAATCAAAGAGTTCAAAACACTTTTAAAATTCCTCCAAAACCTCGGTTCTCACGCAATGAGCTCTAAGTGTGAACTGGTAGCGTACCCTACTGTTCGACATTTAGAGAGTCATATGAGTCTAAGTGCAGCCTCATTTGTCTTAGACTCTGCATATGTGGATCCGAGAGAATGTTTGAAAATCAAAGATTTCAAAACACTTCTAAAATTCCTCCAAAACCTCGGTTCTCACGCAATGTTCTCTAAGTGAGAACTGGTAGCATCCTTACTGTTCGACATTTAGAGAGTCATATGAGTCTAAGTCCAGCCATCGTTTGTCTCGAACTTTAAGCATATGTGGAACCGAGAGAATATTTGAAAATCAAATAATTTAAAACACTTCCAAATTTCTTTCAAACCTTAGTTCTCATGCAATGGACTTTCAGTGCGAACTGGTAACATACCCTACTGTTCGACGTTTAAAGAATCATATGAGTCTGAGTGCAACCTTCGTTTGTCTTAGACTCTGTGCATATATGGAGCCAAGAGAACGTCTAATATTCCAAAAATTTTCTGAAATTTATTTGAAACCTTGGTTCTCACACAATGGACTCTAAGTGCGAACTGGTAACATATCCTACTGTTCGACATTTAGAGAATCATATGAGTCTAAGTGAAACATTCGTTTGTCTTAGACTCTGTGCATATGTGAAGCTGAGAGAACATCTAAGATTCCAAAACTTTTCTGAAATTTCTTTCAAACCTTAGGTTCCACGCGATGAACTCTAAATGCGAACTAGTAGCATACCTTACTGTTCGATATTTAGAGAATCATATGAGTCGCAGTGTAACTTTCGCTTGCCTTCGACTCTGTGCACATGGATCGAAGACCTCCATTTTTTTATCCTTCTTCCAATCAAAACAATCCAAGAACCTAAAGCGCTTTTTCCATTCCATATAAAACTTTCTTAAGGATTGAGTCATAGAAACTAGAACTACGTAGCCTTGAATTTCTCATTGCACCAAAGAATACGTAGGAGCAGGATCAAGTCCTGTTAGAGTATTTTCATACAAACCTATTTATTTCTATTCTATTTAAAAGGATCAAAAAGTTTTCAAAAATATCAAAATTACACACTCAGTTTAAGGGTACCGTTCTTCGGAACGGGCGAGTAGGATGCCTTATACCTTCCCTACTCGTAACCGATTCTCGAACCTAAAATTTATTTCTCAAGTTAGGATTTTTCCAAATGTTTTCCCTTCAAATAAACTTTGGTGGCGGCTCCACATACAATTAACTTCTTTTTAAAATTTTAGAAGGTTCGTCGTTTCGTTATAATTACAGTTACGACAAAGGTTTATAAGCTGGAAATTTAATAAAATTTAAATGATTTTGTAGAATATTTACTAGAGTTTTAAAGAGAGAAAAATTGAGATTTTAATTTTAGGTCAATTATAATATTTGATCGGTAAACTTTGAGTGGAATAAGATTTCAAATACTTTAATCAATTTAATTTATGAAAATTTTAAAAAGAAAAAAATTGAAGTTATAGAAAGAGAAAAGTTGAAAAAAAATTAAATAATAGTAATTTTAAAAAAAGAAATCAAAGTTAATAAAAACAAAATTATTTTAAAATATAGGAATAAAAAAAAATATATTTGTTTCAAATTTTATTCACATCAACCCTTAAAATTAATTTTAAATAATTAAGTGTACAAATTTTATAAGAGTGGGTAATTTTTTTTTATTTTATATTTTTAAACCTCCAAAGAAACCGCTCTATCCATAAAGGATTTAAAATATAGCAATATATTTATTTATTAAAATGATTTAAAATTATAATTTTTTGCATATGAATTGAATTGGTTAATTGGACTAATTGCATTGAAAATTAGTCAAGTCATTGATCTCAAACAACTCAACTTATGAAGCAAAAAATGGTAAAAAAAATAAGTTAAGAATCAGTCAACATTAAATACAAATTAATGTAAATAATAAGATTAAATCAGTCTTTTCTATTTTTTGTTACTTTTTGTTCTTTCATTATAAAAATATTTTTAAATAAATTAAATTTCATTCATAACATTTTCATATAAATTACTATTATTTAATTATTTGTTATAATTTTTCATCTTCTAAAATATATAATGTTATTTTTTATGCTAATTTAACATTTTAGTTAATTTAAGTTTTCATTGGTTTATATATTATAGAATTTTAAAAAGATTTAAAAATTATTTTAATCTCTCATATGTCGTTTAGATTTTAGTTTTCTATTTTTTTAAAATCATTCTCACTTTTATTCCCGTTAATAATTTTAGTGCCGACTGTGTGAATGGGTGTTGGTTTTGGATTGTTCTGGTAATTATAATGCGTTGCTTGTGGAGCATAGGAGGAGGAGGAGGAGTTTGGTCCAAGGAAAGTTAGAAGATCCATTACCTTTACCGTAAAATAAACAATCTAATTTAGAAAACATTAATATAAGTTTCAAACTCGTAAACATACTGTACTAACAAACTACAAGCTCAGTGAAAACTTGATACACACCAGCACTAATTGGGACAAACTAAATACACACTTTATATCTATGAAAGGTGCAGAACAGAAAAAATAAATTGGGACAAACTAAATTCAAATTGCGAAAATTGTTCATATCGTGTATAACTAGTATATGGTTAGCAATCATTAACTAAAATGGATCAGTGCCCAATCATATTCGCTACTCCACGTTCACAAAAGGACCTACACAAGCCACTCATTTTCGCATGGCATGACAGCTATGCAGAAATAAAAAAAAAATTATATGACAGCTATATAAAAATAAAAAAATACTTGAAATGTATGTATTTGATAAGATATTTAAGCTAGATTAAATTATCAGGTAAAATATTTATTAAATATTTTAGTTATATTTAATAAAATAGCTTATTTTAGTAGTTACTAACATTTTTATATAATTATTAGTTTTTTTAAAAAGATTACTTTAAGTATTTTTTATGTTTTTAATTTTTAACTAAAATATTGCTTATTTTTTTTTTTATAAATTTAATATTATTTAATTTTTTAAAAAGATTACTTTAAATTATTTTTAATATATACTATTTATTTTAATTATTATATTACTTATTTTATTTTATTAAAAATATTAAACTATTTAATAAAAAGTTAAAATTATAAAATATTACTTTAAAAAATTTTATTTAAAATTTATTTATGTAAAAATTAAAAATAAATTTTTATTTTAAAGGATAAAATTTTATTTAATTAAATTTTAATATATTTTAAAAAAAATATAATATACTTATTATATTTTAATTTATTATTTAACGATATTTTTATTTATCATTTTACATTTATCAACTAATTAACAACTAGTTTTACTAAATATTTTTTATTTAATCTTACCAACTCTCAATTTTCAGATTTTAACTTCTAACTACCTTTTCAACTTTCAACTAATTTATCCACTAGTTTATCCAACATGCCCTTAACTTATCTACTAGTTTATCAAACATACACCTGATAATTAGAAATTGTTTCAGTAAAAAAAAAAAGTAAATATGCTTGCAAAAAATTTGGTGAAAATACAGGGTTAACAAATGCGGTTCTCCAATCATATACTAGACAAGAATAAAATAAAACCTGAAGCAACATAAACCTACTAGCTACTGCTTTATGATAATATTCGGTGCTTGTAAAGTAGAAATTAATTATAGGTCATAAAATGTGACAAAATCCGCAAGTTTTCTAAATAGTAAAATAAACAAAGGCCAGCTGTGAAAACAAAATATATGGAACACTATCAAGACAAAAATAGCTTACAATGGGATTACCAATAGAATACATAATTGAATCCAAAACATCTCGTCACGATGGAACTATAATTTCAACAGAATGTATGGAACTTTTACCCTTCGGGTGCTCAAGATGCCAATCTCATTCTAACCAGTGAGTCGATAATGCAAACGAGACACTGAAAATTTCAAGGATGTGGTTTGAGGTGAAAAACTTGGCAAGCTGGCTTGTATGCCTTCTTGGCTGAAGCTTGATCAAACTTCTTTCCAGCGGTTTCATTTTCTCCTAATCTACTCTGAACGAAAAACCTTATCCACCAAGATGAGCTACGCAATTTGGCCTTCATAAAAAGAATATCAAATTCCAGAAAGGGAGAAGCTCAATTAATCACATTATTTTGGGTAATAATACCTAACAGTAGTCAATAATTTCCCATTGCTACCATGACATGTGCAATATGCTTAGTTTTTTCAATATTTCTAAAAGTGCATTACAGACCAATATTTTCTTTTCCAAGTTAGGCAGCACTCATTATTGTTTATGAACGGTAAAATGATTTGGTCATTATCCATTAACAAGTGTAAAGGAAACAATTCATCAAGTAACTTGATACCGCCCACGGATTCATATTCATATGAACACATGACCATTCGAACGTAATGTCAATTGTCAAGGAAATTCATTCATATCTATATTCTTCCAACACTTGTTTGATCCACAAATTAACTTGATTTGAAATTGCACAAGGATCCAAACTATCTATAAACAACTCACTCCTATATTTCAAAAAGCCAACTTTTCATGGTTAAATTGGGGTATTAACAGATCTCAAGATGGTTACATTAAAAAATGAGCAACCACTCCTTCTGAACTAAAATCAGCTTGGTCGGGGTCTTGTCTTTCTTTGAAAGGCTTGAAAAGTAATAAAAAAAATACTCATTTCAATGATACCTTAATGCCAGTATAGACAGGAAGATGGTACAATCTGTTAAGAAAATGATCTATCTCCAAGACTTCCCAATGCATTCAGGTAGGTCCATTCTATTTCCCCCCATCAAGGTTCCATTTATATTAATCTATGACTATAACTTTCTAAACTCTTTCTGCACTTTCTTCTGGTCCTTCTAATAAAATTTTTTTTCTTTAAAATAATTTTATAACCGATTCATCCAGTTATTAATACTACGTGCCAATTCACTTGCACAATTGGTAAATTTGCAATAAACTTGAGATGGAGTCATCAGTCCTCTAAATGCCTATGTTGTCAAAAAAGATATCAAATTCAAAAGAACAAAAAAATCACTTACTGGACGACCAAATTTGGCCACTTCACCTCTTGCTCTCTGTTGACCTGGATACCCTATGAATGAAAATGAGAAATCAGGAGAAAGAAGCCACAAGTGAACAATTACTTAATTTGCTACCACAGCCAACATGAGTAGTGAGAAAATAAAGCATAAAGAGCATAATTAGTAGACAATCAAAGACTGCTCAGATCATCAGTTTATCATGACTGGCTTTCCCTAGGTGAATATATCCCCAAGCACCCAACTAAGTATGCCAAAACAAATGCCTAAAAGATAAACCCGGTTATAGACTAGGTTTCAATGTGCAAAGCCTAAGCTGACAGAATAGAAGCTTCACAAGGGAACATACCTGCAAATATAACAACACCATCAGCAGATACCCTACCCAACTCGGGCAGAGTTTTATTCAGGTATCTTGGAGATAAGTAATCCAATGCATCTGACACAATGACCAGAGAAAATGACTTAGCACGATAGGGTAAAGGAAACTTTAAGTCAGCCACACGCACAATTCCCTTGCGCACAAGACTTTTACACTTTGCACCAACATCATCTAATTCGTATGGTTCTATTCCCCAAGCCTCAGTATCCTCTTCTTCCAACAAACTAGATACCACAGAACAAGAGTCAGGGCCAACATGCAAAACCTTATGCATGCTGTCTCCATATGCTTTCTTCAAAATGGGCAATGCTTGTAGGACTTCTAATGTGCATGATGCACCACCACCTGCATATACACACCAAAGCTGTTTGAATTGCTAACAATTATTCAAATTTTGAAATCAACAGTTCTATATT
The DNA here is from genome assembly GCA_037954105.1 of Canavalia gladiata. Taxonomy (NCBI): domain Eukaryota; kingdom Viridiplantae; phylum Streptophyta; class Magnoliopsida; order Fabales; family Fabaceae; genus Canavalia; species Canavalia gladiata. The sequence continues at coordinate 4,823,077 of CM075662.1, forward strand.
TAAAGACAACAAGTATGCACCAACTTATAGTACACAAAAGTTGTTAATAATGTCTAACTAACTATGGTACAGTATCGCCAAGTTTCCAGTAAAAAGTATATACACCACTCCCACAGATTATGATACATTATACAATATCATCATGTAGCCAATTCTTTATTTGCTCATAAGTTCAAGACAATAATAAGATCCTACATAGGTTTTATTTCTTCTCGATGCAGACAAGATCCACATTTTCTCACCACTTTCACTGTAATGATAGACACTAAGTCACTTAAACTGGCCAAACCACAAGGCCCATTCTCTTTGCTTGACTTCACTGGGCACAGCCATAGCAAAATTGCAAGGCATTAAAAGTTCCAGTATTGATCTAAAAGAGAGAGGACTGCACAGGCAGAGGGCACTTAAAAAGCTCATGAACTCTGGGTGGGGATTTAACAAAAGTCCAAATAATCACAACTCACAACTTCCCTCATTTGAGCATCAAGCTATGTTAATGGTGTACAGATAGTAAAATCATGGACAATATAACTATTTTAGTCAATGAGATTTGAAAACAGACATAGAAAACAATTATTAATTCAAAATGCAGATTTTTTTAAAAAAATGAAAATTTGTATATAGATACAAATCCAAGGAAATGATAATTGCACGTTTCCTAAAACCAAATACACCTTAAACCACCAGAAGTTATTAATTAATTGAAGATTTGAAGGAAAAATAAGATGCATAATCCTTTCTAAACATGTATGTCAATAATGATATTAAAATAGCCAGTAACTTTCCAGTTTTAGATCACACCATCCACCCTCAATAACAAGTTACCGGATCAAATCACTAGTTCAAAAAACAAAACCTCACTACATGCATATTGGTGGGAGACACAGAACATTAACCAAATTTAGGGGAAACGAGACATTTCAATGATTCTATACCACAGTTTCATATGAACATTGCTAAGCCGTCTTACATAGAAAATGTTCGGTAAGCATAACACTTTTAAGTAACAAAATGGGTGTTTTATTTACCTTCAAGTTTGCTTACATCCTTAATATCACTGCTAGTTCCACCTGCCACGTGACCAAATAAATCAGATCAATATCAGTATAAAAGGAATTTTATAGCAAATTAAGCTCATAAAACAAAATATGTTGTGTTAGTTTATGCAGTGAGGTCAGCAACTTTTTTTGTATTCTACACAATTATTTTTCTAAAGTTGACAAATTGGAACGACTAAATATGATCATGTTGTCGGTAAAATGTATTTGTTTGGTTTCGTATGAAGACATAACTTACATTAAGATCTTCACTGCATTTTATAAGATGGTTAGAGGAATAAACATGGTTCCCTTAATGAGTCTGGCCAATTCACTAAATCTGATGGATACAAGGTCAAAAAAGAAATTGGCCCAGCTCAGAAGAGGATTCATGTTCACTCTTCTACATTGGACTACCATCTCCCTTGCTTATGAGTAGTTATTTTATCATTTCACATGTATAGCCTGAGGTCACAGTTGCTATATATATATATATATATATTCATTTGTTTTCCTCATTTTCCCTCAAGTTACATAGACCATATTCATTTTGGGTATTCCACTGTACTGTTCCACGACCATAGCATCCTCTTAATCAACAAAGGTTTGGATCCAAGCTTATAAAATCCAAGGAAGTTGTAGAATAATTGGCTCTAAAAGACTGTATCTAAATTCAAAAATTTACTCTGCATTTGAAACAACATTTATCAAGTGACAAATTTAAAATCCTTTTATTCTTTGAAAAAGATCCTTTCTTGACTTCAAGTTAACAGATTAGTTACAAACCTGAACTGCTGTAACAATAACCAATCAGAAGGATTGCACCCTGAAAATTTGTAAATATCAATTTAATAAATACAGGATGCATTGACAGCAAGCAGTGAGAAATATACTGGATAAAGTAAATAGAGAAAACTGTATATTGAGTAAAGAACAGGGCAGTGAGGAAGTACAAAATATTGCAAATGCACAATCTGTTTGGTGCACATCAGTACATCAAACAGATGCCTAGAAATAGGACATTAAATCAAATGATACCAAACTATTTCCATATTGAGATACGCATTTCAAAGAAAATGTACCACGATGACAAGCCCAATAGATAGTAGAGGAGAGGTTTGAGACTTAGACTGGATAGATGCCACAAATGGTATACTTCCACCGTCAGCTAACCGACGGGATGGATTTACAGGCCTTCTTGACATGGTAATAGCAACAAGCCTTCAGACCTAGCACATGTTTTAGCAACAAAATCAGTTGTGGTGTTTCAAATAAATAAAATTGTTTCAGGTGCCTAAGCTGTGTGGCAGTAAATGTTTGCCGCCTAAGTTGTTTTCCAAGAGATAAACTTCTCTAAAAGCCAAGGCATTCAATATTAGTCAAGAAGTAAATAATAAGAACTTGACAATAAATGCTGAAAAGCAGCACATGACAGGGTCATTTATTGATACAAGAGAGATATACTTTAAACCAGAATTTCACGACATTTCTATGAAAATTCAAATGAAGGGAACTGCTCTCTCTCCACAGTTTCCAATTAAGCCAATTGACATAACATAACGGTAAATTTTGCAATCTCAAGTTACACACAGCACAATTCACCTAACAATTCCATCAAAACCCTGTACAGCAAAACCTTTCTTTTTTCTTTTTTGAAGTTTTCATATCACTTTTCCATAGAACACATAACATGGAAAGTTGTTAATGATATTTCCAGTTATTGTGTCGCAATATAACAAATCCATCACTCATTTATTCCAATAAAAATGCTCCAATATCATTATTCCAATAAAAATGCTCCTAAGGAAAGAAAAGTCTAAGCTTAGGAACAAATACATAACATATATTTCAGAACATGAACCATAAAAAACCAGGAAGTAAAAGCAAATTGATCCCAAGGAACTAAACCCAAAAAAGGGGGTTAAGTTAAAATCGACTACAAAGCCCAAGCAGATCCAATCGAGTAACAGATATACCAATGAATGAAGTAAATAAAGAGAAACGATAAATAAAAGTTGAGAATAGAAGAGTGATTTATAGTAGATGGAGTGCATAAGCATAGGAAGAAGCAAAATGGAGAAGCATGGGAGAAAGGGAAGATTGAAGAAAAGGGTAAAGTAGAAAAGAAAACGGGTTACCTGATACTGATGAGAAATGAAACAAGGTAGATCCCTTTCAGTCACCACCCAGATCTATGCACTGAGCTATGACTGAGAGAGACTCACAACGCGGTGGATTTGGATTCATGCTTTAATATTTTTATTTGTATTCTGATATTTTCTTGTATTATTATTTATTATTTTCCGGTTAGTTATTTGTGCACTCACTCCAATATTCCATTTTCATTCTTATACTTTTTACTTCTAAATTCTAATTATGCCGCTGAGCTGGACCATTTTTTTAAGTTTCTTGCATTTATGTCGCTTTTTTTTTTATTTTCTTTTTATAACATTCATGGCATTTTGAGAATATCATTTTTCTTTTGAAAATGACGCTACTGATACTGGATTGCCATTTACAGTTGGTTCGTTTCAATTCAGTCTTTCAATAACTTTCAATCACCCCTTAAATTGAAACAGTGCGTGGTAGGATGAAAAGGTAATAAATGTAATTGTGTTTTACATATTGAAAGTGTAAAATAATTATGTTATTTTTTATTAATTTTTTAAAATTTATTGGTTTAATTTTAAAAAAAATTATATTCTAAAGTAAATTCTTTTATTTAAATATTTGTTTTTGAAAATTAATTTTATATTTTTAAAATAAATAAAATTATTATTATTATTTATTGTAAAAATAAAATAAAATAAATAATTTTTATTTATTTATTATAAAGATAAAATAAATAAAATATTTATATTCTTAAAATAAATAAAAATATTATTATAAAAGAATTAAATAATATTAAAATTATAAAAAATGAAAAATTGAAAATAGAAGTATTATTAATTTTTCACTTATCAATTATTTTGATTAATTACTAAATTTTGTTGACAAGTATTTTAAAAATATGTTTGATAAAATTAACAGAAAAACTAAACAGATAAAAGATGAAAATTAAAAATTTAAAAGTTAGTTAGCCGTATGAAAGTTAATAATTTATAAATTACAATTAAATTAATGATATTTAGTAAAATTAACTATAAACTAATTTTGATAAATATAAAATATAAATAAAAATATAATTAAATAATAAATTAAAATATAATAAGTATGATATATATTTTTAACAATAAAATTTAAAATTTAATTAAATAAAATTTTATTTTTTAAAATAAAAAATTTTTTATATTCATAAATAAAATTTAAAGAGAAATTTTTTAAAAGTAATTATTTTTATAATTTTAATTTTTTATTAAACGATTCAATATTTTTAATAAAATATAAATAATATAATAATTAAAATAAATATTATATATTAAAATAGTAATTTAAAATATAATATTTGATAATAATATAAAAATAAATCTATTAAAAATTATTATTATTATAAAATAATTAAATAATATTAAAATTATAAAAAATAGATAAATAAATATTAAATTATAAAAATATATTAAAAATAAAATAACAAAATATTTTATATAAATATTAAAAATATAAAAATCACTCAAAATAAAAATATTTTTAAAACATTAGTAATTCTGGAGGAAAAATTTAAACATATCAATAATATAAGTTATTTTATCTTATACAGCTGAAACATATCAACAAAATTTTCAACTAATAATTTAATGATTCAGATAAAATATTTTATTAAATAAATTTTAAAATATTAAATATTAAATTATTAAAAAAAATTGATGATTTACGTTGAAAATTAAGATAGAATATGTAAGCAATAGTTTTAATAATTTTTTAAAATTTTTTTAATTATATTTTAATTCTATATTTGGATGAGGCATGTTAATGAAAAAGTATAATTTTTAAAAATATTTAAAATTTTAGAAATTAAAATATTTTGTTGAACAATTTTTTAAAAAAAATTTAAATTTTGAAAAATTTAAAAAAATATTTTAACAAATTAAAATTATAAAATTTAAAATTCTTCTAAAATAGATAGAATTTAAATTTTTTTCAAGTTGTTCATGTGAATAATAATTATTTTTTCGTAATACTTTTTTTCTCTTCATTATTTTATGTTGTGTTATTTTTTTTATTATTTTATTTTTTGTCTCTTTACATTTTTTTCGTCTCTTAACTTAATATTTTAAAAATTAAATAATATAATAATAATTTTTTATCATTTTAATTATGAATATTTATTAAATTATTATCTTATTTAAATATGTTACATAATAAAATTATTTGTATATCTAAATTGTTTGTTGAAAAAAAAATAGAAACAAAATAAAAAAAAATCTATTAATATTTAAATGTAAAATTATATTTATAGTGAAAATTAAATTATTTAATTTAAATATAAAATTTAATAAATTTAAAATCCATAATTTAAATAAATAAATTTAAATTTTAAATTTTTTAATTCAAATAAAATAGTTTAAAAATAAAAAATATTTAATTAAAAATATTTTAATTTTTAAATATTTTAAATTTTTTAAAATGTTAAAATACTCTGTCCAAATATAAGATAAAAGTATTTGTTAATTTTTTTATTTTTTATTTTATTAATTTTTCTATAATATTTGATTAAAATGAAATAAAAAATAAAATAGAAAATTTTATAACCCATTCACATTTGATTTAATTTAAAATAAAAATAAAAAATTAAAATCTTTCATAATTTAATTTTAAATTTCTTCCAAAAACTTAAAAAAAAAGTGAAAAAACAAAAATGATACACTTAAAATATTTAGGTTAAAAAAATTACAACCTTCCATTTTAAAATTAAAAACTTAAAATCGCCCTTTATTTATTTATTTTTAAACAAACTCTACGCAAGATATAATACAGTATGCTGGGTTGGTAAAATTATGTTATGATATATATCAAGTCTGTTAAAATAAATACAACAAAATTACATAATATAAGGGTAATCCATAAAAATAATTAAAAAAATTAAGAAAAGCCGCAAGAAGTATGAGAGAGAAAAACTACAATTTACAATTGATCATTAAATAAAATAAATTATAAAAATACTTTTATTATAACTTATTTATTTATTATAAAAATATACTTATAAAATTATATTTCTTTTTTTCATTTTTTTTACAAACTGAAAATTAGACGAAATTATTTTTTCCTCAATTTTTATTTGAGCTAAACAAAATATCTAATATTTTTTTCTCCCTTTTTTTCTATTAAAATTTATCTCCTTTTTTAAATTAAATATTTTATAATAATTTTATATTATTTTTTCTCATTTATAATAAAAAATAAAATAACATATAATTAAAAAATATATATTTAATATTATTTTAAATGTTTAAACGCTATAAAAAATGAAATATATATATATATATATATATATATATATATAGAGAGAGAGAGAGAGAGAGAAGAATTGAAAGTAAACGGCGTTGAAATGGGGTGGTATGTTTATAAGTGTCATCCTTATTTATTTGCTCGATCAAGTCACTTTAGCAGGTTGTGTCACCGAGTTTCAAGAAAATCAAATGACTTAATTGATTTTATTTTTTGGTTTTTATATATATAATTGAACCAAAGTCCAACTAAAACTGACAATTTGCCCTTCCATTGATTTAACTGGTTGAACTAGCCAGTTCAATTTTATTAACAATGCGTATGATTTATTCTTTTAAATTTGTTGGTTAATAAAATAATCATATTTTTAAAATTAGGTAAATATAATTTATTTCTCAAATTTTCTTTTTAAAATCAAATTCTAAGTTCTTATTTAAATATTGTGAGATTTATGATAAATTTAAAATATAAATAATAATAATAATATAAATTTATTATTATATTATTATTATTATAACATCATTATTATTTTTTAAATTAAAAATATTTATGTATAAAGGATAAGATTCATTATTATTCATTGATGAGATAATGATATTATGTATAAAGGATTTTCTAATGCGAGACTAAAAAATGTATAATAAAAAATTAATAAATAAATTTTTTATTTAAAATTATAATATTTAATTTTATCAATATATTGAATTATAATTTTTAATAAATATTTATTATATATAATTTTTATTATGTAGAAAAAATTAAATCGATAAATAATAATATTTTATTGAAAATTATAATAATATATTAAATTATGTAAATTTTAATAAAAATAATATTTTTATTATATATATATATATATTCTTAAACACTTATTAAAAAACTGTTTTATAATAAAAAGAAATATTCAAAAGGTTATGTGAATGTGACCGAGAATATTGTTCACATTAAATTACTTAAAAACATACGTGTCTAAATTGGTAGAAACTAACAACTTCAGTACAAAATAATAAATGGCACATTTCAGTGATTCTGTGCATGAAGCACAAAAATTTAGAGAAAATTGAACTTTCTGGTTTATGAACATTTCGTGTCCCAGCCAAAATATCCTTTTCAAGTGGTTTATTTTTTAATAAGAGAGTAACAGTTTTGGTCTTATTTACCTGTTTATTTTATTTTTTAAAATAATATTAATTATTATTTTTTAAAATAATATTAATTATTATTTTTATATCTATCAACTAAATAAAAAATTATATATGAAGAATAAATTAAAAAGGAAAGGAATAATACATTACTGTTTTTATAACAAAATGTTAACGATATCAACAATTAAGTGTGTCCTTCCTTGTTGAAAGAAAAAAACAGGTAGTATAAAATAATTGAAGCTGGTGTCACAGAATAACATAAAAATTTTATACACATGTTCTGTTCTTTGGATGTTCTGTTCCTGTGACTCCAAGCGGTGGTGCGAGTAACATTTATTTAACCGAAAGGGAACAGAAAGAGAATGAAGAATAATAATCGTATTTGCATGAATAGTTAAAGGCATTATGATGAGTAACATTTATTTAACCGAAAGGGAACAGAAAGAGAATGAAGAATAATAATCGTATTTGCATGAATAGTTAAAGGCATTATGATCCAACGCAAAAACACATGGCAACTTTATTAAAGTGCCAAGTTGTGGTGGGTCCTTAACTTGCAAGTTACATTCTCCATGACCATCATCTCATCTCATCTCTCACCGACCTAACCAAATAGAGAGTTAGAGTAACGTTTGCATATATTTGGCAACACTGTCTTCATCTGGGAACACTCACTCTCATCCTTTTTCTATAACATTCTATTTAATAATTAAATAATAAATCATCTTTTCAGCTTAATTCGTTTGGATACCCTTTCATTTATAGCGCTGAAGGTGTTGGAGCTCTGCTTTCTCTAACTATAAGATTGAGAAACAAAAAGAGTTCACAACAAGTTAAGGAGTGTTGTGTGGTTTCAATGGCGGTGGAGTATACATGTTGTGAAACTCAGTTTTTCATATGCTTATTGATAATCGCGCTGCTTGTGCTGTTCGCTGGATTGATGTCAGGGCTCACTTTGGGCCTCATGTCATTGAGTCTTGTTGATCTTGAGGTTCTTGCTAAGTCTGGTACCCCTCAGGATCGCAAGCATGCTGGTAATTTCTCTGTCTCTCTCTTGTGGAATAATCTCACCATAACGTAAACATCATGAATTCCTTTGAATTTTTCTTTTTTGTTTCTAACTGCAAATCATCATCTGCTAAGCTTAGACTTCAAGCAATTCTTGGTTTTAACCTGAAGGATCTTGGTGTTAAAAAGTATTGGTTAGAGAATCAATACACAGAAAATCTTTATGGAAAATCATCTTAGGATATACTGAAAATGATAAGAAGTTTTTTTGGGTATATTATTATATTTTTCAATAAAAAAATAAACCACTTTCGATTTTTGAACCATGCCTTTTGATATTATTTAGCATTTGCCTAATTTCAATTTTTTTGGGGGGAGGGGGAGATGTTAATTAGTTATGTAGTTTCATGCCTTTTGACACCAGTTAATATTTGCCTAATTTGAATAATTTTTTGGAGGAATGTTAATTGGTTATGTAGTTTCTTGTTGATTTTTGAAATAAGCTAGCTATGTTGAAATAAGCAGTAAAGAAAAGAAATTATGGGCGTTAGGTGAATCGTAGTTTTAAGCCATGAATTTCTTGGATACTTGTGCTTGTTATTTTGTAATCATAGTTTGAGTCTCTTTCTTCCCAAGCTACTGTTAGCCACTAAATCAGATAGCTGTGTCTGTGTATTATCCATTTTTTCCCTTACCAGAGTACTTTGTCATTGTAGAAATAGGAAGAACATTGTTATGAACATTATGTAGTTATTGAATCTCCAATTGTTTGAACCTGTGTTTCATCATTAATTACAGTGAAGATATTGCCTGTTGTCAGAAATCAACATTTATTGCTTTGCACCCTCTTAATTTGCAATGCTGCAGCCATGGAGGTAGAAGTAAACTCTTGTGTTGGTGTGTATTTAACCATACGGATATACTGAAATATCCATCTAATATTGGAAATGGGTGTTGCTTTTGCCAGGCACTTCCAATTTTTCTTGATAGTCTTGTTGTTGCATGGGGTGCTATCTTGATTTCGGTCACATTAATTCTTCTGTTTGGTGAGGTGAGAAAGTTTTTTTTTTTCCTTACATGTTAAATAAAATACATACATATCATAGATTAAGAGTTGAGACACTACATCCCTTTTAAGTTTTAACACAAACGGATTGGAAAAGTCAGAAACTCATCTTCAACCATGATTTATTCATTAATAAAAAATAAGTCAAATCAGATTGTAAAATATAGTTAATGTTTGTAAATTAGACTTGCTATTTGTTATTGTTCTTTTTTGAATCTTTGTATTCATACCTTACTAGGGATGGTGATACATTTTTGGCATATATTTACTTAATTCTCAGGAATATCTTTATACTCAATTATTTATTTTTCTGTATAAATTTTTTTAATATGACATTTGATTATTTCTATGAAGATTCTACCTCAATCAATTTGTTCTCGGTATGGTTTAGCAATTGGTGCATCAGTGGCTCCTTTTGTCCGTGTTCTTGTATGGATATGCTTTCCTGTTGCTTATCCAATTAGCAAGGTGACATATAATAAGCAAAAATTTTATTGATATTTTATAATTTTATTTGACTAAGCATAAAGTTAATTGAATTTATTGTTTTTCTATTTTTTTTTCTTCTTGATTTTTTGTGTATTTGTGTGGAATTTCAGTTGTTGGACATTTTATTGGGGCATCGACATGAAGCTCTTTTTCGCAGAGCGGAGTTGAAAACGCTTGTAAATCTACATGGTAATGAGGTCTGTATCAAAGTTACTAGATGTTTTGGATTGAAACAAAGGCATGCATCTATATTTTATAAATTTGTTTATCCATTTAATCTTGAAGTTGAAGATTAATTTTTTGTGCTCATTTTGTTATTTCATCAAGCTTTTTTTTGTGTCATTTTGTTATGAACTATATTAGGCTGGAAAAGGAGGAGAACTAACACATGATGAAACAACAATTATTGCTGGAGCACTTGAACTCTCTGAGAAGACAGCCAATGATGCTATGACTCCCATAGATGAAATATTTTCTATTGATATTAACTCAAAACTTGATAGGTACGCACTTAACTCTTAATTAAGATGATTAAAAAAATTACAAAATGCAAGCTCTTCTTTGTATTTTATACAATTTTTTTTATCATTATATTAGATGCTTATTATTATTATTATTAATCAGCAGGGATCTGATGAATCTAGTATTGGAAAAAGGGCATAGTAGAATTCCTGTCTATTATGAGCAACCAACAAATATTATTGGACTTATCCTGGTATGCAGTCTGTTATTTTTCTTCAATCCTTTAATATTGAACAGTTATTTTTCATTATGTGAAAATTTGTAAAAATTATGCACAATTTTGCATTAATTACAAATGTTGATTGTTTTTATTTGTTTGACCAAATTTTATTAGATCCCAAAGTATCACCTTTTATGAATTTAGCAAATTTAATTAAATTGAAATTTATCTTTAACTAAGAATGGAAATAGATCAAATCGTTTAATTAAATTGAAATTTATCTTTAACTAAGAAATGGAAATAGATCAAATCGTTTAATTAAATTGAAATTTATCTTTAACTAAGAATGGAAATAGATCAAATCGTTTTGAGTGTTGTTTAAAAATTTTGAGGTATAAGTCTGTTATATGTTAAAAGTTTTTTTTTTATCATCTTACCTGATTTAAAGTCTACCTAATAAAAAAATTAATAAATAAACTTAAAATCTATATAAATAATTGATTAAAAAGACTTGTAAATCTATAAAATAAAAAACCTAAAACATATATATATTTATATATTAATATTATGTAAATAAAATATAAAATAAATATAAATATATAATATATAATATATAAATAAGTCCTTAATAGGTAAATAGATTTTTTTATAAGTCTGATCTAATTTATTTATCTAAAAAAGTTTTTTAACAAATCTGAACCTATCTGTTATTTGTTTATTAAACGAATCGAATTAAACTATCTGTTATTTATTTATTAAACGAATCGAATTAAACTAAAGTCGAGCCGTAAATCCTGTCAAACTGCCTTATTTATTTCTATTTCTATCGTTAACACGAACTTATTCACTTTTATTTCTATCGTTAACATATTATGTTAGTAATACTTAGTAACAAAATCTTACTAATTTTTTGAAGGATAGAAAAGGAAAGTTAAAAAAATAAAAACATTGATGTTCCTATATTTTTAGTTAATTCAATTATAATATTATTAATAGATATCTTGCGAAGGGTATTGCTTTTTCTCATATTGGTCCTCTTTTACTTCTATATTGTTCATACCAAATTCAGTTGCTAATGTTGGACACTTTTTCTTTTTTTTACTTCTATTCATTTGCTTGATTTACACGTTTTTCTACCGCTTACTTTCAGGTTAAGAATTTATTGACTATTGACCCAGAAGAAGAAGCAGCTGTGAAAAGTGTGACCATACGCAGAATTCCAAGGTACTTTGTGTATGGTTTTGCAAATTTGACGGATGATGTAACTAAATTAATGACATTATATTATTATAAATTTATATCTAAGAATTAGATGCATTGACAGGGTTCCAGAAACGATGCCACTTTATGATATTTTGAATGAGTTCCAGAAGGGCCATAGCCACATGGCTGTTGTTGTCAAACATTATGACAAGACAGGGCAGCACTCTTCCAACACTAATGTCCATGGTAAGCATAGAGTGTCATATAGTTCAACTATATTAGCATAATTAGTCTAATTAAAATTTAGAAAAACAATTATTTGTTTTTAAAATATTTAAATTTAAAGAAAATAAATAGTTATTTTTAAAATTATAAGTTGAAACAAATATATACTTTATTTTAAAACTTTTTATTGAAAAAAAAGACTTAATTGCAATCTTTTAATCTTGTTTTTTAATTAAAATTAGTTTTATTTTAATAACAGTGAATAATTCCAATGTTGAACGAAAAAAAATATAAAATAATTATTAAATTGTGTTTAAGTTTTATTCTTTTCTATAACATACATAAATAGACATCAAAATTCATCGTAAATATTTTTTAAATTACTCAAAATTAAGCATTAACTTATTTTTGAATTTATAATATAAAGTAATTATTCAATAAAAAACATTAATTTTTGTTTCTTTAACCAATGCACCTATTGCATTGTACTGTTATAAAAGTCACTTTATCTTTTTTTTTTTCTTTCTGTTTTTTCTAACATTCTATATTTAGATTCTTTTTGAAATTGAAAATTTCTTTAACTTCATAATAAATTCTGATTGTCTCTTGTAATTCCAATGAAATAGAGTCAGTGAGGGATGTGAAGTTGGATATTGATGGGGAGAAAACTCCGCAAAACAATGTACTGAAAACGAAGAGGTCACTCCAGAAGTGGAAAAGCTTTCCAAATACAAAAGGTTCAAATAGGGATGGTTCCAGAAGCAGAAAATGGTCAAAAAATATATACTCAGATATTTTGGAAATTGATGGAAATTCACTTCCAAAGCTACCCGAAAGAGAAGAAGCTGTTGGAATAATTACGATGGAAGATGTCATTGAAGAGCTTTTACAGGTACTAAATCAATTAAGTTCATTCTATTATAAACAATATTTTTATTCACTCTTAAAATCTTGTATTAACATCAATATTTCAACATAGGAGGAGATCTTTGATGAGACAGATCATCATTTTGAAGACTCATGACAATCATGTTTTCTTTCATAAGAACATATCTTGGTGTTTAGATTCATAGATAATTAGATTAGATAGTGAGAACAACTTTTTGGGATTAGGAATGTGATTGAAACGTGACAAGCCATTATTATCCCATGTGAAAAGCTAGAGATGGGAAAATGTATTAATTATTATTAATAATACGTTTGGATCAATTTTTTTTTCTTTCTCATTTGTTAAGTATATCAACGTCAGGCAATGAAGAATGCCAGCTATGCAGTATGCGATATATATATATATATATATATATATATATATATATAGATAGGATGAACCGAAAGGAATTGAGAGAGAATAATGTGTTTGGGGACATCCTCCTTAATAATTGAAAAGATCATTGATTTTATTAAAAATGATTAAATTATATGTACTTTCTTTGGTTCTTATTTTAAAATTTAATTTTTTAAAAGATTAATATATTATTTTAATTTGTTTTAATATAAATAAGTTTGTTAGAGATAGTAATTAAGTATGAATGAAATTTTTAACAATTTTTTTCTCTTTAACTTTGATGATCAGTATTAGTTTTCTTGATAAGTGAAATCATGTTTTAAAACATTTATATTATCAACTTTGATTTTTTATATAATTTTTTGAAGCCTCAATTCTTAAAATTTATAATAAGGATTCAAAATTAATTATCAATAATATTGAGAGTCATAGAATTATAGATTGATATATTTTAAAATTATTAATTTTTGTATTTAAAAATTTAATTTTGATATATTATTATTATAAAAAATTATACTATTAATTAAAATTATAGTAAGTATGCTTTTAAAATAATTATTATAAAAATTAACAATATTATAATTTATTATTAGATAATAGTATAATAAATTTTTACACTATCAATATAGTTTAATTATTTTTTCAAAAAATTTGTATATTGTGCTTCTTATTATTTGATAGCATATAATTTTTTTTATTGTTGGTTATTTTTTAAAAAGTTATGTATATTATGTTTCTTATTATTTTATAGTATAAAATTCTTTTTATCATTAATGTATCAAAATTAAACTTGAAAAATAAATATTAAATTTTATAAATTTATTTATATTAAAATAAGAATTTAATTAAAATATATTAATAGAGTAAATATTTTTTATATTAATTTTTTTTACATTGTTATCCAATTATGTATCATATATTATTATAAAATATTAATTTTTTAAGATAATAATTTTAAAATTATATTTATTATAATTTTAATTGGTTAATTGTGTAAATTTTTTATATTAATAGTATATTAAAATTAAACTTGTAAAATAAACTAAATGGTAGTGTATATTAATGTTACGGGAAAGGAGTGTAATTTTTAAAATTAGAGAAAGGAGATTATAATTGAATTATTTTCCTAAAACCGTAAAGAATGTGGGAGTTTAATTTATTCGAAACAAAAATATGGTTTGATGAGAAGTCTGTTAATTTTATTTGATTTGAGAAAAATTAAAAATAGGTTAAATAAAATTGAGTTTTAGAGTAATTTACACATAGGAAAAGATCAATCTTTGTAGCATTGTTGACGCAATTATCTGAAGAGAGTTACCTCAAAATTAATTGTGAGAATTATAATAATTTAATATATTAAAATATTGGATAAAATTAAGTAATGGTATTATATAAATAAATAAATAAAATTAATCGCAATGTTAAAGTATTCCAAATAAATTTGAATTAAATATTTATAAGAAAATAAAAAATCAAATAATTTTTTACAAGTTGATAAAATAAATAATAAATAATTTATATAAAATTTATAGGTTTGGTTTGTGCAATAATCAATAGTTACGTTTACGAAACCCGAAGCGTGGTAAAAGTTCGAAGCTAATGTAATTGTAAGAAAAGTAGTTGTAAGTTAATTAATTGTGAGTTAACTAAGTTTAACCCTGAAAGGATATTTTGACCATAAACTATTCAATAAATTTAAGTTGATACAGTCTATTGAATAAATGCTTACGATTCTAACGGCATTGAAGATATACGTTACGATCAAATTTTAAATCGAAGAAAAAAAAAAAAAAAAGGCCAGTGACACCTTATCAAGCAACCTTTGGCAATTGTTTTTTATACCTTCCATTTATTTTTCGCAACCCCTCGTTTTTTTAATTTTATTCTTTTATAAATAGGTTCGGTAAATTAGTTTAAAAATACATATTCTGTTCCGAAATGCGTACCTACACGTTCCATAAACATATAATTCTGAAAATTAATTTACAATAAAAAAAATAACACGAAAATAAAAAAAAAGTATGAAAAAAAAATTAAGATGCAAAAAGTATGGACCGCACCTTTTGGGTTAAGGTTACGAAGGATCAAAGCAAGAAGGCCCATCAGCCCAACAAAAGCACGCTGACAACTTAAAGACAATTATGAACAAAAAAAAAAAGAGAGAATGGAGGCACGGGCGAACGAAATAGGCGCGAAAAAGACAAAAGAATCAGTTAGTTAGTTAATGGTGTTGTCACTCTCTTATCCTTAAAAAACAACGTAGAAAAGAAACAATGTCTCCCCCAGTGTTTGGAATGTGCTGTTCCGAATAAGAATGAGTTTAAGAAATACCCTTTGAGGTTGTTATCTGAATTTGCACGAGTAAATAGACATTAATCCACATGCCAAATTCCCTTCCCTTGCAAGCTACATTATCGATGATCCAAACAAAGAAATAAGCATACATTCTGTCTTCATTCGGGAATAAACCCAACACTTATCCTCTTTCTATTAAATAAATAAATGATCTTTTTAGCATAATTCGTTGGATACCCTATATAGCAACGGAGGTAGTGCTGCCTCCTCTAACTCTAAAATTGAAATACAACAATTGTTGACTTGAGGAATGTGAGTGGTTGTTTCAATGGCGGTGGAGTACAAGTGTTGTGATATGGACTTTTTCAAACGCATACTCATAATTGTGCTACTTGTCATGTTCGCTGGATTCATGTCAGGACTCACCTTAGGCCTCATGTCATTGAGTCTTGTTGATCTTGAGGTCCTTGCTAAGTCTGGTACCCCTCAAGATCGCAAGCATGCCGGTAATGTAAACATCATGAATTCCTCACATTTTTCTTTATTGTTTAAAACTTTAAATTATATACTAACCTTAGAGTTGAAGGCATTCTACTTTGGTTTTAACCTGAATTACTTTTTCTTTTGGGAAAAATAAAAAGCTTACTATTTGTATAGTTTCTTCTTGATTTTTGTTGAATTCTATAATAGAAATAAGATTGCTTCATAAATTAGCTTTCTTTAAGTCTCTCCTTAATATTTGAGAAAAGGGCATGATATAGTGATTGAATCTCCAGCTGTTTGAACTTGTGCTTTCTCATAACAGCCAAGATATTGCCTGTTGTAAGAAATCAACATTTATTGCTTTGCACCCTCCTAATTTGCAACGCTGCAGCCATGGAGGTACAACTAAAATCTTGTGTTAGTGTGTACTTAATCACATAGATATACCTAAAGATGTGGATAAAATTGGATGATGTTGTTGCTTTTTTGTCAGACACTTCCAATTTTTCTCGATAGTCTTGTCGTCTGGTGGGGTGCTATCCTGATTTCAGTCACATTAATCCTTCTGTTTGGTGAGGTGAGAAAGTTATTTTCTTATAAATATGTTAAATCAAATGCATACATATCACAGTTTAAAAACTGAGGACATGGCATCTCTTTGACACTATGATTCATTCATTAGTGAAAAAATAATTCAGATAAGATCATAAGAAGTAGGTAATGTTAGTGAATAAGACTTGCAACTTGCTACACTTTGTTTTCCGGTCATTGTAATGATGATAACGTTAGTAGTGATGATGGTCCTAACAGGAATATCTTGATATTCAGTTACTCAGCTTTTTATGTAAAATTTCTCTAGCATCTGTTTACTTCTCTGTGAAGATTATGCCCCAATCAATTTGTTCTCGGCACGGTTTAGCAATTGGTGCAACAGTGGCTCCTGTTGTCCGTGTTCTTGTATGGATATGTTTCCCTGTTGCTTATCCAATTAGCAAGGTGCATACATTAAGCATAACTTATATTTCAGTTTTGTTTGATTAACCTGCACCAAATTTAATTTGTTAATTTTTTGTTTCCTTTTTCTTCTTGGCTTTTTGTGCTTATATGCCGTATTCCAGTTGTTGGACTTTTTGCTGGGGCCTAGACATGAAGCCCTTTTCCGCAGAGCTGAGTTGAAAACACTTGTGAACCTACATGGCAATGAGGTCTGTATCAAAGCTACATGATGTTTTGGATTGAAACAAAGGCATGCATCTATACTTTATGAATATATTTATTCATTTACTCTTGAAGTTGTTGAAGACTTGTTTTCTGTGCTCATCTTGTTATTTCATCAGTATGCTGCTGTTCACTCCCTTTTTGTTTCTAATATCATCTTCTCTTCTGGTTATTTGGATTCCTTCATTTGGACGCTCATGTTTTTTTATGTTGTTGTTAATGTTCCGTGATGAATTGTATTAGGCTGGAAAAGGAGGGGAACTATCACATCATGAAACAACAATCATTGCTGGAGCACTTGAACTCGCTGAGAAGACTGCCTCTGATGCCATGACTCCCATAACTGAAACATTTTCTGTTGATATTAATTCAAAGCTTGATAGGTAAGGATGTAAGGTTTCAAAAAAATACAAATGAAAGCTAGCTTTTGTATTTTTTACAACTTTCTGTCATAAAGTAAATGGTTGTTATTAAGCAGGGATATGATGAATCTAATATTGGAGAAAGGGCACAGCAGAGTCCCTGTCTATTATGAGCAGCCTACAAATATTATTGGACTTATCTTGGTACACTTTTTTTGTTTTTTTTTAATCCTTCCATCTTGAACTGTGATTTTGCGTTATGTGAAAACTAGTTAAACCACATGCAGTTTTGCATCAATTTTTTGAGATTCAACATGTTAATTTTCTTCTCAAAGATGATTATTACAGATGGTAATTGCTTTTATCTGATTGAACAAAACTATCTAGGTAGAACTTGACATCCCCTTGGGCATTTTTTTACTTTATCGAATTTACCAGTAAACTTAAATTGAAATTAAGCCTTGAAAAGTGACATTACCATTACATGGAGTCTTACTGAGTTCTAAGAATTCTTAATGTTACATATAAAACTATTTATTAGCCTCCACGGAAAAGCTTAAGCTTTTCGAGCCTTGATGCTTGGCGTAAATCAATGTCTTTTTGACCAAGTACTCAGGAATGCCATCCTTGTCTCACCCGTTCTTTTAGAAGTTAAATTTCAATACAACGTAAAATAAACCTATTCATATTATAATACCCTTAAGCATGGATGTTTCTTAATTTTAGGTCAATAATTTATTGACAGTTGACCCAGAAGATGAAGCACCCATGAAAAGTGTGACCATACGCAGAATTCCAAGGTATTTTGTGTATGTTTTGATTAAATGGAGGATATAACTTCCGAAACTAATGGCATTGTACTACCATAAAATCATGTCAAAAAATTACATGTATTGACAGGGTTCCAGAAATGATGCCATTGTATGATATTTTGCATGAGTTTCAGAAGGGCCATAGCCACATGGCTGTTGTTGTCAGACATTGTGACAAGACGCGACAGCAATCTTCCAACAATAATGGTTATGGTAAGCACATGCTGTAATCAAGTTTAACTATTTACCTTTTGCTAACAAAATTTCTTTCACATCACAGTAAGTTTTCCAAGTCTCTCCAATGCCTATGAAATAGACTCAGCCAGAGATGTGAAGGTGGATGTTGATGGTGAGAATCCTCCTACTAAAGAGAAAATTTTGAAAGCCAAGATCTCACTCAATAAGTGGAAAAGCTTTCCAAACCCAAATGATTCTAAGAGCAGAAACTGGTCAAAATATATATACTCAGATATTTTGGAAATAGATGGAAATTCATTTCCAAAGCAGTCTGAAAAAGAAGAAGCTATTGGAATAATTACGATGGAAGATGTCATTGAAGAGCTTCTACAGGTATTACTAAATTAAGGTCATTCTGAAAAAAAAATTTATTTACAATTGAAATCATATTGAGATTAATATTTCTTCATAGGAGGAGATCTTTGATGAGACAGATCATTATTCTGAAGACTCACGGCAATCATCTTTCCTTAAGATCAGCTAGCTGTCTTTCACATACATATCTTGGTGTTTAGATTCACAGAGAATTATATTAGATGATCAGAATAGCTGTTTGGGGATCTGGAATGGAATTGGAACTCGATTAGCCATTATCCTTTTCAAAACTAGGGAGGGGGAAAGCTATTGTCAATACATTCACATCAAATTTTTGGAAATGTATGAATACCACATTTGGCTGTATAATAATGAGAATCTTTCTTTTATTTAAATTTTTTTTACTGTTGATCCCTTTTAATTCAGTTAAGTGCACATCTTAATAAATTTCATTTTCAATTATATTGTTAAATTAACTGCTACCTGTAAAGAAATCTTTGCTTGATATGTAACTGTCAAAAACAAGGCAGATCTTGTAGATATTTTAGTTATTAAATATTTTGGGGTCAGTTGTTGATATACATTCCATAACGGATGATACGGGTATTCTAAAAAGCATATACCAGAAGTCCAGAATTTATTCCCTAAAACATAGACAAATTATATTGTTACAAGTTGCTTGGAGTATCATTTGTGCATATGCGGTCTTCTTAGTAGCAGAACCTTGTTATAAAAAAAATGGAGGACATTTTGTCAGGTCTTGGATAGTTTAATAATATAAAGGTGGAGAAGTGAAGGAGGAGGAGGTGCAGGATTTGGAATATAATTACACATTATCATCCATTGACATTACTGAAATGTGCCAACGTTGATTTTACCTGGACACGTTAAAAAAATTCTGGTTTGTCATTGGATGAAGGATTAGGGCCTTTAACAAAAGATCATGATGTCATCGTCAGAAACCTCCACAATTGCATATGATGTCATGGAGGGAATGCCAATGTTGAAGTGGATGGAGCTGTAATTATAAAGTGAGTAATAAAATAATGTTCCGTTAGAAGAAAATCTCCATGATATTCATGGTTGGAAGGTTGATCAGTTGATGATGAAATTGAAGGCCAATAGGCCAAAACAACCTAATGAGTGTTAAGCTTAGGACAATTAGCTGATGGTGAAGGATTAAGAAACCTAATCAAGTGTGCTTAATTTTAAAATGTCTAATAGTTGTAAATTTTGAAGTAGGCAAATAATTAGCTTAATTAGAGTTCGTGTTGGGCAAAAATACTAAACCGTGATTTTACTTTACTGCCACACATATTCTTCCAATAATACAAGTCAATTGAATGTTAATTATTTGTTTGCATACTACGGCCAAAAGAAAAGGAATTTATATCTCTAGCCGGGTCGCATTTAATGTTACAGAAAATTATCTGTACAAAGTACAAACATGAGTTTCATCCAAATTGCCTCTATATCCAATATCAAATTACAGAATAGCCTTAGTGATGATGTTTACTTCTTTTCTCCTCTTTTTTCTTTTTCTTATGCTTGGACTTCTCTTTGGACCTGTGCTTCTTGGAGTGCTCCTTTTTTGAGCAGCTATAGTGAGACTTTTTACTCTTTTTTCGCCTTTCTTCATGAAGTTCCTCCTCAGAAGATTCGTATAACTTCAATGACATTGGCCTATCTGGACCATAAATAACTCGACGTTCCCTTACATCAGGACTAGTACTGGACTCCTCTTCTAGATGAGGAGGAAGGTAAGGGCCAGTCTCATCCATCCTTGGACCAACAGCACCTCGGCCTCGCTTGGTCCTGCACAAAAATGGAGTTTCTTCAGCACCAAAATAAGAGAGAGAAAGAGAGATTACATGAAGGCATGCACGCACATAAAACATTAGAAAGTATAAGAGAGCAATAATACCTTGAGTGTAGAAACTCCTCAAGCTCTTCATCCTTCAAACCTTCTGGACTCTGCTCATATTCTCTGTTACTTGAGCATGAAGCAGAGGCACTGGTGCTTTTATCCACTACAGCATGTCTTCCTGGGCTTCTCGATGAATTACCATCCCTATCTCTTCTGTCACGGCTGTTTTTATTTTTTGATGTGCCTTTAACCCGTTTATCCACCTCATATTCTCTTCCTGTGCTTCTTGAAGAATCGTCATCCCTATGGCTTCTGTCCCTACTGCTTTTATCGATTGATGTTTCTTTAACACGTGTATCCAGCTCCAGTTCTTTTTGCCGCAATCGCCACATCTCATTCACTTCCACAGCTCGATTTGCTGGTACAAAGCACCAAAAGAAATTCAATATAATTAGCATAGATAAACTTTCAGCTCAACATATAGACATCACACTTGTACAAAACTTCACAAACAGAAGAGGAGGATGGTGATTTCCCCATCTCAAACATAAATAAAACCTGTACAGAATACATAATTACATATATAATGCTCAAGAAATACTCAAAATTCATGACATATTCATAATTATCAATAAAAAAAGCCATACATCTTAAGCAAAACAAACCCGTAAGTAACAACAAAAGTGGACCAAACATGGCCAGAAACAGTGACAGACAGAGGTAGGTCAGACTAGAAGAGAGAAGACAAAGCCTGATCTGTTGAGAAGAAAAGGCTGCATTGCATTCGCAGCTGCCGGAAATGATTAGAGATGCGATGGTCTCTGCTGAAGGTGGGTGGACAGGGAGAAGATGTGCTCTGTCGAAAAGAGAGAAAAAAAACTGAGTGTTGTCTTCTTTGCTGAATGGGAAAAAATTAAGGTTTTCTCTTTTTAAGTCTGACCAAGGCTACATGTCATTTTTACCCTCAAAAGAATCCCCCAAAAAAACAGTGGAGTATGAGCAAAATTGGGTTTTCGTTTCCCATCAAGGATGCACAGCTATTGCATATGACAGACCCATGATTTAGGCCACTATTTGGCAGCAACTATGAAAGTACCACATGCCAGTGTTTCTGTAGTGGCCAGCAGCGAGGAAGGAGCTACAGAACCATTGTTGCATGCTATTGATAATAATGATGCTAAGTCCTAACTAAATAAGGAAAAAATATGAAATAACAAGGAAACTAAACCTGGGTGAAATAAGGAAATATGGAAACCAATCCTAAGAGATACTCTATAATAATCAAGATAATAATGGATATTTTTCATATATTGTAACACCATTGAACGGTTATGAGTCCACACTTTTCCCTCTAAAATACACCCCTCCCTTTAAAGGATCCAGATCTCATTAGCAATATCCTTACAAGGTGCTCAAGATATACCAAGTATGGAACCAGAGAGTACTGGTACCCGCTACATATTTGGGGTAGAGAATGCAATCATATATTACCCATTAATACTCTGCTCACATATTTGTACATGTACAGACACTATAAGAAGAAAATCCACTTCAAATGAACACATACCAGCCTTAATTTTTTACACAAAACCCAAAAGAAAAGAAATGATGCATGAGAAGTGAATACAGCAAGAAGAAACAAATATTCTGGATGTTTTTCATATGTCGGCAAAGATTGTAAGAAAAAGAAAAGGTAACAAGCTCATAAGTCCAATAAAGCTCTCTGATACATCTGCATATCTAATTCCCTTGAATATGAAGCCATGGGTACCAAGCAATGGTATGTTCCTAACACCCCCTCCTCCCAAGGTTGAATAAGAATTGTTTCAAACTCAAGGGTATATCCAGCATTAACTAAGAGGATGACTAAAAAGACGGGACTACTAATATGATCAGGAAAGATCAAGTTGTGAATCTGTAATATAAATATTATTAGCCAGTTCCTACACAAATGACAAAACTTTCTCAAAAGCACAGTCCTAAAACATTAGACAAAATATAGAGCAACAATAACCCAGCTCAATCTCAAATAAGTGACTAAAGAATAACCTTGTTGTACTCCACGTACAGTAGCAGTAAGGAATCGTGAATTTGGCCGACTCCGTACATTAGGCTTACAAAGATAAGCCAGAACACCTTCCTTTTCAGATTGCCGGCGTAATTCAGCAGCTTCCCTCATAAGGATAGCAGCTAATCTGTTTTCAGTCTCCAGATCCATTTAAGTGGCTGACAATATTACCCAAAAACAAAAGAAAGAACAACACAAATGAGATTTCAATTGAATGAATCTATAAACAAAAATTATGAAACTTCAGGGTGCTGTGCTGTTTTATGTTGGGAGGGGAACCGGACCAATCAAGCAGCAAAAAGTAAGAAAACAAGTATTATTCACATATTACAGACAATGTTAAGTTCCCTAACTCCCAGGCCCTCTCAATGCAAAATATTAATCAAAGAACCTAAAATCTTATGGTTACTACCATAAGCTTTGTTTAGTGAAAAACCCGCAAAGAATTAAGAAAATTTTCACCATTTTCAAATTGAATCCAAATTGCAAAGAGGTTTTTACAGCATAAAAGGTAGCACTCAAATTATCGTTAGGTTAGATCCCTCAAATTTACAGAAAAATGTTGTCTCACCGTATGGAGGAACCAAGATGATCACAAAAAAGGGAACAAAAGCAAAGTCATCTGCATGATGGGATTTCAATACGAAGGGCATCCAACTATTTCGATCTCAGCAACACAATGGCTTCAAACCAAATAACAAAAAAGAATAAAATTCATGCCAGTCTTGGGTTTGGGCTTTCCATGGCAAAGGGGGTAGTCAACCCTAACCCCACATAACTGCAAAAAGGAATGGAATTTAGTTGGATATCATAAATTTCCTTAAACCCCATAATTTCACAAGCTCACGAACCGGTTCCAAACTATAAATGGTGGAAATTTTAGACAAGAAAGAGGTAGAACCGGGGAAAAAGCTAAAAACTATTGTAGATAAAAAGAATCAGAGGCCAAATAGAGCACCAAAGTAGAAATCTTTGCAGGCTCAAAGAGTTGGAGAAAAAAAAGAAAAGAAAAAGCAAATTGGAAAAATGAAAGAAGGAGATGAGCGTACCTTGTCCCTCTCTGCGTCTGGCTCCGTCCAACGATTCTCTTCAATTCTCGTTTTCTTGTCTACCTATTTCTCCTATCTACTTTTTATTTTCTTTAGTTTTTCTTATGGTTTTATTCCTTTAGTTTAATCAAAAGATAAAGTTATGTATTTCTTTTTGTTGAATATATACTTTTGATTCTCGAACATACGTAACTTTTTTAGTAGTTGACTAAATGTTATCTCTTTTTAGTTTTTATATGAAAAATAATGTAATTTTAATTTTTATCAAAGACTGACAAACCATAATTTTTATAAATTTTAAGGGCTAAAATAAATAAAATGTAATGGAGACTAATTCCAAAAAATGTTACTCTCTCCGTTTTTTATTATTTGTTAAAAAATATATATAAAAATTAAAAATATAATATTATTATAAAAATTTATTTATTAATTAATTTATCTTTTATTTATTACAATTTATAATAATTAGAAAATATAAATATATATAAAAGAATAATTAATATTTTCTTAAAAACTAAAATAAATAAATAAATATATGAGAGGAATTTTTTTGCTTTTTTAACAGATAAAAGATGATATTAGAAAAAATGAATGAGAGGAGTATAGTGCAACGAGAAAGATAGTAGGGGAGTATTATTTTATTTTAAAAAATTATTTATTTTATTTAACTAAATTATTTAAAATTTATTTTCTTATTTAATAACATATTTTAAATATAAATTATATTTACTTTATATAAAATTTATTTAAAATAATTTTTTATATAAATTATATTTATTTTTAAATTTTTAGTCATTATAAAATACCTAAATTATAATTTATTTATTTTTAACTAATATTTAAAATAAATATATGTTTTTAAAAAAATATAATAAAACATTTTTAAAAATCTTATATTCTTATTTTTAAATAATAAAATAAATTTTAAAATTAAAAATAACATAAATATTAAATATGGATAGTATGTACGATTCCTGCATGAATTTTTATTAAGATGTTCTATCAAACTAAAAAGTTATTTAAATTGTAAAAATAATAAAAGAATATATATTTGTAGGATACACTTAAAAATTATTAAAATATTTTTAAGTAAATTTTAAAATAGACATGATAACAAGACGAGTCTGAAGTCTAGTTTTATGTTTTCTATTTTTATCCTCGTTGAAATTAAAAAATTAAATTTCATTCTTGTTTTTGATGAGGGCCGGAAAAACCCATCCTACACTCGTTCTTGATTTTTTCTATCTATATTTATACTTTTTATAATTTATTAAATTATTTTTTATAATTTATATATTTTATTATTTTATAATCTTATATAATTTTATATAATATTTCTATAATAGTAAGAATATTTTAATAATTTTATATGTCAAGCAAATCTAAATATGGAATGGATATTAAAAAGGATGAGTAAAAAAATACTAATCATTTGAAACTGTGTTAACCAGGTTGAAAACGTAAAAATAAGTCATACAGATAAAAACAAGTTTAATTTGTAAAATATATTATGCATCATAAAGATTATTAAAAATAATGGAATAAAATCAAATACCTCCTATCATTGTTATGTGAAGTGCTTGACTTTGTTGAATCAAGGTGAAGCTTTCTGGAATCTTCCAAGCACCTGAACTCACTATAGATGGAATACTATGCGGTGTTAGTTTTATGTTCAAGAACCTTGCATAAGTGGTCATTTGTAGACATTTTTTCCATCAAAAAGTTGTCTCTAATCGTGATGGATACAATCATGCACTATTTCTTTCTTTTATATTATGCAACACATTCATAGGGATGAGAGATATTAATGAATGATTATTGATTGAAAATTAAGTAGCATTAATTTTAAATTGTATAATATTTTAAAAATATCACAAACCCTCCATATTATCTACATTGGACTATTTAAACAATCAAAATATACTAAGGTCCAAGTTTTACATTGGACTAAACAATCAACTACTTCCACACACACATATATATATATATACACACACACATTGTTGTTAATTAAATAAGTTTAACATATCCCTGAATGTAAATAGTCTAAAGAACTATAATAGAATAATATAGTAAAGTATAAAACTAGGAGTCATACATAGAAAATTTAACAGAAGTTAAACTACTTCATCCATATGTAACCCTTAAGATTTAAAAAAATATGTACACCTAAAACTCATCTTTAGTAACGAGAAGTTACCTATTATCTATCGATAACAAGAAAAATCTAAAGTCTCAAAGGGGTCTCCATCCCCATCATCATCATCTACTCTATCTATATCTTCTCCTCCATCATCATACTCCCTCTCTAGATATCTCAAATGTTCACGAGAGGGGTTTGTTTCGTTGTGGCGAGAAGCAATTTGAGAAAGTGTCGTAATATTGACTTCCTTGTAATCTGGCTCAAATGAGGTGTTTCTATAGAAGTAAGTGTGGGTGGCGCAGCATGATTCTTAGGAAGGCCCACTGTAGTAGAAGGTGACCTGACACGCTCGTCGCAAACGCGCAAAAATAATTTCTAGATTTCCCCCAAACTATTGGTATAGCATAAGGTATAACCTAGATCATCTTCCAACGACCATTTCAGATTCTTAAGCAAATAAGGAGAAAATTAGAAAAAAGGGGGTTTTGTAAAGATATGATATTGAGTTCTAAACACAAAATATAGAATGAAATTTATTTGACTTAACAATTATCAACTCAAGGAATTCAGAGGCTATTTTCTTAACTAATCATTGATCACTAAAATCATGCATTGTGTTTATCAACCTAGGATCATCTGGAACCCCTAAAATGATCCTTGAATTCTCTACTGAGAAACCTCTCAGGATTCAATTGATTATGATTAACAAGATTTAGTAACCACTTAATCTTTCATCTAAACCAATTTTATAATTAGAATTCAGTTGAAGTAAGTAATAAAATGAAAACCTTCAATTCAATTACTTAATTTCTACTCTTCAAACTTTTGGAAAATGATTTACCAATCAAAAACCAATTATAAATCAATTATGCATTAATCAAAATACGTCAACCGATCAAACTTTGATTAAAGAATAAAATTGAAGAATATAGTGAAGCTGAGTAGAAACCACTTAATAAGCATGTAAATAAAGATCAAGACCTCAAAGTTAAAATGAAAATAGCTTGAATCCTTGAATTGAAACTACGAACCTAGCCTTCCATGAAGGAGGCAAACTAACAACAAAGAAAGAGGCAAACTAACAACAAATAAATCCTAAGCCTTCCATGTAGGAGGCAACTAACAACAAATAAATCCTAAGCCTTCCATGTAGGAGGCAACTAACAATAAAGAAAAACTAAGCCTTCCATGTAGGAGGCAAACTAACAAGAAAGAAAACCTAAGCCTTCGATGTAGGAGGCAAACTAACAAGAAAGAAAGAAAGATGGAAAATGGTATTTGAGTTAATCTCCAAAATGGTGTGTTTCTCCTCTTGTAAACCCTTCTATTTATAGAGGATTTGTGAGGCATCATCTTCAGAAAGTCACCAACTAGAATATTACTTTTCTACCCTTTTATTGCTTTCACATGGGCTTTGTTAAAAATGCAAAACACTTTTGAATTTTTGTCACCAATTAGCACAACAATTTTGACTTTCTTGCACCGCAATTTCGGATATTCACATGTCCGAATTAGAGCTTGACTTCTGAACAAAAGTTGTAGCCCTAGATCTTAGCTATCCAACAGATTTGATTTCATCTCAATATGACTTCTGTATCTCAAGATATGGCCGGATCTTTGCACACTGTTCAAATTCCACGTCAGCAACACTATCTCATCTTTTGAGATAATTTCGGAGTCCTAAACATCCCATTTAGAGTCTGCTCTTGCTTTGTAACTGTGGACACTTCTTTAAGCTTTCATTCAAGACAGATTTCATGATTTTTGGATGTCTAAAACTCCTATTATGCTCAAAATACTATAATAGTGTCATTTTAATCAGGTAAGTAAAGAAATTCAATTAAACTTCATATGAATCCAAACTCATAAAATATGACAAAGATCACTTAATTGAACATATAAGAAGTCTTAATGAGATAAAAGTGAGAGATAATTATTTATGAAATCTATGCTTATCATGACCCATGATATTAAAGAGTGTTCCCCAATAACGTAGAAGAAGGATGTGAAATCTGCCTTCTACAATATACCTACCTAAGAATAGGTACAGTGACATTTGCAAGCATAATCATAGGAACCCACAGTGAAGGATAAAGAAGATGCATTGATCATTTAGATGGTTGCTCTATCACTGAATGTACACCTGTAATGACACCCAACATTGGGTGGGTGTGGAACCCACTTTCCATTCTCCTTGTTAACCTCAATCTCTACATCGAGGTGAGGATGATTCATCGTGTAGTTTCACTAGTGTGACGAAGCAGTATACATAGAAGTAGATTAGTATGGGAGTAAGATATTTCATTCAAGTAAGAGGTACTAAGAAGTAGTATGGTAATATACATAAGTAATACAATTTATTATATAATAACTACAAGGAACTATCATAATATGCACTATAATAATATAATTTAATATCCATCATCTTATTCCAAATTTCTGTAATGATAGACTCAGGATTAAATTGAGACTTAATGTGCCCTATACCATATTAAGTCTCACTAATTTAGAGTTAATCATCTCTTTAATATGCACAATACAAGTGGATCCAAATCATTATCACTTTATCAAAATAATAGGGGTACCAGAATCTAATTTCAAGTCACCGTGTGTCCTAGACAACATTCAAATCACCATTATCATTGTGTTGGTCATTATTTCATAAAATCTTGAAATTTCTCGACTAGTAATAATAGTTTTCAATGTCTCTTTGAGGTGGCTAAGTTTGATTATAACAATCTCAGCTACAAGGAGCAACTCTATACCATTGAGGATTCAAACCTTGCTCACGTACTCCTTAGGCTTGAAAGTTTCCATTATCATAAACTTTGGTTTATTTTTATGAGTCAATCCTTAAAGTTTCCATCTTTCTTTCATAAAATGACTTTTTATTCACATGATGCATTTTAATTAGTTGTTTTTGTTCTCATATCTATTTCACTTGAAGACCTACACTTTTTCTCCAAATTCAAGATCTTAGTTCTTATTCAATCAAATATCTTCTTAAAATTTAATTAAGTACTTAAGAATATACCAAGTGAGGTTTCTAACTTCCAACTAATATTTCATTATATCTAGGCTAGTACATCATAAACAATTTAATAGAACTTTTCATCTTTCAATAATTTATATATATATATATATTCAACATAAATCGAATTGGATAAAAAAATATCAACAAATAGAAAATCAAACTATTTGATTTGATTAGAATAAAACGATAAAATTTCATTATCAACCATTATATAACTTTATGAATCATACATCGTCGCAATATAATAATAAATGAATAAGTAAAATAACATAACAAAATTAAAATAATAAAAATAAATAAATCCAAATAATTACGAATAGATTTATAAGTTAAATTCAAAACATATATAATATTATTAAGTATGGAAGGATTCGATAAATATATGTACAATCAAAATAAAACCTATATTTATGGATTTTGTAGAAAATATAACATATACTATTTTTATTCATTTAAATAATTTAATTATTTTTATTTTTCAATTTATTTATCATACCTATATTTTTAACAAATGTAATCCCTAATCAATAACCATACACATTCAATCAAATAATTAAATTTAAACTTATATAAATATAAATTTCCTAAATTTTTAAATAATAAATAGAATTTTATTCTAGAATCAAGGGAGCCCTAAATTTACTCCTACACTCCACTTCAATATCTTCCCCTTACCTAGATTAAAGAGCGTTGAATAAAAAAAGTGTGTGACCAATCATCTTGAATTTAGCTTTAATTTTCTTGTCCAATATTACTTTGATCCAAATATGATAAGAAGGATTTCTTGAAGGGGCTACTATTGAATTTAGAAATTATTACCAACAAAGGAGAAAATGAAGATGAAAAAAATTCCTAACACTTAAACCAAAAAGAAGATGTATTCCCATAACTTTTCCCTTTAATTTTCTATCAAATTAGAAAGTAAAAATTGTTAATTTACCACAGCACATAGTGTTAAAAAACTATTAAAGTTGGTGTAAATGTTAAAGTTTAATAACTAATGTCAACGAATCCAAATTATATAATATATATAAATTAATTTAAAAAATATATATTTATGTTTTATATTAAAAACATAAAAACTTAAAATTAAAATTAAAATAAATAAGTTTTTAATGTTTGCTTGATTTAAAATTAAATAAAATTAATTTTAAATTATCAATATTTTTAATAGATATATATAAATTAATTAGAATTATACGTTATTTGAAATGCATATTTTAATTAAAAATTGTAAGAATTAATTTTTGAATGCAAAATAAAAGAAGCATTAGAATTTTTCTTTCCCATAGTAATATTAACATTTTCCTTATTCACTATTATCCTTGGTCTGCATCAGCCTAATATCACAACCTTTTCTTTGACCAAGCTACATAGTAATAGGATTCTTCATCTAACAGTTGGAAAAGACCACCAATGAATCAACCCCACCCCCTTCCTTATCCATTCTCCTACCAATACCCAACCTACCCAAACCCATACCCCCACTGACACGCTCGTCGCAAACGCGCAAAAATAATTTTTAGATTTCCCCCAAACTATTGGTATAGTATAAGGTGCAACCTAGGTCATCTCCCAAAGACCATTTCATATTCTTAAGCAAATTAGGAGAAAGTTAGAAAAATGGGGTTTTGTAAATATATGATATTAAGTGCTAAATACAAAATACAGAATGAAATTAATTTGACTTAACAATTATCAACTCAAGGAATTCAGAGGCTATTTTCATAACTAATCATTGATCACTAAAATCATGCATTGTGTTTATCAACCTAGGATCATCTGGAACCCCTACAATGATCCTTGAATTCTCTACTGAGAAACCTCTCAGAATTCAATTGATTATGATCAACAAGATTTAGTAACCACTTAATCTTTCATCTAAACCAATTTTATAATCAGAATTCAGTTGAAGTAAGTAATAAAATGAAAACCTTCAATTAAATTACTTAATTTCTACTCTTTAAACTTTTGGAAAATGATAAATCAATTATGCATTAATCAAAATACGTCAACCGATCAAACTTTGATTAAAAAATAAAATTGAAGAATATAGTGAAGTAGAGTAGAAACCACTTAATAAGAATGTAAATAAAGATCAAGACCTCAAAGTTAAAATGAAAATAGTTTGAATCCTTGAATTGAAACTACAAACCTAGTCTTCCATGTAGGAGGCAACTAACAATAAAGAAAAACTAAGCCTTCCATGTAGGAGGCAAACTAACAAGAAAGAAAAACTAAGCCTTCCATGTAGGAGGCAAACTAACAAGAAAGAAAACATAAGCCTTCCATGAAGGAGGCAAAACTAATAAGAAAGAAAGAAAGAAAGAAAGAAAATGGTATTGGAGTTAATCTCCAAAAATGGTGTGTGTTTCTTCTCTTGTAAACCCTTCTATTTATAGAGGATTTTTGAGGCATCATCTTCAGAAAGTCACCAACTAGGATATTACTTTTCTACCCTTTTATTGCTTTCACATGGGCTTTGTTGAAAATGCAAAACACTTTTGAATTTTTATCACCAATGAGCACAACAATTTTGACTTGCTTGCAGCGCAATTTCGGATATTCACATGTCCGAATTAGAGCTTCACGTCTGAACAAAAGTTGTAACCCCGGATCTTATCTGTCCAACAGATTTGATTTCATCTCAATATGACTTTTTTATCTCAAGATATAGTCGGATCTTTGCACACTGTTCAAATTCCACGTCAGCAACATTATCTCATCTTTTGAGATACTTTCGGAGTCCTAAACATCCCATTTAGAGTCTGCTCTTGCTTTTTAACTATGGACACTTCTTTAAGCTTTCATTCAAGACATATTTCATGATTTTTGGATGTCTAAAACTCTTATTATGCTCAAAATACTATGATAGTGTCATTTTAATCGGGTAAGCAAAGAAATTCAATTAAACTTCATATGAACCCAAACTCATAAAATATGACAAAGATCACTTAATTGAACATATAAGAAGTATTAATGAGATAAAAGTGAGAGATAATTATTTATGAAATTTATGCTTATCAAATTCCCCCACACTTATCTTTTGCACGTCTCGGGCAAACTTAAGTTAAGGATTGGTGACTATTTTTTTTTTTGAAAGAACATCAAAGTTTTGAGTTGATTTCTCAAGAATTCACAAAATTTCATGAAACATTCTTTCATCACATTTTTGAAATTACTTAGAAAGGCAACTTTAATTTGAAAAACATAGATTGAGAAAGATAAAACCTCACATGATATACTCTGAATCTCTCAAGTGTTTGATTTGGTTAGTGTTTCTCTCAAATTCAATCCATGAAAGATGAACTATCATAGACTTGCATATCTTCTACTTCTCTACTACTATGTACACATGCAATGCACAAATCAAGAGGTCTTTATTTTGGTTATAACGGGATTAGAAAGATGAAATGATATATTGAAGAGATACAATGTAAGACCAAGGAAAATGGTGAGGATTGAGAACTGAGTCTAAGTGCAAGTGTGAGAAACAGATATCACTTCTTCATTCTTTTTTTCTTCTTTTTTTTTCAATATAATAGTTTATTTATTAATTTATTGCTTCAGTTTTTTTTTTCAACCATGATATCAATGAACACAACAATAATCTCCCCCACACTTATTGAAACACTTATGGTATGATAAATCCAGTATTCCTCACCTTCTATGGTCAGACAAAGTTTTTTTTTTGTGGTGAGCTAAAAAGAAGAAAAGGCTAATCGGCTCAAAGGGCTGATCAAAGGATAAAATTATATGGTTTGGTTATTTGGCCAAGTGGTTTGTTCAAGAAAAACAGTGCCTCAATCATTTTTGTACAATTCATGTGAAAATGTAGCTTCAAAAAGAATCAATGCAAGTTCTGAAATAACATATTCCATGGATGAAAATCACACAAGAAAGAAAATAATAATAATAAGGCTCAAAATCTCACACGTAATATATTTATCAAATCTAATCTATCCAGTTCAAAAATGTGTTTCCAAACTAATTAATCTCGAAATGTAAATCATTTTGCTTCAATTATTTTATGAAATCTAAAGAAAAACATACTTTCACATTCAAAATATATTTTTTTTAATCATAAGATGCGTATCAAGAGTCAAGTGTAACTCCTTACTCAGCCATCTTACTCAAAGCAAGTTTATGATTCTAACCTAATTTTTTTTTTGGGGTTTTCTTTATTGGGTTTTTTTTTGTTTTATATCGGACCATCCTCCCCCCAACCTATCCAAGACATTGTCCCCAATGTCTTAGATGGAATTTCATATAACAGGAAAAGAAATGTAAGAAAGCCACCAAAGTAAGGAAAAGTTATAACCGAAGAGTGGTATCTGGTTCTCTTTTGTCTCTGCCATCCTGATTTGGTTGGTTCACCAGCTGCATTGCTTGACTGAGCTCAGATGTAGGATTTTGCAAAATCTCAAGTAGCTGTTCAACAGTTGAAGCAGATACTATGATGTTGCGCATGGATTGTGGCATGAACTCCTGCTCTATTGCATGATCTAAAAAGGATATCAAACCATTATAAAAGTCATTAATATTCAATAAGCCCAAAGGTTTTTTATGAAAATTCCGATAGGCCCAAAATATAATGGTAAAAATTTCTTCCATTGTTCCAAGACCATCAGGTAATGCAATAAATGCATTAGAATTAACTAATATGTGTCTCATACGGTCATGCATGGTTGCAACCTTCAATTCAGTACCCAGGGTGAAGTAGGAGGTGCTCTCATTTTTTAAGCCAACACCTAAGACGTTACACCCCTTTGTGAGTGCAGATCCTGCAACACATCCTTTTAAACCCTGAATCCCTCCCCCATAAACAAGATTGATTTTTCTTGCAGCTAATGCCTTACCAAGGGTATAAGCTGCATGTTGAAATTTTCCATCCTTTCCAAGGTTAGACCCACCAAAAACACAGATAGTATTGATCCTATCCATATACGGTGTTTCTGTCTTTTTTTTTTTTTTGAAAAAATATGTCATAGAGGTTGATAATTTATAGGACTCAATATCAGACAAAGAGATCGCTTGAATAGTGCGGGATCAGGATTTGGTAGCAAAAGTTTGAATTTTTGTTGCAAAAGCTTGAATTTTTTGTTCAAGGAAAAGGTGAATGTCAGAGGGGAAAACTTTAAGCAGGGGTGAAATTTTCAAAAAAAATGGTAGCCCAATAAATTGAAAAGACAATGTAAATGACAAACATACACGCATGAGAATGAAAAGTAGTTGTGATTGTGGCTCACATCTTCCTCTGGTTTTACGTCCAGTAACGGCTGAAACGCCTTCTAAGAGTCGAGGATGTGCTTCCCAAGACTATAACGTGTTTTTTCCTTACGGAATAGTTCAAACAAATCAAGAATAGTATACCTAAAAAAAATTGTTATAAAGGTTAAAAATTTTATACAAACTCAAAAAAAATTGTTAGAAAGGTTAAAAATTTTATACAAACTCAAAAAAAATTGTTAGAAAGGTTAAAAATTTTATACAAACTCAAAAAATTGTTAGAAAGGTTAAAAATTTTATACAAACTCCTAAATAAGCCTAGGAAACTAAAATGATCCCCGGCAACGGCGCCAAATTTTTGACACGCTCGTTGCAAACGTGCAAAAATAATTTCTAGATTTCCCCCAAACTATTGGTATAGTATAAGGTGCAACCTAGGTCATCTCCCAAAGACCATTTCATATTCTTAAGCAAATTAGGAGAAAGTTAGAAAAATGGGGTTTTGTAAATATATGATATTAAGTGCTAAATACAAAATACAGAATGAAATTAATTTGACTTAACAATTATCAACTCAAGGAATTCAGAGGCTATTTTCATAACTAATCATTGATCACTAAAATCATGCATTGTGTTTATCAACCTAGGATCATCTGGAACCCCTACAATGATCCTTGAATTCTCTACTGAGAAACCTCTCAGAATTCAATTGATTATGATCAACAAGATTTAGTAACCACTTAATCTTTCATCTAAACCAATTTTATAATCAGAATTCAGTTGAAGTAAGTAATAAAATGAAAACCTTCAATTAAATTACTTAATTTCTACTCTTTAAACTTTTGGAAAATGATAAATCAATTATGCATTAATCAAAATACGTCAACCGATCAAACTTTGATTAAAAAATAAAATTGAAGAATATAGTGAAGTAGAGTAGAAACCACTTAATAAGAATGTAAAT
The DNA here is from genome assembly GCA_037954105.1 of Canavalia gladiata. NCBI lineage: Eukaryota > Viridiplantae > Streptophyta > Magnoliopsida > Fabales > Fabaceae > Canavalia > Canavalia gladiata. The sequence continues at coordinate 4,858,678 of CM075662.1, forward strand.
AAAGATCAAGACCTCAAAGTTAAAATGAAAATAGTTTGAATCCTTGAATTGAAACTACAAACCTAGTCTTCCATGTAGGAGGCAACTAACAATAAAGAAAAACTAAGCCTTCCATGTAGGAGGCAAACTAACAAGAAAGAAAAACTAAGCCTTCCATGTAGGAGGCAACTAACAATAAAGAAAACATAAGCCTTCCATGTAGGAGGCAAACTAACAAGAAAGAAAACCTAAGCCTTCCATGAAGGAGGCAAAACTAACAAGAAAGAAAGAAAGAAAGAAAGAAAATGGTATTGGAGTTAATCTCCAAAAATGGTGTGTGTTTCTTCTCTTGTAAACCCTTCTATTTATAAAGGATTTTTGAGGCATCATCTTTAGAAAGTCACCAACTAGGATATTACTTTTCTACCCTTTTATTGCTTTCACATGGGCTTTGTTGAAAATGCAAAACACTTTTGAATTTTTGTCACCAATGAGCACAACAATTTTGACTTGCTTGCAGCGCAATTTCGGATATTCACTTGTCCGAATTAGAGTTTCACGTCTGAACAAAAGTTGTAGCCCCGGATCTTATCTGTCCAACAGATTTGATTTCATCTCAATATGACTTTTGTATCTCAAGATATGGCCGGATCTTTGCACACTGTTCAAATTCCACGTCAGCAACACTATCTCATCTTTTGAGATACTTTCGGAGTCCTAAACATCCCATTTAGAGTCTGCTCTTGCTTTTTAACTATGGACACTTCTTTAAGCTTTCATTCAAGACATATTTCATGATTTTTGGATGTCTAAAACTCTTATTATGCTCAAAATACTATGATAGTGTCATTTTAATCGGGTAAGCAAAGAAATTCAATTAAACTTCATATGAACCCAAACTCATAAAATATGACAAAGATCACTTAATTGAACATATAAGAAGTCTTAATGAGATAAAAGTGAGAGATAATTATTTATGAAATCTATGCTTATCACCCACTTACCTCTCTCTTCCTTATTCACGTTGGCCTCAATCACTCCAACCCATGCATGTGGTGGGAGTTTTCTCCTCCAATCTAATTTAATCACACACTGTATGATGACAAGATGCTCAAAAATATTGCAACGAAATAAAAAGTAATCTTGTTTTTATGTTATATGTTTAAAATTCATTTAAACATCTACAGAGTGGAAATATGCATATTTCGAATAATGTAGTCTTCAAAAATTTTCTCTAAAAAGAGTATGCGTATCCACACCGAGACTAAGTCCTTGCAATCAACACTTTGAGAGAGTGAATGTTGTATATTGAAGAAAGCTTCTGAAATATTTTAAAGAAATGTTTGAAAGTATGAGAGACTACTATTTAGAATAATATGTAGTGTATTGTTATGTTTTTTTGTCATTTTTCATTATACTTCCATTTACTTTATATGACATCAAAAGTCCATCTCTATCTTATAATTATATTTCTCTTAGTTGGATACAAAACTGACTAGAAGATATGTTAATCAGTTATGAAATCAAGTAGAAGATAAGTTAGTCAATTAGGAATTAATTAGAATATACGTAACAATCTTATCTTTTTTTCTGTTAACGTTATCACGATAACGCAATAAACTATTCAATATCATAATATTATTTTATTCTCAGTACTAGCAAAGAATATAATAATATTCCACTTGAATCAAAAAGTATTTATTTGCTTAAATTAATTTTTTTAATTTAATTTGTAATATTTAAAAGAAAAAAAATATAAAATATAATATTTACACGTGGAGCTTAGAGGAAGATTTTAAAATAGAATCCTACTTAATAACTATAAATCCTACAGATATATTCCGACCTAATAAATATAGGGAGATATTTTAATTAATCAACTTGAATAAAAAAGAAAACCATCTAATATTTTATAAAAATGTTTAAAATCTAATATCCTATAATAGGTATTATTTTTTCTCTCTAATATATTCCTATGTTATATAAAATTGTCGTAACCAGAATCACGACGGGACGGCGAATAAAAAAGTTTTAATAAAAAAACAGAGGAGTCACCACCAAAATTTATTAAAGGAAATTTTGGAAAAACTTAAAATTTTGATCTTTGAAACCAGTTTGGATTCGGGAGTTGTTTACGCATAGGGAATGTATTAGCACCCTATGACATCAGTAAAAAATGGTTACCTTCTAATTAATTGTGCAAAATTATAATTAACTTTCAAAATATTTATTTCACTCCAAAAGAAAATTATTTTTAGTTATTTAAAGAGTTTTTTTTTAATTTTTGTCTCATGAAATAAATGGAGAAAAATGATCCGGAAAGTTTATTTGGGCTTGACGGGTCTGGTTCCTGCTCCTATGTATCCTCAGGTGCATTGAAGAAATCAAAGTTACGTAGTTCTTAAAATCAATTTCAATGCATTTTAAGTTTATGAAAAAAATTATGATGTTTTTGGATTTTTTAGAAAAGATTATGCTTGATTTTCATGAAAAGTATTTTTGAAAAATTAGAGAAAATTAGTTTTGTGATTTTTATTTCTTGGAACTTTTTTAAAAAAATTGATTATTTATTTTATTTATTTATAACATTTGAGAAGAGAAATATTTTTTAAAATTTTTTAGAAGAAATAATGTAAGAAGAAATAATTTTGCTCTTGCACAGAATTCAAGGTAGCAAATGGCTACTCAATAAATTCCTAGTAGTATCAAAGGTGGATCGACCACTCAATTGATCCCACTTGACCATTGCACAAACTTAAAATATATTTTTTAATTTCCCTTTTTAAAAAGAATGATAAAAAAAATAATGAATCTAAACTAAAAACAATATTAAAAACAAAAATAAATAAAATAAAATAATAAATAATAAATATTAAAAAGAAAGAAAGGTTAGTTGCACTTACCTGAAAAAAGGTTTTAAAGTGACCCATAAGCTTCCCTCATTGAAATGAGGATTAGATGGGCTTACGCATTTTTGCGTAAGCCCAAACTTAAACTATTCACAAGGGGATAAAATTTTATAAATAATGGGCTTCTGCTTTAATGCGTATTCCCAAACACGAAAATTTTATAAATGATGGGCTTACGCTTTAATGCGTATTCCCAAACACGAGCCTTACATCTCAAGTGTTCCTCCTTTTTCTTTTTTTGGAAAAGGCGTCTCCTTGTACAAGATAACGAGAGACTCCTGAAGTCTGTCCTGTCCGATGTAGGACTTGCAGCTTCTTATATAATAGGATGAATGATTGAAGGTGTCTTACTCTTCCGATGTGTGACTACCAAGAGGACCTTTAAATTTTTAACTCTGTCCGATGTGGGACTTCTATTTCTATTCCTCGGACAAAATTGGGTGTTTACAAAGATATAGTTAACAGTTAATTGGTTTTGTATCTATATAAACCATTATATTTATCCCTTTGTATAAAGAAATAAAATATAAAACTATCAGAGGAAGATTATATTAGTAGTTAATTTATATAAAAGTATTGACCTAAATTTTAAGGGATATTTATCAGAGGTTGGGAAGCTCGTTTAAGTTGATAGAAAATATAATTAACATAGAATATATATATATATATATATATATATATATATATATATATATATTTGTGTGTATATATAGTATAGAAAAAATAAAATAATCGATTAAGAACTAAGAGGTCCTGACCTTGAGAATAAGGCAATGCCTTCAAGGTGACATAGAAATAGGACGTAGAGCAATTAGTTGACATGTATCATTTGCATAAAATTGTTTTGTGAATCATAATGAGGGATAATCTGCAAGCCCTTATGATGTGAACGTGGGCACCACGATAAGCAAAAGAGATCATCTCAAAGATTATCTACAAGAAATGGAAGGTCCTATAAAGCGGAATAGGACCAAACATATGGAACAAGCGCTTAAAGGTCTTATCAAGGAAGTTCAAGGAAAAAACTACGTGGATCCAAGCCCAATTCCAACATGGGTTAATTTATGTAGTCATATCATTGAAGATCTTAAGTGATAAAGTTTATGATTTACTATAGATTACATTAGGATTTACTATAGATTACATTAGGATTTGATATTTATTTAGAAGTTATTCGTTTTAAATTGGTTGCAATTCAAATTGCAATCTAGTTAGGATTTCTAATTTGTTATCTTTTTTACTAGATTAGGTTCACTACAAATAAGGGTTAGAGATTCAGTGAAAAGACAGATTTTGAGTATTAATCATATTTTCTCTCTGAGAGTTTTTCATCTCTATGTGAGTTGATTCCCTTGGTTCTTGGGCAAAGAACTACCTTTGATAATGTTGGTTCTTACGAGTATAGGAGGTAGGTGAGCTGAGTTTGAGCCTTCCAATGGCATGGGGTTGCTCCTTGTAGTTGGGACTGCTCTGATCGGACTTAGCCGCCTCGACCAGATCCTAACGATTATCATTATCGGTCGAGTAATTTCAGAATATTGTGGAATGAGAATGATGATAATTTTAGTGTTGTCAAGGGCACACTGTGATTTGGAATTGGATCTCATTATCTCTATTATTTTGCTAAAAGTTGTGAAGAGATTTGGGGCCCACATGCATCTGCATATCGTAGAGATGACCAACTTTAGATTAGTGAAGATTATTGTGGTATACAACGTAATAATCTAAACTTATTCTTGAATCTATCATCGTAGCCACTTGTGACGGAGAGGCTAGAATAATCTCATTCGTGCGTTGCTTAAGATGAATAATATCTAATAGTTCGTTGATGAGATTAAAGAACGTAATTGTTCTTTATATTAAAATATAATTTAATGCACTACTCCTATTTTATTTTTACTTGAATGAAGCGTCTCACTCCCCTCTGCTATATTTGTATGCGTGGTTATGACTTCTTAGTAAACTGGCAACGTGGATTACCCTCCATTCGACGTTAAAGTAATCATCGACATAGAGGGTAGACAAGAAGCTCTCACTCTGAGATCAAAGATAATGGCAATAGTTTAGTTTAAATAGCATAACCTAACGTTGTATGCACTTAGCTTGTTAGCCTAATCATAATAGCATCTTAGATTACTTATATTATAAGATTGTAAAACTGATGTAGCTTTAAATGATGATGTACATATATGTATGTATTTACCAAGAATTCGTTTATTCAGATATACGCATGATTGGCAAATCAGGTACATCCTAACCGTACGATTATTCGATACTAGTAAGTATACGCAAAGTATAACGTACGAATGATGCTAAGAGAATATAAGTAATTTGGGGTTATGATATAATTAGTTCAAATAATATTATATTATCCTCTAATAAGGATTGGAAGACTTGTGTGACCACATAGATTAAATACTAAACTGGTATCAAATTAGTCGCACTAATTTACTAATCAAGGTTAACGTCTAGCAACATTCCAGATAGTATAAAGGAAGACCCTTTTACTTTTAAGAACCATAGAAAAATAAAGAAAAAGTCTTTCCATCTTTTTAACTCTTAGTTAACCTTAAAGTATGGTACAATTGTTAAATTCTAACTAGTTAACCTATGAATGACCTAAAGAAATTTTTTTTCTTTATTCATTTAATTCCCTAGGTCCAGATGTTAATTATTATGGAGCTCAAACAGATTCCTTTTTAAGCAATTATTAATTCTACAAGTATTTAATTACACATGATATCGTTTCAACTAGTGTCCTTAGGCATTAAGTGCCGGAAATTAAAATATAACAAATAACTTTGTTAATTACTATAACAATCTTATGTTAAAGAAACTTCAAATACTATATTCTTCATGAGAATATTTTATTGATAAATTAACAGTAATCGTAACCATTAGAAATTCTCAATGAATTAATTTAATGATACATCCTATACGTATCATATATATATATATATATATATATATATATATATATATATATATAACTTAATAAATAGGATGAGTTAACTTTCATCCGATAAAGATCAGTGATTATGTATCACTGCATACAAGTTAATCTATCTGAATTATTAATATTTTTTTAATAATCCAACAATTTAGATTAAATCCTAAAAAGATTTATGTTTTATTATTATGATGTCTATAATAATGTTAAGTCTCTAAATTTAATAAAAACTTTATCGTATTTAATTAAATAATTAAATTATAAATATAATATTAATAAAATAAAATGTTTAACACATGCTGAATTAGATTTTGAACGTATATTTTATTCCCAACACACATGTAGTGAGATTTGCGATGGAACTTACAGTTATTTTATTCTGACCAAACCCGATTCAATCCATGCGATCGAGACAAAACACTCACAACTCGCAACTTGCCTAAATCAACTCTAACATGGGCGGAGTGAGAATTACAAATGAAGGTTTCAATTGCAGCAGGACTCGACTCACCTAAATACCAGTGTCCAGTACCTGCTTCCATAGCACCGCTCGGGACCAGTATTCTCATAATTATCCTCTCTTTCAATTTTATCAAAATTTATGTTCGACCTGGATCAACTTAAATTTTTTTGTCAAAATCGAAATGGAGGAGGATTGATATGAATTCTTTTTACTATCTATATTTGAAGAGTTAACTGGATAGAGATGCTTTAAATTGTCCCTTCGTTCCTTGCTTTGTTTGCATCCTTCTAGTTGAATCCCATTCCTATTCTTAGGTATTCAATTTCATCTTTTATTCTCTTTTGCCTTATTTCATCCTACCAATAAAGCCTAATTAGACCATTCATTCACAACTGCAAGGGTCCCGCACGAATTAGAGAGGGTGAGGGGTAAACACAAATGGAATTGAAAAGCATCCTGAAAAACAACTTTACCATATTCTACAAAATAATCCTTGAATAAACCTCATGCATGATCCAGGTCCAAATTATTCGATTGTTGACCCGCTTAGGCCAACTGACATTTGGGTCGGACTAAGTTGGGTTAAAATTTAATTGGATTCTAAAATTTCAACTTCAGCCCATACTTTTTAATAATGTACTGAATTGATCAACTATTAAAGTCAACCTGTGGACTGCTCTAGTATTTGTGTAGACATATATTATTTTTATAAATTTGAATTTACTGCTTATTACATCGTTTTCTTAAATTTCATATCTGTGCATAATTCTCCGTTGAGTAGATTGTACGCCACGAGTCTTCCATACTCAATTTGGAATCACAAGTCTTCCCTCTTTCAACGGAGTTTAATTATCCCCGTATGAGTTTGAGTTTTACTTTCCCATGATTTATTGTCCCTATACTTTTTCTCCACTTTTAAGTCTTCCCATTTTCCACTTATTTTCGGTCTTAGTTACTCCTTACTCGTACTTCTAGTGCCCATTATGACCACTTCCTTAGTACACACTCACAAATACTAGCAGCCAAAAAACACGAACTTGTTATTAAAGACAAAGCGTACCATTTTTTAACTTTAATACTTAGAAGAATGATCTTGGAAACTTGGTTTTGTCCAAAATTAGACGACACTTCTTAAAGTTTTATTACTACAATACATTGCACATGCACATAATCCATCCCCCAATATGCATGGAGCCTTCTGCATCAAAATTCTCCTTTAGACCCTTTTATTCTTTATTCTTTCAGGTACGACAAATTACAGTTACAAAGAATTTGACACTGATTATATATTCATGCCTTTCCTTCCAAGATGTGAATTGAATTATGAAAATTTGGCAGGAGGTGTTCTGTAATATGCTGGCACAGTTACTGGGAAGAACATTTGTCTAACTCCTTCAGCCTTGATTATCGGAAAAATGATACCTGAGGCACCCTGAAATGTCAAGAGCAATATTGATTCAAAATCATAAATTTTATTGCACCATTAACCAAATAATAATTTTTAGGTAATTCTTGCGTAACAATGTTTATACACACAACTAATGAAAAGTTTAAGACACTTTATTATAGTAGTGTGCCAATTATTTTAATATTATCAGCTTTTGATAGTTGTCTTTTAAAACACCCTACTCATGCAACAATTGTTCATAATTTGTAATACAAGGTTGTTGCAGCAAAGATCATATATGATATATGTTTAACCAAAAGGAAATTGAAAAAAAAATACTCACAGAAATCAATCTAGCTCCAATCCACATGCGTTTTGGAGAAGGAAAAGGTACTAGTAAGCGGCCAACACCATATATAGCCACCGCAAAAAAGTGAAGAACCAAGCTTAATGGACGAGGATTTAGACCAGAGAGTAGAGCTATTGGTCCATTTGAGAAAACACCTCCAAGGCTCAAATAATCAAAACATGCCTGGCGCATTTCCTTACTAGCTGGGTCAGGAGATGCACAAAACACCTTGTATAATGCTCCAGCTAATGTGTTTATTGTAGATGCCACCGGCTGCAAACACAATCAGGCATTTACCAAATTCCTTCACACTAAGTTACTAATAAAGCATGACAAAGGGTATTTGATAAAAAAAAGTTTAAGCAATTATTCACCAAGAGCTAAAAGCGATCAAGCAAGTGGGTGAAAGTTCATAAATTGTTTTTACTTATATATATATTTACCTTACGCAGGGTGTAGAATGATTCAAGATATTTACAAAGAGCAGAAGCATCATGTAAATCATGCAGAGGTCTAAGAAGATTCCTTAGCAAAACAATGTCAGACAAAGCCACAGTCATTCCCCCTCCCGTTAAAGGGTGACGCATATTGAAGGCATCTCCCATGAGAAGGGCACCAGGTGTGGGGTAAGGAGATGCAGGCATGCTTCTATTTGGCATGCTTCTTATGTTTCCTCCATCAACTGCTGCTATAAAAGAAGCATGCAGCTCTGGAGGAACCTGAACCACATAATTTCCTCAGTACTTGAAGAAATATATTATATAATATAGTATAATATAACATAACATAAATTAGCCAATAAATAAAGATCTAGATGGAATATATAAGAATATTCCTAAGCCAAGCCAAAGACTAAGATATTTGTACCTGAGGAGCTACTACTGTTTTAAAATAATGGGCCATGTCACCATTAGCAAGGGAAGGTAATTTTTGGCCAGGCACATCAACCAAACACCGAATCTCAGTGCTACTGATAGGATAAAACAAAATAGGAGAAGGATCACCCAAGATAACGTGCCCGTGGTTTGCATATGGAAGATTGCAGTTCTTCAGGACCAGGCCAACAAAATGAGATGGTACATCAACCTGTATAAATAATTTTATCTGTTAGTGTCAGGCAACAATTAACTATATATCAATCTAAAGTAAACCCATTTATGTGCAAATTGAGATAACACAAACGGAAAACCTTCTGAATAATTCCAAACCATAACTGAAGAGAAACATAGCATCGTTACCTTTGGGTTGCAAAGAGAACGTCTCAAGTTGGAAAAACAACCATCACATACTACGGTGAGGGGAGCCTTAGCTGTGAGCTCTTGTCCACTCTTGGTTTTGTAGTGTACCCCTTTTACGGTTCCATTTTCTTCCAGTAGAGATGTGACAGTTCCTTGTTCTAACTTTACACTGCATAAAATTGGGAACAATAAGAATATATAAAGGAAGGAGAGGATTTAATTTATGATTAATAGAAATTTTGAAAAATGAGCTATTATTTCTACAAACTTTCAGAAACAAAGTTTTTTGGTCCCCAAAATAAAAAAAAGCTGGTAAAAAGTTATACTTTGAAAGAGAGGAAGCCTTATCTCGCATTCTCTGAATGAAACGGCCATTGTGAAAGCTTCTCCCAGAAACACCAGAATCAAAATTTTCCAAAGGATAAGAAAGCTTGGTATTTTTCCCATCCTTATAAAGAGCATAGCCAAACACTTGTTGGGCATCAATTTCATCCACACAATCTGCAATAACTCATAACATTCACCTGTTAAGAGCCTTGAATTTGACCAGCAGAGTCAGGGGAATTCACACTAAGATTGGTTACTTCAATTATCACACAATCTTCCATCCATCTACTTTGATACATTTCATATTTAACATGCTTATTGCTTACCTTCAAGACCCAACTCAATTAACTTGAGATAACCCCCAGGTTGTAACAATTCGCCCACAATCCTGTCTGGTTCAGTCAAGTCCCTTTCAATAACATGCACTCGCCTCCCATCCTGAAACAAGAACCATAGAGCAATATCATCCATCGTTTCAGAACAATAAATATATGATTCATTGCGTAAAAATCTATTAGACCATCTAAAAAATTACCAAGAGCCTATATATAACTGCAAATCTGAATCTGATTGCACAGTTTTTGTGCTTTTGTCTGATTGCGGAAAAAATATATTAATCAAAATATAGATATGCAAAATTTATCTTTAGAATAAATGTTCTATGAAGCCAATAAGGCTAATAAAACTATATCTTCGACTTTTATATACAAATTGAAGCTAAATAATTAACCCTTCCTTACTACATGCCTTCAACATTATTATTGTTGTTGTTATTTTACCTCAACATCAGTTTCTGATTAGGTAATAGGTATTATCTTAAATATAACCATAATTCCATATCTATGAATTAGAGCTTATTTGCAGATTTAACTCAATAAAATAATTAAAAAAAAAAAAGACATACACACAGAGACGAAGATGGATTTGATTTCACAAACTCATTAAAAGAAAAAGGCCTCTAGTTGTACCTTTCCAAGAGTATAAGCAAGGGCAGCGCCAGCAACCCCTGCACCGACTACAATGATATCTGTACTTGTTGAGATTTCTTGTTCTTTATGGTATTTTCCATTTTCTGATGTCCTTACAATGCGGCCATTACTTTCTGCATGTACAGAACCTGTTGCCTTCTTCTTTGTTGCAGTTGCAGAGCCGTATAGAACAAACACAAGCATCAAACTAGCAGCTATAACCCCACCCACAATACATTCATAATCCATATCTCCAATAGCTTGGTGGTTTACCAAATTTGACAAGTAAAGGAAAAATTAAGCAGAAGGATATATCATGTATGGAAAGATGAATGAAAAAGTTGCTTTTGTACAAGTCCTTTTAGGTGTGAACTTTTACGTTAACCTTCCCGTGCTTTATAGTTATTTGTGAAATTTTAAAAATTAAAACTACTTTTTTTTTTAGTTTTAAATTTTTAAAAATTATTATAAAAATTAATTAATTTATTTGATTATAGTGTATTATTATAAATTTATAAAAAATACATAAAAGAATACTAATTTAAAAAATTAAAATAATATATTTAAAATTTTAAAAATAATAAAATTAAATATTATATTATTATTATTATGATTATAATGATGATAGAGATAATAATAAATAAAATAATAATAAAAATATGATGATTATAATATAAAACATATTATATATTTATATAAATTTATATTTTATATATTATTTGATTATCAATATTTAAAATAAATAATTATATATATTTTTATATTATTTAATATTTATTTTATATAAAATAATATATTCTAAATAATTATATAATATAAAATTATATTATAATATTATAAATTTAATATAATTTATATATTAAGTAATATTATTTATTTTTTAATGTATAAAAAATAGATAAATAAAAATTAAATTTTTAAAATAATAAAAATAAATTTATTTGTTATAATAATTATTATTATTATAGTTATAATAAAACTATCGTGATACTCATAATAGGAAGATAATAATTTATTGGTGGTAATAAATGGTAATAAGATTTTTTTTAAAATAAAAATATTTTTAAAAATATATTAAAAATAATTTTAAAGTATCTTATAAATATTTTTTTATAAATAATTCTATTTAAATTGATTTTAATTGAAATGTATCACAGTATAATTAATCATAAATTATTACCTTTAGAAATTATTAATTCTCATAACAATTATTTTATAAATTTACATCTAAAATCGTTGATAATATGAAAATATATATCAATTCTGTATTAAAATTAAACACATTCAAATTATTATCTTCCATTTCATGAGAGATTAATCCATTCTATTTCTAGTAAACTCAAGTCCGGTATTTTTCTTTCTTTTATTTTTTAATAGAGTAATCACCATTTAATTAATTACCATAGTATTACCTGACATTCCGTCTCCGACTCCTTTTTATGTAGTTGAACGTTCCTGTATGAATAAGATTGTTTTCAGACTAGAATACTTGTAATCTAAAAAAAAGAGTTTCATGTGGTTCGAACGAAACGATGCAATAATAACTGCAATTACGCTAATTGTATTTGTCAATCTCAAATAAATGCGCAGACTGGGTATACTACCCACCATGACTGTTTCACGATAGGCACGAAGTTAATTCAAAGGTCCAGCACCTGAATAATTAATGACCTTATGTGATACTACATGTGTAGAGTTATTCTTTCTCTAAATTATATGTATTTTCTTTTTTTCAAAATATTTTTATTTAACTCAAATTTAATTATTATAAATAATAATTTTTTTGAAATGATTAATATAATTATATTACTAAAATTTTTAAAAAATCATTAATTAAATTGGTTAAACATCCACCATTTAATTTATGTATGCGGTAGAGTTATTTGACAACAGGAATAAATATGCTACTTTGTATAACGAAACTAATTCGGTAAATGTGGTCAGATTTTGAGATCTTAGTAGAGATTTTTCTCTGTTCTTTCTTATTGGGAAAGATACCACATGTTAAACAATTAGAAATTAATTTTGAAAAAAATGATAAACTTCCATCAAAGTTAAATGGGAAGGCGCAAAAGTAATCTCAATATCATAATTTTACTCAACATCAACATTAGACGTGTTTGCAGTTCAAACCAAGTTGATAAAACTCAATTTTTTTTAGTTCATTTTTTAAGATGACAATCTTTATAACTTAACAAACTTAAGTTCAACCAATTCTTATATTCTATATGTAATTTTTTATTTTATTAGAATTTGAAAGTATTTCATCATATGATAAATATACTCTAATTTTTTTGGGCTGTTATTAATTTTTATAATAAATTTGTGTATTTTTATAATAAGTTGATGAACTTTTATATTTTTTAATGGAGTTTTTAATATATGTAAATTATCATTTCAATAACTTAAATCAAAACTAATTTATTTTTAATGAATTAATTGATACAATAAATTCTACCTTTTCACTAATTCTTCATTTTGACCTTTATACAATAAAAGTGATATTTCTAGAATTTTTATTCCAAAAACTGCCAAAATGTCACTGTGGCATGCTTTGTCAGAAACGTTATGGTTAAGAATGTGATTAGTTTAAAGTTGAGAATAATTAATTTTAGTGAAAAATAAATTATTAAATATTTTTAAAATAAGTATTAATTAATGTAAAATATACTTTTTATTGATATATATATATATATATATTATATTTAAAAAGTATAATAAATAACTTTTTAACTTTAAAATAATAAAAGAACAGAGGACAAATGGTACAGCAGCTACCTTCCCTATGTTACCATTTACCAGACTCCAACTACTAATTGCATTTGGATGAAGAGAGTGTACAAGAAAAAAAAAACAAGAGAATAAAAGTAAAATAAATTATTAATTTGTATTAATATAAATTTTATTTTACAAAAATTATTAATATGAAATTTAAAGATTTTTATTAACAAAAAATATATTTATATATTAATAATATGTATAAATTATTATACATCAATATAATATATTTATTTGTCAGTATAAATTTACAATACCTATAATAAAAATATTTTTTTAAAAAAAATTATACTAACAATATTTAAAATGAAATTTAATTTATGGTTTATTTAATTATAAGAAGAAAAAAATTTGGACCATTTGGATGAATAAAAATATGGAAGAAAGAAAAAAAATTATTTTATTTTGTTTGGATAGTAAAAAATAAAAATATATATATTAGTAATATAAATTTTATTTTATATAAATTTTAAAAAATAAAAAAAATAATTTTTTATTATTTTTTATTGATATAATTATTATTTTTTTATTTTTTCAGATGTATAAAAATTTTAACAATTTTAACCTACGAGTTTCATACTTTTATCTTAAATTTTTTTCAATATTTATATTTTTTATTATTTTTATCCAACTAAATATACTATTAACGTATTTAAAAGATAAATATTTTTTTAAAATGGATAGTATAATCCAAACTATGATGATATTAATTAAAATATATAGTCCCAATTATATTAATCATGATAAAATATATATTTTAAAGGGTGTGAACTAACTTGTTTTAAGAATAATTCTTATTAAAATACTAACAGCATCAAGTTGATATTAGTAATGTAATTTGGTTAAAACAAAATAAAATATAAAGTAAAATAATTTTAGTCATATCTGCAAGATCTGGATCTTTGAGATAGCTTTGTGTTATAAGTGTAGTAAAATCATAAATTAAAATTAAGAAGTAAAATTTAAACCAACTAACTTATTATTTTATTTCTAAAGATCTCGTTCAAGGTAGCTGTAAATTTTTAATATGTAATTTTAATCATGTTATTAATTTTTTTATGCAAATTAATCAATAATAAATTAATTTATAGCATTTCTATTGAATAAAGTAATTAAAATATTGCTTAACCTAAAAATTACTCTCATGCGAAATTAAAATTATGTGCATAATATAAAATAAAAAATATTAAGCAATTCAAAGTTACATTCATAACTATCATTTATGAAAATTTTTAAAAAATTAAAACGAAAAAAAAAATCATAGCCATCAATCATAAAAGTTTAACCTTCCATCCATGAACCCTTTTACGAAAAAATTACGAAAAAAGAATGTAGACATAAAAAATATATTAAAAAACACAAAAACAAAAAATAAAATATACTACTTCAGTTAATAATTTTTTAAAATATTAAAGTTTCATCACTCTAATTATTAAATAAAAAAATATTATTTAATATTAAACATTTTAATTTACAGTAAAATTATTTTTATGTTTAATTAAAGTAGATAATATATATATATATATATATATTAAAGATAAAACTAATATGTCTATCATCTAAATATATTTTAAACTTTACTTTAGTGATCCTCTTTTTTGTTTGACTTTGTATCTATCTTTTTTCTACGGCCTTGTTTTTTCTATCAACTTTTGTTACAACAATACCAAATTTAACCATTAAATTATCAAAACTCATAAAAAAAACCCTATCCACCTCACTTTAAAATTGGATCCTACCCGAACATGTTGTCTTTCGAACAAAAATAGAGACAATTATTTTTTCATAAAATATGTTATCTTTTCATAATCATCATATGTAAATCTCTTGATAGACACTTTTGTTGCTGAGACATATTCACTGAAGAGAATCCAAACCATACTAACCTTTCGTCATTCTCCTTCACCGTTTTTTTTTTTTCTCCCACTCATATCACTACCATGCAATCCATCATCTTCCTGACAATTCACATGAGTTAATATTATAAAGCCAAACTAGTGGCATGATTTAAAATCTCATACACAAAAAAATAAATAAATAAAAAATTGATGATCATTCAAAAAGGAATATAGATAATTAAGTGAAAAAATATAGACACTTTAAATTAAAAATATAATAAGTAAATTTTGATATAAATTTATCAATATATATATATATAATATTATTATTATTAAATCGTTTACACATGCATAAACCCTTTGTCGGGTTTTATACGCCCCCGTTCCTTTCTCTTTGCAGATCATAAACCTTTACTTAATTAAAGTTGTTTTGAAATGTATTACCATCTTACTTGTGTATAATGTGATAAACTATCTTTGTATTTAATGTTTATGCTGCGTTTGATTAAAAATAAAATAAAATAAAATAAAGAAAACATTTAAAATTTAAATTGAAAAAATATAAAAATATAAATTTTTATGTTTAGAAAGTTAAATTTTTTTTCTGTTTTTTATTTTATTTTTATTTATCAAATACTAAAAACATATTATTATTTATATTTTTATCTCTTTTTCATCTAAATAAAACATTAACAATAAAAATTAAAATGATGAATAAATAATATTCTTAAAAACTAATAGAATAATTTTAAAATCTTAAAAATTAATTTATCCTATTCATAAAATTTTGAAAATCCATTTAAGAAATTATTTTTAAAAAATTGCATGAGAAAATTAATTATCCGTACTCACAATTGACCACCAATTTATGAATCTAAAATCATATTTAATAAAATGATTTTAACCTATTTTAAGTAATTTAGAATATATAAAATATCTAAATAATTTATGTTTTAAAATTATTTATATAAGCAACAACTACTATCTATAAATATTTTCCTTGTCTAAGCAATTCCTTTAAAAAAGTGTATGAGAGAGAACAAAGCATTCCTTGATTCCTTGATTCAGTATTTGTCAATCAACATTGATAGTCTATTATGTCAGTTCATTACACTCGTGTCATTAGTATGATCATGTATATTTCAATTTGATTTGAAAGGAATAAAGAAAATTCCAATTTTTATAAAATTCATAAAAAGTCATTATTTTCAGAATAATCTTTGTTAAAAATACATACACATGATCATTGTTTTTCCTTGAAATTCTTTTAGGTTAACGGTTCATCAAATGTTTGGTGATGATCATCCAGTGTTGCGTGTGGTGGGAAGCTGCAAATCACATTTTTAAGAAGGCCAAAATCCAAATATTGAAATATATATATATATATATATATATATATAACATACCGATTTATTATTATACACGCAATTGCTTTGTCCTTATATATATAATATTATAAAATAATATTAACTATAAATATTTATTATTTTAGAATATAAAAATTATTTAATATTTAATAATATGTATAAAAGTTAAAAATATAATTATTTTTTACGCGAATTATTTAGTGGGGTAATATTGTGAAATGTGTCAACTTTGACCTAAAATGAGTAACTGCCAACTATTTCCATTTATTGGGTTTATTAATTGAACATGAAGGAAGTAGTTGGGCACTCAAGGCTGTGTTAGGTCTTGGGCCAATAACTTTATGTGGATTTTGAAATGCAATAAATTACGAGACCGTATGGTGGGAATAATTATATTTTTTTAATGTGCGCTTCAAGATATATAATAATTTTTAAAAGGTAATATAATTTAATATATTAATAATTAAGTATTATAGTTTTTAATGTATTTTTTAAGAATATAATAAAAATTTATATTTATATACAGTAATTTCTATTTAAAACTATATGATTTAATATTAATAATATTAAATATTATTTATTAATTTTTTAGTATACATTTTAAAAAATAATTTATTAATTCTATAATAATTGATGATTGATTTGATTTATTTTAATAACTTTTCAAAAAAAATTTAAAAAGAATGATTATATCTCTAATCTTGGAATAACTTTAGGAATGGAAAAGCAGACTCCATCCATCCGATCAATCCACATAATTTGTAAATTTTGATGAAATAAATTGGCATTGTATAATCTTGCTTAACCCATTTAATAAATGGGTTGGTTTGAGTTAAATTTGTTAGGTTGGATTTTTTATTATTTTATAACTAAATTTAACAAAAACTATTACATTTATAAATATTTTATTAGTTTAATTTAATTATTAAATAAAATACTTATATTTGAATGTGATTTTCCCCCCTTTTTTGAGGGGTTTAATTGATTTTTTTAAAATTGTTAAACAAAACAATCTATAAACCTGCTAAAAACGGGACAAATTGTTAATTTTAACTTGTTTTTTTTAATAGAACAAATTAATTCTATCCATATTTGATGAATTCATAATTCATGACACATTAGAATATATTGGTCTATTTTGCTAGCCCTAAATAACTTTTCTTGAATGGGAGGTTGAGACATCGTTCGTGATCCAAGTTTTATGCTTTAGCCACATTCGCAAGCACACATTACTAACTATATCTATACCATCCTACTATTTTCACGTGATATATTCTACGTTGCAATCAATCCGATTAAAATAAAGACTGATCAAGATAACTGAATCATATAAATTGAGATATATTTAATTGTACGAATATTGGTTTACTTTTTTATTTTAAATTTTTAGTTTTTAATTTTAATATTAAGTTTAAAAGTGTAATCCCATTTTTAAAATTGAAATTCATTTACTCAGAATAAAAAATGAGGTATGTAGTGCCAAGGCAGCAACAATAATAGAGGAATTATAAAAAAAGATGGTAGTTGTAGTGAAAAATCTTTAATGTTACTGATAATAATAACAAATAAAAATAATTGATGAGAATATTTAATTAATTATAAAAATAATATATATAATAATAATAATTTTAACTGTTATAATTGTTATAATAATAATAATTTCAGTGATATTTTTATTAACTAGTAAAGAATGATGGTTATAATTATAGTAATAATGATTAATTATTATTAATAATAATAATAGTATTTATGATTATATGAATTATTAAATTTTAAAAAAATAAAAATTAAAACTAATTTTTATTTTAAGTTTAAGTTAAAAACCAATTTAATTATATTTCAATCAGATATATTTTATTTTAAAAATTATATTTAAAAATTAAAAACTCAAAACTTCTGTAACACTATAGATGTAAGATTGTATGACTAATTTTAACTTAAATAATTAAAATTTTAAGCATTTTTTTATTATTAATTTTTATATTTATGTAATTTCAAAAGATTAATATACTTAATGACCATTGGATATAAGTGGCCATTACACATATATTATCTAATAATTATTTTTCAATTTTATTTATTATTATAATAATAATAATAATAGAAACAGAACATTTAAACTAAAAAATATTTTTAATTTTTTAATTTTATCTTAAAATTAACTTTTGTAAGATTAATATAAATGATTAATTACTAAATAATTTATGTCTAAAAATTGATTCCATTGCACTTAGACATTTAATTTTGAATCTTACTAATCGATACTCTTATCATAGTAGCTATATAATTAAAAATAAAATATTTTATTAAAAATATTTGAATAAATTGAAAATTACAAGAAAATATACATTAATAAAATTGTTAATAAAATTTTCTGTATTTTTAATTTTTTAATCAGGACTTCATAAGTACTGGTTAGCATTTTTTTTAAAATTTTTTAGAAAAAGTTTTAGCTAATAATATTTATTTATAAAGTTAGTAAAAGAAATTTAAAAAGAAGGAAAGAGATTGAAAAATAAATAATAAATTTTGAGAAAACGGGATTTGTCTGTCATTGTCGTATACCATTTACTCATTAAGTTATTTATTGATATAAACGACATCCGAGTGGCCTCAACAATTTTGGTTTTTTAACGTAAAGATGGTTATGGAGGCAGGAGGAGAGAATGTGTAATGAAGCGATAACAGGAATAACCATTTTAAGATACATCACTTACATCATAAAAATTTTAACACATATAATTATATATAAAAAAATTATGTTCCTTAATTTTACATTAGTTCATTTTTTTTCTTCTGAAAATTGTTACTAGAAAAAAGCAATTGCACTAGCAAATATTTCTTTTCGAGAACAAACATATATTACGGTAGGTAATTAGGAATCATAATGGGTGGTAAGGTATTAAAATATTCATTTTCAGCTTATTAATAATGAAAATTTTTAAAAATATTTATTAAATGAAATATTATAAAACTTTAAGTTTTAAAAATATTATAAAATAATCTTTACTTAAATATTATAGTTATAAATTATAATAAATATATTATGCATGTTATAGATGGGTAGAATTTGATATTTTTGTGTTCATACTTACAAAATTTTATGAATAATTATCTAAACCTGAACTCAGAGATATTTAATGAGTAAATTTATATATTACGAATAGCTTTTATATTTGTCTATTATGTTTAAGTTTAATTGTCATCCTTCTAAGTAATATAATGTTTTTTGAATAAATACTTAAATTGGACCCCGAAAAAAGTAGATGCACTTCTTTTGGTACAAAATCTGATAAGTTTTGATCTTTATTAAAACAAAAAACTAACCATTTAGTCTCTGAAAATTATTAACGTGAGATATTTTAATTATTTTATCTAATAAATTAAAATATTAAACTCTCTTTTAACGCTTATTCATTTTAAAAGAGAGTTTTTGTCGAAGTCATTTTTTTTGTCCTTGCATTTCTTTTGGGATTTTTTTTCGATCCTCTTGTCTTCACTTAAAGAATGCAGGACCAAATAAATTGGCACTCATTTTGTTGAGAGATATAAACAATATATTTCAACTCACCTTTTTATTATTAAGTAAACCTTTATGAGAAACACCATCAAATACATGGACCAATTGATAAAAATTAATCAAAATTTTTATATTTAAATCTTAAATATACAGCTATATTAAAAATTTAAAAAAAAAACTTTATCATTTATAATAATTCTATCCAAATTAAATAATATCTTTCTACAAAATATACCTATAGTTTAAAACAAAAGTCTTTATGTGAAGCTTATGGAATAATTTAAAAACATTCTTTATCCGGAGAAATTACATAATACTAAAAAACATGTTGCTAATGGATTTTTAGTTACGTGTAAAATTTCAAGAAATAATTTATGATCATTCAGTTCCTGTTTTAGTAATAAATTATTCATACAAAAACCATCAAATAGCATCGAAGGTGTACAAGATCTGCAATCACAAAATTAAACAAATGGGCTAGGATGGGCTTAAAGCGAAGTGGGCTTGGGCCATCCAGGGTCAGAATGCAATAAAATTTCGGAAATGAATAAGTGGAATGACAAAAAGGCCCCTTTAAATGCCGTTTTTTTCTTACAATCAGGCTGTCTGAATCATAACGGCTAGTTACTGACGATCTCATTTTAAAAGTGTCTGGGAAGCTAGAGTGTCACGTTATTGCAATACAATACAAAACGACGTGACTTTAATCGGCGTTGCAACCAAAGCAAAAGCAAAAAAATCACACGCTCCTCTCTGCTCCGAAGAGGTTATGGCGGAAACTCGGTGTTTGCCAATCATCGATGAAGAAGATGAAATATTAGACGATGATTTCTTCGAGAAGATTGAAGCGCCCAAGTTCGTGGACTTCACCGCACCTGAAACTCGCCGCCCCGACGATGACCGTCACTGGTTCTGCTTCCGCGTTGGTAGTTTTCAGTTATCCAACACTTTTCAGCTTCATTATATTCTATAAATGCCGATTCACTGCATATTAATTATGTGATTCTTCCCTCCCAACAGGATGTGACGAAAAACATGAACAAGAGTTGGACTCTGAAGCAATTTACAAAAATTTTGTTCTTCGGGTTTGCTCTTCTTTCTTCTTCAACTTGGTTTCAGTTAGGACTAATGAGTATCTCTCAGAATGGACATGAAATATATTATGATGATAAATGGATATTTGATTTTAGGTTATGGCTGCCAGAAGTCCCAATGTACGACTCAGAAAAGCCTTAAACAGAAAAGAAGCAAGGTAGCCAACCAATGACAATCAAGTGTCATATTACTATTTTAAGAGTGTTTAGCGCTAAAGACTCATTACTGTGCCTTATATTTTCTTTTGTTTGTTTCTGACTCATCAATGTGATACTTGTACTCCAACATGTGTACATATAGTATATCATAGATGTTGACCCTGTTTGGCTTATCTTCTAGTTTATGGGAGTTTTAGTTTATATAACTATATATTTTTTACTGTAAAGACGAGAAAATTTTTGGAAATAATTGAGGTGGATAAGTTTAATTCATTTACTGTCTTGATTTTTTTTTCCTTACAAGTTTGTCTAAATTGACTAATGACCTATTCCTTAAGAAGAGGTAGAGCTTTTTAAAAGTAACATGATTTCTCAATGTTGTTTCTCAGTGCAAATTTGAAGTGCCCCCTTACAGCTCCTGCAAAGCCAAGGGTGTCCAGGATGGCATTGATTTCGTCGTTGTCACACAAGGCGGCTGATAACAACGCGAAGGTTAAACCTCTTTCAAAGGTTGCTGCAACCCCAAATGCTAAGGTGAAGCAGTCACCTTCTGTGGCCAAGGCATTGACTACTCCGAGGAATCAGAAGAAGGTTTCTAATATAGAACAATTTAGAAGCGTTCAGAGCAAGAAATCCATGACTGTTGCTGTGCCTAAGAGCAGAGTGGTGGCAAAGGCTCTGGTTTTTCACTCACCTAAGAAAGTTGTAAAGATCAAGAGTTCTGTAGAATTGAACACAGCCATGAGAGCATTGTGTTCAGCAATGAAGAAGCTTGAGCTCAATGGAGCGAAGAAGAACGGAGTAGAATGTAACAACTCATTTGCAAGGCCTGCCTCCAGAAAGCAATTCAGGGGGCGAGAGGTTAAAAGCCGTGTGTTTGATTCATTGTATTCTAATAATCGCAAGGAACCAGAAACTATCACTTCGAAGGAGAAGAAGAAGAAGGTAGAAGGCATACTTAAACAACAAGTTACTGTGACTCATGAAAATGAGTCTAGCGACATGGAGATAGATGAAAAATCAAGGTGCGACTCACTAGAAAGGTGCCATGAATCAGGAACTTCAGGAAGTGGTAGTGAACTGTCCCAGAGAACTGAAAAATCCCAAGAACCAACAAGAGATGAGAGTTCAGAAGCTTCTAGAGGTGACATTACTTCACTGTCAACTTCAAACTATGAAGAGAACAAGAGAACTGAAAGGAGTGAAAGTGAAGAGAGAAGGGACTCAGTCTCAGAGAAGGGAAAAGTTCCTGAAACCAGAAAGAGAAAGGCTGAAGAAAATTCAATGGCTTCTGATGACAAAGAAAATGAGAGGCAACTCGCTGAGAACGACGACAAGGAAAATGCTTCAGCCCCTGATGAGAACATGTAAGAAATTTGATTTCTCTCAAAATGTCTGTCTCTCACCGTGTTTCTTAAACTTCATGAAATCAATGGATTTTTGGTGGCTGCAGAGTGACGAGTACCAAGACTGACAACCCGAAAAAGGCCATCCTAGGGAGCAAGCATGAGGATTCGAGCAAAACACACAAGGTTCTGTCTAGTTTAGAATTTCAATGATGTTATTTTCTATCCCATCTGCTTCAATGATTTGACTTGAGTCCTTATTGGTATGACCTTGAAACAGAAACCTGCATCAACCTCAACTGCTTCTCAAGTTGTAAAATACAGAAAATTAAAGCCCACAAATCCTAAGCCTTTTAAGCTGAGAACTGATGTAAGTACATGCTTAGGATTCTGTTTTAGTTGGTTTATTTGTTTAGAAAGAAGTTATTTTAATTAAGTGTAAGTTCATGCTATTTTTTGTACTGCAGGAAAGGGGGATTCTTAAAGAAGCAAACTTGGATAAAAAAAATCCCTCACCTTTGGAAGAATCCGCAGTTAAAGGTGGTGGCAAGGCAATGAGGAAACATCAGAATGTAAACCTTGTTTAATAGTAACCTCATTCTGTACCTGTCATTATTAGCTTTGAATATTTAAACTTTTTCTTTTCTTTTCAGAAAAATGAAACTTGTTCCGTACAAAGTGACACTGATAATTATAGCAGCTGTGATGAGAAATCAAACCAAACAACACAGAAAAACCACTCTGTAAGTTCTCATACACAGAAGATACCAACAAGTGAAATATTACTGCTTAACTAGTTTTATTAGAGATAATGCCTTAAAGTTAGCAAAACGTTTTGTAGGGGAGCATTCAAAGTGACATCTCCAGCTGCAAGGTGCTGCGCAAATTATCCGCCACAACATCTCATAGAAATACTGGTCCTAAACTTCAGAAATCCACTGAGCTGGATGACAATTTCAAAAGAAAATCCCAAATGATGATGCAACGTAAAATTTTGAGGTCCCGGAGGTACGTAAAAAATCAAGATTTACATTTTGTTCACATAGAGTATGTTATAAATGGTCGTTGGAAATTCAATAACAGAAATATCTATTGCAGTGCTTTGTCAAGAAAGAAAGAAAAAGTTGTCCTTGAAACAAAACTTAGTGTTATTATTGAAAAGCCATCAGACATTGTCAAGAAGCCAAAGGAAGCAGCAAAGCCGCGTAAAAATGACGCTGCTTCACCTACAAGTAAGACTACGGGCTCCACTTCTAGGCCTTGTTCACAGGGGAGGAGGCCTTTAACTGTTCCTAAGGAACCAAAATTTCATAGTCTCCATGTCCCAAAGGACTGCACCACCAAGAAACTGGCTTAGGGGATCATTCGTTGGAGAGGGGTAAGGCTGTTCAATATCATCATTGAATTTTTAAGTGGCTTTGAAAGAAATGACAATGTAAAAGGTGTGTTTGTTAACTTGCAAGATAGATGA
The DNA here is from genome assembly GCA_037954105.1 of Canavalia gladiata. Lineage (NCBI taxonomy): Eukaryota > Viridiplantae > Streptophyta > Magnoliopsida > Fabales > Fabaceae > Canavalia > Canavalia gladiata. The sequence goes on from CM075662.1 coordinate 4,882,821, forward strand.
ATCATTTCTAGTAGATTTGATGGTTGAGTTTTGATTTGTGTAACAACATTATTTCATTCGTTTAGGAGGTACATATTTCCTGTAAATGTGTCAACATGAAATTTGATTAACTTGTGTGTATTGATAGACCACGATAAATATTTTTTATTGAATGAATTTATTACAATTCTACCTCCAATTTATAGTAATACCAAGTTCTTTTATGGTGCTTATGATGAATCTAAGTGTATGAGATAAAAAGGTGGAAGGTTATTTAATATTATTATTAAATTTTAAGCTATACCATGATAAAAATATATTTCTCATTGAATGAATTTACTGCAAAATCTAACTCCAATTTATAAAAAAGTCAAGGTGCCTACTGTGTTTATGATAATCATAAATAAATTTATTACAAAATTTAGCTCCAATTTATAGTAAAAACAAGTGTTTCTAAGGTGCTTACGATGGGCCTAAGTGTATGGGATAAAAGTATGTAAAAGGTGAAAGGTTGTTGTTCAATATCATCATTGAATTTTAAGTGGTTTGGGAGATTTGTAACTTACAAGATAAATGAACCATTAGTGCTAAATTTGATGGTTCAGTTTTAATTTGTGTAATATTTGATTCTTTTAGATGGTACATATTTATTATAAATGTGCAAACATAAAATTTGATTAACGTGTATTGCTAGAAAAGTTTTATGATGATAAAATCTAGCTCTAATGAATTTATTATAAAATCTATCTCCAATTTATATGGTAAAGTCAAGTGCTCCTATGATGTTTATGATGGATCTAAGTGTATGACATAAAAAGATGCCAACATTGAATAACTAATTCACGTGTATTTATCCTCTCTCAAATGATTGCATGAGTGACCAAATTATTGCATTGTTTCCGGTCTTTATAACTAGGATCAAATGCATCTTGCATAGGATGGATCCATCAATAAACTTGCATTTGTTTTTGGAGAGACTATGACTCTTCTCATCTCTCTCACCCAACTGTGGTAATTATTTCCTGTTAAAGGGTTTGTCACCATAGTTAATGAAGGGTTTTCATTAGGATGAATGAAGTAAGGGCTTGTTTGGTTTTGTAGAGGATCAGTATCTGATCAAATGCATCTTGCATAGGATGGATCCATCAATAAACTTGCATTTGTTTTTGGAGAGACTATGACTCTTCTCATCTCTCTCACCCAACTGTGGTAATTATTTCCTGTTAAAGGGTTTGTCACCATAGTTAATGAAGGGTTTTCATTAGGATGAATGAAGTAAGGGCTTGTTTGGTTTTGTAGAGGATCAGTATCTGATCTATTATAGGTCTGCTAAACATTGCAATTTGAAGATCCGAATGTCAGGACATGACGAAGGCGCATTAGAGCTCTGAGTATCAAAGCATTGATACCATATTGCAAGAAAAGTTTTATGAACTAAAAGACAAAAGGGAAAAAAACCTATATCAAAAATAAATATATTTCTCTTTGAATGAATTTATTACAAAATATAACTCCAATTTATGATAAAGTCAAATGCTCTTAGGTGTTTATGATGAGCCTAAGTATATGGAATAAAAATGTACCAGCAAAGAGTAACTAATTCACATGACTGCATGAAGGGTTTTCATTAGGATGAAGGAAGTAAGGGTTTGTTTGGTTTTGTAGAGGATCAGTATCTGATCTATTATAGGTCTGCTAAACATTGCAATTTGAAGATCCGAATGTCAGAACATGACAAAGACGCATTAGAGCTGAGTATCAAAGCATTGGTACCATATTGCAAGAAAAGTTTTATGAACTAAAAGACAAAAGGGAAAAATACCTATATCAAAAATAAATATATTTCTCTTTGAATGAATTTATTACAAAATCTAGCTCCAATTTATGATAAAGTCAAATGCTCTTAGGTGTTTATGATGAGCCTAAGTATATGGGATAAAAATGTACCAGCAAAGAGTAACTAATTCACATGACTGCATGAGGTAGGCATTACTGTATTCCTTTTTCTGCTACAATGTTTTTCTGCTGTATCTTGCTGTGCTGTTGCTTAACAACGTACGTTTTTATTGTGACAATAATAAAAGCAAAATAACCTGAGTTTACCACGGTATGCTATACTGTTTTGAAATGTCACTTGCAATATTTACGTTGTAGACACTAGACAACAAACTGATATAGATGAATGTCGCAGAATCTATCTGATTAGAAACTTATTAGAAACTTTCTGATTAGAAACTAGAAACTTATTAGAAACTTCCAAGATAGATAGATCATTCGTACTAGATTAAATCGTTTAATTTTGATTAATGTAATAACATTAGTTGATTGTAGGGAGTACGTATTTTATTAACAAACATGAAATTTGATTAATATGGCGTTGATTAACCCGAGTTTACCACACGGTATACTACTGTTTTGAAATATCACTTGCAATGCTTTCCTTATAGACACTAGACAACAATGAATCATTCTTACTAAATTTGATTAACAAAATGATTAGTAACTAGTGCGATAGATGAATCATTCTTATTAAATTTGATCGTTAGGTTTTGATTTGTAATGCAAACATGAAATTTGATTAACATTCTGTTCTTATTGTGACAATGATAAAGACAAACTACCATGCGGTATGCTATTGTTTTGAAATATAAATAACACTCGCAATATAAATTTTCTTTTTTGCTTCTCGTCCACTAACTTCAGTTCCCTTTATTCTTGATTATGTTTTTAAATTTCTCATTTGCAGCCACAAGTTCGGCAGCTATGCCTGGTTCATTGGCCGAGTGTCCTGCATTTGGAACCACCTGTTTCATAGTATGATCCAATAACTAGTTTGTTAACTGCTTGTATGAGTTTATTGATAAGAAAAAATTCTCTAGAAACCTCAGATAATTATCATAGCATGCAGAAAAAACCAACATAATCAAGACAAAATGACCAGAAGCAAGACAAAAAACCAACACTCTAGTCTCACCCTAAAATCTGCCTCTGGCCAAGCTTTATGAAGATCCCAGGCTGACATCATAGGACAGCAAACATCATATCTTCCCTACAAAGTTAAGAATGAAGAACATTAGAGTCTATATATTATAAACGATGCAGCACAAGGTTATTTACCTGCACAATTGTGGTGTCGATATGCCTTATTATATCAACTCTGTCCAATAGGAATGAATCTGAGGGGAAGAATCCCTTGTTCACGAAATAGTGGTTTTCAATCCTTGCAAATGCCTGATAGAAAAATACAAGTACCTCTCACCACTCATCAGTAGAAGTTAAAGAATCTAAATCATAGAACACAATAATACAGAATCATAAATTAATCCTAAATACAGAAGAAAAATTTATGCATTTTATTTATGTAGGCATCTTTTTTCTAAAACAACTCTATTTTGACTGGGATTGTCTGAATTTTTTTATCAGCTAAACCATGATACAAAACAAGCTTAAAAATGCCTAAAAAAGAAACAATGGTAACAATTGAGGTACAGATGCACAGTGCCCAAGGCATTAACCCCCCCCCCCCCCAGTTTCTCCACCTCCCAAACAAAAAAATGGCAGCATCTAAATGCAAGAAAGATCTGTAAAGTCTATGCAATTCAAATTCTAGAAAACACAAAAGTATCCATATAATTGTATGTATTTTTTTATAAGATTTACATTTGAATTGCATAGTTTTGCACAAGCAATCCCATATCATTTTCAATGAAACATACAGTAAAATTGATAGACTTGGGGGAAATACGCATTGCAAATTATGGAAGTTACACATATTGCAGTATAATTTGAAAAATGATCTATCAAATTTTTTCCTGACAAAATCCATGTTATTCTTCTTTTTCACTTTGATGAACTTACCAGTGAAAAGTTATCATCATCACCTCTTTTGATGTTCTCTTCATTTGGAAGAAGATGAGCAGTCATCATTTCCCATTTGGTCCATGCTCTAGCGGCTGCATACTAAGAACAAAGGCATAGGTAAGTAAACCACACAATTCTTGAATCTATTTATAAATCATATTCAACCAAATGTTCTTCCAGAAAAGGGGCAATCTCTTTTGGAAAGATAATGACCAAATCAGGAGAGGTCTTTTTTACATTTAACAAAGAGACGACTGCATGAACCCCCTTCACTAAATAAAACCAATGGTAAAATGGCACTAGAAAATCACTCCACACAAGCTCATAGATAAGCTTGTATTCCTCATTTTGAATACAAGGATCTGTTGGCATGGTTAAGGATAGACTTCTAAACTAGGTCAAATATCGTCAACTGTGCTAGGTTCTTAGAAGTCTTGTGATGATTATGGAACAGTAGCTCTTAAACCAAACTAACATCTAAAGAAGTCTTATTATGATTATGCGACAAAATGGAAGAAGACAAGCTCAGAAAACCAGACAGACACTCACCTGAGTTTTGATATCATCAGAGTTTAATCTCTTCTTATAAGCATCAATGAAGCATCCTCTCTCATTTTCTGGAATAACATCTCTAAATGGCTCCCAAGCTGACATGAGACAAGATGCAAAAATTAACCTCTTAAAGTCAGGATTTTAAAGAGCTCAAAGCCGGATATCCCAATCAAATCAAAGGGGATATTATGCAAAGGTACAATGGAAAACACCAAATTAACAAAAAAATATATAGAATAAAACCAAGTTATCATATTGGAAACAAGTTTAGTTTCCCTGTGCTAAGAAACTGACATAACCTAAAGCTCTGACATAATTCCACATATCAAATAAGTTAAAACCTCTTTAAATCATTAAAAGGAAAGCTTATTATACATGCAAATAGTCAAACTTAACATAAGAACAGAGAAAAAGACTGTTTCATACCATCGGGGAATATTGCAGCAGCACCACCCTCGTAAAACCAATCAATCTCTTTCTTCCTTAAAAGGAAAATTCCTCTGAGGATCATGCCAGTAACCTTGTAACAAGATGATAAATATAATCTAAAAAGTGAACAACACAGCATGGAAAAAATTCCTCGATTATATATATTACAATATCTTCAGCAGTACTGTAAAAAAAAAGTAATAACAGAATAATAATAATCATAAATGAGGCATCATTTTGATATAGTAGAAAGGAAACCAATCAAATTTGAAAACAAAGTTACACACCTTGTCTGGGTGAGACTGGCTGTATGCAAGGGCAAGTGTGCTTCCCCATGATCCACCAAATACCTGCATATTACATGGTGCAGAAGATCATTTCCCATCACATAAGAATCACAAAATGTATAATGGCAAGTGACCAGAAGTGAAAAATGACCTGCCATTCTGGTATCTCCAAGTGTTCTCTTAACTTTTCAATGTCATCAATGAGGTCCCACGTGGTGTTTTGCTCTAAGCAAGCATGGGGCGTGCTTTTCCCTGCACCTCGCTGATAAAGAATAATTGTCATTGCACAAAAGTTGGAGACCTCACACACTAAAGTTTGGAAACTAACCTGATCAAATAGAATGATTCGGTAAAAGTCGGGATCAAAAAATCTCCGATTACTTGGGGAAGTTCCCCCTCCTGGGCCTCCATGAATGAAGACAACCGGCTGCCATAAAAACACTTAGAAGATCATGAATCATTCCCCCTTTCAAGTTAAATAAAAGTAAAATAATCAGTGTCAATGTGTAGAACTAGTTTTCAAAGAGGGGAAAATGCTAGATCCAACCACACAGGCATTTATAAAGGTAGGCTTTAGTAGCCATAGTAACTTTTTTTCCTTTTTCCTCCCCAAAGTGAAACTTCTATGAGACAGACAATTGCAAGTAGAAGGCAAGTCACCAAGCCAGTGTAACTATCACTAAGGAAACCTACTGATAGACCAAAATGACTTCCACCTGGCTTTCTATTCTATTTTGGAGGGTAATGGAATTAGATGTATTTCAACAATCTATTAGGATCAAGTAACTTAACAAAGCCCATAAATTCCCAATAGCACAAAAAAGTTATCGTGAATATGAATTAGAGAGAAGGGTACTTTCAATGGCTCTTGAAGTCCTTTTCCGACGCACTAAGATACCCATTTTATACATGAACCCTGGCAACAGAACTAAATATATCCATTTAAAAAATATAACCTAGGAATTGACTGCCTTCAATCTCCATGAGGTTCAATCGAACAATTTAACATTACATTTCATTCAGATGCACCAATAAACCCACATGCAACCACTAAATAAGAGTCCATTGCCTTTCCTTCCAGTCTTCATCAACCAATAGAAACAAATAAGCCTTCTGCATAGCTTAAAAATTGAGAAAAACTTTAAAACATAGGGGGGGAACGCATATTTAAGCAGATATTGGGGGCAATTGCTACTCACATGGCCACTGGGGTTTCCTGATTGCTCCCAGTAGATAGTGTGAAGATCTGAAACCTTCAAAAAACCTGTACTGTAGGGTTCTATATGCGGATAAAGATTCCTTTTGAGTTCTGGAAATTCCTGTTCTGAAGCCATCAAATAACTAGGTAGTGCCTCAATTTTATTATCAATGCTTTGCACACGGAAAACTAAACTCTTTCTCTCTGCACATCATACCAAGAACACAACTTTTAGCAGACCCACCTGAATATACAAAGTTGTTCAACATTCGGGGGGGGGGGGTTAAAATTGAGAACAAAGGGACATGAGGTATCAGTGCGAGCTAAATAAGAACATGCGATTAAACCTCAAAAAGACACCAACTTTGAAGAAACAAGCAACCCATTTAATTCGCTAGAGAGAGAGAGAGAGAGGGCACCTGAAAATGTAGTTTGGGTGTGAGAAAATGGAAGTGAGATGGGATGGGTGAAAAGTAGGGAAGGTAACAAGATCGAGGAGGATGGAAGGGTGTCTTGACCAAAACCCAACTTCATTATCGGGGATAATGAATATATGAATTTATGAACTTGTGATTGCGATTATCATTTTCCAAATTGGCACTTGGCAACGTAAAAATCATGTTCACACTCACCCACTAAAATTGTGTCATCTTATAATTTGTGTTCTTGTCGTATCTTCTGTTGCTTACAATTTTAAATTTGATCCCTTGCCCCGATACAAACAAAGCAATTTTCCTTTTTTAATATGGGTCCTAATCAAATATTTAACTTGGAATACGTAATCATTTTGGACTAATATCAAAACATCAGAGCAAGTCACTCCATTCACAGAACAATTTATTTTTATTATCGTAATAATCATCATCATTAATATTGTTAGATCACAATTTTTTTTTTCGGGGTCTCAAAGGAGAGAGAATATATCACAAATTCACAATTCGAGTCTGTTGTTTTTGGGCCTCATACCATATATATCACAAATTCACAAGGGCATTGGTTTTTCATCCTGAATTTCTTTTTGCCTTTTTGTCCTTCAGCGGGTGAAAAGTCAAAAATACCCCTGAAACTATATGTTATTGTCATCTCATTTTTTTTTTCGTTTTTTAATTTCACTTTCATCTTCAGTTTGCATTTGTTAAATGAATCAAATTTCAACAAAAACTTGTTAATTAATTGTTAATTGAGTTTAAGTTGAGCTGTTATTCTTTGTTGAGCGAGGAAGTGAGCTGAAAACCGTTGGAGAAGCGTCAGAGAAGACAAAGATCAGATAACGTCGAACTTCAGTTTACGTTCCGCAAATTAATTTGCGGAATGTTAAAAACCTTCCGTAAATTAGTTTGCGGAATGTAAATTTTGTTCTCCGCAATTTAGTTTACGGAAGGCAAAAAATTACATTCCGCAAACTAATTTGCGGAATACAAAAGTGTATTCTGTAAATTAATTTGCGAAATGCATCAGTTGTATTCCGTAATGCATTCCGCAAACTAGTTTGCAGAATGCAACTGATGCATTCCGTAAACTAGTTTGCGGAATGCATGAGGTCGTCTTCTACCTTAGGATTTCGCAGTAGCCTAAAACCTACATTTACCCTATCCAATGGAGAATAACAAACGAGTTTAGGGTTCAGAGGTTCTAGCTTGAATGTGGAAGCTTTGACCTTGGGTTGTTTCGTTTGGCTTTGCAGAAGTGAAGCAGTAGCAGGCAAGCAGCAAGGAGGAGACTTGAGTTCAAAATGCGGAATATGACTTTTTTTTGCAGAAATATTACAGGGTAAGAGAGAGGTGTTAAGGGTAATTTTGAAATAAAAATTTTACAAAAAATTAAGGAGGGTGTAAAAAGAAAAAAGGGGAGCAGAAAGTAAGGCCCAATTCACAATTGTGAATTCAATTCTTTCTTTTTTCTTTTTGGTCAAAACTACAATTTAATTCTAAGAACTAAGAAGTAGGGATGGGAAATATGGGGTTGATTGTTTTGGACGGACTAGGCCCAAGAGCTTAAAATAGTATTTTGTTTGAAGAAATATAAACATTGGCCCAAAACTATAGAACAATAAACATCCTCGTCCCAAAAAGCAAATTTCTTTTTGACATCACATGAACATTGTAAATTAACTCACTATCAAATTCAAGGCCCCGTAGGATCGGATAGTTGAATCATTGCTTGCTAGGTCTCTCACCGTGGGTTCAGTGTTGGGCTTTTCGCATTAATTTTGTTATATAGAGCAGGGAAGCACGGAGAATACCATATTGTTAATTGCAAGCAAACTTTGAGCATTAATTTAATTTCTGCTAACACATATGCTACAAAACTACGAGATACAAGCTAATACTCTCTTGGTTCATCACTAGCAGATGGTTCAAACTATGAGCATTTTATTTTTTTTAACAAAATATTCAGGAGATGTGAGGTAATTGTTATTTCATTTGAACTACAACTATAGATATTTACTAGTGTTCATTACCCCTTCTCAACTTCACTTTTGGTGCTGCTTAGCTAAGAGGAAAAATGTCTGCACTTGAGAGAAAAATTGTTCATTCTTTGGTGTAACTTGTTTAACCATCCATTGTCACAATCTTTTTGGCGGCTGAGGTACAAGGATCTGCCTCTTCCAGCATTTGAACCAACATTCTCATTGAGGGTCTTGAAGCTGGAATCTTAGCCGTGCACAATGTTGCTATTCTTAATACCTTCATTGCATCTTCTTTGAAATGCTTTCCAATGGCAGGATCCACCAATTTAAGTGCATTTTCTTTGTCCCTAAAATTGCTGCATACCCAATACACAATGTCCTTGTTCTCTCCAAACTCAGGTTCCATAGGCCTCTTCCCCGTTACCAACTCCATCAGGACTACCCCAAAGCTGTACACATCACTCTTCTCTGTCACCTTACATGTGTAGGCATACTCTGTCATAACCAAAATCAAAATGATCAGTTTTCAAGGACAATAAGCCAACAACTGAAAATTCCCCTAATACTATCCTAAAAAATTATAACAGAATAATTTTAAAACAATACTCATACTAAGCTCAATCGCACAAAATGAGTATATGATCCTTTATCCTTGTGTGGGTCATTTTTTGTTGCATTAAAGCATCATAACCAGACCTAACATGACAGTTTTTAATAAGGTGATTTAAAGCATACCAGGAGCCATGTATCCAAGTGTTCCAGCAATGACATGGGTCCAATTTCCTGCTCCTCCTTGCACAATCTTAGCAAGCCCAAAGTCAGCAATCCTTGGCTTCCATTGCTCATCAAGCAATATGTTACTGGATTTGACATCCCTATGTATAACAGGTCCAGCACACCCATGGTGCAGGTACTCCAATCCTCTAGCAGCACCCATTGCAATGTCATACCTAATATCCCATCCCATCTGAGTCTTTTTACAAGTGTGCAACCTGTCCCACAAGCTCCCATTTGGTAAGAACTCATACACAAGCAAGCTACTATCTTCACTTGTGATGCTACAATAGAGCTTCACCACGTTCACATGCCTTATAGAACTCAAAGTGGCCACTTCTGCATCATACTCAGGTGACCTGGAACTCCTTCTTAGCATAGCTGAGGTGCTCCTGCAATTTCCGCGGTCACTTGGATTTGAAGTCCATATATGTTTGACTGCAAATTCTTCCCCACTTTTAAGCACAACCCTATAAACATTTCCTGATCCTCCTTTTCCAATCAAATTCTCAGCCTTGATACCATCAATGATTTCATTCTCATTGAAGTTTATCACATGGTACTGCTTCACATTCCAAGAATTAGTCTTCAGTGGCTTCTCAAACTTGCTCTGCCTCAGTTTCCTGAAGAGGAAACATGCTGATGAAATAAACAGCACCACTAAAACAGCAATGAAACAGACAACAAGGTTTCTGAGTCGCCTGGAGCTGCCGGATTCCAGTGAACATGGTCTGAAATTTTTCAAAGTCTGGCTGCATAAGCCAGGGTTTCCCATGAATCCATCTTTGAAGGCAGAAATAGCCAGTGATTCAGGTATGGAACCAAACAACTGGTTGTTTGATAAATCAAGAAGGCTAAGTCTCAGAGACGATAAACTGGATGGAATTTCACCAGAAAGCCTGTTGGAGGACAAGTTCAATGAATTGAGGGTAGGAAGAGAGCCAATGCTAGCTGGTATTGCCCCAGAAAGAGAGTTACCAGCAAGGTTTATTTCATTAAGAGAAGTACAAGAACCAATAGAATCCGGCAAAATACCAGAAATATTGTTCTCATTCAAAGCAAGACTAGTTAGTTTTTTCAACTTGCCAATGGTTTCTGGGATGTGACCAGAAATTTGATTTGAACTTAGTTGAATTGATACCAAAGAAGAAGCTTTTGAGATTTCTAACGGTAACTCACCAGAGAATTGATTCTCAGATAAAAACAATTGCGCTAGAGATTTTGCTTTGGCAATATCAGATGACACGCGACCTTCAAATTTGTTCATTTTAAGATCAAGTAATTCTAGCTTTGGCAAACCCCATATACCTGAAGGAACAACACCCGAAAGTGAATTCCTACTTAGTCTGAAACGAGCCAAAGATGTGCAGTTTGCATATGTTTCTGGTATAGTTCCATTGAAGCTGTTGTTCAACAACGCTAGCTCAGTAATTTGGTTGTTGTTGCACAAGTGAGGTGGTATAGGACCAGAAAGAGAATTGTCTGAAACATCAATGAATTGCATCCCTACCCAGGAGCCAAGCTTTTGAGGAAGAGGACCAATGAGATTGTTACTGTAAAGAGAAAGTTCTGTAAGGTTTTTGAGATCTCCAAGCTCTTTCGGAACTTCACCTGAGAATTGGTTCCAAAAAAGCTGAAGGGATGCAAGGTTAGTCAAAGACCTTAGCTCAGAAAGATCACCTTCAAGATGGTTACTAGAAGCATCAAAGTAAACAAGATTGGTAAGGTTTCCAAATCCAACTGGGATTTTCCCACTCAAGTTGTTTTCATATAGCTCAAGTTGCCACAGCCTCTGAAGCTTTCCAATATCAGCTGGAATCTCACCAGACAAATAGTTGTCAGAAAGCTCAAGATTCTGAAGCTGAGTGAGATTCCCAATACCCAATGGAATATTCCCTGTGATGCTACAATTTGTGAGGTAAAGCCAATACAATTTTTCAAGCTTTAAGACCTCCAAAGGGAAAGGATTTTTTTCCAATAGGTTATCCCCAAGGCTCAGGAATGTGAGACTTGTTAGATTTTCCAATGATTTCCATGGAAATGCCCCAGAAATTCCACTTGCATTTAAATTCAAGTACTCCAACTTGTTCAAAGGTGACAAATCAGGCACTGCCCCGGTGAATGAATTCCCACCCAAATCCAAGTACTTCAAGTTTGTGCACTTCCTCAGCTCCTCACTGACCACACCATGCAAATAGTTTGACTCCAAAGATATCTTCTCAAGAGATTGAAGCTCGCAAATTGAGTCAAAAGGTAGAGTACCCACTAGTTGTTTCTGCGCAAGGTTGATTGCTGAAACAAAACCCTTGGAATTGCACACAATCCCATTGAAGTGGCAAGGAGAATTTGCCTGTGTCCAAGAACTGAAAACGTTTGCATTTGAAGTTTGGACAAAGGACTTGAACTTCATGAGCGATTGAAGCTCGTTTGAGTGGGAGGAAGTAACAAGGCAGAGGAAAAACAGAGCAGTGAGAATAGACACATGACAGAAAATTCCTCCGGCGAACATGCCGGCGGCGAAGGGTGGGTGGTTAGTGTTGCGTCAGTGTAAGAGTGACATAAGTGAGTAGAAATGGAAAGAAATGTAATGGAGGGTGGCTTGTAGGTTAGAATTTTGGGTTTGGTTTCACACAGAGAAAATGATCCACGTGCATGTAGAGAGACAAGATTATGAGCAAGTATGGACAAAGAAGGTTTCAACATTGACGGTGCTTGCTTTGCTCATGATGGGGTCGATGTTAGATATCAGTTGTTGCCTTGATGGAAGTTGGAAGATTTGATTTTGTGAATTGTGATTGATGCATCATCATGTCATGTGAGTAGATTTACATGATCTTTCCATCACTTTTTAATTGAATTTATGTGGGGTTATCATGTTCATAAAGAAGTGACATTAAAAAAAAATGTAAATAAATAAATATGAATGGTGTATCATATACCAGAAGCCAACAACCATTCGCAAAAAAAGTGAGCATGATAATTGTCAAAGAGTTTCGTGCTGTATGATAATATTCTTAATGTAAAATGTTGAGTGGACGTTTAAACGGTGAGGATGGATGAATGTTAATTATTACCCTTTTTAAATGCATTAAAATCAAACTACAAATACCATATTAAAATGATGGGCCAATTACATGAAAATCAAACCACAAAGACCAAATTCAAATGATGAGCCAATTACACGCACCAGAAAGGTGTTTAGGTTATTTTTATAAGAGATGAACTGTTTTTATTATAAACTTTTATAATTTTTAATTACATTATTTATCTTATCAATACTTATTTTCTTTTTATTTTTATGATATATATATATATATATTTGTAGTACAAGTAAAAAATAAAATAATAAATCAATAAATTTTATTTAAATTTAAATGGATAAAATTAAAATATAAATAATATTTTAAAGTAATTATATAATCACTTGATCATTTATGTATGTTTATATTCATACATTAGTCAAATATTTTCACCATAAAAAAATTATATACGTAAATATAAAGATAACAATATATTTTATATTACTTGAATGAAAATTAAATTTTTAAAATAAAAATATTTTTTGTAAAAATAAAAATAAAGCTTTGCGATTTCATAAATGCACCAGGAATTCAGCTTTGGGGGCTGTGGCCGCCGAAGTTGACTATATTGACCTGGCATTCCCACGAGAGTGTTGTCGTTGCTACCATCCATTTCGCCATTTGGGTCCATTTGATTGGGTGGTTTAAGCTATCAAAATTCTCTGTTTCTTCACACACAATCACAGTGATAAAACAATCACTTCGAGAGGATTTTGCATTTCCTTTTATTTTTATTTTATTTTTATTAAAACAATTATTTACTATCCCTGTTTTTATCTATATATTAAAAAAAATACATCAACAAAAGAATTTAGCAGCTATAATCTTTATAAAAAAAATTAACTATTTTTATTATTTAAATACATCATTTTTATTTCTTTTTTTGATTTTATTTTATATAAGATAAATAATATTGATAAAAATAATCATTAATATTATCTTAAATTTCAACATAAATAAATAAGTAGAAATAGCTTTTTAATAAATAAATAAATATTATAATTTCTTTTATAAATACGTAAAATAAAAATATATTAATAAAATAGATGATGCAATAAAATGTAATAAAAACTATTATAAAATATAATATTTGAATTTAAACTTTTAAAATATCAAAATTATAAAATAAGCAAGTAATGGTACATCTACTATGTATTTTAATTATTTTACAGTTTTTGTTTAAAATAGTCAGTTAAAACCAGTCAGCGAGTCAAATAATTGAAACTATTTAATTGCAGTTAAATAATTGAATTGTAAATCGGAATCATTATTTGTTCATCCATCGATTTAATTTTAAAAATATTTATATCAATATTAAAATTTTATATAAATCATGAATTAAATAATTTTGTATTGATCTAAATTTTTGAAAATATAATTTATATGATCTAAATTTTTAATATTGATTTTAAGATAAAATTATTTAATAAGAATTGATAAACAGTATAATATTTACTATAACTAACTCAACTGTTTAAATTAACGAGTCTTGTAATAAATATTTTATTATTATTATTATTATTATTATTATTATTATTATTATTATGCTTTCATATTTTATGTTTCGTAAAAGTTGTTTAATAACATTACAAAATAGTTGTCTCTTGCTAACATTTTAATATTGAATTATCTGTTATTAATAAAGATTTTTTAAACAAAAACTAAAATACTAATATAAAAAATGTGAGTCTATACTAATATTAAAATATATTATATTGATAAAGAATTTTATTATTATAAAATATTAATATATATGAGCAACATATAAATATTAGTAACACCTATTGTTTATTATTTAAAACAATAATTTGTTTAGTGTAATAATACCCTTTTTTTGTTAATTTTCATATAAATTTGTTTTAAATTATTTTATATTTTTAATTATTTTTTACCTGGTTGTAAAAAAATTATAACAATAGCTTAACAGAGATTTTAATAGATAATTTTATTGTAAACGCCATACGATAAACTCAAGATATTTTTAATATGAATTTAATTTTGATTAGTTTACTCCTACATTATAAAATCGAATCATCATTCTTTAATAATAGTAATTTTGGAAATTTTATTGGTATGTTTGAATTCTCATTAATTTATGCAGTTTTTTTCTGCTTTAAATTTTTTATAATTTTTATTCTTTTTAGTATTCCTTTTTAATGTTAATTTTAAGCTAAGTTAAATTTTATATATTGATATACTATATTAAATTGAATTTTTTTTAAAATAATTTAAATTTCAAGGTTATTATAATTTTAACTAGTATTAATTTAAAATTTGACATATCATGTTAACAAAATTGATATGCCTTAATTTTAATTTTAATATAATAAAATATTCATTATTAACAATAAAAATATTTATCTTTTTATTTATAAAAATTATTTAAATTTAAAAATGTCTGTATGATTTAAAGAAAATATAAGTATTTAACAAACTTTTATATTGTGAACAATCATTTATTGTTACTTGTTATATCATTAGAAGTTATTAATATATAATATAAAGTGAAAATATTTTTATGATAAGCTTATGCAATGCGCAAGAGTAACATAGTAGTTTGGTAGAAAATCAGAACTCAATTCTTTTGCTTTAATAATTTTAAAAGAATCGAAAATCAGTGGGTAGAGAATTGTGATGCTCGGATTAGAAGAATGTAATTATTGAAGTTGAAAGCGCAAAGCGATGAAAGATAAGTATATCTAATTTTAACTATTCATTGACCATAACGATACAATGATGTTACCATATTCCTCATACAATTATATGATGCTTCAATGCAAGTGTACTTGAGTATACTAACTAACTGTAGCCCTCATTGTTTCTTTGAAATAACAATTTGAATATATAATGATCGAATCGGAAGCCGATCAATATGTTTGAATTAAATGTTATTAATTTAGTGTAATTCGGATTAACTTGATGATTTTTTTTAAAAAATTAATGAATAAGTAAATCAGGCAACTTAGTTAGATTAAAAAAAATTAAAAGTAAATACAAATAAAAATTTTATTTTAAAATTATCTTGTTTAATGTTAATAATAATAAAAATATAAGAACTAAAAATATAATTTAGAAATTAAAGAATTAAATTTAATATTTTTTATAATTTTTAATTTTTAATTTGATCTTAATTATAAGACTTTAATTATTATTTAATTTCAATCAATTTTTTTAAAATTAAATTATCAATCTATAATAAAAAATTTTAAATCATGCAAAAATATAATATTAATTTTAAAGCATGATTTATTAATTAATTAAATTATTTTATATATATAATATTTTTTTATTTAATTTAATAAAAAAATATTTGGTAACAACATGCCGGCTGCTACCTCGTGAACAAAGCCACTACCACACATAACCACTATACAAAGGCAATAACAATTTAACAGAGAAATGACATTATCAAAAATTAAAATTTATGTTTCTTGAATAGGCCAAGAATTAAGCAGACGGAACACAGTGGTGAACGGACAAACTCTTTAAAAAATTACATTTATCTTAAAATTTTATATAAAAAAATATTTAAATAGAGTATAAAAATAATTTTAAAGTTAGGTTGCTTTATAATAAAATTTATTAATTATTTGATAAATTTAGAATTTAAATTTAATTTAAATTTTAAATAAAAAATTTAATTATTTATGGGAATAATTTTATAATTTTCTTACTCTAAAATAAAATTTTATTACATAATAGTTTAAAATTTATCTTTAATTATATTTAAATTTAAAATTAAATTGAATAAAATATTATATGATCATTGTTTAGTAATTGGATTGATTAAAGATTAAAATTAACTGATGATATCTGAGACTGTGATATAAAATTTTAGATGTTTAGGAATGTATATTTATAGATTATATTCATAAATTTTGAAAATATTATAAAGTTGTATATCTTTATGTAAATTATAGGAGATATAATATTTAAATGTGAAGATATTAGAGAAAAATTTTAAAAGAGAATATCATTTAATAAATTTTAAATTATATTGATATATTCTCATATAGTAAATATAAGAAATAACTAATTAAAAAGTTTGGTAAAAAATAAAACTATTTATTATTTTATAAAAATATTCAAAATTTAATATCTTATATTAGAAATTAATTTATAAAATTGTTATAACTTAATTCGTTAGATTATCCTCTGATTAGATAAAACGAAAATAATTAGTTTTATTTCCTCTAAATAATTTCTTAATAAATTAAAAAAATTATTAATAATTTAATTTTATACTTTTTAAGAATGATTTCTATAAAATATTGGTCTAAATTTTAAAAAATATTTATTGAAAGTTGAGAACATCATTTAATTTATTAAAAGGTACATAATTAAACATGATATATATATATATATATATAATTAAATAATAAAATAATTGATTAAAGACTATGAGATCCTTACTTTTAAAAAGAATGTGGAGCCTACAAGTGTGATAGAAATAAGAATTAGAATAATTTGTTAACATGCATCATTTGCATAAAAGTGTTTCGTAAATTGTAATGGAAGATAATCTGCAAGCCCTTCTATGAAAGGTGCTGAAAAATATAAGGATTGACTCACATGAAAGTAGACCAGACAATTCATGATAATGGAATCTTTCGAGCTTAGGGAGTATGTGAGCTAGGTTTGAACCTCCTAATAGCCTAAGATTGTTTCCTATAATCGGATTGTTTTAGTCGGACTTAATCGTCTTGACAAGACCCTAATACTATTACCGATCAAGCAATTTTGAAATTTTGTGAAATGTAATATCAAATAATAATAATAATAATAATAATAATTAAGTGGCATTCGGTAGCCGCATGCACGCTGCCACTTGCCCCGCCACACACACTCGCACAACATTATTAAAAGGGGAGAGGGCAATTGAATTGCAATTGCAATTGCAATTCACAATTGTGAATCAAATTGAAGGCAAATTTGGGGTCAAGCAGTAAGCAGACAAAGGCGCAGCAAAGACTTGAGACTTCATCGAACAAAAGTAAAAGAATTACATCGATTTTCAAATTTCATGCAAGAGAAGTAGATTCGAATAGAGTATAGGAGTAGTTTTAGAGCTTCCTTACTCTAAAATGAAATTTAGTAATTGTGTAATAAATTTAGAGGTTAGATTTAATTATATCTGAATTTAATTATAGATGAAATTTAATTGTCTATAGGAATAGTTTTAGAGCTCCTTAGTCTAGGATAAAATTTGAAATTAGATCTCAGTACCTCTATTATTTTGATAAAGTTGTAAAAATGTTTGGGCCCACATGCATTTGTATATTGTAAGGATGACCAACTTTAGATTAGTGAAGATTATTGTGGTAAACGACATAATAATTTCAACTTATTCTTAAGTTTGTCATTGTAGAGATTTGTGGAGGAGAGAATAGAATAATCTCATTCATACATTGCGTATGATGATTGTTGTTTGATAATTCGTTGAGCAGGTTAAGGAATTTATTTGTCCTCTACGTTAAGGTGTAGTTTAATGCACTGCTCCTATATTTATTCTTACTTGAATTAAGTGTTTCACTCTCCTCTGTTATATTCTTTATATATAATTACGACTTCTTAAAGAGTCTACAACATGGATCACCCTCTTTTCGATGTTGAGGTGATCATCGACATAAAAAGCAGATAAGAAATTCTCATTCTATGAACAGGGGCAACGACTATAATGCAAGAGTATCAATTCGAAGAAAAGAAGCGGATCACTGTAGTTCTAGTTAGATATAATAAACTAATGTTGTATGTTTTTATCTTATCACCCTAATCATAGTAGCCTAGATTACTTATATTTTGAGATTGTGAGACTGATGTATTTTGAATGAGGATGTATATATATGTATTTATTTACTAGGAGATTGTTTATTCAGATATATGTATAATTGAAAAATCAGGTACATCATGAGCGTACGACTATTCTGTACTAGTACGTATACATAAAGAATGATGTGCGAGTCATGTTAAGAGAATATAGGTAATTTGAGGTTATGACATAAAACAATGATGATGATTTTAATGTAGTCAAAAACATGCTATGATTTGAAATTGGATCCCAATACTCTCAATATTTTGATAAAGTAGTGAAGATGTTTGGGTTCACATACATTTGCATAATGTAAGGATGACCAAATTTAAATTAGTAAAAATTAATGCAATAATCCTAACTTAGTTGAGTTTGTCATCATAGAAACTTGTGAAGAAAATATAATAATTTCATTCATACATTGCATAAGATGGTTGTTTTATGATAATTTGTTGAAGAGGTCAAATAACTTATTTGTCATTTATGTTAAAATATAATTTAATGCATTGCTTCTACTTCTACTTTTACTTTTACTTAATTGAAGTTTCACTCCCGTTTTTTATTAAAGAAGTTCTCACTTTGTGATCATGGATAACAACTATAATGCATGAATACCAATTTGAAGAAGAAAAGTGAATCATATAGCTTTTAGTTTAAATAGGATAACTTAATTTTATACATATCTATCTTATTACTTTAATCATAGTATCCTAAACTAATTATATTATAAGATTATGGAACTAATATAATTTGGATGAATATATATATATATATATATATATATAATTTGTTTATTTTGATATACTTATGATTGAAAAAATCAAGTACATAAAAAATGTACGATTATTTATAACTAATATATATATATATATATATATATATATATATATATATATGAAATGAAATGTGAGTAATATTAAGAAAATTATGTAATTTGGAAGTGTGAGAATCTAAATTTTAAATTAATTTAATTATATTTTTGATTTGTAAGTTTATATTTTAAAATATTAATTATTTAATTATATTTTAATTTTTAATTTTTAATTTTTTATAACAAAATTTTAAATTTTATTTAATTAAATATTTATATAATAATAATCATTTTTATTTTTAAATATTATTATTTTATAAATAATATTAATTTATATTTTTTAACATTTAAATATAAATTTTATAAAATTTAATATATAACATTGAAATAATAATTTACTAATTTAATCAATAATTTATTAATTAATATTTTGATTAAATTAATTTTCGAATGAATTTTATAACAAGAAATAAAAAAAATAGAAGAGATAAAAAATTATAAAGGCACAGTCTTCTAATGATAAAAGCGCAATTGTCACTTTCTCGTTGACCTTTACATGCTATTAGGTCTTTTCCATTTAAAAGAAAAATCAATAAACCATGAAAGGATTTCCAGAAAATAAAAGTCTGCCAGGAAAAAATTAAAAAAATTGCATCGTTGGAATATCTTACACGTCATTTGTGAACAGATTACATCAAATGGTTGAAAAGTAATATCTTGATTTTACATATACCTACCATTACCAACAAAAAAGGATATGCCTACTTACCATCTTTGAATCATATACAGTTCATAGTTTAAGCTCTTGTGTAGTTGTGTTGTTATTGTACCAAAAATATTAAGTAATGTTAAATATATTTTATGTTTTTATTATTTAATTTTTTATTTATAATTTTTTATTTTTATAAATTTAAATAATAATAATAATATTTTTTTATTTTTATTTATAAAAATAAAATAAATATTTTAACAAATTAAATATCATCTTAATTTTATCTACGGTGATATTGACACTACGTGTTTAGATTCTACAAGTTAGTAAGGGATTTGATATGCGAATTTTTTTTAATTATAAATTATTATTTTAATTTGTTATATTTTTAAAATTTTTTATAAAAATAATAAATAAATAAAATAAAACTCCTTTTTTAAAAATAAAAGTAAAATCTTTTAAAATAAAGATAAATAAAATATTATTTTTTTAATAAAAATTATGTTTCTTATAACATCCTATTTTTCTGTCTTCTCTCGGTAACTTCTATTTAGAATAAGTTCAGTTATTACTGAAAATTATATATTTTGACCAGAAGAAAGTTCTGTATAATATAAATATTTAGTATTATATTAAGCATATTTTTACGATTTTATAAAGATAATTTGTTATTTTTATTAATTAATAAAATATTTATAGCTAATAGTGTAGCTCCAATCAATATTTTTATAAATATGAAAATGTTATAAAAGTAAAATCTTAATTCTAATTTCAAATCCTGTTTATTAAATTATTTTAAAAAATTATCTATTTAAATTCAGTTCTTTGTCTATTTTAGAAGTTAACACATGCATAGTATAAATTTTTTTAATATTTTTAAAAATCATTTGAGTGTTGAAAATTTTTATGGGATGTTAAAGCTCATTTTTAAATATATTTAAAATACAAATTTGGGGTTCATCAATATGATAATTTAAGATATCATAAAAATATTATCAAGGTTAAAGTTGAAGAAAAATATATTGAATATGGGTTTGTCTCATATATAAAAATTAGCATATCAAAATTTTTACGTCAAAGAAAATTACCCAGTAAAAATAAGGTTATTTTACTTTAATAGTTAAAGTAGGAATAAGAGATGATAAATTGTCATAAAAAATTTGATAAATTATCATTCTTTTTTAAAATGTAAGAACACTTAACTCACCTTCCACCAAATAGTAATAAGTTGTTATTGTTGAAATATAGGTTGAGATTTCATAAAATTGATAAACTAAAACCCTTTTTTGTTGAATTCTCCTCGGAGGGAGCACACCTTGAAGGGTTGTTGTGCATGCACCCTTGAAAGCACATCTTTGACTCAGCAAGTAAGCATCAATGGAGGACACAAGCCACCCTTAGATGTATAACTCTTCTCTTCTTTAGTTAGCCTACGCCCTTGAATGATATACTTCTCTTGCTTAAAAACCTAATAATAACAAGTTAGTCAGAGTTTAATGAGAAGGGTAAAGTTAAAAGAAGATGGTTATCTAAGATAATTACCTTAAGTGAATTAATAACTGTTAAACGATAAAAATTTTACCTGGTAAATTGCTTGAGTGAATTCCTAATTCATCTAAAATAATTTCTTTCAAAGAAAGATTATGGAAGAGTAATTAATGAAAAATATTTTGTTATTCAAATTGAGAAATAATTAGGAACTAAGAAGCTAAAGAACTGGATTGAATTCTTAATAGATAAAATTGTTAAAATAATTCTAATTAATAACTATTATAATCTTTTATAAAATATTTTAAAATATGTCATGAAAATGTAATGAGAAACTTTAGTCTCTATTGTAATTGCATGTCATGAGAACTTCTTACTATATGAATTGTGTAAACTATCTGAAATGATACCTATGAAACTTGTGTGAGATGGATGAATTTATACCTATGTAGTTTGTATACATTATGTAAAATGATTTCTATATGACTTAATGAGATATGCGAATTTGTGCCTATGTAGTTGTATGAATTTTTTGAACTGTATCTATCTGACTTGTGAAAACTTTATAAATAAATTGTTTATTTGGATGTTAGATAAGACTTATGAAACAAGCTTCATAATAATTAAAAAAAAAATTGGTATTTTAAAAATATAAATTTTCGGTTAATAACATTGTTAAATTCTTATATAACCATCATCATAATTATTAAAGATATATTTATAAAATATTTATGATAAGAATATTTTTATCATTTTTAAAGATAAATTTATTATAATATAGAATATATTAAAAAAAATTATTAACAAGCTACAATTATATATTTATACAATCAACATCTATTAACATAATATATTAAATCTAATATTTATACTAATTTAATAATTTTTTATAAAATATAAGACTTATTAATTCAACTATATATTAAATTAGTATAAATGTTAAATTTGATATTTAATATCAATAAATATTTATATATATATATATAATGAGAAAGAAAAAAAAAGAGAAATAGATAAAAAAAATTCAAAATTCATTCACATTCCATATAAGTTTAATATTTACATGAACTTAACAATTTTTTATAGAATATAAGATTAATTAATTTAATTATTAAATTATTTTATAATATTTTTATAATCATGTATTTTAGATTTTAAATAATTTAAATATTTATAGATATGATATTTAGATATTGATATTTATATATATATATATATATATATTTAAATAATATATTAGATATTAAAAAATTTAAAAATAAAAAATTTATTAATTTTTATTTTATATAAAATTATATTTATATATAATTTATTTAATAAAAATATTTAAATTAACGGTTAAATTAATAAATATTATATTTTATAAAAAATTAAATTAATATAAATGTTAAAATTTAATATTCAGTGTTCATATACCATATATATTCATCATAAATTTAATATATGAAATTATTACTAACATTGTTAAATCAATTAAATATGATGTTAACCAAACAATTAATCTCCTAAAATAATATATCTCAGTTCTAATCAAGTATAGTTTATCTTTCTAAATTTGACTTCCATGTCTATGATAAAGTTGTGTTGTCTTTTCAGTTGCTGTCATTAGGGTGCTTGTCGGACAGATTTAGATCGAAAAAGCTTCACCATTTATGAAAACGTTTCTATTTTTATTCGTTCACATTATTTTAGATATAGATAGTTAATAGCAGGTTAAGGTAGATGATATAAATAATTAAAAAAATTTCGATTCCGGCAACGGCCATAAAATTTGACAAAAAAAAGTTTAAAAAAAATGTGACTACAACAAAAATGGAAATGAAAATTGAGATATTGAAAAGATAAAACAATCTTATAAATTTTAAAGAGATAAAAACATGAAATATGATAAGAAAATCATAAATTTCCACCAAATAATTATGAATTTGGACGAATATTTATATCGTCAATCAATTTTAATTTCCTGTGATGTTGCCGTGCGTCGGTTTCTGAGAGTTTTAGTTGGACATTGCTTCTTCTCACCCTTAATTGTTATGTTTAGCATTTCATGAATTAATTATAGAAAAAAATAGTTAAATAAAATTTATATTCTTACATATTTAATTTATTTATATTAAAGAGACAATATAAATATAAAATAAATGACTCAACTATAATAATAATTAAATAATAAAAGTTACATAAATATAAAATGATACGCGTAACAGTATATTTGGAATTATAATTAGACGTGTCAATTCACTCTTCTTTTAACTTTTTTAGATTAACTACGTCTATATCAACTACCTGAAAGTTAATCTAATTTAAATGATATGGTTTTGAGTTGGAACGATATATATATATATATATATATATATATATATATATATAATATTTTAAAAGAATAATTTTATTGATTTAAATAAAAAATTTAATGAAAAAATGTTCCAAATAAATAAATAGAAACTTATTCAGATTAACCCACTGTTATTAATAATAATTTTGGGTTCAGTCTCGTGGATTGAAATTTACTATCCATTCCAACTCGTTGCAGGATGAAAGCCAACCGGGTTATTTCATGGATGCAGTACTTTTTTTAATTGAATTTTTAATTTTTAAATGAATTTAACAATATAATAATTAAGGTGTAAATAAAATCATTACTTGACATCATATTTGAATATAATTATATTCTTACATTAATGCATTGTGTATCAATGTATTTAATATACCAAAAATTTAATGGAACCCATCACAAATATCTTCAATGCCTAACTAGATCTTCATATTGCATTTAATACGAACTCCTGGTTTAATATAAAAAATCGCCTAAATAAACAATCATTTTAAAAATAATATAAGAACAATAAAAAAGAATCTTTCCTAACCCACATATCAATTTTGGACTGATAGTGTTTGTGTGTGATTTTTATTGCTTAAAAGTTAAAATTGTTAGAAAAGTTAAAAAAAATACTATTTAAGTATATTTAGGTAATATTGTATAAAAAGAATTAAAAATACATTATTTATGTTTATAATGGAAAAAGTTTTTTTCAATAAGCTTTAAAAGTTGTTAACATATTTTTTTAATATTTTTATTTTATCTTCAATAACTAAATGTTTTAAAGATAAAATAATTAAATAATTTAATTTTTTTTATACTTTTATCATAAAAATAATATTTTTATACAATCGAAATAAAATTATTATTTTAAAATTATTTTTCACATAACATATCTAAACATAAATTTTATTTTTATAATTAATTATAATAAATTAGTTTATTTTTTCGGGTAATGCAAAAAATTGTTAAACTGTAAATCTAACCAGATTTAGATTACCCTGAATTTTCACAATTAAACCTACTCCATTACATGGATTATTCAGGATAAGGATAATTCACCCGGTTCGTTCATTTTGACGAGATAGAATCTTCTCCGATAAATGAAAAGTTTCATTCCGAAAATAAAGAGAGGGTGAATATATCTATAAGATTTCGTATGTCGGTAATATACATATATATATATATATATATTGAACTGTTAATACATGTAAAAATAAATTAAAAAATAGAAAGAAGTTAAGGAGAATTTTAAATTTTCTTCTTATTATAAATTATTTATACTTTTTTTAAAACACATAAAAAAATAAATTATTTAAATAAATAAAAATAGATAAAAAAATTATTTTAATGAATAAAAAATATTAATAATATAAAATTTATTTTATAAAAATTTTTAAAAAATAAAATTTAACTTTATAAATGTTTTTTTTTTATTGTACATTTTATTAATTTTTTATAAAAATTTAATAATTTAACATAAATAAAAAATATTTTTTTCTTTTATTTTCATTTAAAATAGGAGCTCAATTTTTATGTAGATTTATATGCAAATAACTGATAAAATCATTTTTCATATTTTTCTTTTTTTCTCTTTTCTTACCAATTCCATCAAGTTCAGTGCATCGTATCTGACTATTATAACCGTAGTCAATCCTCACTGAGGTTGTGGGGCCATTTGCCCAACAAAAGCCACTGACTGAGTGTCCGTAAGATTAGACAAAGAAAGTCAAGGTAAACAGAATTACAGAGATACAGCTGGAAGTTTGGAATTTTCTTCTAAATTCTATATCTGTAATGATGTATAAATTTATAAATATGTAATATTTTTATTATTATATTTTAAATAATGTAAATTATATTTAATAATATTATTAAATAATTTTTTTAGTTATATTACATCATTTTTTCTAAATAAATAATTATAAATTAATTAAAGAATACAAAAATATTTCTTTAATATTTTAAAAAACATTTTATAAAATTATGAATATTATAAAATTGCGTGTTTTAAATAATATAAAATTATGATATTAAATAATTTTTAAATGATATTAAAATGGTTATTTTATTAAATAATAAATTGCAAATTTTTTTAATCTTTCAATATTTAAAGAACTTAATATTAAAAATATTTAAAAAACTAGATTAATGTATAGTGTAAATTTGTTTGTGTATATTATTTTTCTATATGGTAATCACTAAATATTTAAAAAATTAATTTTTAAACTAATTTATATTTATCTAATCTCACAAAAAAATGATTCATAATATATGTTTGTAATTCATATTGATACCACCGTTAAAAATATTCAATCTAATACTCTTTTATAATATAGTCTCATGTAAAAAAAAATCAAAAGAGTTTGAATGTAAATAATTTTCATTTCATTCTCTTTCATTTATAAATTTTAAAATTTCAATTAAATAAAAAACATATTATTATAAAAAAAATTAAATATCTTATACTTTTCAATTCATAAGTATACTAATATATGTTTCGTAGAACCGTGTAATTTTATTATTAAAATATGAAAAGCAAAAGAAATTATTAGGACTATAAGAATAAATTTATATCTAATTAAAAATATTCAATAGGTATTATTTTATCTATTCAAATACACACATGTATATAATAAGAATTTTTTTACTTACTAAAATATATTTTATTTATTATAGTTTAATAAAAATTTAAAAATTCAATCATAAATAATTAAAAAGTAAATTTAAAATGTTAGAATACAAAATATTAAAACGTGTATAGATGGAATAAATATAAAAATAATGAATAAAAATATATAAATAAAATAAATACACAAATAATGATAAATATGAAGCAAGACATCTTTAAAATTTTAAAAAATTATATCTAATATTTTTAAAAATTATATAATATTTTTAGTGAAAGAATTTTAATATTATATGCATAGATAAGTTCTTGTGATATGCTTGAACACAGCGAAAATTATAGCCTTTGGTTGGATCATCAAGGTCAACATCTCCAGCCCAGAAAAGAAGGGGTTCGGCCTCAAAGACAAAGTTTTCAATACACATCAAGGATGGAAAATGATTAAATTTCGGATTATTTAAAAAGAAATTAAACCTACTAATTTAATTAAGTAAATATAAGCAATGTAGTAATATTATTATATAAGTTGTTTTCGCATTTTTTATATTGTTTTATTTTAAGATTTATATTCATCCATCTATAAGATCTATTAGTTTATTTAACATATAAGTTTCTTTTAATTAATAAAGTAGATTTTTAAATAGACCTGTAAAAGTTGACTTTTAAAGAGATTAATTTGTATATTAAAAAATAGTTCATATCAAATAAATAAATTATACTTTAATTTTAATTTTAAGTTAAACTAATCTTTGATCTTATAAAGCTTAATCCAATCTAATCTATTTTCACTCCTAATATATATTAAAGATATTCTTCCTTCCCTCCGAATCGTTGAGATTATTGAGATGAATTTTATTTGTTCCAAAAAATAATTTCAATACTCATGACAATTTATTTTAAAGAAATATAACTATTTGCCAATCTTGTTGGACTTTATTGATAAATTTTCTATATTAACTTACTAGTACAAAATGTTATCTTGTAATTTTTTAATTAAATGATAATACATATCAAAATAAATATATTTTAACTATTTAAAATTTAATCAATTCTTCATATAATTATATATTCTAATCCCATGTGACATTATGATTAGTGTTTTTATTATTTAGTGTGATGGAAATTCAAAAACATCTTAATTATGAATCAGTTTAGGAAAGAATTAGTTACAAGGAATGCAAATGGTGGCTGGTCAAAATTCTTAGAGCCATGTTCATTTGAGGCCTAAAATAATAATAGGACAAGGTTTAGAAAAATCAAGTTTGGGAAGAATTTGCATGAAGGAAAAAGATTGGCATACATGTCAACTTCTTGGTTCCCATTTTTCTTTATCCCTTCATTAGGGCCTGTTTATCTCAACTTCTTTTATGAGATTTTTTTTTGGGGGGGGGGGGGGACTTTTTAAAATTTTTTTAGTGATTTTATAAATTTTTTTATGCATGGGAAAAACTAAAAACAGAGAGAACTAAGCGCTAATGGTGGGTAATCTATCACCTAGCTGCAAGGTGTCTACGGCAAAAGGAGGGATGTGCCATATCGCCATTCGATCCTCTTGATGGGCTCCTAGACGGGCCCGCCAGTCACGCTTTACACGCACAATCTGGACAGACCATCCCCTATCAGGCTAATGAAGACGCGAGTTTGCAGACTGCAAGAGTCTCAGCTCATCTTCCGCCTTTATTAAAATTTCAGATTTCTTCCTTTGGTTTGCTTCCGATCACACCCCACCAGTTCAAATCAAATTTCTTCGATGAGTTATATGAATTTCAAAACCAGAAGCTCAAAATTCATCCATGTTCATTTCAAAATTTCAGTCAAACTGAAGCTTCCACCATTGCCAAAGAATGCTGCTTGATCATGTCTATTTGACATGCTAAGTCTGTTTTAGATTGATAGGAAGGTGGCAAAACTTGCTGCAGAGAAATAAGCTGCTCACCTGGGTTTAAGGTTGCTAACTTAGGTGCTGCTTAACAAGATGAATTCACTATCTTCTGTTATTCATCTTTATGATGACGAGAAGTCCCTTGATGTCATAGCTGATGTCAATCACATGGGCACCGGTGCAGTGATAATTTTCTTTACATTATCTTTGCAATTGATTACCTAATAAATTGCATAAGGAGATCTCACACTGCCTATTGCTCAAAATCCAATTTCCTTCCTCTTATGCTGGAAAATTAAATATGTAAAAGGAAACTAACATAATAAGAATAATTAAACACTTTGCAGCTATAACTAATGAGAGATAGCATTAAATCGTGCATTAAATATAATGAAACCCTTTGCAGCTATCGTTAATTTGAATAGTTCTAGAAATATTCCAGCTATCTCAAAAGAAGTGGACGCTAAGAAACAAACTATGGTAGGCAAATAAAACAAATTTCTCATTGCTTGACATTTATACAAGTTTGTTAGCTATTGTGTACGTATCAAAAGTAATATAAGAATATCTTCCCATCTCTATACTTCAATTCCTTATAGAGGTGTATATAAAATCGACCCCTTACAATGTAAAGAAACTGGACGGAGGGTGAACTATCGGTGTCTTTGACATTGACACATTCCCAGTCAGCAGATTCAGCGCCACGGTATCCTCCCCAACAGGAGGGTTTAGCCGCTTAACTCTCTCTGGTACAACTTTATCACCATCAACCTTAGCCAGAACCTCAAAGTGCATCGTCACGGTTTCCGGCTTAGTCCTCCACTCTGGGAAACCCTCTAAATTAGCATCTCCTTCCTTCAGCTTCTTCTCAGCTTCAAAACCCATCTTCACGAACGTCTGAGCAGAGACATCTGCCTTCAACAACCTAAAGGAACCCTTCTTGTTAGCCTTGGGACCAAGCACGGAATGAAGCAGTTTCTCAAAACCCAACAAATTGGCATTTGACCCGTTAAGGGAAGCAAGAGGCCACAATGTGGCAAACTTGGTCGGGGTAAGCAGTGTGGGAGCTTCACCCTGAACATCAACATTAGACAAATCCTCAATTGCTTTGGTCTTAATCGGCGATGACAATTCCACAAGACCAGGTGCAAGACGTTTGAGCTTCAACCTGCTATCAGAAGAAGGTGATGTTGAAGAAGGGGCTGCAAGTGATGTAGGGCCAACAATTCTGAGTGACAAGAGTGGAGCACTCTGGGCACGAGAAGCATGGCGAAGATGTTCAGCCAAGGTTAGAAGACCAGCAGCAAAACCGTTCTGCGTTCGGTTTAAGGGAAGAGGCAAATCAAGGGGTTGGCGAAGACTAACTGATCTTGCACCTTTCACGGTAACCACTGCACCCTCAGCCAATATCACTTTCCTCAACACACCAGCATCCACATCATGCTGCAAAAACCAATTCAACATTTGATTTCAGAACAAGTCCTTTTAACACACAAATTCAATTCCTAACAGCGCGAAAGAAACTAAAATCATCAATAAAAAAGGTTCAATTCAAATTCAAGCAATAGCGGCAACGAATAAAGGAAGGAAGGGCTTACAGGGAGAGAAAGTCTCATGTCTTTGGCGTCGTTAATCCAAAGCTCCATGGGCCCAGCGAGCTGGAACGGGGCTAAAACGGGTAACCCGTTACCGGAAGAGCGTTTCTCAACCAAACCGTTTTGTTCCTCGACCTGAAAAATCGGAAGATCCACGAAGTCCCATCGGTTCACGTCTTCGAGAAGCTTGAAGGGAATAACCTTTTGATCGATCTCAACGTCGAATTGGTACTCCACGGAATGGCCCACCTGAGCCTCTCTCGGGTCGAACCCCATAATCTTGATTTCATCCTCCGCTGTAAACCCTAACCCTTTCACGATGGTTTCCTTCAAATCCTACACATTACATAAAACCCAAACATTAGATTCAAAACCTCAGATTGTGAAATTTCAAGCAAAAAGGGGATTAAATGGGACGTACAGAAATAGCCTTGGGGTAAGGGATATCAGAAGCGAGGGAAGAATGAAGAAGAAGCAAGGCAATTCCAAAGGGAAGAAGCGATTTCATGGTGTGATACCGGACAGCGGTGATGCGCCTCGCGAATTCGAGTTGGAATGAATTGTTTCCCGTTAGGGGATGAGGGAACGGACAACAAATATGATATTTCGGGGTCGAATGGAAGGTTCTGGTGTGATGACGTGGACCAATGAGAATCGAGAAAGTTATTTCTGGAGAATGTGATTGGTCATAATTCGTGGAGGTTGAAACGTGCTAATAGTGATGAGAATTTTTTCGCCGCGAGGATTCATCTTTTAACTCTAATCTTTTCGAATAACGCGGCTTTAATCTCGCCGTGCCTTCCAGGATAAGTCGTTCGCCAACGACGACGTTTTAAACTCTCTCTAATTTCGTAAAAACTTGCAGAATGATAATTGGCGTCGCCCGGACTCGAACCGGAGACCTTCAGTGTGTTAGACTGACGTGATAACCAACTACACCACGACACCTTGTTGGTCTTTTACAAGACAACAAAATTTATTATTAAATATTATTAAAGAGAATATAATTTAATTTGCAAAAAATGTAGTTGTTACTATCTAAATGTGTTTGGTATTTAAATTATAATTTCAATATAAAATATATTTTTAAGATAAATAAATTTTTAAATTATAATTAAAAATAAATAATTATTTCCTATTTTTATTTTTTCTAATAATTGATTAAGTTAATATAAAATCAACAAATATTAACTTTGTATCCTAAGATAACTAGTTTTTATTTTTATCCTAAAAAATGAAATAGATTATCTTAATCATATTTAACCTAAGTTATTTAATTGTAAAATTTATTTTATATAATAAATAATAATAACAAACAAATATTAAAACAATCTCTTAAAATATCCAGTCAAAACATATACTAACTAGATTAGATAATAAAACATGGTTTTGGTTAGTTATACGGCTAAAAAGTCAATCCAATGGTTGGAAAAAAAAATATTTCAAAAATTTTACATAAAAAATGATTTTTATATTTTTGAAATAATTTAAAGGTTTTAAATTTAATTTTTATTTTAATTGAATAATTTAAATTTTTTATATTTTAAATTAATTATTTAAATAAAATAATATAAACTCATACCTTAAAATAAATGATTATTTATTTATACTTATCCATAAATATTTTATTTTATAGATTATAATAAATTTTTTAATATCAAAAATTAAAATTAATTTGTTAATTTAATAAGATAAGAAAATATAAAATATAAAATAACAAAACTGATCTATTGATTTGGATAAGATAAGAAAATTATATGATAGGAATATTTGATAAAATATGATAAGATAAAATTAGGATATAATATTTTTTTATCTAATTATTTCATGCTATATTTGATGCTGTTTATGAAAATAATAAATCCGATAATATTAATTTATCTTATTTAATATGTTAAATAAATAAATAATAATAAAGTGATTTATAAATTATATTTAAAGAAAATTATAATATTAAAAAATGTTTAAAATATAATTTTTAAATAATATTAAAAATTAATACTAAAATTGTATTTTTAATTTTCTATAATTAAGATGTAAAATGCTTTTATAATAAAATATGATTAAATAAAAAATTTAAAACTATATTTTATAAAAAGAGTAAACTGCTTTTCATATTTTTTTTTAAAAAAATATTATTAAATTTTTTTATGATATATTCATAAAAATATTAAAATTATATTTTATAAAATAATTAGATTTGATTTAATTAAATCTAAAATTTTAAAAAATTCGAAACGAGAAAGAGATAGATTATGAAATATTTCTAAATTTTTATAATTTTAATAAAATTAAAAATATTATTTTAGTACATTAAAATTTTAATAAAAAATTTTAAATTATCAGTTTTATAAAAAATATCAAACAAATATTTTAATATTTAAAATTGCCTAATAAAATATTTTTTACTCATTAAATCCTCCCCAACATAAGATAAGATAATTTATTAGTTATATATAAAAGTTTCTACCAAAAGAAAAGAAAAATATATGATACAATAAATAATATAAAAACAATAAAAAAATCGTATAAATTTATTTTTATATATAGTAAAAATAACACTATCCCTAAAATTTAAAAGATCCATAAAGTAAGTTACAACACAGAAGAGGTTATTTACGATAAGCCCATTTACAAATGATGATTATGTTTCTATGGACCAGGCAGGCAGGATCCTCTCGAGGTAACAAAAATATGTCCATTTTAAATAAATAAAGAAATAAAGTATGTATGCGTCAGAAAAAAAAATATATATAAAAAAGAAATAAAAAATGAAAAAAATTAATTTTTTTTATCCAGGTGAAACCTAGAATAAAAATGAAAAAAAAAGAAGATACATAACCTCTCTCCCATCTCAAAAAAGAAAACTTCTCAATTATTGAGAAAATATTATTCTAATCAAACAACAAATCTTAATAATACCGCAATCTATTTTTTTGGAGACGAAGATTATAAGGAAATCTTGACAACGATTGAACTTACATTGCTAAAACATAATACATACGACATCCAATAAAGACAAAACTTATAAAATATTTTAACTTGGCATTTCAAGTTTTCTGGTTATCCATATCGAGTTGTTAATTTTATATCTCCTTGGCCAGGTTACGTAATTGTCATGTGACATTAGTGCTGAATGCCAATTTGGTTAAAAATAACTATTATAATTTTGATTATTAAAATCTATATCACACCGTTCCTTCTCTTTCAAGCCATTGATAAATTCAGATCTTTTTCATATTTCCACGAAAATTATATATTCTTTCCCTCTCTCATTCTCGCACAAGACCCGCATAAGTGGTAGGTTCCTTATGTTAGTGTAAATCATAGACAAACCAATAATGTGAAAATATCATCACTTTTTTAATACAAATAGTTATTTGTTACAATATGTTAATTGGCGGTAGATGGACAAATATATATATATATATATATATATATATATATATATATATATATATATATTTCTGGTTACACGTTGGGTAGATTGATGAAGCCAAATCTTTACTAAAGATATTTCTTCCATGTCTAATGGTTGTTGAATAGCCATCGAATTAAAAAATATCATATTTGATTTTGGATTTTAGGTAAATCAAATATTCATTCAGAGAAAAAAGAACTCCAGCACAGCATGACTAAGTGTAAAGATGATATAAACATTAAAGAGATTCTCAAACTCATTTAACTCTTTTTATGATTTTTTTTTTCTTTTTTACAAGGTTTTGAGTTATTTTAAGTTGGAAACACTTGCAACTATAAGTGTAATATAGGCAACTTTTGTTGTAGTGATGAGAGAGGAAGAGAGATCAATATTTGAACTATATTGCAGATGTTACATAGTTTCGGTATCACAAAAGGATTCTTGAAAACTCATTATCTCTCGTTTCTTTGTAATATTTATATTTTGTGAGATTTTTAATATTAATTCTAACCAAACTTCAAAGACGAAAATGTTATAGATATCAGATTCGTACCTGTATGTTAGGCAAGTGTCTTAAACTTCCAAATGGATTATTAATAAATAGAAATTACAAAGAATATATGATATAATAATGACGAGAGTATTTTAATTTTTTAACATACTAATTTACAATTTCCATCATGTTACATTAAGTTTTAAGTTTTGAATAATAAAAAATATAGGGGTTGAATTTAAGAAAATATGATGTAGTCGATTACCATCTACAAATTTAAACCTAAAAATATATACTAATAAAGAAAAAATAATAAAATAAAAATACATTGAGATTGATTGTAAATGTTGAAAACAATTGATTTTTGAGAATTTTTATACATGCATCCCATTCCAATAAAGCCACCAGGCTCACTCAACAAATCAACAAAAATTCTGAAAAATTAAAATGGAAAAAAAATCTCATCTTAAAAGAAATGAAAAAAAAATCACAGTTAATAAATATGTCTTATAAGAATTATTGAAGAGGAAACTTAAGAAGAAAAAAAGGTTCAAATAAGGTTTACAATAATTTTAGGAATGTTTAAAAAATAATTAAATTTTACTTGATTATGGAATGATAGTAGAGTAATAACAATTTGAACAAAATAAGGATGTATATAACGTACATAAAATTACACATTAAAAGGCGTAAGTGTAATTTTTAAAAGATATATTAAAAGGTGTAATAATGTAGTTCTATAATAAGAAAATAATTTTGATATATAATGTAAAGTTTATTATATAATAACTATTTTAAAAATACTGTAAATATAAATTTTTATATAACGATTATAAAAATAATTTTTTAATTATATTCTAATTTATTACTGGTTAACAGAATTTAAAATATATATTTCTAATTGAATTCTTAAGAAAAACTGAAAAGATAAGATGATTGAGGTCACACGTGCAATAATAAATAATATCTATAATGAAATATTTGTCCCATAATTTGAGTTTTAGATTTTATATATTATAATTACTATAATTAAAAATGATATTTAAATATTAAGATAATTTGTTTTAATATAATTTTTATTTGATAAAAAATAATTATCAGTATATTTTAAAGATCTATATAAATAAATAATATTTTATATTAATATTTGATGTATCGATA
This sequence comes from Canavalia gladiata, assembly GCA_037954105.1. Lineage (NCBI taxonomy): Eukaryota > Viridiplantae > Streptophyta > Magnoliopsida > Fabales > Fabaceae > Canavalia > Canavalia gladiata. Next base: position 4,917,712 of record CM075662.1, read on the forward strand.
ATAAATATTAACATTGTATATTAATAAATTATTTTTTAAAATAGATTATATTATTAATATAAATTTGTAATATTTATATTAATAGTTTAATTTATTAAATTTATACTAGTAAAATTTAATTTAATGTCAAATCGTTGATAAATGATATTTTTAATAAATAGATAATATATGTTAGGATATCTTACATGCTAAAATAAAAAAAAAATTAACTTTCATGAGTAAGTTTATCATATAAATTATTATTTTAATATTTTTTAATGATTAAAGTTTATTAATTTAATTATTAAATTTATAAATTTTATTATATAAATTATGTTTATAAAATTTTATAAAATTTCATCATTCTTCCGTTAAAAAAAACCTATTATCAAATAGCTGTATATAAACATGAGCGTCAAGTTAAGTCTCATAGTACATAATTATATAAGATTTTTTATTTTTTTTTATTTTTGCAAATTAAGGTTCATTTCTTTAGGGTACAAACATGCGAATGTACTTTATTATAATTATTTTTTCCCCCTTTTGGTGAAGATGCGCATACATTGTAGTAAGTAGGTACTTGGAATTTCACATAATCTTATCATAATCTCTTTCTATTATTTTATTAAACATGCATAAATAGATTTTTTTGCCAATATAACTGATTATACGAAGAACACTTTTCGAGCAAGCATAAATCAATTCCTCAACTTCAGATATTCATAAAATCATGATAGAAAATTATTAAATATTAATATTCTTTTCAGTAAATGAAAAAAAAATAACACTTTTTTATTGTGCAATATATGAATTATAAAAATATGAAGTTTGAATCTAATTAATATATCTTGCAAGTATTTTGAACTCTATCAACAATTCTTTCCATACCCAAAATACTAAAAAAATGTCTTCATTTTTCATGATTATTATAAAAAATGTCTTTCTTTTTAGTGATTATTATTAAAAATGTGTTTATAAGTACATAAGGAAAGTGAAAATTTTTTCCTATATTTTGTGTATGTTATGTACAACACAAGCACTTTTAAATTTTAAGGGAAAAAAAGAAGAAAGGATGCAAGAGGAGGGTAGCATAATGAGATATAATTTATTAAATAAAAAAAAAACACTGAGAAGAGGAAGAAAAAAATGAATATTTTTTTAACTTTAGATTTATTTTACATATGATAAAAATAATAATTCTCTAATGTATCGAGCAATAAATTTTAAGAACTTTATGTTGCATTTTATTCTTAATAAATTATATTCTTCATCTTTAAGAAATAATTTATATTTTTTTCTGAAAAAAAATAAATACACATGGCTACATTTTAATTTTTTAAATATAAATATACTAAGTAATAAATCATTATAAATATCTTTTAATGATATTTTATTTTGTATATTAATTAATCATATCAAGAATTATTGTGGAAACAAAAAGTTTATAAAAAAGCTCATTTAGGCTCAATGGTTGCAAGGTAATTGGAGCAAATTTTGGTACCTCTTGTCTATAATTTGAGATGGATATGCTAAAACCATGCAGTATCAGTATGTCCCCTATGATAAGACACATGTTATAAATATGTTGTAAAAGGTGCAATAATTACTCCATCAGTATCCATTGTCAACCAAACTGTTACAAGCATATTTGTTTGAAATAAAAGGAAAGTGAAGACCACTTGGAAAAAATAATAAGTCACTCAACAAGGCCTCTTTGTCAGGATTTAGGTAAGAAAGTGATGGAAAGAAAAACAGGTGGAGTTGAAGTTTTCAACCTCCTGCAAAAAAATGCCTAAAAAGCTTTACCATTAATTCAATCTTCAAACAGGAGGGTGACAGTAACACAGTCAAAAAATTTGACCATGCAAAAAACAAAATATGGCTAGAAAAACCCTCCTGCAAAATGAACCTCTCAGAGCAAACATGGTTGGTGTAGATGACATTGCAGGCCTTGCAAACAGAATTATTACTGAAGAACATAAACTGCTACATAGTTGATTGCATTCCTATTCTTCTGAAGCTTTAGGGAGGGGACGATAGATACTACATATATAACGTGGTATAGTGAACTGAAGTGACACTTCTTCACACAAAATATGAAAAAGCTGAGCGTAACTTTCTCACAAGATCCTTCACTGTCATGCAAAATTCCATATCCATCTGCAAATTGCAGAAATAATTTACTAACTTAGCATCTTGTATCATACTCTAATACTTACTTTTTAATTATTTGAACCACTTTAGGTGTTATTGGTATATTGGGATTTAATTCAATAGAGTAGATGCAAAAAATACCTGAGCAATAATGGTTATATCCAGGGCGAAACTCCCAAATGTTAAGGCACTGCTATTGATTACTTTTAGATGGAGTTTCTCTATTTCACTGATTGTTTTCTCTATAACTCCTTTATTCTTCTCACAGTGTATTCTTATGAGTACATTTCTTTCACAAAATCGAGCTTCAATTTCAGGTAGTGCCTCGTCAAATGTACCACCAGTGTCTGAAGAAGAAGAATCTTCAGCATCACTAGATAGTTGAGATTTCTTCACAATTACCACTGATTCCACAGTTCTCTTCCTGTTCTGTTCCTCCTCAAGAGCACTCACTTTCTCTTGCATTTGCTTCAAGTACTTGATAGCTTCTCCAAGAACAGAAGCTTTGTCCATCTATTGGTAGGGAATTTTTAAAAAAAATGAGACTTAAAAGAGTCACAACCTAATTAAGCAAGTAAAAACAGGATGCACAAAAATTAATAACTAAAATTGCAACAAAAACTACTACTACTACTATTACCAGCATATAATATTACATATTCAAAAGATTTCCAATACTTATCCTAATTCAAGTTGATATAAACCAAATGAAGATACCAGAATCATTTATAGTTTCTTATGAGGCTGAGATGGAAGCAAGAACTGAATATTATACAACTAGTTAAATAAATGTCTTGATAGTGACAAAGAGAGCATTAACAAGTGACAACATTATTTGGTACCTTTTTTAGGCCCGGAACAAGAGCAGATAGAGCAATGAACCTCTGGCTGAGCTTCTCTCGCCGTTTCCTTTCAGCTATTATGTGGTCTTGAGGTTGAGAAAGTTTAGGACGTGTCTCAATCTTTTTGGGCTCTTGGCAAGTCTTGAAGACATAGTTTTGATTCCCCAAGGTTCCATGAGAGATCATGTCTGCAAGAGTATTGTTATCGATTTTAGGACACACCATCTCCACCTTAGGCTTCACCAGTCCCAATTCACCTGTGTAATTGGAATCAACAAATGAAAGAAGGTTTGAGCAAGAAGCAAATTGTGTCTCTGATGTCTGTTGACTTTTGGTGTGATTCCAGGTGTTGTTTTTGAGCTGTTTTGATGGTCTTGGTGAAGTTTCCATGGATGTTTTGAGGTTGAAGTTTGAGTTATCAGAGAATGAATGCTTCTGTAAAATCTCTCCAAAAGCAGCACCTGTTAGGCTAGTTGCATCAATAGAGTTTAAGTGCCACTGGTGAAGGTAGTTAGGATCCTCTATTATCCCCTGCAAAATCAGAACACATGGTCCATACAATTTTTATCAGCCAGAAAGATTAATTTAAGTATATCCATATTCACTCATTTATTAAATATTTGCCTTGTTTCCTAATCAAATGTTTGGTGATATATATCCATGTGTTAAATGGTTCCAAAATAAAGTTAGTCAGTGTCAATGTAATAAATGATCCACTATCAACTTCCAGAGTATAAATTTATCACCTTTGTTCCAAGAATAATTATTTACAAGATATATATGTATATATATCTTACCAGTTCAGGTAACCCTCTGGTTGATGAAATCTCCATATTAAAACTCTTCCTGCAGTCAAAACAGCTGATGATAATATCCTGGAAGAGAAGTCAGAAGCAAAAACTGATAATTAGTTTTGGTAGTTAAATTCATCAAGCTAATAGTAATGTTTGCCAAATCCATGGAAGAAGGAAAACCACAGCCAAAATACAACATTCCATGTACATGCACTCATATAGTATAAAGATCTTAAAAGTAATGTTCCAAAATGGAGATGAAGCTTACTGATGAATGGATGTGGCAGCTTAATTTCAACGTTGGTGATAACCCCAGCAACTTGTAATTATATATTTGGTTGTTGCAATTCCTTTTGTATACTCTACCTCACTGTGTTCCAACGTATAATAGTAGCACTATGATGCTCACGGGTTTTGATGTGAATTGGCTTATACACAACAATAGAAGCCTGTTTTCAACCAAGGATAATAGACTCATCCCATTTTATATTTTAGAGCCTCCTTCATGCTGACAAATAAATACCTCCACCAATTGTTGTTTTGCGGACTTTGGCGGTGTTCTTCACCAACTAGACATTGAAATTTTTATGATGGGTTTGCAAATCAAAGGACAATTCTTCACCATGTGGTCCCTCGCCACGTCTCAACCCTCATAGGTTATTAGAAAATCATAATTATACTACCAAAATATACAACAATAAATATAAGAAAAAACAACTAGATATATTATAGAATAAATATCATAACCCAAGCTTGTTTGCCTAACTCATTTTCACCCTTATGTTCATTTTTTTTTCAAGTTATTTTCTTAATCCTTCCTCTTCAACTTCTCATTCTCTTGGTCAAAGATCCTTTGAAAATCATATAACAAATAAGCCAGAGCTTATGAGACAACCCATTAGCAATTAACAAAATAGTTCAAGCATGTGTGATATATTGTAAGTTGATACTTTGCAATCAAATACCAGTTGGTAAGTTGGCATTTTCCAAATATGAATGAAGAGCTTGGTTTTAAATGACACTTCCAAACTTTTCTTTTTTTTGGTGAATTTCAACACATTCTCCATTGACCACAGAAACATTTAGCCAATTGTGAAGGGACACGTGGGGGTAGAAAACAATTATGATTCAAGGATAGTGTGGGCCCATGGAACCGGCATATTAAAGAGTCCACACAATTATTAAATCGGTATTCCAAATTGTTATAGGTGATACCTTTGTCGTTTGCTAAGAAGTGGGAACAAAAGTTAATCAATAATTAGACAAATAAATAGTACCACTATTATTATCAAATGGAATAAAATAATAATGGTGGAGAGAATTTTCAACTAATTGCTCCCACTGAATTGAAGCCAATCCTAGAAATTCGGAGCCAGAGTGGCTAGTTTATCCCTATTCAAGTGGGAATGGTTGAGTCCAGTTTGGACATGGTGGCTTAGAAATAGTGCACTATTGTGTGCTGGAAGTGTAACTGTTTACGTTACAGTACTCTTCTAGAAAGAAATCCTTCAATACGTGGACATTTTACTCTCGCTTCTTCATCTGGCGGTTCCCACCTCTTGAAAAGAAAAAAAACTGAATATGACAGCTTCTTAATTTCAAAATTATAACTAAAAAAGACGACACATTCCAAGTCTAAACTATAAAGTAATTTTTTGTTTCTGCTAGCAAAACTTAAGTGATGTTCACATGATATTTTTAATGTCGTTTAACTTACAAGTCATCAGCGTATCTCAAAAATGATTATGCCATCCAAGTATCCATTAATTAACAATTTCAAGGTTGTTCCAACGAAATGAATCCTGTTTAATGCAATAATTCTGAACTATGAATATGAAGTATCTTGGATTGAATAACGAAATATGGATGATGAATATAATTCATAAACTTTAACTATTAAATTGGAATTGGATGTTTTTCAGCTTACAAAATTGCAGAATTCTAATCACCGTTTCAAATATAAGACAAAAATTGAGAATTAGAGTTCATGTTTTTCATACTCCATTTCATAAAAAGGTCACTTATGTGTCGTAATGTTAATTTGAACTCTGGTCTCTCTCTTTAATGAAAAAAAAAAATAAGAGATCAATTTTATTTTACATGTAATTTATTCAAAATTGGAAATTTTGTTGATTTTTTTAGGACTCTTAGATTCAATTTTTATTCGATCTTATTATATAATAGGTTTACATTATTTTCTCTCTTTATATGTATTAAATAAACGGCCCCATGCCAAAATTTAAAAATATTTATTAAATGAGAAATAGACACAATTGTTTTATAAACATTAATATGATATATTTTTTCTTTTACAGTTTTATTACAGTAATAATTAACAACTGTTTAACATTGTATGGTTATTTCTATTTTTCACTTTTTTTTTGTATTTGTCTCATACACAGATCCGAAAAACACACCCCAAAAATAAAGATTCTGTTTTGATGTTTACAAAATTTCTTTCTTTCTTTTTATTGCAAACAAGATACAATTTATATTTAAAAATTGTTCCATGAAATCAACATAGTACACCAAAATACTGTCCCCATTAATTTAATAGTATGTTTTAAAAATATATATTTTTTATATACAATAAAAATAATACCATTTAAATTTAAATTTTCGTATAATTATTTAAATGTTTTTATTACTATGTAAAATCTAATAACTTATTTTTAAAACAGTAATGAAAAATAAATATAATTGCATAAAATATTATATATATTATCAAATTTTCAATGTTCAAACGATTCAAAAATTTTATACTCCAAGAGCTTGTGCGATTTAAAGTTAGAAAATCAATTTTTATATCCTTCAATACAAAATATATAATTTAGATTAATTTATATACATCTTAAAAATATTAAACAATATATACATTAAATTTTCTTAAGCTACGGTCCAAGCTCCAACACTATCTATGTAGAAGGGAATTACACGACTTATAGCCTGTTTGGAAAACTATGGTAACTCTGTTTTATAGAAAAACAAAATATTTATAAATTGTATATCGTAAAATCGCACTGTTAAAACCAATTCCTGCAGAAGAAAAAAAATAGTTTCCATTCAATATGTATAATAAATCATACATAATTCAGTTTTAACCATTAATTCTCTAATCTTACTAAAATAAATTCTAGTTAACTTTAGAACAAACGAGTTATCTTCAAAAAAAAGTGCATCGGTGAGTGAAATTTTCCGTTTGAAGGGCTAAACGAAGAAGCCTCTAGTCAGAGATTTTGAATACAACTTAAATCTATTGGATCCAAGAATCAGGGACAATTGACAATGTAACCAAATCCCGTTCAAATTCCACCAAACGCCAAACGCCAAACGCCAAAACCTGCCTACCATTTATTTGTTCCATGGACCATATCATCTACTAAGCGTGCTTCGTAACTCAATCCTATTTTCTAAAGAAAGCCTAGCTTTTGTGTATGATACTCGTAAGAGTGAAAACAAGGTAGAAATAGAAAATATTTCGATCAAGATATTACTATGAATGGCAGAACGATTTATACGTGTTAAATTAATCAACAGAAGTTGATAAATATATGTAATGATAGGTCAAAGTTATATGCATTACTAGCATAAAAATGTTGGACAAGAGATAGAAATCATATATGCACGTAATGCTTGTATGTGGTTACGTATATTTAAAAGATATTAACTAATGGATTCAAATCTTCTCCTTAAGGTACATGATTATTTTCAGAGAGAAAGACAAAAAATAAAATAAAATAAAATAAAATTATAGAGGGCTCATGGATCCTCCCATAGATAAGCGTAATTTAGAGTCAACCATGTAAAGAGAAACTCTGAAGTGTATCCTAAAGGGAAGGAAACATGAACACCAAATATGCACAATACGTTCTAGAAGTGGTAAACTATAGCTTTGATCACCAATTGAAAATGCAATGCGGCATGAATTCATGTCTCTCCTGATATCAAGGTCGCTGCAAATGTTCGAATTCCTGTTGTAAAAGTGAAATAATAATTTAACAAATTATGCCACTTCCATAATTTGAAGACATACTTTGAACTGCAATGACAGCTTCAAGGAAAGAAATCAAAGTTGCCATGTAGATAAAAATGAAAAAATCCATTTTGTTCCTATGTATGCATAACTGCTATGATATAAACTGATTAAGGTTTGTAAAGAAAGAGAGAAAGAAGAAAGACCATCTTGGAGTAGGTTGGAGTTGGACACATATCATGCTTAGCAAAAATGAATCATGCAACAAGCAAAATGGCATTCAAACCAACTTGATACAATACCATGACAAAACTCAAAAGACAACACTATTGGTATGGTAGCTTATAAAAAAAAATCACAAAAACAAGACATACAAAGATGGTCAATGCACCAAGTTCAGGCCATAGTGGGATCTGAGGAAAGCCAGAGATAACTATCTGCTTGATATTAGAAGGATTTAACACTTAAGGAACAAGCACTTACCAAATTCAGCAGCTGTTTCAAGTCACAAAATAATTACATAATACCAAATACCAGCAAGCATTTAGCTTCCCTGTATGCAATAATTTCTTTTTCTATTAATCTTTAAGTCCTTTCCTTCTCTGGTTTCCTTCATCTTAGATCCTAAATCTCATCTTGAAGGACATTGCAAGATATATTTGATTGGCACATGGCAGCAATTCATAAGCCATTACTGTAGTATCCTTTAGGCCATAACCCCCAGTTACTGGTTACATAGCACCCCTGCTTCAGTACTTGTTACAGTTTTATTCCATGACATGAATAGAAATGATTAATCAGCTAGTTATCTTCAGTGACATAGTTCAACTCTATCTTCAATCCCGTAATTGAAATGTTACTCAATTTTCAACCCTAACTCTCAAATCCAACATCTGTATTTTCTAAACAGTTATTGAAGCTTCTACATAATAATGCATTGGCATCAGAAGGTATTTGTTCAAAAACAAATGATGTTACAGAAATATGAAGAAAGCAGATCTATTTGTATACCACATCGGATATGCAGTTGTTAACTCTTCCACCTAATAATTAAGGAACATGACATTACTTAAGCAAAAACAATGAGTATTGCAGAATTATGACGGTGGCAACCAAATCTGTATCAAAATAAGGTACCAATTAAAGTCGATGTGTTTGATCCATGCATAACAACAAACAATCCAAAGGGTTTATTGCGTACCAATGAAGACGTCAGAGTCAGGCACATCAAAATCAGCACTGTCTTGTTGTATATATAACACAAATTGGAGCTATGGCATTCAAATTGATTTGAAGAATGTAATGCAAATTGCAAAAGGAAAAAACCAATCCAGGTGTCAAAAATAAGGATTAGACGCAACTGCAATGGGTGCTGACATGAAAATCTCAAACCAACTTAGACCATTTCGGTCAAGATAGTTAAACTTAGTGCTAATGTGATGGCGAAGCCCAAGTCGATTAGTTTCTAAAAAATGGTTTAATGATTTAATTAAAATCATAAATTTTGTGAATGAAGTTGATCAACTCCACTCTATTAGGGATTTAAGGTAGATAGAGCCGCAAGGGATATTTTTCTTAGACATAATTTATTTGTTGTTTTTACTCATGTTATTTTTTTACCTTTTTTTATTATTATTTAAACTCCAGTTTTAAAATTAGTTCAAATGTACAAATTGCTACGTAAAGATTTAAGTCATATGCTTATAATTTTTTTTTAGTGAAATTATCGTAAAAATGAATCGTCATCCTTATTTGCTCGTGTATAAATTAACAGCCATATTCAAATTAGGTAAAATTTGACATAATTCTGACAATTTTTTAAAAAAATTAATGAAAAGTTTATAATAAGTCTGAAAAAAAAAAGACGAATGGATTTGAAAATTGAAGAGTGAAACATATGGTAAAAGATTATACTTACATATTCACAATCCATACTTTATAACTTAACTAATTAAGTTGAATCGAAAAATTTTATTAAGTTCATTTTTACCTCTCAAAGTGGCATTACTTGTTTTTAACTCTGTAAATTGAGTAATTTTTGTATAGACGTCATATTTATTATGGACACAATCACGCATCAAACAAAAGGTTATTATATATTAAAAATAATAATAATAAAAGGACTGTAAAATTCATATTAATTAAAATTATGGTTTTTCTACATGACTAATGCAATGTTAGTCCAAAGTTATGAGATAAGTGTAAATTTGAAAATATTTACACAAACATATAAGTTGGACTTTGAAAACACAATTTACTATTGTTTTTTAAGCAAATAGATTGAATTTTCAGATCCGATTTTTTTGTTTATATAATATATATATTAAAGTTCAACTCTCAAGATCTAATTTAATAGTTTCTTTTCTAAATTGTAAGTTAGAATGTTATTATTATTAAAAATGTAGTTCAACAACTTTGATCCGACTTATTGGATTTTTATTTTTTAATTAAAACATGTCAGTTGGATATGTAAGATATGAACTATTAGTAAATTTAAAATTTAAAAAGCAGGATTATAGAAAAAGATAACGTTAGGATATAATTATAATTTAAAGTTAAGGTTTTAATACATTGATTGTTTTTCAAAATATTTTCAAATATTTAAGATATTTGCATTTTGCATGGGTGATACTGGCAATTTTTTTATTTTATTTTTGAAAGTTTCATATCATTGTTGGGCGGAACTTTTTTTTAATATTTTTTATTCATGTTTCGTGTTTTGCTCAAGCGGAAAGAGTTTTTATTTTTGTTTTTTAATTTTCCCAAGCAATTTCATCCCTATGTGGACAAAACTTGCTGAATCTTAGATGGGTCTCACTAGCGAGACAAGTTTCACCCATTAGATATACAATTTTTTAAATTTATTTTACTGTTTGCCTATAAAGGTGCGAAAATACATGAGACAACTATTATTTAAAAATAAAATGATAATATGTTATGCGGTAAAGATTACCACAAACCAGTAATATATTATTTTTTCACCCTATTTTAAAAATTAATTTTTAAAAATCCTTGGTTTAACATTTCCAACGTGTGATATGTATTTCTCTTTTTTGCTGAATTTGCTAATATTATTTCTAATAATTAAAGTTACACTAAAATTTAACAACATATTAAAAAAGTTGGATACTGCTATCTATTAATAAAAAATTATTAAATTAACTCAAATTATACCAAAAAATATAAATTAAATTCACAGCAATAAAATATAATAACAATAAATAATTAAATTAATGTTTAATTTAATGTTCAATTTTTTTTGTAATATCTTGTACAACATATGATAATACTATTTTTAAAAATTTATGTATTTGTAGCATGATATCTTAAGATGTAATAATTTATTTTCTAATAAAATAAGAAACAAAAAATCTAGCAAATAAATATTTAAAATGTCACAGTTTAAAAATATAAAGAGTCATTTATAATATATATATATATATATATAAAAGTGGAAATAATATAAAATTGATTAAAAAATAATTATGTGTTTAATGTAATCTAATTCTATATTTTAAAATAATTAAATAAATAAATTTAAAATTTGAACACAATTACATATTAGTTATAAAAAATGATGTAAAATAAATAATAATTAATATTTAAAACCGATAATTAATCATTATAAATACATTCAAATTTATCAATAAACATAAATTTTTAAAATCAATAATTAGAATTTAAATCATATTTAAGATAGGTAATCGTAATTTAAATATGATAATTAGAAATTTGTTTAAATTAGTAATCAATAAATAATAAATACGTTTTAAGATCAATAATTAATAAATAATAAATATTTTAAAATTAAAATAATAATTAATTATAAAATTTAAAATCTTTTAACATATACGATTTTTACAACATCTTTTCTTTCTAATGATACAAAACTTTATCTGAAAGATAACTGTTAAAATTACGAGAAAAAAAAATTCTAAACATTCAGTTATAATAACGGGTATATATAGTTAATAAATTATAATCCATATATACGCTCTCACTTATATTTTATTAGAAAAAGTAAATCAAATCTTAAAATCCAGCTTACATCGTTTACCTCTTTTTAAAAAAAGAAAAATAACAAAATCTGATCTTAAACGTTTAACTTACATTATTTTATTAAAAAAAACTACTATGCTGGGGGTATAGCGGGTATAACTTACATTTTTTTTTTTATAAAAAGCTGGAAAATCCAATAAATCAAATCTTAAAAATTCAACTTATATATAAAAAAACAGCGATAAATTTATATTTATATTAGTCATGTAAAAGATCATAAAATTATTTGAATATTACCTTAAATTATTAACTTGTAGTGCGTACTTATTATATAAGAATTGCAGAACTATGAGAAAATTATGCATGTGGGCAACAAAAAAGGCTAGGTTCCAATTGGAGCATACACCTTTTTGGGGGAAGATTGAAAACGAACGTGAATTAAGCAATTTGTAATGGTCATCCAATGAGATGATGACGCCACCTCACCAGTTCAAATTTTGAATCAGAAAAAAAAAAAAAGCCCAACACAGAGATAACAGACACTGCCACAAAGAGCCTATCAGGAAAAAGAGTTACACACACACACACACACACTGTCTGTGTGATTGTGAAGGAACAGCATCATCCATGGCGGCCACAAGAGCGATAGCCATAGCTAGCAACACCACGTGTTCTCTGATTACGAAGAAGCCCTTTGTGGGTGCCACTACCCTTTGCCTCAACAATCTAAGGCTTTCTTCTAGGACTAGGAGGTCTTACACTTGTAGGGCCATCTACAACCCTCAGATTCTCGTCAAGGAAGAAGGCCAACCCGAAACCCTCGATTACAGAGTTTTCTTTGTTGACAAATCTGGCAAGAAGGTACCATTTTTTAATTCTTGTTAAACGCCCGTCCAAATTTTGGGTATTTATTTATTTACTTATTTTGAGTCTCGTGCTGCTGGGTTTTACTTTCAACTAGAAATGTGATCTTTGTCCTTTTTGTTTTATTGCAATGGAAAGAGGATGCCGTGTGTCATCTGTTTTTGATTAATCAAATCGTGGAATTGAAATAGTAATGATTTCCAGCTACTGAGCATTTGTTTTATGGAAGTATTAAATGTTAATAATTTAGTTTAGCTATGCTTACTTGTCTAGAGTAATGTCTGGTTTAATGGTTGTGTTGGCGATGAGCTATTAGTTGTTAAGTGATTGTGTTCGGTGTCATGTTAATGAATACTGATAAACAACTTCACAAGCTGATTGAAATATTCTGTTGTCTGTCTCTGTGTGTGTTTCTTTTCTCTTTGCTGTACATTTCCTCTGCTTTTCTGAAAGGGAATGCAGGGCAGGTGCCATGTGAGCTGTTATTTTCTGCTCTTTTCTATCTTATTTTGAGGAATCAGGAGTTGGAACTAGACTCGGTGTACAATGAAATATTGGCTTTTTCAACAAGAAAGGGAAAAATAAGAATATTGTTCTGTGAATGAGTTTCATGCTATGTGGGCTACCTGTAACAATTGAGACCTGCATAGCTGTACCTACTAAAAGGAACTTGTAAAATATGCAGGTTTCACCCTGGCATGATATTCCATTGCGGTTAGGTGATGGTGTCTTCAACTTTATTGTTGAAATTCCTAAAGAATCCAGTGCAAAGATGGAGGTTGCCACTGACGAGCCTTTCACTCCAATAAAACAGGATACTAAAAAGGGGAAACTCCGATATTATCCGTGAGATACAACTCCAGATCTCATACTGTTCCTTTTTTTTTTAATTGTATTATTTATTGTTGGTCATACGCTTTTAACATTAATCTATTTTGCTAATCCACCCCACCCAAGAGATTATCTATATTGATGGTACATTGTTAATGTAAATGTCCCATCTCTTCTCCTGTGATGTCTATCTATAATCATATTACCATAAATCTACCTTAGAGCTTCAATACCCATTGCTGGCCTTTGATAATTACCTTTACATGGTGCCATCTTCATGTTATTTTACCTATAACAATTGTAGCATTTGTGTCTCGTTTATCAGTTCTTGGATTCACTTTGCCTTTTTAAAAACTTCTTTGTTAATGTTGCTAGATAGATTTGGTTCTGTAGCTAGCCTATTCTGAACTGAAATATATCTTTTGCTCATTCTCCAGTTATAATATAAACTGGAACTATGGCTTACTTCCACAAACATGGGAAGATCCAACTTTTGCCAACACTGAAGTTGAAGGAGCATTGGGAGATAATGATCCAGGTAATCCATTAATAATGATTCTCGACTCCCCATCTTTTCCATATTGTTATCTTAGGACTGCAACAAACTTGTCTGAACTTATTATACATCTGTAGTTGATGTGGTTGAGATTGGTGAAAGCCGGAGGAAAATAGGTGAGGTTCTCAAGGTCAAACCCTTGGGTGCATTAGCCATGATTGATGAAGGAGAACTTGATTGGAAAATTGTAGCAATTTCATTGGATGATCCGAAGGCTTCACTTGTCAATGATGTTGATGATGTTGAGAAGCATTTTCCAGTAAGCACTATTTCCTATGTAGCTGACGATTTATTTCCCATGTCTCTTTTCTTCCATTTATTTGTTTACAATTACATTGAGCAGCTACGGTGATATATTAAGTTTAAGTGTCTGATCCAAGCTCCCTACCTACTTAGGGCAGTAGGCTTATTTACTGTTGCTGCAAAGTTGACTAATGAGACAACTGAGTCGATTCTTAAGTTATTGGTTGTGCAGTAGATATTAGGGCTTTTTATCAGATTAGGGCCTTGTTCGGAGCAGCTTATGTGAAACTTATGAAAATAACTTATTACTCTCATAAGCTTCTTGATATAGCTTGTTAAAATAAGCTATTTTCAACTTATACCTATGAATTTTATGATATAAAACCTTTATATAAAAAACATTATTGAATAAATGTTTAATTAAGATAATATATTGGTTTCATGATCAGCACTTCTGTGAGTTATATAATCATTGGTTGTCTTTAGGGAACCCTAACTGCAATTAGGGACTGGTTCAGAGACTACAAGATACCTGATGGAAAGCCTGCTAATAAATTTGGGCTTGGCAACAAGGCAGCAAATAAGGTATTTTTATTGCATGAATCTCTTGATTGAAGTGTCCTAGGGAATTCTTACTCTTTTTTGTGCTTCATGACAGAGTTTTGCAGTTTACATGTGATAGGTAACCCATCTCATTTAGTGTAATAGTTAATTGCTACTTACTAATTAGATGGAAATGACTAATTAGGTTGAGTTAGTTAAACTGTGAGGGGGTGTGTGATGTGTATAAATAAAGGGTAGGGTCAAGGAAGGTATCTTGTCAATGGTTAGAGAATTAGGACCTTTAGCTTGGGAGGTGAAGTGCCTCAAAAGACTGTTCAGTGTGAAGTTCCTTGTACTTCACAGTAAAAGTACCAGGTTTCTGTCAACATGTACTTTTAAATCTTTGTTGGTTTCTGTGTTTTGGTAACTATAAAATTATATTGTCTTTCTGGCTGTATTGTGCCTATTGACTGTTTTCCTCTGAAGAAATTAGTTGCCTTGGTAAGTGATTACCACAAGAGTCAGGGGAATAGGACTGTGTTTTAGGATTTTACAAGTGATATAACGTATTCTTCTTTGTGTATGATTACCGAGTTAGATTCTTGAACTTGGCCCAAAATTTTCATAATATAAACTAATAATGAGAAAGATAAAGGCGAGGGAGGCATTTATGTTATGCAGTGTTATAAAGGGTGATAATGGGTATGGCCTCATTTTGTGTTGACTGATCCAGTCTTAACTCTTAAACTTGTATTTGGTGAACAGGATTATGCGCTTAAGGTCATAACAGAGACCAATGAGTCGTGGAATAAACTTATCAAGAGATCAATTCCTGCAGGAGAGCTGTCACTTGTGTAGATGTATTGGTGGAGTGTGTTTTCATGCCACTGCTTGCATTTTCCACAATTCTATTTATGACGTAGCATATTCTTCTATCGAGCTTCCCAGTTATAATATCTTTTGACATCAATACCCATTTGGCCAGGCTTTAGTTCAATAGAACCATCTTGTTTATGCATTCTTACATTTTATTTGGCTGGCTTTATTCATATTTCGTTCTAATGAAATAACTCTGGACGGTTCTCAATCGAGTAGACCTGGAAAATGCTACTTTTTTATAATTCGTAGGACTCAAACTGTAGAATTAACTGGCAATGACAAGTTAAAAAGTTAAAACTATTGACATTCTGGTTTTGGTGATTAGGAGGACAATGAAGGGGCTAGTGTAATTATATTATATTATCATACAAGTCTTTTGCTTCTGTAGCCAAGAAGCCAGCATTGGGTGTCCCAGTGCCGGTGGTGCTACTGCTAACCCCTAGGTGCATTTACATGGCATCGTGCTATTGGACTGGCCATAACATTCTCACGAAATATATCTTATAAGCAGACACTAGACTGATACCCTGGACACTGCGCAGCATGATTATTAGTACGAATCATGAAAAAAGAATAAACAGTATTAAGCAGAAAACATAATATAGGCAACAATGCCATAAGCTATGTATGCCTTTTGACTTCACAATCAAATGATATAATATTGGCAAGCCTCAATTAAACAAAAGTATTTCCTGATGATTTCATGAGTGTCTGTAGTATTAAAAGAAGGGAACAAGAAAAGTCTTAAATTGTTTTTTTGGGTCAAGCAAGAAGTCTCGACTAAGTTTCATCATCTATTAAACGTTATAAGTTTGTAATAGAACTTATGAACTAGAAACAAAAGCTAATCGGTTACATGAGTGTGGATATAAGATTATTTTAAGGCTTTTAATTTCACCTATGGTCCCAAATGTTAGTTCAATCCATAAAAATTTACATAATATTAATTTTATCTTTAAAAAATTTCTAATATCAAATAAGTCTTTTAAATATTAGAAAAAATTTGTTTTTCAATACTTGAAAGATTCACTCGATAATACAAAAATTTGTGAGACCTATTTGCACAAGATGGAGATGTTGGACATCGTTTTTGGTCTTTGATGAAAGGTGGAGTAGAAGCATTTCTGATTTAGGCACCCTTAACAGGCTCAAAGCATTATTGTACTTAAAGACAGAGAAAAGGAGTGTTGTTTGGGGCCATAGTTCAACAACACTGCCTATCAAATTCTAAATTCAACTTCAATTTCTTATTTCTTATTTTTTTACTTAAAAAACAATCTTGTGATAATAATGTTAGAAGTGAAGAACTGCATATTTGTAGAAGTTTAGAGGATTAATATGTCATTGCATATATAGGGTTAATAAGTTTACATATAACAACTCGGTATAGAACAATTCTAACTTGTTTTAGTATGAATGATACAATTAAGCATAGCAATGGTAGGAGTAAACATCACGCTTAATCAGCATTACAACAAGCTTAGAATCAGTCCATGGGATTTTTGGAGGATGTCATGTGTTGATCAATTTTGAGCTTTGAAGAACCTACTACATTTCAGACACACCAAATCCACCAGCCAACTACTAGATACTTAGGTGCCTCCTCACACGGAGTAGAAATCTGGATCATACAAGTTGGAGTGCTGCCAAATTATCGTGGCTTTATGACTCCAAAACTTTGATTTTGAAGCTTCTTATAAAACAAAATCTATTTATTATATAAACGAAGAGGGTTTACTGGTTTAGCAAAAGGCACAAAAGGATAGAAGCTAGAAATTTTATTCTAGAAATACGATGGACGTTATACCATCTGATGCAAATAATATAAAGTATACGTCAAAGAAAAAACTGTTTATGCTGCAGTGAACACCGGCGCACAAAATAAATTGTGCTTCGATGGACATGTTTCGGAAGAAATAGAAAAACCAATCTTCTATGAATAAAATCAATTCTGTAAAGAATGAAAATAGAATAAGCCGTAGCAAGCATGATATAAGCAATAATTTCATAAAACAAACCTCGTGACTTCAAAATGAAAGGGCGTGATATTTTTAAAATTTTTTTGCAGAGGTCTATTCCATAATGAAGCCTATTTTGACGAATTCCTCGTGGAGAATGTCTGCAGTAAAAAGGAAATGTGAAGTCTTGTGACTTTTCAGCTTTGAAATCTTAAAATATGATACGATCCCTCAATGCAACTCAAGAAATAGCTGGAACAAGTTGCTTGCTTTAAGAAGCATAAACCAAACAGTTCAAATGAATTGAACAAATATAAATTACTCCAAGTAAAAATTTTGGATAGTAGATTCAGTGGTGTAGATGTCATTTGATTGAGGAGCATCATTGTTTTCTATCATGGCATTACAATGAACCAGAAGCACCCCTGAGTAAGTCCCACATCGAAGAATAAAAGGAAGAGGCGAGTATTGCTACAATATAAAGTGTCGAGTATATTATTCACCAGAGTACGGAGCCATGCAGTGACCACAAAGCGAACTATTCTTTCGCCTTTTACTAAAGAATACCGTGTGGTCGATGCATCATGTGGCATACGCTAATTTTTGGAAGGTTACCTTTCTTAGGGAAGGTAACCTGCTTGTAAGTTTAAAGTTTAATTCAGCTAATGATGAATGTGGTAGATGATTTTGTTCGGCTGATGCAAGTATATATTTTTTTGTTGTAAAGTGTCTTCAATTATGTCTATATCTTGCAAAGCTTTGCAATGCTGGTGTCCTTCATGAATATTTTAGTAGTACAACGACTTATATTATATGGTGCACTCTTGGTTGCCATTGAAAACAGATTCTAAAACTATATTTCCTTGACTTTTAATCGATCAAGTAATGATATGTCAAGTGTGGTTAAGAAGAATTTCTACAGATTTTTATTTGGGTTACATGAAATTTTAATTTTATCGTGTAGGAACTTATGATTGTAAGTTTGTTTAGTTTATATTTCATTAAATTTTGCGGTAAAATCTAGCAATACGGCTGACTTATGCTTTCCCTGCAATGATCTAAACGGTCAAAATGTTCAGAGTTTAAATTCAAAATGACCAGAGACCATATCTATATGAAGAGGATTTAGCAAAAGGCCCATAAGGATAGCTTTTAGCAATTCATTCCCCAAAAAAATTACAAGGAATGTCATGCACAAGATGATGAAGCATAAACTGAAATACACCCTTACCAAATAATCTCCATTAACCAAGAGCAAATAGATACTTGTACAGATAATAAATGTACAAAAAAAGGCTATATACATCATATAAGCTATCATTGAGCAAGATAATTTGTTCTTGGACAGGCATAAAAAAACAAGAAATCAAGATCCGTGGGGTTGAGCAGGAGATGCTGATGTTTCTCCAGTCTTTTCTTGAAGCAACGGCATGGTGTTTGACCTTTCAACATTTGATACTTGATGCTCACTGTCTTCATCAAATCTATCAACGCTATGCAAAAATATTCCTAATATACACAAATCACAACACATTCAAGAAACTTTTCAAACGTTTCCATGTATTACGCATTTATGATTTGATTTTGATATGTATTACACATTTATGATTTGATTTTGATAATAGAAATTTAAATACTACATCCATGCACCCAAAGAAAAACAGTAACTATATCCTGAAGACTAGATAAACTAATTTTCATGTGACCAAGTTACATCCATCATAGGTACACTGTAAAGGGCGTAACCCATTTTGTTTTTAGGTTGGGTTGAACATGGTTTTAAGGTTGACTTGTTTTATTTATATCCAGCAGTGCCATTTTTCAATATTAAATATACTTGCTCGTGCAATAATGTTATGTCAAGAATTACGAACAATAATTCATTGTAGTAAATCAACAAGAAATTTCCATAATGACTTACCGATAAACCATATACCAGCTGCTATAAACAAAATGGCTGTTAGAATCAATGCTGTGGTTCTCCAGTTGTTGATGTTATCCTGCATTACCATTAGGTATGAACAACCATTAGAGTCGAGTATATAGTCACATAATACATCTGTGACTTGTAATGTTATCTGCCTCCAAAGTGCTCAGGAGGAATGCTGCTATAAATTACTCAAATCATTAGCAGAAGAATTGTGAAGACAGTGATTCCCTATGTTACTCAACAAATAAAACTGTAAAAGGCTTACCTGGAGAACTCCAACAAGGGGTGAGGAAGGTACATCTCCAAAGATATGAATAGCAACAGTAGACATGGCCATAGATAGAGGTCTCAAACTTGGTTTAACGCAACGGAGACATATGTAATTCACAGGGCCCTGAAAAGAAATTCGCAAGCAAATGTCTAGAGTAAAACTTCTTACTTCCAATCAGGTTACAAAATGGTTTCTAAGGAGCCATAATTTTGATGAACTTGAAAGATAATTTAGGTTAAGATAATTTACATTATCACATTCCATCTCAGCTCATGTACAAAATACAGAAATCGGGAATTTTCTAAGTTAGGCATGATATACAAACTCAGCAGTTAGTGCTATTAAAAGATTATCTTTGAAGTTTCAGGATAAAACTATTCAGTGAAATTGATATAAAGCATGGATGCACTCTGCATGCTAATAGATAAATAAGGGTAAAAAACTATTGTCCCAGTAAACAAGCAGAACTGAACAAGTTTAAAATTCAAAAGACAACCACCTATATGATGAGTCCTAGTTCATGGAAGCAAGTCTGCATCCAATTTCCTGAATGTAGAGGTGATTTTACTTAAAAACACATAATTATTCATCAATAATTTAGCATGGGAGCATTGATCAAACGCCTAGCTTACAGAGATATTCATAGATGATAAGCATGTAAAAAGGCTAGTGTTTCAAGTTAACAATTAAACATGAACAGAGATATTCCTTGCATAGATAGAATAGAAGTTAAGTACCTGAGTGGCAAAAACAAGTAGTTCACCAATAGAGAAAAGAGCAAGGAAGCCATACATGCTTCTGAATAAGAAGGCACCAAAACAAAATGCAGCACCAATAAATGTTGTCGTTGAGAGAAGCTGCAAAAGAATTTAGTGTGTTTAGTAGGACAGAACAATTGGATGTAAATGAAATCTTTGGGGTGTGTGTGTGCCAGAAACCCATATTGCAGAGAAGAATCTGCAATACCCAGAGCAAGCTCCTTACAAGGGTTATTGACTTGCCCTGCTACAACAGAAAAATCATTCACACCTCTCCACTCCAAACCTACACCCTAAAAAACGTATTGCAATTGCCTGCCTTCCACTCATAACTAACCACCTTACTAATTCCTATTCATCCTTATCAATCAATTCACTTTCCACTGATTCTACTCTCGTTTCTCCAAAAAACATACTGTACCACAGATGGGGGTTTCCTGCCATACACAACTTGAAAAGGGCTAACCCCACTAGTGGCATGAAAAGTGGTGTTATACCACCATTCTGCCCAATGCGGCTAGGAACTCCAATGCTTTGGCTGTTCTGAGAAAAAACATCATAAATACGTCTCTAAGCAATAACTATCTCTTTTTGTCCATCTGTTTCCGGATGATAGGAAGAGCTCATGCATAATTTGGTGCCATGAAGCTTAAAGAGCTGACTCCAAAAATGGCTGAGAAATAAAGGATCTCGGTCACTAATGATGGACTTAGGAATTCCATTGAGTTTAATCACTTCCTTAGTGAAAGAGTTAGCTACTGTCTTTGCTATGAATGGATATTTTAGTGGAATAAAATGCGCATACTTGGAGAGGCGGTCAACTACCACCAAAACAGTATCAAATCCTTTGGATTTAGGTAAAAAGATGTAACAAAATCAATGCTGATATCCTCCCAAATCTGCTCTAGAATCTCCAATGGCTGAAGCAAGCCTGCAGGGGATTGAGCTTGATATTTTTGTCGTTGACAAGTATCACATTCCTTGACAAATTCTCATTCTACCCCTTCTTATTTCTCCTATTATAAGTTTTCCAAACCCAAGGCCCATGACTGAGTTGGACTGGCTTCACTAATTCATATTCACAGGACCAACAGTGTGCATGTAATACAAAATTAGTCTTTCACCAAGTGTGGTTTACCGGTTCCATTTTATAGCTGATTACAGCAATTCAATCTATGTACGGCTACATTTTAAGTTGGTCTCTATTCAATCTCATGAGTCCAATCCAGAATTGGAGTATTATAAAACACTTTTTTTAACCTATTACATATAGGGTAATAAATTCAAAACTGCAACTGTGATGCTCAATTTATTGTTGTTACACATGCCTCATCCAAGAGGCTGGTCAGTACCTTAGATGAAGTAATTTAAACAAAGACCTTGGCATTGAAATCTTAATATTTTCAATAATCCATACAGAATAAGAGACCCCAACCCTAGACATAATTTGCCTGTCTCAGCTGGGACATGCACTCCTAGTCTACCGCCATAATCTGGTCTAAATGTATGAGGCATAAGCTTGGCCAATTAAAGGCAGTTCAAATCATGCTCCTGTAAGATTACAGATTATTGTAACGAATGCTTGAGTAGACATTAGTGAGATTGACAGGTGAACTGGCAGGGTAAAGGTAAATGGATAATGCACTAAACAGATATAACAGTGCACTGAGAAACACATAATAAACAGGTATAAAAGTACAGTTTGTCTGAAAATTTGAAACCAACCTTAAAAGCATTTGATAAAGTGTTAGTCATAAAATCCAGAATAAAGCCTCCAGCTAGAGTGCCCACTATTCCGCATACAATTGTAATTCCTCCAAATATCAAATCTGCATCAGTCTACAAAAGTAATCCAATCTTAATATTACACAAT
Organism: Canavalia gladiata; assembly: GCA_037954105.1. NCBI lineage: Eukaryota > Viridiplantae > Streptophyta > Magnoliopsida > Fabales > Fabaceae > Canavalia > Canavalia gladiata. The sequence continues at coordinate 4,940,159 of CM075662.1, forward strand.
AATATATCTTACACGGAAAGTATCTTTATTTACCAGGCATGTTTTATTCCATGCAAGAAACAAGATATGTAAGAAAGATGGAACAATTAGTATAACCATCTGCATAAGGGATCATTGGATAAAGCAAAATCTCACCATTTGATATATATTATAGCCAGCTTTGGGCCCCCAATATGAGTAAGCACCAATGACAAAGTTGTATGCTACATAACCTGCAAACAAACATTGAAGTCATGGAATTAAATAAAGAGACATGGTAAATCAATATGAAGTTCACAGGGATGTAAGCCATCCATATAGCAGCCTCTGACACAAATTACTAACAAAATAATGTAAATATTACAAAAGCAGTTGATGCATATAATAGTTATGGGGAGAAATAATTACCTAGAACATTGACAACATAAACCTTATCAAGCAAAAGTGCTTTCATATCATTCGAAAATCTTGATAACTGATCAAATATTTTCGTTGCAGATTTCGACCTAAATTGGCAATCAATCAGATAGAATTTTGTATATATCAGCCACTAATGATGGTTGTGAGACAGTAAAAAAGTAAATAATGGGAAAATAATTATTTTAGAATGTGAGGTTTTCTGAATCAGAGTACGTGTTCTCACTTGGAACAGTCATTTGAGCTTTTATCTCTGAGCTCTGCCTTCAATGACAGTGATTCATCTTTGCCATTTGAAGCATCTGTAACTTTGAATCAAAAAAGCGTATTTTGTTAAGGCTAATAAAGAGATATTGTGTATTAGAAATCATTAACCAGCCAACAAAATGGAAACGTAAATTTTCAGTCCATTGCAATACATTATAGGTGAGAAATGAGCATTGGACTACCAGTTCTACACTCCTACTTGTTCCAAAAGAAAAAGAAAATTACTTCCCACAAAACCCGGATAGGGGAATAATGGAATATGCACTTGAAACATGGATGCTTTTAAGCCTTCTGAGAACATCTGTAGTTTTGGTTGATATACATTCAGTATCTTCCTTTAAAATGCAAAATTTCTAATCTTTCCAGTAAAAACTGAAAGAAAGCTGGAAGAGAAATAGACCTACTTTTAGACAGAACATTAATCTGAAAGTGTACTACACAGTACACTACAACCAAGGTTTCATGCAAGAAAAATTGAACCTTTTATTTTCTCAGATAAAGGAAGGCTATGACGAGGTGGAGAGAAATAGGGAACCCAAGGATAAAGATTACTCCTAAATAAACAGTATAAGCCCTAAACCCTAAAAGTACAAGAAAAAGGGACCAGAGTAAAAAATGCTCAAAGGAGCAAGCCAACCCGTTTACGAATCTGATGAAGAGACTACAATAAAGGCCCCATAAACTGCAGCAACTCAATGAAAGGAGGAATGTGAACCGTCTGACAAGGAATAAGCTTATAAGAATCTCTGCCTAATTTTATTTTATTTTTTTCTTTAATAGACTTATGATTAGCATAATTTTGTATCTATGAATTTGCCATGAATATACAAAAAATAAATGTTTATAGTAAGCATTGGAAATTGTTCTTGATCTTAAGGACTAGATGGAGCAACGTTAATTTAAAAATGGAGATGATGTGTTTAGATATTATGCATAATTCTTAGCATACCTTGAACTCCTGATGCAACCGTCTCAGGTGCCACCAGTGCCTTTTCTGAATCAGTAGGAACAAAACCTGAATCCAATAGTAGTTTAGAGATGAATAACAGTAATTGGGATTCACAAGAAATCAATGCAAGATAAATGTGCACCTTTCAACCGCAAAGGCTTCATAAAAAGTCCCGAAATAGCAAATGGAAGCATCAATAAAGACTCTACCCAGAATGCATAACGCCAACCAAAATGACTTCCAACCTGTAAACAAACACTGAAAGGATGAAATTAGAGAGGGAAATTTATTTTATTTCTATAAAAAAGAAAAAAAGCAAAATGCACATTGGCGGTTTCCGTGGTATGAGTATCAAAGGGGAATCCTCTCTTGTCATCCTAAGTTTTGTTTTATTAAACACCATTATTCCTGTTACAATCTGGAAGGGAAGGAGAAAATTGTTGTTCCAAATTAATCATAAATCCACTTCCTATTTTTAAGAAAAACTCTTTTAAATTTCTTTATCATTTACAGTTTTAAACTCAAACTTTACTCTTCACTTAATCTTTAAAATTTAGAAAGAGAATATGCTGTCATTCAATATATAAATTAAACCTATATATTTCCGATAACCATGGGTGTTACAATTAATATTTAATAGTGGTACAAAAACCAGATAAAGACTTACCAAACCACCATAGACATAGCCAAGTGCATATCCTGATGGTATACACATGTAAAACATTGCAAGCCATGCTGTTTTCTGATACATACACCAATGTGAGACAGAGGTTACCACTGAGGGAAAAAATGCAATCAATTACAACGACAAATGACATTCCAACTACCGAGAAGGATACAGAGGATCTCATCAGTTTTATAAGACCATATATAGACCATTGAAATGTTGAAAAGACGCAAACTCAGCTCAACTCAAGCTGATCAAGTGACTGCTCTGATTAAAGCTAATGTTCTTTACAAATGCTTAATAGCATTAAATATGACTGTAACTGCTAAAGTAAGTTTAATTAGTATCCACTACTAACTTTAAGATTCCCAACACATTGGAACAGTGTTATTTTCACTTCAGTCATGATGCCACTGACCAAGCTTGATTAGGTTCTTGACGCTACTAACATAAATATATTTAGAAATTGTGGTTTTGCCCTAAAAGGAAAGCCTCCAAAACCCACTGACAATTAATGGATTAAAAGAAATGTTTCTTCAACGCATCAAGAATTGAATCCAAATCATAACTTAACAAAGAAAACAACATTCTATTACACAAGGTAATTATCTATGATTCCCAGAAGATAGCATCATACTTGCAGATTGAGCTTCAACCCATCCAAACTTCCACAAAAATCATTGCTTCACCGTTTAATAACTAAGAAATATGATGGAGCTTTATAGGGAGCATAACAGAGCAACAGAGAATAGACATTCTTTAAGTCTGAAAGCAGGAGTGGCTTCCAAGGGAAAGAAACAAACAAACCTGAGCGACTGGTGCATTGTCATCAATAAAAGGTGCTGCAAGACTTACAAATGAAGCCTCACCAACACCAACCAGCCTATACAGTATTGAAAGCATATGAAAAAAAAGGCAAATTATTATTATATTTTGTACCACTCAACCAAATTGCATAACTTTGAAAAATAAGGGAATTAGACCCACTTACATGCGACAGATTGAAATGGACCAGAAATTAAAAGAAAAACCACAGCATAGGGTTGCAAGAGTCCAAACTGACAACCCAACTCCTATAAGTCTAAATGGATTTACACTGCAAAATATAAGAGTTGTGTAAAGGATAAATATGTAAGTTAATGATATATGTGGTACATGTACAAGACATAATAGGTCAGAAATTCTTGTTTTTGAATTATTATGTCTATCATACATAAGTTCAGTTTAGTGAACAGAAGGTAAAATAAATTGATAATCTAACTTTAATGACAACATATGCTGCAAAATATTTTAGATGCATGGTCTCATTGATTTGAAAATATGAAAGTCATAGCCAAGAATATTGTCTTGATTACTAATTAAATGGCACAATAAGAAAGACAATTTGAATTCAATATAATTTGATCTGTGGTGATTTAAAAGCTTGTTTGGCTTTCAGAAGTCTCTTCATCTATACATCCAAGCATTAATAGGTTGAATATTTAAGCTAAATAAAGTACAGCTGTAAGCATAGGTGTCATCTAATTGCAACACTAGCAGTTATTACCTCTTTGCTAGAGAGGCAAATATTGGAGAAGCCACAAGAAGTCCAACCATAAAAGCAGAAGATAAAACTCCATCTTCAAAATTGTTCAAGTTAAAATCCCCCCTGCACAAAAGGAGAAAACTATGTTGTCAAAAGCTACTATATGGCTGAAGATTTACTTCTGCACTTACAGTATTAAGTCATGGCATGGAAGGAAAGGAGCCGCTCATACAGGCAGCAGCAACAGTTATCTTGCAGACTATAAATTAAATTCTACCTCTTGCTGGGTGATGCTTTCTCATGCCATTTTGACAAGCATGCATAACAATAGTTCAAAAATGAGGTTTTTAACCAAGCAAGTGCCCCAATTTCTTTCTCCTCTTATTGCAATAATTTAAGGATATCAACATGAATGCCTTTTCAATTCAGAATGCTTTCATTTCTTATTAATTTTTGAATGTGAATGATAAGAACTTGAGTCCTAGACTAGAACCCATACTTCCAATGTAGGACTCCCCATACCTTGCATTGGATCCTAACATCCAATCATGCTCTGTGGCCCAAGGCCTTGGGAGAACCATACCACAAAAGGTAGCTATTATAGTTGGAGAACCTAAGGCCTTATGAATTTCATACTAGAATCTCATACTTCAATGTGGGACTCAAGCCTCATACCTTACAATTGGATCCCAACAATGAATCACATTTTAAAGCCACGACAATATCCTCTTTTCTTGATTTTTTGCTCTGAAAAGGGAAGGGTGCATGAAAAACCAAAGATTTAATTTAGAAAAATGGGTTTTGATAATTTGGTTACTCATGCATTAATTATTCAAAACCTTTGACACATACACTAAACATGTAGCTGAATATAACAAAAAGTATGAATCAAGTCAGTTGGGCTTTTCAAGTTAGTTGTTATTGTTTGACAATGGCTCAGGAAATACATGCAAAATATAACCAACATTTGTGATTTATCTTGAGTAGTAATTCAGATTTCCTATTATCTGAGAACCCTTTTAGTATATACGGTAAAATTTTGGCTTCCTCTAGCAATTAAGCCTACTTCTTTTGCCTTTTTGGAGTTTCATATATCAGGAATAATTTAACGGTTCCTTTTTATTGTTCATTGAATTAGCAAGTAATCATCTCACTTTAATAACCAAAACAAAGTGACAAAAGGAATGCTTTTTCCATCTGCTCAATCTCCTTCCCAACCCCTTTTCGGTTTTGCTTCTCCCTCCCTTTTTCAACTATATTTTCTATTCTACTCTGAGAATATCTGGCTTTAAATTGGAAAACACCACCAAACCCCCTCCTAAAAATTGGAACAAAGACAATAATTTAAAATCAGTGTATGGAAAATCAAATGCCGAGAGGTGAGAGAAATGATCCTGAGTATATCTTACTGTATTCCAGTACCAGAAGTACAGGTTCCACCTTTGGTACATGTTCCCCTACTTCCATTAACACCGTTGCTTGCTATGGCTCCTCGATCCACATAGTTTAACAAGTTAATCACACAAAATATAGCAAGTAGCCTACGAAACAAGATAAAAGAGATTAAGTAATCACAACAGAAAACATAGCCAAAGAGCACAAAACACTTCATAACAAGGTAGACTCATGTGCTTCTCCTCACCAACGAAAATTCAAAAAGACCCAGAATTGGTATAAAAGTTTCTTCACACACCCAAATAACAAAAATTCAAAAAGACTGGTACTTTCTTTCCTTTACTTACCAAGCACTGATCTGAAAGTGTGAAAGGAAACAGAAAAGGTACATTACATTACCTCTTGGGTGTAAACCATGAAGTTGTGGGAATCATGTTGGAGATTCGTGGCTCCACAGAGTGAGAAGTAATTGGCTTCACTGGTGGGTGGTCTTCTTGTGCCATCCTCCCAGTAAAATATTACTTTGACACTACTACACCTACACCAACACTTGTACTAAAATTCAATATTGTTGAATGGTAGTTAGTTAACTTCACTGAATTTCAGAACAGAGGATTTCTTTCTCTTTCCTTCTTCCTCCTTAAGCTACGTCAGTTTTTTCTCTCCTTACTTTTTACCGAACAGTGAAACGATTCTTTCTTTTCTGTTAAATTGGAATTTGCATTTTCTGGTAGACAAAGCGGTAAGCACAAAAGAATCCGGGATCTTTGCTTCGTCTAAACTTTTCCTTTTCCTTTTTTGACTTTTTTTTCGTTAATAATTATGTTAATACATGGATTATGCCACTTTGTGATTCGGATTCCATGTTCCATTCCCTACCTTCTTTTCTTCCTTTTGTTTTTGTCTTCGGTCTATTTTAGCCATGTTTTAAAGTTCAGGTGACTTTATTTTAAGAGAATTAATTTAAAAATTATTAAAAATAATTAAACTATGTAACAATATTATTTTAAATAATATTTCATTAGAATATATATTTTTTACGGTAAAAAGTAAATATTTTAGTTATGTTTTTAAGTGTTCAAAAATAAATTATTTTAATAATTAATTATACTTATAAATAATTACTGTTATAATTGATTATATTAAATACATATTATATTTGAATATATTAGGCAAAAAGTAATTTTAAAATAATCTACCTTATTTGGATCGTATAATTTTTTTTTTTGGATGTATTAGGTAAAAAGTTATCTTACATAATCCAATTTTTATAAATTGAACTAACCTTGTATGAATGTATGATATGTGGTTTTATATTTAAATTAATTAATAAGTATAAAATAAAAAAATAAAAAATTAATTTAGAGATAAGTTGATAATTTTTAATGATAAGCTTTAAAATTTTGTTCATCTTAATTAAGCTTTTTTTTCTTCCAAAAATAACAATTAAATTTTAAATTATTTTAATAAATCTATCTATCTTTTATTTTTATAAATTATCCTAATTATTAAAGGTGTACTTGGTAAAATTAATAGATAAAATAGTTTGAAAGATAAAAAATTATATAAAAACTTAAAATTGTAAAACGTAAATTAAAATATAATTAAATAATAGATTAAATATTAATAAGTATGATATACTTTTTTCTTCTTAACAAAAAATTTATCAAAATTTAATTAAATAAAATCTTATTTCTTTAAAATAAAATATTTATTTTTAATTTTTACATAATAAATTTTAAATAACAATTTTAAAAAATAAATTCGTTTTATAATTTTATTTTTATCATAAGATTGAATATTTTAATTTATAAAATAAAATAAATAATATGATAATTAAAATAATAATTTAATTTATAATATTTTATGATAATATAAAAATAAAATATCAAAATTTATATTATTATTATGAAAGAATCAAATGATATTAAATGTATAATAAATAAATAAATAAATAAATAATTAAATTATAAAAATATATTGATATTAACAATAAAAAAAGTATTTCAATCAAAAACAAACTTTCAGTTTGTAATCTCATTTTTTAACTGGAATATTTTGCTAAACATACTCTAAATATAGAAAATATTAATATTTTTTTATATTTCTAAGATAATAAATGCATAAATTTTCATATTTAATATTTACTTTTTAAGATAGTATGAGAATAAATAGAAGAACTTGTAAGGAAATATAGCAAATTCTTCTATGATTGCAAGTTGATTTTCTAACAATTTTATCAACTAAGGTTGAATAATATTTTTAACAATTTTTTAAATAATCATCAAAATTTAATTATTTTCAAACACAGCATTTATTTTTTATTTGGTATAATAAAAAGAAAAGTACTAAAATTTGAATTAAAAAATTAAAAAAAAAACTTTTTTTTAGCAAATAAATAATATATTACTATTAGTCATTAATTCTACAAATAGTTTTATCAAATACTTGTAATATAATTGTTAGCTTATAAACTTTTAATTTTTAATTAGCCTTTTATGTTATAATTTTTATTTTTTATTTATTAATTTCATCAAACAAATTTTTAAGTTTATAATTTACGAATGCACTCATTTATTTCATAAACGATTAAAATTATTTATTTTTATGTTACAATAAAACCTAAAATAGTTTATTAACGACTCCCCTATTAAGGAAACCGGTCTAGACATAAAAAAAAAAAGTTTAAATATAAAGACTAGTTTCCAATATCCACTTGTATGAGATATTGTATACATACGTAGTGTCATATTCCTTAATCAAAGTTAACTTTCTAACATACACTCGTACACTGTAATCCTCATCAGCGATTGTCCGTTAACCAAACTTAACTAAAGTTGTATGCATTGTTCACATGAAATGGCAAAGACACGCCAATACATTGAGGATATAGAGGCCTCAATCGCATGGCCAATTGAAATTCAAGAAATTTCAGCCCTAGTCTAGAGTCTGGTTCGGCCTCCACAATATTTGCAGATCAAACGAAACAAGCATACGGTCAATGCAAGCTCTCACATTCCAGCACCAGACAGATACTGCCTTTTGGGCATAGGATCCGGTACTTATCAGATATGAGAAGCAACATTTTTTTTATATCGGCTAAAAAATTCTGCGTGTAGGAACAGTTCCAAATTCTCAATAAAATCATTATTTACATGTTTATATTCTAATAGCCTAAAAAACTTGACCATATCAAATATACCCAAGTACGAATACAAGCACAAATGAACATCTTAGAATATAGCACCAATAGAGGTGGAGAACATAGGAATAAATATACATATCAAACATCACTCTTTATTATTTGAGTAACATTATTATTCAGCCATCATTCTATGAACTTCATTCGTAATATAAGTACATTACATAATTAGTTACGAATGTTAAGCACTCAAGCAGCCATGTCCATACAGCAGGCTCAATTGGCTGGCACAAATTTTAGTGAAATGCTATTGACACAGTGGCGTTCGTCAGTGGGTGTTGGAAATCCTTCACCTTTAAAAACGTGACCAAGATGTCCCCCACAAGCAGCACATGTTATTTCTGTCCTCATTCCATCAGGGTCCGGCTGATGATATATGACAATGTTATCAAATTTGTATAAGCTCAATTGTTGATGCATTTAAGAAATGACAAATGCTACCAGTCCCTTGAAACGCTTATTAAGAATTCAAAATAAAGGTATCAAATAAGAAGTAAATATTAAACCTTATACTTTTCATTAGGTACTTTTTTAATTCTTTAACAAGTATATTAACTAAGATCAAGAGAGCTTACATTGCGATTTATGGCTCCGGGAAGACCCTCATAGAAGGCTGGCCAACCACAACCCGAATTAAATTTTGTTGTGGACTTGTAGAGAGGAGTCCCACAGCCTGAACATTTGTAAACTCCCTCACCAAAGAACTTGTCATACTCTCCAGTTCCAGGGAACCTGAATAATACCAAACCATTTTCTTATAACAAACAAAATTCCAATCTTGAACAAATTAGTTTCCATCATTGTTAACTAGCCCATGTTGACAAACTAACTCGACTCTCGTGGATTTTATTACTAAGAAAATCTAGTTAGATACGCCATTTCACCCAAAAAATTTGACCAAACTCAGAATTACACCCAGACTTATCCACTCTATGGCACCATTCTCTCCCCTTAGTTTTTCTCTGGACATCTCTAAGCATTCAAAGTGCCAAGAATTATATATGGAAAATAGCCACAAGTCATCTTGTGAGGGGGAATGAATACTCAAATGTCTTTATTTAAGTGGTGAATTAATAAAATAAAAGATTGTTGATAGAAAGAAATAAGAAGACATAGAATGAATACATGTATCTCAACCATGCAGCAGAACATGTATTTATATTAAAAATCATGGGTACAAGAGTTAATTACAAAGATATCCGGTTACTTAATTATCACAATTACAATAATATCATTTTCCTAATTATAACATTACTATCATTACGATATCATTATAATTATCCTGTTTATTTGTTTTTATCTTTCTCTAATTACAACATTATTATCCTATTTACATAGAATCTAACACTCTCCGTCAAAGTAGAGCATATAAATCATATGCATCAAGTTGGTTACATATGTAGCTAATTCTAAGGTTTCTCAAAAATTTAGTGAAACATACGTCAATTGATCATTGAAGTAGACAAAGTTAGTAACGATATCTCCAAATAAGATCTCTCTTATGAAGTGATAATTTATTTCAATATGCTTGGTCCTTTCATGGTATACAAGATTTGAGACAATTATGTAGTGCTATTTGATTATGTCCTTGTCTCATCAGGACCAACTTTGACAATATATACCCATCTGCAACCCACAATTGACCTATTAGGAAGAAGAAAGATCGATGCCCAAGTACCACTTTGTTGAAGAGCACTCATTTAATCAAGTATAACTTGTTTCCAACTAGAATGAGCAAAGACCTCACCTACAAACTTAAGAACAGAAACAAAGAGGCAAGACAAGTGTAATGGAAAGAACATAAATGATGATATTTTGATACTGACATAATAAGGAGAAGGATTATGAGTAGAACATATACCTTACAAACCGCAATGGGAAGATCGACTAGAGGAGGTAGGGACGGAGAGGATGAATGAGGGGGCTCCGAAGGCGAGTCTATAACAATGTTATTGGTTGGTAATGGTGTCAAAGATGGCTGTTAATGTTGATAAACCTCGAAGGGACAAACTGATGGTGCCTCCACTGGAGGAATAGAGGTTCCAAACGAAGACAAGACTAAGGAACATACCAGACTCAAAAAATGTAACGTCAGGAAAGATAAGATAACAATGAAAAGTAGGAGAATAACATTAGTACCCTTTTTGTGATTGCGGATAACCTAAGAGGACAAATTTATGTAAACAAGCAAAGAATTTATCAACCCAAGTACTAACATTGTGGACAAAACAGGTAGATCTAAAGACTTAAGGATATAGTGGATGGAGAAACTGATGTGAATACAAAATCTGGTGTAGGACTTTCCCATCCAAAATAGATGAAGGCATCCAATTGATAGGATAGCAAGTAGTAAGTACATCATCACCAAAACATGTAGAACATGAGCATGAAGAATGTGCAATTTGTTAAGGGGTATGAGGATAAGATGTTTGATAAAGAATCTCATTAAAAGTCATGAAATTACGAAATGAGTTAGACAAATATTCTTTTGCATTTTATTGTGTAAGATATGAATAGGAACACTACAATGAGTTTTTATTTGATTATAAAACAACTAAAAGATAGAAAATAACTCCGAACATTCTTTTGTTAAATAAATCCAAGTACTAAGAAAAATCATCAATAAAAGTGACGTAGTGTTTAGATACTAGAGTAGAAGAGACTTAACTGGGACTCCAGATATCAGAATAAAATAAATTAAAAGGGGACAAAGCTAGACTAATGACACAACTATGATAGGAACTATGGGCAAGTTCACCCAATTGACACGATTCACAAGTTAAAGAAGATAGCGTGAAGATACCCAACACTAGTTGCTTCAAGTTGGCAAGATGGCCTAGTTTGAGCTTGAATGACAAATAGAGAGTCCGTCACGGAATCAATGTGAGAGGAAATTTTGAACCAGTATAGATCTCGAGACTCACATCTAATGCCAATCATCCTCCCCGATCTCCAATCCTTTAGAGACAAAAATCTTTTGTAAATGAAACAATGCAATTAAGAGTGAGAGTGAGAAGACTAATAGACAATAAAGGATATTGTCCATGGATTTAGACAAAAGAAGAAGAACAGTACAAATACCTTGAGGTCATGTTTAGGAACCATTAATCATAGTGATAAGATGTAAAGATTCAAAAAGGAAAATAGTAGAGAAAAAAATTGATTACTACTGATGTGACCATTGATCCCAATATCAAGAGTCCAAGGACCTAGAGAAGAAGAATGAGAGAGACTAGCAAAGGAATTACCAATGTGATCAGTTGACAAAGTGGAACTGAAGACTTGACGTGTCTCACACCACTTTAAAAGGTCATAAAAAAAATGATGGTTCAACGGCATAATTCTTAACCTTAGGAGGATCAAAAGTGTCCATGGTCAGCAAGGAAGATAGAGAATGGAAATTGGAGACAAAACGTGGTTGTCAGGAAAAAAAATTGTCAATGGATTAGAGTTACTTTTCACTAGGCTCTAGATACTATGTTGAGAGAAAGAAGTGAAATGATATAAAATGAATTTATATATTTCAACTACACAACGAAACATGTATTTGTAATAAAGATCATTGGTATAAGAGTTAGTTACAAAGATATCTGATTACCTAATTATCACAATTACAATGATATAATTCTCCTAATTACTATAATTATGACACTACAATAATTACCCTATTTATTTGTTTCCATCTTTATCTAATTATAACATTAACAAAATGATAGACCTCCAATAAGACAAGTGTACAGTAAGAGAAGTAAAAGCTAACAGAATTAAGACTATAACAGTTAGTTAGTTAAATAACTTGTTGTAACAGATATTTAGTTGCTGTAACAGATAGCTAACTTGAAAAAACTAAGCCTATAAATAGAAGGTAAGAGGATAAAGTAAGGGTATGAATAAAATTGATGGAGATGGGTGGATGTATAAAATTGAAAGGTATTTCAAATTAAGGGATGCTAATGATAAAGAAAAGATGGAGGTAGCTTTTGTAGCAATGAAAGGAAGAGTCCTTAGTTGGTTTTAATGGTGGGAACTCAAGACCCCACATTTGTCATTGAGTGAATTCAAGAAGGCAGTAATAGAAAGGTTCCAACCAATAGTTATTGGTAATCCATTTGGACCCTTAATGCAACTCAAGCAAATAGGATCTATTGTAGATTATAGGAAAGAATTTGAATCCCTAATTAGTATATCTCAAGGGAAATTTTTTTAATGAGTTAAAGGAAGAATTGAGGGCAAAATTGGAGATGAAGAACTTCACATTCCTTGATGTAATAATGCTTAAAGGGCAAAGGTTGGATGGAAAAAATCAAGCAATGTTCAAAAAAGGAGGCCATGAAGGTGGAAGGATGCTATGAGGTGCAAGAACCCAAAACTTTCAAAGAAGGGCAGATTCAAATGTAGGATTGAAGGGAGCTATTTCTTTTGGGCCAGTAGTGATAAGTGTTGCAGGATCCTCTAATCTTGGGGAAAGCAAGGAGAAATCAAGGGGAACCAAAATGAAGGGCTTAAAAATTTGATGTATGAAGAGATGTTGGAGAAGAAAGCAAAAGCACTTTGTTTCAAATGTGATGAAAAATTTGGACCTAGGCATATTTGTAAATTCAAACAGCTGCAAACTATGTTAACAAATGATGATCCTGAAGAAGAAAATGAAAAAGAAGGGGTTGTTCTGGGTGACAGCAAGAATGAGAAAGCTTTGTTACAGCTTTCCTTGAAATCAATGATGGGGTCGACTTCAAAGAAAGCTTGGAAATTATGAGAAAAATTGGAGGCAGAAAGGTGATAATACTGATAGATTATGGCACTTCACACAACTACATCTCTAGGAACTTGGTAGAAGTTTCTTGTAAAGATGGAAAATGGACAATTGATAGGAAGTCAAGGCAAATGCAAGGAGGTTCTATTGGAGTTATAAGGGCTTAAGATGCCATAAAAAATTTTCATATTTGATTTGAAGGGCTCAAATGTTGTTTTGGGGCTAGCATGGCTAGAAGGGCTAGGAAAAGTAGAGATTGATTTTGGACCCTTAACCCTCACCATAGGAAAGGAGAAGACATTGTAATCATCAAGGGTGATCCAACACTTAGTAAAAGACAAGTGTCTTTGAAATCAATAGTCAAAGCCTTAAAACAAGAAGGGGAGGGATATGTGATTGAATGTGTAGAAGCAAGGGTAGTAAGTCAAAAAATTCTAGAGGGTATTATAGGAATTTTGTAGCAACATATAGAAGTTTTTGAGCATCCAAAAGGGCTACCTCCAAAAAGGGTTCAAGACCATGCCATTTACTTAAAAAGAAGGAGCCAACATCCTTAATTTCAGACCATACCATATCCAAAAGGATGAGATAGAGAAACTAGTGCAAGAATTGTTGGAAGTAGGACTTATAAGACATAGTATCATCCCTTATGCTAGCCCAATAACACTAGTAAAGAAAAAGGATGGGGGGTGGAGATTTTGTGTTGATTACAAGGCTTTAAACAAGATCACCATAAGAGACAAATTTCCTATTCCGATGATAGACAAGTTGTTAGATGAAATTGGAGGAGCTAGACTTTTCTCTAAGCTAGATCTTAAATTTGGATATCACCATATTAAGAAGAAAGTTTCACATATGGAGAAAACAACTTTTAGAACACAAGAGGGCCACTATGAATTCTTGGTGATGCCTTTTGGTCTTACCAATGCACCATAAACTTTTCAAGCACTTATGAATGAAGTTTTAAGGCCATCTTTTAAGAGACATGTGTTGGTATTTTTCGATGTGATTCTGATTTACAGTCCAAATATTCAATCACATGTTGAAAACCTTAATACTGTACTAAATGTTTTGAGAGAGCATCGACTTTATGTTAACTAGAAGAAATGTTACTTTGCATAGCCTGAATTGGAATATTTGGGACATGTTATTTTAGGGGAAAGAGTCTCTACAGATCCAAAAAAGATAGAAGTGATGAATTCTTGGCCTATACCAAGGGGTGTGAAAGGCGTGAGAAGGTTCTTGGGTCTTACGAGTTATTATTGTAGATTTGAACAATTATGCGAAAATAGCCAAACTCTTGACTCAATTATTGAAGAAAGATAAGTTCAATTGGAGCAAGGGGGCACAATTGGCTTTTGAAGAATTATGAATAGCCATGTCTCTTTTACCAACATTGGCTATACTTGATTTTACTGAGCCTTTTGTAATTGAAACATGCTTCAAGCAAGGGTATAAGGGTTGTCTTGTCCCAACGAGGTAGGCCTATAGCATTTTGCAGTCAAGCCTTCTTAGAACATGCTCAAAGGAAGTCAATCTATGAAAGAGAATTGATTGCAGTAGTACTAGCGGTGCAGAAGTGGTGTCATTACTTGATGGGGACTTGATTACCATAGTAACAAACTAGAGAAGTTTGCAATTTTGCAATTTTTGACTGAACAAAAATTATTGAATGAAGAGCAATTTAAATGGGCTTCGAAGTTAATTAGATTTGGTTTTGAGATACAATACAGACTTGGATTAGAGAATCCAACAACAGATGTGTCATCTCAAAGGATGCAGTTTCAGACAATGACCACAATGAGGGTGCAAGACAAAGAAGAATGGGCAAAGGAAATTAACGAAGATGACATGTTGAGGAAGATTTTTCTTAACTTAATCTCAAATCTTGATTCGCACCCAGGATATAGTAGACAAGGCAATCGCTTATACTACAAGAATAGGTTGGTTCTGCCTAAGAGTTCCCCATAGATCCCCACATTACTAGAAGAATTTCATGCTTCTCCAATGGGGGGACATTCTAGTTATTTTCGCACCTATAAGAGAATAGTTAGGGTACTTTATTGGGAGGGAATGAAAAGAGATATCCATAAATTTGTTTCACAATGTACTGTTTGTCAAAAGAATGAATGTGAGGCCTTATCCCCTGTTGGCTTATTGTAGTCCTTGCCTTTACCTGACCAAGTATGGTTAGACATTAGTATGAATTTCATTAATGGTAGGTGTAGATTCAATTTTGGTTGTCGTAGATAAGCTTAGAAAAAATACACACTTTATTCCTTTAAGCCACCCCTACACAACAAAGGATGTCGTTGCAACATTCATGTAGGAAATAGTGAAGTTACATGATTTTCCTTCATTCATAGTATTTGACCATGACCCTCTTGTCCTCCTCAAGGGGACCACTATACCCTCTAAGGTAAAAGAAGTCAACTAGTTGATGATAGAAAGAGACGCTATTTTGAAAGAGTTGAAAGAAGATTTGGTGTATTCAAAGTTACAACCTTACCAATTCAAATCTTTGGCTAGACGAATCAATGAAAAATTGAGTTTACGATTCTATGGGCCCTATAAAGTGCTAGAAAAGATTGGTCAGATGGCTTATCGTTTGGAGCTACCAGAACATAGTTGCTGGTGCTATCAATTAAGCCCCTAGCCCAGGGGCTGATCCACGTGACCCTGTATGATGGCTTTTTATAATTCACCCATCTGATAAATAGGGCTTTTATAAGCCCTGCCCCAAATGGTATCTACGTTTATGGGTTAGGGATGGGTTTAGCCCAAAAACAATAACCTCATCTGAATAGTTTTAATTTCCAAATTAAAAACCTAATTTTAAAAATTAAAAAATCAAATCTTCAATTTTTCACAACAAGATACACATCAATTTTAGAATTCCTTTTGCATTTTTCATCCAAAACTAAACCCTATCAAAGGAAGAGCTTGGCTTTGTCATTTCTTTCATGGTGCTTTTGTTACTCCAAACTATGAACGAACTACAGTAAAGGACTGTGAATTGCAAACTTGTGAATCGCAGCAAAGGATAGAGGACTAAAATCATTCTCCAATCAACCAAAGAGGTACCCTTTTCTCGTTTTTAGGGCTTTTGTTTTTCGCTTTGCAGTTTGTTAAACTTGTGTGTGTTTTAGTTTTCTTTGTTCCCAATACCTTGCGCTTTCTCTAATGCCTTTCAATTTTCTGTTTAAAGTTTATGGCTTTGCATAGTCTCATATTTGCTGCATTTCGAAGCTTAAACTTCAAACTTTTATTAGGATGGGTTTGATTTTTGGGTGAACCAAGTCATTTGTTGGTTATTTCCTTTTCATCATGCTTTGGTCATAGTAAGGTTCAATATTTGGTCATAAATAGTAGGATATCCTTGGCTTCATCTAAGTTTAAAATAGCATAGTAATGTTTAGAGATTCAACTATCTTAGTTGTTAACTGGCCAAATCTAGTTCCTTCAAAATATGCTATAGCCCACAAATGAGGAGGTATTCTTCGGATCCATGTTGTTGCTTCTGGAGACAACTCTTCTATCTCGAGGATTTCGGTTTCAAACTCAATGGGAGTGAGGGAACAAGCAGCATCCCAGAGGATTTTATTGAGAACAGTATTGTTGAATTCTTTCTAGAAACTTTCACTCAGGTAATGCATGCAGAATCCATGGAAAGCAGCTGGGAAGTTCATTTCCACTCCATCCAAGATACCTTTCTTCTTGTTGGACAGAATTGAAAGCCTTGGCATGTGTTCAGTGTTAGTTTCAAGTAGACAACGAAGTTCAGATAGGAACCACATCCAATTATCATTGGTGTCTTCATCTACCACCCCAAATGCTAGAGGGTATGGACCACCATCTTCATCAAAACCTGCAGCTAAAAGCAAAGTTCCAAGATACTTGCTTTTAAGGGGGGCAAAATTAGGTCCAATAAGGGGATGGCAGACATTCAAAAACCTATAAATTGATGCCTGAAATGATATGAATAGACATTAGAAACAGCCATCCATAGGATTTGTATAAACCAAAGCAATACTTCCAGGATTTGACCTTTGGAGTTGTTCATAATACTGCAGAAGTAGGCGATAATCTTCTTCAAATGAGACTCTAATAGCAGCCATAATCCGTTCCTCCCCCCCCCCCCTACCCCACCCCCCAATGCTTGTTTATATGATAAGGTAATCCTATGAGCTCAATGGATCTCTTCTAGTATCTCTTTTGGCTTGCAGTTAGGATTTTCCCTTAGATGTTGTTCCACAAAATCAGTAACCCATTAGACCGAGGCTTGCTGATGACCTAGATGATTGATTCCAGGACAAGTATGTGGTTCACAAATGATCCTAATTGTGAAGGTAGGAACACCAGGAAGCTTTGCGGCATGAATTCTCCAAGAGCATCTTTCACTTGCACATTGGACATTGAAGCAAACCTTTACTAGGCATTTTTTTGAGCAGGTCAAATGATAGTTGTAATGTTAATAGACCCTTAATAAAAAAGGTCTATACTAGACAGATTAGAAATGAACCTGACAATAATCAGCCCAATTGAGTTAGTTGGAGAATTTAAAAGAAAGTTACAGGGGCGATGCATATAATTTGTATGGGAACACAACAAAGGGGGATTAATTAGAGAATTGTCCTATGTATTTTCATGTTGTAATTTAAGTTTGGTTTTGGTGTCTGGCAGCCGCTGCAATGAAATTTTTGACGGTTGTAGCTGTCTTGCTGAGACTTGTTGCAAATTTTTAGAGTACTAGATCGATGGGTCATAGTGGTTATGGTTTTCTTGGTCTACTGGTGGTTTTTTATTCCTTGCATAACCATGGGGGCTTCAACTTGTGTCTTAGCTACCAGTTTTTTTAGTTCAAGTGTAAATTAAAGTGCCTTAATACAAGTTTTTTCTATACCAGGGAGCAATGTGATAGTCTTTGATTCCATATTTTTAGAGTAATGTCCGTCATTTTTTAAGTTATAACAATTTTTTATGACATGTTTTTGCAACTTTTTTTTATGACACCATCATCTACCTTGTTACACAATTTTTTTCTTGTACCTATTTCTCTGTTATGTGTATAAATTGTTCTCAAATTTTGTTGTACAAAATACATTATCTTGGATTATGACTATCATGTGTGGTATCGGTCACCTCATTCATGTGAAGGGGGAAAAAAGCCTCCCTACTATTATTGTGACATTGGAGAGAATTTCAAGTGTCATTGTTTATTTTCAAGGTGGTAACAATCACCTCATTCATGTGAAGTAGGGAAAAAAGCCTCCCTAATATTAAATTGTGATATTAAAGAGAATTTCAAGTGCTGTTTGAAATTAGATGATTGGTCAAAATAATAAATTTCTAAAAGTCAGATTTATTGATTTTTATCACTTATGATTAATTTTAAATATTTAAAAGTGATACAATAAATATTTGACTTTCATATAAAATTCATCACTTTAATGCTTAAAATCAATTTTAAGAATTAAGGTTAACATTATTTATTGAAAATAAATTATTAAATAATATAATTTTCCAGCATTAAATACCAATAAACCACAATGAAAATAATGTGTTCTTTTTCATCAATATTTTATTTGTCCAATGTAATTATTTAAAAATGATATTATTTTCCAGCATTAAATACCAATAAACCATCTTTACCAAACTGTTCATATGCCTAGATATTTCAATGGTTTGACGAAATTTACGCACTTTATTTAGTTACTTAAAGGAATGGAGAATTGAAAAAAGAATGTTCTCTTTGACCTTGGACAATGCTTCCTCTAATGATAGCATGCAAGAATTTTTAAAAAATGATCTTAATGTTCAAGGTAACTTGTTATGTGATGGTAAATATTTTCATATCCGTTGTTCTGCGCATATCCTAAATTTAATTGTTAAATAAGGACTGAAAATAGCAACTGAAGTTTTTTATAAAATTAGAGAGTGTTAAGTATGTTAGAAGCTCAAATGGAAAATGAATATTTTCAAAGATTGTGTTGGTAGTGCAAGTTTAGATATAAACACAGGTTTAAGATTAGACGTGTCTACTAGGTGGAATTCTACATATCTAATGCTTGAAAGTGCAATCAAATATAAGAGAGCTTTTAATATTTTTAAAGCGATAGACAGAAATTATAAAAATTGTCCATCTCAAGAAGAACAGGATAAAGGAGAGAAAATTTGTATATTCTTAGAACCTTTTTATGAGATCACAAATATGATATCTAGTTTCATCTTATCCTACTTCAAATTTGTATTTCATGGAAGTTTGGAAAATCGAAAGTCTCCTTGAAATAAACTTGGGAAACGATAATAATGTAATAAGGAAAATGTCTTTGAGGATAAAAGGAAAATTTGATAAGTATTGGAAAGAGTATGATGTTGTACTAGCTTTTGGAGCTATTCTTGATCCAACATAGAAGATTGATTTCTTAAATTATTGTTATACTAAACTTGATTGTTTAACGGCAGAAGATAAGGTTAGAAATGTGAAAGATAAGTTGAAAATTTTTTATAAAGAATATGTTAGCATTTTTCCTATCCCAAGTGTTTCTCCTTTCCAATCATCCAATGAAGTTCTTTTATTGCCTAAGTTAAGTGAAGAAGGAAATAAGCCTAAGAGATCAAGAGTTTTTAGTGTAAGTTTTTTGTCCTAACTCAACTTTTATTTCTTTTATGTTTCTTTTGTTTAGCTAATTAATATTTTATATATTGCAGGATTATAAAACGCATAAGAATGAAGCTAAATCATTTAGTGGTAAGAATGAACTTATGTCTATTTGAATGAATCACAAGTAGATGTTGATGATAATGAGAACTTTGATGTTCTTCACTATTGGAAGATCAACAAGAAAAAATTTCTCACTCTTTTTATAACAGCACGTGATGTGCTCAGTATTTCAATTACTATAATAGCATCTGAGTCCGCTTTTAGTATTGAAGGACATGTTTCCACGAAATATAAAAGTTCTACTCTTCCTGAGAATGTTCAAATGTTAATTTGCATTAGGAATTGGTTGCATGACTTTGCTCAAAATCCTAGTGGTAATATTTTGTAGAATAATTATTCATTACTATTAGGGATGGAAGTAGGCCGAACCAATCTAGGCTTTGAGTGTTCAAGTTTGACCTATTTAAAAATTTTGAGACTTAAGTCTGAGTCTGTTAAAGGTTTTTTTTTTTAAGATTTGGCCTGATTTAAAGCCTACAAGCCTGTTTAAAGGCCTACATTAAAAGAAAATCAATAAATAAACTTAAAGCCTATGTAAATAATTAATTAAAAAGCTTACAAACTTAAAGCCTACAAGATAAAAAGGTCATTAAATAGGCCTAAAACATATATATTAATATTATGTAAATAAAATATAAAATAAATATCATATAAATATAATATATTAAAATAAATATAAATATATAATATATAAATATAAATAGGCCCCTGAATAGGTTAAATAGGCTTTTTTATAAGCATAGGCCCAACTTATTTATCTAAAAAGGCTTTTTAACAAGCATGAACCTATCTATTTATTAAACGAGTCGAGCCTAACTAGGCTTTAAACGAGCCGAGCTGTAAGTCCCTGTTGGACAGCCTTGTTCACTTCCATCCCTAACTACTATTCTTTATCTTGCTTAATTATTTTACAATTGTTTCTTTAATCATTTTCTTTGGTTGAGTTTCAGACGATGAAGATAAGGATAATATTTTTGATTTTGAGATAGCAATAGAGAAATCTAATAAGCATAAAGAATTTAAAGACTAAGTGTACGTAATATTTTATTTTATCAGATTGCAATGAGCTCTTGATAAAACTGAATAACAAGCATTTTGTGATTTATTTACTTTTATATCTCACGTTAAGTAGTTAAAATTATTAAGATAATTTGGTTTCATTTCAGATTGTTTTATGCTTGTGCTAGGACCCAATTGTTCAATCTCTGATTTTTATCATGTATCTGTTTTTATGCATGCTAAGATTTAGGTTTCTTTTCCATTGACTACATTGATATATGAATGTGATATGTGATCCCCATTAAAAGGGTCTTCATTGGGTGCACATGTGAATGATATGAATGATGCGTAATATATGAATGTATAGAGAGAACGGGAATTGTATGGTTATAATTAACTAAAATGAACCTGAGTTGTTGATTGTCTCTTTATAATTCAATATTTTGTGTTCTCAAACAATGATTAGTAACAGAATTTAATTGATGGTTACAAGCAGCTATTGCAATGAAAAAAAAATTGATCTTTTAGGGAGGGCACCTTATACAACAACGAACAAATGAAAATATTGTCTTCATTTTCTTATATATTAGCATGGAGAACATAATTACACTAAAATGTGAGATCTAATGGTGAGGTTGTTGCCTTTTAGTTACTAGTCATTTGATTAGCCATGGGAGCCTATTATAATTATTGGTAGCATTTTATTCTTTTCCTCCCTTGAGAGGAGAAATCTTAATATATAATTTTTTGTCTAATTTCAGATTACTCTTTTAGTGGTATTGATTGTGGCTCTAGGAGATTTTTCCTTTGACCTTTTTAAGTATAGCATGGCCTTCATTTCTGCTTTTTTCCAGATGATATGTTGAGATTCCATTGTTTTTAATCTTATAGTGGAGTGATGGACACTATAATTATGCATGGTTTGCTCATATTGTTGCTTGCTCCTTTATGCAAACCATGTACCTTGTATTGGTGGAGAAATCTGGAGCAGAGAATGGACTTTCATCGGTGGAATATCATGTTCTATAACAGTTTTTTAAAATTTTAAGCTCATGGGCTGACCCTAACCCATGTAAATTAGTGGACATTTTGGCCCTATGGGCTTTGCAAGAGTGAGCTTTGTGGGCCTATGGGCTATTTTAGCTCTACCCCACGGGGGCTAGGGTTGGGTTGAATGCGCTAAATTGACAACTCTAACAGCTGCATACACTCAAATTTTCATGCTTCAATGCTTAAGAAAGCCATTGGAGAATAAGTGATCCCTCAACCATTACCCCAGGTGTTAACAAAAGATTGAGAGTTATAGATGGAACTAGAACAAGTACTTGATACAAGGAAAACAAAATCAGGAGACTTAGAAGTCCTCATCCAATGAAGACAACTACCTACATGTGAAAATAATAGGGAATCTGTAGCAAGGATTCAAGAAATCTTCCCTTAATTCCATCTTGAAGACAAGGTGCAACTCATACAAGAGGTATTAATAGACCCCCAATAAGACAAGTATACAGTAAGATAAATAAAAGCTAACAGAATTAAGGCTATAATAGTTAGTTAGGTAGCTTGCTATAATAGATAGCTAGCTTGAAAAAACTAATCCTATAAATAGAAGGTAATAGGATAGAGTAAGAACGTGGATAATTTTGAGAAGTTCGTAATTGGAGTGCACTAGTTCTCTCAAAAACTCAAAACTAGTGAAGATTACTGTAAAATTCTTCCTAAACTTTGCATTTCAATTTCACATAAGGGCTAGGGCAGAATCATAAGAATTTAGCAACAAAGACTCATTCTTTTTCAATGTTCTTGGGTATTAGTCCTTATCACAAAAATTCAAAGATGTGATGCAAAAATGACAATTGCTGTTGATTATAAGTTCTTTGTCATTTTTGTCAAATCCCATGCATACTATTTAGCATTTTTTTTCTAGAATAAAAATAAGAAAAAACTGCTGAATATGGAAAGATAACAGCAAAGTAGTAATGATCACACTTCTGCTAAATATTGTCAAGGTGTTTACATTGTAGCCTTTGACCTAGATGTAGTACTCCAATAAGCTAAGACAACATATTACATAATACACAACCTCTAATCACTGTGATCATAAAAGCTAATAAGTAATGACCACACTTTTGAGTAATTTATTAGTATCCTTTAATACATGACATTATTCAATATCCTAGTTAATTTGCAAACGATTGTTGTGTATCGTACATCTACACAATATTGCACATTCAGATACATTCAAGATCTAACGAGTATAAAATTAAAACAAATTGCAAAATGAAACCTTCACTTTATATGATTAAGTTTAGAAAATAAACACTATATTTTCATGAGTTCATTCTTTTAAAGAATATTGGATTTTGAAGAGAAGGTAAGAGAAGATAAACTTTGATTTTTTTTTTATAAATATTTTAATTTTATAAAATAAAATAATAAATTAGTATAAATGTAATATATTAATTTTTTACTTACATATATTATTTAATTTTCTAATTTCAAAAAAATATTTATCTTTCTCTTTAATCTTCATTATCTACCTCTTGAATGCAACTCCTAAACATACCCTTTCCAAAAAATACAAACATTTTAGAATTGATGAAATTCAATGTGACATCGTTCTAACAACTCTCAACCTCAATTAGGATTTTTCATTCTCCTTCCTTCACTCAAAACACTTCCTTCCCTCAGCAGAATTTTGGTTCAATACAAATTATAGTGCTTTGACCAAAATGACACGATACAAATCTCTTTATGGGTAGGACCAGCCTTTATTGTTAAAAGGCATTAATGTTCCCTTGAAGTTGGAAGAAATGAATGGGTTAACTAAATAAAGAGATGAGATGCTGTCCAAGCTAAGGAGAAATCTGCTGAAGGCTCAAGACCAATTGAGGACATATGCCAATAAGCATAGGAAACCAGTTGTATTTCAAATCGACAATTGGGTCTTTCTCAAGCTGCAACCATATAAGATGAAGTAATTGGCTAGAAAACCTGATGAGAAGTTAAGCCCAAGATTTTAAGGCCCTATCAAATTATAAAGAAGATTGGTCAAGTAGCTTGTAAGCTGGACTTACCTACCAACAGTAAAATTCATCAAGTTTTTCATGTATCCCAGCTAAAAAGAGCATAGGGTAGAGACCTGCACTCTCAACCGTTTTCAACAATGCTATTTGCTGAACATGAGTTGTTGCTACAACTAGAAGTAATTATTGATTCACAACTTAATGCTTCTATGGATCTTGAGGTGCTAGTTAAATGGGTGGACTTACCTGACTGAGAGAACACCTGGGCACAAGCTGCTTGCATTAAGGTGCCTTCCCTCATTTTCACCTTGAGGACAAGGTGGCTCTTTTAGGAGGAGGTATTGATAGACAGTGACCCTAGTAAGAGGGTCTATAGGAGGAGGAAATGCAGCAGGGGATCACAACCCTAAAATAGGTCCTGAACATGTAAAGGACTAACTAAGTAATTAGTTAGTTGGATAATCTGATGTACAGAGTATTAAACAGGAAAAAGAAGGAAAGAGGGGGGTAATAGAAATGTATTCAAGGATTGTTAAGAGAGAGCTGGTCTCTCAAATACCAAGACACTTGTATTTCACTCATTTTTCTCTTCTCCATATTCTGGTACCATGTTGGTGTTGGGATAAGGGAAATGGAAATTCCATAATAAGATTCTTCTTGCACATATTCTGAACCAGCTCTATCACTACGTTGACTCAGATCCAGTTTTCAGCATATAATGGATCCCTGCCTCTTTTCATGCCATTCTTTCCCAATCTGTTGTTTGTCCAATTACTATAGTTTACGAATCAAACTAAAATATTCTAGAATGAAATAAAGATCACCAACCACATATAAAAGCTTATGATTTTATCTTTCAAATATCAAAATGGAATAGATGAAAACTGAAAAGACAGTGAACATAACTCAAATTTTATTTGGTCTGAACTTCTTAGAGCTACAATTTAGCACAGGTCTATCTAAGTTCTCAACTTTTGGTATTCTCTTTGATACAAAAGCAGCTTCCTCTGTTCTTCCCTCTGCCTCTAAAGCAGCAATCAGATCATTTAGGCATATCAATTCCTGATGTAAACCCTTCTCCACCAATTCATAGCATAAACTAAATGCTTCTGAAACCTTGTTTATTTTACAAAGGTCCAGAATAACAGAATTACATAAATCAATATCAACACTTTGATGTTTTTCCAAACTAAAACGCAACATTCTATATGCTTCTGATAGCTTTCCTCTCTTGCAAAGGAATTGAACCACTTCTTCTATTTTAACACAGAATCCATTTTTATAAAGCAACTCAATAATCTCAAATGCTCTATCTTTTAGTCCATGGCCAAAAAGTAGCTGTAAGCTCTCAGTTGACATGTTAACATTTTGTCTGATATTTTTCTCCAGCATCATGACAATAACACAGGCAGCCTCATGAGCACAACCCTTTTCCAGGAGTCTTGCCAGTATAGAATGCCAGGTAGATGTTTTAGATTGATAGGAGCTCTTCAGCATTTTCTCTAGTGTCTCCTTTGCACGCAGAGGCTTACCCTTTTGAAGAAAACCATCAATCAAATAATCATATATCTCAACATCAGGAAGAAAATCTCTTCTTAGCATCCACGTCAAAAGCTCATATCCATTTTCGTATGCACCTTCTTTACAGTGCCCCATAATCACTGTCTTGTATGATAGGGGATCTTGAGTGCCCCTTTTCATTAGTTGTCTAATTACTCTCTCGGCCTTCTTAGTTTTCCCATGTTCACACAAATATTGAAAAATAGGACTAAAAGAGGCAGCAAGTGGCTTAGACCCAAAATTGCTTAACAAGATCTCCTTTTCAAATAACTCGTCAAAAAGCATCTCTGCCATATTATAGTCCCCTTTCTGACATAAACTTCGTATCAGAATGCTGTATGAGGCTGAATCTGCTGGGACCTGAAACTTTTTCATGCTTTCAAATACTTTCAATGCTTCATCCAGGTTTCCTGCACAACAATGTGAATGCATAATTATATTTAAGGTATATGTATCTGGACTAAAACTCCCGTCGCCTTTCATTTGTTCCAAAATATCTTTCATCTTCTCCAACTTGTGTGCCTCACAAAGTCCTTTTATTAGGGTATTATAGGTAATTGTATTTGGCTTGAGCCCCCTGCTAGTCATCTCTTCAAGGATAACCAAGGCCTCCTCTACTTCTTGTTTCATACAATACCCTCGAATTAAAGTTGTATAAGTAACAATATTAGGATTCAAATCCTTGCATTTCTTGCTCAAACCATTCACTAAATTATGTGCAATTCTGACCTTCCCTGCTCTACACAAACCATCCACAAGTGTATTATACGTCACAACATCCGGATTGCAATTGAAGCTTACCATCTCTCTAAAGAACTGAAACCCTTCGTCAACCATGGAATTCTTACAAAACCCTCTGATCAAAATATTATAAGTACAGGTGTCTGGGGTAACACCATAGGTGCTGAGCATTTCATCATACACCTCTTTAGCCATATTGGTCCGACCCCTTCTTAGCAATATAGAAAAAATACTGTTGAATGTAACCACAGACGGGGAAACCCCAATGGACTTCATAGTCTGAAAAAGCTTCATAGACTCTTTGAAGAGCCCAGCTTCACCATAACTCCTAATCAAGCTATTGAAGAATCTGTCCTCAAGCTTGACGGTTCCATTGGACCTTTTCTCAATGGAAAACAGGAAATTCCTAGCCACATTGAGATTCCTCTCACGACCCAGAATCTCTAACATAATGAAGTAGGATTGGGCACTGTGAGGGAAGCCCATTTCCTGTGCCCAATTGAAGAACCGAAAGGCCTTGGATGGGTCCTTAATGCGGCGAAGAGTTTGAAGCACAGTAGTTTTGGAGAGAGGGGTGGTGAGAGAAGACACCAACCCTTTTGACCAAGGTTTGAAATTGATGAGATTAGCCACGGTTTTAGCTGTTTTACTTGCATTTTTTGATCTGGGTTTTTCATTTTGTTGGAGTTCTTGAAACCCATTATGGTTTTGTGCGTGATCAGAACAAAAGTACCTGAATTTTCAAAAGCCGGTTAAGAAAAAACAAACAAAAAGGGACATTAAGAAAAGAAGATTTTGAGAAGTGCACCTAAGGGTGGAGTTGAAGTTGAAGATGGGAATGAAACGCTGATTTGAAGAGAATTGTGATGAGAGACTGAGAGAAACCATGGTGAAACAATGAACTCAGTTGGCACTTTAACTGCACTGTAAAACCATGCTTTGTTGCATTGGAACAAGTGTGTAAGGAGAAAGAAGAACCCTGATCGAGCTTGAGGGCTGGCAAGACGACCTCGTAACGGCTAAGTTTGTGAGTTGCGATCAAAATGTAGAGGTCCAAGACTAAAGAGGAAGTACAAACATTTTTTTTTAAATTAGAAAATTATACAGTGTTTATAAAAGTAAATAAAATATTTAATATATTATATTTATACTAATTTTTTATTTTTCTTTTATAAAATCAAAAAATATATCAAAAATAAAAGTTTATCTTATCTTTTCTTATTTTTCTTCAGCAATTGAGAAACTTCACATGGTAAAAATTATCCATCTACCCACCGCCACGGATTAATTCTTTAACATGATTTTATCATTAAACTAGGAAAAGAAGGAAACAAAATAAAAAATTGGAAAGCGGCGAAGCAGCTTCGAAGCTTAATCAATAACAAGGAAAGAAAGAATCTTACTCGGTGCCCTTTTGCCTGAGAATTCGAAACTGTTCGGGCGAGAGAATAGCATACCATTCTTCCTCGGATTTATGGAGCGAACCAGGAGCAGCCATGGCCACAATCCCACCGCGAAAACCACGCTTGGGACGGTGAATGGATGAGACGGAAATGACGAGAGTAGGAGTAATGGGCTTTGTTGGGAAAATGGTGGAGAGAGATGGAAGGGGTTGAAGGAGAGTTGAGAAAATGGGTTTGGATTTGGATGAACAAAGAGGGGTGGAAGTGGTTCTCAGAATATTGAAGCCCATGGTGAAAGTGCCTTCCACTTGTTCACACTCAACTTTCAGATTATCACTATTTATTTACCTCTCTCTTTTTTCTTTTTCTTTTTTTATGTTTACTAAGTCCGTTTTTATTATTCCGAATTGGATTCCCCAGCCCCTTCAGATTTTATGAATTTGATATGAT
Source organism: Canavalia gladiata (assembly GCA_037954105.1). Taxonomy (NCBI): domain Eukaryota; kingdom Viridiplantae; phylum Streptophyta; class Magnoliopsida; order Fabales; family Fabaceae; genus Canavalia; species Canavalia gladiata. The sequence continues at coordinate 4,968,216 of CM075662.1, forward strand.
AATTCTTTAAATTTTAAATTTTAATAAAAAATATTTATTTTAAATATTTTTAATTCTATTGTATTACCATTTTAAATTAAAAATATTAAATTTATTATAAGTTTATAAAGTTGAAGATTAATAGCAAAAATTAAAATCTGAGGAGATTGAAATGTCTTTTTTATATATATAAATTTTAAGCATCAATCCAATATTCTTATTTTGCCTTCATGTAATTGAGAATTTGTTTAGTATTTAAGTGAGATGTCAATAAATATAGGTATTTTGAAAAATAGTTAATTTTAAAAAAAAATTAAAATAAATATTATTTTCAAAGAAGTTAAAATATTTAAAGAGAGATAATACGAGTCGAAATAAATATCTTCTAAACCTTGAACATTTTGACTTTTGATATAACATAGACAAATATTAATGGTTTGTTTATTTGAAAGAAAGAAAATATAATTGAAGAACATAAAAAAAACATATTATTTTATTGTTTATTTGAACTAAAATTTTAGAAAATAATTATTTATAGAATTTTAAAAAAAATCCTTCCCTTATCCATGATATTGGAATTTGGAAGGGAGAAAATTTTTTAATTAAATTAATAATTTTAAGGTTTATATTATTTTTTATTAATATATTAATTATTATTATTATTTTCATTTATCTAAATTTTAAAATTATTTTTATTTATTTTTTATTATTTTATCTATTAAAAATATATATTTTTCTCTTATGTCAATCTTGTGTACTTTTTTTTATTCTGTTTTTAAAAGGAAAGACCCTCCTTAATATGTTTATATAATTACACATAAATTTTAAGATTGATCCAATAATATATTTAAAAAAATAAAAAGTGAGTTTATGAGTCATAAATCGTTAGACACCGAGTCATTGATTATTAAATCAACTTATTTATTTTAATAAAATAAATAAATTTTGAGTTTAAATATAGTTATGTACAAAATTCAAATTTAAATTTCATAGCACTGAAGTTAATAACTTATGAATAATTTCATGTATGTGCATGACAAGAAAAGATACTATTTTCAATAAGAGATGCAATTAGTAAATTATAATTTTTTAAAATATTATTACATAATTTGTATTCCTAATAAATTAATTAATAATATAAAAAAAATTATACTATCTTATAGTTTTATTATTAATGAAAAAGACATTGTTTTAGAGAGTCCAATCAAAGAGGGGCTGGTGGTGGTTAGCTTAGGTGTTTGTTTTTCAACAGTGCAAAATGCCATCACTGTAGTGTACGGCCCATAACGTCTCAAAAGTCCTCTCACTCAGACTCTGAACTCTCTGATCATATACAGCAATCCCGTATGGATCCAAAGGGTACAAAAGTGAATTCATAAAATACAGGGGCCAATTTAGTCCAAAGACGTATTTTTGTCTTCGCACGTGTGCCTGGTGGCCAACCCGATTTAGTCGCACGCCTGCTTTCCTTTCTTCGTCTCGTCTCCCTCACATCGCACACGCTTTCGCTCTCTCTCACTGTTTCGCAGGTAACAGAAATCCATGTGCACTTTTTTTATTTTCTTTTCCAGAACATACACACTCATTTAACTTGTCCATTTTTCTTTTTTTCGGTTACTTTGTTTCAACGATTCATAGTTTCCCCGAGAAAATCGATGACAAATAACTGAAATATTTACTTTTATTTATTATTTTTGGGACTTTTGATTTGTTCCCTCTTCACTTCTACGGTTCCTTTTTCCTTGAGATGTTAATAATTTTGCACCCACAGTTCCTAATGAGTGAAATTTTGAATAGAATTTTTTTTATCGATATTTTTTTTAAGTATAATCAGGGATCGTGATGGAAAAGAATGAAGTCAATTATTTACTAGTTACTGCTTATCCCTCTTGATTTCATTCTGCTGAATTCGATTGCTTCCGTTGGAAGAGTTGTGTTTTCTATTTGAGAACGGAGTGTCTTATCTTTTGCTTACTGTGTTGATTTTTGTAATATTCAGTTAACTTGATCACTGTAATCTGCATTTACCATTTTGATACTATCCTATGGATGAAGTTGAATTATTAAAAACATGTTTTTGTTTGAAGTTGGCCAAGTGAATTGTAGATTTGAACATTGTGTTTTGTAGCGGAAGCTTTGAAAATTCTGTTATTTTAAACATTGCAATCTATATTCACCATTTTGATTCTGTCTTTTAGGAAAGATTAATTATATTCTATAAAATTTTACTGTTTAGCTTGTTTAGTAAATTGTTGATTTGAAAGCTATGTTGTGCAGTGCACTTTTTGCAAATTTCAGCTTGTGTTGTCATGAACATCATGATGTACATATTATATTGAATCGAAAAGATTGATTCTATCCAAAAGCTTGTTTTTTTCATTGGATGTCTGACAATAAATCAATGGTTGTTAATTACTATTACTATTAGGGTATGTTTGGATGATGGAATTGTAATTATAGTTTAGAATTAGGATTTCAATTTCAATTCTGAACATTGGAATTGGTTCAAAATTATAATTTTATGTTTAGATTATGCAAAGGACTAGAATTATAAATGCTTTGTGAAGTGTGTGTGAGCTTTCTAAACACAAGCAAGCAGCCATGTGCCCATTCTGATTAGTAGTAAATGTAGTCTGTTCATTTTTATCTCATTCAATGACATTAGGGTCCATCTAGCACTCCTTACGGTTCTGAGGCAAGATGTTTGTTTCCTTTATTGGTGATTGCACTTGTGTTACTTGTATTTTTTTGTCAGTAAATTCCAATTTTTTGTCTTATGACCAAAAATTAAATTGGGTAATTGCCAAGAGCTTCACATCTGTTAATGCAAGGAATCATTTTAATCAAACCTTTTCATTTTCAGAGGCAACTGTACAATTGTCTTATGTCAACATCCCTCAACAAAATGGGGTAGTAGAGAAAAATGGTTCCGGATTGGAAAATACTTGAGCCCTTTTTTTACTGTCCCTAAGTTTTTGACTTGTTTCATTTATTCACATTCCCCGTCAAAATAGGTGGAAACATGACCCAAAGCCCTAAAATGTCTTTGTGAGATATTCTGCAATTCAGAAAAGGATAACTGCTACCATCCTCTTTCAAAAAATTTATGCATCAATTGATGTCACATTCCATTGGAAGAACCTTATTTCACTAACTCCACGAACTCATTTACTTAACCTCATCTTCAGAGGGAGAATTCAAAGGAAGATAAGGAGAAATTTTTGCTCAATTTGGACTTGTCATTGCAGCAAATATTAAAGAGGCTCCTTGCACATCTATGTATGACCATACCCCTCAATTCACTTGCCGTACCCAAACCTGAACCCCATGCCTGAAACTGTGTCTGAACCTGTGCTTCAAAGACCACTGACCATACATATTCTTGAGAATATGAGATTTGGCTAAGGCTGGGTGTTCATTAGGAAGATGTTTGTCTTGGAACCTATACAGGTCTAATAGTCCAACTTGGATCCTTTGAAGGAGGTAGTGTTTGTATTAACTCTTCCTTGTATGATGAAGCTAAATTTGATGTGGATAATAGTGACCAAAATCTGCCAATGTATGTTAGCCTGTTAGAGAAGGAAGGGGAGTGACTAAATGACCACTTTACCCTCTTGCACACCTTTTGTTCTCTGATATTGTTATTTTTTAGATGCAGCTGAGCTGAAACTCTATGCAATAGCATTGAGCTTTATGTGATTTTTAAATAATAAATAGGGTCTTCAAGGTCTTTGGTATGCTGCTTCTTTGTATTTTGTTTATATTTGTATTACTGATGTTCTCAGTAAGGTTGAAATTATTGTAGCCCTCAATTGAGCTAAGGCAAGAGCATAGTTTGAGCTCTGGTGGAGAAATCAGCTAATAAGCAAATAGTTTCAACTTCTTGGATTGCTTGTGACTATAGTTCTTAAATCCTTGTAGCTACTAACAGTTGTTGTTAATGGGGGACTATTATCTATTGCTGTAGTACTTAGTTATGTGCTGGTGTGGGGCCTCTCATGTTACACTAGGTGCATAGTTTTTGCACCTGAAAAAAAATTTATTGTGTCTTTCTGAACAGGACTAACTGTCTTTGCAACATTTTTGTAGGAGTTTGTGATCTGAACATAAAGATGGAGCTGAGTAGCATCAAAGATGCATTTGACCGTGTAGCAAAGAAACAAAAATTATCCTCTTCCAAGTCTCAAGAAGTTGTTGACCAGGTGGGGCGTGAAATTGAGCAGGCACTGGCAACAATTCAGTCACCACATGACCCATCATCTCCTGTTGACCATAAATCCATTCTTACAGAACTTAAATTTAAGCTTAATGCCATCGGGCCACTTCAACAGTTGGAAGGATCAAATAAGGAATTGAACATAAGTCTTACCAAGTATCAAAAACTCCTTGAAAAATCGTTAAACCCTGACATATCAAAGGCATACCGAAACGTGGACTTTGATGCTCATATTGTTAATCAGATCATTGCAAATCACTTTTACCATCAAGGTTTCTTTGATCTTGGAGACAGCATCATAAATGAGGCTGGAGAGCCTGATGCAACTGCACTAAGATCTCAATTCTTGGAAATGCATCAGATTATTGGAGCTATGAGGGATAGAAACCTTCAGCCAGCTCTCACATGGATCTCTGCCAATCAGGAGAAACTTGTCCAGATTGGTTCCAATCTTGAACTTAAGATTCACACACTGCAGTTTGTAGAGGTCCTGCAAAATGGAACCCGAGCTGATGCCTTAAAATATGCCCGAACTTATCTTGCTCCTTTTGCTTCCCTCAACAAGGATGAGTTCCAAAAGCTTATGGGTTGCCTCTTGTATGCAGGAAGGCTAGAAAACTCCCCTTATTCTGAGTTGATGTCCCCAATCCATTGGGAGATGACAACTGAAGAGCTGGCACGGCAGTACTGCACTCTCTTGGGGCAGTCCTATGAGAACCCACTGAGTGTAGCAGTTGCAGCTGGAGTTGAGGGGTTGCCTACACTGTTAAAGCTGGCAAATGTAATGGCTGCAAAGAAGCAGGAATGGCAGGAAATGAAACAGCTGCCAGTGCCTGTAGAATTGGGTAAGGAATTTCAGTTCCATTCAATCTTTGTTTGCCCTGTTAGTAGGGATCAAGGAAGTGAAGAGAATCCTCCGATGTTGCTGCCATGTTTACATGTCCTTTGCAAACAATCAATTACGAAGTTATCTAAAAACAGCACCCGAACATTCAAGTGTCCATATTGTCCAGCCGAAGCAACAGTTGCACACTGCAGACAGCTGTATTTCTGATGTTGTTTGTGCATTTCCCTCATATATATTTCATTGGTGCAATACAGCATTTACCGCTTTTATGGTTGTATTTGTATATAAATATTCTAAAATCTCCTTTACATTTGATAAGACTAATGAGTGAATAAAAATTGAAAGAACCTGTTTATAACTGGGAGCTCTGCCCCCCCCCCCCGGTCCTGGTCTTTTCTCACCCCACCCTATTTTCATTATCTTATTTTTAATTACAGTTCTTGCTTTTTTATGTCTGAACAATTACACATGCTTCCATGATTTCACTGCTGTTAAACTGTATGATATGATGACGTAAAGCTATGTGTATATAGTATATTATTCTGCCCAATACGTGGTATTATTCTGCTTATATTCACAGTTGTATTTGGATCATTGGGTTTTATTCTATGTTAATGTCTAATCAGTTCTTGACAGCGGCCATTACTGGAACTATGTTTCGGTCAGTCATGTTTCTCAGCATGGGAATCATTCAAAGCAATGGTTTCCTAGAGCTATCAGATAGAGGAGCAGTGGTTTAAGGTTGAAATGGCTACCCTGACCATTTAAGCCTACTATGAGGAAATTATTTTCGTTTTAGGTTCTCAAAGAAATATTAAAAAATATATTTCTTGACAATAAGTAAATTTAAACTTATTGTTTTTATTCTATACTTAAACACTTAACAAATTAAAAAATGCTGCATGCATAATTGCACCACTCTTGGGTCACAACATTCATAGTAATTAATTTTCTATTGGTTCTTAACTAGGTTTTTTTCTTCTTTCTGGAGAAAAACTAGGTTACAGAAGGGTTTGGTACACTACTTGTTTTGGTAGGTTCCTTGTCCATTGCATACATAACTCCTTATGTAACCTAGAAGATAGAAGGTGTTGCATTATATGAATATGAACTTAACTGGGAACAAATATGTGGAGATTAAAAAAAACCAACCGAAAGGCCTGTGAACTGTGTGAGTAGACGATGGAGTTGTTGATAATTGTTAACGATAGGAACATATAATTAGATCAGGCCAATTTTGCAAACATTAAAAGGATATGATCAAATGTCTCAAGATTCATTTGTGTTGCAAAGTCAGAGGAGGAAACAGGAGGAAAGAAAGGAAAAGGAAGCATATATACTCAAATACAGCAACCTCATATTTCTTTTTTTGCGAATTTTGTAAAAGAGAAACAAAAGTACGAATAACCAATTTGAACATTGAAGTCCCTGGAAGTTCTAGTTTGTATTCTAGGGAAAACCAATTATTCTGCCGAGTCCAGGAAACAAGAAAGAAGAAGGAGGAGGCTTGGGAGGTGGGTTCCCCTGTCGAAGATATTCCTCCAACATTTCTTTGGTGGACCTAGCGGACAAGGGGTGAAAATGGACACCCCACTCTGCAACAAAGCCTTTCACCAAGACCCATTTCTCGTCCTCAGCCATCTTGCTCCATTTCTGTTGGGTTTCGTCTTCTTCGAGGCCCATGTACTTGCAGAGCTCTCCGAAAAGCAGCTTTCGGCTCTTGCTCATGGCCTCCTCTGCTTGCACCAAATGAGAGTTGATTCTGGCGGCCTTGGCGGCAAACTCTGATGCGAGTGCTGTGTCGCTGATGCCATCGCGGGTGGTGCACGAGATTCGGGTGTTGAGTTTGTGGGTGAAGAGAGTGACGGAGGAATTGGAGAACAACTGGGAAATATTGACATGAATCTTCAGAGCCATTTAGATGGATTAATGGATTAGATTGAGATTTTTGTTTTATGAGTGACGGAATTAGAGGTCTCCAAGCCAAGACTACGACAAAATTGTTATGAGGACGAATCCCTTGTATGGATGAGAAATGATCTTTGTGAAAAATTTTACATTACATTTCATTTTATATTAGGAGAGAAGAAGTGAAGTATGAACGTAATTAGGGATGGAAAGCTGATATACTTCGCCTATTTAAAAATAGATTTTTAATTATTTTCCGTAAAATTATTTATAAGGATGCAATATAAAAAATTAATAAATAAGTTAAAATTTATATAAATAATTAATTAAAAATATCTAATTTTAAATTAATAAAATAAAATATTTATAATCTTAATTATATAATTTTATAATACAATAATATATATAAATAACGTAATTTTAAGAATATACATATTAAATAACTAATTATATATAAATATAAATATATAAAAAATATAATTTTAAAAATATGCATATTAAATATTAATTATATATAAATATAATAATATATAAAAAATATAATGCACGCACGTAAAAATTTATATACATATTAAAATTTAAAATATAAAATATTTATTTTAAAATTAAAATATTATATCTAATTTTTATAATAAATATTAAAAAGTTTTAAAAATATAAAATTTCTTTTTGTTAAAATTAAAAATTAAAAATTCTAATTTTAATAAACTATATAAATATAATATTATAAAAATATAATATTAAAATAAATATAAATATATATTATATAAAAATAAATAAACCGTAATAAATTTTTTAATAAATTTAAAATAAGTTATTTCTTTATAAAAATCTTTTAATGTATATGAATTCTTTTAATCAAAGTACACAAACATTTTAACGTACATGAATTCTTTTAACCAAGTTACACGCCTGTTGTATGATTTTATTTTTATTTTTATCCTTAATTATAATATATATTATAAAATATAAAAATATATAATTTAGTTAAAACATTGTAAGTGCTTTTTATTAGTATTTTTTTTATAAAATTAAAATTTTAATTTGATATAAAATATAATGAAGATTCACATTAAATTTAATATTAGTTATCGAAATTAAATTTTAATTTCAAATATATATATATATATATATATTAAATTTTGCTTTTAAAAATATGTTAAATACATCATATAAATTTATTTTAAATAAACATAACCTGCTGTCAAAAATTATGAGAGAGAAAAAGATAAAATATAAAAAATAGTAAAAATAAATAAATTTTTAATTGTTTTTATTTAATTGAATAATAAAAAAAACAAATATGATCACTCAGAATAGATTAAGAAATATGGTTAAAACAAAAGGAAAAGAAAGATTTTCTGTTGTTTAATTTCGTGTGAAATTCATTTTACTTTTTTTTTATCATTGTTTTCTTACTTTCTTTCCAAAATCACTTTTCACAAATTTTTTATATTTTAACTCTTAAAAAAAATTAAAAATGATTTCTAAAGTTAAAATACTATTACATTAATTTTAAATGTTTTGTTATAAAAGAATTTAGATTTATTCATCTTTATTTAATCTCTTATTCTGTGTTTGGATAAAAAAATTTAGAAAATAAAATAATAGAAAATTTTAAATAAAAATTATTTAAAATTTTTTCTATTTAACATGAAAATTATTTAGATAAAAATCTATACCATTTTTAATAAAAAATTATTATTTAAATATATAAATTCTATTTATTCTAAATTACTTTATTCAAACATAAGAATGATGATTATTTTGTATTATTATTTCAATATTTTATAACAATAAATATAGTAACATCTTATATTTTTTAAGAGATTAATTTAGAGAAAAAAAATTTACAAAATGATATGGTAATATTTTATATTTTTAAGAGATAATTTTAATAGCCAAAGTTTATGACAAATTAATATCATGAAATATATAATTTTTAAAGACTAATTTACCAACTTTATTTTTTTTTATTCTTGTTTAATTTTTAATTTTATCTAAAAAATAAAATAAAAAATATTTATAAATTCAATATTTTTTTAAGTATGTACAAGTGTTTTTAGTAATAAAATTTGCTTTATTAGTTTTGTTAATCTGTATATACTATACTTATTTTAAATAAAAATTTTTACACACATTTTAAAGTTTTTAATTCTTAATTTTTACAAAAATAATTTTTTATATATAAAAATATTTTTAATATTGTTTCTTGTATAATAAAGATAATAAATGTAAAATTTCATATAAATTACTTTAATTTTCACCATTATTATTGATTGTTATAAAATTTATAAATTGATATTGAATTATTATATACATTTTATTTAAAAATTATTGAAATATAAGAATAAAAGATAATATTTTTGAACATTTATCTGACATGCATTTAAATTACGCTTATCCTCCATTGTGTTATATATCATAACAACTATAGATAACAATAATTAAATTAAAGATAATTATATAGTGGGATATTAAGTTAAAATAACTTCACACAAATACTCAGTTTTTTATGCAACATAAATATCCAATTTAAAATATATGTTACATTTACATGTGTGATTTGTTATTTTACCAAGATGGCTCCTTCTCGTCATACTTACGAGCTTTTAGGAGTAAAAGAAATAAATCAGGATTGTTTCTCTTCTAAAAAAATTATTGCTAGTTATTACAAAAATTATTTAATTTTATAAATTTGTTAATTTATTTCAGTAAATTTTATAGTTAAACTAAAATACCATTTTATTTATTATTATTATTTATTGAATAAGGGAGTACATATAAATTTTTGTTTATATTTATAAAAAGTATTCATAAATTTAGTATATATTTTGTAATTTATGTCAATCAACTTTATGTTAAATTTGTAAACAACTAGTTTTTTTTAATAAAATTTAAGTTTAATTTTGATATGCAATTAAGGTAAAAAAAATATTATTAACATTAAAATTTCTAATAAATATAAATTTCAAAATAATTTTCATAAAAATTAATAATTCTTGATAATATAACGATTTATAAGTAAATAATAATATAAAATTATATTCCAATTAAATTTATAAAAATTTTCAATTTTTTAATTAGCTAAAATCAACCCTTTAGTAACATTTATCTAAAATAATTACGGGAAGTTATTAAGTTAAAGATGTTTTTAGTGGTCGGTAAAATTTAATTCAGATTTGCAAATAAATGAACTCCTATCAGTGCCAATGGTTCCCAGAAAAAACTAAACCACAAGAGCTGCATGAAAATGAACATGATCACACTCAGTATCTCAATGTTACCATCTTCTTTTCCGTCTTTGATAGGCTTTTGCGCATTTCCACTTCTTCCCCGTCGCTCAGCTCTCTGCTTCTCCGGTGCTTCCTCACTCAGATAGCTATCCTCTTCTCTATTTTTTATCATTTTTTCACTTCAATTCAAATCTCTTCTTCCTAATAACAATAGTTATGCTTTGTGCTTTCTTTATTTTTATAGTTTCATCTGTGCGCTTCGCGATCTCTTTCATTTTGTTTTGCTTTTCTTCCAATGGTTGCGCATATCTTGATTTCTGTAGTTGTGTGTGTAACACAGTTAGGTTACATTTGTTTTAAGATAGAAGATCTACAGAAGCAACATTGGAAGGATTAGGAAAAGGAATTTTGAATAATTGCAATCAATCAATTAGCTTAAACAGCAACAATCTTTGATAATTGTAACACTGTATGTTGATCTAGATTTTCGGTCATAGTTCTTGTTCTCAATGTGCTTCCCTGTGTCAGTTCATTATTGTTTTTTTTTTTTTCTGTTGTTGCTATCTCTAGGCTCTCACTAGAATTCTGATGCTATATTACTTTAATTTTCTGTTCTGTTACGTGAATGTTTACCAGGCATGTCCGAGAGTATGGATTGTGATGCTGGTCTATGTATGTTTCCTATGCATCGATGCAAAACCATTCACCTGGTTGGTATTGAAATTGAACTCACTTTTCAGTCAACACACTGTTTCCAGTGTGAACTTGAAGCTGCTATGTATTTATCATCACAAGGACAATCAAGATTGCCTTCTTTCTTGGTTCTTTCCATGCAAATCAAGGCATTGTCAACTTATAAAACCCTTACGTCCAGGTCAGGCATGGACAGGGGATCCACAATGTAGAAGGAGATAAGAACTACAATGCGTACATGAAACCTGAATATTTTGATGCACATCTTACTCCATTAGGTTGGCAACAGGTAAGAACTGCAACTTATGGAACAAAACATGTTCAGAAGGGAAAAGCTTGCATGGATCATGTAGTTTAGGGATGGAAAAGATTGGGTAGTCTTGTTAGCATCTGATAATCTTCTGCTGTTGACAGGTTGACAATTTGCGTAAGCATGTTCAAGCTTCTGGGCTTATGAAGAGGATTGATCTTGTCATAGCATCTCCTTTATTGAGGTATCAGGCCTTGTGTGATGCTTCAGTGATTCAAATACTTTACATGGTGAAAAACCATATATCTCTCTACTTCTTGGAAGAGTACTTAATTCTAAACTCTTGTTCAGAAAAAAACTGCTGAAGCTCAGGAAATTTTTTTTCCCCACTTTCACAAATTTCCAATTTCTAGTACACTTGCATGCTTTTCCTTTCTTTCACTTTGTGATCGGCTTAGGACTCATTCAAGCCTTCTGGGAACATTTAGCTTTTGGAAACATTGTGCTATGTTGCAATGGCTGCTAAATATATTCTCTGTTTATATTTGTTGTACCTGCTACATGATCAGCTTTCCTCGAAATCAGAATGTGATAGACTGAGGTCACGAACCTGATTAGCTACAAAGTAACATCAGATTGACAATCTTTAATTTGCAGATTTTGAACATTTGTGTGATTTATTGTGTAAATCAAAAGATGTGCAGGGAGTAATTATTGCTGAAAGATATAATTGCCGGCTAATTAAATCAGGATTTTTGTTCTTTGAAGAGAGTATTCTCTATGTATGTGTATGTTAGTCAGATGGTAAATTAATGTTATCAGGATTTAGATTATATCCATCTGTGAACCCAGTGGTCACTAATATGCTAGCTAAAAAGTCTCTCCCTGCCTACAATTTTGTGGAGGGAATGTGAGTTTCTTTAATATTAAATCAAAATTATACATGCATAAAAAATTATTTGGATTATTGATGTTTCAATTGTACATGTCTTTCCATTTATGGTGCTAACTTGTTCCTGTTGTGTAGTGTCCTTATGAATGAGGTTGCATTGTTAAAATATGGGTTGGGACATCCATATTAGGGCTTTGCAAGTTATCCATATCCTGGGTTTATGTAGTTCATTGGAATGTTATTTTTATGATTTTGTTGAAAAGACTTAAACATATGGTTTTAGGACGCTACAAACTGCTATTGGGGTGTTTGGAGGTGAGGGCTACGCAGATAGAACAGATGTGCTACCTCTTATGGTGGCAAATGCAGGAAACAGCGGTCATGCTGCAAATTCAAGTCTGAATAGCCCACCAATTGTTGCTGTTGAACTTTGTCGGGAACATTTGGTATGTTATTTTATAATCTATTGGCACAATACATTCTTCTAGGAGACATTTGACATCATATTGCAGCTACATGCACTAGATTGAAAATGTTCAATCTCCACAGCATGGGGAAGTTTTATCTTGGTAATAAAAAAAATTTAGCCATCAAGATAATGCTTGGAAATTAATCAGAAAATGAACATCTTGTACTTAAAAGGGGGGGTGGGAAAAATTTAGAATGTTAGTACTTCCCAATCAGTAGACTTTTTCGTACCATTTGGTTGAAGGATGGGGAAAGAGAAGTCTTTTAAATTCAGGCTTATTTGACAATATGACTTAGAACTTTTTTCTTTTTCAAATTCTTACTTAAATAATTGGTTATGCTGGTTTGGGAAATCGTTAGAGAATGATAGTATTATTGAAAATACTTCAGACTGCCATAAGATGTTGAACTTTAGACACAATGAACAGAGACAGCCGATAACCTTGAGGCTGGTTTCATGTGCGTGTCTTTTCTAATACTTTATGTTATATTGTCGTTGTTTTTATATAAAACAAGGTTTCTGCCTGAGTCCAATACAATGGGTTATCATGAGAGTAATTCTCTTCCTCCAAAATGTTAGCTTATTTCATAAGCTAGACCACAATTAATAATCTAACACTTCATAGCTCATACAGCCGGCAGACAATTTACACATTTAATTGCTTACAAGCCATGTAGTTATGATATCTGCATTTAGTATATTAATTTACTCAGGTCCCCCCCCCCCTTTTTTTTTCAATTTTACGGCATGAGTTTCAAATTATTGCCTATCTTTCCCACAAAAAATTTATAATTTTGTTTTATATATACCATTGTTAACCTAGTTGATATAATTACTCTGTTCATTTTATTTAGACAATATGGCATTTTAGGCATGCTGATGCATAATGATAAAGCTTGACAAACTTCAGCATGAACACCTGAATAAAATTGTTGTCAGTGGGCATTTACATGAGGTATATAAAATGATTTTGATTTTTTATTTCTTTTAAAGACTTGGATGAAACAAAAAAATGTGTAATATCCTGTTCTGAATAAACTTTGATATTTTTCTATAAAAAATAAATTTTGAGATTAATGACATCATGGGCCAACTATAATGGCAATAACATAATGGGCTGAATTTCGAATAGCAATTATTCTGCAGTGATCCAACAAATTTTCAAGGTTATTGAATGTCTGATATATAAAGATATGAAATCACTAATTAAATTTAAATTTTGGGTGCACATAAAATTACTAATAAAACAAAGGTTGCTTCTTCATTTTTCCCTCGCCAACAATATAGTCAGAAGTTGTCTTTTATGTTTGAAAACAATTTTAGCACTTGTTTATGTAAGCTTCCTTAAGCTTGTTATTGACATCAACATGTGGACCTTACAGGTTTCTTCACGTGTTTTCTTATGCAGGGAGTTCATCCCTGTGACAAAAGAAGAAGCATTAGCGAATATCAATTTCTATTTCCTGTGATTGATTTTTCGCTTGCAAGTACCCAGACTATCACTTTATGCACCCTTGTGGTTAATCAGGCATATTGTAATTTGTTCTGTGTTTATGCTGAGTTTGTTTTTATTTTTTTCAGATAGATAGTAATGAGGATACTTGGTGGAAAGCCAATGTTAGAGAGACAAAAGAAGAACTTGCATCTAGAGGGCTGAAGTTCATGAACTGGTATGATTTTGTTACTGGGAATTTTCACTTTTTATACCTTTTGTCACCCTGAACATACTTAATCATACCAACTCCCTTAACCCAACCAATTGCTAGATTATACCTGAGAGGAATATAATGAGTAATGAGCTATATACCTTTAAAATTGCCAAATCACAACGATAACAGTCGGTTGAATCTGATAAAAAAGTTCCTACCTCATCTCAGAAAAACTGAATTTGGGAAATGTAAGGAACCTGGTATTTTATTGAGAAGAAATAAGGGTAAACCCCAATTACAAAGATAGAACACTACAGAACTTCGAGGGTCTGCACCTCCCACTGCCTAAAGGCCCCCAATCCTCTCTAAAATGACAAGCTCCCCTCTCTCTTAACCTCTCCTATTATTTATAGACAAACTGTCCTGATTTCTCTCTAACTCAACTAACTAACTAACAGAAATAACAACTAACCTAACTAATTATTGATTGTGAAACAGAACCCTAACGAACAACTACTGGAGATCTTACAATACTCCCCTCCTAAAGATTCACCTTGTCCTCAAGGTGATAGCTTGTAGCTGCTAATGACCAATTTCCACCAGGTGGTATTTGTTGAAGACAATTCCACCAGGGTCCCATTGCTGGACATATATAGCCCAACCAATGCTTGAAGTGTTGGGCAAATTCTCTGGGCTGTTGAAATAAATTCCACCAAGGTCAAATAAGACTGGATTGCCCCCTCTCTTTTCTTGCTTCCAATGACCTTCAACCCCTTCAAAATCTGAAATTTGATCCGCCCCCAACCGAACCACACCTTTGCCTGCCCACAAATCTTTTTCTATGTTTTTTATTTCTTCCTCAACCTTTGTCATCTCCTTTTGCTGTTCTTTGTCAATCTTTTGCTCCAAATGCTTGTCCTTTGAAAATTTCATTTTCTCGTCTTGTGAGAGAGACAAGTCTTGGTTCTCATTCTTTAATGCCAAGAATTCTAATTTTGCCTCTGTTTTTGCTTCAACCAAATTAGCTTCTTCTCCATTATTGCAATTCAGGTTCTTGATCTTCAAGCTTTCATTTTGCATTTTATCTTCTTTGCTTTTCAAATCTTCATTTTCTTTTATGCTTTCTTGCATCAAAGAACCTTCATCATCATCCCAAACAAATAGATCTGGGTCATATTCAGGCTGGAATTCTTTGAGCAAAGCCTTCACAAAATCCCACCATGATGCATTTGGATGATCCTTCTTCCACACGTACCACCAAATAGAAGCTCGTGCTCGCATAGCCTTCCCAACCATCTTTATCTTTTCTTCTTCAAGAATTCCTACAGCCTCAAAATGTTGTTGTACATTAATCAACCACCAGTAGGCATCTTTTCCTCCAAAATCAAGAACCATCTTCAAGATTCAATACCCACAGCTCCAAGATCGGAGCTCTGATACCAGTGTAAGGAACCTGGTATTTTATTGAGAAGAAATAAGGGTAAATCCCAATTACAAAGATAGAACACTACAGAACTTCGAGGGTCTGCACCTCCCACTGCCTAAAGGCCCCCAATCCTCTCTAAAATGACAAGCTCCCCTCTCTCTTAACCTCTCCTATTATTTATAGACAAACTGTCCTGATTTCTCTCTAACTCAACTAACTAACTAACAGAAATAACAACTAACCTAACTAATTATTGATTGTGAAACAGAACCCTAACGAACAACTACTGGAGATCTTACAGGAAATGAACTAGAAAAGTAGAATAGGACTTAATTGTTTTTCCAAGTTAATATATTCCTACTTCGTGATTTCTCTTTGTAGTAGAAAGATAAGATCAACTTGGCTTTCCTGAAGTTAATATCGTTATCACGTCCAGCATTTTGTTATGGTTACAAGATACTGCTGAGTAATGTGTTAAATGTAAGTGGAGCTTCTCTAAGGGCAGTCACTGGAATCATTTATACCTGTCTGAGAAATAAATAGATAATCTCTTGCTGATTGGTCTCGTGTTATTATTTAGGTTTTAAGCCATTTTTGGTCCCGATAGTTACCTCAATTGTAGTTCCTATAAAAGTTTGGTTTTTGATTCTTATTGTTTGCAAGTTTAGCTTTTGATTCTTGCACTTTTATTTTGTTTTGATCCCTATAATTATACTCTATTTAGATTTTGTTCCTCCAGTGTACCATACATTGGTCCAAATGGTTGTACTTGGTAGGACACATGTTTTGCATATTGTTGGTAACAAGGACCAAAACCAAAAATTTTAAATCTATTTGGATCAAAAGCCAATCTTTTAAAATATGAGAACCAAAACTAAAACCAAGCAAATTATAGGTACAAAAATGTATTCACCTATTACTTATTAGAACGGATATGATGTTTATTTAGATATCCAACGACTATTGATGGTTAAAGATTCATGCAACTTGTAAGAAGAAAGGCAAAATGGATATTTTCTTTTGAAAAATTTTAACCAATGTTTTAAGGACACCGGTTGAGGAATCAAAAGTAAAAAATTTTGTTAAAAATGTTCTTAATATATTCATCTGTGATTTTCAATGCATTTCAAGGTGATTTCCAATAAAAAAATTTCTTTTCTATTTCCTCAGCCATTGCCCTTAGGACACGAGATAGCAGAACCGTTCTCTTTTTTCTTGTAATTTCCCAATACTTTTATGTTAGAAACTAAAAATTGTCATCATATACTAATTTATAAATCTAGAGATTATTGGTGATTTTCTTTATGTAATTTTTTATTAAGAAAAACATAATACTTCCCCCCACCCCCCCCCCCCCTTTTTTCTCTTGCAACTTTCCATTACATTTTATGTAACTGGAAATTGCCATCAAAAGTGTTTGGTTCTTTTCTGAGGCACTATTTTCACTCAAGGTTGTGGACACGAGAAGAGAGGGAGATAGCAATCGTGACACACAGAGCATTTTTATTTCATACTCTAAGTGCATTTGGAAAGTATAGCCATCCCTTGATGAGGAAAGAGTTATCCAAGCAGTAAGTCCGCCAATGCCTCGTGTGTATGTAATTACTTGTGATTCATGTCCTCTTGAGCCACCTGAAATGATAATGCGTGATTTTTCTAAATGAAAATATCTTGTTTATCTATAGATTACACAGTACAATTTACTCCTGACCACTATTCCCGTTGCTTTCAGTCTTTTATTGTGTTACTTTAGATTTGTAAACCTAGAGTTAGGCTCTTGTGAGTGTGACGTTATATTTTCACGAGTAGTTTTTGTTTTGTAGGAAATAATTAACCGGTTTTACGAATCCTTGCAGCTTTGCGAACTGTGAGCTTCGCTCCGTGGTCATCGTTGATTGGTATGAATACAATCTAAACAATTTCAGGGCCTCCTTTCATGTCAATCAGGATATTTAAGATCTATTATTTATCCTTATTTTGTAGTGTGACAGGATTAAATGCAACCACTAATAATCCAGCCAAGATACCTTAAGGTATGGACCTCTAGTGACGTTGCGCATGAGAACGCTATGAAAAAGGGTTTTGTAGATATTTTAATCGCGACTCTTCTGAAACCCAGTCAAGGATTGATTATTTCAAATTTCACAAATTATGCTTCTTGTATTGAAATTGCTATAACCATTATTATCCGCAGAAGGAAATAGTTTATTTGGAATATTTGTCAAACAAAGTGTATCATTATGTTGTAGGAACATAATGATATGAATCGCAGTTATTGCAATTTACTGTGACATATTATTCATGTTTTCTAATCATTCTAAAGACTGATAGCAGTTCTAATAATATATATATATATATATATATATATATATATATATATTATTATTACTCAGCATATGACTTATCGAACGGTAGTATGTGGTAAATATGAAATAAAGCTCAGCGGATATAAAAAAAGTATAATCTTTTAGAGAAATGCCGACAAGTTATTCTGTTTCTGTCGCACATAATCTTATTGTTTAAATACTTAAGGAAGAAGCTCCTCATCTACATCTTGAAAATGGCACACGTTACCAGACTGTCTTTAAATTATTTACTTATTTATTATTGTCTGCATAAATTATTTCCTAAGAACCTGTCAAATCACAAATCCTTTTCAGAAATTAGATTCCCCGAGGATGAAGCATACAGCATTTGCTAAATGGATAGCGATTTCCAAACAACACAGCAAAGGCTTCCGCCGCTTCTAAACCGTAACCAGCAAGACTATCTCAAGCTTCAATTAGCCCTCAGAACATCATAGTACGACACGGGCCTTTTCTTTGACTCACCACAGAGTTTCTAAATAAATTAAGTAGAACTTTTACCAAAAAAATAAAATAATAATAGATAGAAAGACAAAAAATTTTATATATCACTGTAGTATTAGCCCTTTTTACATTCAGGTATGACAATATTCTTACCTCCACTGCTGATGCTATACGCAAAATAGTAGCTTCTGCCCATGGTCGACCCATTATTTGCAAACCTATTGGAAGTCCTCCTTTATCGTAACCAACCTATAGAAGATACATGTTAGTCAGAGGAAAAAATTATAAAATAATTCCAATTTGATTAGCTTCTAGTTTATAGGAACTTTTCAATTGAAATAAATATTTGATTACTGACTTACAAAACAGTCCTGTTAGTTAATTATGCAGAAGTTGAATGAAGAAGCTTCTAAAGAAGTTGAGATGTATAAGTCAATTTTAACTCGTGCAAAAAGTTGGATTCATTTTACCTTTCTCTTTTATAAGTACTTGTTTGAAAAAAAATTATAGATAAATTTCAATCTATTAGCCATTATTATGGTCATGTTAAAAGTACTCTTGAGAACAAAATATGAAGCACCTTATAACGAGCTTATAACAACACATTCTTGAGTGATAGACTTCACTCTCACTCACCGGGACAGAAATCGCAGGGAATCCCAGAAGATTTGCTGGAACAACGAACTGCATAAGGTAAGCTGAGAAACAAGCTTCAAGTTAACATATATGGTGAGGCAAGTCAATATATAATAGGCACAGTTATCATAATCATGCCAAGCCATTTTACTTAGATCGGTCATGAATAATTATGTTCTATCATCTCATAAGGTAAAAGCAGTCAAGATACCACTGTCTCATAATACACATCCAATCTGAAATTTTCAGCGATGCATGGTACTAAGCTAAGCCTTGTTAAAATGGAGTACCACAAATGTTCAGTTTAAATAATTACTACCAAAATTATGATGCTTAAAATTCTGTCAGTCATGATAAATAGATTCTGGATTCAGAGTCTTGCTGCTATACCAAGGGATAAACTTCCGCTTGGCCCTTCTGATGACCATTAACTCATTAACTCATCTTATATCAACAGTCAAGTTTAGTTAAGACAAAACTTGGATAATTTCCTTATATTCCTATTCTCAAGTTCTCAAAAGTCAAATCAAACGATGACAAGTGTTTTATTTATATTTTTTTAATTCTGGGATATTCTTCATGAAGGCTATTGAATATTAGAAAAATCATCCATATATCATCATTTATTTGAGAACTTGATGATAAGGATATCATAAACTTGATCTAAATTTTGTCCATTTACTTACACTCGTCTGTTTATATTATCAGTTTGCACAAGAACAACTATAGGTGATTCCAGACAAAATGTTAATTACAATGATGCATGGCACATTATTATGGAAGAAAAATATCTAAAAGATGCAACTTAAAGGTGTAGCCACTCACCTGTAGTCTGCATGTCTGTTTCACCACTTTTAAGAGAACTAGGAGGTATTTTGGGTGCCGTCATGCTGTTACAAACAAAAGTAGTTCAGCTGCACTTCCTCTATATCAATTATTCCAGCCTCAACAACAAAACCTTACTTCCAAAAGAAGATGTGGTAGAATTTTTTAAAGATATATTTCCACATCGATGACACTTGTTTTGAAGTCCCACCCTCCAGAAAATTATTTGCAAATATAACCCACAAAAGCTGCTGCTATTAGAATTAACCAAAGACGAATCATCACATCTGATAGAATGGGCAAAGTAGATTTCTGATGCTGTTATGAAAATATGGTTGTCTTAATACTAATAAACTAGTAACAAAATGCCAGAAAACATATATTGTTATCCAGGCTGTAAAAACAAATTTCTAATCCAATCAAAGAATTATAAAAAAAAAACAAACCCACATTAAATTAAATTTTGCACAGTATAAGGGTATGTTACACGAAGGTGTATTCTGCCCTACTGTTGTACATACCCAGTTGTTGGAGTCACTATGACATCCACTCTCTTGAAAATCTCCATATGATAATACATCATCCTTCGTCTGAAACATATAAGATAAAATTTAGAAGCTACATATACATGTGTTTTGGAATGGTTTACATTAGATAATCTACGACCATAAATTATTTTTAAAATTTGTACCATAGAATTTTCCGTATCCATCAGTAAAATATGTTTCAATAAAAGGGACACAATTTTGGTATATTTAGCAAACTCTTGTCTCACCTAATACGTTGGGCTGCAATATAATCTGCTGCTGTAAATGATCGAAAAAGAGCCATACTTGTACGAGTATCATATGCCAACTTTACACCTTGGCTATGAACGAAAAGAAATACAGGAAACCACCATAAATTTCTCATATAAATAGGCAGACAAAGATAGTTACTGTTTAATATTAATTTCGTTTGATAACAGACGAGAAGGATGCCTTTTAACAATTAGACTATAAAATGAAATTACCAGGATTTTTTATATATACTCAAACATACCCATCTTCACAATCAGGATTCAGAGAACATAAGCATTCAGAGCCAATGGAAACAACATGGGCATTTCGCATCTCATGAAGCTCTGGTATTACAATTTCTATCATCTGCAAATATGAGAAATATACACTATTTAGCCTTGTTTGAATCTTATCACGCTAAACTAGAAAAAAAGTGAAAATAAATCATGTTGTACATGATAGTATGATGAACTTACTTCACAACCATGTGCCTTTGACAGTAGATTAAGAGCATCCTCACATTTATCAGAGACTTCAGTTGAAAGCACATCATTAAACCACTTCACAAGAGTAAATATATTGTTTAGAAAAATATATATCATTAAACTGTACAAAAAATCTATGTTCAATTTGCAGGGTGCTTACTGGGGTGTACTTTCCTATTCTTAAAGATCCCAATGCATTTGAATCATCTTTGAATGACAGAGTTGGCAAACAAGGTGGTGACTACAAGAAACAGAAAAATATATGCATCATACTTACAAAAGAAGAATACCAAAGTTTCATATAGAGAATAAAGTATAAAATAGCTGAATAAGAAGAGTTGGTATAGTAGTTTGTCTTTGTCATATACACATCAATAGCATTGCATTAGATGCTAAAAGGGCTTCTGATTTATAAAGAGTAGCAGTACAAAGGGTTGTTAGAACACAATATGTATGCAGGCTAACTTTGCCATGGCTAGCTAGATCCCCTTTTAGTTAGTCCATTTTAATGGCTGAGGTACATGTTGCAGAGTCCGGTCCTGGTTTTTCTTGTCGCTAATTATTCATACAGAATTCTCCAAAAACTATATGACTTCATTTAATGATAAGGTGGGAAAATTAAGTATCAGACACAATTATGGAAACAGCATGAGCTCTTCTGTTCCACATGAAAGTTCTCAACCATTTCAGGGCAGATTCTGTGCCTACAGTATGCCATTGATGAAGTGGATCCTGAAGTTTATCATTATGGAGTTCCCAAATACTGGAATCAAATTGGCAGAGTACCATCCTCTTAAAATTCAATATAGATGCCTCTATAGAAGCTATGTTACTTAAGATACTTTATAGTGCATATTTTTGTTCTAAATAAGACAGTAAACAGAATAAAAAGGCAACAAAGTTATAGAATATTAGCATGTATTAAAGAACTCCAAATGAGAGATTTAAAAATAAAACAGGACTCTAAGGCCCCATTTAAGCATTTTAAGAAAACTCAAGAGCTCAACCATAACTTATAAATCCCTAATAAGCGCTATCAAAGATATTTGAAAATGTTATCTGCTTTTCTTCCTACTCCCCAAATTTATTTTGATGATATTGAAACTGTTAAGACTTAAGATGTTCTCCATCATCGAGGAATATGACCAAAGTAGCCTTAATAAGACTTGGAATATCCTCTCCTCTTGAATTAAGTTTTGGGATTGAGTTTAATGTTATCAATGGCGGATGGAGAATCTTGGTGGAAAACCAAAAGCGGCAAATGCCATGGCAGCCTATGGCAGAAGCAAACATATTACTTTCATACATATATATATATATATATATATATATATATATATATATATGTATGTATATATATATATATATATATATATATATATGTATGTATATATATATATATATATATATATATGTATGTATATATATATATATATATATATTGATAAGTGTTATACATAACATTTATTTAGTGATATTTGAGGCATATAGAACATTTTCATAAGAAAATGAGTGTAATTCATAAATAATTGATAAACTTTTGATGCTTGAAGCAATTCTTAGTAGTATAGTATTTTTTAGAAATTTTTTGATTAATTCTTTGAATTTTTAGAGTGTTATTCATTGTTTGAATTGATCATTTTTTCAGGAAAACAGAGAAATAAAATGATTAGAGCATTTTGCTACTTCTGCATTGTCTAACACAATATTTTGCGTTGCCTGATGCAAAATCTTGGAGAAAAGAAGCATTCTATTGCTTCTGCGTTACCTGACACCAAATTTTGCATCAACCAATGCAATTTACTGGACAACATTGTAAAAGATTGTTTTCCCTCATTCATTTTTTACGGTTACAAAACGAAGTTCTCTCCCAAGTTGTCTCTGGTGCAACTCTTAAAGTGAAGAATCTGCAGATTTGAGGGATCAAAGTGCAAGATTCGTGAAGCTTCATGAAGTTTTGCATAATCTTCTCTTCTACTTCTCTTGTTTTCTTCATTTCTACTATGTGTAATTAGACTTTTAGTTAGGGAAAGAGGGATCCTAACCCTAACCTGTTTGTAATCTAAATTTGTTGCTCTTAATTCAAGTTTACTTCCTTTAAATTGATTGTTCTTCTATGGTTTTAATGCCTCTATGAATTGGCCACTTGTAGTTGATTTTAGATTTCTATTCACAATTGAATAATTGGAGTAGAAGTTAAAATTGAAATGAACATAATTGAGGATACTCTAGAAATAGAGATCAACAATTATGAGATCTTGAGAATTCTAGAAACTAATGTTTGCCCCAATTAGGAATTTCTAAGAAATTAGGGTTCTAATTTGGGAGAAAGGGTTGATGAGTTAAGGAATTGAACTTCAACTAGTTTAGTGAATTTGATCTTCGATTATACTTTTAAAACTTGAATTAGAGTGAAAATTTAGGATTGCTTAGGTGAAAGTTAGGTGAACTCTAACCCTAACACTTTGCTAGATTGATTCTTCTATACTTGTGTTGTGAATTGAATGTTATTTCTTTGTGAATTGAATTTGAGATTTTCTATATAATAGTTATTTGATATTTGTTACATGAAATTTGTTTTGGTTATCCTGATTCATTCTTAAGTCTTACTTCCTAAATATAGAATTTATTATTCATAACTCATTTAAATTCATTCCAATGTCAAATCTTACATATACTTAGTCCAAATAGTATAACAATTGGAAAATCACTACTTAAACCAAATCTTTGTGGAAAACGATACTCTCTCATCCTTTACTCTTAAAATGATAAGGTACACTTGTCTTCAATTTTTACCAAAATATATATAGTACAGCATATAAAAAAATAGCAACATAGTTAAGAATAAGATGACACTGCAGTACTTCCATCCCAAAGCAATCCTATTTGTAGACTTTGAAGAAGCATTTGATGAAGCTCCTTCAGTTGCCATGTTAAAGAGGAGAGAAGGCTGCCAAATTCAATAAATATGGCGGTAGCAATATTAAGAATAAAATGGCAACAACAACAACCAAAGGATGAAGTGAAAAGAAAAAAAATACCGGCTGCAAACATGGAATGAAGACTGATAAAAAAGAGACAATGAACCCATGAAGAAGAAAACAGAATAAAAAGGAGGAAAATGAAAAACAAAGAAAGGAAACAAAAACAAAAGAAATTAAAAAAAATGGTTGTTCACTAGAAAAGTGAGCTCGCCAGAGTATGTTGCCAAAGGCAGTGGTTGCCAAAGGCAGTGGTTGCCATAGTAGACTGGTTCATCGTAAGGAACTTTAGAGAGAATAAGGAATTATTTGTTGAATGAGAAAGACAAAGGAGAGGGTCTAAGACGGTTTGACTAGAAACCATTTTGGGGTTTTCTCATACTGGGAGCTTGTGGATTTGTATTGGGTCATGTAACTCATTATCTTTTTTTGGGGGAGAGGGGGATTCAACCCATTTCTTCTGCCATGGAACTTTCCGTCCACCATGCCTATGGAGGCCGCCATAATCCACCATGTAAGTTCCACCACGCCTTGACTCTTGTATGGTGGGATGTTGGAAAAATGCCATGACCGCCATTTGACAATACTGGTTAAGCCTGGTTCATTTCAATATGATATTAGAATCTATTCAATCTTGATATTGAATTATTCATATATGTTCAATCCCACAAACTTCACACTTCAAATGTTCAATCTTGGACATGAGGAGGGTGTGTTAAGATGCCTCACATGCACACTGACTAGGAATGTAGCCAAAGTAGTCTTTATAAGCCTGGTGCAATCCTCTCCCTTGAGCTAGTTTTTGAAGTTGTGTTAACTCCCCTGGCCCATTTCTAACAGTAGTTATTCACCACAATCAATTTGAGCTAACTTCAAGACTGTTGGTAC
This sequence comes from Canavalia gladiata, assembly GCA_037954105.1. NCBI lineage: Eukaryota > Viridiplantae > Streptophyta > Magnoliopsida > Fabales > Fabaceae > Canavalia > Canavalia gladiata. The sequence goes on from CM075662.1 coordinate 4,993,185, forward strand.
ATGCTTTTCTGCTATGTACAATTTGAGCATGATATCTTATAACTAAGAAGAATATCAACTCTGGGATTAAAGATTACCAGTTTTTGCATACCCCTCACTCCCTCCCCCAAACAAAAAGAAAAATTATAAAAGGATTACCGGTTTCAAACTGATCCTATTTGCAGGTGATGAACCCAACATTGCCGCATACCTGAATTATTAGGACCAAAACAAACCATTATATATCTTCAAGAAGAAAGCCATAGTAATCCAGGTTTTATACTTGATATCAACAATTGAATTGCTAAACCAAGCAACTACAACTGAAGACATGTGAATGTACTGTTGAAGTCTATATATTTAATCGAATGACAAGTAAAAAGCATTGAAATTTAAGAAGTTCTCATTTGAGCCAAGCATTAAAGAAAAATGTCAGTGCAGTAAGCAGAAGTCAATAATGTTACAGGTTGTCCTTCACTGCACAAGCTGTATATGGAACAGCATTGCTTCTCACATATGAGCAATTATAATAATGGCAACTATTGGTCATGGAAAGTTTCTGCCCAAGTGAAGTAATTTTGAATAGTTACAACAAAGCAAATATACAAAAGAGTGATGTGATAAAGTGTAAACCATAAATTTAGTAGCAAGGATGTTATAATTTACCTTAGGTATTGTATAAGAATTAAAGCAGATAACTAATTTAGTTTTCATTACAGAATTAATTTGAGAGCATTAATTTTTTTTCGCTGTAACTGTCTATTAGATTCTAATAATCAATTTACCAAATAAACACTTTACTTTTACTGAAAATCCCACACAAAGCTTCTGCAAACATAAACATTGTACTGCACAATCAGAAATTTGAACCCAATTAAAATCAAGCATTATCCAACAATGATAAGCTTTGGAGAGGACACTTGCCTAATCTTTTAGCACATAAAATAATGAAAGCAGTGGCAATTCTGAGGCAGCCAAGAGTAGACATTGACCAAAATACAGAACTTGAACAAAACCTTGGTGAGTAAAATCTAAAAAGAAACTTCCTATTAATGGATAAATGATGCAAATGGTTTCTCCTTTGAGTCATGCAAAGCAGAGAGCAGTCAAGTAAGATGAAATAGTAAAAAAGGAAGCATGAAATAAAAGAAGAGAAATATGCATTGCATACACTAGAATGACATCCTCCACTGTTGAAGCAATTGGTCCAATAATTTCCACAGTCCCAGAATCACATAATGACCTGTAAATAAAACAATAATAATGATGTATTGGTGTTCCAGATATACTAAATTTTGCTGATCAAACACTTCAACTGTTTTCTAATATGCAACTATATGCTTTTGAATTGTAACCATTTGAAAATTGAACACCAGTGTGCCAAAACTCTTGGACACTGCATACAAGTGCTATTCAGACATGTTGCCTGTTGAAATTTGCTAAAATATAAACTTAAGTCTAAATGAGATGAACACATGATTTTATAGATGCTTTTTTTGTGGGTGTAACATAGCATGCCTCCTGCAGGTTATTACTAGATAAAAATGTCACTAACCTAAGTAAAACCAACGGTCACAAAAAATCCGATAACTATTCTCCACCTATGCCTTAGACTAAAGACAAGAATGTGAAACAAAAATCAAAGGAACTCAAGAACCGTGTTCCATTATAAAGCCTGCCAATAAAAGGCACCACAGTATAAAAGGAAAAAAAAATCCAAACAAGAAAATGTTAAACAAGTTCCTTCACCACCCAAAAGACCAGATTATATACCCTATCATATGGAATAACCGGAACTCTGGAAGCTTTCAGTCACTTAGGTTTTAGTCTTTTAGATAAACTGATAAAGTAACCTACACTTCCTACCAATGTCATGCGATGACATAGTAAATAATAACCTTAATAATGAAAATGGAAGCATTTTCATCCTAAGAAATTTAGTTAATGATTTCTGGCCGTTATAGTTGAGGTATTTGACCCATATATTGAAAGTCTAATGCAAGAAACTTTCTTCAATTAGGAACTAAAGGAATTTCTTCAACATTCACCTAAGTTCTCAACCATAGATTTTGTCTTCCTTTACCAAACTTCTCAGATTATTGTCTTTGATGTGGTTGTTAAGCAATAACAGCGACAAAAATAACCCAGTCATTTCGTTTTATGGTCACAATAGAAAATGGGCAACCCAAATAATATAGTAGGATCACAAAATATAATTGTTCCTACAATGTGGTAAAAAATCACTTTCTTGAGAAGCAAATAATACACAAACAGCTGGGAATGATTGATCCATCACATAGTGCAAGAAATTACCCCTCCATGCTTGTCCGCCCATAATTTGTCTTCAGTCCCACCACCCCACAAAGTGAAGAAGGGATACGGATAGAACCTGCATTTCTCCAGAATTTTCAAAAAATACATATATAGAGAAAAAATAGAGCCACACAAGTGGTTTGATACATTAGATTTGCACAACCTCCTCCATCAGTTCCCAGTGCAGCAGAACAGAGTCCAGAAGCAACAATTGCAGCTGGACCTGAAGAAGATCCACCAGTATACCTATCAGGTGCATGAGGATTTCTTGTAGTTCTGCAACTCAAGAAAATTCAGTTGAATGATCAAGGAAGGCAGGGTTTGATGAAGAACATAAAATTAAGAGAAAAACCAGAACAGTGTGGAAAATTTTCCATAAATTTCCTAAAGTTTTTTGAGAAAAGTCTTCTCAAATCACAGAAACTGAGAAAGAAATGACAGAAAACAAAGAAGACAAGACAGCTGTTTTCCCACTTCCCACTCCCTTACTTTTTATCCTGTTACTCTAACAGCCCCCAGCGGCTGCATTAGCAGATTTCCTGACTCTTGCTCTCCTCATTGTATACATGAGTATTCCCTGCTACTTTTCCATTTCTTATTGAGATAAACCTTGGTTACATGAAGGTGTCTCTCACATTGTCACATAACATTTTGTACCTTTCAATAATGGTTCTTAAGCTTTAAAAACCAAATAAAGTGAATACATATGATACAAAAATAAGAACACATTTGTTAAAATTTCACTTGATTACTTCTGCCCTTAATTTGGAATAAGGACAAGTGGGCTACATTTAAAACTTCAATATATGAGGTCAAGTAAGCAGAGATTGTCTTTCTTGTTTCTCCAAGCCAAAAGTTTCTTTTTTATGTTGATAGTAACATGAACATTTAAATCAATAATATATAAACAAGCATACCCAAAATTAGGATTATTTCCTGTTGTACCCATGCCAAACTCATGCATATTTGCTTTCCCTATGAATATGACACCACAGCCACGCAACCTTGAAACACTGACTGCATCTTTCTTTACAGCACGTACCTCATGCATCCATGTAGATCCACCTGTCATCACCAAAACATATAATTCAAAGGGTTTTTTTAATTGTTCACACAAAATAAGATGCTAATATTTCCTTACCCTTAGATGGATGTGGATAACAATCTATGTCGTCTTTGATGGCCATGAAAATTCCATCCAATATTGATAAAGGATTTCCTACATCATCAAAGTCCTAGAGTGTTACTTGGTAGTCATCCATGTCTATTCCCACCACCACCATATCTCAATACAATCATGTATGAAAATTTAGAATGTAACATCTGTCTAAGCATTTGAATCATACAGGATTACCTGCTTCAAATCTCTGAGTAGATGCTGCTGCCTGCTCCCGGACTTCTGCAGCATCAAAGGATATCAATAGAGGTGCTGGAGGTTTATTTCTTCCATTCTCCTCCACAATTGAGATGATGCGCTCAGCAACCTATGTATTCAGAGTGAAATCATTTCATTTTACAATTTAATTTGAATAAAGACAACCCTGCACTCAAAGTTGCTATCAACTAAATGCTACATACCATCAATGGGGTTACTTTTCTTGATCGATAAGCATAAGCATAGTCATTTATTTTCCAGTATCGAAAGGAAGCAGACGAGTTTTCCCATGATTCAGCATGATCATAACGTGGAAGACACTTCAAGGCAGACTCAACTCGATCTTCAGGTCTCCCATCTTCATTAAGGACAACAACACCAAGCTCCATTTCTAAATTTGTGTCACAGACATCAGAATGAGTTATATAATTAGCATATTTCATACTTCTTCAAATGCAATGCAGATGATTTGATACTATTACTAATTTATTATCTCTATGTTAATGCTGTTCCTCCTATTCCATTTTAATTATCCCAAAGAATCACTAGCCATCAAACTTCAAATCTAGGTAAACTCAATATATAATAACACCTGCAATTCAAATGTATATATATGTACTGTTTCATGACATAAGCAATTTATTTACACAAATGATGAGAAGGAACAACCTTGAGGTGGATATTCAGGTTTAAACATGGGCTCCTCAGGTATCACAGTGTGCCGCAATTGCTGTTCACAATCATAATGAGATAAAAAACAGCAGACAACGTTTAATCAGTTCTCTACGTCACTGTCATGCACAAGCTACTCTGTATTATTAATAAATCATAATGTTGAAACAGCACCTTTTACCATGACATTAGCATGCAGGATATTGATCACTAATCTCACCAATAAAATGACATTAACATACACACCTCATCAAATTTATTTTCCTTCTTGAGATAATTCAAAACAATAGGGCCTATTAAGGGAGCTTCAAGGATCCTCACAAATAATCCAAGCACAAAACCAGTCAAATGTGGAGCTACAAAAAATAAATAAATAAAAGAGAAAAAGAAATCAAATCAAATGTTAGCAGTAGAAATATAAGATTCCAGCTTGATTGACAAAGAAGCAAGCGAACGTAATTACCTTGAACAACTTGAGGTTCGTACTTGACAGAAGATAAGTCAACGTCCTGCGCCGGCACCATTGCACGTTTTTTCCCCATCCTTGGAGATAAAAGGAACTATCCTTTTCTTTCACCTTCCTAATTGAATTGGATGATAAAACAACAAAACAAACACATTTCAATCATTTCAAGAAAAAGAAAATGCAAAAACGATAACTGAAGTTGGAAGTTGCATGACAAAACCAAACCTAGCCGCAGGGAAGGCTCTAAATGTTGTTTTTCGTACTGATATGCTAAGTATGATATGAGCTGAACCAACTATATAGTAGTAACCATTTTCATTTTCTTTGTTGGAAAGTGTGGAGCATAAACAATATCGCCTGCCTTGTCAGTATCATTCTGAATGGTGGAGATATTTTACTGAGTCTTCTAATTTCGGGCATGTTACCATTTTCTTATCATAGATAGATGAAACAAAAGACTAAATTAATACAAGGTTAAATATATTTTTTTAATTTTAAAATTTTGATTTTAAGATCATATTTTTTAAACTATTAATTTTTATTTTTATTTTTTTAAAAAAATTATTTCTAATTCTTCATAGTTAATTTTTCAAACATACATATGTTATAGATTAAACATAAGTTATTTCAGAAATTAAAAATAATCTATTATAAAAAAATAGGGATCAAAATTAAATATTTTAAAATTAAAAATTTTAAAATTTTAAAAAAAATTAAAAATATATTTAATCTAGTAATATAGGATTTTTTGAATTTATATATTTTTATCCTTCTATAATTTTAAAATTTTAATTTTAATTTTTTATTTTTAAAACTATTGATTTTAGTTTTTTATCTTTTAAAATAGATTATTTTTAATCTCTTGAAATATTAATATATATCATATGTTATATATGGTATATATCTCATATCAAACATTAATTACTTATTAAAAATAAATTATTTTTAAAAATAGATATCAAAATCAAATATTTTAAAAATAAAGAACTAAAATTTTTAGATAGCATATTTTATTTTTTAAAAGTTTTTATTTGATTCTATAAACTAATTTTTTTAATTTTAACTAAATTTTTTGTTAAAAAAAACTTTTGATTTTCTTATAAATAAAAGAATAAGAATAAATTAACGATAAATAAATAATCTTTTGTACAATAAAAAATAACAAGAAATTTTTAAAATTATTGAAACTAAAAGTGGGATCATACAATCTCACAAAGTATTTTGAAATTTTTTAAAAAATATTTATTAAGTAATTTTTTATATATTGTAGTATCATTTAAAATATAATTGTTTTATTTTTATCTCTTAAGAATGTTTTAGGATACTTAGTACAATTAACAATATCTTAATTTTTATATTCTTAAGACACAATTTTTAAAAAAAAAATAATAAGTGATATAATATTGTAATAAAAGGATATATATATATATATATAATATAAATTATATTTTTCTATTTTTGTTATATTATATCAATTATTACATCTTTTATGTTTTGTTTTCTTTGTTTTTTTATTTTTTATTATCTTGTTTTGGGTAGAGGATTTTAATATTTTAAAATTTTAAATACATGAAAGTTTAATTAAATTTGTGTTATTTTTAAAATAATTTATTTGGACAATGTAATTTTATTTTTTGTATTTTTTATATGAATAAAAAAATTTAAAATTCTTGTGTTTTAAATTTTTTACTAATTAAATAAATTTATTTACAATTTTAAAATTTGTATAATTCAATGAACAAATTAATTACCTGTGAATTATATAATTATTTTTAAACTTAAGCTAATTATTATTGTAAAAATCATCATTAAAAATAAATATTATACTATATTAATAAGAAATTAATAAACAATTTAAAATTGAAGATAAAATTAACTGAACATTTTATTATAATAATAACTAATGATCTTTATTGATATTAATTATATATCAAAATATAAAATTAAAAACTAAGATTAAGATTAATTAAAATTTTAATAATTTAAATTTTATTTTATTTAAAAAATAAAAATATCTTCATATGTGTATAATATAAAAAAACATAAAAGAATTGTTAGATTAAAAAAAGAATTTGAAAATTGTATTTATTTAGATGGAATTGTAAATTATCTTGTTTTACTTAATTACAATTTTATATTAAAATTTTAAAATATTTAAATTGAAAAGTATAATATTTTAAATTCTCTTACAAAAGTATAATATTTTAAATTCTCTTATAAATTATTATTATTTTTGTTAGAATCTGTCATCCAAACTCATGCTTAGTGAATATTGACTACCGTGTATATTCCGAATAACAATTATATTCAAAGCCACATAGTTGGTGAAACCAACTAACTCTAATAAAATCTTCATCTACCTGAAGCAAGTTTGAAACCCAACTATTAATTAAATTAATTATTTGTGTTGGTATGATATATATATATATATATATATATATATATATATATATATATATATTTAAAAATGTCATTTTTAAATTTAATATTTTTATTATAACTTAGTTATATGTATTTATATATAATATTAAACTGTTTATTAAAAATGTTAAATATTATTTTTTTAAAACTTTTAATTTGTCACTTCATTTTTTTTATCATACAATAAAAATAATAATATTTAAATTTTAAGATTCATATAAATTATTTTAACTTTATCATTAAATTAATTTATATAATTTAATAATTAAATTACATTAACATCATTTAAGATTAATAAAAAAATCTACCTCTTTATTTTTTATATCATTTTAACTTTTTTTATTATAATAATAAAAAAATTCCATAGAGTTGTACAATAAAGAGACTGCAATGTTAGATATTTATATAAATAATCATTATTTTAATTATTTTTCTTAAATATTAATTTTTTAAAGATCAAAATAATAAATTATTTTTAACTTAAGATAATTAATAATTTTTGAAAAATAAAAAATTATTATATATAAAAAAATAATATAAATAAATTTTAATTTTTTTAAAATTAAAACAGCTATTTTCTCTCTAAAATAACTCATGTTTTATAATTGAGAAGTTTAACAAATAAATTAATTGAAAATTAAAATGTTAGTTCCAGTCGGAAGCTTAGTTTAAGGTGTATCTCCTTATCATTTGGACTCCAAAATGGCAAAACCAAAACTTACTTCCTTTATAAAAGTGGTGCCTTCAACTATTCAAAATATTCTCCAAATTCCACATCGAATTCAACCATGAACTTCTCATTCATTACCAGATTTCTTCCTCCTTTTAAAGGTGTTATCATATCTCTTGACTATCCCAATCCGAAGAAATGAACATCATCAATATTGATGGAAGTGCAATTAACAATTCACGACACGCAGGATTTTATACCATTATCATTGATGCTCATGGTGCTTAATCTCCAAGTGTACAGATCCATTTGTATCTTCAACAATATTCATGTAAAGCTAGTTGCAATGTACCAAAGCTTAAAACTTGCTTGGGACCTTGGGAACAAAAACATGATATACTACTCGAGCTGCTTCGAAGTTGTGCAGCTCGTTCAAAGAGACTCATCGTTGTTTCACAAATACTTTGGCCTTATAAAGACCATCAAGGACCAATTTAATCATCTTTAAATAATTTCAATTAGTCATATTTTTTTTAAGTCAATTCATGTGCGTACTCGTTAGTCAAATATGGATCACATAAAAAAGAAGGTTCAGTTTATCCTACATGAAACTCCAACATTTCTTTCAACATTATCCTTCTAAGTTGATAATTCGGTTATTATCTTTACTCGTCGTTAGTTTCATTTTTCTCTTTTCCTAACATCCTAACTTATTTAATGGATATCGATTTCCTCGCTTAAATGCACATCAGAAACAAATTTAAAATAAGCTAACTATCAAATTAAAAATTATATATAAATTATACTTGTTACGTGTATAGTGTATGAATTTATAAAATTATAATTTTTATATTATTGAGTATTTAAAACATATTAATAATATTATTAAATATTTGTAAATTATACTATATTTTAATAATAATTTATTATAAATTACTTTTAAAAAATTGTTATGTTTATTTAGTACTTAAAATATTTATTTCATATAAAAATTTATGATATCGAATATTTTTTAAATAAGACCAAAATAATTATTCTATTAAGTTAAAAATAAAAATATTTTTTTATATCTTTCAATGTTTGAAAGATTTAATATTACGAATTAGAAGGCTAAATTAATATATTATAAAAGGATAAAAAAGTTAACATGTTTGAATATATTTTATAACTTATTTGTGTATATCATATTTTTTATATAATGATAATTAATATATATATATATATATATATATAACAATAACAAAATAATTTATATTATCTAATTTTATAAAAGAAAACAATTTAAAATATATTATAAGTTCATAGTGATATTTAAATAAAAAGAATAATTATATTTTTTATAAATTTAGTTTTATATATAAATAATTAAAATAATTTGAATATAAATAATTTTACTTTATTCTTTTCTATGAATAAATTTTAGTTAAATAGATAATTTATTTATGATATTTTTTCTTCCATTGACTAATTACTACAAGAAAAATAATTTTTTATAAAATTAAAGTATCAAATATTTTTTAACTTGTAATTATATAAATACCTTCTCTATATATTTTTTTCATTTTACAAATGAAACATACAAAATTAAATAAATATTTTTTATTTTGGTATTATTTTTTTAATATTTATAAGAGTAAATTTATACATGGATACATGTACAAAATATTAAATAGGTAGTATATTAAAGTATATTTTTTTAGTATTTAATATATATTAGAAGAGGAGCAAATTATACATTACATAATTCAAGTTATACTCACACGGTTACACTATTTATAATTCTTAACAAAATATATATATTTTTAATTTAACCGTTAAATACCTATTACTCATTATCATAAATGTTGATATCAAATTTTACAAATCTTCGATAATAATAAATTTAAAATTAAAATAATTTTATTTTTACATACTTCTTATATATATATAATTTTGTAATATATTAAAATTTTTCATATTTATTGTAATTTTTATTTTTAAAAATAACTATAAAATTAAAATTAAGAATGAAAAATATAAAAAAATATATAGATAAAATAAATGAAAAATTAATAAAAATAAAGAAAGTAATAGATTTTAAAAAATTTAAAAAGAAAATTAAGAAAAAAATACCATATGATTTTTCTATTGAATAATTTTTAATGTATAATATAGAAGATACCTTTTAAAGCTTTAATATTTTATTTTTCAAAAAAAAAAATTGACGTTTCATAATTAATTTTTTAACATATTGTTTAGGTAGATCAATTTGTTAACTCTTATGTTTTTAAATTTTATGTGGGTTAACCTTTAGAGGAGACAAACTAAGTTTTCAAGCCCAATTTAAAAAATAATTTATATGTAATATTACAGATTTTTTTTTATGTTATGTTTAGATTGAAATTAAAATTAGAACTCCATCTCAATAATTAATCTTGACTTTTATTCTATCAACGTTTAAGGTAAAACTTAAATTTTGACCAACAAACATACCAAAAACATATACTGTATATTTAGATAAAGACTTTTATAATTTGAAAATAAAGAAATTGGTAATTAGTAATTATTAAAAGATAAATAATAATTAAAAAATAGTTAAAACACAATAGAACAATTTTAAAATTCTTGCCAAATACATATTATTTAAAATTTACTTTATTTAACATACAAATTATTTAATATTTTAAAATTTTATTTTCTTATCATCAAAATTTGTATAATTTAATAATTTAAAATTTTAAAATTAAATTATTCTAATATAGTTATATTTTTTTTATTTTTAAAAATTAACTTATCTCATTTTTAGTGAGCCAATAATATGGTTAGATCATTTTGTTATTTATATTTTTTTTTTACAATTATTTTTTACCACAATAATTATTAGTGAATGTGAATGTCCATTTTCATCTTACCAAATCGAATTTGATTTTATTTTTAGGTTTTTAATTTATGAATAGGAAATAATTACCTTTAAATTTTCTATATCAATTATATGAAACATGCATGTAAAAAAAGAAAAAAATATAAATGCATAAACTCATGTATGAAATTGTATGAAAAATGTTCTAATTACAAATAAAATAAAATAAAAAATACAATAAATATAAAAGTAATTACATATTGTGGTTTTTAATTAGTCTCTTATGCATAAAGAATTTTACAATTTTTTATTTAACTTGTAAATGATCATTCTTTACATAATCTCTCATTCTCATAAGGGTGCTTTTCTTATAGTATTTTTACATTCAAGTCTACTTGATACCAGTGCTTGCTATGCTTTATCTTCCTTTTGATTCGAATTTTTTAGTTTTGATTATTCAACACTACCTAACTTTGTTAAAGATTTATTTCGACTCAATTGTGTTTAACATTATAACTTTTATATGCCTTATCATCTAAGGTGTTAAATATCTTAATTTTTAAACTCATATGCATCATTATCATCTCATTTGACTTGCCAATGTTAAAGTTATAGAAAGATACATGTTTGTCTCATCCTGATTTTGATAGAAAAAATTTAAATTGAATGAAATCAAAAATAAATTTAAATATAATTTAATCTTTGAAAATAAAGATAAATACAAACAAACATAAAAACATGATATTCATACTCATTCTTGTTACTATTTTCGAACTCATTCTAATATATAAAATTATTAAAATATTTTTATTATTATAAAAATATAATATAAATTTAGTGAAATTATAAAAATAATAACATATATAAATTTTTAATATATTTTATAAATTATAAAAAATTAAAATTAAAATATAAATAAGATAAAAAAACATGTATAAGACAAGTTTCTTCCATCTTCATAAAAATAAAAATAAAATTTAATTCTAGCATAAAACAGAAATAAGAATGAGAATAGACATAAAGGATGGAGATAGAAGCATAGTAGAGTAAAAAAATGAAAAACAGAAAACATGAAATTTGTTCAACTTCATTATCATGCTTAGTCAAAAATACTTATACAGGAAGAATTAAAAAGAAAGAAAAATTTAATAAAAATAATCGAAGTTAAAATAGGTGAATAAAAAATATTTATTACACATGAGCTAAAAAATTAAACAATATATTATATTAATAAAATTTAAAGGGATAAAATTTTTAAGATTGAAAATTAAAAAATAAATTATTAAAATGATGTCCCATAATTTTTATTGATATGATATATTAAAATTTAAAGTTAAATTTAAAATTAAATTAAGGATGGTAATTTTAAAATTTTATTTTTAAAAAATAATTTTTAAAATTTTTATAATATATAAATTATAAATTAAATTAATATCTGAAAGGAATGAAAATTACAGGGAAGAATCAACTTATAATGATAAATTATATTAAATATTATATTATTTAGTAATTTTACATTAGATAACTTTATCCTAAAGTTAACTATTAAATTAAAACTTCATCTTTTATATATATCCAAAATTATTTGATACTTAGTTAATGTAATATGTACTTTTAAAATATATGATAATAAATTTTTAGAATTTTATTTTATAATTAATTAATTTTAAAAGATTTAACATAAATAATAAAGATAGTATCTAATTATAATTTAACAGTAATAGATTGATAAAAATTATATTATGTATAAATTTATTAACAGTATAATGTTTGATATAATTTACATTGATTAAAGTTAACTTTTTATTAAAATTATAAATGAAGAAAATTAATATAAGACAAGATGTATAACTTAATAAAAAATAAACATATTTCCGAAGATCGTTTCTATTCAAATATAAAAGCTTTATTTTAATATACAAAGATAAATAATACCGTGCTACCTAAGTAAGATACAAATAATTTGACCAATTAGATGCCAACCTTACAAGCCACCACAACACCAATAATGAGGAGCCAAGTGAGTTATGTCTATATTATCTCGCAATAATTCAATTGGATTTCTTATCCTATTTAAATTCCTTTATTATATTGTATTAAGAAAATTTTCCACGGTTGATTTTTTATAAATAAAATTGTGAGTTCAAATTGTGTATATAGAAAAAAAAAATGCCATAACTGTTTTTGATTAAAATAAAACTACTTTCTGCAAAATATACATGTAATATAAAAAAAATTACTATTACATATGTAATTTAATGACAAATGATTAAATTAGTTAAAAGTAAATTGTAGGTTAAATAAATTGATATGTATTTAATGAAGAATAGTAAGAAAGGTTTGAGGAGGAAGTGAAAGGTCACAACTATTAAAAATAAAAAGGATGAAGAGTGAGAGTGAGAAATGAAAAGTGTGGGAAGATGGTGTGGTTCTGGCAGTCCCACAGAAAGCATAGCATAATGGAAGATTAGCTAAGATGGGAGTGTGACACAGAAGAAGAGTGGTCCAAACAAAAGAAAACAAAACAAATACTAACAAATGGAGAACTATGGATACCAATCGTACCCAGATTCGGGGGAATCTTCTCCGCGTTCCAGAGAAATCGATTTCGAGAATCCGCCTCCATGGGATGAACAACAACAACAACAACAAAACTACAAAGTGAAGTTCATGTGCAGTTATGGTGGCAAGATCCAACCACGCTCCCACGACAACCAGCTCTCCTACGTCACCGGAGACACCAAAATCCTCGCCGTCGATCGCAACATCAAGTTCGCCGCCATGCTCTCCAAACTGGCCGCGCTCTGCGACGCCACTCCGCAGGACCTCACCTTCAAGTACCAGCTCCCCGGTGAAGACCTCGACGCCCTCATCTCTGTCACCAACGATGACGACCTCGACCACATGATGCACGAGTACGATCGTCTCTATCGCGCTTCTGCTAGACCCGCCCGCATGCGACTCTTCCTCTTTGTTCCTGACACGGGTCCCGCTTCTGCCCCACCCGACCCGGTTAAACCCAACGTCGATTTCCTCTTCGGCCTCGACAAGGGTGTTGCCGTCGCTGCTCTGCCACCTCAATCACCGCCCGCGCCCGCCAAATTTCATGATCCTGTGCCGGAACCCGTCACGCCTCCGCCGGAGTACCAGTCACGAGTGAATCCTGTTGATCGGGTCTCGGTTTCGGATCCAAACGTGAACCACCCGCTCGAAATTCAGAGGCAGTTGCAGCGTTTGCAAGTTTCGGAGGACGAGCAAGTTTATCGGAGGAAAAGCGAAGACGGCGTCGTCGGGAATTATCCCACCGGAGATTATTACGTTCAGAAGGTGCCTGAGAAATTCCCGCCGTCGAATTTTCCGACAAGTGCGGCGCCTCCGCAGGCCCCGACGGGCTACTGGCCCGAAAAACACGTTTCCGGTGAGGTTTATCCACCGGCGGTGTCGGCTGCGTCCGGAGTAGGGGAGCAGCCGGTTTATGTGATTCCGGCGCCGGGAACATTCTACCATGCACCGGTTGTGCGTCCACCGGCCACTCAAGGTTACTACACGGTGCAACGAATGCCTTCTGATGCTTACCGTGAAGCGGCGGTGTACGGCGGCATGCCACCCCCTAAACCGCCGTTTTCGTCGCCGTTTCCGGCGACCTTGGCACAGGCGCATCCGGTTAAAGCTCCCGCGTATACAGAAGGATTCGGTGTCGTTCGGTCAGCTGGGATACCGGAAAATACGTCTGCTCCGTACGCGCAGGTGGCGTACGATAGTGCAAGTGGGAGACAGGTTTACTATACTTCGCCGGGTGGCGTAGTGCACGCTCCGCCGTACCAAGGTGTTGTTCCGCCCCTCAACGGTGATATGAGACCGGCTGGTGTGTCGTTGGGTCAGGATGTTAAAGTGATAAACAAGGTTACCCAAGGTTCAGTGTGATTAAGCTTATGGTTATGATAATTTTTAATTATTAGGCTAAATATGTTTTCTTTTGTGTCTTTTGTTCCTAATCCTATTTATATAATGGGAATATTATTTAGCTTTTAGTCTTCCGCTTGCTGTTATTGTACACAACGTCGATGATGGTTCCTATGGGCATGTGTAGATTTCTTTCTTTGCAACTTATTTGTGTTTCAATAGCCTTTTTCAAATTTTTTTTGGGTTAAAATTTATATGCTTAATGGTTTTGGTTGTTTGTTTTCTTGGTATGATCTCCCAGCTTCGCCGTTTGGGTTCTTGTCCCTTTTAGAAATGTTGTTCAATTAGTTTGTTTGATTTTTTTTTTATCATTTTCGCATATATTTACGTCAAAAGTGTACTCTAAAATCAAAAGAGAAATTTTCGTTGTCCCATCTTATTGGTCACAAAAACATTGTGTGTCCTCCGTTAATGAATAAAAAAAAAACCGTAAACATCCTGGAACATTATGATCACGCCGAAAATATAGCAGGCCACTATAGCGCCATCATCTCTAATGGTCCTACGAGTTATCCTGCGACAACAAAATTTTCTACAAGGATAATGCTGCTCAGCAACTTGTTGGAGGGAGCATGAATTTTTTTTTGTTCTATTTGTTTGCTACATTGATATTGAAATTAGAATCTATCCTTATAAGATTCTCGAAACATATTTTTAATGGATACAATCAATTTTTTTTAACTTTAAAAACATTTTTGATAGTATTGTCGTTAATTTTATCTATTCTTATGATCGAATCTTAACTTGTAATTAGCTGCAGCGTCGTTATTGAAAAAGAGTTCCCGTAATGTGAAGTCTTCAAATTGATCAAAGCAGTTAAAAGTTTATGTCATGCGTAACCAAAGAAGTTATTGAAAATGGCAGAAAGGGCGTTCATATCTACAAATTAAGAAAAATTGTCTTCATTTTGGTCCCCCTTCTATTGAAGACTTTTGAGTATGCATCAAAAGCTACACAAGGGAACAAAAGTGTTGCAATCACACCTATGATATTATTAGGAATTAAGATAATTTTGGATAGAACCTTTTCGTTTCCCATATGGTACCAGCATTTGACGAGTGCGTAGGGTTTAGTTAGATGCTCCCAACCAAAATCATAATTATTTCATTATGCTTAGAAAAAACAAAAACGGCAACCATAACAGGTGGAATTCTCATTTTCGATATGCATTATCTCAAGAATCAAACGCCCATGATTGCCCCCACCACATCTTCCTTTGAATTTAAGTAGAAGGTGAGTCTCTTTCACCCCAATTTTTCTTCATGTTTAATTATGGCTTCACACTAGTACATGTCACTATTTTGATGACATACTTTGAGGCGGCGTGGCGCCAATCTGTGTTGGAAAAGTGTAAGGAGTAGTTGATATATTTTGACTATTTTATATAATCTCTATTATTTTACTTTTGTTTTATTTTTTATGGCCCAAAGGGGGCAGGGACAAGCCGCTTGAAAGCAATACAATGCAACCCCTTTAAGAAAGAAAAAAAAAAGGTCAACAATGTGTATTATCACAAAAATAACAAATCTATCCGTACAAATATATATACATAGAATTAAATTATATATATAAGCACGCACACAAGCAACCAACCACTAGGTCCTGTTTTAACCATGACAATCAACCGTATTATAATTGCATCCACTTTATATAAATTCTTTATTTCGCCTTTATATTTTGTTTGGATAAGAAAAATATCTGTTCTAAGCATAATATTTTTGACAGTTTAGTGACTATTTATGTTTAATTCAATATGTTTTTAATCTAACAAGCTGTAGAATTATATGGTGTCGTATATTTATTTTTATTGGTGTGATCAATAATACATTTTTAATCTAACAACTGTATATTTTGATTTGCAATGCTTGGATTTGGTTTTAACTTATTTTGAAGGGTAGTATGTATTTGGAAAATCTTTTTGTTCAAGGGAGACTACTAAATTACTAATATTTGGACTTGGATTTAAAATAATATTGAAAATTTAAGTGTATAAATGATGAAGTTGATAATCAAGATGTTAGTAAAATTGCTTTGAAGTTACCCGATGTCTAACATACTATTGCTGCTCCCAAAAAAATAATACTATTAAAAGTGATTAATTTATAAATAAATTTTAAAATTTTTAAAATTAATTATTCATAAGTTCTATCATAATAATTATAAAAAGTATCTCTATTTTGAAAGTCAATTATTCCACAATACGCTTTTACATTCGAAATGGATTTTGCAATTTTCACTTGGAAACAAGGTTTTGTAAATTAGAATTATATTAAAGGTGAGTTAAATTGGGTTGTACAGTAAAAAAAATTTTCTTTTATAGTTACGTGGAAAATAGAAAGGAAAAAAAATGAGAATAAAAAGAAAATAAAAAATAAAAAGATGAAAAAATAGAATAAAAATAAGCTGTTCAAATAGATAAAAAAAAGGAAAAAGTTCCTTTATTTAAATAGATGGATAAAAGAGTGAAAATAAATAAATTGATAAAATAGAAGTTTTATTTTATATTAATTAAAAATAAAATAAATTTTAAAATTTTAAATTTATATTATGTTATTCTTTTATTATTATAATAATTTTTTTAATAATTTAAACGTTAAAAGGAGAAAATAATTTTTCTATAAACTTTTCTGAATTCTTTTATATTTAGAAGGATTATTTTTCTATAGACTTTTTGAAAAAATAATTTCTTTTTTTATTTATTTTTATGATTAAGTACTTATAAAAAATATTTTTATTATACATTTTTTTTATTTTCTTTCTTCCTAATTCATTCTAAAGAAATAAAGCGCAAAAAGATTGAGCTGATGCTTACATTCATGATCCGTGGGAAAAGGAAATTTTGACTATTCGCAATTTTCATAGACTCGATCAAATGCAGTTTTGGATATAAATATAAATAAATATGTAACTGTAAATTGAATGTAGATGGATGACGGTATATGATTATAAAATAGGAAACAGTTTGAAGCTGAGTTTCTCATGTCCTCAATGTGGGAGTAAAAGACCAAATCAAATTCCAGTTCTCAAATCAAGCAAGAAGGGATTATAACTTCCCCAATAATTCTCAACCAAGTCAATATAAGAGAAACGAGACAAGTCGTTTCTTACAAGTTACAATTTTGAATTAGACCATACAGGGTTTACGATAACATAAATTTAAATAAGAATCTGAGAAATTGAAGTGTAACAATGTGAATTAAGAAATCTCACATAAATAAAATAAATAAGGTGAGGACTGAAAGAAAATAGACTTACATGCCTTTCAGTTTTAAATCGAGATGAATCAAACCAAACATAGGTTATAAAAATAAATTTTGTTTTTTTGCCTTCTAATTTTAGCCATTTTAAAATTCGGCTTAAGATCCATCTATAGTTTTTTTTAAAAAAAGAATAAGATTATTTCATTTTACAAATTCTTTTTAATGTTCTATAAAGTCAGTGTGGAATATAAATATAAAAACCAATGTATTTAATATCTGGAAAATATAAAGTAATCTGTAATTATTTTGTTTAGTTAGTAAGTAACATGATTTGTGAATAGATATTGTAAAAGAATTTAAAATCATTAAAAAATCTCAAGCATAAAAAAGTTTACAATGTGATAAAATATGAATTATGTAACATAATTTCATCAATATAAACGGTTTGATTTACAACTGAAAATGACTGGTAGCAACAGAATGGATTTCATATAATGAACAGTGAAAAACATGCATGATCAACTGACGGTTATTTCTTTATATCCATTTACCTAAAACACATGATCATAGACAAACTTAAAAAAATTATAAAATAAAAAAGAGATATAAATGAATAATATGATAAAAATAATAAAAGTAAATATATAATTATAAATACTCTAAACATATCCTCTTTAATTGGTTAAGTTGGACTTTTATTAGAATTTAGATTTAGAGCAACATACTGTGATATCTTGACGTGGTATTCTAACTCAAGCAACATACCAACACCAAATTGCACTTTAAAGTAATTTAAACAGTGTTTAGGTTCTTGAAAGCTTTAAAATTGATTATATTATTTGAAAAAAAAAAGAGGATTTTTTATTTTTCAAAATAAATATTATTTGTTTTAATCTTTTTTGTAATAATTGAAAATGATTGATAAGAATTAAAATAAATATTTTGTTATCTTTTAAAAATAACAATTATTATTTCAAAATTCAATACGATCGACTTAAATGTTGAAGGATTAAAATAATGTTTTTTTTCAATTTAAAAGCAGAATTCAATTATAAAGGACAGTTCCTTCAACAAATTAAGAACAATAGCTTAAAGAAGAAGAGAACCTGGTTTTTCAGTTACAGGAATAAAATTGCTCTTAAACTCTTCCTACGACATAGGAAAGTTCATTCACAAATACTAGACAATCCTAGTCCTTTTAACTCATGTAAGGGTGGATGATGACTCAATGCATTATTAAAGATTATCCATTCGTACTAAACTGCTCTTGGCATGGGACAGAACAGAAAAAAAAAGATGGTTCATGATATATTAAAGATGATTAATAAAAAGGGTTTAACTATAATTTGAGCCAGGACTTGAATATTATCTTCAAGTAGACCAATTCTCAACACCCAAATAAAAAATAAGTATATTTAGTTAGATCCCCACCTAAAAATATTGCATTAAATTTCAACTTGGGTCGGTCTCATTCTTTCTGCTGCCAATTGGATTCATATTTTATAAGAAAGGTTACAAATCATATTTTATTATAAATTTATAAGGTTATATTAAGATATAATAATTTTAAATTATTGGACTACATGTGTTTGAATTATAAAAAAATTAAAAATATTATACATTTTTAATTAAATAATTTTTATGTTAAATAAACAAATTATATGACATTTGTTTAAATATAATTTTAAATTTTGTTATATTTAATTTTTTATATTTTAATGATTATTTATTATTGATTTCAAAAATTAAATTTTTAAAATTATTCGTTTAAATATAAGGTAAGAAAATATGAAATGTGATACTAAAAATTAAAAAATATGTTGTACATATTATTATATAATTATATAATAACAATTACATGTTTCTAAAGGGGAATATCATAAATGGTTAAGATTTGAATGCTGTACGAACAAAACTAAAGGAATTTTAGCGACTTACTATATATTTATATGTATGTTTATTTATTTTCATGTGTCTTTTATTTTCTAAATAAATATAAAAGAAAAGTTTTTTTCACCATGATGTTGATACAAAAATATAATTTATTTTTACCATCTTTTGGTTCATTTGTACTTTTTCTTTTCCGTTGATAATATCAAATAAAGCTTTGTGAGACTTAAAAAATTAAAATGATAAAAAAATGACCAATCAAAATCCTTGATTTATATTTTTAAAAATTATATTATAATGCTAAAATTGTGAGTTTTATTTTTAGATAAGATTAAAATAAATACAAAACCTAAATAAAGTTTTTCGTATTTTTGTGATAAAACTTTTTATTTAAATGATAAAATATATACATTTTTAATAAATATTTTTTTATTAAATATATGTTACAAATACCGATATATACTCTACATGTAAAAAATGATTTACATCTATATATATTTTAAATTTAATGATTATAAATTTTTTATATTTAAAAAAATATAAAAAATGTCGTATGAATAAAAATAAAAATATAGATGAACGTAATATATTTTTTTATGTATGAAAATTATTTCATTTTAATAAATATAAATATATATTATTTAATAAAAATTTTGATGATAAAGATGTGAAAATTTTAATTTATTCTTTAAGAAGAGAAAATCCATTGTTTTTACTTCTCTATTTTTTTTTCAATTTGTTTTAGATATTACTAACTCTCTTTTTGTTTTTTTATTTTTTGAGATATTATTAGTTTTCAATTAAAAAGACGGAGAGAAGAATCGAAATAAAGATAAATGATTTTTTAAATGTAAAAAATGATAATATTTAAATTCAAAAAATAAAGATAAATAATTTAAGTCTATAATGTTTGATTTGATAATTTTGGTTATATTTGGTAAAAAAAAAATATTTATTTAATTAAACATATTTGTGAAAACTATTTATTTATTGAGCTAACCGGTTATTATTTGTTAAAATACCTTGATAAATGCCATCTTTAAAATTTTGTTTATATTAACAGATTAATTTCAATTCACTATTAATATGAAAATTTTAAAACTATTGTGTTTATTATATTATAACTTTAATACTATTATGAATATAATATATATAATTTATAAATTAATTTTGATATATTATAATCATAAATATAATCATTTTTATTTTTAATCAATTAAAAATTATTAATATAATTTTTAGAATAATTATTATAAAAATTGATATTTTATATTTTATAATAATCAATAATTGAATTGAATGATAATATAAAAAATATATACTGTTAAAACATTTTAATTAATTTCATATATGAAAATCTTTATAAAAAATTTATAGATGATTAGAATCGATCTAATAATAAAAAATTCAAATTTTATTATACAATAAAAACAAAACAAAAAGGTATAAAACGCCCACTATCTTCATCATTTGCTTTCGTGCATAAAAATAAATGACACACCTTACTTTATAAAAATTACATATAATTACACTTAATTATTTTATTTTTACATACTATCAATGAATTTTATTTTTTCACGTACACCAATTACCATATATTATTTTAACTCGTTAATGATATTGAGTTCGAATTTATAAGAAAAGTACTTAGATTTAAACTCGATAAAATAATATATTTACAATGGTATTATCTACCTCTAACTTAATTAATTTTATATCAAATTTATATATAAAAGAATTATTTGACCTTATTTTATTTTATACAATTACATAAATTGAATATTATGCATGACTAACGCAACTCAATACACCTCTACGGTTGAGACATATGTATGTGGTGTTTTATTTTATATCGTTTTTAGTATATTGTTCGGCTAAGAAAAATTGTAATGATTCTTTAAAAAAATTGGTTGAAAATGATTTTAAAAATTTTATATCGTTACATTCAACGACTACAAATACTGGGCCATTTGGGGTACACCGTATACCAACCCATGACATGGATCCTTCAAATCTGCAATTGGTAACTTACTTCGGTGGGTCTTATCAAGTCCTATACATAACACATCAATGGATTGGTCTGTTAAGGATAAATAGCTGAAGACCCTTTGGGCCCAAAAGAGAACCCTGAATTTGGGCTAGTTCTTTTTATTTTTGGACTTATTTACCTTTTATTACAAGTCCATTTATTAATCATATAATGAAAATATATTTCCTCATACCTCATTCTCGTAAATAAAAAGTATCCTATAATTCATGTAGAATATTTGATATTTTATGTTAAAAAAATTTTAAAATTATTTCGAATTGAGTTGACTTTAAAAATGTTCAATTAATTAAATTAAGTTGGGTTTCATTGAAAAATATATATTTTATTAACTTGAACTAACCTAATTTAATCGTGATTGTCTTGGTTTAGGTTGATGATAAAATTAATATTTTTCTATTCCTTTTAACATTAACTATAATGTTGGATTGAAGATACATCAAGTGATCAGAAAATGTAATGATATATGATAAAATGTTATAAAGTTAGAAGTATTCTATATCATTGTAAAACACTTCAAGTGAGGTTACATTTATACATTTTTAGTGCATTATCTTGAACATCTTGTTGATCTCGATTGAGTATGTGTTCTCAATATAAATAATGTATTTGTTTGATCTCGATAGTTTAATATGGAGAACGAAGCAATACTTATGAAAGCAAATGTAGTTAGTGGCATTAACAGTCATGCAAGGAAATAGCTACAAGCTTGATAAAGACGAAGCTTTGTATGGTGGCTGACAAATCATGATTGAAATGGATGAAGAGACGTTCAAATAAATCGAATATCATAGAAAAATTAAGCACGGTTGTAATATTAAGGAACCATGGTGAGTGATGGAGCAGTTTTTTTAGAGTATTTGAAGGCTACAAGTTGGATAAGTTCCCATGGACAAAACATGCAAGAAAACGGTTATTAAGATTCACACGAATAAAATGAAAAAAGGGTTACTTTTCTAAAAATTCTATATGCACGCACACAGGACTATAACAATTTTATGTTTTTAACATGTTTATTTAATAAGAAGCGATCATTTATTTTAAAAGTAAATTTATTTTAATTTAATATTTTATTTTAATGATTAAATTTTATTAATTCAACCTATAAATTATAAATTCTATTATATAGATTATATTTATAAAATTTTATAAAATATAAAAAAATTTATACTTAATTATATTATTTTATTTTAATGAATAATATATTTATTCTAATATACGTTAATTTAATTTAATTTAATAAAATATTAAAACAATTTTAAATTTTATAAAATTTATAAACGTATTTACATAATAAAATTTATTAATTTAATGATTAGATTGATAAAATTTAATTATTTAAAAATATTAAATAAATTAATTTATAATAAACTTATTTTTAGATTAAATTAGTCTCTCCTCTAATTTAATTTCTATTTTGTTTTTGAAAAGAGAATGATTCTTAATCTGTTGTAATATGCTTGACATTAGCTTTATATGATTGAATGTACTTGAATACCTACATGAATCCTCTTCTTTTTTAAGCCCCTTTTCATTCATTTCGTTATGCATGTTTGGTAATGGAGAACTCAAAATAAATTGCATTCTCTAGGTCCTAGAGGGAGCACTTGAAAATCAGGTCGATTTCGACTCGATAAACAAAAATCGACATTAACACATCTATATTCTAAATTTTCACCAAATAATCCCACCAAAAAAAGTTCTAAACCCTTACTTGTCTATTTATTTGTATTGATCAAATGAGTTTTTACTACTGTACCAATGGAATAAACTTTGATTAACAATTTAAATTCACACTCGCGTTAAAGTTCCAATGGTCTCATAAGTTTCGAGTTGAAGTCCCTGTGGTCTCACAAAATCTTACTATCACTTTTAGAATCTGAGCCACTTTTAACATCCAACGTAATTTGACAAACTCTATAGATGGGTTAAACTTTTTATTGAACTACACCTGCAGGCAGAGGAGGATCCAGAAAATAATTTAGAAAATGAACTGAAATTAAATGAAGAATACATAAAAAAAAAACCACTAAGGAAGAGAAGAATGATGTAAATTAAGAGATAACGTTAATGAGAAGAATAAATAGTTTAGTTTGCTATATAAAAATAGATGAAAGAGATGAAAATTTTTAAATTAATAAGGACATTATAAAATAATTTGTGTAAATCAATAATTATTTGATAATGTATTAAAATTTAAGTATATGGGCATGAAAAGTTTTGACACTAATAAATAGATCGTTTGAGATTCATCAAATTTCAGTAAAAATATTTTAAAATAAAAATAAAATACTTAATATTCTTGACTAATACTACAATAAAAATAAAATACCTAATGTAAGATAAATTATATATTACTTTTAAAAATAAATTAAAAAATATTTACTATTTAAAATAATTATTTAAAAATATACAAAAATTATCTATTTTTATATATTAAATTAGAATCTTTATTTTTGAACGATAATATTTTTATGAACAACATTTATTTTCATCAAACCAAATAATTTCTCATCCCGTAAAATATTTAATTTTTTCTTATAATTTTTATTTATTTTAAATAATAATTTAATTTAAAGTATAAATATTGATACATTATAATAAATTTAAAGATAACTTTTTATTGGATAGATCAAATCTTACAATTTTAATTTAATTGTTAGAATGAAAATTTTAATATATTATATCAATAAAATTTATTTCACAATTTCAATAATTATTTTTTTAATTTTATCTTAAATATTAAAAATTCATCTCTTTAATTTTTTATAATATAATACAGCATAATATTTATGTTTAATAAAAAAATTTACTATTCTTTTTAATTTTATAAAATTTTATTTAAATTTTAAAATATTTATATAATGCATGAATAATATAATCATTATATATAACTTTTTATAATAAATTTGGGGGAAGAGGTCCCTTCTTGTTCCCCTCTGTATCCATCCCCGCACTTTGGTGCATGTCATACACGCGCACACATTTGCGATGCTGATAATCATTGAGTTTTATTTTCTTATTGTAATTTAGATCAGATGTATACCAACACATGAGAAGGAAAGTTTAGGTGTTATTTGATTTTAGAAAAAGTTTTTTTTTATACAGGAAGTAATAAAAAATAGTTTTTTTTTTATTTTCTTTTACTTTTTAATATAAAATTTTAAAAATATAAAATAAAATAAAAATAAGATAATATTTTTATAAATAAAAATTAAAAATATTTTCTAAAAATAAAAAATTCAAAGTTGATAATGGACGATATAAATATGTTTGAAAAAAAAAGATAAATTTGTATTTTAAATAAATATTTATTAGTTTAGTAATTTTGAAATAAACAGTTAATATAAATTTAATATAAAAATATTTATATAAATATTATATATTTTTAATTTTTAAATAAAAATTTGATCTTCTCTTATTTTTCTCTAAAATTTTACATTTCAAACATACCATAAAATAAATTATTAGTTGATAAAAAAACACACGATGAACTTTATATCTTTTCTGAGTAGCCAGAACCCAAAAGTTGTGTAACTGAAATTATGGACCGTAGGATGTGACTGTTTTGTGGTAAGAGGTTAATATCTCACCATGGAAAGGGATGATGAGATTTTTGTCTTCGTCTGAAATTATCCAACGTAAACATTTGCAGTATTCTCGCTCTATATATAATGCATGAATATATAAAATAAAGTATATAAATATGATTTTTTTTTTTTGAAAATTAGATATGGACAACTTGAATATTTTTAGACATGGACTATTTTTTTAAATAAATTAAACCTTATTTGTTTTTAAAATTTAAAATTGAACTTTTTATTAAATAAATATTATTTTTTAAAAAAATATTTTGATCTACAAGTTTATATTTTAATATTTTTTAAATAAATAAAAAATTTTATTTTCAAATAAACTGAATAAATTTAAAATAAAAATAAATAATTTTAAAATAATAACAACAATAATATTATTATTAATTATTTTATTTAAATATATCATTATTTTAGATTTAGTTTTTGTAAATTATTTAATTTTTTTTAAATTTTTTATCAAATCAATCAAATTATTTATCAAAGAAGTTTAGTGCAAACTTTATATAAACTGGATATATGTCTATGACAAATATTTTAATTTATTTTAATTTTTTTATTTTTAAAAATTAAGCTAATTACAATTAAAGAGAAAAATAAATAAGATTTTTCAATAAGGAGTTAAGCTCGACTTGCTTAAAGTCTAATTTGATTTGACTTGTTTAATAAATAAAAAAGTTCAAGCTTCTTAAAAATTTTTTTTATATAAATAAATTAAGTTTAAAATTATAAAAAAAGTCTATTTAATCTATCCAGAAATCTATTTATATTTATATATATATATATATATTTTAATATATTATATTTATTTTAATATATTTTATTTACATAATATATATATATATATAGATCTATTTAATGATCATTTTATCTTATAGGTTTTAAGCTTGTTAGCTTTTTTAATCAATTATTCATATAGATTTTAAATTTATTTACTAACCTTATTGGAATGTAGACTTTTAAACCGACTTTAAGTCTTGTAAGCCTTAAATCAAGATAGGCCTTGACAGACCAACAAGCTTTTAACAAGTAACAGAATTAGATTCGCTTCAAAAATTTTAAATATGTCAAACTTAAACATTTAAAACATAACTCGACTTGACATATTTCTATCATTAACTACGATCCTATAAATATCAATATCAAAATTTAAATAATTTATAATATTTCTTATAAAAATATTATACTCAATTAATTTTTTAAATAATTATGCAATAATTTCAGCTTGACTACGTGATCTAAGTAGCATGATAATATTTTATCACTTATAAATTATTAATTTAATTTTTTGCATGATAATATTTTATCACTCATAAATTATTAATTTAATTTTTTTTTTCAATTAGTTCACTTATAACGAGTAATTTTAATGGAGCACTTCTCCTTAAATTTTTTAAATAGTTTTTATTACAGATTTTACATATCTACTCTTTATATTTTAAACGATTATTCATTCTAATAGAATAACTTAATATTTTAAGCTCCACATATAATCACATATTTTATATACTAATTTAATTAAAAAAATTAAAAATTATGTTTGTATAATAATGTGAGAAAATAAATAATTCACTATAAATATAAGAATAATAATTTTTTAAAACATATATTAAATTAAAACATAAAATATAAAACTAAAAATAAATTAATATTTAATATTTATTAATTTGATGATCAAAACATTTTTAAATATGTTCATTATTTTATGATATCATTTTCCAAACGATCAAAATATAAATTTATATTAGTATCTTAAGTTTATTATTCATTTTTGACAATAATATTATGCAATATGATATATACATGTATTATATATTTCAATGTATCTATGTGTTAATAACGTGCTAAGCTGCGTATTATTGCAAATTAAGATTGAAGTATACTGAACACTTGTTTTTACATTTTTTTTTTGTCTTTTGATGATAGGAAAATAATGTTCTCTTTTCTCCTTTTATATCATTAGGATCATCTTGACAAATGTAGCTTATTCTAAATAAATTTTATTTGCTAAATAATATCATATGTTATGGTAAGTTCTATTTATCATAAATTGTACTTCAGAAGCTATTCTTATAAGACATCATTGAAGGCATAAGATTGATTTAGCATATCAATCAATCTCTGGTTCTAAAAACTTCATGTTAAATCCAGAAGAGGTGTGATATTAATGCTTCAAATATGATGGTATGTTTGCAATCAATGCTTCCTAACATACTTAGAAAGTCGCATTCCTCTTTCATTTTTAATAGTGTTAAATATCATTCTTTCCTTTTAATATTCCTATTTATTTTATTATTACATTCCAATGTTCCTTTTCATTTGTAATTTTAATTTTTTTCTTCTTTCATTTCTTTCACATCTACTGCACGCTATCTCATTCTTCCTCCCTTCTTCCTAACCCTTCCCCAAAAATCTCAAGTGCTCCCCTTACCCCCACCAATGAAAAACCTAGCCCCTCTCCCAAATCCTAACCCATTCCCCTACCTCTCCTCCCTCCATTATACTCAATTCTCTATTTTTCGTTATTCTTTTTTTATCATTATCCTCATCCTTTAACTTTTTCTTTTTTTTTCTTCTTCTTTCATTTTTGGTATATATTTTATTTTTAGTTTGCATTTGTAAAAATTATTTTTTGATAGTTTCATCTATTACATCTCATTTTTTTTATTTTATATTTTGTTCTTTGTTGGCTAGATTTTGTATATTCTATTACTTCTTATATTCTTTCCGCCTAAAATAAAACTGAAGTTGGTGCAACCTCAAAATAAAAGATAAATCTAAACAACGGAGATGAGAATTGGTTGCACCATGAATAGAATTGGTGATAATGCTTCATGAGAAAATTCTAGGTGCCACTCCTTTAGGAGATAATCCTTCTTACTCTTCCACCTTTGAGGCTAAGGATGAGAGAATTCTCCACCTTCAAACCTAGAGTAGGGAAAAAGGATTTGAGAGAGAATTTGTACTAAAAAAATTTTGATTTCAATAATGATCTAAAGATTCCATAATGACTATAAGGAAGCCTATATATAGGCATACATGAGGCGGCAAAGGAAGCATTTGAATGTGCCACTTATTCATGCATTTGGGCTTGAATTTTGGTCTAAGGGAGAAACTAATATCCACCCTCTATGCAGCCCTCTAATTGGACCTAGATGAGCCCAAATTATTACATAAAGTACACACAAAAATGTGCCTAAAAATGTATACACATAGGGGCATTTAATCCTAAGTATAAAAAACCTAAACCTATACTAAGGATACCTAAACCACATAAGTACATAAGAGGCAGATGCTTGAGGAAGGTCCTCCTTCAAGTCAAGTAGGACTTCTATCTCTCCTTACAACTTCTTGGCCCAAATCTTATAATGGCCGCAATAGGCCTAATAGGTCTTGCAGTAGTGACCTTTGCATCATCTCTTTTCCCTTCGAGCGTATTCGTCCTCAAATGTGCAAATCATCAATACTTGCAATAAAAAGAGATAAGTCAGAAACATTAAATGTAGCGTTTACACCATAGTCACTAGGAAGATCAAGCCAATAGGCATTAGAGCCTATGTGTTCTATCACTTGGAAGGAACCATCACCTTTAAGTTGTACTTTAGAATTTCTAAGGAGAGAAATCTTTCTTTACTAAGGTGCAACCAAACCTAGTCCACAGGTTCAAAAAAGAGCTCCTTCCTTCCTTTATTGACCAACTTAGCATAGTAGGCCATCTTTTTTCTCAATGATGGATTTTATTAGCATGGAAGAAAATTTAAGGGAAAACGTCTTTCATACAAGACGTTCCATTCAAGGTCATACTTACTCTCTAATACTGATGGTGGTAGTTGTACTAATGTGGCTATTTCTAGGTTACTCAATAAATTAAGATTAGTCACCACACCCCATTTTAAGCCATGTAAACTTTGACTTAGTGACAATGGAGATTTATTGGTTGACCAACAAGTACTCCTCTCATTTTCCATAGGAAGGAATGAAAACATATCATGTATGATGTTGTCCCAATAGAGGCTAGTCATGTTCTCCAGAAAAGGTCATGATAATTTGATAGGAATATCCATTATGATGGCCACCCCAATAGGTATTTCTTATTTTATTAATTCTCAAAAGATTACTTTAGTTCCTCTAAGCTTTAGTGAATTTTGTAAAGACCAAATTCATATGAGGAAGAAATAAATTGAAGAGATGAATGAATTAAAGAAGAAGGAAAAGAAAACTAAGGGTTCCAAATAAAAGGTCTCTTTTCTTAGTAATTTAATAATGGAGGTTAGGAAAG
The DNA here is from genome assembly GCA_037954105.1 of Canavalia gladiata. Classification (NCBI taxonomy): domain Eukaryota; kingdom Viridiplantae; phylum Streptophyta; class Magnoliopsida; order Fabales; family Fabaceae; genus Canavalia; species Canavalia gladiata. The sequence continues at coordinate 5,022,892 of CM075662.1, forward strand.
TATAGCAACTTTTGCTAGTTAGAAAGATTTTTTACCTTATGCTACTTAAAAAGAAGATCTTTCTTTAAGAATATGAGTCTATCCATAGGATGATCCAACCTTCCTTGGATGAATTTAAGGAAGTATTTTCCAAATAAATTCCAATAAGATTTCCTCATATTAGAGGAATAAAACACCAAATTGATTTAATCTCAAGAGCTTCTCCACCTAATAAGCCTACCTATAGGAGTAATCCTGAAGAAATCAAGGAAATAAAAAAACAAGTAGGTAAGTTCCTGGCAAAAGGATGAGTAAAGAAAAACTTTAGTCCATGTGTTGTACCAGTTTTGCTTGTCCCTAATAAAGATGATAGTTGAAAGATGTGTATTGATTGTATGATCATTAACCAGATAATCATTAGGTATAGACATCTTATACCTAGATTAGATGTCCTATTAAAATACCTATATGGATCTTGCATCTTCTCCAAAATCGACTTGAGAAGTGGCTACCAGCAGATTAGGATGAGTGGAATACTACGTTTAATACTAAGTTTGGTCTATATGAATAGTTAATTATGTCATTTGGACTCACAACTTTCATGAGACTCATGAATCATATGCTTAGAAATTTAATGGGCAAGTATGTGGTAGTTTATTTTGATGATATTCTTGTCTGTTCCGATCTCCTAAGGAGCATGTAGAATATGTGAAGGAGGTGCTCTTAGTTTAAGAAAAGAGCACTTATACACAAATTTAGAAAAATGTTCTTTCTATTTGAACCATATGGTTTTCTTAGGATTTGTGATAAGAAAAGATAGGGTCCAAGTAGAAAAGGTCAAGACCATTTAAGATTAGCCAACTCCTTAGAGTGCAATAGATGTTAGAAGTTTTAATGGTTTAACAACTTTCTATAAGACATTTGTCAAAAATTTTAATACACTAGTTTCGCCACTCAATGGTTTGGTTAAAAAGAATGTTAAATTCACTTGTGATGAAAACAACAGAAAGCTTTTATGATTTGAAGTATGACTTGTTAAAACATCCATTTTAACTCTACCAAACTTTGAATCATAATTCCAAAAAGTCAAATTTGAATTAAAAGTTTATCTCTCAAATTCTCTTTCTATTAGCCTAACTTTAAAATTAAACTCTTTCCTTATTCTTAGACTTCGAAGTGATAAAATTTTAGATTTATCTCCTTCCATAAGAATGGCTCCTCCTTAAGCCTCTTCTTCTCTTTAAGATTATATTAAGACCTCTCTATCAAAAGATGAATCCACTTTTACTACAAGGAAACGTTCCTTATATAAGTAATTCTTTCTTACTTTTAAAAATTTTTCTTTCCAACTTAAGAAGCTTTAGTAATAATAAAATAAAATTATAAACTGATTCTTAAATTTAAAAATTTAATAAACACTTTTTATTAGATATGTGATAATTTAGTTATTTTTTGTATAATTTTTTTCACTCTAAAATTTTTCAAATGACTTAAAAAAAAATTTCATTATGTTTTCTATAATAGATGGGCTACTATAACTTTTTTTCACTAATTTTTTTATTCTTATTTATATCTTAATTCAAAATATACATTTATCTAATATAACATTTTTATTTCTGCAATATTAAATTTATATTTTTTTTTTTACTTTTTATCGTTTAACATTTAATTTCATGCAACATCATCAATTTTATAATTTTGTAATAAAATGTTTCTTTAAATTTAAATGATAGTTTTTTTTTAGTATAAACAATATTCAAGATATTTTACTATTTTATCTATTTTAAATGAATTTTATAATTAATATATCCTTTTATTTTTCTATATTTTGTATGATAGATCATAAATGTTTAAGATATATGATTTTTTATGAGGTTGATTATTCAAATTATTTTGTAAAATTAATATATTATTTTCATATTTTAAATTTGTTCAATATTTTATACTTCATAGTTTAACAATTTTAACATTAACATTAATAGTTATTTTAATTAATATTTTTTCAATAAAAATCCCACATTAATGATAAATTCAACTCTCATCAACATAATTGTATAAAAAAATATTAAATATAGTGTATAGTTAATTTATTCTTATTGTTTAACTATTATATTAACAACAAAATTTCTGTATAGCCTTTTTATTTCGTTAGGTGAATAAAAATCTTAAGGCATTAAATTTATTGGTAATTTATTTTATACTGTTTTTAACTCATTTAAATGTAACTTCTTTTCTCACACTTGTTGTAACATGAATTTTCAGTTCCAAACAAATATGAATAAGAAGATTGATTGGTTGTTTCTTATGTTCAACTCTCCATCAACAAAAGACTAAAAAATGCCTCAACTCTTTGAATTTGTGATCCTCTCATATATATATATATATATATATATATATATATATATATATACCTTTTTGTGTTTTCAGTTTTCTAATTTGAAACTTCTTCAATACTCTCTTCAAATCCAACTGGAGTTAATCCTATTATAACTTATCTTCAATCTTTGTTTTGGGCTTGTGCTTCAAGTTTCAGCTTCTTTTTATTTATTGCCTGGGCTTGCGCTCATTTTTTTAAGTTTTAGGGGTAATAAATCTGTCCCCATTTATAGAGCTATTTATCTTTCTTTTTGCCTTTTTTTGGATCTTTCAAAGTTTATGCTAATCTTTCTCTCATTTAGACTTCAAGTCTTTGTTGGATACTGACTCCCCTGATATCATAACTAAATTTATATGCAGGTAATTTTTTGTTTATATATTCATTTATTTGTTTTTAATCTATCAACATGAGATTTATTCTCCAACATTCTTCAATCTTCAATAGTAATTGTAACTTGTATTCAATCGTAAATGAATTAGTAGGCTTTTGATTTAAACCATTTATTTGTCTGAAAATATTCTCACTCTTTTAACTCATGGCCCTCTTATATATTTTTTTTTACTTCTAACCCACCAAAGTGAGACTTAGCAGTGCACCTATCGGTAGCTTCATGCCCAGGAATAAGAGATCAAAATTTTCCATTACCAATGCAAATTTTCAACTCAGGTTGAAAGGGGATGCTGCTGCAACTCAAGGTTTCAAAACTGTGCCTGAATGATCTCACATCAAATCTTTATCCTATTTAGTTATATTCAATTGATCACATAGTACACAACATTACAACATCAAGTATTAACAAAGTAGACTAGTTTCTCGATTAAATTTTTTTGTCAAGACTAAGAACCAAATGTTCTGCGAAGTCTAGAGGTGTGAATAAAATACATCCTTTTATAATAAATAGTACCTGCCGAACTTGGCTACCTTGGGTAACAATATCATTCTGCTGATTAAAGAGGCACACCACAACCACAATTCATTATGCATTGATGTACTAATAGCTTTTCTTGTTCATTAGTTATACATAGACGGTTTTTAGATTTTTCGCTCCATGATTCCTTCCCCGCGGGCAAGCCATTTGAGGCACGTAATAGCCACCCAACCATTAGCCCAAAATGTGAAACTAGCTATTGAGGACGAATATGTTAATCAAGATATTCTTGAACAAAAATTAAAATAATCACTCAATTACAATAAATAGTTGATAGATTATAAAATAATTAGTCAAGTTATCGTTATCCTAAAGTTTCCCATAAAGAAGTTATAAGACGCGGTAATAGCGTGTGAAACTGTGGAAGGAATATATTCGACCTTAAAGCTCCTAGTAACCCAAAATGCTAAGATAGGTACCATTCTCTACAAAATAGCTAGCACCCTCCACCCTCAACATGTGAGTGCTTTTTAGACTCACACACTTTGTATTCACATGGGACAGCATGCCAATCCTTTCTAACCTTTTTTTATTAGCAGTCATGAAAGAAGCTTCGAAAGAAAGAAGCTGCACAAGAGTATTCTTGCCCTCGAATCAAGCCACGTGTCATAAAGGGGGTCCAAACTTTTTGATATGTTCTTGCAGTTGTATTTACTAATAGTCTGTCTCTTCCTCTTGAATCCACACCTAAAGAAAAGCACAACTATTTTAGATCATATTGTTCAATTATTCTTCTTCTAATATGGTGGCGGTGGATAACTTTTGCAAAGTAACATAAATAAAAAGGTTCTTGCTATTTAGAGTTTATATTGGTTAACAATTAATAAATAATTTTTTAAATTAAATCTTATGTTTGAACTTTGATGTGTATCACAAATAAATTACAGTAAAATATATATTATAATAATATTTTTAATTTCATAACTAGGACACTGCTTAAAGTTTGTTAAAGAAAAGTATAATAGCATCTTATGGGACAGTAAAGTTACATGCCAATGTCCAATTAGTGTGAAACAAATAAATTGACATTTCTGGACCTTTCTTCTTAATTCTCTCCACCAATTATACTCTCCCTGTCTTTTCCAGAGACCGTGTGGGTGCATATATACATATGTGAAACCCCTGACTTAATTCCAACCCCAAATACAAGTTCTGGTTTCCAAGAAATATTTTGGGTCAATTTGGTTTTTGCAAGGTTGTTGTTGTGGAGATGAGTGAAATCAAATATGGCTATCCATACCCACCTCAAGGTACATACACGCATATTTTTCAGCTCTCAAACACTCAATCTTTCTTCCAATATACACTTTTGAATTTCATTCCTCCTTCTCTGTATGGCAATTATAAAAATAAGGTTGTTTAGTTGCAACAATTGAGCAATTTTTGTCCGCTGCATATGTCATTGCCTAAAATTGAAACACTTTCCAATTTGTATTTGTCAATTATTGCTAAATAGTTGTTGTTGTTGTTATGTCCTATGTAGGTCCTTATCAGGGGCCTCCTCCGGTGGCGGCACCTCCACAGTATTATGCTGCTCCACCGCCAAAAAGAGAAGTGGGTTTCCTTGAGGGATGGTAAGCAATTATGTAGGAAAGATTTGCTCTTCAATTAAGCAAAAAGTAACATTAAGTTTTTTTTTTTGTATAATTTATACTATTTTTTGTTTATTCCTTATACTGTTTTTATAATTTTAATTTTTAATTTTATAAAAATAGTTGATTTTGACTTTTACTATTAAATGATGACATTATTTGAACAAATATATAGTGTTGTTCTTAAAAGTTAAACCTTATACTACCTATTAGTTCCAAAAGTTATCAATAAGTATAATTTCATATTGATTTTATTATATTTTAATTTTTTATAAAAATATAAATAATATATAAATAAATAATGAACAAGTTAGTATATAAATAAAATAAAAAAATTATATTGATATTTTGAAAATTAATTAGTCTTTTAAAAAGCTAAAATATGAGTAAATAAACAAATTTAAAAATTAAATTGTACATACTTATACTTTTAAAAATTAAAATATAAAAAAATTCAATGACAGCAATCAATACTAATAATTTTTATAAAATAACAACAAAAAATTAAAAAAAAACTATAATTAAAATTGAACAAATAAAAAATGATTAAACTTATTTTTTATCATAGCATATATTATTTTCTTGTTGAAAGCCTTTTTTTAATTTTGTTTTGTTTGTTCATTTTTTTTAACCCCAAAATATGCAGCCTAGCAGCTTTGTGTTGCTGTTGCCTCTTGGACGAGTGTTGCTGTGACCCAACCATTATTTTTGCTAGCTGATGCTATGAGTATGACTTTATCGTACATGAAAAGGCACTCTTATTGTAATAATATTTTGATTTAACAGTTGCTATTGTTTAGTGGATCCCATCAAATTATTACTTATGAATGAGTTGTAATATGTAATCAATATATTGCTTTTTTCATGGTATTGTTATACACTCATGTACTTGAATGAGCATTCCCTTCCATCATCTCCTTGTTCTTTTTTAAAATAAAATGGAAAAACTATTGGACAAAGTAACGGGCTTCAAAGGGGATGAAAGTTTGGTGCAAAAACTTGAAAGGACAAGTATTGATAAAGCCTCATTCTTATATACCCTTTTCTTCCATATTTATACATGACCTATGTAATAGCCGAAAGGGGTCCAATAATCCATTGATTGGTAAAGAGCAAAACAGCTGAACAGTTTATGTGGAAGGCTTCCTCTTCCAGCGAAATTAAAGGGTTGTTTCATTTTTATTTTTATTTTTAAATTTTTAAAAATTATTTTAGAAATTAATTTTAAAAACTGAATAAGAGTAAGTAAAAAAAAAGATAGAATAGTATATAGAAACTATGAATAATAAAAAATAGAAAATTGAGATAATTTTAAATCATTTTGATTTTTTAATTTTAAAAACTTAAAGATAGTATTGTTTTTTAAAATAATTTTCAGAAAATTTACCTACCAAACAAAATTTTTTATTTTTTAAAATTTTAAAAATAAATAATAATTTTTAAAACAGAAGAAAAATAAACCTTAGTTTTTCAGTTGTGAATGATGGATAAATACTTTTTCTAAAATGGTAATTTCATAATTTAAACCCCTAAGTTATAAATAAATTTTTTCTAGAATTATGAGATATTTATATTAAGATTGCTAAAACAATATAATTTTTTAAGGTATACATCATAGAATGGACAAATACTTGAATAAATTTATTATTAGGAAAATAAATAGTTAATTATATTGAAATTGTTATATAATTATGATAATTACTTATTTATTAATGATGTTATTGATTTATTACACTTAAGTGTATTAGCGAAGTTTGTGAAAGTCTTTTTTGTATGTACATGAAAAAATCTTTTGTCCACAATAATTTTATCTTTAATTTTCAGATTTTTCTACACTAATTATTAACATGATATACCTAACTTACAAAATAGAAAATTATTAATTCTCTCAATGAACAGTAAATTGATTATAGTCTATATAATTATCAAAATAGATTAACCCGATTCAGTAATTGTATATCTAAAATTTAAATCCAAGATTTCTGCCTAAATTAATTAAGTTCTTGTTAATACATACACTTGATGATAACCAGATAAGTTCTCGAGCCATAAAAATAAGTTTTTTAGAAGCTATTTTGAAATAAAATTTGAAATAAAAATAAGTTTTTTATTTTATTTTTAGAAGCTATTTTGTATAGTTTTGTTAAGATTGGTAAAATTACAATTATCTTTTAAGATAAAAGAGCTTTTATAATTATAAACAAACAAAATACAACCTTTTTATTTATATAATATTTCTAAATATAAATTATTTTCTATATATTTTAAAATTATCCTCTTTTTAAAGCTTAAACAAACAGACTTTCTGTTTATAATAAATTATTGTTATAATTATTATATAACATAAATTTTTATGTCTGAAAGTGTTAAATAAAAATGTTATTTTAAAATAATTTATTTTGTATGGATTATATAAAAAAATATTTTTATAGTAAATTAAAAAAACTGATATAAAATTATTCATATAAATTAATTTTATTAAAAATAAAATAAAATAAAAATAAAAATCAACTACAAAATAAATTGAAAATTTTAATTATAAACTTCAAAATTTTACTTATTATTTTTTCTTTATAATTGAAATAATCTTGATTTTAAACTATAATCCAACCCAACTACATACTAGTTGTTTCACTCAATCTGTCTTTTCACTTATCTCTTTATTTTCATCGATTTGTTTTGGAACAATCTTTGAATTTTCCCCCTTATTTAAGAGTATTTGGTCCTTCTGTAGACTTTCGGGCAAATTATAAGAAACTTTAGACGGTGGAATTGTGACTGTGGCAATTAATTTCGGGTCCTCTACTACTGTGAAAAATAAATACATTAAAAAAATAATAATAATATTTTTCTAAAAGAAGAAAAAAATGTATTGCAATTAAGAATGAGTTTTTCTTGATATTTTAACAGAAATAATAAATGTGCATACGCATACTTATAAATATTTTAATATATTTTAGTTTTTTTATCGTTTTAGAAAAGTTGTGACATTTTAAAAAAAAAAATTGACAGTTTAAGAAATAGAAGAATGTAATGAAATATTTACTACTGTATGATATATAAGTTTATATTTTTTTTATTTGTTAATGGGGTTAATTTTGAGCTATAGCTAAAATTGATATGGATAACCGGCAATAATTTCCTTAAAAAAAGTCGTATTCTTTGGTGACGTAGTGAATTTGGGGCGAGTATAGATTCTTAATGAAAGCACAACATTTTTTCAATTTTTTTTTTAAAAGGCAATTTTGAGAATGTATTGTATAATGGCCCACTAGTGTCCTGGAGGAATAATGATACCCTTCCCTTTTTTCTTTTTTTTTTTTGAAAAAACAATGATACCTTTTATAACATCATCAAAAATCCCTGTAAAATAAAAAAAAAAATCAAGATCGAATGTAAACATGGATCGGAGATTATGAGGTAAATTGCATTTTATCTCACAGGGATATTTAAACGTCTTTTCTTGTCTTTTAACTTTCGCATTTTATATACAGTGGACAAGTACTCACAATATGAGGAATAATTCTAAATTTAGATCATTTGAAATGGGGTTTGTTAATAAATATTGTAAGAGTGTTAGTTAATAAGTATCTAATATAATTTATTAAATCCTCTGATTTATTCTAAAAATATTAAATAATTTGTATATCTTTAACATAATAAATATTTTATCTTTTAATCAACTATTTACTTGTTTCCTTAACTAAAATTTTGAGGGTACTCGATAAATTTTGTAATTTTTAAAATATAATGTACAAGAAAATATTTTAAAAATATTAGAATTATATAAATATTTTAAGAACATTAATTTGAATATTTTGGAAAATATAAAAACTAATAATATATTATTTTATAAAAATTAAATTGAAAGATTACACTACTTTAAAATGATATATTCGCTTTGTAAGAGTTTGTAAAAATAATTTATAATTTTTTAAGATATATAATGAGTTGGCACATGTGATAAAATATAATTAGTTATGTTAAAAAAAATTAAGAAAAATATATATTGTAGAGTGGGATTTAGGATTATACTAAAATATATTTTTAGTTTTCACTATTTATTTTTGTCGTCCATTGTACGGGTTTAAATAAAATGTTTGTGATTATGAATTTTTATTTCATAAGTAAAAATTTATATATATATATGATTTAGTTTAATTTACTTTAAAAATAATTAACATATTTAAAAAATAATTTTTAATTAAAAATTGTACAACATTCCCTATAATCTCTCGCTTCCTTGATTAGTATATCTTCACATGGAACCCGTGGGTGGATTGATTTGTATGGAAGAGAGTTCTAAAAATTAAAAAATAAAAATTTAAATACTCATGTAAGTTTTGAAGTTGTAGTAAATTTTTAATTTTTATTTTTAAATTAAATTTAAAAATAAAAAGTATTTGATGAAAATGATTTTAAATTAAATTTTTATATATTTTAAATTAATTTTAAAATAAAAAATTAATATTTTTTAATTTATTTTTTATTTTAAATTTTAAATTTATCTTCTAAAACGTATTATTATGACTTCGACAATTCTTATCATTAACATCATTCTCATTCTACCACCATTATCCTCATTCTACTACCATCATCATAACCACAATCACAGCCAACATTGTTATCTTCACTATTGATATTATAAATCACAACTAGCATGATTATCTTTACCATTACTATTATAATCATAACTACTACTTTTATCCTATCATCATTCTACTATATTACTATCACTCTTACAACTATCATCAACATTATTATTATGACTATCCTTGTTATCGTTACTATAATCATCAATGTTATTTTTATCTTTTTACCATTTCATTCTACTACCATCAACATTATTATAATATTACTTTTATCTTTTTACGGTTTTATTTTTGTATCATCAATATTATTATAACATTGTTGTAATTATTATTATTAAATAATAATAATAATTAATATTAATACTACTTTTTAATTTTTAATTAATGATTTATTATTTATTTTTAATAAATTTATGATGAAGAGTTAAAATAAAGTAAAATAAATTATTTTATAATAATTTATTAAAAATTTAAAATTAAATTTAATATCTAAACATTTTAAAACTAAAAACTAATTAAAAAACTTCAAAATCACACTTTATTTATAACTATAATTATTTTTTTATAAATTAATGACAAAAATTAATATAAACATACATTTTAATTATATTGTTTAATAATTTAAATTTCATTTTAACAAAATAAAATTACTAATTTGATTTTTAATTCACTTTTTTATTGCTTTAGTTATTTAATTTTTAAATATTTTAAATAAATTCTTTAACTTTTAAACATAAATAAGTTTTTTTCAACTAACATTCTTAATTTAATAATATTATTTAATAATTTTCTTTTAATAAAAAATTATCACCGTTCTTCTTCTTCACCTCCCTTCTTATCCTGCGTTTTTTCTTTTTCTTCTTCTTTCTTTATTTCTTTTCTGTACTCACTCCCTCTCTTTCTCCTTCTCTTTCTCTTACCTCCTCCTTCTGTGAAGAAATTTATAATATTTTTCAGATAAAAAATTTGGTGGCTATGGTTTCTTTTTGCCAAACCATGAGCGCTGTCGTTGTCTTTGGTTTCGGCTTCTCCAAATGAAGGTATAGGCATTAGCTATAATGCATGCTGCCCACATATTTCAACATATAAAGAAATAATACACATTATTAATTGATTAAACATTGTGAAATATATTGTCATACAAACTGTGTCTTATAACATTAAAGCACCTTCAAATGCTTCTCATAGTTCACATTCGTTTCATGACTTAAGAGCAGCTCCAGTATATATGACTCACCGAGGAAAACACAGGAATTTCTGATACTGCAGAAAAGACAACAATTTTGTAGGAGGAAGAGGAATGGGGACCCAGACGTAAAAGTAGGAGAATAAGAAGAACAGAACGGGAAAAGGGAAAGAAGAAGAAAGGAGAATAATGGTGATTTGTTTTAGGTAAAATATAAACAATAATATTAAGTTAACAAAATTAAATATATTAAAAGAAAAAAATTTATTTGATTCATATTTAAAAATTAAAAGATCTATTTATTTATTATTTGTGTTTTTTTTATATTTTTGTAAATGTGAAATACTAAATTTTTTTATAAAAAATTCATAAAAAATTTATACATATTTAATGTAATTAATCACAATTAATGTTGGTCAAATATAATATAATTTAATAAAAATTTGAATTACAAATAAAATTTTTTAAAATTTTATTAAAAGATCGTAAAAATTTTAATACTTTACTTATGATTTTAAATTATTTTTTTATTTAACTTATTTTATTTTATTAATTTTTATTTAAAAAAATTTACAAAATTTTTTATTTAATATTTTAAATTTATAATTTGTTATAAAATTAATTTTTAATTTATATAAATTATTTAAATATTAAAAAGTTAAAATAATATTTTTTTTATTTTTATAAATATATTTTTTAGATATTTTTTCTTGTTTTTTTCATTCTTTTTATATATTTACTTAATTAAATTTATTTAAAATTTAATTTTAAAATTTTAAAAATTAAATTAAATTTACTTATATCTATATATCTGTCTTTATATATATAAAATAAAATTTATTTAAAATTTTATTTTTAATTTCAAAAATAACTATTAAAATTTAAATTAATATTTTACTACTTTTTTTATTAATTTTTTAAATATTTAAAATAATTAGTAAATAATTTTTAATTTTTAATAATTATTAAAATTTTTATCTTTATCTTTTTTTTATTTATCTTTTTATCTATCTATCTCTTTATATATTTATCTATTTTTATATCTCTTTTTAATAATTATTTTTTAAAAATTAAAAAAAATTAAATAAATTTAATTAAGTATATATATATAAAGACAAATACATATATATAAGTAAACTTAATTTAAATTTTATAATTTTAAAATAAAATTTTAAGCACATTTAATTAAGTAAATATATATTTTTTATCTATTTTTATTTTTTATATATATTTTTTCAATATTTTTATATTTTATATATATATATATAAATAAAAAAATATTAAATAAATATATATATATATATATATATAAAATAAAAATAGATAAACATAAAATGTTTTTTAAATTTTTTAATATTTAAATAATTTTTATTAATCAAAATTTAATTTTATAATAAGTTATAAATTTAAAAATGTTAAATAAAAATTTTTGTATATTTTTTAAATAAAAATGAATAAAATAAAAATAAAATTTTTAAAATAATAAATAAAATATAGAAAATTTTATAAAAAGATTTTTAATAAAAGTTTAAAATTTTTTATCTTTAATTATAAATTTTTTGTTAAATTCAATTATATTATATTTAATAACATTAAATATAGATAATGTTAATATGTTAATTTTTTATATAAAATGATTTGATACCATATACAAGGTATCGAAAAAAGTATTTTTTTTTACATTATATCTTTTCTAAATTACTAAATTAACATAAATACATAATACATTTTTGAAGGCTAACTTTGTACGTTTTCTCAGACGTCTAACTCCCTTAGTATTATCGATTCAACCTAAGAATTATGTAGAATCAATCTATTAGTAATATTAATGGAAAAACATTTACAAAAAAGTGTTAATACAAAAGAATAATTTAACCTCAATAAAAATTTAAAAAAATTAAAATTTTACCTCACCACTCATGGTATAAGATTATTTATTTATTTATTTATTATATATTTATACAAATTTCTGACCAACTTTATTTAGAATTAGTAGTATCAACAAAATTAAAATATATTACATTAAAACATACATAAATATTTAATTGCATAAAAATTATTAAAATATATTTTTAGAATTCACAAGAAGAAGATTAAAAATAATAATTTTTAAATATTTAAAAAACATCATATATATATATATATATAAAAGATCAATATTTTTAATAATGTATATTTTAAAAAGTAACTTTAAAAAATTGACATTAAAATTTGAAAAGTCAAAAAATATACATTAAAAAAAAACTAAATAAATAATAAATTAAAAGATTAAAAAATAAAAGTAACATATAATTGTAGACCTTTGTATCGAAATAAATGACACTCATAAATTATAACTTAGCATTTGGAATGGCCGGAAGATTATATACTTCTCAATAATGTGGATGGGAGTTAGGAATGGAAGTAGGACGAGTTGAGTTAAACTTTGAGTGTTCAAGTCTGTTTAAAAATTTTGAGGCTTGAGTTTGATCTTGTTACTTATTAAAGGCTTTTTTTATATTTTTTTTCTGTCTAGATCTGACATAATTTAAAGCCTACAAGACCTGTTTAAAAGTCTTACATTACAAAAAAAAATCAATAAATAAACTTAAAACCTACATAAATAATTAATTAAAGAAGCTTATAAACTTAAAGTTTATAGGATAAAAGGCCATAAATAGGCCTAAAATATATTTGTTAATATTATGTAAATAAAATATAAAATAAATATATTAAAATAAATATAAATATATAATATATAATATATAAATGGGCTCTGAATAGGTTAAATAAATTTTTTTATAAGTTTAGGTCTGACTTGTTTATCTAAAAAGGCTTTTTAATAAGCATAAGTCTATCTATTTATTAAACAAACTGAAACAAACTGAGCTTATTTAGACTTTAAACGAATCGAACCATAGGCTCCTGTTGAACGACCTTATTCACTTCAATTTTTAATGGGAGTTCGATAAAAAATCTTGAATCTTCGGCTCCATAAAAATATCAATGGAAGGTAAAAATTAGGGTTAACCCATGCTTAGAATGAAGGATATCCCAAGATTAGAAGCCATTAGAGAGCTCACCTTTCTGAACTGGAAAGAGAGACAAATCACTGTGTTGACTTTCTTGCAAAACTTGATGCTTCTCACAACACGAACCTTGTTATCTTGGTTGACCCTCCCGGAGAGTCACGACAATTGCTTTTATTAGACCACATGAGGGTGTGGCATCTTAGACGTTAGCTTTTATTTACTTCCCTTTTTTCTATTTTTTTTTCTCTTTCCCAATGTAACAAAAAAACTTTAGCATATTTCATTCAATACTTTCTTTTTTCTCTATACTTTATCCAATAATGTTTCTTAATTTATGTTCCATATTAAACAAGTTTGGTGTATAAATTTTTTTTTATTATTACAGATATGTTTATGATTTAATTTTTATTTTACATTTAAGTGGATCTTTAAATAGATGATTGGATAATTATTAAAAAATAAAATAATCTTTTATTTTAAAAAAATTAAATAATATATTTGTATATATACATAAATGATGTATTAAATATTTTTTGTATATATATATATATATTTATATGTATGTGATCAGTATTTAGTATATTTATAAAGATGGCAAAATACAAACTAAATATAAATTTATGGATGATTATATAATAAATAGGTATTAAAATAATAATTTTATTGTATTGATTATATGAATAATTATTTTATATAATTAATAGTAAAGGGTGTTACAATTTTAAATTTTAAAATTTTTTAATATTGATTATTTAGTATTTTATTAATTTAAATTCTATTATTTTTTATTTTTTAAAATAAACTAACAGTTATGATAATTAATTATTACTTTATTAATTAATAATTACTATAATTTTTTAGCATTAACTGTTTAATTTCATTCTAATAAATTTACTTAACAATTTGCGAGCCCCATTTATATTTACTTTGCACTTTGAAGGGTTTCTCAGATTTATGTAGACTTTGGCAATGCTACAAGGGATTAAGATTGTTGTCAGTAGATGCCCTACAACAGTACTACTTCGTATTTACAAAATTGCTTATATATGATTCTGTTATTTTCGTAAGTTAACCAATAAAAAATGTAACTAATTGCTCTCAGTTGCATACATATAAAAAGGCAAGTGACCAGTGATCAATCTCGATTAATTATATTTTTTTTAGCAAATATTAATAGAGTTTTGAAATATTGACTATAGCAAATAACTAGCAGCTAGAATTTAATATTAGGCCTTTTGGACCCCAAGATAAGATAGATACTTGGGACTAAAGAAAAGGTAAGTAGAATTTTTTTTATCAAGGTAGAAAGATAAACCATTATCTTCTTGTTTTTGTTTTTTTTTCTTTATATTCCCCCCCCCCCTCATCTGCTAATGCTCTAGTTCCTATAGTGATTGCTCCATGCTTTGATGAAGTTTAGTGGAAGGAATAAGGAGGGTTTTAGATAACCTTGCACGCATGATTTACAAGATTATTAGATCCAAGAGGTTCCACATTTCCTCAAACACTATCTCTATCATAGTTATTTTGTTCATCAATTCATTATTCCTGAATCTGGAAGCTGGGATGCGACTGTCAAACCGTAGAGCTAGTATTTCCTTCTTATCACAATCCAGGTACGCTTTAATCAAATCTTTTTGGAAGAAAAAAAATTAAGCAGAATGCTGCTTGGTTAAGGTTTTAAAGGCATCTTTCAAGGAAGAACTTTGGAAATACACTGGAAAGGAAATTTTGATTGGAATTTGGAAATGCCCCCAAAAATTGGGTTTTTTTTTAATGGAAACTGCTGAAGAATTTTCTAGCTGCAAGAGAGAAGAAAGATGGCCAAACAAATTAAATATAAAATGATCAAAGATATTGGTGCAAACGATGACAGAATGTTTATTCACTTTTGGACAAATACTTTTCTTTGAAGGTGAATTGTCTTTGTCTTTGCATAGAAATTATGTCTATCCAGAGTTTTAACCCTTGCCAACTTGAAAGTAAAAAATATATTACCTATATCTAATCAATATTATTGTATCTTTTACAACATTCAAGAAAAAACATCAACTCAGTCTATTTTTTCATTGTCGCTTTTTATGTTACATGGGAAGGTTATCATAAGTAACCTCGATTAGATATGATCCTTCCTGTTAGTTTCTCAACATCTAGGATTTGTCCCGTAAAAAAATGTCTATTCATATGAAAGGAAGGTGATTTGGTTGTTTCTAGTTTGAACAGTGTGAACCATAAGAATAGTATTCTATTTAGAAATCAGACTTGTTTTCAAAATGTGATGAACATGGCTGTACAAATTCCTGATGTGAGCTAGGTTTAAAGTGAGAAAATTTCAGTCTTTTTTCATTTATTAGATTAGAGAACCACGACATTGTGTCTTTCTTATGATTAAAATTTTCTATAAATGGATTAGAATATCCTTTGTATCTTCTTAATTTGAATCTTTTATTTAACTGATAAAAAATATATGCGCAAGAGTTGCAAAATTATTATTTTTTAACCATAAATAGTTGTGTTTTTCAGGTATGATAAGTTGATGATACATCTTTAAGTTCTAATTATATGTATAAAAGATTTATTAAGAAAATTAATTTGATGATCTTTACATTTTAAAGAATTTATCTTCAGATGTTACTTAAAGATTTTTTGTTTTTTTTTTCTTTTTAGGTGGTGTTTGATGTAAAAACAAAAGTTTGTCATATATTAATACAATATGATAGTAGAGATTGATTATAAAATTAATAAACCTTTTGTAAAAATAAAACTTGTTAGAAATAAATATACTATTCATAAGAAGGTTAATAATCAGACATATTTTATAAAATTTTTCAAAGCTCTTGAAATTTTATTCCCAAAAAAATGGTTTAGTTGCGGATGAAAATTCTCCATACTTACCACATTAGATATTGGGATATTGAAAAAAGTACGAAAATAGTTTATTAATTTTATTTTAAAATGTACACAGGTATAACAAATTTTAAAACATTATTTTATTTTTAAAAATATTATTTTTCTTACTAAAAATGTTTTAAGTCTTCATTTAGTATGCAAAAATTAGGGTAAAATTATGAAGAGAAATTTTGAAAAGATTTTAAAAAACCTTCTCATTTGAAATAGGTAAGTTAAGGAGCCGATAGAAAGCAAGATAGATGAGTCGTACAAAAATTCTTTGTTAACAATTAAGAAAATTCATTTATTTTTCTTCATTTCAAACATACCCCTTTCTCTTATGATCTATTGCTTCAGATATCTATTCTTTTTCCTGCTATATGTCTCTAATGCCAAACATGTACAGGGATGAGAAAGGTAGAGAAATGGTCCAGGAAGAAGACAAGAAAGCTGGTCACAAAGAAATCCTTTTCCTAATATGCTATGATGTGGTTGTTTGGGGGTCCAGGATCTAATTAATAACACCATATATGCAAAAGATGTAGTAGTGTTCCACATCAATAACCACATTGGCATCACAATTTGTAGAATTTATACATCGGTATTCGGTGTACGTGAATATTGTTCTAGGGATGAAATTCAAGGTTAATAGAATTTGTAACACAGAATGGGTCAGAAATGGAATTGAAGAAAGATAGTGTTATCAAGGTTAAAATATAAAAAAAAAACTATACCAAACCTTAAATATAACCTACAATAAATGCCAGGTTAATGATTTACAAAATATATACTTTTAACTTAACCTATTTTTACTCCCATTGATTGTATATACTCACTTAAAATTCTATCAACCTTTAATTGAAAATAAGCATAGTTATTAAGACATGGGCTGTGAAATGAAAATAAAACAAAATATAATAATATTAACTATTTTTGAAGTTTGTTAAAATGACACTTAATTTTTGTTAGTTTATGCCAATTACACCAAATCCTATTCATGTATGTGTGTCGATGTTGCAACCAGCCAAATACTTTGACTAGCCTCCATTTGAGGCTCAAATCAGACGTACAATTATAATGACATATTTTCTATGGTCTCCCACATGAAATTAATGCTTAATATTATATCATCGCTAATAATTCTGAAATAGACACCACATGAAAATGTTTTCTTATCCTAATTGTAACTCACTTACACCAATTAATTTTTTTTTATAAAAGACATTTATCCATTGTTTGGATATATATTCACTCGTATATAATTATTTTATTAAAATATTCAAATCCCATTACATATATTTTTATTGTTGTTCAAAATGTTATTATCCTTATCATTTATACTGAAATTTAATAGAAAATAAAAATAATAATAGAACTATTATCAATATGAGTATTCAATAAAATAATATTTTTAAAATTTAAAATTTAATATATATATATATATATACAATATAAATTTTTTTAATAAAAATTATATCATATAATATAGAAATTACACAAATTTAACATTTGTAAATAAAAAAAATTTATTATCAATATCATCTTCAAATTAATATATTATAACAAATCAATCAATAAATTAATGCTTTATAAATAAGTTAAAATAAAATTAAATAATACAACATTTCAATAATTAATATTTAACATAAACTCTACCAATTTAGTAAATGATTATCTCCATTCAATTAAAAGAATTTTCAACAGAAATAAATAATTACTCAAACATTTTTATTATTCAACTTCATTCTTTCAAACACAAACAAAAATATATAAAATAATTATATAAACTATATAAAAAATATAAGGTTATCCTTTATATATATAAATTTTGTAATGTATATAACAAATTCAAAAAAGAAAACATTAAGTATAACCCTTTTTAAATTTCATTAACAAAATAAATTTTATATTTATTTTATTTAAGATAAAATTTATATATCTTAAATTTATAAATCTTAATCGATTTAAAAAAATTATAAATTAAAATTCTAAGAATCTAAATTTAGTATAAACTTATTCTAATACAACATAAAAAAAATTAATAAAATTTATTGTAAAATTTATAATATCAAAAATAAGAATTAATAAAACTGTTTATCTCTTAAAATCATTTTTTAAAATATAATTTTTTTACGTGTTCAAATATATATTTTAGAAATAATTTTTTTATTTTTATTCTTTTTCTATCACAATTTCATTTTGATAAAATTATGAGTAATCACATTATATAGAAATAAATTATAATTTTACTCTTTTATAGAAAAATATATGTAACCTAATATTTTTTTATTGTAAATATTAGATATATTAAGTCTCATAAAAAAATTTCAATATATTTATTAATTAAATTTAAAATCAATAAATTTATATACATCATATATTTCTAAATCATAATATATTATTTAAAATTATATAAACTTAAAAAATATTAAATAATTTATTTAATTTATTTTTATAAATTAAAATCATCAATTATAAATATTTAAATTAAAATAAAAATATCAACAAAATCAACTATGTGAGCGGTAGCGACTCTAACGGCTTTCCACATGTATTCTATCCTCAAAATGTAGAAAAAATTCCAGACCATGATTTCTCCGAACTATTCAGCTCGTAAGAAAGAAAGAGAAAATATATATATCAATAATAAGAATTGATCTTATGTTGGTCTTTAATAATGACATTGGCATATATTTTACAAGTTTTTTTGCATCAATTTACACATAAATATTTTTTGACTAATATATTTTCTCCTCATTCGATGGTTTACGTGGATGATCTTACAAACGTTAGATGATCCATCATGGAATACATATTGATTGAAACTCCATGCCTTTTGTCATATCCACCAATCCACATCCGAATTGTTTGTGTTAATGTAGATGGAATTCACGTCTTTTAAGGTTAGTACTCATTATCTTGATATACATAATACATTATGTTTAGAAAATTATGAACATATGTTTATTATTTTATATTTTATAACTCCACCTTATTATTTTAAAGGTTACATGTAAAGTCATTACTTTTTGTGCAATTCTTATATCATTCCCCTTATCAATAACATTATAAAAAGTAAGGATAATTTTTCAAATAAAAAATCAAGTGTAATGAACACTTGCGTAAAAACAAAAAGTTCAGTGTAATTATGCATATTTTATAAAGCTCCATATCCATCTTAAAGGAACACACAACCGCCTAAACAAATTCAGTGCAACATAAACCTCAATTCTTGTGAAACAACCCCATTTTAATGGTGAAAGTAATGGTAGGTGAGAATATTCTAACAAAGTGTTCTGACTTTAACTGCAGTTAAAAAAAAGTATTTTATAGATATATTATGAGATGTTTATACCTTAAAAGAAAAAGAAAAGAAAAAATAATAAATATGATGGATAATAGTATTATTAGATATATAAAATTCATAGTTGTACAAAAAAAGGTCATGGATATTACGTTTTTGAAGCCTTGCGATCTTTGACCCATGATCTTGAATCATTTTCGGATCTTCACTTCTCTGAGACGAAGCCCTGCAAGCAGTAATGAAGTCTCTAACACTGGTAGCCATGATTGAAGCTTTAATCCCGCGCCAATTATTCACCATAATATTTGCTCCATCTTTTCTAATATATGATTAGTAGTATAACTATAGCCAAGAAAATGGAATTTGTGGAGGTGATGAATATTTAGGGAATGAAAATTAGAATAAGAATTAATATAGATAAGCTTTTTCATAAATTTTTAGAGAAAAAATAAAAAAATGAAATAAATTAATTTTTTCTCATAATTTTAAAATAACTTGTATATCTTAACTTTTAATATTAATTTATAACAAATAGTTCATGTCAATTTCAATCTTTTTCCTTTTTTTGTATTATTTAGTAAGAATAATTGTCATCACTCCTAAAAGCCTTTAAACTTTCCATTCCTAAATACCACCGGAACTCCTATTACTTTTTAATTTTCCATTATTAGTTTATTACCATAATGCAGCCCTTTTGGAGTTCAAAGTTTTTATGGACAAAGTTAAATCTGTTTTTTTTTTTTTTTGCTTTTAAATTTTGATTGTGTTTAAAATGTTATTTTAGATTATATTTTACAATATAGTTAAATTTATATACATGTTATTTATATATTTTTACATTTGAAAGAAGAATATGGATAAGAAACAAATTTAGATTAATATTTTAATGCTATTTTTGTGAAGAAAAAATAATAAAAAGTACCGTATTTTTTGGCCTTTTGTTTTATTAATAATAATGATATTACTTTTTATAGGAAAATAATCTTTTAAAAAATATTTTTCAAGATAAAAATTATAAATATTATATCAACTAATTAATAAGTTAAGTAGACAATTTTATTAAGTTAAAAGGCACATTTCATTGAAGAAGCTAAAAGGTCTTGCGGGAATAAAAAAAAAAAACTAAATTAGATTTAGCAAATTTTTCTAGAGGTTGGATAAGATTTATTTATTTTTCTATTCCTTCAAAATGACATCCTTTAGAACATAGTCAACATTTAATTCTTAATTATAATAATAAGGATGATGAAAGAAAGATTATTACAATTAAAGATGTGAATTTTTTTAAAGAGATTCAAATTATTGAAATTGTCTAGATTTAAGGATAGAAGAAGGATAAAAATGTTACATGTAATTGTGTTATTTGATTTCGGAACTACATATTAGACAATTATATTTAAATGTTGCATGCCTTATTATATTTGACTTGATATGTGTACAATATGAACTACACTTGATGAAATGTACTAAGTATTTGTTTTAAAATTAACATACAATGATTCTTTGAGTTTGAATGAATTGGAAGAAAACTGTTCATGTTTTTTTCTTTAAAGTTTAATGAAATTTATTAAAATAATGTTAGAATAGATTGAAAAAATGAGTACACCGCATAAAGGGTGCAGTATCCTTAGTACTCATATAATAAGAAGTTTTCTGGTTGCTTATAAAAAAAAAACAGTCTTTTATCCATGTAGGATGGGCTTAAATCAGCATTTTAAATATTAAAATAAGTTAAGATTTTTTTGACCTAACTTATATAAGCATGATTTGTCTTAGATTGGGTTGGATTACCCAATTTAAATTGAGTGTTACAATATTTATTCATGTATTTGCTAACTTTTAAAATTTATTAAATGAAAATAAATGGTGTTTAGCTTGTAATGTTTAAAGTTAATATTATTAGTTTAATTTTAATGTATTATTAATGTAAATATTTTTATATTATTACTTAATTAAAAATTACAGTAGTTATAATTTTTAAAATAATTATTATAAAAGTTAACAATTTATAATGATAGATCATCTATTTAATGAATTCTAATTAAAAATAAATATCATTTCCTGGTTTCTGAAGCTTATGAATTTTGGAAAAATGTTTCACATTTTTTTTACATTGTTCATGTCTTAAAGCATTTCTAATAAGGAAATTAGTATTCGCTATGCTATTTATTGTAATTGATTTTTTTTACCAAACATAAGTGTGAAAATTAAATTATTGACTAGGGATGGAAGTAGATCGAGGATAAATTAGGCTTTGAGTGTTCAAGTATCATTCCTGTTTAAAAATTTTAAGGTTTGAGTCTGGGTCTGTTAACTGTTAAAGTTTTTATTTATTTTTCTGTTTTGATCTGATTTAAAGTTTATAAAATTTATAAGCCTGTTTAAAAGTCTATATTTTCAAAAAAAATCACTAAATAGACTTAAAATTTATACAAACAATTGATTAAAAAGACTTGTAAACTTAAAGCTTACAAAATAAAAAGATTATTAAATAGGCCTAATATATATATATATATTAGTATTGTGTAAATAAAATATAAAATAAATATTATATAAATACAATATATTAAAATAAGTATAAATATATTATATATAAATATAAATAGGTTTTTTTATAAGCTTCGGTCTGACTTGTTGATTTGAAAAGGTTTTTCAACAAGCTTAAACCTGTCTGTGGCTGTTTATTAAACAAACTGAAACTAAAAACAAGTTCTAAACAAGTTAAGTTATAAGTATCTGTGAGATGATTTCTTCAGTTTTATCTCTACTGTTAACTTTATTTTAGAGCTACCAATACAAGCATTTCCAATAACTGGAATTCTGGAAATGTCCTTGTTTGGTTAGGAAAAAATTGAAGAAAAAAATAATTTTTTTTTAGATTTTATTTTTTTATTTTTGTTTATTTGTATTTATCATATATAAGATGATAGAATTAAATTTTATTAAATTATTAAAAAAATTCATCTTTTAAAAATCGTAAAAATAAAAGATAATTATTTATTTATTTATTTTAAATTATTAATATTTTTTAAAATAATAAATATCATACTAATAAAATAATAATAATAATAATTAAAATTTTTAAAATTAAAATTTATTTTAAAAAATTATATAAATTAAAATTTATAATATTAATATATTTTTTATTTTTTTACTCATTCAAATGATAAAAAATGTTTTGATTATTTATATTTATTTAAATAATTTATCTTTTATCTTATTTTTATTTTATTTTATTTTCTAAATCATCCCAGCATAAGAATTGTAAAGAAGTGTGTCTAAATAATAAAATGATAGGAATTTAAGTGTTGAGTTGAGGAGTCAAGAATGAAACAGATCATGTGTCAGTGCCACCAATGCAAGTGAGGTTCCTCTTTTCGTTGTTGTCAAATGACTTCCAACTCCTCCAAAGCACTTAAACGGTTGGGATTTTTTGGGAGTTTCTCTTACTTAATGCATCATGTTGAAGACATTGAATGCAAGAAACAATAGCATGGATTTAAATTTCTCTTCTTTTATTTTAATCATTATTATTTTCTATACGAATTCTTATAAAAAGAAGAGATAAACTTTAAGGAGCAAATTTTAGTCCATCCACGTCATTATTTTTTCTAAAGGATAAAAGTTCATAATTTTATTTTTTTAATCATTTATTTTAATTTTTAAAAATTAAAACAACTAACTTTATATATTTAAAGATTGAAAATAATAATTTGTATGATTTTAAAATTAATAAAAACCTAAATTTTTTATTGATCAAAATAGTAGTTTATTAAAATTTATAAGATTGTGTTTAGATATTTAATAATAAATAAAATAAAATAATATAATATATAATGTAAATAAAATTTGTAATTTTATTATTTGAATTTTTATAATGAAACAAATTTAATTAATTATTTAAAAATAAATTAAATAATTGGGAAATTTTTATGAATAATAATTTGGTTTAGTTTCGTTTCATTGCACATCCTACATTGGAGAAAATAATATCTTGTTTGATAAAATAAACAAAATATGTTAAACATCTAGCAATATTAATTTTTATTTTTATTTTTTTAATTTTTATTAATTTAAATATAGTGGAAAAATAATAAAAATATTTTAATTAGAATAAAATAAATGAGTCTAACTTAATTTCTTGACTTAATAAAAATTTATTTGATTCAAAGTTTAAATTAAATTTAATACAATTTTATTTTGACTTGATTTAATTTAAGTTTGTAAATAAAATAATTTAACTTATTAATTTGAATGACATAAATCAAAAGTTAAATATTTTAAATTTTCAACTTTAAAAATTTGTAATTTATTATTAATTTTTTAAATAAAAAAATTATTTAATTTAAAATTATACAAATTCTTTAATAATGTATATATTATATTATAAATATATTATACATTTTATCTATTTAATATAAATAAAATATATTAAAATTAATTATATAAATTTATTTTATATATATAATGAATTATTTTATAAATTAATTTAAATTATTCTTAGCTCAACTTCAAATCATATGTTTAACAAGTTTAATTTTTATTTTAAACTTAACTTATTTAATTTATAAACTAAGTTTAATAAGTCAAATTGTGAACTTAAATTTCAAAGTAATCTTATATTGGTTGGATTTATTGGTCATTCCAATTCCAATAGTACTTTGATTTTTTATTAAGAAAAGTTTAAATTTTTCCTAGAATATATATGTATTAAACTGTTATTTATTTGTTTAATATATATATATATAATTATATATAATCGTATTGACATATAAAATCAGAAGGGCAACTCTTTAAAATCTATTCTTGAATTAATTCTTCAGAATATTTATTATATTATTAATGTACGGTTGTACCTTGAATAATAAATAGCATGAGAATTTTACTACAAGAGTACCTTTATGTTATTTTTTACGTAAATCTAAATTAAGTTTACTTTAATTATCTTAAAAATAAGGTCTTGTAGATATTAAGTTACAGGTTCAATATGTCACTCATTTTTTTATGAGGCAATAAGCATTCCGTAAGATAGTAAATGTTGTTAGAATTTCAAAGTTTTACCTACATTATATTATGACACCATTCTTTGCCTTTAAAGTTTTATATACCAGAAAAAATATATACCATCTCAAAGATGCATCTATATTCATATAGATCGTGCATAATCTTAATTATACTTGGCATGTTTTTAGTGTATTGTAATCAAAATCATTTGTTCCTTATTTTGTTATCTTATCCCACCAGTTAAAATGGTATTTGGTTTTAGAATATTTTTTATTTTTTTATTTATAAAAATATCATCTTATTTTTATTTTATTTTCTATTTTTAAAATTTTATATTGAAAATTGAAAATAAAAAATAATTTTTTTTATTTTAACTATTTTTTATACAAAATATTAAAAATAAAAAAAATGTTTTCTAGAATAAAATATCATCTTAGAGTTTGATTTTAAAAAAAAATATTTTTTATTTTCTATTTTTATCATTTGGTGCAGAAAACAGTAAAAATAAAAAATAATTATTTTTTATTTTTACCTATATAAAATTTTAAAAATAAAAATAAGATAACATTTTTTATAGATAAAAAAAAATTTCTAAAAATAATCAGATCTATTTAATTTTCATTTCACTCAATTATGTATATTTCGTTAACTCATATCTCCTCGTTGGTTCGTCTCTCTCAGTTTTGATGCTCAATCAAATTGCTCTCCCAATCCGTACATTTATGCATTCCAAAGCAAAGTCGAAGATATATAGCACAAACACCAGCGTTGCCATCATGATGCCACTCAAATCCACCATGCAAACTTAAGAGTGAGCAAATTAAAGCCATTCTCTCTAAGCTTTTTCCCTGTCCATCTCCAATTGCACACATTGAGTTAAACATTAAGTTAGATAGGTTTTAATCTATCTGAACATTTTAATTGGTGGGGTGAAGAGAGCAACACCAACACACAATTTAGTAAGATTAAGTTGAAAGACTTTGAATTTAGTATTGTTACTCGTATCATAATTAAAACTAGTTGAAATTTTTTCACTTTAAAATTTGTTGAAAATATGAAAAAAAAAAAAAGAAGAGAGAAGATAATATCAATCTACTTCTGTATTAATTAAAAGTTGAGAATTGAATAAACTGAAACGTTTTCATTTTTTTTTATGTAAAACTATTCTAATTATTTATTTTTTGCTAGAATTTTTTTTTTACCTTTACCATAAATGTATAATATAAAACTGCAAAACATCTACATTTTTTTAAAAATTAAATACATCATTTTATTTGTCTTAGTTACAACTTTCTATTTTTCTCTAACCAGTGGATTTGTAAACATATACAATCATTAATTGGTTTAAAAAATATTTTCTATTTTTATTTATGAAAAAGTTATTTTATTTTATTTTTTTAATTTTAAAATTTTATATTAAAAATAAAAACAAAAAAATAATTATATTTTTATTTTTACAGTTTCCTTTACAAAATATTAAAAATAAAAATCAAAAAATATTTTTCAAAACCAGTTGCACAACAAATTTTACAAATAAATATACCTTCAAATTTAAAATATCAATTTTATAAAAAAAATATTTATTTAACTTCACTTGTTTTCTCATGGGCTATCCTCTACGGTTTATAACATTAATAATTAATAATTCTTAAAAAAAAATTAATGGTTGTTTTATTATTGATTAGTGACCACATTTTTAAACAAAAAACAACAGCACAATCAATTCATGTGGAATAAGGGATAACAAGCTTGGTTGAATAAATTTATCCCAATAAATTAAGAAGCTGAAAGGCAAACTCCTGTTTTTTGATATTTTAAAAAATATTTAATAATATACGCTTTTACTATTAAGAAATTAAAGATAAAAAATTATTCAATTTACTTCCTCCATTTTAAACGATAGTTATTTTTAAATTTTCAATGAACTTTTTTTGTCAATTCTACCCTTAATTTCTTTTTAATAGTAATTTTTCTTCTTTGAAAATAAGGTTAATTAATAAATACAATTTAATAAACTTACTTTATTCATTAAGTTAATTATTAATTTTGAATTATCGTAAAGGAAAATCAAATTATAGTAATTCACCTTTATTTATTAAATTATAATCTTTATTTTTTAACGAGAATATTTTTAGAAGTTATGATATTTTATTATATGACTTCTTTAATATTAAATATTTAATTTTTATTTACAAATTTGTAAAAAAATATTATTTTAATCTAAATTTTAAATATTGATACATTATAACATGTAGAAAATTTAAAGATGTCTTTCTTAGATAAATATTATTATAAAATAATCAATTTAAATTTAATTTTAATCTATAAATATTAAATTTTAATATATCATATTTAATAAATAAATAATAATTTTATTTCTTAATTTCATCTTTAATTTTAAAAAGTTTATCTTTTTAATTTTTTAAAGTTAAATGTATCTATTGATTCTCATGATTTTACTAAACATTAATTGAGTTCTCATAGTTTGAAAAATTAATTAAATTTTACAATTTTAAAAATTTATATTTTTAATAATTAATATCGTTAAATATTTTATAAGAATGATTGATGTGATATTTTTATTTAATAATTTATTTTTTATCTAGTAATTATCAATTTATAATATTTTTTATTTTTCATATTTTTTCATAATATTTCTCTCTAAATTCCTAAATTATACTTTCGCTAGTGATTTATTTAGCAATGGACTCATTCGGTGGAGAATTTATCATCTTTATTTTTTCTTGGATACAAACGAAAAATTATCATCTTTTTTATTATGTGCATGTAGATACAACAAAGTTAGAGCCAATGCTAAAAATCTTACATGTCCAACTCCTTTCATTTTTTCTTGCGAAGTTAATTTATAAATGACTAGAATCAAATTATTTAAAGTATTTAATATACAAAAGTATTATCTTTTAAATTGTAGAATTTAAGAATTCAAAAAAAGACATGTATGAGAGAAAAATTAAAAAATATTAAAAATTGATAATTACTGGATGAAAAAGAAAAAATAAGTTATCAAACAAATATATCATATAAATATAATTTATATTTAATGAAAACTTAATAATCATTAAAATTCTAATTATCAAATTTTAAAAGTATAAGAACTAAATTAAATATTTTAAATATAAAAACATGAAAATTTTGATAAAATTTTAGAAATTTACATATTAATTTAACTAAATTTTAATTAATATAGTATGATAAAAATTACTATTTTTATATATTTTATTTAAATATAAAATATTCGCACAACAAATAGTAAGCTACTAATTTTGAAACAGAAGGAGTAAAATAACATTTAAGTCTTGGATAATTAAAAGTATTTAATATTGTACATTACTCAATTTTAACCCTTAGGACATTCTTGTCAACCTAGATTGGCACACCTAGACAACGATCCAGAAGAAAATTCTCACCTTCGTTACATATGTAAGGTTAAATCGTTCTTATATCATTCAAATTTTTATTTGATGACATTCTTTCCCAAAAAAATCCCAATATCTATGGATTAGTTAAGTTTATAATCGGATAAATTATTGGCAATTAAAACTTGTGTAATAATTTTTTGAGTAACGTCTGCATATGACATTAACGCTTTGTTTGATAGGATTGGAGATATCATATCCTTCCTATCATTTTTTTGTTTTTTTAATAGGAAAGGAGACATCATTTCCTTCCTATCATTTTTTTAAAATCATTTTATTCTTTCCTATAATAAATAATTTTATAGAAAGTAATTTCATTTCAATCAAATAAAGTATTATAAATAGTAAAAAAAAAATTAGATAAATATTTAATATAACTGCTTAAAACTTAAATTAAAAATCACCAATTAAATTAAATTAATCTCTTGCCCTATTAAGTTATTAACACATAGACATTGTACTGTAAACAAGTTCCTTCTCTCAATAAAAGATGCGAGTGACAATCACATTATACGTCTCGAGTTGGCTTGCTCCAAGTTTATCTCAACATCAAAGGATGACAATAAAACAAAACAAAAACTCCTTTGGCTCTTTCTGTATTAAAGGAGCTAAGGCTGTGTCTAGAGGTTAATGGGGAAGTGCAGTAAAACTTGTTTAGTTCTAAAATAATATTTTTAGAGTTATATGAAGAAAGAGGAGGATTCATAAAGAAGAAAAAAAATTCTTGTAATTTTTTATTTTAAACTATTGGTTGTATATCTAAGAACTTTAATCCAAAATATTTAATTAAAAAAGATCAATTTTCGTTTATTAATCTACAAATTTGGTGATAACTAAGCCTTGTAATTAATTCAATTATTTATATTTTTTTAAGTTAGAAGATTAAGGAAGAGATCACATATATTTTATTTTTTATTAATCAAATAATAAAATTTATTTTATTTCATTGTATAAATTTTACTTCCCTTTTTCATTAAATTTATTCAACATTCAAATAAAAAAAAAGGTTTGTTTAATTTATTTTGTGTCTTTTAAATCAATTTATCATAAATTGATTTATTTATCTACAGATATCAAATGCCTTGTATGCACCTTAGAACTTAGAGGAGGGAAGGGGGTGACTTAAATTTTAATATCGCCTCTCCAACAAACTTCATTTTCCAATCTCTTTTAGCTAAGTTGCTAGACCATCCCTTTAATTACTTAAGTAAGTTAATTGACAATTAAAACGCTAGCTCAAAACCCTTTAATTAATAAAAAAGCTAATTAATCTTTATCCGCCTCATAATAATCATAATTTAAAATATAAAAAAAAGACACAAATGTGAAATGTGGGTGATATTATAATTAGGTAAAAACATGGGGAATGGAAGAACAGGTCCTCTTTCAAACTGCATTGTCCATTTACCATAGTGCCCTTCTCATGGACACGCGTTTTCCTCGCAACCACGCGCTGCGCGTACCTTCACGCCGGAAACGCCAGTTTGGCCTCCGTCCACGTCATCAACATGGGCCCGGACCCTCTGTCAAACCCTAAATGCACGACACATTCACCCCAAATTCACTTCAAACTCAAATCCAAATCAAAACACCACCTCCTCCATCATGCGGCTCCAGGTGAGACACGTGGTAGAATCATGCAATCGGCACCGTTCGTGCCAGATCTTACGGTCAGTTTTTGGGACAGCCGAGAAATGAACGCCATCCATTGGATCACGGATCAAGAATAAATCAACGACAGAAAAAGCTTCCCGAAGCACCCACGGGCAGATCTCATCGCCTTTAAGAAGCGGCCCTAGCCCCCTCTCATTCCTCGCTCAGATTAGGGTAACCGAAGTTCCAAACCCTAAACGCTACGTTTATTATTTTTCGGGTTTTCTCTTCCAATCGGTGTCTCCGCCGGCGGCGCGTGACAGTTTTCAACGGCGCGTGAGGCTCTTGTTCGCGCGTGATTCGAAGTACACCGCTGACTCATGCTTAGTTCGACCCGCATTGGGAAATTCATGCCGGAGACACGCCGGAATCTCACCGGACAGCCGTGATTTCGCATCTCGATGGCGTCCGTCGTCCCAGCTAACCGGAACGAACCTAATTGGCCACAGCATAGAGGTGGTGGAGCAGGTTTCATGGGAAAAGTACCTTTCTCTAACCCTAACCCTAACCCTAAATTAGCAAACAGCAAGAGGACCCAATCGGCGTCTGATGATGCTTCCTCTATTAATCGGCGATCGAACGACGTGGTCGTCAATCACTCCCAATACGTGACCTTCAACATCGCATCGTGCACGAAGAAGGAGCTGAACGACATCAAGAACCGCCTTGTCTCGGAGCTCGAACAGATTCGCAAGCTCAAGAATCGAATAGATTCTGGCGAATTTCAACCGGGCCAAAGCTTCAACGGTCAGTCTAAGAAACCGTCGAGCAAGAAGATTTCCGGCAACAAGCGTCCCTTGCCGGCAAATTCCGCGAAGGATTTTAAAAGGTCGCATTCGGAGGTTGGGAACTTGATGAAGGGTTGCGCACAGGTTTTGCAGAAGCTGATGAAACATAAATATGGGTGGATCTTCAATGTTCCCGTCGACGTTGTCGGAATGGGTCTTCACGATTACTACGATATAATTAAGCAACCCATGGATCTGGGAACGGTGAAGTCTAATCTCTCCAAAAACGTGTACGCGACGCCTTCGGATTTTGCTTCTGATGTGCGATTAACGTTCAATAATGCGCTGACCTACAACCCTAAAGGTCACGATGTGTACAACATGGCGGAGCAGCTTCTGGCGAGGTTTGAAGAACTGTATCCGCCGATACACGAGAAATTTGAAGAATGGCTCAGACAGGATCGCGATTTTGACGAGGAATTGCAGGCCAGTTCGTGGAACCATGTTGAGCCAGAGAGGGTGAAGAAGAAGGAGAATCCCGCAAAATTGCAGCAACAAGAACCTCCGCAGCCTCCTGCCAGTTCTTCCGATCCTCCGTTGCTGCAGTCGCCAGTGCGAACGCCATCTCCGATGCGGGCCCCTCCAGTGAAGCCTTTGAAACAACCAAAGCCGAAGGCCAAGGACCCCAACAAGAGGGAGATGAGTCTTGAGGAGAAGCACAAGTTGGGGATTGGGTTGCAGAGTTTGCCGCCGGAGAAAATGGAACAGGTCGTGCAGATCATAAGGAAGAGGAACGGGCATTTAAAGCAGGATGGGGATGAGATCGAGCTAGATATTGAGGCCGTTGACACAGAGACCCTTTGGGAACTTGATCGATTGGTAACTAATTGGAAGAAGATGGTGAGCAAGATTAAGCGGCAGGCACTAATGGGCAACATTAACAACAATGTGACATCTAGCAAAGGCAATGGGGTAAATTCTCTACCAATTCCTTCACTGTTGCTTAATTGCTTTGCTTCTTGTTTGAAACTGAAAACAGGGTTATTGTAAGATGCTGATTGTGCTGCGTTCTTATGAATGAATCAACAGGAATTACCTTCCAGCGAGAAGGTTGATGCAGCGCCCACCGAGGTGAAGAAGCCAAAGAAAGTCGAAGCAGGGGATGAGGATGTTGACATTGGGGATGAGATGCCAATGAGCATGTTCCCCCCTGTGGAGATTGAGAAAGATAAAGATGTTGCTGGAGGCCATGCAAGTAGTAGTTCTAGTAGCTCTAGCAGTTCAAGCAGCGATTCCTCGTCTTCAAGTGGTATGACATGTTCGTTGTAGGCTTTGGTTTGTAGTTGAAACTAATTATCTGGTAAGGAAAATTACTAAAGTTTGAGCACTACTGCAGATTCGGATTCGGGGAGTTCCTCAGGGAGTGATTCTGAAGCAGACAATGGGCATTTGTAGCAGCCAGGCAGGGTTTTGGAATTAATGATCAATCAAACATATGATCATTTGGGTAGGTAGGCGGATGAAGAAAATGTTTGCTTCATTGGCTTCCTTTGAGGGTGTCGCCTGAATACATGGACGAGGTATGCCCCTTCAATTTTATATATTTTTATTTTGCCGCTATAACTTTTTTTGCAGATTGAGTGATGAGCTAAATTTGTTATTACCTTTAATTTCAGGGAGTTGCGACCATTGTTTGTTGGTAAGGTTCGGGAGTAGCGGTTTGGATTGTGGCGCTGAGCAACTGCTCGGGGATTTGTGGTGTGACATAGTTGTAAAAATGATTTCGGAAACCGAAGTATTCATCAAAACTCTTGTAGGCAGAAAGTAGGTTGAAATGTGGTGAAAATGCTAGCATAGACCCGTTAAAGATTAGGAATAGAACGAAGAGAATTAGTTTTTTGAGTTTACCTTGTACTGTACACATTGCAACAGTAAATAGATGAATCATCCTCTTTCAAGAAGACCCTTTATGTGGATGTGCATTGGAAATTTTTGGATCGATAATCAGTTAAAAAGGACCAACTTTTTCATTTTGTATTTACAATAGTACCTGCATGCTTGAGGCACCAAGGAATTAGGTATAAAAATTGGCACAAAGAAGATTCAATTTAAACGAGAACGGTTTTCCTGACGAGTAGTCTTGAAGCCGGAGGGTAACTACTAACAAGCATAATTTATTCTGTTCTGTTTTGGTTCGTAGACCAGATGGCGAGAAAATGAGAGAAATCAATGGGGACTCGGACATTGCTGAGACCACTTCGAAAGACATGATGGATATAAACCAGACTTACTCGAGCAACAGTGACGTAAAACAGCTAGTGTTTTGACTTACTAGCGTCGCCTATTGCAACAGAAAGAAAAAGATTTCGAACGTTTGAGTTAATACGCTCACTAGCGATTATTAAACTTTCTTAAAAATTTGAACAGATTGATAATTAAATTTTCTTAAAAATTTGAAATTTAAAACAGACATAATTTAAGCAACATAAAAAGTTCATCTTTTTACTAACACAATGTCATCATGTATAAAAGTTTACCAAACAAAGCATACCCAAAACAAACAAGACTACGGTTCTAAACTTTAACAAAAATTCTTACAATGAACACCTCCAACAATGTTCAAGTAAAGCCCCTATCCACTCCCATCCTCTTCCAATGGCATGGACAAATCAATTTTGAAGGAAATTTCAAACCCCAAAAGGGGGGAAGGAATAAAGTTCTAGTATCAAGGGGGTTGCTATTATGGACAGCACCGTATTTTCAACTGGTTTTGGCCTGTCGAGTCGAGTATGGCAAACAATGGGATATAGCAAAAATTTCATGTGCAAGGTACTGGCAGCAATTCTGTTTATTTTTCCAGTTTCCTGAAACAGATGAATTGCTCCCCAAGCTGGGCCTCGAGGGTAGCTTGAATATCAGGAGCAAAAGTTTTAAGAAAATGCTTTGTGAGGTTAAGCTTAGACAAGATTTCAAAAGCCTTGATGCAAAACTTCTGTACCTCAGTCCGCCTTGCTGGTTTGCTGGGCATATTTGTCACCAGCTCTTTCATCAGCTGAGAAAGTCCATCCAAATTGTTTTTAACAATCTTTTTCCAAGAATTATACTCATCACTGCTCCCTGTTGTCAGGGACTTCAATATTTCCATTACCAAATCAAGTGCTTCCACTCGTCGATAGTCTGACTTGGCACTTCCACATCTCTCCAAAATAAAACCAAACAGCGCATGTCCAATCCATGGTCGTCTTCGAAATATTTCCTTTAAAAATCCAGATTTGAGTTGGGACTTCTTATTGTCAAAATATCCTACCAATACTTCACGGAAAATTTGAACAATCTTATCTAGTTCTGAGTCTGAAAATTTTCTTGAATCGACAATTTTCAAAATCCAGAAGGTTGACGTTTGGACAAGGGAAGAAACCATTTTCTGTCGATTCCAGGCAGCTGATTGCTTTGATGGGTTAGATGCAGACTTCTGTCTTTTAAATGATTTTGATGCTAATTTCAAATTCCTTTCCAATAAAGATTCAAGAATAGATAACTGGACTCCATCACCCTTAGGATGATCTTTTGCTTTAAATATTTGCTTTTGTAATATTCCCCATATACGCTGTCCAAGCTGCTCACTAACTTCTGCAGTATGAGGGTTAACAAAAGCCCGAGCCAAATTTGAGTAAACCATAAGAACCTGTGGCTTACCTGTATGTAACAAAACACTGTGAGTGTTTGAAGTACACGTGAAGTTAAAACATCGAGGAACAAGTAAATTATAAGTAGAGCAATTAAACATAAACATCTGACACAATGAACAAGTAAATTACAAGAACATAAACTTCTCAACCTCGATTTCAACCTCCGTGAACCTGTCACTCTTTGGGTTCCCAATTGGAGCAAAATCACTATTGCCATTTATAAGACTCAACTTCCATATTCAAAGCCATTATGAACATTTTATGGTCATTGGAAAATGCAAATTAGAACCGTCAGTTTTTTTAACCTCTTTATTATTGCAGACAATTGAAGAATAGCAGCATAAAAAATAAAGCAAACCTGAGAACTGAGTAATAATTAAGCAAATTAGGAATGTATACTTGCCTGGATTTTCGTGAAGAAAAATTTCCAACAATGAAAGGATGCGGAGTTTGAAGAGCACAAGCTGGGAATGGGCAGTTTCACCCCCAGCTTGATTTTTCTTCTCTTTAAAAATCTGAGCAAGATAAGTATCAATCCTGAACATTGCATCATCATCCATCCCACTATCAGAATCATCAGAAGCTTCAGAATGACCATGACCGGTTTCCTCCACCTCAACTGCTGACTCAGAGTCATCTGTCTGCCCATCACTCTCACCTGTTTCACCAGTCTCAGCTTGATCAATTTCTTCATCTTCAATATTGATAAAGTCATCATCTTCATCATCGTCGTCATCTGCAGTTTCAGCATCTGGATGTCTTGCAGGCTTTAAATTTTTCTTAATGACTCGCAACATCTGCATCAGTCCATCGTCGGTGATATCGTTGCAAAAATATTTAAATACCTGCATATAGAGATAAGCGTTAGATAAATAGAAAGATGGTACATAAGCCATTAGGTCAAGTTTGAATTACAACTTCAGCCTGAGACAACCAAGTTTTCTTAAAGGACATTTGTCTTTCAACAAACCTTCCACATCTCCTATGTATGATGTTACACCATGTCATATTCAGCTTGATCAATTATCAATCAACTTCAAACAAATCCACCACATATTACAGCATAAGTCACATATTGCATCCATTATAATGGATAGCATAGTATATTCATACCACCCATTCAATCAAGGTTCCAGGAAAACAACCAAGTACTGTGCAGGCATATAGCTATTAGAAGTGGAAACATAATCACTCGTACAAGGCCCTCAATCAACAGCAGGTTCACGACTAGGATTGACAAGGTGAACAAAGAATCAATGACACTTGCACAGGATGATTTTGAATTTTACGGATGCTGCATCAAAAGGACCACAGCAAGTTGCGGACTAAGCACTCACCCCCAACTTATCTCCCCATACCCATGCATAAGCACTAAACTGCTCTGCTATTTAAGCAATTTCATTTATACAGAAATCTATAGAGAGCAGGGAGCTACTTGAATACCCACGAACCAAGATAGTATATAAATTCAACAAATGAGTTCAGGGGACGATTCTGGTTTTGACAATGCTATTCCACTCACCCTTCATGTAAATAGGTGCTCTAAACATGTCCATGAGACAAGTAGAATGAAGAATGTAATTCAGGCTTACCAAGGCCCAGATCAGGAATTACCTTGCAATTACAGAACCATAGTTAGGCATGAATTAAACCAAACAATAATACGGATGTGTTAGTTGGAGAATTCATATGTCTTCAATTTGGATAAGGCCCAAAAGGAAAATTAGGACTCATTTCAATGCAATAAAGCTGATTTGGTTTATTATTTTCCATTTCTTATTCTTGGGTATCTTAGGAATGTAATTAGAAGGAATTTTCTTGGGTATCTAAATGAGAGCAATATTTGTTTATTATTTTACATTTTTATTTGAATATCTATCAGAAGATCTGAGACTTGT
This sequence comes from Canavalia gladiata, assembly GCA_037954105.1. Classification (NCBI taxonomy): domain Eukaryota; kingdom Viridiplantae; phylum Streptophyta; class Magnoliopsida; order Fabales; family Fabaceae; genus Canavalia; species Canavalia gladiata. The sequence continues at coordinate 5,059,159 of CM075662.1, forward strand.
CCTATCAAAACAATATCAAGAACTACTGCCCCCCGCCCCAAAATAAAATGACTTTCACAAATTTCCCATATAGTTCTAGGTGAAGATTTATGTATCCCCTTGGCAGAATGATAAAATGCAACATATGGGCATGCACAGAGGTAATACACTGTAGTATTCTAATCTAATTGATGTAGAATTATGAATTGGCAAAAGGTAAACATCATGCTTTAACTTATAACCTGTTCAATAGAAGACCGCATATGAGCTGATGATTGTGGAAGCAGAGAGAGTAACGTATCCACAAGAACATCCATCAATTTAGGAGCATCATCATCTTCCACATCATCTTCTCCAGAGGACTCAGGAAGATCAGAAGCAGAAAAAGCTTTCTTGCAACAAATGATGAGTTCAGATGCAGCTTCTGAGTACTCCCCAGGATGCAGAAGCACTTGCAGAAGTAACTGGTTAAGCAAGTATCTAAGTGCACGCAATCTATTTGCATCAGTGCTACAGTCATGGCTCCTTTCCTGTTTATCATTACCACAAAAAGATGAAAGACATGTCTATATACTGAATAAAATAGATGAAATTATAACATAGTTTACATAATTCAACAACAAAATTTAGATAATGGAATAAATGCATAAAAACACAGTAAAAATATATCATGTAACTCATTCAATATCCTCCGATTCAACCTCTTATACTTTATAATGGAAGTATTAAATGAAAAAGGTAAGTGCATTTAATGTCTTGAAAACACAAAAAAATCACTATAATATTATCTTCATTTAGCATGAGGATTAGTAAGATGTTGTAGGAGGTTTTGGAATTACTTTTGGAAAATAGATGCAAAGAATTTCAAGATAATCAGACATTCAACCTTAATGCACATCCAGGTCAAAGATTTTCAGAACTTACATATGCAAATGCCACAAAAAATTATCACACCTAAAGATGTATCGTCATCCACTGATTCCTTCTCTTTCTGCCTTTTGTTGATCAGGGCCAACAACAAACCATCCATATTATATCAGAAATTGGGTCGCATTAACAATGTAATTTGGAAGACACATAATAAGGTTTTCCATCTTTCTTATTCCCAAATTGTCATGCAAAACATCAAAAACAGAAAACACATGCAGACCAGATTTTACCGCCAGTATGCCAAGAGACGGTAAGATGTTAAAAGTGCCAAATGGTGCACTACAGGTATAAAGAACCCTAAAACAAGAAAACCCAAAAGTGAAAAACTCCTAAAAATAATGTGGAAACCCATGCATAAAAATGGTAACAGAGCCACAAACCCAAAGAGGGGTCTAAGCAGAGTCTTGCACAATGCAAGACAATCAAATAGCATACTATCCAATATGAAGACGTAGTGGAATCTTACACATAAGGCACTTTATTCGTCAGAATTAGAATTACTTAGCTTGCATTGTATCTTAGAAACAAAAGAAAGATTGTAATGAGTTATGAGCAAGTATCAACATCAATAATATGACACAAGTGCGCTAACCTCTCTGGATAATTTTGCTTCCATGACCTGCAAATTTTTTACTGCTTTTTCATCTTCATCATCTAAAGACCGAAAGAGGGAAACTGAAGGGATGTTGCATAAGGTGCCAAAGAATTTCATGAAGTAAGAACCAAGATCATTTGGCTCAAGGCTATTAGCCAAAGGATGCGAGGCCTCGCTCTTCTGAGTATTTCCCAATAACAACTGTAGCTGGTCAATACACATCTTGCATAGAGCATTCGATGTGGGGGATTTTGGCCACCTAAATTTTTCCTGTAACTCAAACGAAGTGACTTCAGTGCCAAGAGATGCAGTGAACAGACCCTGAACAGCCAGAAATTTCATGATTTCCTTCTGTACTCGGAACTTCTCTTCATGATCCAGCTTCAAGAATTTTAAAATACCGGGAAGGGATTCTATAACCCAACTCTTCAAGAAATCAGAATTACCATTGGTCCTAGGAGAATCCTTATCCTCAATTGAACCTATTTCAGAATTTTCATCTGTTGTTTGACTCTGGTCTGAAGGTTCCTCCAAGGCATTACCTTCATCCACAAACAGGTTCATTAAGTTCTGAATAAAAAGCATGCAACCAGGTTCAGTTTTGAACTGTGACATAAAATCTTTAACATGTTTTGTTCGTGTTACACGATCAAATTTTCCATTGCTGTGCTTCTGCAAAGCCACTATAACAGCAACTCTTCGCACGTCATCATCCCCCACCCAATCTGACAACTGTTTAAGAAAATGCTGCGCAACTTTGTACAGCCATGTATTCTTTGTCGACAGTATATCCATCAGGCACTGAACAACTTTGTTTGACAGAACTACGGGAACTAAAGATGCAGGCAACTTTTGGAGAAGAAGAAACAGAACATCAAAAGCTAAGTGCTTACGGTCATGAGATGAGAAGAGAAGGGATCCTTCAATAATTAATTCGCAAAAGGACTGAAGATTCTTTGCAATTTCTTCATCAGAAGAGCTAGATTTTCGACTCTTTTTGTGTTTCTTTAACGAATTTGAAGCTGAGGCCGCATCTTCTAATTGCAAAATAGTATCAGGCAAAAGAATACTTATCAAAACCGGCCAGACACCATGAACACGAGGCTGACAGAAGGTTGATTCCTGCCACATTCAGAAAATACATAAGCACCATTTCTTTCTGTTAATTCATCCAAAATAGTATTGGCACACACAGAGAAATGAAGATAAGCTACCTTCAAGCAATTACTCAGAGAGGACAGGTGATCAACAGAGAAAAGCTGGCTAGAGCTGAATGGATTTGACAGTAGTTTGCCAAATATGAGGCTGTCAATGGAAATCTTTTCTCTAACTTTTAAAGCAAGGAGCAAAGCATCAGGATTTCCTACTTCTATAGCAGCTTCAAACCACTCCTGAAGGCCAGGAGCTTCAAGAACATGATTCACCAATGCTTCAACCGGCAACTACAAATAACAATAATAAACAATAGGCTTGATATGATAGGTCAAACATATAATCTGGAGCAGTACGAAGTGACTCAAAAACACCAAATAACTAGTGACTGCCATGGCATACAATAAGACAAAAAATACTGTAACAATTAACAAATGGTCCACAAGAAAGTAGAAATTCAATTCTCTAATTTTTAATATATACAAACCTTTTCAACCAAGTCTAAAATTATTGAGACGACAGGCTCCTGCAAGTACCGCTTTTTATTTGCAAGGGATATAAGCACACTAATAAATTCTCTGATGGATTGAGAGTTATTATCCATACTCCATTCCTGTGTAAGTCTTCCTGATCGAGCTAGGGCACCATAAGCAAATAATCGGCCCAACAGACAATCTTTCACTTCCTGAAATTTCACAAGGAATAGAAAGATATAGTATTCATCAAGCTGAGAAATGAACCAAAACACAAATGATTACTTCACTGCCATTTCCCACCTGGCCCTTCATTGACGAAGTTACTTCCAATAAATTGACTACAAGTTTAAGGAATGATTCAACCTTGATGTTATGAATAGCACCAGCTAAAACCGTTAAACCTAAAGCAAAACCTTGTCGCGCACACTGCAAAAGCAATCAGAGACGTTATCTTTGAAACAATTCAGTAGTCAAGTTTACAGCACCAATGAGTAGAGTCCAATTATTCTAGTAAAAAACTACATAAGCAACACCAAACCAACAATGAACCATGATCAGGAAACAGAAGATAATTAATTATCAGAGATGGACTTATCAAGCAAAATTGCATCTAGCAAGAACAAGCCTTATGAACTGTGCCCCTGCCACCTCGTAGAAAAATAGCTTATCAACAATCAGCGTATCCATGTTTATTTCTTGTAAAAGCTTAGATAACAGAATGTTTATCATACCAATTCAAGAGATTAAGCAAATCTTTAAGATGCAACCACAAAGAATATGACAAATCAGCATTGCAGAGGTAAACTAACACTGACAAGTTAGTTAATTTATGTGAAAGAAAAAGAGAAAAAATTAGCAAATAAATATTAAAAAGTGTTTGACACATCTCATAGATTCGAAGATTTACGCAAATAAATAAATGCTGATTCCAAGGCTTCAATCTGATATGAATCAGAGCAACAATATAATAGAGAACACAAACCTCTCTCGATGAAGAAACACCACGAATAAGCCTACGAACAGCGTATCTCACAGAAGGTGCACAGTTATCTAATCCATCGTCTTTCTCAGCTTCCAACTTGAATCCACCCTCACCAGTCTCCTTATCCTCAAGTGCATGGTAAGCACTCTGAACCTCCTTCAACTCCGTCACCATTTGTTTGGCGGCGGCTTCCCTCACCGACTCAGATGCCACCGCCAAGTCCTTGAACACGCTAATGTGAAACTCCGGAGGAGTGCCACCGCTGGTACTTGGCGAATCCACCAACTGAACAGCAAGTTTGGGCTCTGAAGGTCCAGGTTCGGATTCGGGTTGGGCCGCGGCGCGGCGCCTCTCTTTGTCCATGGCCTTGCGTTTCTTCTTCCTCTCCATGGGCTTAACGGAAGGTTGTTGTTGTTGGCCATCGGTGTTGTTCTTTGGTTTCTTGGTTAGGAGTTTGGGAGAATCGTCGGTGTGAATGGTTTCCTCCTCAGAAACGGAGTTTCTTTTCTTACTACCCATGTGGACACGAATGTGGCCGAGCGGCGGAAGACCGGCGTCTTGTGGTCTAGGGTTAGGGTCAGTTTCAGTCCTTAAACCTCGCAAACCTCGCAGTCCACCCAACCAAGGAAACTAGGACAACACTAATATTGTAGCCTAGTTTTATATGCATGCCTTCTACCTTCTGCAATTATTTTACAAATAATCAATTTCTATGTTTCCTTAAACATAACTTAATTGCATAATTTATTCCTATGATTTAATTTAAATGTGATTTTAGCCTCTTTAATTTTAATTATTAAAAGGTTTTTATCTATTTTTTTAATAATTAACAAAAATAAAATAGAAGCGTGATATAACATTGATTGATATATATTCTTAAAATATATAAATATATATTACTAAAATATAAATGTAAAAAATGTCTAATGAAAATTTTATTTTAATTTAAATATTTAAACATTCATGTAATATTAATTTAGATAAATTAATCTTTTATTATATTTATGCTGTGTTTTCAACAATTATTAATCTATATAAAAAAATATTTAATTTTAACAATTAAAAGATATAAACTAAATGTGAGTAATTAAGATTCAAAATTAATTTTTTAACAAGAGTTAAAAACATAATCAAGTTAACAATAATTATTATGTATAAATACATTTATAAATTCAAATATAGTCTTCAATTAAATTTAAAAACACTCCTATAATATATAAAATATATTTGAGTATATTAATAAAAATTTTATTTTATTTTTCTTCCATCATACATTGTAGTTAAACTCATTTAATAAATAATTATTTGAAACATATTTAATTACATATACAATATTATATTTTCAAATTATTTTTTTTAATTATAAATATACTTCAATTCAATTCATCTTAAACTATGTTGGATAAAGTATTTTAATTTATTAAAAATTTAAATTATAAAAAAATATAAATATATTTTAATTTTATTTAATAAAATAAATTATTTTAATAACAACTAAATTTTTTTTATAGTTATAAAGCTTTCTTGAAAAAGGTACGTCATGTAGATTTTATATTTTTTTTAAGCTCCTAATTAAATTGTTTTGTTGATTTTATTCTTAATATAATTTTATTGTTTAATTTATTTACTTTTTTATAAAATTAATATTATTTAATTCATTCATAGTAAAATTAGTTTTTGATATATTTATTTTCTTATTATTATAAATATTATATTTTAAATTACTATTTTTAAATATGTTATTTATATTAATTATTAGTATATTATATTATTTTATTTTATTAAAAGTAATAAATCATTAAATAAAATAATTATAAAATAATTATTTTAAAAAATCACCTAACATTTAATTATCTAACATTCTATATAACAATTTCACATAAAAAAATTGATATTAAAGTTTTTTTTTTTGGATTGGGACAAAGTTATGGAAATTGTATATTTTCTTACGAGATAAATTTTTTAATAAATTTAGTATTTCATAATTTAGAAAATTTATTGTCAAAAAGTTTATTAATTAATTTGCAGTTATAAAATAGATAAAGTGAATAATTTATATATAATTTGTTATCCAATCACAAATTAAACAATAATAAAATGTATCATATTAAAAAAATTAATGTAAAAAATTTTATTTCATAAAATATATAAATTTACATACTTATTTTTTTCTAGATTTTATTAGTTAATTTTGTGTTTAAAAAATTAAATAATTTTATATTTAAGCAATTAACTAATAATTAAAGAAACAATATATTAAAAAAATAGTTATATTCTAAATAATTGTTATCAAATATATATATATATTAAATTAAAAAATTATGAAAATTATAATCAAATTAGTTTTATATAAATTTTAGATTAAATACTTATTAAATTTAATTATTTTATATTTTGAAAATTAAAAAATATATAACTAAAATAATGATAAATTTTTTAACTAATATTTTATAATATTTTTATGAGAGAAGAACAACTTAAATTTTATTTAAAAAATTAATATATAACTTCGAGAAAAAGCATTCATTTTCTACTATCAAAATTTTGTAGAAGTTTATTTTTTAACACTTAAACGATTAATAATCTAATTTCATTTATTTATTTATTTATTTAAAAATAATAATTTTAATTAAGATATGAAAATTAAATATCTTTTTATTACATCAAATTTTTTATTTGTTTGATATTTTACAAGTTAGAAAATTTATTATCAATAATTTTTTTTTAATTCATTTGTAGTTATTGAATAGATAAAATGAAAAATTAATATGTAATTTTTTACCCGATCATAAATTAAATAACAGTAAAAAATTATATTAAAAAAGATGAATAAAAAATTCAATTAATAAAATTTATATGCTTATTTTTTTAGATTTTATTAGTTAATTTTGTATTTAAGAAAATAATTAAAAAGAAAGAAACCAAATTTTAAAAGAAAAAATAATTATATTCTAAAAAGTTGTTATCAACTAAATATATTAAGTATCCTTAAATATAAAAAAAATTATTAAAATTTTAATAAAATTATTTTTATGTTAATTTGAGATTAAGAATTTATTAAAGTTAATTTATTTTATATTTGAAAACTTAAAAAGTATATAATTAACATAATGATAAGTTTTTTAACAAGTATTTTATAAAAAAAAAACAGTGAGAACATAAATAATTAAATTTTAATCTAAAGAATTAAGATATAATTTCTTTAAAAAAACACTTTTTTACGTTAAAAATCTTGCTGAAATATCTTGTTCAACACTTGGTAAATTTGTAATATATTTTAATTTTTTATTTTGTTAAATAAAAAAAAAGATAATTTTAATTAACATATAAAAATTGAACATTTTTTTATTACATATAAAATTTTTAGTTATTTAATATTTTATTAGTTAACAAATTTATTATCAACAAAATTTATTAATTTATTTATAGTAACATAATGGATAAAATAAAAAATTTATACATAATTTTTTACTCGATCATAAATTAAACAGTAGTAAAAAATATCATATTAAAAAAATCAACACAAAAAAAATATTTCATAAAATATATAGATTTACATGCTCACTTCTTCTAGGTTTTATTAGTTAATTTTGTATTGAAAAATTAACTAATAATTAAAGAAGCAAAATATTAAAAAAATATTTATATTATAAATATATTAAATATTCTTAAATATAAAAAAATTTGTTAAAATTGTAATCAAATGAGTTTTATGTTAATTTAAGATTAAGTACTTGTTAAAATTAATTTATTTTATATTTACAAATTTTAAAATATATAATCAAAATATTGATAAATTTTTTAATTATTTTTTTATAATATTTTTTTACAAGAGAAGAAAGAATTAAATTTTTATGTGAAAAATTAAGATATGTCTTACTAAAAATATATATTCTTTTTCTAAGTTAATGATCTTGTTCAGATATCTTCATTAAATGTTTAAGAAATTAGTAATATATTTAATTTTAATCTTTTTTTATTAAAATAAAAAAAGGATACTTTAAATTAAGATATAGAAATTAAATATTTTTTTACTAGACATCATTTTCTTATGCATTTAATAATTGATAAGTTAACAAATTTATTATCCACAAATTATATTAATTCATTTTCAGTTACAGAATAGATACATTGACAAATTTAAATAATTTAAATATAATTTTTTATCTAATCACAAACTAAACAGCAGTAAAAAAATATAATATTAAAAAATTAATGTAAACTTTTTATTTCATAAAATTACATGGTCACTTTTTTTTGTTTTATTAGTTAATTTTGATTAAAAAATAAAATATTAATTAAAAAAAATTAAAAATAATATTTTAAATAATTTTTATCAACTAAATATATTAGCTATTCTTAAATATAGATAAGAATTGTTAAAATTGTAATCAAATTAAAAAAAAGGCTGTGGTTAAACTTAGACAAGATATCAAAAGCCTTACATACAGTTTTCTTGTTCTTGCAACGATTATGTTGGTCAGCAGTGGTTTGTATTCTAAATACTTCTTTTAAGAATTTAATTTGGAACTTCTTATTGTCAAAATATCCTATTAATATTTCACGGAAAATTTGAACAATATTCTTTAATTCAGACTCTGAAATTTTTTTAAATAAATAATTTTTAAAATCCAGGACTTTAAAGAGAAAAAAACTTTTTTCTGTTAAAGTGTTCTTGCTTTGGTGGGATTATATAGTTTGTGGGGTAAAAAAGATTTTTGGTAGTTCTAAAAATATTTTTACATTATTTTTAAGTATAACATGTTTATTATTATATCTTAATAAAATATATTAAAAATGTAATACATAATAATACAGGATGAATTTATTATATCAATAAATAATCTTAAAAGTTTGAGATTTTTTTTCAAATTGTATGGTATCGATAGGAATTAATTTACTTAATTGTAAAAATTTTATAAAGGTAATGATAAATTTTATTGACAATATTATTTAAAAATTATATTTTTTCTTTAAATGTGAAAAATTAATATATAAAATAATATTATTAATTTAATTTTTAAACAAAAATTTTAAATTTAAAAATAAAATATTTGAATTCATATATTTTTATCTTTTAAATTACAGATTTTTTTTTACCTAAAAACACAATATTAAAAATATAATTATTTAATTGTATATTTTATAACTTTATATTAATTTAATTGATAAGATGTTTATTTTTTAAGTAATATATTTTGTGAATAAAAAATAAAATAAACTTATATCTCTGAAATAAATTTGCTTAATTAAATTAATTAATAATAATTATAAAAAATTATTATATTTTATCATTTATTATAATTTTCATCATATATTTTTTAATTTAAAAAAACGTTTCAAACTTTTAAATTATTTATTGGTATAATAAATACATTCATATTTTTTATTTTTTAACATAAATATAATATATTTATTTGTGTTTTATGTGTGATGTATTAATGTATTTATTATTACATTTTAAATATATTATAAATGTGCCATATTTTATTATATGCTAGAATGAATAAGATATAATAATAATAGAAAATTATACATAATAAATATTATTTTAATTTTTAAAAAATATTTTTAAATTTATTTGGTTATAATTTTTTTTATTCCAACACTGTAAAAAGACTCCTTTAATGGATCAGATGTTCTGTATTTTAAATGATTTTGATGTTAAATTTAAATTTATACTCTATTACCATTAGAGCATTGGCATGATTTTTTTTTAAAGAAAACCTGAGCCAAAAAATTAAATCTTGATGTGAAAATTTTGTTTTAAATAAATAATATTTTAAAAAATTTTAAAATTTTTAAAAAATTATTATTTAAAATATAATTAATTATTTATTTAAATTATGATAATTAAATTTTTTATTATAAATTTTAGAATCATTTTTTTTATTATTAATTTTAATTCGTATTTCTATTAAACATGATTATATATATATGTGTTAAATTAAATTAATTTTCATTTTTAAATATTTATTTAAAATTTTATTTAAATTTAAATTTATTTAATTAAATTTTTTAAAAATATTTAATTTTATTTATCAATAAAGTAATTTTTAAAAAATTTCATCTTTATATAAAAGAAATTAATTTTTCTATTTTATCTATATAATATGTTGGGTTTTTTATTTATGATTATTTTTATTTTCAATAAAATTAAGATATAACTTTTAAAAAAAACATTCATTCTTTGTTTAAGTTATCAATAAAAAACTTTTATCAATATACAAAAGATTAGTAATCTTTTTTAAAAAAATTTAAATAAACAAAGAAAATGTTAATTAAGACATAGAAGTTGAATATTTTTTATTAGAAATAATTTTTTATCCATTTAATATTTGATAAGTTAGCAAATTTTTTATCAACAAATTTTATTAATTCCTTTGCAGTTATAAAATAGATAAAATGAGAAACTTATATATAATTTTTACCAATCACAAACTAAATAAATGGTGAGAAATATTATACCATAAAAGATAAATACAACAAATTTATTTTATAAAATATATAATTTTACATGCTCACATTTTTAACTTTTATTAGTTAAATTTTATTTAAAAAATTAATTAATAATTAAAAAACAAAATGTTAAAATATAAAATAATTATATTTAAATAATTGATTTAAAAATTATATAAAGCATCATTAAATATAAAAGAAATTGTTAAGATTCTAATCAAGTTAAGTTTGATGTTAAGTTGAGATTAAGAACTTATTAAAGTTAGTTTACTTTAGGTTTAGTAATTAAAAAAATAGATGATTAAATTGATAATTTTGTAACTATTATTTGATAATATTTGTGATGAGAAAATAAAAATTAAAATAATATTTATTTAAAAAAAACATTGTTTTATAATTAAAAATTTTGTTGAATGAGCTTTTGTTAATACTGAAGAGATGAGTAATATATTTTGTTTTTTTTTTATTTATTAAGATAAACAAGATTAATATTAACATAAAATATTAAGAAACTAAATTTTTTTATTATTATTATTATTATTTATAAATATATATATATATATATATATATATATATTTAATATATAATGTCGATGTAATTTTTATTAACTTATCACTTTTTTTTTTACATTTTTTTCTACTTGGTTTTAAAAGAAATTAATTATATTATAAATCATTAAAAAATACATTACATTGCATTAGCATACATGACAACGTAAATATATCAAATTAATAAATAAAAGTCATGTCGATTATATTACATAACAAATTATTAAATAAATTATAAAGTAAAATCATGCAAATTGTATTGGTACAATAAGATAGTAATTATCATTTAGATTTAAAGGTATATTTACTAAAATATTTTTGTTAATTAAACGTTTAAATGGTCAATTAGAAAGTATGTTAACATACTTAAATTTCTGTTAAAGTAGTTTATTTTAGTTACTGTTAAAACAGTTAGGAGTGATTTTGAAAAAATTATTATAAATAATTTTTAATTGAAATATTTTATTTATTTTTATTTTTATTATATTTTTACAATCTAATATTTTATTTTGATAAGTTTAATATTTTTTAATTCTCTAATAATAATATTACTTATTTAAAAAAATCAATTTTATATTATTATAAATATTATTTATAAAATACTATTTTAATATATACTATTTATTTTAGTTATTATATTATTTATTTTATTTTTTAAAAAATATTGAAATGTTTGAAACAAAATTAAAATACAAAAATAAAATTTTTTAAAAAAATTAATTATAAATTTATTTATGTACAAAATTAAAAAAATATATTTTAATTTAATAAAAATTAAGTATATTTTGATATATTATTTTTTAAAATATATCATATTTATTATATATTATTTTTTATTTAAATAAATTTTATTTATTATTTTTATTTATTAATTAATTTAACAACTAATTTTACTGAACATATTTAATGGAATGCTTATCACCTTTTATCTAAATTTTTAGCTATCAATATTTATTTTTAATTTTTAACTAATTTAACTGAAACACATTTTTAAATAAACCATTATGGATAACAATTTTTTTTTAATTTTTTATTCAAATTTTTTTTATAAATTTATGATATTAAACAATTGTTTAAATCTCATTACTTACAAATTTGTTTTTTATATAGAATATGTTTGATAAACTAGTAAATAAACTAGTTGAAAGTTTAAAATTTGTTTTTTTATATAGAACGTGTTTGGTAAACTAGTTGAAAGTTTAATAAATATTAATTAAAAATTAATAAATTTTAGGTTAAATAAAAAGTATTTAATAAAATTAATTGTTTAATAAAATATAAAAATGATAATAAAGATATAATTAAATAATAAATTAAAATATAATAAGTATGTTATATTATTTAAAAAATATATATTAAAATTGAATTAATTAAATTTTAAAATAAAAATTTATTTTTAATTTTTACATAAATAAGTTTCAACTAATATTTTTAAATGATATTTTTTATAATTTTAATTTTTTAATCAAATAGTTTTCTATTTTTAATAAAATAAAATAAATAATATATATTAAAATAATTTAAAATATAATATTTTATAATAATATAAAAATATATATATCAAATTTAGTAATATTATTATAAAAGAATTAAATAATATTAAACTTATAAAATTAAATAAATAAATAAAATATTAGATTATAAGAATATATTAAAAAATGAATAAAATATTTCTAAAAATATAAAAGTTACTTAAAATATTTTTTAAAAAAAATTAATAACTATTAAAATAAAATACTTTACTAATTTTAACTGAAATATTTAATAAAATTTTCAGCTGGTTATTAAGCTTTTAATTAACCGAAATATTTATTAAATACACTCATAAAAATATATTGTATATATTTCAATTTTATTTATGATGCTACAGTTCTTTTATATATTTTTTTAAAATTATTAATTATTAAATTTGAATTATAGGTAAATATAAAATAATTTTTATATATAAATTAAATATTATTTTATCCATACTATAAAAAAATTTAGATCCATCACAATCTTTATTATAATTTTCTAAATATTAAAATTAATCCCTTCATCAACGTTCTGTTTTGTAATTTAAAAACAATGCATTGAAAATATGATTTATTATTGATTCAGATAAAATAATAGATAAAAAATCATTAATATTTTAATAAAAAATGCACAAAGTGTAAACGAAAAATTTTGTATATTTATTTCTCCAAGAGTCTATATAAATCAGTGCCAGATCGCACTTCTATTTTATTTTTATTTCGTGAATCTACGAGAAATGCAATAAATTAGAAAAAAAAAATCAAAATCATACATTGCTCAAAGTAAAAACTTTATCTGTATAAGCTTGTATTTTTGTAAAGGAGACAATTTTTTTTTAAATTAACTAAATAATATTAACCTTTTATCTTTAACATGAATGTTCTAAAAAAATATCTTACAAAACAAATATTTTTATGAATCCAGTTATCAAAACATTTTTATGGTAGGGTATAAGAATTTAAGATTTTCATGAAGGTAAAAACTTTTAACCATAATTATGATAATATATTTTTTTAAAAATTGAGTACCCGAGATATATTTATATTACTTCCGGTAATTATAATTATTATAAAATATATTTTTTAGAAAAAATAATCTTTAATCTTATATTTGGAGAAATTATTTGAAAAGAAAAAAAATAATATTTAAAAAAATAAAAACTTTGAATATTAAAATATCTTATTTGAATTTAAAAAAATTAAAAAAAATTAAAAATATTTTATTAACCTAAAATGTGAAAATTTTATAATAAGCTAATTGTATTATTAAAATTTAAAAAATTAAATATAAATAAATGAAAATTTTTAAATTAAAAAGAAAAAAATATCAATTTTTTTGCCATAATTATAATCCGTTTGTTGCTTATTAAATAGATAAATATTCCTTATCATTCCATCCCATTTTATCAAACTCCCTTTTAGTCAAAATTATGAGCCTTTTTCTTTTATTTTCTAGCATATTTTTATAAATTTTTTGAAAGATTTAATTTAAACCAATGATAAATAAAATTAAGAGTTTTAATTACTAATAATAATAATATTATTATTATTATTATGTAAAGAATTTTGAATTTTATTATTTAAATTTTAATTTTTTAAATAAATATTTTTTTAATACTAAAGTATTCTATCTTAAAGTTGAATATGATTATTATAAATAGCAGTGTATTTGTTAAAAAATTTAACAAAGTTCTATATCCGAATCCAAACAGAAAATTCTCTAATTAAATTGAAACAATTCAGATGCTTCATATATTTAGTACTATAATAAGCTAAATATATGGTTAGCCAAATCTATTCTTATATTATAAAATTGAATTCTCACTCTTAAAGATGGTGTGTTTACAAAATTTCTTTACATATCAAAATAACTTCTATTGCAATAAATATGTAGTTCATATTTTTATTCCTTTTTTTACATACTATTTTTTAATCTTAATTTTATATTATGATATAATATATCAAATTAAAGATGTATATTTTTTAGATTAAATATTTTTAAAATTCTTATAATTGTAATTTAGATTTAGTTTTTAAATTTTAATATATCATATATATCTTAATTTTAATAATTAACTTTCATAATTTATTTTCAAATTAAAAAGTTTTATATCTTTAATTCAATATTATTATATAATAAAATATTTAATATTAATAATAATAATATTTGTTATTTTTAATTTATGTTTATTTAAAGTTAAAAATATCCATGCAACCAACTTGTTAGTTTGATAAATTTTTAGACTTCAAATTTTATTAATTCAATCCACATATTTGATTAGATTATTTAACTTATTTTAGTAAGAGTAAAATTTATATTTTTCAAAATAAAATTATTTATATTTTTTCTTATTTTAAAAGTTATTCTTTTTCCTGGGCAAATCATGTGTTACACTTTAGTTTTAGTATAAACGAGTCTGCTACCAACGGTGAACAACTATAAATGACTTTTAGAAAAATATTGTATTTTCTTTAACTTTTTATGCTATTAATAACTAATTTTAAAGATTGTAATATCAACGTCTGAACTTTTATACATGAAATGATGTTGAGGCCAATCATATTATTTAAGAGAATATTCATTTCATCCGTTGAAGTTATAATAGGAATTTAAAATTATTTGTTGATAATATTCAGAAAAATATTTTAAAAGATTTATTTATATTAAAATAGACTAAATAAATAATGATACATATTAATTATTTATGATAAAAGAATATAATTTTAAAATAAAAAAGTGTATTATATGATAAAATTTTTGTCCATATAAAAATAATAACATAAATTTATTTATATCTAATTTGAAAATGTTAAATCTATTTTATTTTTTATTTTAAAACTTTGTTAAAAATATATAAATAAATATATAATATTATATTCTACTGAAATCTTTTAATGCCAACTCAATTTATGCGATTGTTAATTTAAATCAACTTATTGATAGCCGAGCCAAATGCCAGCCGAATCATGTTATGTTAAATATGAGTTAGATTAACAAATTATTGAAACAATTTGAACCTATGCGGATTAATGTTTGTTGCTGATAGTTCAAAAGAAAGTAACCGCATGTTCCATCTCCTCCCCTTCCCAAAAGGCCAATTTTTTCTCAATCTCTCTTTTCTTTCTCTTATTTAAACATTTTGATTATTCGAGTAAAAATTATTAATTTTAATTTATTTTTAATTAAATTATATGTATGTGCGTTTCTAAAAAAAATAACTATATCAAAGAATTTAAATTAAATTACAAAAAAGGATAAAGTTAATTTTCCATCAAATAAATAATAAATATATGTTTAAACTTAAATAATTAAAAGATTATAATTTCCACTGTTAATATATGTTTTTGAATAATTTTTTAATCTCTCATTTTAAAAAAACTATTTCTCCTCTAGCAAACATAAACAATCTTTTAAAAATAAAATAATATAAATATTTAATGATTCATAAATTAAAAAATATTATAATATTTTTTTAAGAATTTGTATGTTTACGATATAATTAATACAACAATATTTTTTAATGATTCAGAAAATAAAATTAATAAAAAATATTAGTATATCAAAATAAGAGAAAATAATTATATATATATATATATATAAATTTTTGTATAATGAATGGTTAAAAATTTAAATTATAACAATAAAAATTAAGTTTATAACAATAAAAAATAAGATTGTAATAATTTTTTAATGGTAAAAAATAAAGTGATAATAAATCTTCAACAGACAAATAAATAAATAATTTATATATTAAGTTTAAAATATAATAATATTATTAATTATCATATTTAAAATATTTAAAAATATTTTATTTTTACAACATTCCTTGCATATTTCAAAAGATTTTAAAAATCTTTGATAAAATAAAATATAAAAATTTTTTTTTGTTAAGTTTACGTAATGAATGTAATTGTATTAAATTTGACATTTTTTGAATTATGAACTAGATCCTAAATTGATAAACTTAACTTACAGTTTTGATAAAACAAAACTTTTATGAATCAAAAATATTTTGATATAAGTTAAATGTTCATGTGTTACATTACACCTTTATAATTTTTGTTGTTCTTTTCGGTTTTGCGTATATAGATCATGCATTTGTTTGATTAATTCGTAATTTCTATAAATTGTATCTCAATCTCATACAGGTGATTCTACTTGACACTTGTATAAACAATTTCATCAAGTGTATCATATATTTTATATACCACATATAAGAAATATGATAGTCGTTAAAAGGATTGAACTTAATCTTTCGAGTCTAACACTTTTCACAACATAAGATGAGAATATTAATAGTTTTAAAATGATCAATAATAACTTGGTGTTACTCATAAGTGTCCAATAAGACACTTATTTGGAATATAATTCAATATAATTTCAAGTAATTGAAGCATAAAATACCATTGAAACAGGAGAAAATGACATAAAACTGAATAACTCATGCACAAGTTGGAAAATACAGTTTTAGAGCCTTTTAGATAATAAATTTTCATAATTCTGATGTGTTTTAAATTTTGCCAAAATGTTACAGGGTTCCGCATTGGTAACGCAACCGGACTCACGTGTAGCATACGAAGATTTGAAAGAAAAGAAGCATTCTGTTATTCCCGTCGCGTTGGCAACGCAGCTGTACCACGTTGGACATACAACGCTACAAACCAGTACCTATAAACAGCAGAGAACATAACAAAAACAGGGCATCAATTACTCTATCTTTTGATCTATCTCCAGGGCGTAGACGCAGAAAAGAGAACCGTCGTTTCCCTAGACGCTGATTCTTTTCTGGGTGAAGGAGGAACGCTAGGGTTGAGGACGAAGTGCAACTGCAGCGTGTCTTCATGCTCAAGACCTTCTTCCTCTTCCCTGTTTTCTTTCTTTATCATTATGTGTAATTAGTTTTCTGTTATGGAAGGAGAAATTCATGACTAAACCTATGTAACCTGAATGCATGATATGTATTCAAGATTATTTTTCCTTAATATTGATTATTCATCTCTTTGTTCAATGCTTTCATAACTTGGCCACTTATAAATTGAACTGAAATTCTTCTTCACAATTGGAAAATTGGTTTTTGAATTGGAACTGAGATAGAATAACATAATTGTGAAGGCTCTAGGGATAGAGGTTCGCGATTGTGAGATATTTTGAACTCTCGAACGTAAGGCTCACTTCAAATTAGGAATTATTAAGGGATTAGAATTCCTAATTGGAGTGAAGAATTGATGAGTCAAGGGATTGACCTTCGGTCAATAATTGTGAATTTGATCTTCAATTACATTTTATCTTGAATACATGTAATGATTCACTGCTACATAGGGGAAGTTTTGGTGAAATCCAACCCTAACACCTTTCATAAATTGATTTCTTACACATTCGTATTGGTTATTGAGTATTAGATAGTTTTGAATTTATTTTAAAAGTTTTAAGCGTACTGGAACAGAGTTCCAGATCATTGAGCATATGTGATTCTTGTTATTTTCTGTTAGCGTTGCCTACGCACCTCAATTTGCGTTACCTACGCACTCTTATATCAGAGTTCAACTAATGAACTAGTAGGAATTCAATACTTGAATCAAATTTCTGTTGAGACGATACTCTTACTCACTTTTTACTCTGTAAAACGATAAGGTGCACTTGTCTTCGTACGATTTTACACCAACAGTTACCCATATAAATTTTCTTTATTTTTCCTTGGTCTCAAAGGTTGAATTTCCATCGTTCTTCATCTTATTTTGGCTAAAATATGATTTTTCTCGATGTTATTTACTAACCTTTTACTTTGTGAAAAATATGGTCAAATTAATTTTATTTACATCACATCATTAATCATTTTACAAAATTTTAATGTACATATACATATTTCAAACTATATTTGTTTATCATTTTTCATGATTAACGTTTAATAATCAGAATATATGCATACAAATGTAAATTCACTTCATATAAAATATTTACTAAAACATTTTTAGTATCCATCTTCAATTTCTCTTCAAAGTAAATAACAATAACCTGGTCTCTATAATATAGTTTATTTCATATATGAATAATACAAATCATGATATATCTTTTAAGATTAAAATAAATTTATTTTTAATTTATTTTTGTACAAATCAAAAGTATCATGATATAGTTTATTCCATATAGTGAAAAATCTTTTCATACCGTAACTAATGACATCTCTCAAATATTTTAAATATCAAAGACATATCAAAATATTTTACAACAAGCTTAAAATATTTTTATTAATAATCAATTTCTTAATAATTTGAACATATTCAACAAAATCACTTATATAATTTATCTTATTGAGTGTTAGTATCATAAGCAATTATCAATAATATAATTCTAAGGTATTCAAACTTCTCAATAAATTTTCACAATATTTAATTTTATGATATTTTTGTATTTATCATTTTTCATATGATCAAAAAATCCTTATTTGTTAGGGAAGGAAATAGGCCGAGTTGATATAGGTTTTGAGTATTTAAGTTGTTTAAAAATTTTGAGGCATGAGTCTGAGTCTGCTATTTCTTAAAGGTTTTTTTTTTGTGACCTGGTTTAAAGCCTACAAATCTGTTTAAAAGTCTATATTACAAAAAAAATTAATAAATAAACTTAAAACTTATATAAATAATTGATTAAAAAGGCTAACAAACTTAAAGTCTAAGATAAAAAGACCATTAAATAGGCCTAAAACACACACACATATATATATATATATTATAAATAAGATATAAAATAAATATTATACAAATATAATATATTAAAATAAATATATAATATATAAATATAAATAGGTTCCTGAATAGGTTAAATAAATTTTATGATAAGCGTGACTTGTTTATCTAAATTTTTTTTAACAAGTCTGAACCTATCTATTTATTAAACGAGCAAAGTTAGATTTTAAACGAGTCGAGCTGAGACCAGTGTCGGATGATGTTATTCACTTCTATCCCTAACCTCTGTTCAAATTTTGGCATACATAAAATTTAATATATATATATATATATATATATATATATAAATTTCAAAGATCATAAATCATATAAATATAATTTTTTTTTCGCTAAATAAGACACGAATCAAGTAATAATTATTCAATAAAAACTATTTTTTTACCATATTATATATACAATCTTATTCAATTTGCAACATAATAATATAATTTATACTTTAAAAGAACAATATGTTAAAACAAGTATTTCGTCACACATTGAAGATATCTTAATTACACAATCATTTCAATGATCATACTAAATTTTTTATCAAATTTAAAACATCTATATCTAGCATCATAATCAAATAATGATTATGTCAAATATTTTAAAAATATAACATTATAATCATTTACTACAAATTTTATTTTATATATAACCAATTTTTTTAAAAAAACTTTTCTTTTTTTAAGCAACTTTTTAAAGTTTGATACGATGATTTTTACATATTAACAAAAGACAATTAACTATAAATTATATAATAAAAATTAATTTGATCATATTTCTCACAAAGCAAAAGATTAATGAATGATATGGAATATGATTTTAGCAAAAATAAAATCAATAATGATAAAATTCAACCATTGTGATTGAAGATCCTCATATGGATAGCAATGGATAGCAACACGTTATTATTAATTATTCTAATATTATTAATATTTTATAGTCTTATTATGTGAGGAGTGTTAGACTTTATGCATTAGACAAGAAATTAAGTTTAAGCCTTTTTAATACATATCCTTTATGAATGATGTATAAAATGCAAAACATATTTGATGAAGTCACTTATATCACGATCAAATAATACCGTTTATATGAGATTGAGATACAGTCTCTAAGGTGCTCGTGAATCAACTTGTGCATAGCTTATTTGCGCAAAATCGGTAAAAACGTCATAAACTCACAAATTGCCTACATAGATTTGTGTGTCACGTTATTCTCATGGATTCTCATCATGGATTCTCAGATACAACATTTTCTTCTAGTAAGAAATATTAGTGTATCAACCTAGAAGTAAATAATTATATGTATAGAAAATTTTTATGCAATGAACGATTAAAAATTAAAATTGCAATTACAAAAATTAAATTCATAATGACAAAAAATAAAATTGTAATAAATTTTCAACGATTAAAATAAAATGATAATAAATTTTCAATAGATAAATAAATAAATTATAAATTAAAATTAAAATATTTGATAATAAATTTTAAATATTTTAAAATTATGATAATAATTAAAAATTAATTTAAATATTTAAACTCAAAATAATAATATTATTAATTATCATATTTAAAATTTTTTCATATATCCTATTTTTACAAAAAAAAAAATAAAAAAATAAAACACACACATGTATAGAAGGAAAAATAAAACCAACATTGCAGTTTAAATTTGAGGAAAGAGTCCCTAGCCAAGGAAAAGGAACTTGGGTGGACTGCTTCCACATCTGATCCGTACTTATTTACTGTTATTATTATTTGTATCTCTTTATTGAAAAAGACCAGCCAAACCTTAAACAAGACAAAGTTAATGCCGAAAGTACAGCGACCGGTAAGCACAGGTCTCCTCACTAGCCGGTTCAGTTTGGCTGAAGTCATTGTAGCATAAAATATGAAAATGAAAATTG
Organism: Canavalia gladiata; assembly: GCA_037954105.1. Lineage (NCBI taxonomy): Eukaryota > Viridiplantae > Streptophyta > Magnoliopsida > Fabales > Fabaceae > Canavalia > Canavalia gladiata. The sequence continues at coordinate 5,080,424 of CM075662.1, forward strand.
AAACATAGCAGAAAGTTCTGCCCTCAATTGAGGGTGGCGGTGCAAGTTATACATAGATGCAACGTTCAACTGTACCATAATGAAATTTCCCAAAATGTTTAAATTCGTTGTGCATATTGAATTTTGTTTTAATTTTGAAAAAAAAAAACCCTCAAGTTCAATTATCAACTGTTAATAAATATAAAATAATTAATCGGAACACACTATTAACATAACTTATGGTTGCTTTTATCTTGATGTCATTAAGTATAGTATTCGTCCCTCCGCTTTATATAATTATACTACGCATCTCAGAATTCCGAGATATCTGCGCAAGTCTTTATCAATTGACGTGCACAATTAGAAAAGGCCAATTGTAGTAAGCAAAGAATACATTAGGCAAAATTTTCAGTATCGTTATTCAACAGCATAGTTCGGTACTAGAAATTAAAAAAGCCTTATAGTAAAAAATGAACTCCAACATTTGATACAAAAAGAAGTGACCTTATATCTTCTACAAAATGGAAAAAGATGGTTCATCTCTTAACTTGTTATCTAGACGTATAAATCGGAAGAACTGACTACTAAACACTCCACGTCTCACTTCTTCACCTCCTCATATTCTGCCTCGGGAGCTTGATCTCCACCCTGAGAACCACCAGCTGAGGAACCGCCACTAGAACCACCACCTGACATGTGCTGCCCAATCTTGGATACAGCTTTGTTTGCAACATCAAGCTTTGACTTAATTTCATCAACACTGTCCCCGGACATGGCTTTTCTCAGATCCGAAACAGCATCCTCAATCTCTTTGGCCACTTCACTGGGAATCTTGTCTCTGTATTCACCTAAACTCTTCTCAATGCTATAGATGGTAGTATCAGCACTGTTTCTTATGTCAATGAGAGCCTTCCTCTCTTGGTCTTTCTGAGCATGCAACTCTGCTTCTTTGACCATCTTTTCAATCTCATCTTCTGAGAGTCCACTAGATGACCGAATGGTGATTTGTTGTTCTTTACCGGTGGACTTGTCTTTAGCAGAAACAGTAACAATTCCATTGGCATCGATGTCAAACGTGACCTCAATCTGAGGCATACCTCTGGGGGCAGGAGGAATACCAACAAGGTCAAATTCTCCAAGTACTTTGTTGTCTGCAGCCATTTCACGCTCACCCTGTAGCACCTTGATACCTACCTGTGTTTGATTGTCAGCTGCCGTTGAAAAGACCTGAAATGATTATACAGGTCAAGAGAAGATTCAACCACAGCAATAATAGATATTATGTACCACCAAATCAAATATGCACCATTTTAAAACCTTGAATGCACATGTGTGCATCACAGCAGATATTGTACCTCATGGGGGATTTTGACTAAACATAAAATGTATGGGTTCAATGTTGAGTCAGAAACTAATGGCTTACCTGACCCTTTTTAGTAGGAATAGTAGTGTTTCGGTTGATCAACCTTGTAAAGACACCACCCAAAGTCTCAATACCCAGAGAGAGTGGCGTAACATCCAGCAGAAGTAACTCTTTAACATCTCCACGAAGGATACCACCTTGGATCGCTGCCCCCATGGCAACTGCCTCATCAGGGTTTACACCTTTACTAGGAGACTTTCCAAAAATTTCCGAAACCACTTCTTGGACTTTAGGCACACGAGTCATTCCTCCAACAAGAAGAACCTCATCAACTTCCTTGATAGATATGTTAGCATCCTTCAAGCAGCTCTTACATGGCACCCTGGTCCTTTCAATCAAGTGATTTACTAAAGCCTCAAACTTGGATCTAGTCAATGTTATATTCAGATGCTTAGCACCTGAAGCATCCGCAGTGATGAAAGGCAGGTTGATCTCTGTTTGAGATGTTGAAGACAATTCTATCTTGGCTTTCTCAGCAGCTTCGCGGAGCCTCTGCAAGGCAAGCCTGTCCTTTGAAAGGTCAATGCTCTCAGTTCTTTTGAATTCATTCACCAGGAAATCCAACAAGGCATTGTCAAAATCCTCTCCTCCCAAGAAAGTGTCACCATTTGTTGCTTTCACCTTGATATTAAGATGTAATATCAGTACAATTTCTCACATCACATTATTCCTTCGGGCAAGTTAAGAAAGGTAGACAGAGAAGAAACAGATCAGCATACCTCAAAAACACCGTTAGAAATTTCTAAGATGGACACATCAAATGTTCCACCTCCAAGGTCAAAAACAGCAATGAGACCCTCCTTGTTGTTCATCCCATATGAAAGTGCAGCAGCAGTGGGCTCATTGATAATTCTCTGCACATCAAGACCTGCAATTCTACCAGCATCTTTTGTTGCTTGCCTCTGAGCATCATTGAAGTAAGCTGGTACAGTAATAACAGCCTTAGAAACTGACTTTCCAAGGTAAGATTCTGCAGTTTCCTTCATCTTGGTGAGAACAAAGGCACCAATTTGGCTAGGGGAATACTGCTGCCCATTAGCTTCAACCCACGCATCTCCATTTGGAGCTTTAACAATCTTGAATGGAACCATTTTCATCTCCTTTTGTGTTTGAGGATCATCAAAGCGCCTACCAATCAATCGCTTGGTACCAAAGAGAGTGTTTGTTGGATTAGTTACAGCCTGCCGCTTGGCTGGGGTACCTACAAGCAGCTCTCCTTTCTGATTGAAAGCAACAACAGATGGTGTTGTTCGAGCGCCTTCTGAATTCTCAATGACTTTGGGATTCTGATAATTATGTATTTCAAGTCAGTACAAAGACCATATATTGTAAAATGGAAACACACATAAACAAATTAAAAGCATGTGTTACCTTTCCTTCCATAACGGAAACACAGGAATTGGTTGTGCCCAAATCAATACCAATGACATCATTTCCAGCAGGTCTTGAACTGTAGGGAATATCAAAAGCCATAATGAGTAATTTTGATCAAAACCTTATGAGAATTACAGCGAAACCATAACAATAAATGGCACCTGAATGGTCGAGACAAACTAGACCACTTGTGACCTACATATGCTGGCTTAGTGCTGCCCGTCAACTGCACAACCATGTGAAAAGTAAGTAAATGCTTCATTCGGAATAATACTCACAGCCCCATCACGCACAACACAAGTCAACTAACTACAATTAAATGGACAACAGCATGATATCAACAACTATTCACATACTTTGTCAAGGCCCCAAATGCCCAAAAAATAAAGATTCTTGGATCTAGGAGCGTTGGATGAACGTTATCGCAATTCTAATATCGTACTCTAGAAGGAAAAAAAAAGAGCAATATCGTAGAGCAACAACATCGGGTCGGTTGACACAAAAATACGAATGATCTAGTAAAACTTTGAGCCAGCACAACGTCAACTACTGCTTATATCGCCCATGTATGTACTTCAGAATGAAAGCCCAGTTCCCAAACCTGCTTTAAACGATTCACAAACGGAGAATCTAGAACATAACCATTGGCGAGCTATGTTTCTGTTTTGTATTATTTTCTAAGCGAATGCACAGCGATATATCACATGGCCACAAAACGCTAGAAAATCAATTACGAAAACTATAAGGTTCAAAACCTAAACAGCTTGAGCAAAAATCTGAACAAAAAAAGAAATAGATAGCTCAAATCAGACAGATGAACTAGAAATGGATTAAGGCCTATACGGATCAAATCGGAAAATTCAGGTAATTTGGAGCAGCCATCACAAGTAACAAGAGATGGAGAGAGAAGGAGCAAGATGCTACCGTGCGATAGGCAGAAAAGGAAGCGGAAGCGACATCGCGGCGGAGGAGAGAGCGGAGCAAGGCAGCCATGGCCAGAAGGGAAAATTGATCGGAAAGGAAATGGAGATATGCGAAGGTGTGAGGGGTTTTATATCAGAGAAGGGTTTAGGGTTTTGGTCCTGCCAAAAGAAAAAGAAAACAGCGTCTGTTTTTAACGATAGTGGAAGATTATTCTAGTTTTTCTGCTTTGAAAGAGAGAGAAAGTCAGGGAGAGAAGGAAGGTTCTCGATCCAACACCCAAACGGTGTCGTCGTGAGATATCATCCTTGGATATGGTATGTATGTGAATGTGACTATGTGGCTCATGGGAGTACCACGACCTCGTCGGGGTTGGTTGGTGCTTTCTGACACTATCATAATTGTATTTCCGGTAAATGTATTGTAATGAAATGAAACTATCTAATTATGGGTTGTAGTTGTAGTTTAAAATTTTTCTGTGCAATAAAACTTATTGAAGCGAGCATCTGAATTTACTAAATCATGGATATACATGTGTGAAAAAGTTATTGTAAGGAATTAATATGTTTGGTTTAGTAAATTTTAACACAATAGGTTTTCTGTGGACGGCCTATAGTATATAGAGAAATAAATTTTTTGGATTTGTTATTTTATTTTTTATTTTCAATATATATATATAATCTTTTTTAAAAAAAATAGGGACTTTTTTAACCTTGCATATTCAGCTGCAGGCTATCATATGTTTTGTATTGAATTTTGGATATTTTGTCCATTTAGTTATTTTTATTTCTCTAATGTGTAAAAAGTAATTTGGTTCACAAATAGAACCTTTTTTTACCTGTGATGCTTTAGCTTGCTCGTTAACATTAGTTGATAAGTCCCAACAGGTTGAAATAACCCAAATCTTTGATATCAAAAAAATATTTGACATTTGATATTTTCATAACCTTATGTTTTGTCTTATTTTTTATTATATATATTTTTAAAATTTGTAAAGTCAGACCGATTATATACTGATTCAAAATTTAGTAATTTAACTATGATTAAACTATAATAAAATTGATATTAATTAAATATTATTTTAAAATATTTATAATATATTATATTATCTATATATAATAAAATATATTAATATTATAGTTTTATATGATTAAAAAATAAAAAAATTATATATATTTAAATTTTTTAATTTTAAATTATACATACAAGATTAAATAAAAAGATATTTTTTAAAAAAATATCAAAATAATATTATTTTATATATAAAATAGTTTTTTACATTAATTTTGTCAATTTATTATTAAATTTCAATTTTATGATTTGATACTGATTTTTTAAAAAAATAATTTTATGGTTTAATAATTTAAAAAAAAATCAATTCATATTTCAAACAATCTAATCAATCACTTCATCATCAATTTATCAAAAAAAAATTACCAATTTCATTAATTTCCTATCAATGTTTTACTACGATTTGTAATTTAATTAATCTAAAAACAACAATTCACAATTCAATCATTTCAATCAACTGCTCTAATTATCATTAAACATGCTTTTCACACACTCAAGATCTTATTTTTAAAAACAACTCGATCCTGTAGCCGTACGATAAATACTCAAGAGGCAAAGTCACGAGAGTAAATCATCCACTCAAATTCCTTTTATTTATTTTATCGAATATTTTTATCTTAAATCTTAATTTTTTATATTTTAAAATCATTTTCACCTTTAAATATAAGTTATGTTTATTTGTAATTTAAAATTAAAAAAATACCTGCATGATACACAAAATATTTGCTAATTAGATTTATGAGACAAAACGTAAAAATGAATAAGGACACCTCACCCTTTTCCCTGTATATTTTGTTTTACATATGTGAAAAGAAAATAAACATAAAAATAATTGTATTAGAATTTAGTGCATAAATGATATAAAAAAGTGTGAACTTTTTAGCTTGAGCGGCCTATTTATATAAAAAAAATTAACAAAAAAATATCTTGACACTTTAGACTCGTAGCCTTTTCATGTAGTTATTTTTTCTATTTGTTACTAACCTTTTGATGTGAGAGTTGTTCTTCAACACTTTCCCCCAACTCCAATTGACTATGGCCAGTTGTGACTTGTTTTCATTCTTTTAGTATAAGCTTATAAGTTTAGGTGTGAGAGATCATTCCTGCCTTTATTAGGAGTAACTAAAAACTGATAAATTATTTGAAGTTGCTAAATTGACCCAAACACATAAATAAAACCTAGTATAAACTTATACTTCAAATTTAAGTCTCATAGATTACCTAGACTTATGTTCGTTTATTTGAATTTTAGAGGTCACAAATCTGTCTTCATTTGTACGCTATAATTAAGATTGTGGGAGCACAAGAGCTTATAGTTTCAATGACCTGTTTATCTGAAAATGTATTGATAAAAAATTCTCGGACTTGAAACTCACAACTCTCTGGCTTAAATACTATTTTACTTGTTTTTAACTCAGCAATGTGAGGCTTATTTTGTGACAAGTTGATTTTTTATCGTCTCTCATGGGAAAAAGAATTGTTATCATGAAATGAACCATTATATCAAGCGTAGAAAAGAATAAAGTAATGGTAATTGAAGTGCCCAGAGAAGCAACATGACTCAATCGTCTCCAATCTATTGGGGAGAACTATTAATATAAGAAATTGAAAAATCTGCTACTAACCAAAAAAAGAAAAGTACACTGTACAAGTTTGAAATGTAACAGTTTCCAAAAAAGAAAGTGATGGATGACATATCCTCTCCCCAAGGGTGAAAAAAAACAATGAAAGAATAAGCAATCAGCTTTCCTTGATCACAATCTCCATTTTACTCTACCCGAGAATTCATGCTTCATGACGATTCCATTTAGGTTTCAGATTCTCGTTTTATTGACAACTAATTGTCAGTTTATTACGTTTATTCTGCACGAGTCACTGAAAAGCAGCTAATGAAATTGCTTGTGAGTAAGTGAGACACTCTTGAAAACAGAAGGAAGTGATAGTTGACTTGAATGTTCATTCATAGAATGAAATAGGCAATGCCATGAAATGGGATAGATACCCTCTAACCATCAAATTCGTAGGTAGCCACCTCTCTCCTGATCTATTCTTAATGATCTCCTGAGCAATGATTTCCTGTTCAGCGACCAGCTTCTTCCCAGAGCTCTCTTACTTCGCCAAGCTGCAGCTATCCGAGTATAAAGAGCTGGGAAAATGAAGCAGAGTAGTACAAGAAAAAGCATGGCGACACAGAGTAACATGACATTCCGAAAACCATCATTTTGCTTCGGGATATTTTGACCTGTCCATGGAACTCCTCCGACATTCATGCCAAAAACTGCAATCAGAGTCAAAAAATAAATCATACAGTAATGAAGAGCCTGTGGATGTGGATGATAAAAGTTCTTAACTAATCAGATTGCTCACCTCCTGTTATGATGGACAGAGGGAGGAATATTATTGAAAGGAATGAAAGATAGTACAGTTTCCTGTTTATTTGCTCTGACTGCCAGCTGTCAAGTCCAGCCTGAATTGCAGTGACACGATTTACTATAAAACCTACATTCTCCTTAAGCCTCCTTAACCTTCCAATTAGTTCTTCAAGGGAGTTAACGTCTTCATTGGCAAACCATCTTTTTGAAGAGCATTTTTCTTTGACTCTAAGATATACTTGCTCTCCATGGGCAATCACCTGAATAGAATTAAGGTAAAGCAAAACCAAAAGGTACAATTTGACTTGATAAATATGGGAACAAATCAGATAGAAACAGAAACGTCATCATAGTCATGGATGGTAACATTCCTCGTTACTATAATTTCCATATTCATGCTGGCATTACTATCTTGTTCATTTTCCCTATCTTACATGATGAAGTTTCATTTTCAGTGGCATTTATGTTTCCAATAAGCCTCCTTATTTTTCATTTTTCAAAGCATTTTTAATCTGTCAGAATTGTGACAAGAGGATAATGGAAACAAATTAAATTCTGGCACACCGGATAAAAACATAAATATCCACCTGTACCCTTCTCTCCCAGGTTAATAAGTATTTATGAATTCCAAAGGACACTGTTACTGAATCTTGATCTTGACACCATTGAATATACTATAATGGTGAAACCCACAACCTTTACACTCTGATCGCAAAACTATGATGTTTAAGTATTCATGATTCACTAATAGAATGAGCTTAAGAATCATTTATTTCAACTACAAGACCATGCTTTTTGTTTCTCCTTGCAAGGGTCTATTACACTAAATCAGAATGAATGCATAAAATGAGCAAAGTATCACCTGCAAGAGACGCTGCAAATTGATATGCACTTTGGGGAATCTTCTGTCATCTAGCATTTTTTTCTTCAGAGCATAACCACCTACAATTAAGCAGAATAGCTGTTCTTTGATTCAATTTTAAAAACAAATTCAAATATCATGCATCAAGGAACTAGGATAGAAACAACTTGCAAAAAACAAATTGGAGACAGAAATTTCAGTTTGTACACAAAAGCCACTCAGATAAAATTTAGTATGCACTTTAGGCTACATTACATCAAAATGTCTCATGAAACACACTTATTATTTTATAAACCAATAATACTTGAATTATTCCCCTGCTTTTGGCTAGTGGACAGTGGCATAAACAATTAATTAACAACTGAACATCCATCCAAACAATCACCGTCTTTCTGTCAACTATTGTGCTCTAAAAGGGTCCATGCAGCCTTCCTCAACGTATAATAGTGATAAAGAACATTTGAAGGCACAAATATTTTACGTCGACTCCTTCAAGCATATGAAGACCTCAAACACTAATGTTACGAAAGGAGACACAAGGATGCAAACACAAAGGTGGAAAGGCCATATTTTAGAAACAGATTCAGGCAAAAATTCTAGTTAGAATCAAGATATATTAAGTGGACTTGAAATGTGTGGATGTATACAGGTTTTCATAAAATCAATAATCATAATTCAATTAGCTAAATTTATGCCTAAATATTAAGGTATGATAAAAAGGAAACAAATCTTATATACTGCACATGAGATTTGGTGAAATTAAAGGAAGGCAGGAAGCTCCTTTCTTATTAGAGGAAAAAAATAATAATATGACACAGATCCCTTTCTCTGCCCCCAAAATTACCACTAACCTTCGCTTATTTTGCATTTCAACATAACATAAACCTCCCCTTATGTCAAGTATAGATTCATAAAATCAGGGGTCCATATAATTTAGAAAACGAGGAGGTTGGTGTAATCCCATTGAAATAAATGCAAGAATAAACAAACAAATAATGAAAAGACTAGCCCTAAACCACATCTTCCTAGGACAACATGTCATAAAGATGTTGGATAAAGAAATAATAGATTCAGTTAACGGATGTTAAAGGAAACTATCAGAAAGAGGCTTCGGTGTAACACTTCTACTTGGGTCCCTTCTACTCCTATGCATACAACGACATAACAATTTAAATTTCTGACATCTAGTGCAAGTTCTAGAAACTAATACATAAAGGTTTGGGATTATGTTCAATTACTTTTATCAACAAATTTGTTGAACGAAATTAGAGGTAAAACACAATCAAACAAATTAACTATCACAAATTTCAAAATGTCATCTCTGAGACATGCTTAACCCTTCTACATAAGAATGACCTCAAAGTATGTCCTAATTCACCTCACTATTCCTTTCAAGTCAATTAGCAGAAATAAAGGTATACCTATAGCAATCAAATACAGCCAAATTTGTAAAATTTGAAGTGAGAAGAGTATTAAAAGTTGTGGACAAAAAGGAGGCAGAGGGGATCAAAGAGTGTATGATGAAAATTACCTTTATCCAAGTCAAGCTCCACAGAGTCCAACTCCATCTCAAGCTTTGTCACAATATCTTGAAGCTGATCTACATGTGTGTCAATTATGTGAACTACAAGATTTGAAACAGATCTAGGCACAGGGTTGTCAGCTTCCTCCGAGTGATTCATAGTCAACAAGAATTCAAGAACATGCTCCTTGATAACAATCCCACTTTTTTCCTGTGGCTGACCTCTAATATGAGAGGAGCTTTCAACACTAGGAATCTCTGAAAGTAGAGATTCACCCATGCGTGAGAAACCTAACCTGGGAACACGTCCCAAAGACACGGTAATTACTGAATGTTCCATAACTCTAGCAGCAATTCTAAAAGTGAAGTCGCTGGAGGGAGGACCGGGTGAATTAACCCGGAAGACAAGTGCCCCGCCTACATGAGCACAAAAGGGTCCATTGCTAACAAGTGAGAGAATGTCCTGGAGTTTCAAAGGTGGGCAGAGGACACCAATCAGGTCCTGTGCAGAATGAGACAACTTTTGGTTTTCTTTTGGTAGTTCCACATGGTACCAAGAAAACTCGTTCCCTTGGCCTTCTGCTACATCCCGTTCCTTCTCCTCTTTTTGATAAAGGTCTGCTAGATCCCAATCCTTATGATAAAAATTCCCCATGCCATCAAATATATAAGCTCTCTTCTTCACCATGCCTGTAGGATGGATAGGGTAGATTCGGCGCTCCCTGAGAGGCACCTGTGCAGAAGTTTCACCATCCATCTCTTCAGCTACCCCATTCTCCATTACTCCATGCTGGGCCAGTTCCATAACTTTCTCCAGCTACCTCAAACTAAACTGCTTCAACTAATGAACCTTAATCCAAAATCCCTAACTTCAAGATTCAAATTTCCTATCTCATAAACTCAAAGGCTTGAAATCTCGCATCCTTTAAAACAATCAACATCCCATGGATGTGCTATTATTAGCAATCTCAAAACCAAAATCACGACCCAATAAGGAATTGATCCAAATTAACTGAAAGCAAGGAACACCGAGAAGAGTATACAAAAACCCCCAATTGGTAGGTTCAGAAAAATCGCCTAATGAAACCCACCACGCGCACTGCGAAGAAACCCTGAATCGAAGTTGCAACTTTCAAATTCTACCCAAGTCGGCAAAGCAATACAAACTAAGAAAAGGCAAGAAGATAAAGAAGAAAGGCATTACCTTGTGCAATGAATGCCTAGAAAACTCGAACGTTGAAAATGGCTAAGGCATAGGTCATCATAGAAAAGTGGGAGAATATTGAAAGGTTCAAACGGAAGGGAAATTTGGGGACGAGAGGAGAAACTAATTAACTAACACTATCAATCCCAAAGTGGTTGTTGATTTTAGCTTCTTCGAAACTTCCTATAAAATCCAATTCTTATCTGTCCCCAACAGTTACCAACTCCAAACTCCCATTTTTTAAATTTAGAAAAATAAAATAAAAAATGCTGCCCAGAACCGCAAACTTGCTATTTTCATATTATGATTAATCAAACATTTGATCTTTTGTATTGGCCAAAAGGCAAAATAACCTTCCTGGTCTATTTAAAAACTCTGCCAGCCTTTCGTTTTAAAATGGGTGTACAATCTATTTTTAATTTTTAATGAATTTAAGATTATAGTATACGGTGGATTAAATTAAATGATAAATAAGATTTCATTGACTCATTTAAAAATTAAGAATTTTACCACCGGGTCACACAAAAAATCGTTTGTGCTTTTTTATTTGTTTTTAATGATGATTTTAAAATAATGTTGTTTTTAATTGCGTTAATATGAACTTGAATTAGTCCAGCTTAAAAGGGAAGTTTGAGTCAAATACTATAGAGGTGTTGGTTCGGATTATCTTACTGTGTATATATTTAGATATCATTTGATTTTATTATTTTTATCTTATAAGTTAGAGTTTATAAAAAAATTTATATTATTAATTAATTAAAATTTATAGTGAATATAATTTTTAGAATAATTATTATAAAAATTAATAATGTTTAATAATATAATAATTTATGATTCAATGACTGTGTAAAAAATATTTATATTATGTATTCTAATTAAATTATATAAATTATTTTAAAATTAAGCATAAAAACCACCTGAAAAAGAAGAAGAAGTTACCGATAAAAATAATTGATTGGAAAAAATATGTTACAGTATATTTCATACCGGATATATAATAAATTCACATTAAAATATGTTATCTTACTCTATTATACTTCAACTACAGTTTTTAATGGGAGAGATAAAGGATTAAAATTGCAACACGTTAGTTGTTTTCTCGATATCTTTCAATCGGCAAAAGTTTTCACTGTTCTTTTATTTTGAGCAAACATTACCTTTTTATTCACATTGGAAACAACAAAATAGGACTATTGCAAAAGCCTTTACAACCACATTATTATTTATTCATTTATCCGAAATCCCCCAAAGAAAAACCAATTACCAATCATTATTATTTATTAACAAACTACCTTAACAGCAAATAGAAGATATTAAGAGTAACTTTAAAAGAGCAATTCTCTTAAAGTTGCTTAAAATTTTTTTAATAATTTTTTTAAAATTTCACATATACATTATTTTTTTATATTTTACAATTAAAGTAATTTTTCATTTAAAATGGACTAATTTAATAAAAACTTCAATTACATCCTACATATTATCACATATTCTACATTATTAATTTAAATAAAAAAATTTAAAAATTAGACATTTTTAAATAAAAAAACTTGAAAATATAACAGTATTAAATTTTAAATATATATATTAAAAATTATTTAAAATACATAAAAATTTATAAATAAAATAACATTCAATCTTCACCATTTTTCATGACTAAATATTTTTATTTTCTTCTTTTTTTTTTCTTTTTTTCTTTTTTTCATCACGTTGAAACCCTTCATCCTCCTTCTTCTTTCTCTTTCATCACCTTTTCTAATCTCCAGTTTCGGTTTCAAATCCATTTCCATCTTTGGTTTCGATTTTGGTTATCTAATCATGTTTGACGAATGCTTCTCTTGCCCCCTTACACCTTCTTTGATTTGTATTTCATTTTTTATTTTTTTGTATGTATTTGATTTTTGGTTGTTTCTAGATGGTTGCATTTTATTTTATGATTTTGCATTTTGTTCATTATTTTATTGGTCTTCTTCTTCCCGCCTTATTCTATTGAACAAAACTGGAAAACAGACTCACTTTTAGTGTAGAAGGAACAGTTGCTTATTTAAGAAACTGTGTTTTATTTATTTAGCTCAACAAGCTTCAATGATTAAAATTATAAGAACCCTTACTTAAATTTAAAAACCAAACAAGCAACTTCAGTAGAAGGTACTCTAAAATGAACTCAAGCAAAAAAAACATTTATATGCATCTTCAACGGAAGGGGTTTGTTTGGTTCCTAAATTAAACACCAATTCATATAAATTTTCACCACTGGAGTGAGCTGAACTGGAAAAAAATTTAAGGCACGATTGCTTAAATAAGCAACTATCTTATCAATCACGTGAGTCTATTTCTTACTTTTGCACAACAAAGGAATGTGAGAAGAAGAAATCAACCATTAAAATGAACAAAAATGATGTAATGCACACCACAATAGAGACAAGAATCAAGAAAAGAAAAAAAAATTAAATACAAACCAAAAATTAAATACATACAAAAATAAAAATTAGAATACGAACCAAAAGATAAGGGGAAGGAGAATGAGCATGGTGGTGAGGAAGTTGTTCGTTCATTAGATGCCGATCAGAGAACTGGAATCGAAATCAGAACTGGAAATGCGGAAAGGCAATGGGGGAGAAAGGAAAGGAGGAGGAGGATGATTGTTTTTTTATATATAAATACATTTCTCATATTTTCTTCTTCTTTGAATATTTAAAATTACAATATTTACTTTAAATTATTTTCTTCTAATTTTTTCATCTAATTATTGTATTTTAATTATTTTGTTATACTTATTTTTTTCCAAATTTTCTTTTAATTATTATATTTCAATTATTTTGTTCTGTTTTTTATTTTAATTATTATATTCCAATTATTTTGTTATAATTATTTTCTTCCAATCATTTTCTTCTAATTATTATATTTCAATTATTTTTTCAAATATTTATTTAATAATTTTAATGGATTTCAATTAATTTAATTTTAATATATTTTTTAATTTTATGCAAAAATGTTAATCTTTTCCTAATCGAACTTTGTGAAATCGTCCACCATTTTCCTTTCCATATCAAATTTTAAATTTTTAAACCCCACCATATAAATCTGATATGATGTATGGAAGTTCAATAAATGCTGATAGTGAACAATTCACCGAGAAAAGGAACTTTGACACCAACAAAATCAATATTTGGCCATAAATTCCATCATATTTTTTTAAAATTGTTTGTAAAATATCACACTTAGTGAGGGACAACTAAACACAGGCGAAAGAAGAAAAAGTGTGATTACCAATAATGATGATAAAATTCTAATAATATATGTTTCAAAAGATGCAACAGCTACTTAAATTGATAAGAAAAACCGATAGCTATTGGACGAAAATTACCAATAATTATAATAAATATCATGGTTTTTGGAGGAGAGAATTGGAAATTGAAATTATAATCGCATATGTTTTATTGATAATAATAATAATAATACTAATAATTAATAGCAGTTATTAAATTAATAATAAAATAAATATAATTAATAATAATTATAATAATTATTGTTAATTGTTAGTATTATTAATTATTAATAATTATAATTATTAAAAAACAAAATATCAATGAATTTGACATAACATTGTTCGATTATACGGATTTTTTAATTTAATTACTATAAAAATTTTATCCAATAAAATCGTATTAACGTGTGTTTTTATTCTTTTATATTTATGAAAAATATTTATTAAAATATTTTTTTATGATTTATTAAGAACTACTTGTCATTTTTTCCATTTAAAAATTTAAAAAAATCTAAAAAGTAAAAAATATAACATAACGTATATTTAATAAATGATATTATCATAAAGGTATATAAAAAAGTGAACTAAATAGATATTATTTAAAAAATTATTAAAATTTCTTATAAACGAATAAAAAGTAAAAAATAATAAATTAAATAAAATGCATTATTTACAATTTTCTTATAATTAGTGAAATTTTAATTTTATTTGTTTTAAAATATTAAGAATAGATATGACAATATTAATGTTTTTAAAATTAAAAGTATAAAATGATATTTTTAATATCTAGAATTTATATGTAGAGACGATTTTGAAGGTTAATAAATAAATTATTATTATCGTTCTTTATTTTGTTAATACGTTTTAATTTAGTTTTGGTTTAAAAAAAATTAAGCTCTTAGTTTTTGATATTTTTTTTATGTTTCACATTTATCGTTCGGTTCATATTTTATTGACAGCATGCTGATGTATAACATTAAATATCAACATAGATAGTTAGGTTGATATTAAATGTTGTTGTATTGTATCCACACTAATACAATATTGCTTCTACACGTTGTTGTCTCCAATGGTCTAAGATTTGGGATTTTAGAAAACATTTCTTTGCCTTTGTTAAATCCTAGGTTTTTCAACTGATTTGTAACATGTAAATTCTAAATTCAGTCAACGAATTGATTTGTAATCTATGTTAAGGGTGAATGATAGAAGGTTCGTACGAAATATGAAGTCAAGAATGTTACAAGCAACAGAAAAAGACAATGACCAGGTGAAATGCCACTATAGATACTGAGCTATGATAATAGTTTCAAGGTCTAAAAAGAATCCTAGAAAGTTGTACTATGGATGCTCAAAAATAAAGGTAAGAGGGTTTGATTTGTCTCGGGTTGCATTTGTATGTTTTGAAGAGTTTATTTAACACTTTAAATGACATGTTTAGGTGAATGAACATTGTGGATTTTTCATATGGTTTAAATGATATTGTTGGAGGAGACATTAAAACTATATCAATGAACAATGTTGAATATACTGACGAAGGATGAATGAAGAACATATCAAAGAAGCTGAAGGATTTAGGTAGTGAAGTTAGAAGACTAAATGTGATAGTGATGGTAGAGGTGGGGTTGGTGGTTTTTTTGGTTGCAATTTTTCCTGGGATTCATTTTGAAGAATTAAGCTGGGATGAATGAGGGAGTTGAGTAAATGTAATGTTAATTATGTTTCAAAAAAAGGAACCATGTATTAATATGTGAAGTATAAATGAGGAATGATATGTCTTTATTGAATAAGGTTGTTTATGTTTAATGTTTTGTGCAAAATTTCTCAGCATTGATCTAAATACAAGAAGCAAAGTCATATTAATCAAAATTTTCCTGGAATATCTTAAATATATAATGTTATAATCTGTCATTTTGTGATGAAAATACATATAGTTCGTGAAATAATCACAAAGTAGTTGTAGTTGTAAACAAAATAAAAACTAATACATGTTCAACCAGAAAATAAAACTAATATATTATAAAAGGCATGTGAGTGGCCTACAAAAGTATAAAAGTTAAAATCTAAATTAAGATCTTCGATCCCTTAAAGTAGGTATTAGCATAAATTTAGCAACTTTTTTGGATTCATCAATTTGTGGGTATGGAGAATTTGGAGGTGGGTTGCCTTATGCAGGTTGAGAAGTTTCCTTTGACACATATGTAGTCTCTGATGCAGATGATGACTCAACCTTCCTAATTGTCAACTTTGGCTTGAATAAGTTGGTGGGAGATAATTTTTCAATAGCTAGACAAGCTAGCCCAACTGCATCAATAACTACTTCCAAGTGCCAGAAATGTTTGAACTACCATCACCATTTGGCCAATCAGCAGCAGCTTCACTTAGTCCAGCAACAAAAACTTCAATTGGCCCAACAAGAGAAACTTCAGTTGGTCCAGCAACAGAAATCTTAGCTGGCCTAACAACAAATTCCTCACATGTCCTATTAAGAGGAACTTCACCTAATTCAGTAGCAGCAACCTCAGATGTTCCACGAGTAGGAAATGGTTTCGACCCACCAACAACATCTTGCATCTGTTCCGGTCTTTGTTTCTTGACTATAGGACATATTTGCTTATTATGATTTTGTTCACAAAAAACCCTGCATGTAAAGTCTTTTAATTCATCTTCAATTTATGTGGATTCACAATTTTTTCGTTGGCATCCTTTCTCCTTTACTTTTTAGGCCTTCCAGGTCTTTTTTTAATGGTTGGTAAAACAAGTGGTGTTTGACCTATATGGTCCCAATACTCTTGTCTAGGCAAAACCTCGGTATACTTTGCATACATAGCTTGATATGAGGTCATTGTGAGCCATGTGTGACAATGATCTTCAGGTCTCTTGTTTTTATATGATATAGCAACTATGGTATGTTCACATGGTATTCTTAGGAAAAATTTAGTTTAAGATTTCAATTAAAGAATATTCATTGGTTGTAACATTTATTAATAAAGGTAAGGTAATTAACTTGTGAACTCCTATAATTGACATGTACAACTCTGAATTCTTATATTAACAACAACTCTATGTGGTCAACAATGGACTTCAAACTTGTATCCATCATCATCTCCTACATTGGTAACTAATGATGTAAGTATGACATAAAGAAAAAACAAATTATAACAAATGGAATAATATTACCTGATCATGTAGCTGTCCATCTATTTGAGTCTTTTTTTTTTTAGTTTTCCCAACCTACTTTGTTAAATGGGTGGTAAGTGTCCAATGTGTATGGCCAATTTCAACTTATTTGTGGTGATACTATTGAAGATCACACCCTAAGTTTCTCCAACATTGAAATTATGGGCTTTTTTCTAACAATTAGAATTTTTTTCATTAAAGACTTCACAGTTGTTATTACAAATGTTGTCAACTTTTGGCTATTGTGAAAAGTATACTTTGGTCCAAGATTCTTTTGGCTTTTTAGCCAAAAAGTCATGAACTTTTGAGTTTGTTAGCTTTAATGTGTTCATATTCCTATGGAATTAGTGAGGTTCTGTTAACCTTGCACATTCTCACAATATAAATCTCAACTCATTATCCCTCCGTTGTTTAGAAAAATTTTGCTACACATGCTGGACACAACTTATGTGGAGTAGCTAGCATGACATCATTTATAGCTTGTCTCAGATCCTGTTATAAAAAATCATATTTGTCCTTAAGAAATTTAAAAAGTTTCATATTGGTCCCTTAAGAGTTCATCACTTATTCTCCTACAAATTTATATATTTGATATGTATGCAAATAAGGTACTTTGTGCATGCTTGAAAAAAAATTCCATCCATATTACACATGGTCTCTCAGGTCTTGATGCAACAGATCCAAAAACTAACTCCAATTTTTCTTATTTTCAATATCCACAATAGCATAAGCAATCACTCAAATATGATTGTGGATCTTGTCCAATAGCAGATAGAAGTACTTCCACCATAGTATCCTTTCAAAAATGCTCCATCAAGGCTTATGAATGGTCTACATCCCTCTTTAAAACCTTTTTTTGTAGTCATCAAAACAAATGTATATTTTACAAAATTGTGGAGGGTCATCTTCCTGTGGTGTTGTTTCCATCTTAACAGTGGATCCTGGATTTCACTTTAATAATTCATTACAATAGTCTCATAATTTGACATATTGCATTTGTTCACTTCCCTGTAGGATAGTCTTGGCTTGCTTGATTAACCTCCAGATCTTTATCTTGTTAATATGAGCTCTAAACTTTTGTTTAAAGTAGTTAATAATATCTACAAGCTTCATGTTTTTATCCTTTGTCAATTTTTTGACAAGTTTGCTAATTACCCAACCTTGTGATGCCTGCTTATTTTTAAACACTCTCCCACAAGTATGTTTATTTTCAAAAGTTTTAATATGAAAACAATGCATGACATTATTTTAACTACAAAAAATCTCTCATCTGTAGCTTTGCTCATGACACTTTGTTCTTGCTCTTACCTTATCATTTTTTATTCATTACACTTGTCTATCCATTTGGATTGTGTAATCCTTCACGGCTTTCTTGAAGGATTCAACAGTTGAAAATTCCATTCCAAGTTCCAGCTGAATATACCTAAATGTTGATTCCTCATTCCATTGTGGGTTTATCTCCCTATCTTCATCTTCATTATCTGAATTAATTAGTTTTAATTTCTTCTAGTCTCCATGAGTAGTTTTCATCACTATAATCAGATCTGATTTCAAGTACAAAGTCTATATCATCATCACTGTCACCAGATACTTCATCCACCAAACACTCAAAATCTTCATCACTATCATCAGAAATTTTATCACAATAATGAACTTTAACCTCACCAACTTTTTCTTTTTCTTTTCCGTTGTTAGAATTTCTAGGAGAACTCTGACTAGTTGTTTTCATTTTCCCATTCCTTTTAGCTCTAGTTGTTTGCTTTACAATTATTTTCTCCCTTTCTTAATGTGCAACATTTTTTTATTCTTATACTTCTTATGTTTTTAACTATTTTCTTGAATGACTTTTTTGCTTTTCTACACTTTTCTCTTTCTCCCTTACTTCCTTAGCAGGACTTCTTGTTCTTTTTGCATGACTTTTTTTCTTTTTCAATACTTTTCCCTTGGTTCCTTACTCCCTTAGTAAGAGTTTTTTGTTTTTCAACTTTTTTGCTTCTGTCCCTTATTATTTGACTAAGACTTTTACCTTCTTCTGCAACAACTTTCTTTCTCTGCTCCTTAGTCATGTAAGTTCTCCTCTCATTCATAATAACACCATTATCAACCTCAACACTTTTGCCAACAACTTTAACACCCACTTTTTCAATTGCTTCAACATGCACACCCTCGTGACTAGCTTCAACATGGTAACCACCCTCACCTGTTTCAACCTGCACACCCTACTTATCTGTTTCACCTTCCACACCCTCACCAACACCAATAACACACTCCTCATCACTATTAATAAATGCGCCATGTCCACCATATGTAGGATCAATATTAGAAAAACCTTCTCCATCTAACTTATGTCCACCTTCACCACCATCAAAATTACCACCAATCTCTGCTCCATCAATTTGAAAACCATCATCTTCGCCCATAACCCCCTGCCTAGCACCTTCACCAGCCTCAAATTTTCCACCTTCAACTCCCTCAACACTTTTTAGCAAAACTTGTGTCTACAACATCATTCACTAAATGCTCAAAGTAGATATCCATTTTCCATCCATTTATCTTTGTTACATGCACCATATATAACAAATCAGCATCAAGTTTTAAAATCTTAAGATCATTGTCAAAACTTAGTCTAGGATCCAACCAATAAACATTTTTCACATTATTGTAATCGAGTGAAATACCAAATTTCTTAAAAATGAACAATCCAAAGTGTCCTTTTCACAGCCCTACCAAACTTTCACATTGTCCTATTTATACTTGTCCATATTCCTCAACATAGTTTTGACCATGATGAATAAATAAAATTAAGTACTGCACCAAAATAAATAAACTTTAGAATGAAAGACCACTATAATAAATGAATTTTAAAACTTGTATCATTCAAGGACTCAAGGAACTCAAGGACCACATGCATTTTAATACTTGTAGCAATTAGGACTCAAACTTATGCATTAAGGGACCACATGCATTTTAAAAATTTAGCACACAAATTGGGACCACATGTAAACCAATCTTAGACACTAAACAAACATTCTCATTCAGCAATGTCAAAAATTTTATTTCTAATATTGGAATAAAAAAATTACTCCAAAATTTTCCAACATTCCAAAAAACCCTAACCTGCATAAACTCCATAATAATAGCCACAAAACAACATAAATTTTATTATTGAAGTTAGAGCAAATACCTGTTTCATTTCGACTTCAATACCAGCAACAACAACCCTAAGTAGAAAAATCTTTCTTTCTCCCTTTATTCAAGTGATACAAGCATGCAATTATCAATTTTAAACTATGTTTTCCATCCAACTAATTGTTAAACGTTTTTATCCATGTGTTTGTAAATATAACGACATTTAGATCCATGTCATATTCATATTGGCATTTAATGTTAACAAAGTGAGAGACTAAAGTGACAATTCACTCAAAATTAATTCGAGAGAGAAAAAAAAAATGCTCTATATTAAAACGTGTATCTTGACCATTATGTTGTGTTGCTTTACGTTGGATCATTTTATATTTGCATTGAGTAAATTGTTTTTTCTTTTTTACATCTTCGATCAAGTGTTTTACACTATGAAATTACATTTACATTCTTGTCATGTATATATCCTTACATTCTTTTCCTTTTGTTAGGAGTTTTAATTTTAGAACGCAAATTTTTTTTTTCAAATTTTAATTTTGCAATGTATTTTTAATTTAAAATTTAAATTTTGAAATGTTATTTTGCATTTTAAATTAATTTTTCAATAGTTTTTAAATTTTTAATTTTAAAATATGTTTTTTTATGTTCCAAAATTAAAATTTTAGAACATAAGAAATGTTAAACATGCATTGTGAAATTAATTTTAAAATATAAAATATATATTTTAAAATTAAAAATTTTAAAATGTATTTTAAAAATTTTACACATGACTATTAAAATTTAAATTCTAAAAATTTAATTTTACATATTTATGGGAGGAATAAAGTTAGAAAGAATTAAAAAAATAAAAGGGGATGCGAATAGGAATGAAAAAAAAAATTGAAAAAGTAAGGCCTTTTTATGGACGACCAAAAAGAAGAAGAAAATGCTTTGAGCTGAACGAGACTGTTGTCACAGTTGATCCATCCACTACAGTTATGCTTTTGACGTCAATTAAGTTTATTATTTTCTTGGGTCGATGCGTCGGTTAAATTTGTACCTATCCGTATGTGATGTTTTTGTCTCGTGTATAATTTTGCTGGGTTTTGGCCTTTTTTAGCACGGGCTCGGATTTTTATGCCCAGTGGACCAAAGAAAAATGTTTCTACCTATCATCCTTGAGTTTTCCAAATACTTTCATCGGCGTAGAAATATATGATAATAATTTTAAACGAAATATTTGAATATTTTAAAAAATTTAAAATATTTTATTTAGATAAAAGAATTTAAATTTTTTTATTTGAATTATAAATTTTAAATATTTTATTCAAATTAAATAATTTAATTTTTATTATATAATAATAATTCAACAAATTTATATAATTAAAATAATAATAAAATATAATTACATATTTTAATATTAAAATATTATATCAATAGATAAAAGATATGATAGAAAAAATATAAAAAAATAACAAAAAATAATAATAATAAAATGTAATATAAATACAAAATAATGAAAAAATAATAAGAAATTATTGTTCATAAAACTGAGTTCATTATTCTGAACAATTTTAAATTTTATCTATTTTAAAAAATTAAATTTTTTTATTTTAATTTATTAAAATATTATCTTAAAATTTTAAAAAAATTAAATTTTTAAAATATGTATATAAATAAAGTATTTTAATAATTAGAATTTTAAATTTTCTAAAAAATTACATTTTTTTTTAAATAACTCATCCAAAGATTAATAATTTTTATATAAGTCGTTACTATATTTTTAGATGGATTTGAATTGCATATGACATTTGATGAACTAACAAGATTTTGAATTTCGATCATTTTATTTAGAAAAAAAAAATATAGGAAACTTATAAGTGACAATCTTTTCCAACTGACGAGTGTATGGTTACAGATTTTGCCAAATATAGGTACTATTAAATATAATCTGACTTGATAACTAGAATATATCAAACGCGGTATGTAAATTATCGAGTGATATGAGAATCTCATGAACATAAACAGTAAAAACATTAGAATCATGTTCAACTGGAAAAAAAAAAAATGCTTTCTCTCACGCTTTTAATATAACACTCCTTGAGGTAAAGGTGATAAATATATTATATTCCTGGCGAGTTTTTAGCAACTAGACAGCTACAACATAAATATTTTTATCAGAAATATAACTTTAATTTTATAATATATTTTAATAGTTGAATTTTAAATAAATTTCTTTAACAAATCACCCAATTATATGCATTGTTGAAACTAAGGATAAGTTATTAATATTAAAAATAAAGGTCACAAATTATCATATAAACTATAAATTTGCTTATTAGATTCTTAATTTTGGTTTTAGGTTATGTATTTTATTTAAAAAAATTAAGTATTTAATTTAAGTATGTTTAGCATAAGTTAATTAATGAATCAATCTATCTAATCGTAATTTATTTTTTATTTAATAATTTATTTAAAAATAAAATCTTTAAATTTTAATTTATATAGTCTTCAAATTAATGTAGGTTAACTCATTCGAGTTTATTTTATAATTATTTATTTTGTAAGTCATTTAAAAATAAGATTTTTTAGACGTTAATTTTGTAAATTTCAATTTAAGTAAAATGAATATAGATTAACATCCCAATCTTATTTTATAATTCTCTATTTTGTAACTAACATATATGTGAGATTTTTTAAATTCTAATTAGGGACGGAACGAACAAGACCATCAGACAAAGGGTCTACGACTCGACTGGTTTAAAGCCTAGTTAGGATTGACTTGTTTAACAAATAGATAAATTCAGACGTGTTAAAAAGTTTTTAGTTAAACAAGTAAATCCTAAACTTATAAAAAAGCTATTTAACATATTTATATATTATATATTATATATTTATATTTTATTGTAATATATTATATTTATATAATATTTATTTTATATTTTATTTACATAATATTAACATATATATATATATATATATATATATATATATATGTTTTAGACTTATTTAATGATCTTTTTATCTTGTAGGTTAATTAATTATTTATATAAGCTTTAAGTTTATTTATTGATTTTTTTGTAATATAGGTTTTTAAACAGACTTGCAGACTTTGTAAGCTTTAAATCAAGTTGACAAAAAAAAAAAAAAACAAACTTTTAACATGTAACAGTCCAAAGTTCAAGCCTAAAAATTTTCAAACATGTCAAACTTGAACACTCAAAAAGTCTAATTCGACTCGGTTTACTTCTATCTCTAACTCTAACTCACTTAATTTTTAACTCTAAAGGATCTGTTTATAATTTGTTTAAAGTAAAATCTTTTGAACGTCAACCCATGTAATTTTTAAATTAAATTAAATGCATGTAAATTAACTCATACAATACTATCTTATATTTAGTTTTTTTTTTTAACTTTTGTTCCTCTCTCTTCATTTTTTTTATTTTTCTCTTTAATATTTTTATTGTATTAAAATATTATTTATTTTATTTACATTTTTTTATATTTTTAAATTTTCTCTAAATATTTTTTATTTATCTCTAGAATTCTTTTTCTCTTCCTCTCTCATTTTTTTCTTTTTTTAAAATTTTCTATACTTTTATCTTTTTATTTTTTTAAATATTTTATCTTTAAAATAAATTTTTTTCCTCATCTTTCTTCTTCTTTCTCTAAATTTTCTTACTTATTTTAATTTTTTATTTTTATTTTATTTAAAAATAAAAAAAAATAGAGAAAGAAAATTTTTTTTATACAAAAAGATAAAAAAAAAAACTTAAGAGAGAAATTTTGAAAAAAAAAATTAAAGAGGGATCAATCCTAACTCATAAGGTTTAATGGATTTTTAGTCTCATAAACTTTATAAATGTAAGTTTTTATCAACTTGTGAATCATTTTAATCCTAACTTATTAAAATTGGGTTGGGTTGAGTAGATTAAATTAATACATCTAAAAAAAGTGGAAACTAGTCAAATTAATTATTTAAAAGTAAATATACTTGTATGAAGTTTAAATTTAAATTTTTATGTAAACAATCTAAATTTATAAATTCGATCAATTTTAATAAATTTTATTTTTAAATTTAATTAAATTATACTAAAACTATAAAAATTTATATATTATCATCTAATCAATAATTAATAAATGATTAAAAATTTATATTCTATAATAATTATTTTAAAAATTATATTTATAATAATTTCTAATCAATTAATTTATAAATATTTCTATATTAATAGTGTTAAAATTAATCTGTTTTATATAGAAAAAGAAAGAGAAAGATCATTTTACTTTAGTAGCAAATTTATCATGATTTATTCTCTTCAATTTTTTTTAACAGGTGAATTATATAATTTTAACCATTAAATTTACATAATTTAGTATATAAATTATTTTTATAAAATTTTATTAAATTTTTAAAAAAATTAATAATTTATTAAATAAATTTAAATTAGTATATTTTATAAAAGATATATTGTTTATTAAAATAAAATAATATAATAAATATTAATCTTTTTCAAATTTATAACTTTTTATAAATATAATCTATATAATAAAATATGTTAATTTAATGGTTATATTAATAAAACTCAACAATTTAAAATAAATATTTAATAAAATAATTTATACTGAACTTACTCTTAAAATTAGTCTATTTTTTTATTATATATATATATATATATATAATAATGAAAAGGTTATATTTAAATTAATATTTTACACGAATTTAAAATATATTTTTCAGAAGATTATAATGATAAATTCTTATATTAACTCAATATGTTTAGCAATTGATTTAATTGTTCTAAAAAAAATTCAATCTAAATAACAATGATTTGACTCTTATTTAGTTTTTTTTATTAGGTTTCGTTGTTTTCATTGTATATTTTCTAACCTTAAATTTGGATATAATAATTTAAAATTAATAGAATTTATGTGTTTAAATAATAAAAAAAATTTAAAAATATTTCAAACTTTTACTTAAATAATTTTTATGTTAAATAAAAAAAATTTAAATGATTTTTATTTAATTTTTTAAAATTATTATTTATACTTTTTATCATGTATCACTTTTTTTATAATTACTTAATTTTACTTATAAATTTATGAAATTTGAAAATTCTTTATTTAAATACAAGGTAAACATTTTAATATTGTATTTTGTCTCGATTGATTTTTAAAATTACAAAAAAAAACACATATTCATTAAAAAAATATCCTCCTCCCATTTCTTTATATGTTATAATTAAAAAATATTTATTATTTTAGAACTTTTAATATTTTTTTATTTTTTATTATTTTCTTACTTTATATAGAAATATTAATTAATAAAAAAGTTGATCAATAAAAATTAGAAATATGATAAAAAATAAATAATAATTTTATTTTGAATGATATGACAAGAATAGATCTTAAAATTTGTGGCACTTGACTTAAAATTTTTAAAGCAATAGATAAAAAAAACCTTTTTTAAAAACCAATAGGTAAATTCTATGATACTTCCACAGATATTGGCATCCTGTTCTATGGACTAATAGAAAATAAATACATGTATTTATAACATTCAGTTTATAGATGACGTAAAATTAATACATGATCTCTATAATCATTAGGGTTTCAATGTTTTAAAATTATTACATGATCTCTACAATCATTCTACAGTTGTGATTTTTATGATAGTTTTCGGTACATTCTTCATGATATTTGGTAATTAAATATAACAACTTTATTTAAAATTTTTGTTTATGTTTTTTAAAGATATTATTTAGTTTATTATTGTTTTTAATATGATTTATTATTTTTTACCAAAATTTTATCTTTTTAATAGTAAATTTACTTAAATATTTTTATAATTAGTACATATTTTCTCATACATGATATTTTTATAAAATTATTTTATTATGATTTATATATTTTATAATATTATTTATGTATTATTTTAATTTATAATCATCATCTTATTATTATTATTATTATTATCATTTTTTTACAGTAACAGATTATTTTATATAATAACTACATATATCATTTTACATAATAAAACAAATATCCATAAAAATAATAAATTTTACCAAAGCGATAAATAAATATTTTATAATAAAAATTATAAACTTTTTTTTCTACATTTTCATTAAAATATATTGTTATCATTATTTATTTAAACAATAATAATCATTAAATATATATAATTTTATAAAATTTGTAATAGTAGTTACTATTCTTATATCTTGTACAGATATTTGTTTGACTTTTAATATATAATTATTTTTATCTTTTATAACGGTGAAATATAGTTATATGTAATTTTTGAGATAATAGCAGTTTTCCCCCTAAAATATTAAATATTTGTGCCTTCAAAATTTAATAACATTATTTAACTGTAAAATAGTTCTGAAATTAATTTTAATTATTTATTTTAACTTTTATAATATTTTTTTATTAGATATTATTTTTTATAGGTTTTAATTTGAATAAATTATTTGTTAGTATCTTTTATTTGGTATAAATTATTTGTTTGTATATTTTAGTTTGACTGTGTGATTTTGTTTTATATCAAATGAGATTCCAAACATGACCAATTACGTGACCTCACAGTAGTCAGTCACAATGACTCAGAATTGTTTTTATAGTGATCGGATATTCAAAATTATTGGTAAGTTTATAGTGACACGAAGATAGTTCAGTATTCAACGCAATGATTTTATTATTTAAGTAATTATGAAAGATGTTGGGAACACATGTAAGAATATTCCATACCAAAACCTTCTGTATTAATAAAAATTAATAATAAGTTATTTTGAATTATATTATTTCTAAACATCACAAAACCTCTTTATACAGTGATGATTTCTTTTTATGAAGGTGAAAATAATAAAGAAATTACTTAACATGTCACAATATTAATATATGATCCACAAGAAAATTGATGGACTAATGCAAGCCTCAACCAAAAATTAGGTCTTACTATGGAATAATTTCCATGAGACTTGAGAATCCCAATTTGGTTTGGGAAAATCGGTTTTAGCTCCATTATCCCCTCATTTTAAAACAGTGAATTATATTATATATAATTTAAATTTGATAATGCAAACAAACAGCTATTAAGAGCAAGAATTTTAAAAACCAAATCATATTAAAATATATTGATAAGATAAAAAGTTTATATTATTATCTAATTACTAATTATCACATAATTTAAATTATTAAATTTTATTATATTTTTACAATAATTTTTAAAAGATTAATATTATAAAATATTTATATCGAAAACATATCGGTGTGGTATTTAATTTACATATATATATATATATATATATATATATATATAAATTCATCCTACTTGTAGGCTGTAGCCATTTATATATTAAAGTAATCTTAACCCTGTTCCTAAAATCAGTCAAATATATTTTTTAAGTAAACCATAATTAATCATCAAACTAATATAAATCGGGCATTCTAGTTTCTAAAATTTTAGAAACCCTTTATTATTTTATGATTTTATAAAAAATATTTATTATTATTTTGTATTGAAAATAAAATGAATATTGTTTAGCAAAATCAATAACTAACGAAATTTTTTTACAATCCCAAGGCTAAACCCATACGTGAAGTTTACTCTGAAATTTTTTCTATCAAATTTGGCAGGAGTTGAAGGGATATTCATGAGTATATGTGATAAAGGTGTGTGATGTGTGAGTTTGTCCAAATTCATTAATACAAAGAATGTCTTTGTCCTAAGTCCACGCCACCTAAAGTCGTTCTAATTGCGCATTTAATTCCACACGAATTGCCCATCCTCTTAAAGGTATTTATTTGGATGGATTAGAAGAAAAAATTGAAATTAAAAAAATTTAAAATTTTGTTTTCAAAATCATTCTTTTCTATTTTTTATTTTTAGTTAACTAAAAACTCTATTGCTATAAGTTTTTAAACAAAGCATTGATTAAATTATCCTTGTTCTAGTATTATGATTGATTAAATTAAAATATGGATCTTCTACAACAATTATACAATGCAATTTATCATTCAACTACTTAACTATTTACATTGTTAATAGAGTAAACTGTCACTTTAGTTCCTGAGATTGTTATCAAGTTTCATATTAGTCCCTGAGATAGTTAAATTAACTATTTCGTCCCTAACTTTTTAAACCGTGATTCACGTTAGTTCCTGGAGTCAACTGCAACTGACGATTTGCTGATGTGTAACGTTAGTTGATGTTAAATCACAACGTGGCTAGTCAGGTGGACATCCAAACGCTGTCGTTTTATGTGACACATGAATTTAAACCCATGTCATTCACCTCAGATGCTGTCGTTTAAGAAGTTCACACAATTTTCGTATGAAATGGTATGAGATTTGGGATTTTAGAGAGCACCCCTATTTGGAACCCTAATTTTTGCAATTGATTTGTAATTTATAAATTGAAGCTTCGGTCACTCAAATGATTCATTATCAATGTTAGGGGTGAATGATAGAAGGTGCATACGAAGTATGGAATCAAGAATGTCACATACAACAGAACACACAAATGAAATTCTGAAATGTCACTGCAGATTGCGATGTGTTATAAGGGTGTCAGGTTCTAAAAAGAATCCTGGAAAATTGTACTATGGTTGCCCAAAAATAAAGGTAAGTGAGTTTTATTTCCCACGTTGGTGTTAATATGCTTAAAAGAGTTTATTTAACACTTGAATGATATATGTAGGTGAATGAGCGTTGTGAATTTTTCATGTGGTTTAATGGTACTGTTGGTGTTGACAATGAAACTGTATCAGTGAAGAATGCTGAAGCTGAAGGTGAAACTATTGACGAAAGATGGATGAAGAACATGTCAAGGAAGCTGAATGACTTAGATTGTGAAGTTAAAAGACTAAATGTTATACTTAATGTAGGGGTGAGGTTGTTGGTTTTTTTGGTTGCATTTTTTATGGGTTTCGTTTTGAAGAACTAGGTTGGGATGAATGGTGGAGTTGATTAAATGTAATAATAACTCTGTTTACATATTTGAAGTATAAATGAACAATGAGATTATTGGCTTTATTGAATATAGTTGTTTATGTTTGATGGTTTATGCAAATTTTATCAACAAATTTGAATGTTATCAGGTTATAGTTGAATGACTAAGGTAGCAGGGTATAGGTGAATGAGTAATGTTACCAACAGAAACAATATTCATGACATTCATGCTTGTAAAAGCAAACAATTCCAGTTTGTATATGGGCAATGTGGATGGCAACTATAATCATATGAAGCCCTTCACTCCTTTATATTCTCTGCAATCCAAACCACCTTCATTTATGACCTTCGATTTGGGCAAGTTCTGTTGTTACATCATTACCAAGCTGTAAAACTCTGTAATCTGTCTTCGTTTTTTATTATGATTTTACATTCAAATTATCATATTGTAACCAAATAAAGTGCATAAAAATGAATTCGCAGTGCAGAATAATAGTTCTGCAAAGTTTGTGGGCGCCTGGCATGGTGACATTGGACTAACTACATCTGATTTTCCCATCATAAACCTTCTACAAGAAATTCTTCTTGGTGGGTACTCAAGGATTGGCAATGCACCACAACATATTATGCCTCCTTGTGGAACCTATAATAATCCCCTTTAACCCATTTCAAAGTTTGTAATTTTTGTCAGCAAAGAAGCAGCATGTTACATTTTTTTATCCTGTTTAAATGTCTTTCAAAGTTTTCAAAGTAGAATGACTAATACATGGGCAGTTGAATATTAAAGCTTCACTGTAAAAGTAATGTCATTATCATATTGTAACATAACAGATGAGAAAGTAACACAGTTGACTTATGCCTACTAACTTCATCAATAATGAAAAAGAACATCAAAACAGAATACATGTTGAAGCACAATAGAAAGAAAAATATGTTCCAGCAGTTGTCAATTAATGGCCTATCAGTGACCTACAAAATAATTGTGCACAAATCTATGATCATTAATGTCTTGGATCCCTGATGGTAGGTGTTGGCATAAACTTAGCAGCAGTGTTGGCTGGATCAGTATGTGGTGCTGGAGAATTTGGATGTGGACTGCCTTTATGAGGTTCAGTTGTATCCTTTAGAACCTGTGTTGGACCTGTTGCACTTGATGAACCAACCTTCTTAATTGTCAATTTTGGCCTGAAGAGGTTGGTGGCAGATAAATTTTCTGTGTCTCCAGATACATCAGCACCAACTTCACCTAGGCCAGTATCAGATACTTTAGCTGGCTCAATAACTGTTTCTTCAGATGGCCCAATTGTAGACAACTGAGGTGGCCCAGCAGCAGAGCCCTCTCCTGCCCCAGGTGGATGATCAGTTGACCCAGCATGTTGCATTTGTTCCTGCCTTTGCCTCTTGGTCGCAGGGCATGTTTGTTTATTGTGATTTTGCTGACCACAAACACTGCA
Source organism: Canavalia gladiata (assembly GCA_037954105.1). NCBI lineage: Eukaryota > Viridiplantae > Streptophyta > Magnoliopsida > Fabales > Fabaceae > Canavalia > Canavalia gladiata. The sequence continues at coordinate 5,111,123 of CM075662.1, forward strand.
TGTAAATTCCTTTAACTTTCTCTTAAGTTTATGTGGGGTGACAATTGTTTCGCTGCCTTCCTTTCTTCTTTGTTTTTTAGGCCTTCCTGGTCTTTTCTTAAAGGTTGGTGGAACCAATGGTGTTTGATCTGTATGGCCCCAATATTCTTGTTCAGGCAATGCCTCAATATGATTTGAATAGGTTGCTTGATAGGAGGCCATTGTGAGCCATGCATGGCAATGGTCTCAGGTCTCTCATTTTTATATGAAATGGCAGCTATTGCATGTTCACATGGCATTCCTGTGTACAATGAGATTAAGATTTTCATCAGATATCATTCAATGGCTGTAAAATGCATTTATACATAAAAACTAATTAACCAATAAACCTGTGAGCTCCCAGAAACGACATGTACAACTTTGTATTCCTACATTAACAGCAACCCTATGTGGCCAACATTGGACTTCAAACTTGTGCCCATCATCATCCCCTACAATGTCAAACAATAATGTAAGTATGACATACATAAGAATAACTTATAAAATATGGACTAATACTACCTGACCACGTTGCTGTCCACTCATTTGATTCTTTTTTCAATTTTTCCAACCTACTTTGTTGTATTGGTGGTAAGTGTCTAACCAATTTCAACTTGTTTGCGGTGATGGTGTTGAATATCATCACCCTAATTTCCTCTAGCATTGTGATTATTGGCTTCTCCCTAGCTGTTAGGATCTTGGCATTGAAGACTTCACAATTGTTATTGCAAATATTGTCAACTTTTGGCCATAGTGAAAAGTATGCCTTTGTCCAAGCTTCTTTAGGTTTCTCAGCCAAATAGTCATGAGCATGTTTGTTTGTGACCTTCAATGTGTTCATATTTCTGTTGAATTGGTTTGCCTCTGTTGATCTTGCACAAACCCATAACAGATTCCTTAACTCCCTACTCTTCCAATGCTTTGAAAAATTTTGCCACAAATGCCAAACACAAAACTTGTGTGGAGCACCTGGCATAACATCCTGAATTGCTTGACTCAGACCCTGTGAAAATACTCAAGTTAATCCCTAAGAAATTTAAAAAGTTTCATTTTGGTCCCTACAATGTCAATTTACATTTGGTTTAATTTACGTAGTCAGTGTGCATGCAAAATAAAATACCTTCTGCATGTCTGAAATAAAATTCCACCCATATTGCACATGGTCTCCTAAGTCTTTATGTAACAGATCGAAGAACCAGGTCCAGTTTTCTTTGTTGTCAACATCCACAACAGCATAAGCAATGACCCATATATGGTTGTTTGAGTCTTGCCCAACAGCAGACAAAAGTATACCACCATAGTACCCTTTCAGAAAAGCTCCATCAAGCCCTATAAGTGGTCTGCAACCCTCTTTAAACCCTTTTTTGCAGTCATCAAAACAGATGTATATTCTTCGAAATTGTGGAGGGTTCTCACTTTCTTTGTGTGAAAATCTTTCTGAAATTCTAGTACTTCTTCTTATGTTTTCCACTGTTTTTGAGGGACTTATTTGCTTTTCTGCACTTTTCCCTTTCTCTGTTGCTTTTATACCTGGACTTCTTGTCCTTCTTCCAGGACTTTTTTCAGCAGCAGAACTTTTTTCTTTCTCCCTCAAAACCTTGGTAGGACTTTTTGTTTTTCTCGTTGGACTTTTTACTTTTTCACCCCTTTTTTGTTCAGTCTCCACTCCTTTTCTTATTTCCCTAACATCTTCACTACCACTTGCATAGGTTGCTTCTACTATGCCTTTCTTTATCTGCCCCCTAATTATGTAAGTTCTCTGCTCATGATGACCTGTCACCACAGTTTCAAAAACACCACTTTCAAATGCTTCAACATGCATATCCCCATCATGACCTTCAACATTTTCAGCTTGCTCGGTTGTTTCTAACTGCACAGGCCCCTGCATTGTTTCTTTGACTAAACCTTCACCAACAGCCCTACCACCCTCAACTAAGTCAACATGCAGTGCCCCATCATCACCTTCAACATCTTCAGCATGCTGGCTTGTTCCTAATACATCAGCCCCCTGCGTTACTTCATTGACTAAACCCTCACCAACAGGCCTACCACCCTCAACTGAGTCAACATGCAGTGCCCCACTATCACCTTCAACATCTTTAGCATGCTGGCTTGTTCCTAATACATCAGTCTCCTGCATTGCTTCATTGACTAAACCCTCACCAACAGGCCTACCACCCTCCTCTTCACCACCTACAAATGGATCATGTCTACCATCTGCAGCATCAATATCAGCAAAAGACCCTCCACCCTTAACATTATCACCAGTTTCCAAATTTTTAGTTCCCACTTCCTCACCGCTTTTATCAAAACTTGTGTCTGGAGGTTCATTCACAGAATGCTCAAAATAGATATCCATTTTGCATCCATTTATCTTTGCTACTTCTACCATATCTAATAAATCAACATCAAGCTCTAAAATCTTAATCCCATCACGAAAACTCAAACTGGGATCCAACCAATAAACACTTTTCACATTATGATAACCAAGAGAAATACCAAATTTTTTGAAACTGAAAACATCCAAAGTGTCCTCATCACAGTCCTCCCAAACATCCACATTGCCCCATTTGTACTTTATTATTCCATTTTCCTCAACAAAGTTCCCACCATGATGTATAAATAAAGTTAAGTACTGCACCAAGAATAAATAAATCAACTCTACAATGAACCACAACTATAATAAATGCATTTTAAAACACGTACCAACCAAGGATAAGAGACTCAGTGACATCTTTAAACGCATACATATTTAGACCTCTTGCAATCAGACACAAAAAAAAAAGACAGACTTGAGGACCACAACCATTTTATTAGTAACAGTACCAGTCAGCAATCAGAGACAAGGACCACAACTATTTTATATATTAAAGACAAATTGGGACCACACGAAAAGCACTCTTCCAATAAACAAACATTATCCTTCAACAAAGTCAAAAATTTCATTCCCAATGTTTGCATAAAAAATTACCCCCAATTTTCCAACATTCCAAAAAACCCTAACCTACACAAACCCCATGAAAATGTCAACAAAACACACAAAATTTCATGCTTCAAATGGGCCCATATACCTGTTCCATGTCGATTACAATATCAGCAACAGCCCACCACTTCTCCAGAACTGCTTTCTTTTCCCCCTTTCCAAAAGCAGATATAACAATGCAACCGCCAATCCAAAATTTTTGTTTTCCCTCCAAGGATTTGTTCAACGTTTAAATCCATGTGTCATATAAAACGACTGCGTTTAGATGTCCACCTGACTGGTCACGTTGTCATTTAACGTCAACTAACGTTACACATCAACAAATCGTCAGTTGCAGTTGACCTCAGGGACTAACACCAATCACGGTTTAAAAAGTCAAGGACAAAATAGTTAATTTAATTATCTCAGGGACTAATATGAAACTCAATAACAATCTCAAAAAATAAAGTGACAGTTTACTCTTGTTAATATATAAAAATTATTAAATAAATTAGATAATGTGCTGTCAATTTAATAATTATAGAGAATCATTCAAATTAAATGATATATATATATATATATATATAATTTTATTAAATACAATTTTAAATAAAAATATTAGAAGAACAAACTTCACTACAATATAGATGTTCTTCATTTAAATAGAATTGCTTCATGGTAAATATCTATTGATTGGATATTTGTTTATCTAGAAAAAAAATAAAATTATTCAATCTAAAAAATTAATTGTATTATTAGAAATATTTGTTAACTTTTTAATTTATTCTTTATTTATTTTTCTATATAAATAAAAAATATTAATAAAAACAATTAATATTATCTTAAAATTATATATATATATATATATAAACTAATAAATATAATTTTTAATAAATAAATAAAAATGAAAATAATATATATCTTCAAGGATTACTTGATTTTATAACCAATATAAACTTGAACTAAAATGTTCTATTTTGATCTAACCTTAATATAGTTTCTCCTTTCTTATATTGAGTCATTGACTAATTTTATCGGTAACCATGATTGAATCATCAGGCACAAATTAACGATAAAACTTTGATGGTGAGAGCATAGACTTTTTTTCATCGCATTTTCTTTATATTATTCATTAATTTTTTTAATATGTTAATCTTTTTGAGAACTAATAAGATTAATAAAAATTTAAAATTATTTTAACATAACTTAGAAATAATAAAAACTAATTTAAAGGTTTTTTCTAAATAAAATAATCATAAATTTGTTCCCATAAACATAAACTGTCTAATATAAAAATTGAATTATCAATATAAACATTATGAATCTATGTGAATTATAAAATTATTATAATAATAATAATAATATTTTACAATTATAATATATATATCAACTTTTTATATTGGCAAAATTAATTTTCAATTTAATACATCATACTATATATATATATTCAGTTTTTATATTGATAATCATTAATTCTGTCTATTTATTTTTAAGATTTCATGTGAATTGTTATAATTTTTAACAAATAATTTCTCCTATGTAAACTATTTTTGCTCTAAAAGGGAATACGAAATTTCGAAATACACATTGACTCAAAAGTTCAAGATCAAAGTCAAATTTACATTTGCAAAATTGTGTTAGATTAAGCACGTCCATAAGTTATGTTAGGAGTGGGTAGCCGTCCCAATCCGAACAATCTAACGGTTCAAGATCAGATATTAGACAAGACGGATTAACGTCAGATTTTGTAGATAAAAATAAATGGATAAAGGTAATTTTAATTGGTGGAGATCAGATGATGAGTTTTTTATTCAGACTTATTCAATAACTATATTATTATATTAATAATTATTATTATTCTTCCTCAAATCTTAACATTTCATTTTATCTTTTTTACATGTTTCAAATTAAGTAATTTAAATAAATAAAAATGTGAAACCTAATTGATTATATTACGTTGGTTTAATTGTGTGTGGGTTTTAATATTTTCTTCTATCTGTCATTTTTTTAGGCTTCTTATGTTGAATATAAATGTTGTTTTCTTTGTTAATACGAAAATTTATTCTCTCATTTTCTGTTTGGAATAATTTTTTCTAATGTTATCTCAGATTGTGTGATTTTTTTTTTTATATAAAAGTGTTTCTTTAACTTTCATTGTTGTTGATAAGGTTTTGTTGGTTTGAAATTTATTTAGTATGACTTAAAATTTATATTTCATTTTTTTTTACCTTCATTGTTAGAATTCTATATTTAGAGTTAGAATTTGTTGTTATTAAAAAAAATTTTAAACCTCAATTTTTTTTCATCTATCCACCATTAAAAATAAAAATAGAATAATATAAAAGTAACCAAGATTTTAAACTTGTCTGTAATTTTATTTTGAAAAAAAATTTGCTTAATTTTTATTAAATGATTTTTGTAATTAACGAATTCTTTTTTTAGTTTAGAGTTGAATCCATTGAATTTAGTCCAACTAGTATGTCAAAAAAATCTTAAAAATTATGTTTTGACAATTTTTTTTTTACTCAACATTACATATTCTAAACTAAAAAAAATGGATCCTACAATTGATATTTGCTTAATTCAAAATTCGATTAAACTGACTCTTTCATCAGACCAAAATTGAGGTAGGCTAACGGAATCTTAAGTTACACATAGAGACAAAATTTCATTTCAAATATACCTCTATCTATGCGCTTACTAATTGATATCACGTGTTCGAAAATGATGAGAATAATAACTCTATCGTAGAGATAAAATAGCTTTACAAAACATTAGAATAAAAAAATAAGATCACCGCATCTTTTATTTTTTTGTAGTTGTGTATGAACAACGATACCTGCAATGTGATTAAATAACTATTTATCTTTACATCAAAATGTTTCTATAAAGAATTTAATCTACCTTTTTTATCACCTGAATTTACCAAAGCAAATTCATTTACACTTTTTGACATTGAAAAATGCTTGCTCCTAGTTGCACCGTGAACTGAAAAGGAGGATGTGGTTGGGTCAAAGAACAATTACATCTTCAAAAAAGAGGGGCTGCATGGCTATCTCGTTGACAGAAAACATGCATTCACATGAAGACGGTGCAAGCATTTAACACATAATTAGTAATTGAGTCGTGAAAATTGTACTATTGCATATGAATTTATAAATATTTGTAAAGGGTGAAAAACTAAAAATTTAAAATATAAAAAATCCTTCTGTTAAGAATAAAAATATATTAAAATCTAAAATATCAATATTTGAGTGTAAAAATATTAAAAATTGAACTAATTAATAAAATAAATATTTCATGTGATGGAAGAAATTTAAGTATTGATTAAAATAATTAATAAATGATTTGTGTGTAATGAAAATATTGGTACAGGATTAAGGGTTCACTTCAATTCTATATAACAGTGTAATATTATTTTTATTAGTTTGTATTTTAATTTTAATTTTGTTATTTTTATAAATATGTAGTTTTTATAATAATTCTGTAACCTTTAAATCAGTTGTCATAGAAATAATTTAAAATTACATAATGATAATGAAACTTGTAAGAATTTTATTATGAAAATCACATACTTAAAAATGTTATAAAATGTGTCTTGCAAAATATTAATTCATAAAAACAAGATTGAAAATTCTCCTGCGGTAAAGTGACCCTGTTTGTTTCAACAGTGACGTGGGTATGATCCTTGTTTGCATTTACGGTCACAGAATTGATTAATAATGGAAAACCAAACTGTGCCAGCGCCAAGTTGAGATTCCTAATGTCTGCGCCGAAACGAAACCATTGATATGTTTTTAAAAAACAGGTAATGATACATGTATGATGTGCCAAAAATTATAATTATATTCGGCGCTGTAACAAAATATTGATATATTTTTAAATGGTTAAATATATTTTTATTATTTTAAAATATTTTTTAATTTTTTTTATTATAATATAATATTAACATCTAATTATATTAAATTAAAGTACATTAATTATTAGAGAATTATAATTAAGATAGCTTAAAAAATATCAAAATTTTTTCTATTAATGTTTTATTTAATTTGAATTAAATAAAAAAATTTAAAATTGAATAATAAGAATAAAATTGATTATATTTTAAAAAAATTAAAAATAGATTTAACTTTATTAAATTGTAGGTTTATATATAAATGATATAAAAAAGATATATGCCTTTTAAAAAATAAATACATGCTCTACTTGTACATTGAAAAAGTAAATTTAATTATAATAGTGATTTAAATGTTACATTTAAGAAAATAGATGATACGTGTTTTTTTTAATTTTACAATAAAAAATTTTAACTACTTGATTAAAAGTATAAATATATATATTTTTTAAGTTTTAATTTTATCATTTTCATATTATATAAAAAATATCAAATATATATATCTAAGACATCATAAAAATACAAAAAATAAATTTTTATTAATTATATGGTATAATTTATTAAGACATCATAGAAATATAATAAATAAATTTTTATAAAATTTCTATTAATTATATGGTATAATTTATTTTATGAGTTTGTAAAAATATTTTGACATATGCCTTCACTTTTATAGAATTTAAATTTAAACATATTTAAATTTAATTTTTTATGACATGCAAAATATTTATAAATATTGTTAATCTTCACTTTATCTATTTTACCAACAAATTTATAACATAGTTTTAATTATAATATTCATATTTATTCTTAAATACATCATATAACAATAAAATTTTTATTTATATTATCTTATCTTGTACATTATGTATAGTTGGTACTTTTGAGAGTGTTGAAGAATTAATTGAAATTATTTTAAATCACTGGGCCGGTAAAAGAAAACCTTGTTTATAATATCACAGAAAATATATAAAGTTTATATTACACTTTTACGTAAATATAAATATAAAAATATTTTTTTATATATTTTTAAAAATCAAAATTATTTTAAGTTGTGGTTTTTAATTTAGGATAAGTTTCATTTTAATAAAAATTTAATACTTTTAGCAAGTTTATTTTTTATATTTATCAAATATTTTATTTTTTAATTAATAAATTAATACCATATCATAAATAAAAAATAATTATTTTAAAAAAATAGTTTGACATTTTATTTATACTTTACCAATAAAGTTTTATTTATTAACTAAAAAAGTAAAATAGTATCCCATTTTTAATACAAATAAAAACTAATTGATCCAATTGAAACTATAGAATATTAAGTTAGATTGATTTAGTTTTAATATTATCTAAATTAAAATTACCATTTTTACTAACGATCAAATTAGTTATTTTTTTTTCCTTGAAATCAATTGAAATTTAACTGCAAATATAACATATCATTAGTATAAAAAAATATAGCATATCATTAATGAAATAGAATTAGCGTATTGTCTATCCATTATATGAATATTTTTTTAAAATTTTAAAAAATTATTACTAATAATAATAATTATGTGATATTATTTTAAAAATTAAAAAAATAAACATGCACCACATATTTTTTTTACCAATATGATATATTAAATTTTAAAATGATTTTTAAATTTTAAATAATTAACACTATAATAATAATTAGATTTTTTGGTTACAATAACAGTAACATTTGGCTTCTATGCAAAAAAACATTTTAAAATTTACTATAATATGTCCATATTTACAAATTAAATTAAAAATTATAACTAAAAAAATTAAACTCTTAACATAAGAAAAGGTATGTTTCTTAATGATGATAAATATAATTTTTAAAATGTTATTATTTAAATATAATAACTAATTTAATATGTAGACATAAATTATAATAATATTAAAACATTTATTTATTTATTTAAGTCTAAATTCATCATTAAGATAAATATTAATGAAGTCAACATAAAAAATGTATAAAATAAAAAAAATTGTTTCTTTACTGCAATTTGCAAATCTTGCCTTAAATAAGGAGAATACTAAGTATATAAATATAAATTAAAAAAAATATCTTATAAATTAATTTTTAAAATGAAATTAAGTTTATATTTTATTTTTAATATAAAAAGTGAATTACAAATTTTACATTAAACAAAAGTTATACAAATATAAACTAAAAGCAATCCTCGTCTTACAAATCAATTTTTATGGTTAAATTAGAGTTATATATAATTTTTAACAAAAATATTTAATATTTTAAAATTTTATCAACAGTTATTTTCCGATAAATTAATAAACACTCCACGTATTAAAATTAAAAAACTAAGATTTTAATATCGTTTATATATATGTACAATATTAACATTTTATAAGATATTTTACTAATATATATTTTTATGATACATACATGCTTTTTACTAATTTCTAAAAAAATATAATTTAATTATTATTCAAATAATTAATGTTAGAAAATATAATAATATATAAGATTGTTTGTATTTTATATTAATATAGATATAGAATTGTTATTATATTGTTTTTGAAATTTATAAAATTTAAAATAACTAAATTTATAACTTGTTTTATTATTTAATTTTGTATGAAGTGAAATTTAGAAATATTTGAATTTAAAAAGAGGATAAAATATTTAAAATTTTAATATAAGATCGCATCGGTTTTAAAAATGTATTTAATACATAAAAAATAACTGTTATTCTCAAATAAATATTTAAATAACATAACTTCGATACCAAATTTACTTTCGTATGGTAGAAGTTTCAGATTAAAAATAAACTGAATTATTTATTTAATATTTTAATTTTAATTTTACTGTAACATTAAAATAAATGGATGTTGTTGTTGTGTATTAATATATTATTTATTTTTTAAATTTAATGGTAATAAGTGAACGGAACATCTTCAAATATATACAAAGTGTTATGCCAAAGGTTTTTTATTGGATTTTTATTATTATGTCAACATGTTATTAACCTTATATATTTAATAAATTTTAAGTTTAAGGTAAAATTATATTTATATTTATATTAAAATTAATAATTATAGTTAGTATATTTAATTAAAGTTTTATAATTTTCTTTTATATTATCATATTTTTAAATTTTTGTTATAATATAAAAAATGATGAATTCTTATATTAAATTATTCTAAAAAATAATGTTATTTTTAAATAAATATTTAAATAACATAATCTTGACACAAAAGTAACTTGCGTATGGCAGAGGCTTTAGATTAAAAATAAACTGGATTATTTATTTAATATTTTAATTTTAATTTTACTGTAACATTAAATAAATGGATGTTGTTGTTGTGTATTAATATATTATTTATTTTTTAAATTTAATGGTAATAAGTGAACGGAACATCTTCAAATATATACAAATGTTATGCAAAAGGTTTTTTATTGGATTTTTATTATTATATCTCAACATGTTATTAACTTTATATATTTAATAAATTTTAAGTTTAAGGTAAAATTATCTTTATATTTATATTTTATTAAAATTAATAATTATAGTTAGTATTTTTAATTAATGCTTTATATTTCTCTTTAATATTATCATATTTTTTAATTTTATTTTTTTATATAATATAAAATTCTGAATTTCATGTTAAATTATTTTAATTTATAACTCTTTATCATTAAATCAATTTTAATGATTTATTTTAAATCTCATTTAAACGGTTGGTTTGTATTTAAATTACTTATACAATTTTTTAGTTTATGGACAGTTATAGTAATATCTATTTATTTATAAAATTTACCTTACCATTATATTTTTAAATAGAATATATTTAAGTTTTTTGAATGTATAAAAGTGAAAAAAAATAAAAATTCTTTATTTAATAATAAATAAATAAAAGAAAATAATATTATTTTTATTTTTTGAACGATTAAATTTTTATATCTTTTAATACGATAAACATCCAGATAAATGCATATATTTATTATTTTAACAAATTAAATTCTCTTTCTCTTTTAAAAATAATAATAAAAAAAATAAATATGCATAAGGATATTCATAATGAATACTCACATATACATAAAATAGATAAAAATAAATATTATAGTATTCATTTGTGCATATTTATATATTTATAAAATATTAAATATATTTAAAATGTTATTATTTTACCATTTTATAATAAGATTAGTTTAGTTTTATAGTAATATTTTTGACATGCTAATTACAGTTAATTTATATAATTTTAATTTATATTATATTACATTATATAATATTATCTTTTTATTGTTTTAATTTTTTAAACATTTATAACTATTTATGAATATCTATTATCAAATTACCAATATTGATATCCTTGTTTTTTCCTTTTTTTTCTATTTGAATAGTTTTTTTTTTATATAAATCTCACATGATTATACTCTATTAGTTTATTTATTTTTTTAGCCAAACAATGAAAAATATAATTTTTGTTACTCTACAAAACAAGCTCTGTAGATATTAGACAATTAAAAAAAATGGATTTAGATAATTTCTAAAATAAATTCGATGTTATAAGAAAAGATTATGTATGTGTGGATATAATTTTAAAAGAAAAGACAAAGACAATAATGTGCCGAAGCTGATGTTTATCCTTCCCTTCATTTCTCTTTATCTCTAGTAGCAGTCACTTGATGTGTGGACGTGACACAGCACAAGGGCAATATTGACAATAACACATTTTCAAGATTGAGATTGAGATTCACACACATAAAATGGAGAATTGAAACAATAAAAAGGTAGGACTAAAAATGGATTAACAAATAGAAAAATTCGTGACGATAATGTTCTGAATAGCTAATTTTAGTTTTAGATAATTCAATTCCATATTCTTCATATATGGATCAACTTTAGTAGTATTGTGACTATTTTTTATTTTTTAAAACAACCCAATCCCAAGACTATATTTGACTCAGTTCAACAGATTTATTTTAATAATTTATTGAGAGAAAGACGAATGTGATTGCTAGAACAATAAAACTAACAAGTTCATTTTATGTTTTACCATTATTATTATTATTTAAAATAATCGTATTGATTGGGACAAACAACTTTCGGAAACTGTCATCATCTTTGAGACTTTGACAAAGTGAACTGATTAATGTAATGCAAATTATATAAGTAATTATTCTTTTAAAATAATAATTGAAACATCTCTTTCATTTTTATTTTATATATGGTTTCTTTCTCAAAATTACTACTGGTAGAATAATTTAACATATAATTTGTTGATGCAAATTATTACTATTGTTATTATTGTTTTACGGTTATTATAAAAATTTATTATTTCTATAATGTTCTAAAATTTGATAATAAAAAGGACACTGAACGTAGATTTTAAAAAGAAAACAAAATTTTACAGAAAATTTATATTATTAAACTCGAGAAAATTGAAACTATATATACAAGTGACAATGATCAATAAAATCTTACAAAGTTTGCAGAAAGTCTCAAATCATTACTATTTATTTATCTGACTTTCAATTATATTGATTTTTACTATGTGTCTCAATTTTTCTGTACGAATGGGGTGAGAACCACTTGAGTGGTTCTGATTGATCGTAGGGAAACAGATTGTTCAGAACCTTTGGATGAAAAGATCTACAGATGACAAAAATACTGAAGCATGAGCGAGTACGTTTGCACGACAGATGCAATTAATAAAAAATATTTTATATCGCATTAAATGTGTTCGTTAAGAAATCATCTATTTTATGTACTATTTATTTATTTATTTATTTATTTGTAAATATATTCTTACACCATGTAAGAGTCCACATAATTTGCTTCAAGAGAATAATTTTTTTATGGAAGGAACTTTTGCTTTTAACAAAAAGGTGCTAGAAGAAAAAGCTATATATACAATTTTGTGTAGTTAATCCTAAGAAAACTTAATTAGTTAATATTTCCTGCATTTTACGAGTATACATAAAAATTAAAAAATAACTTATTAATAATTTTTTTTATTTCAATGACAATTTCACAAATATCTAATTATACTTATGTCGGTTGAAAAATTTTAAGTATTGATTCAAATAACTTAATTTTTTTTTAGAAATTAATTAAGGAAAACAAATATGAATTAGATTTGATATAAATATGCATAAACCATGCATGTATCATAACAAAAGGAAGATATGATGGCATAGACAGAGCATATGAGTTTGAGGATCTCCAATTTTTAAGAATAAAAAATTTAGATTTAAATTGTAATAGAAAATTAGATGTTGTCAAATTAAAATATTAATAATAATTATAAGGAGGAAATTTTAGAAAATATTTATATTTTGTTTGTTTCGATAAAATTAAAAAAAATTATTTTTAAGATTTATATAAATTTTATTTTTCTACATATGTTTGTTTGCATTTTGTCAAATATGGAAGCAAAAAATTAAGTTTCATAAAATTTATGAAAATTATTTTTCTTTAAAAGAAGAGAAAATGAAAAAGAATTAATTTTTTATTTATTATTTATTTTAAATTATTAAATAATTTTTAAAATTAAATATTAAATATTATATCAATAAAAAATATAATAGAAAAATTATTTTTTAAAATTAAAATTTATTTTTTAAAAATTTATATAAACAAAAAAATATACTATTAATATATTTTTTTAATATTTTTTACTATTTTATCCAAAAAATTTATTTATTTTATTTTATTTTATTTTTATTTTAATTCTTATTCTCTTATTTTTTTTTAATTTTCATATTATTCAAACGAAGTATTAAAAAAAATGATACACACCAAAAGTCAAGAAAAGTGACAAGTAGAAAAGAAGTATGAAGCAGAAAAAAAAAAAACCACTCAATTGAAAGATAAACGTATGAACTAGATATCAAGAAATAGACCACGTTATAATCAAATCAAGGTTATTCATTTATAGACTCAAGGAATTATTATACAAAAAAAAAAAAACAAAAATGACAAATTGATGAGATTTATTCTTAATTCCTCAAATCTTAGTCTTCGCAACCCTTAAACAGAGAGGAGAGAGTGTGCTGCGGGTTAGAAAGTTTTTTTTTTTTACCCTTAAAAGTCATTCAATCAACTTAGGAAAGAAATTTACATCAATTGACATGAGTTCATAATGTTTAAATGCACATGTCGTTGATCACTTGTAATCAACGTAGTCTTGAACGTTTAGATGCATTTTTAGTTAATTAAATGTATATTAGATGACAAGTAAGTTGATATAACATGAATAGTGGAGGTTCATGTATCAGTTGAAGATGTTTTAAAAATAATAGAAAAAGTTGTTACCTTTGTTAAAAATTTTAAGTAATAAAGATGATACTGCCATACTATTTTAATGTTTAATGTTTAAGAATCTTAACGAAGTAATAAAAAGGAAAATTGTGTATACTATAATTATTATATAAGTATTTATACATTGATTATCATCATAAAAAATTATTTTAATTTTTAATTTTTTATTATTCAATTAATTCTAATAATTTTATATTCTTTGATAGAAAACATTTGGATTTTAGAAAATTTTTAATTGGGATATGAATGGATCATTTGGTTTCAATTAAAAATTGGTTCAACCGTTTTTTTAATTTTTAAATCCACTTAATTAAGTACAATATGAAATTGAATCTCTAACTCATACATAGAAAAAGTAGGGATTCTTAAGTCAATTTTTTGGTTACAATAAATCGATACTAAAATAAAGGTTAATTATGTAGACATCCTTTTAAGGTCCGTGATAATTACACCAAGACTATTGCATGTTAAAATCTTGTTTTGTTATCTTAAAAGGAATATATATATTATAAAAAAGAAAAAAAATAAACACATTTAAAAATAAATAAAAGATATTAAATGCATAAAAATAATATATAAGATAAATGATTGTAAGTAGAATTTTTAAATTAAGGAAAGTCAAGTCAACCTCTACCAATATTATGAGTAGAATTATTTCAATAAATAGAGAAATGATATTTGTACTTCTATACATTTTACATCTGGATTGAATGATTGAAAATTAAAAAAAAAAAAATACCCAATAGTACTCAGACAGCTGAAAATCATTTTCACAAAAAAATAATGGGATAATGCTATTCTCACTTACGCTATATATAGGGTTGCATCTTAGCCATTAATTTGTTAATTATTTTTATAATTATTAATTATATATGTAATTGTTTAATTATTTTGTCTACATCATTAATTATATAATAATTTATTAATTATATTTTATTAATAGATTAATAATTATATTTTTATTTATAATTTATGTCAAATAATGAATTATATTTTTTATTTTGTTAATTATAATTACAATTTTTAAAATTGATCGGTTATTAAATTAATCAAATGATTGATTTAAGGTTAATTAAATCGATATTAATTAAACATTATTTTTAAAACATATAATATATATTATATTAAAATATATAATAATAATAAAACATATTAAAATTATAATTTTACATGATTATAAATTAAAAAAATTATATATTTTTTAATTTAAATTATATAAATAAAATAAAATATTTTTTTTAATATTTAAAAAATTTTATTTTATATGAAATTAATTTAACTAATTTACTGGTAATTTTTTATTAAAATAATTTTATGATTTAATTAATAAAAAAATCGATTTTAATCTGATTTTCAAAACCTATAGTTATAATAAACTTGAACTGCATCGTTATTTATAATATAAAAAAATGATAATAATCAATTGTAAAATTATTAATCGATTGAAATATATTTAGACGAATGCTGGAGTTGTCTAAGAATCATTTTCCAAAATAATGGTAGGGTCCATTCTTTAATTAGTTCCACGGTCGCTCCATAGAAACTTTGGGAGGAGCAAGCAGGCCGCTACTCACGCGTTTCCATGTACAAAATCATATACATAGATCCACTTCCCACTTGCCACTATGATACCAAAATAATGATCTTCTAATAAAGTGACAAACAAGAAAATAAAATTCAAACACTGAATAAGTGTAGCTAGCCCGTCCATAACCTTAACATAAAAAATAATAAATATATTTTTAAATATTATTTATACACTAATATATTTCATGTTTTTATATCTTATCTTTTATTATAGTGTATATTACATTCTATTTTTTTTATCTCTCTTTTTATATTTTAATATATCTAAAATAGAATGTACAAATATCATATTTCGTGGTAAATTATCTCCCAGATCCGAAAAGTGACCTTATAGACATTTTCAAAATATTTGTTTAAATAAAAAATATATATTTAGGTGTATAAGCAATTTAAATGATAAGAAATATAATAGAATAAAAAATAAAAAATAAATATATATTAAAATAAAAATACAATTAAGAATTATAAACGATGAATTATTTAAATATTTTTTATATTTTAAATTATTTAAAGTAGATTAAATTACATGATTGAAGATGAGATAAGTATAAAAAAGGTGGAGGGCGTCGTCCGTTGAAATTAAGGAATGTAATAATTGTAAAATATAAAAAAAATGATTGGAAAGCTTTTAAAAGACCTCAACTAGCAGTGATTGATTTTATATAATATAATATATTTAGATACCGAATAGCACCAATTGACGAATAGAGAAGAATCTGAATCAAGTTCAACCAAGTCTGAAACCATCATCACACCAGCTGGGCATTGGTAAAGTGGAGGGCCAAACGCATGGGAAGTCCAAGCCTTATTTATTGGCATTAACTTCCAAATCAAATGCAAGAAAATAGAGAAAGTATATCTAAATTCTTCAAAACCTGAACCATCCAAAAACAACCACTCTCTAACACCACACCATGAGCTCTGACCCAGAGAAGCCAGTTTCAAGCCAAGACGTGGATGAAGATGAAGTGTCTCCCATTGAGGAGGTTCGGTTAACCGTTACAAACACTGACGACCCGACCCAACCCGTATGGACCTTCCGAATGTGGTTTTTGGGCCTTATCTCATGCTCCCTATTGTCCTTCCTCAACCAGTTCTTCGCTTACCGCACGGAGCCTCTTATCATTACTCAGATTACTGTTCAGGTCGCTACTCTCCCAATCGGTCACTTCATGGCCGCGATTCTACCCACCACCAAGTTCACAATCCCCGGGTTCGGGTCGAAGCGGTTCTCGTTCAACCCGGGCCCGTTTAACATGAAAGAGCATGTGCTGATTACCATATTCGCTAATGCCGGAAGCGCATTCGGATCCGGGTCACCCTACGCCGTCGGTATCGTCAACATCATCAAAGCCTTTTACGGACGCAGCATCTCCTTCATCGCTTCCTGGCTTCTCATTATTACAACTCAGGTTAGATACGAGTCACCGCTCGCTCACCGCTAGTAGCCTATTACCTTCTCACTCATCAATCATTATCATTATTTTTATTTTTTTCTCTTTCATTATCTTTCAAGCAATACTATAAATAGAATATATATTAATAATCCATGCCACTCTCACGTTATTTTACTTATACTTTGATAACTTTTTCCCCTCTTTTTCCACTTTATTCTATTTTTTGCTCACTCTGGCCTTTTGTTCTATCTTCTAGTTATTAAAATCTTTATTTTTATCAATGGCACGAATCTTAATGCTTCCTAATCATGTTTATTTTTATTGAAACTTTTTGTTTTTGAGGTGGATTATTGAAAATTACTAATAGTTTCCGTTTGTATTAGAATAATTATATTTTTATAATTATCATATTGTATAAAATAGCATATAATTAGACCAGTTTCTAGTTTATAATAAATATTATAGTTTTTCTATAGTGTATTTAAATATACATGACAAAAAATTATGTATAATATTTTTTTTATGAAAATCATATTATTCAATATATTTAAAAATTTATTATTTATTAATTTTTTTACTATGTACCTTTAAGCAGAAAAATTGTATAAGTTATCCTAATTATTGAGGACTTCCAAATTGCTACTCTTAATTATGGAGGTGTTGTTTTTTTGCATATTTTTTGAAGTTTTATCATTAAGAGAATAAGATGAATGAACAAATACAATCAACAAATATATTAGATCCAAAATTCATAGGTCCTAATGCTATTTGTATTTTTTATTGTAATTGACGATTATGAATGGAACTCCAATTCATGCCTTCATCATCGTGTGTCTGCAGGTGCTAGGATACGGATGGGCCGGGTTACTGAGGAAGTACGTGGTCGAACCGGCCCATATGTGGTGGCCCGGCACCCTCGTCCAAGTCTCACTTTTCCGGTAAGCCAATAAAAATGAAGGATTAACTCTTTTAATCATAACCACTGTTTACTTTCAGTCCACCTCTATTGAATTTTCATTCTTGAAAAACTGGATAATTTCTAAATGTATTCTTCTTTGCATAAAATTATGTATTTTTCTTATAGGATTTTATATTAAATCAATATTTTTTTCCAATCAAATTTTTTTTTAGTTTTCTTAGTTATTTTGATCGATAACTTCAGTTTTTTTTTTATCAACATTGAGTGAAATGAATTATTTATAAATTATTATTAAAATAATATTTTACCAGTTATATTATTCTTAATTTTTTAAAATTAAAAGTTTTAAATGCCTTTTTTAGCAAAACAAATTTTCTTTTAAAACTTTTGAATTTATATTTGTTCACGTTTCATTTCAACGTCTGGACAATGATGCGTAGGATACTGGCTGGTAGAATATTTTTGAAATATGCATGTTCTTTCCATCCATCCTTGGACACAGTAAATAAATGTTTATAGATAGTGGATAAGGATAAATTTAAAACAAAAAAAAAAAGAGTTTATTAAAACCTCCCTAATATAAAGTTACCCCAACATTAAGGATGATTAATTAAATTTAGATTCAATTTGGGTCAAGTCCAGTAACAAAACAGCAACCTTGATAAAGCCTAGGAGACAAAGAAATAACAGGTGGGTCTCATTTATCAATAAAGATATTGTCCGCAGAACCTAATCTTTATTAGGAAAAAACTTTTCATACATAAGATAGTAGTCTAGACGCTCATCTACCTCTAGATATAAATTGTTGAATTTTTTTTCTATTTTTTAAAAAATTTATTTACTGTTGAATAAGAGATATAGATAAATAAAAGTTATTATTTGTACGTGGAAAAATGGTTACTTTCTTCGCTATGTATCCTCATATGTAGGCGCTTAAATTGAGGAGGAAAACTTGGAAAAGATGTAGTTAATGCTTTTGTATTAGTGGAAATAAAGACACTGAGCTGGCCCATATAAGAATAAGATTCAGTCTGACTAAGTCACAGTTGACTTTAAAAACTGCAAGATCGTTAATATCAAGCATTTAAGTTTGCTTCTGTATTTTAACCTCAAATAAATAAATAAATAAAAATCTTTCAAATCAATTAGGCTTGACCAGCAATGAGGAAACGACTTTTGAACTAGGAAGGTCCACGCTAAGAAGCAGCTGCATGTGACCCATAATACTATTGCTAGTTTCGTATTCCATTTGAACTTATTATTTTTTCCTAAGTCTCATCAATTATAATTGACCTTTTCTTTGAAAAAAAATTGACAAGATTATTATTATTATTATTATTATTATTATATTCTGACAAACTGGCAACCCTTTTATGGAAGTTTAGTACAGACAGACTTGTAAAGAAGGTAGATATTTGATCCATGGGTTTGTAACTTTATGAGCTGTGTTGTATGTTGTGAGATAGCAACATTAAAATTAACAGTGGGAAATCAAGGATGCAACAAATGAAAACAGGTGTAAGAGTACTAGAGTAGTTACTAATGCATCTAATACCCGAGGTAGCAATAAAGAGTTTCACATGCAACCACATTGTATGCAGTTTCTGCTTTGATGTACTTCTGAGCAATATACTTACATGCAAAAGTTATTGATATGCAGAGCATTGCATGAGAAAGATGATAACCGACTTTCACGGGCAAAGTTTTTCTTTATTGCACTAGTATGCAGTTTTACGTGGTATGTTATCCCTGGATACTTCTTTACAACGCTGACAAACATATCATGGGTGTGTTGGATATTCTCCAAGTCAGTGACAGCCCAGCAAATAGGCTCAGGCATGAAAGGATTAGGACTTGGAGCACTAACACTTGATTGGGCTGCTGTGGCATCATTCTTGTTCAGCCCTCTTATCTCACCTTTCTTTGCCATTGTCAATGTTTTTGTTGGCTATGCATTCGTAGTCTATGTTGTGATTCCCATAGCATACTGGGGCCTAAATGTGTACAATGCCAATAGGTTTCCCATTTTCTCCTCACACTTGTTCACATCCCAAGGTCAAAAATACAACATATCTGCTATTGTGAACAACAATTTTGAGCTAGATGTTGCAGAGTATGAAAAGCAAGGTCGAATTCATCTAAGTGTGTTTTTTTCTCTCACCTACGGCTTTGGATTTGCCACCATAGCATCCACCCTTACACATGTCGTTTGCTTCTATGGAAGGTATGGTTACTCTAATTATTTTCAATTTCTTGCCGTTTAATTTGACATGATAATAGTAAAGGAGAATCTTGAGTAAGAGATTTGATGTTATTTAGTTTGAAATTCTGGAACAAACACATGCAGCAGTATGTTCTAAATTCTGTATTGCTTTGGTTGTCAAAAGTTTTATATAATTTATATGATGTGAAGGTGCTTTACAGTTGCATATTGTGCAAACTAATGAATATCTGACATTTGAATAATAATTCTCAGAATTCTAGACAATTTACTCATATAAGCAACAGTTTTAGAAATTTTATGCTTTACAGGATAACTTAAAAATTTGTGTTAAAAGATAGATGGAATTAAAACAATGATGATGCTTCCACTATTTTCTTAAGAATTCATTTGCAATATCTCAAGATGTCACTCCATGACACAGCTGAAGCTGCAAATGAAACATTATTACAGCAAAAGGAACTTACTTCAATTCACTTTGGAAATTAAATTTTTATGGAATTAGTCAAAAAGTTGTATGTTTTGATGTATAACTAAATATGCAGGGAGATTATGGAACGTTACCGTGCTTCTTCCAAGGGCAAAGAAGATGTCCACACAAGATTGATGAAAAGATACAAAGACATACCTTCTTGGTGGTTTCATTCATTGCTGGGTGTGACACTTATGGTTTCTCTCGTACTATGCATCTTTCTAAATAAACAGGTTCAGATGCCGTGGTGGGGACTTCTCTTTGCTGGAGTCCTAGCTTTTGGATTTACCCTCCCAATTAGCATCATCACTGCCACCACAAACCAGGTTAGAATCTTGCAACTTTTATGTGATGACATACTTTAAAGGACTAGGGGTGGTATTGATCGAGCTCCTAGCCAATAGGTCATAAGAGTTCTAATATATTTCGAATACTAACTATGCTAAAACCTTAAGCTGTTAACTGGATATGATTGATTTTATATCTAACATTTATCTACAAAAATGGTATGAAAAATATACGTTTTAATCTGATGAAATTGTTTCCTATCTGAATTGGCGTGGACCTCTCAGAAATTTCATCTTCTCATGTGTCTTATGACAGATAAAATTAGATAGTGATATCTTCTTAAATAATACTCAAAATGCTTTATCAGTGATTACTTCCAAATCTAAAGTACTCTATTCACGGAACCAAAACATCTCAAGTTTTGACTACATCTCTCTTATGCTCTGCGTTCAGACTCCAGGATTGAATATCATCACCGAGTATGTCTTTGGTCTCATTTACCCTGGAAGACCAATAGCAAATGTATGCTTCAAAACCTATGGTTACATTAGCATGGCACAGGCTGTCTCCTTCCTCAGTGATTTCAAGCTTGGGCACTACATGAAAATCCCTCCAAGATCAATGTTCTTAGTTCAGGTATATTCTTAAAGCACAAGCCCTCTCCTCTTCCCTCAAATTTTGTAGGGTTCATATGCTAATTATTTACTTAATATGATCAAATAAAGAAAAATAAATGAAAATTTCATAATTCATATGATACAAAATTAATTCTATCAGATATGATTTTAATTTTATTTTGCAAAGCTTTATAATAATACAACAGCAATTTTTAATGCCTAATCCTTTTGTCACACGCATAAAAACAGCTCACCTTATATGCTGATAGTGATAATACACTTAATCTATAGTCTCTGATGCATTCAATTTGTTCACAAATGTATATATAGTTCATAGGTACAATGCTTGCTGGAACCATCAACATTGGTGTGGCATGGTGGTTGCTGAACTCTATCAAGAATATATGTCATGATGATGTCCTTCCTGCAGACAGTCCATGGACATGCCCGGGTGACCGTGTGTTCTTTGATGCATCAGTTATTTGGGGTCTGGTGGGACCAAGGCGTATCTTTGGTTCTCAAGGAAACTACAGTGCAATGAACTGGTGTTTCCTTGGAGGAGCATTAGGACCCATAATTGTTTGGCTATTGCATAAAGCATTTCCCAAACAGTCATGGATTCCCCTAATCAACCTTCCAGTTCTTCTGGGAGCAACTGGAGCGATGCCACCAGCAACACCATTGAACTACAATGCTTGGATTTTCGTTGGAACAATTTTCAACTTCTTTATCTTCCGTTACAGAAAGAAGTGGTGGCAGAGGTACAACTATGTTCTATCAGCAGCACTTGATAGTGGGGTTGCTTTTATGACTATCTTGCTCTACTTTTCACTGGGTCTGGAAAACAAGAATATTACCTGGTGGGGAACTGGTGGTGAACACTGTCCACTCGCAGCTTGCCCAACAGCAAAGGGCATAAAGGTTGATGGTTGCCCAGCAAACTAGTTATAAGTAGTGATTTTATGCATTTTTAATGGTTTCATTACAATACTACACAACAATAACATGTGTTTTAAAATGCAAAATGTAAAACGTAAACAGTTATATTTTCAAGTAAATAGCTAGCGTTACATCATGGTTTATTACTCTGCTTATTGATGTGCTTTCTTAATGGGGTTCAATAAACTGGACATAGGAGAAAAATGGTGGCGTTCAAGCCATATTCAACCGAACCTCTTATTATTAATTTGAGTCTGCTCTTCAAATTTGGGTCTATGGTTTCAGTTTTACCGTAGAAAATGTTTTACACATACATCACTTGGGAGTTCCATCTTTTCACCTTTCTTTAGGTGGGGAAATAAGGCTATAGTTGTACATCAAACGATATATGGCCGGGTTAAATTAAATGGTGAGTCATACAAATGTGAGATGATATGTGCATAAAGTAATATCAGCATTGTTTATGAGACATCAATGCAATAAGTTGAATTTGGGATAAACAACTACATCCCAAAGTAATTCTATTACTGATATAAAATATCACTTACTCATTTCACAGTTCCCATTTAAATCAATGTTGTTGTAGACATTTACCACTTAGGCAGCGGTATGATATAGAGTGTAATTACATAAATTGACTCTTAATCTGGTCAAGGAAATCTGTATCAGCCAGAACTGCAAACATACACCAATTTTACTCTTTTAACTAAGGAGCTGGTGAAGCAACCTATCTTTTCGAAACAAAAAGTACAAATAAAAAGGGGTAAAAAATTCAAGTGAAAAAGTACCCATTTTACTCCAACATAGCACACGGTGGAGAAGGCAATTGTGTTTAGATTACCTTAAAATTGGACCTTTAATCCACCTTTGATCAAGTTGGCTAAGTCCAGTTTTATGAAAATTTTTATTATTTGGATTATCAAAAATTTTAAAATATTTTTATTTTAATATATATATATATATATATTTATAATTTTTCTAATCATATTTTTTTTTCTCTTTTTCATTTTCTTTCTACTTAAAACATTCTATTTAAAATTAAAGATCCTAATTTTAAAATTAATAGTGGTTATTTTGTAGAAAAATTTGTATAAGTGTCGACAATAATACTGAAGTTGGGGGATTTCATTAATTATATATTGGCCAAAATGGTACCTTTTTTTTAATTTAACTTTTAATTTGTTTTTTTTTATTATTTTAACCTTTTAACTTATTTTTTCGTTTTAATATTCTTTCACTATCACTCCCATCTTTTAATTTAAAGAACGTGTTTCATGTGGTGTTTAAGGCCACCAATTGAGTACAAACTTTGTCATTTTGGATTAAGATATCCCCGTCTTTTTATCTTATCATTGCCCCTGGTGTTAAAGAGAAGAAAAGACAACCACAACTACCATAAGGAGCAGATTATCATGATGTTGAAGAGGTTATTGGGTACCCATGAAGAGAACTCAAAGTTCTTAATGATTGTGGAAAGTGGTGTAGTTTCCAAATAAGGTTTTAGATTTATAGATTGAGAAGTTGAATGTTCTAGGAGAAATATTTAGGTGAACCAAAATTATGGTTTAAAATTTAGATCGGACAGGACGGATTTAACCAGTTGAATTAAGAATTATTATCGAGTAACTAGTTAGTCAATTTAATAAAATGAGTATTACAGAGCTAATAAAAAACTGATTAAACCGATAAACATCAGTTAAATTAGTAAAGATTGATAACCCAATTGTTTAGGCATATGTTTGAGATTAAATAACTATAATATAATTAAGTTCTAAAATTTAAACCTTATCACGTTTTAGTTATTTTATTAAAAAAATTATTATTCCGTTCAATAAAATAACATTCTTTATTGAAAATTCAAATGAAATATTTCATATTATATTAAGCCATATCTCTGTTCAAAATATTATGTGTTGATAAAATTTTTAGATTTTTTTATTAGTATGATTGATATAAATAAACTTCAAATGCACTGCAAATAAAACCACAAGAAAAATAAATTAAATTGAATAACATTCAAATGGTTTTATTCAAATTTACAAAGAATTTAGATTCACTATATGCCAATATTAGTCATATAGACAAAATTAACGTATTATGAATGAAATACAAAATTAAAATAAAAATTATTAATGCTTGTAATGATAAATTTATGACTAATATAAAACAGTAATCAATGATTATTTCATTAATGTTTTTAATCGATGTAAGATTTATATAAGACATGAATTTTTATTCTTTATAAAACGTCATTGTATGTCTTATTGTTATTTGTTTGAATAATTTAAAAATTAAATATAAAATAATTAAATTCAAAAAAGATTAAACATGTACATTATTCACTATTATATTAAATTATGAATTTTTATTCTTTATAAAACGTTTGTATGTCTTATTATTATTTGTTTGAATATTTTAAAAATTAAATATAAAATAAAAAAATTAAAAAAGGTTAAACATGTACATTATTCACTTTTATATTAAATTATATAATTTTTTTATTAATTATATATTTTATTTTATTTTTCAAACACAATCACCTTTTAATTAATTCTAATTAAAATAAATAAATTTTGATATACTTTATAAAATTAAAGATAAATTTTTCTAGATAAATTAGATTTATTAATATTATGGTACCTTTGATAAATTTTAATTTTAAAATTTTGATATATTATATTAATAAAAATGTTGTGTCTTGCTCAAATAATTTATTTTCATAACTTATTTTAGTTTTAAAATTTTATCTCTTTAATTTGTTCTCACTTAATATAATAATGGGTTTATTATTAATAATGAAAACATCTATTTATTTTTTAATATTTCTTTAACTTTAAAATACCCATAAAATATAAAAAAAAACTTGTTTCTGTAAAATACAAATTTCACGAAAAAAAAGCATGATACGCAGAAAAAGATAATGTTACGAGATTGTTAGTAATTAAAAATTAAATCACACATTTACTAAAGATTCATTTTATATTGATCATTTCATATATATATATATATATATATATATATATATATTGATGTAATAAATTAAATTATTTATTATTATTAATAATAATATTTTTAACGCGACAGTGTACGGCATAAATTTCATGATTAAAAAGTATGATATATAGGAAAAATAATTTTACTAAAATATTATAAACAAACATTCAATCAAATATTATTTTTTATTAATTATCCCATATATATATATTATTAATCTATTTTTTATGTTAGGAATCAATTTAAACAAGTATCAAATCTTGATTTTTTATTACAAGTAAAAAATATTCGAACTTATGTTTGGAGTCTTTTATTATTGCACAAATCCTAATAGTTTGTACGAAATGTTGTTTGATTGTTGTAAATTTCAGATTTTATATTTTGAATGAGGATAAATTAAAAAACTACTGTACTAATTTAAAAAATATTTTAAGTTTCGATATTGATTGTTTTGATTTATTTTCACAATTTAATACACTTAAAAAAGTGCTAATAAGAAAATTTATTACCTCAATAAAAGTATTATTTTATATCAAAAATTACTTGTTTCTAAAAGCATACATATTAAAATTTCATTTTATAATAGGTGTAATTATTATCATAGCTTAAATTTTTTTTAAAAAATAAAAATTCCTATATCCTACTTGAAATTAACCATATTATAAAATAAATTAACTATATTATCTATTTAAGTAAAATATTAAAATCATCGTTCAACATATAAAATACTTGATAGAGTTAATTTACTTTAATAAAAATGTTAAATTTAAATTGTGTAACATCTTATATTTTTTTTAAAAAAAATTTATACATTATGTTAACTATTATCATATATGACAAAAAATTTTAAAATCAAGAAATAAAACGATTTCAATTGATTTCAATTGACTTTCAATGAAAGTAGAAAATAAAAGATAAAAAAAAAATTCATTTAAAAAAAAGTTTAAAATTTTTTTATTTATCTTCTAATCAAAGTTGATGAAATTTTTTCGATCGATAAATTTTCTTGTATATATTAAAGTAAATGTATATAAAATCTGAATTTTTAAATATTTAGAACCATGTTAATATTAACACAATTGTATTAAAAGTAAAATTTTATTATTTATAAATTTATATGGTTATGTTAATGATTAGTATGATTGTTCTAAAAATAAATTTGTATAAAATTTTAGCTAGTGTTTAAGTATGATTGTGCAATGTATGAAATATGATCATGCCAAATCATAGAATTAAAGATGAGTAAGATGAATGATAATACAAGTATGCAGAAAATGATATAGGCATGTGAAGTTGAGAAAGTATGAGCATGCTACAATTTAGCATGACTCTAATAAGAACAAAGTAGATGAATATGCATGATCACGTACATTTTAAGCAAAACCTTATCAAATGATAAAGGTAAAAATGAGTAAGGTGAATGAAAACATGAGTATGTTCAAGATCAATATAGGTGCACCAAAGATCAACATTAGCATGTAAAACATGAAAAATATTATTGTGCATGAGAATCCATATGTGCATGTAAGAATGTGAATATATTGTTATGTAAAAAACTCACGATCATTTACTGTTACATTAGTACATCTATATAAGATATTGAGCATGATCATGTGATTTGTTAGATGTTTGAAAGTTGTAACGCTTGAATTGAATGGACTAGAAGTTCAAAATCTCCATCAATATAGATTATTGTTAGAGAGAATGAATTGATGTTAGGAGAATGAGAATCTTGTTCCTTATAAGGAAAACACACACACACACACACACACACACACACATATATATATATATATATATATATATATATATATATATATATAATTCTGGTATTTTTAAGTAAAGTATATATATGAATTGTTTTATGTATGTAAATTGAAAGGATGAATAGATGATTAAAGTCTTGTATGACTTAATAATAGTTTGATTTGTGTTTCAACGAACTTAAGTTGAACCCATATGATAGATGGAAGAGAACAACAAAGTCTTGCATTTTGAGTAGAAGGCAACAGTCCTTCATTTGAAAATGAGATTAGATATATAAAGTAATTGATTGATTGATTTACATGAATCATATGCATAAAAATAGAGTTTTTAAAATCTTTAATGTGAGAATAATCTGCGAGACCTTTTAAGTGAGAAATTAGAAAATCTATGGATCGACTTATAATGGAGATAGACCATAGTTCATGAGAGTAAAAGTTTCTAAGCCTAAGAAGGACGTGAGTTAGGTTTGAAACTTTCAATGACTTAGGATTGCTCCTTAGCCAGGACTATTTTAGTCAAACTTACCTATTTTGACGAGAACTTGATGACTATCATTATCAGTTGACCAATTTTAAATTTGTAAGAAATGTGAAATGATGATTATGATAGTGTTTCCGATGACACACTTTGATTGAGAAATTTGATCTCGGTACTCCCCATTGTTTTGATAATTAGTGGTGATATTTTAGATTCACATACATATGCATATTATAAAGATGACCAATCTCACATTAATGATGATTATTATGGTATAGGACGTAGTATACCTCGATAATGTGAGCACCACCATCAAGGGATCAACCACTAGGTCAAGGACCAAAAGAATTCAACAAGAGTTAGAAATATTGCTCCTCAAAAGGAAGGAACATCAAGAAGGAATATCTTACATGTAATTGTTCTTCAAAAAAGTTATGGGGCTCACTATTTTAGTTTATGAAGAATAAATGTGAAATTTCTACTTTTGATTTCAATTTGGTTGTATTATTTTTTTTAAATTACAAAAATAGGAATAATTTATTCCAATATGGAATAAAAATA
The DNA here is from genome assembly GCA_037954105.1 of Canavalia gladiata. Taxonomy (NCBI): domain Eukaryota; kingdom Viridiplantae; phylum Streptophyta; class Magnoliopsida; order Fabales; family Fabaceae; genus Canavalia; species Canavalia gladiata. Next base: position 5,139,535 of record CM075662.1, read on the forward strand.
GACTACTCATAATAGGAATATGCTTAACTCAAGAGTTTGGTTGGCTAGGGGAACCCAAACTTACCACCAAGCATCCCTTTCCATTTTTGCTATAAATAAGTGTCTATTGTAGGCAAATACACCTTTGGTCATTTACACTTAAATAAAATTTGAATTTTCACATTAAGAGATCATTCTCTTCTCTTTTCCTTTCCTCTTACTTAGTTGTTGAAGTCAAGATTCTTTCTTTATCATTGGAGCCTCCAATATGGTAGAAACTTGACTTATCTTCATAGTTTCCTCTAGCTAGTGAAGTGGTGCCTAACTTAAGATTATTTTTTTTGCATCTTATGTTCAACCATTTACTTTATTTCAATTTTCATTTATTGTTCTTAATTTATGTCTTTAATTTCCAGTCCCTTTCTCCTATAATTCTTATTATTTTTGTTTTGACTATTCTTCCATTATAACACTTAATTCGAGCCTCTAATTCTTGTAATCACTTTTTTTCAAATTTTTCTTTACTTTGTGTAAGTTTATATTTTATTTTTCTTTCATTTTTATGCATAATTTTGTATTACATTGAACATAATTTGGAAACCTTCGAACTGCCTAGAATTAAGTGTTTTGAGTTTCATTTCCACATCCAACTAAGTCCTTTATCTTCCTCCCGAGTGGGTTGTATTAATACCTCAATCTAATTTTGAGTTTGTTATCATAGTCAGTTAGTTGCATTCTTTGAATCTTGGTTAAGATTTATATATCAGATAATAAGATTTATAGGTTTATGTATGAAATTTATCGATGTCTATGATTTATAAAGAGAATGATGGAATAATTTTTTGCAAACAATGCAAGTAATGCTAGATTTTATGATAGTTCTTTATGGTTGTCAAAGAACTTATACATTGAGTATATTGAATTGTAGTGTAGTATACTATTCGTGTCTAGACTTTTGCTTGAATGAAAATTTCTTACTCTCTTCTTCTATATTTCCATGTATTACATAATCATGGATACATAGGGAATTTGTGATGTGGAACACCCCATCAAAAGCGAAGATAAATATTGAATTAAGAAATGTTCAATAATCTCACACTTCAAGAATAGAAACAACTACTATAAAGCAAAGTTATGTATAGATGATAGGAAGTTATAAGAGGTGATAAAATTTATAGTGAGCAATTGTCTTGCCCAACTTTAAATATCATAGATAAATATTGTATCTCCAACTTTATAACACAAATATAGATCACCTACATTTAAATAAATTAAAATTTACATAAATAATTTAGATGATCGTTACAAATTATAAATATGTTACGTTAAATATTTTAAATAAAAATATTATTATTTATAATTTATTTATTTAAATATATATATATATATATATAATTTTGCATAAAAATATTAAAATTATTTAATTATATAACATTGATCTATAATTCTAAAGCTTAAAATGTTGGAACAAAATTAAAATTGTTAAGTTGTAATAAATCTTAATTTTGTCTAAAATCCTAAAATTTCTAGATAGAATCCTTTTCTATCCATGAATGTACAAATCATGTTAAATTGAATTAGTTCATGAGAATGTTTCCTTGGACTTGATTCACCTCTTATCAATAGGTTTTTTTAACTAATTTATTTATTTCACATAAATAATTAGTTTCTCTCTATTTCTCACTTTCCTCTCCAAAACGGGAACGCATGACATATATTATCCAACTTGTGAAGGAACAAGACCCATATATTATCCAACTTGTGAAGGAACAAGACCCGTGGACTACACAAAATCAATTAACTTGGTGTTGCATGCATCCAATTTATTTAGTTAGCGGTCAGAATTTCGTTTGTATTAAAATTATGTTTAATATATAATTTTTTGTTTAAATTTTGTTTCCTCTTCTGGTATAAAAATATTGTAGAAGATTAGAATCAAAATTTTTAAAATTGAATTGTTCGTTAGATCAGTTAAAATACTTGTTTAAGCTTAAATGGTTTAATTATGATTGAACAATAATACAAGGATTAAATATATTTTTAATCTTTTTAAAATACTTAAATTTTGGTTTTGGTGTCACAATTTTAAAATCTTTAATTTAAGTTTTTTATTTTCTAAAATATCATGATTATAATCTTTGATATTAATTTAAATTATATTAAGTTAAGTTAAATTAATCATTATTAGAGAAAATTTTGATCATTTATAAAATGTTTTAATTATAATCTCAAATCATTATTAATCTATTTTGATTTAATATAATTTAAGTTAATATAGAAAATATAATCAATATATTTTAAAAAATAAGGGACCTAAACTAAAGATTTTAAATTTAAGGGATCAAAATTAAAATTTGAATATTTTAGAGGAATTAAAAACATATTTAATCTATAATAAAATTAATATTAATTAAATATTATTTTTAAATATTTATAATATATAATATATTAAAAGGAAAAAAGATCAAATTATTTAAAAAGTAATTATAACATAAAATTATTTTGTTTATAACTCTTTTAAATGGTTAAATTTTATTAATACAATTGTTAAATTTATAAATTTTATTGTGTAGATATGTTTGTAAAATTTTATAAACTTTAAAAAAAAATTTGATATTTTATTATATAATTTTATTTTAATGAATAATATATATTTAATAATATTGATTAAAATAATAAAGTATTAAATTTCTTTTAAATTTTATAAATATAATTTATTTAATAAAATATATTAATTTAATAATAAAATTAATAAAATTTAACCATTTAAAAAATTATGAGTGAAATAATTTTATACAATTATGTTAGACTTACTTTTAATAACTTGATCTCAACTATATTAAAAAATATAAAAATATATAAGAACACAATATATTAATATTATTTTAAGGTATTAAATTTGTTATACAAATAAGATTAAATAAAATTAATATAAGTTCTATATTACTTTTTTTTAAATATTACTTTATACATAAACGGATGTTTTATCAATTATACTAATTCGTTATTGATTTTATTTTTTTAAAATAATTTAAAAAGGTAACTAATTATTTATTCAATTAATTAATTCGATTCAATTTTTAAAATTATGATTAAAACTAATAAAATTGAAAATTTTAACTTGAAATATGCGATATATTTATCTAAATTATTTTGTTCTGATTTTTAGTTGTTTTATTATATGTTTTGATAATAATGTGTTATGTGTGTGACATAAATTTTACATGGATTAATTTAATCAAAGAAAAAAAAATACTTCTCTTATAAATTAAGATTAACTTTTAAATATAATAAATTATTTAAAAATGAGTCTATATATTAGATAATATAAAATGTAAGATAGTATGTTATAATTAAGTATTCTAATTAAAATTATTTTTATTTTTGTAATTTTAAAAGTAAGTTTAAAAAATCAAATCATATTTATTTTGCGTTGGATGAATATGTTTCTCTTTCCAATAATATAATTTAGTCCAAAATAAACTCACACCGGTAAACAATTCATACCATGGAAGGCATCCACTTGGTCCGGCCGGCTATTGGTAAAACGAAACTATGAATCACACTTCATCATCAACTTGCAGCATGCTTATTTAAGATTCTTAGAATTATAATAATCTGTTCCTATCAACAAAGTCTAATATATTAAAAAATGGTTATGTTTTTTAAGCTTTTTGATAGATTAATAGAAATTTAAATACTAATTATATCCATAAAAATAATTTTATTAAAAAATATTTCAAACCTTTACAAAAAAATAATTTTATCAAAAATATCTTTGATAAAAAAAAAAAATTGTAACCGTTTTGTGACACATTTTTCAAAGACAAGTTTACATTTCTCCCTATAGTATTTGTTTCGTTATAACTGTGGAAACCCATTGGACCAAGCATCCAATAAAGCGCTTGATCAATAGATTAGCATGTGCATATAGTTCATGGCACTTATCATACAACAAGTTGATTATTAAGTAGTAAGAAGACACGGGAAGACTGGACCATGTAAAGAAACATTATTCATTATCTTAAAACACATAAAGGAAGATTAATTAATTTAAACATTGGAGGTTGCCAAAGCTAAAACGATTATGCTCAAGTTGCCTACTTGCTCTGCTTTGCGTCCACATTCAGTGGAAAAAAGCAAGAACATCCCCCCATTTTATCGTTGTCTTTTTCATGTTTGATTTAGTTTATTTTAAAAAAATTGTTTATTTTTTATTAATTTTGTGAGCACGTTTTTCCATCCCACAACTGTTCTGCTATTCTGTATATGTATTGAAAGAGCGCATATTTTTTTATATTGACGGATAAAACAATTTTTTAAATATAATTAGATTTATTTTAATCTTTTAATTTTTATTAGTTTTAATTTTTTTATAATTTATAATTTTTAAAAAATAATTTTTATAATTATTTATTGATGTTGTAACATATTATTAAACATATCAAATCATATATTATTTTAAAATGGTTGTTGAAATAATACTAATAATAGAGATCACTATTTTTAAAAATTAAAATTTATGAGAATTAAAGTTAATAAAATAACATCAAAGATTGAAATTAAATTTGATCATATTTCTATAATTAAAAGTATTTTTAAATTTTTATATTATTTGTTATATCTTATGCTCGGTGCAAATAGGCTAATTCATGATAAAAGTAAAAAGAAAATTATCAAAATAGAAAGAATTGATCATATCAATAATAAAGAAGTTGTTTATTACATTAAATACTTTTTTCTTAGCTTCTTTATTTTTTTGCACTCGGTACATGGAATGAAAAAATTATATAATAAAAAATAGTTATATTCATATTATGTACTTCGTAGACGTTGATTACAATTTTTTAAGCACAAACTTCGTAAATGGAATGCCTGAGTTCTTGGATGCCTTGTGGAACAATAAAATTTGGTGAAAAAGGAAAACAAACGTAGTAAAAGTGATGAGAAAAAGTATTTATAATTTTTTTGGATAAATAATTTATTTTTAACGGAGGATAAAAAATAGTTATATAATGTTCACTTAAAATTTTCACATCGTATATTTTGATTGGGAAGGGAGCGTGAAATTTCATAGAACTGCATTTGAATTACTTCAGTCCCGTAAAAAATTTTCTTCATTAATTGGAGCAATCACAAATTGCAGTTGAATTGACATCATAAATTTAACTCAGACATATTACTGAATGCGAGTACTCTTCAGCACCGGTGATCCATGTGATTTACTATTTCGCTGGAATTAACAATGAGAATTAAATTGTAACCTTTTAATTAGAGATACAAAGTTCAGAGGGAGTCTAAGGTTGAACCATTAGTTGAGTTATAAATATTTACTTGATGTATTTTTTTATAATTTTTATTGTTGTGTAATTCTCTCAAATATTATACGATAAAAAGCAAATATTTTTTTATTTATATTCTTATTTGATATCGCGACTGTTTAAAAGGTAAAATCAATGATGAATAAATTAAAATAAAAATGCATGTCTAATATATGAATACAATTTCTATTTGGTAAATTATGTGTTATACAATAGCAAATTTATTTGTTAAAATTTTAATCATTAAGCTATAATACATATTTAATAATGGACGAGTAGTTAAAATAATATAGAATGAAATAAATATCAATTATTATTGCTCAAATAGTTTATAATAGAATTGAGTAAAGTTCATGTATTGTTTCATTGCTCAAGAACTGAATAAAATGGTCATGAGTAATATACATAACAGTTTGATTCCATTTCATACACTTCAAATAAGTTCGAAGAAAAATTACTATATTCGAATGAAATGAAATGAAATAAAATATCATTCATTTGATGTTATCAAAAAAGAATAAATTTCCCTTGATTTTACTATATTCTATCTTATATTCAACAATTTAAATAGTGAAAAGTAATAATTATTTTATTTTACTTCTTTTTATATTTTCTTTTATCAAGTCTAACATCTTTCAAATATTTTTTTTAAAATTTTTCTAGACACTAATTTTTTTAGAATCGTGATATTTTTATTTAATTATTTTATTTTTATATTATCAAATATTAAATGAATTTTTTATTAATAAATAACCCGTGCAAAGCGCGGGTAAACTTACTAATATTGAATAAATAATTACACAAGACTAAAATTGACTTATATAAATGAAAAATATTAGCTAATAGAAGATTTTTATAAATTTCTTAAAAAACATTTGTTAATTTTTTTTTAAAAAATTGAAAGAACTTTAAAAATAAATTCTTTATTTTTAAGCATTATTTTTTTCTATATAATAATTTAATAATTACATATATATGTACTTAGCTAATTAATAATAATTAAGTTATTAATAAAATAATCAATTGATATAAATATAATATATATATATATATATTTATCAAATATATTTTTTAGCTTTGAAAATTAGTACAGATTTAAAATTATATTGTTTTATTACAATTAGAATTACAATATTTAGTTAAAACTCCAAATTATGGTTTAAAAATTTGAGCACAAAACTGAATACAGAATTAGCTGATTTCAACCGAATGAGAGACAGCTGTGAAAGTGCAGAGAATTTCATCTCTCCAGTTATTAATTAATAATTTAATACCTATTGGCTTAGATATTTTCTTCTCTCTCTACCACGTTGCAGTTTTTATAGTATTCCATGCCCTTCCGCAAACCAGACAGGCAAACACTTGAGAACGCTGATTAGTGTGATTCCCTTCTAATCTAATCTGTGAATGGTTCAAAACCAAGAACCGTTGGTTCGTTTTCTCGTTCTCTTCTCCACCGGATCGCCGTCGTGCTCTGCTTCTTGCCGGCAAGCACATGGCTCTTCTTATCTTTGTTTCCTTTTTAATTTTTCCGCCGGAGGTTTGAACTGAACTTATCGTTCTGCTTATTGTGAACAGTTGGACGGTTAGTTTGGTGCCCTAGCATGGAGAATGCGGAAGCCAAAGAATAGAAACGGATCTGCCTTTTTCTTTCCGTTAGGTAGGATTCAAATTTATCTTCATGTTGTTATGTGCATTTATTGGCCTGCTTTTCATGCGTGTGAGTGATTTATTCTCTGAATATGTTTTTGCCCCCTTTTTCCATAAGTTTGGGATTGCATATACTTGTTTTTGGCTTTGATACTGATTCTTATGACTTATGAGAAATCGGCATGGATTTCGTGGCAATAAACATTCGCTGATTCATTTTTCCAATTTATGCCGATTTGAAGTAGCATCTGGTGCAATGTAGTTTTCGTGTTAGTTGCTTTGTCTTTCCTGCATTAATTAATTTTCAATTTATTTGGCTGTATCAAGCCTTAATTGATACATTTAGTTATGCTAATTGCAATTTTTTGGAGCAACAGATAGTTAATCTCTACTTTAATCTTTCTGTGATGGTTCCTTATCTTTTATTATCCAGTTGAAAATAACAGTAATTTTGCATTATGACACAAATGTTATGGTATAGGAATTAACATATATAACTAATATTTTTATTTTTATAAAATTTGATCTGTAAACTTTTATTACATTTTATAATTAATTTTTCTTTTATTTTTTCTCTTTATTTTTTATTGGAGGTACTACCATTTTTATAATATAATTGTGAATGCTTATGTGACTGTAGGTTTTACAAAATATTTTATGTTTTTATTTTTATTTTAAAATGTTACATTATTTTTATTTTATTTTTTATTTTTAAAATTTGTATAAAAAATAGTGAAGACAGAAAATAAATATTTTTGTTTTTACCATTTTATGTATAAAATGTTTAAAACTGAAAATAAAAAATAAAATTAGGAAACGTTTTTCCAATCCAAACGTGATTATATTTTCTGTTTTTCTTAGTTTTCGTTTAAGGTATATATACAAATTAAGAAAACTAATTAATATCTTTGTTTGAATTAAAATTGTTTAAGGCTATTCTTATTATACTTTTTTTCATCAATTAATGTTATTGTAAAGAGTTGGAGTATAATGAAAAAAATTGATAAATGTTGTTTTTAATTTTTAAATTAAAATTAAAAGTTTTTTTTAAGAAAAAACCGAAGCACGTATAATTTATTTTAACGGGAGAAAACTCTATAGTATATAAACAAGGGTGTATAAACTTAAATATGTATTTTCGTTGAAGTTATTTTAGAATTATTCGCTTATTTGGATCATATTTTTAATTCTTTTTAAATAAGCGATTATTTTACTTTAAAAAAACTTAAAGAATCAATAAAACTTAATTCACTTTAATTTAAAGTTAGATATTACCTTACTTGCATGCTGAAGGCTTTCTCAATTAGAGGAACCTCGCTACATTAGCACAGGTGAAGGACCTCTTCAACTGGATTTGGGGTCACTCATTATGGATACTGTTTAAATGACGAGAAAATAAGCTAATTTTAGCATAATTAAATCTTAGAAAATAATTGAGTAGACACTAATTTACCATAATCACAATATTCAAATTTCAACAATATATAAAAATCCGAGCGGGCAATGCTTATGCCAGAACTTCTATTGGATCTTACTTAAGAAAACATGTTAACTAGTTTTTATTTGTTACGATTTTCTTCTTTGGAAAACTAAGAAAATAAGTGTAGAGTGAGACGAATACTTTGGTTTTGAATTTCTTATTTAGTAACAATCAAGTTTAGTGTTATGTCACCTTCCTTCTTCTTTTTTTTTCACATACTTTAATGTAAAAAAATGCAAAAGTAAAAACAGATTAAATCGAGTTTAATATGATTCTTGAATTGAAGATGTAAATCTATCATATTTATTTAATATAGGCTACATTTTTATATTTGGTCTAACATTTTTAAAAATCTTGCTTGATGTTCCAGCTTGTTTAGAAGTTTATTTTGTATTAAAAATTTTAAAATAGATTAAGAATTTATCTTCAAAAAAATTAGTAGTTTTTAACTAGGACAAATATGTAATTTAAAAATATTATATTAACGTTATCATTATTTATTTAAATAAATTGATCCACTAAATCTAAGATTTTTTAGATAATCTAAAGATTGTCCTTTTTCTACTTAAAAATGGCTTTTAAAAAAAATATAAGTTTTACTTATTTAATAAATCAATCTAACTTAAGCTTAGAGTAGATTGGGTTTTTTTATCCCTAAATTTATGTTACACAAGAGTAGTTGTAATTTGTAATATTTTTAAAATTAAAGGTAATAAATAGGTTACGTGTTGCTTTTTTGTTGCTTTTTTATTTTATTACCTTTATAATATAACCATTACTACCGTAAAAAATTACTTGCCAAGAAGTGCATTTTCAATAACTCGAGTAAAATGTAATTTCACATCGTAAGCTTGTGTTAGAATCGACAGAGTTTACAGGGGAAAGCCAGAGGGAATAATTTAGAAGCAATTATAATTTCTTCAACCATTTGGAGAGGAGAAAGAAGGGAGTAAAGGGGATCCATATCCTCTCTAGTTCAAAAAATTGGAGTGTACAATTTCTGATTTATAGTTGTTGGATGAAGATCGGTGGATTAGATTCATTTTTCAATTACATCAACAATAAAAAATCTAAATAAATATCCTTATAAAATATTATATTTTTAATATAAATCAGATATAATATTTTTTAAATATTATTAATAATTTTTTTACAATATAGATTAAATATAATATTTTTTAAAATATTAAAAATATAATAGATAACATTTTTTATATTTTTATAATATTTTTTAAATATTACAAGAATATAATATGTTATAATGTATAAATTATTCCATCCTCATGTAATAGTTAAAAATTAGTAACTGCCCATTCTTTAATTTCTTTAATTTTTACGAGAGAATTTTGACCCAGAAAAGAGAGAAGATTCTTGGGTCTCAAAAGTAAAAAAAAAAAAAATCTTACCTAAATGGTGGAAAAGAGGAGGAAGGGGAACGTACTATTTTTAATTTAATATTTTAAAAGTTTAAAAATATTTTTATAATTTAAAAATATTGTAATAAAATTTTATTTTAATTAAATTAATTTTATTATTATATTTTTTATACAATTTATTTATTTATTTATTTTTATTTATTCAAACAAATAAAGAATTTTTTTTAATTTTATTTTTTCCATCCAAAATGAGTCTGTATTTTTTGGTTTACCCAACGGGTGGTTATTTTTCTTGGTGAATTAATTGTTCTCATGGAAGTATTGCTTTGGATTGATGACTAAATTTTGACAAGTTTTAATAAAAAACTTGAACCGTTGAAGGCCATCTACCCCTGGTTCAATTGGTATTGTATTCAAGCGACTTTTACCATATTAGGGGTTTGAGCTTGGAAAAACACTCCTCGCATGTAATAAAATCATCATAAGAGCATAAGATAGAATTTGTCTAAAAAGAAAAATGGAAGTAAAATGCTGAACCTGTAACAAGTTTAGAAATTAAGAAAGGTATTCTTTAAAGAATTTTTTAATGTTTATTTGTCAAACTTGTTAAGAAATAAAAATAAAAATTAATTAGAAAGGTACAAGTATTTAATATCTTATTCTTTTTATATCATTAAAATGAATAATAATTAATTTTATTCATTAATAGGAAATCTAGTTTAAATTATTGCAATATCTTTTCTTTTGAAAATTTTCACATGTATGCTTTGTTTTTTAAGAAGGAATTTAGGAAAAAAAACTTATTTTTAGGATTTGTATGAATTTTATTTTCCTATCTTTTTTATTCGTTTAAATTTGTTTTATATAAAAGAAAAAAATTATATTCTATAGAATCTGCAGAAATTATTTCTTCTTTTAAAAGGAGAGAAAATGGAGAGGGATTAATTAATTAATTTATTATTTATTTTAAATTATTAAATAATTTTTTAATAATTAAAAAATAAATATTATATCAATAAAAAATATAGTAACAATTAATTTTTAAAAAAAATTTAGTAATATAAATTATATTACTAATATTTCTTTTCACTTTATCCAAATAATTTATTATTTTATTTTATTTTCATTTCAATGTTTTTTTTTTCTTTTCCTCCTAATTTTTTTTCTTTTTTTATTTCATCCAAAACAGTAACAACTTCAGAGGAAAAAAAAAATAGATGGCTTTGATGGAAGATCAAATGAATTAAGCTCTATATTGACATCAATTGAGTCTTAAGCTATTTGCTATAGCAATATAACTTCGTGGAATGTTTGTGTTCTGTAAATTTAGTTATCAGTATTCAAAACTTTTGTCAAAATAGGGTCCTGCCCACAAAATTTCTTGTGCATGTGGGGTGAATAATCTTATTCATCCACTAAGTTATTATTTATTATTTTGCTGTATACCATCGAATACATATTAAAAAAACTGGTACAATAGATTTTATAGCTTATCTTTGTATCCTATTTGAAAGGGAGCATAATATTATTGTACGACCTAATTTAACAATTCATTGTCAACTTGTATGAACTATAGTTAAACATCCTTAATTCGCTAGATGGGCTTTATGAATTATCTTACCCTTGGGTTTTAAGGTTTTTAGAAAATAAAATAAGAAATAAATCCGCAATTAAGTACACGCCAACTTTTGATTGAATAGATTTGTTAGTTGGTTAATTAAATATGTGTTAGGTGATGTTGGTGCAGTGTGTGATTAGAATCATTTTATAAATAACCCCATAAATGGTAGAAAATTAGATATTGTAAAATCCAGCTGTAAATATTGGTAATAATTCAGCGAACCCTTGAATTGCATGTGCTATACACAACACAATGTGGTATATAGGGTTAGTAGAATCATTGTAATTATCGCATATACAAATCATTCAAAGGCATCTAGCTATAGAACCAAGACATTGATTTTCTATGTTATGTTGTTTGTTAACTAAATTCTCATTTGGGTTTGATTTTGATGTACTCTCAATTTAGATAAGTTTTATACTACCATTTAATAACGTGTTGCCACCTTATTTTTAAATCTGATTACTTATGAGACAACGAATCTATCTGTAATAATAGATAATATCTATCTATAATAATATATAATGTATATATAAAAGAGTTTTCACATTAGTAGATTTTATGAGAAAATATCACTTTATGGTGAATTTTGTTTTCTATCTAAAATTTTTACTTTTCGTGCCAATGATTTTTATTATGTTAATTTATTAACGTTATATAAGTTCTAATTCTATATATTGTAACATTTAATTTTTATTATATATTATACAATTTTGATTTTTAATTTTATATATTACAGTAATATTTTTTTGCAGTAATGAGTCAGTTAATATTTGTATCGATAATTTGAATCAATTAAATACTGTGAATATTTCAAATATTTTTTTAAAAATATAAAAAATTCATACTATAAAAGTTATTACTCATTTTCTACTTTTTTTTATTATTGAACAGTCATTGCTGACTTTTATTTTTTTAATTTAAAATTTAATTTTTAAAATAAATAAGTACTTTTTTTACTCATTATTCTTTTCATTTGCGACTTTCCTATTCCCATTCAAATTATTATCTTTTATTTCAGTTCGTAAGCAACTTATGGAATCAAAATGGCCAGTTGTTGTTTGCATAGTTTTTCACTTCATCGTGCAAGATTTCATGTGTTATTTTTTTTTTGAGATGATCTAATATGTGTTTTTTTTATAGGTGTGGATTTCTATCTATTGTTCATCTTTGCTTAAATCAAGCTTTTTTTAGGTATGAATATGGTGTTTTCTTGTTTTTTTTTTCTTTTTTTAAAATATTTTTTTTTCTTTCTTTTAAGTTTTAGTTTGTTTTACAATTTTTTTTTCACGTATCATTAATATTTTTTTTATATTTATTCATAAATACAAATTATTTTTTAAATTTTTTTACCATATTATACTTTACTAATTGATATATCTAGATATCTCATGATGGAGATGCAAAATAAGTTAAATCTAGTTAAGTTTTAAATATTTAAAAATTTTAAGAAATAAATTTAAAATTTTTATAAATAATTAATTAAAAAAATTTATATCTTAGAATCAATCAAATAAAAAAATTAGTTATATAATTTTAAAATATGTATATTAAACATTAACAATGTATAAATATAATAATCTATAAAAAATATAACGTACATACATATATACAAATTTAAATACATATAAAAATTAAAATAAAATATAAAATATTTATTTTAAATTTAAAATAATATATTCTACTTTTATAATAAATATTAACGAATTTCATAAATATAATTTTTTTTATTTAAAATTTAAAATTTTAATTATTAATAAATTATATAAATATATTAATATTATATAAATATAATATATATAAATGTATAAAAGTAAATAAATTCTGAATAAGTTAAACAAACTTTTTAATAAACTTAAACTTAATTTATTTTATAATTTTTTTAAATATATCTATCTATTTATTAAATAAGTCAAGTTAAGTTAGATTTTAAAAAATTGAATCCTAGATCTTTATCGAATAATCTTATTCATTTTTATTTATATTTATGCAAGTTAACAGAATATTTATTATTACATAAAAATATAAAATTTATTTATATTAACTATAAAAAAATAAAACTATAATTTTACTTTAATAATTATTAAATACAGATTTTATACTCTTACTTAATTAGAATTATAATAAATATGATTTTAAAAATAATTATTATATAAATTATTTTATAATAATATAATAAGTTATGATTGAATAATAATATAAAAATTCATTTTAATTAAAATTTAAAATTATTATTATTTTATTTAAAATTATGTACACTGCAAAATAATAGATACATCCATTAAATTTTATTCAATTATGATAAATTTGCGTCACGGGATCCCATCCCACCAAATATGCAGTAGAAGATAAAAAAAAAAAGAAAAAGGAAGAAATTACAACCAATGGGAAAGCATATATGTTTTCTTTATCATTTTTGCATTGGCTTGGTTAGAGACAAATAGGAGAGGGAAGTAACTATATAATATATATAATATGAAGCTATTCCATTGAAAGTTGAAACACCGTAAAAAGGAAAGTTAAAACAAACACTTGAAATAGTTGAATGAATTTAATTACTTTAGATGCTCCTCATAACAATCTATTATCTAAATATAGTTGCATTTTGTTTTCAATAAAAAATCTAAGTCATGTAAAATAACATATAAATATTGAAATTATTGCAAACACTTAATTAAACATACGTTCATAGAGATAAAACCTTAAAATCATCATTTGTCTCAAATAACAACTTAAATACAAAATAAAATAGATTCATAATTTTCTAAAATATCATGATAGTTAAATAAATCGTCCTTTTGGTCCATTAGATCTTCATCTTCATCAAGTTCATTGTCACCATTTTCATCTAAATTACTCATCCCCATCACATCTTAAGAGGAACCACAACCACCAACCACATCCTTCCAACTTGGTGTTGATCCAAATCCACCAAGTCATCATCATTTCCAATTTCCTCAATTTCATTCTCATTATCCATAATCCACTCATCATTAGATGAAATATCATCAAAGTTCAACTCCATTGATGATTTTCTAACTGTTTTTGGTTTAGCTAATTTTGAATTAGCCATGACAAAAACAAGTTCATTCATTCTTGCTTGCTTCAAGTGATTTCTTCTCTTTGTATAGATCTAATAGAGTAAAAATAGAGTAATAGTATTAGGCGATTGTTAGACTTGGAAGTTGGAATCGATATATCATGACATGTGTTTTAAATCTTAGTATCTTACCATCTCAAATACACTCCAGTTATGCTCACGTCCAGAGGAACTACTTGTTAAGCTTATTATATGCATGACAAACTTTTTGAGCTATGGATGTCGATCTCTAAATTGATCCAACCATTGAGCTGGATCTCTCATATTTAGTGTGATTTTGGCCATATTGGAGCCAAAATGTCCCATACGTCTCTTGACATAATCCATTTGAACATCAATCCTAGCTTGCTCTTTCTTAGCGGGTATCATTCTTTGTAGATAATGAAACAATCCATCTTTAACTTTATCGTCACATTTGAATTTAGGAGTGTAGTGTAGTTGCGGAGTAAGAAAATAGCCTGCGACATGCAAAGGCCTATGGAGTTGTCTATCCCATCTTTAATCAATGATCTTCCATAAAGGTACATAACTAAAAATAAAATAAATTGAATTAGATAAAAAACTAAAGTTGATTTTCTTGACATAATAAGGTGAAGTGAATGATAGTTACCTTTTCTTGACTCCTTTGAAAGCTTTTTTGTATATTTTCTTTAGCTGGATCCATCTCCTCATAAACACCATGGCAAGTGGGGCGTTTGAATCAACCATACAAAGCACTTTGATTAAAGGAATTAGACCCTTCAAACAAATTATGACATTTTTCCAAAACTCTTTATCCAAGATCACATCCTCAACATATTTTCCTTTCGTTGTGTTTGCAAAACGATTGGATTTCTATTCTTCACTTGCGAACAATCTTATTAAAGCTTCCTTATTATCATTCAAATGCCCTAAAGTTAAGTAAGATGTAGTAAATGGAGTAATGCTTGGTTTCATCAACTCTCTTCCTTTTGTCTCCTTTTGCAATAGGGAAATTAGAGAAGTTCTTGAATAGATAAATGATGTAATTCTTTTACCTTTTGGAATAGTCTCATGATGCACAACTATCTTTTTCTCAAAGTCTTCCAACATTAAGTTAATGCAATATGCTGCACAAGGTGTCCAATACAACCTTTTTCTGCTGTTCATCAACATCTGACTTGTAACTTTGTAATTTGTTGCATTGTCTGTCACAACTTGAACAACATTTTCTTCACCCACCTTTTCAACTACATCATCTATCATCTCAAAGGTCTTGTTAACAGTTTTGCATATGTGAGATGCATCAATTGACTTAAAAAAAAACAGTTCCCTTTAAACTATTCACCAAGAAGTTTAGTATTGTCCTTCTTCTTTTGTCAGTCCATCTATCAGTCATTATGGTGCATTGTATTTGCTTCCATTCCTCTCTATGTTCTTCCAAAGCCCCTTTTGTCATCTTAACTTTTTCCTTTAAATACTTTACTCTAATTTTAAGGTAGGAAGGTGTGACTGAAATCTTAGCCCATGTTGTGTAATTGCATTACACATTTTCTTAAACTCATCACTCCTTGCCACATTGAAAATTATGACATTGTTGTAGAAAAATCGTGTAATTGTTTAACATGCATCCTCTCTAACAGATTTGTTCAACATGGCATTGATGGTAGCTTGTTGAGTATTCTTTGGTTTTCTCTTGAAAATATTTTCAGTATTTTCAACTAATAGCTCACTGACTTTTCTTTTTTCAGCCATTTTTCTTTTCTGTTCTTCCAATCAATCAATATTTGTTTCATTTCCTCCCTCACTTCGTCACTTACACCTATGCAACTAGAAACATTTTGTCCTGTCCAAACCAAATGATATTTGAACTTGTAAGCACCTTCTGTATAATTTGGGGGTAGTATTTACATTGAATTCATTTTGAACCCACACCTACAACAATCCCATACTTCCAAGTCAAATCAATTTTGCTTCTTGTAGCATTCTTATGAACAGGCCCAAGGCACATAAGATCTACCTGTAGTTCCATCACCACCACTGATAGAGCTTCCAACAGCACTATTACTTGCATGCCTAGAACTAGAAGCCATTTTCATAGAAAAGCAAACACAAAATAGGGACAACAGAAAAAGAACAAATGATAGATGAGAAAAGGAGGCAAAAACAAAGCAGCAAGTCACAAAATAGGAGCAAACAACAGGCGCAAAAATGGCGATGCAAAACAGGGACAAACAATAAAGTTACAGAAACGGCAACACAGAACAAGATTAGATGCAAAACTAGACCAGCAAAGTCTTAAAATAGGCGCAAGGAGAGAATGTGAGGTGAGAATTGAGACCATTGTGCATCTTTTGGTTATTTAGGATTTTTTTAGAATTAGGTCTACTTGAGGTCGGGTTGCGAGTCAAGCGGGCTTTCGGGTTTTTGGGCCAACCATTGGATTGCAGGATCGCACAATCCTAGTGATTTAATGAGCTGGAGATGTGATTCTACTTAATCCTACCAATTTTCAATTTTAGGCACGATTTAACACAAAAATAGGGTGTAAGATCGTAAAATCGTACGATTTTCGATCTGAATTGCGATTTTGACGACCTTAGGTACAAATGTTATTTTGTGAGAATTATGGATAAAAGAATTTGTTAGTATGTCTCTCGTGTTGAGCATACTTATTAAACTGCTAAGGCCTTCCAAGAAAAGTGTGACTTGCCTCCATAGGAACAACATCACAAAGAATTTGATCTTCATACTTTTCGATGAAAAAATTAACCATCACTTGTTGATCCATCACCAATTCACCATTATCGTTTAACCATTGAAGCTTTTACAGTCATGGATGTGGTGTAGTCTTTAGGTTTAATTTGGTGACCAATTTAGTGTTAGCCACATTAGTGCAACTCCTTCCATCAATGATCATAGAGCACACCTTTCCATGGACAAGGCAACAAGTATTGAAGATATTTTCTCACACGTTGCATTCATGCCCCTTCTATTGACTTCCTAATAATCTCCTCACCACCAAAAAATCTGCATCTAGCGTATAGATTGCATCATCGTTCTCCTCTTCAATTGCGTCGCTAGTAATGCTTCCATCATATTGCTTCACCATAATCTTCTTATTTGGGCATTGGGATGTAATATGTCCCCTTCCTAAACATTTGAAGTATTTTATATCCTTATTTTTAGAAACTATAGTGGTAGTAGGGGTAGGCTTCTTACTACTTACAGCTTCTATAAGGTTAGAAAGGGAACCCTCCTTCTTTTGTTTATCCTTTTTCCAATTCAAATAATAGTTAGAAGTAGATGGTTTCTTTATAGAACCCTTCCACCTCAATTATTGCTTCACCTTCATGGTTTGATGAACCAAGTCTTCAAGCTCTACAATGTTGGCTCTAATCAAAGTTACCTCTATTTCCTTATAGTATTCATCCACGCTCGTATATAATTTGTTGTTCAAATTCCTATGATAGTGGAAAGACAAATCTCCTCCACCTCATGGTCTTCATTTTATCCCAAGTGTTAATAGGATGCTCTCTAAATCTTCTTCAGATCTTATGTACTTGATCCCACTAAATTAAGGCATATTCGTTGAGCCACCTTTACTTTGTTTTTATCATTGTAGTTGTGACAAATGAAAATTTGTTCAATTTTCATCTCCCATTCAAGGTAAGCTTCAGGGTCGTTCTTCCCTTGGAAAGAAGGAACCTTGAATTTCACATCTCCAAGTTCATCTTCTTGCCTTTGATCTCTTGTATTTTTCATGTCTTCTTTCGCTATCACGTTTTCTTCTTTCTCCCCTTTGTCTAGGAAACTCATAGAAGTTACTATCCTCGTGAGATGAACCTTCATGGTTAGAATCCCTTCCATGGATGGATATTCTTCCATGCTCGAAAGTCCTAGATTTCTCCAGCTGGTCAATTTGTTGATTCAACTCCACATTTTGCCCATGTATCAGTCTCTCCAAGTGTTGAGTTAAGACTTGCATTTGTTGTTTCACAGCCTCTAATTTTGGAGAAATAGGAGTGTTCTTACATATACCATATTCTTTGGACATAGCTACAAAAAAAAAAAGTTAACAAGAAATAAACAAAGACCTTATCACTCTACTCACATGCTTACACTCTTGAATTCTAATCAACTCGTGTTTTGCTCTCAAATTAGACTTTTATGTAATATTCGCTCTTGCTTTATACCATTCAAGTGTTCTTTCAAGTTCTTAAATTAAACTAGAGCCAATTTAGAAAAAAAAAAGAGCATAGACTCTTGTAAACAAAACTACACATAAAACTTAACACTCAAAAAGTCATGTAAGAAAAAATACTCTAGACAAAACTGATAAGTCAATAAAGACAAAAATAAAAGTTAAAAGAAGGATTATGCATACTCAAATAATAAAATGTCAAACAAGATAGTTAAATGGAAAGAAAAAAAATGATTTTTCTTTAAAACTTTTGTGATAGAATTAAATTAAAAAAATATAACTACTTGCTATAAAATAAGGTATAAATTATTTGTTGAATTTTTTTTATTTTTCAATTTTTTCTTTTTTTTTTGCTTCATCTTTTGTCTTTTTTCTCTGGAACATGCTCGAATTCAAATGAATACGAAAAAGAAAAGAAAATATGTAGTAAAATAATAAAAAGATGTTAACATTTAGACTCTAGGATCCAAGCTCTAATGCGAATCTTTTTTTGAGTTGACTTACTTAAATAAAAAATAGGATTATAATGGAAACGAATCAAAATTAGGATTATAATAGAACTGAATTAAAATTAAAATTTCAATAATTGTAATAATAAAATATGGAAAAGAAAAGAAATGGGGTGCAGAGAAAGGAGAGTGATAAACTCCGTGTAGAATCGCTACAAGAGTATGAGAAATCCTTAATAATATCCAAGTAAAGGTTCTTTCCTAGAATCCTAAGAGGCACACAAGTTCTCTCAAGAGAAAAAAATCTTAACTCTTGTTAATTACAAAGACTCCTTAA
The DNA here is from genome assembly GCA_037954105.1 of Canavalia gladiata. Taxonomy (NCBI): domain Eukaryota; kingdom Viridiplantae; phylum Streptophyta; class Magnoliopsida; order Fabales; family Fabaceae; genus Canavalia; species Canavalia gladiata. The sequence continues at coordinate 5,159,010 of CM075662.1, forward strand.
AGCATAAAAGTTTATCAATTATTTATGACTTACACTTAATTATCTTGTAAAAATATTCTTTATTTTCTTCAAATGTCACTAAAAAAATGCCATGTTTGACACTTACCAAAGCTCTTGACATGAGGCTAGGTATTGTTGGCCTACGATGGAAGCAGACTCTATGGACCATGCCCATGAGTGCAATAAATGTCAATGGCAAGCAGACCTCTACAACACACCTCTTGAGGAGCTATCCTTGAGAGCACTCCCATATCCTTTCCGCTTGTGGGACACCTTTTCATTTCCCATGTTTTGTTGGCAATTTTGTTTGTAGATGTTACTGCCTATATTTATCTTGCTGTTTAAAGCTTAGTTATTTAGACCATTTCTGTTGAGTTTATAAACTGAAATCTAAGTAGCTAGTGTTGTAAATAGATGTCATTACCAGATGAAGCTCGGTTATTTCTTTGAATTTAGAACCCGACAACATGAAGTTGTCTTTTTGACATATCTTCTTTAGACTGGCCTTGAAAGTGAACAAGTATTGAAGAAGTTTTTGATGCTTGGTAAATTGAAGCTTCTAAGTGTTGGGTAACTGGCCTTTGTACACTGAAATCATTACATGGCTATGCTGATGTATGGACCAGCCTTATGATTAGTTTTTCATCTCCTCACTGAAACTAAATCTGGTCAGAGTGCAGAATAGGCCTGTTTCATGAATCTTGGATTTCAAGAGCTCTTCAAACCTAGAGTAGATTCTTGATCAATTGTCACATGCTTATGAATCTTCATGTTTGAAGATATAACTAAAGAGTTGTCAAATAGCTGATATAGGTTGGTGATGGTGATTGGGCTACGGGTTCTTTTAGGTGTTTTGAACTGTTCAAATTATGATGAAAATTATTTGTATTCTTTCCTTTCTTAAATTCTTTTATTGTGAAGATAGAGATCTTTAAAATATCTTTTCTTGCTTCTTTTGTTTTAGATTTACCCAGATCTGCTGTTAGTCTGCACTATCTGCCATCCCTCATCACCTTTTATGGCAATATTGTCCTTAATAATGAAACAGTTGAGATGGTAGGCAGGAGGCGAGGAAGGTCAGTAAACTCGTTTGGTGAAAGTGTACTTTCAACATGAAGCAAAAGGATGCTGTGTACTTGTTCAGGTTTCAAAGCACTGTCCATCTCTCATTAGTAGAAAGTATAAAATTGGACAAAATCAAACTGGATGGCCTAGTTCAGCTCAAGACATTATCGGGCTGTACTGCTTTTCCATGGCTTCTTACTAGTGGTTTGTGCCTTACTGGTCAATTCTCGTAAACAGTTTCCCATTAGATCCTTCCTGCAAATGAGTGATGTGATCAAAAGTTGTTGCATGGTATTAGCTGTTCATGGGAACTTGAATTGTGCTTTAATTTAAATTTTAATATCATCTAGTAGCGGTTGATGTCATTTTTGACCTATATAATGTTATTACATTAATGTAATTAGGAATAATTTGTGCATTTGCATTAAACCACATACTACCCTATAATTATCTGGTTTTAGAGATAGACAAGAAACTTGTGAATATTTGTGGCAACTGTCCAATGATTGACTCTTCTAAGTCAATAATTTATTCTGCTGTCCTGTATATGAGATGTCAAGAGAGGTCACAAAAATAAGTTTGAACAACAGAAATTTTGGTATTTGAGGATCGTGATTTGACTATCTTGTTTAGTGACATGGATTGGTTCATAGCAAATTGGGTTTTACTCATAAGCTTCCCTGTGGATAATCTTTTATTTTTGCTTTACTTGTCTGCACCTGCCTGAACTTGCCTTCACTTATAGCAATCCATGGTTGATCCATGATAAAGTATAATGCAAGAACTGTACATCTGTATTCTCCTCCTTGAATCTGCCCCATAGAAAACAGAATCAAGTGGGTAATGAACAAGAAATGTACAAGATTGATACAAGGGAATTCGAGAGTCTCTATTCTCTCCTCTATCAAACTTCTCAAATCAACAACTGTCTCTAACAGCCCCTCAACTCCTATTTATCATTTCCTCTTTATTCTAACTAACTAACAAACTGATAGCTCAGCTTTCTGTTGGGCCTAACAACTTAGCCTCTTTGATTTTTATTCCTTCGAGAGTACATTAATTTTATTGGAGGTCTAGCATATAACTACTTTGATGTCACTTCAGATTGTTCTATTGCATGATGATGCATCTGCAAGACAAGTATTTTTTGTTATTCTTGGCTATCTCATACTAATTTTATGTACCAATAATTCATAAAACTATAAGGACCGGAGCATGTTTTTGCCACTACTCCTTTTAGTTGCATTATGTTCTATAATTAATTTTACCCTTTACGTGATATTCTGTATGGTAACCCTTCAGAGTTAGAAGGTAATGTCTTGATTTTCTGGCCTGTATTGTTACCATGGTGGCACTTGATTGGGATGATAGTGAGATAAATGATCTAGTCCCCCTTGACATGTAGCCAGTGTGACTTAACATCCTTTAATTCTTCCAATCATACAGAATATGCTGCCAGCACACAGCTGAATTTTCTCTGCAAAATGTAATTGTGATTTCTTGGATGAGTCAGAAATGATTTACCACTGGCTCAGTGTGTGTCTGTTGGAATGGATATTAATAATTTTTTATTCATCAATTTGTTTAACATGAACTGCAGGAGATAAGACCTATATATGTGCAGATTTTCCTTGTCTGTTCATTGAGTCAGGCAGTCAGCTGTTTTCGGCATGTTTATAATTTGACTATATCAGAATATTCAGATGCTTTAACTATGTAAATATATTCTTTGGTATGCTTCTGAAGTTGGAAATTTTCCTATTATCCAGTACTCCAGTTGATGTGTTTCTGCTGCATGTGTGTAAGATATGCGCAGAGCAGGCTCACTGTGTTTAGGTCCTTGAGTTCTTATTAATGATGCCACACATATATTGGTTGTATGATTCCTGCTTTCCTCTATATACTGCTTAATAATTCATTGCGAAGAATCATAAGTCATGCTTATTACTCTTTTACTTGAGACTTGAGAAGAATACAATAATTACTGTGACAGTATGACCTACATATTTTCTGATGTGTTCTGGATTAGTTATTAAAGGTATAGGCTCAGGTGGTTGTGTTCTTGATTTCATTCAATTGATCACAGAAAATATAGAAGCTATATAAAGCAACACCAGGCACAATCGTTGATGTCTTTATTGCATAGAATTTACAGAGGCAGTCATTATGTCTGATCCTTAACAGCAATTGTAAGCTTCATGATAGATCATACCATATATGCATTGTACTGTTGAATGGAACAAATGTGGTTGATGAACTCCAAAATCCCACTCACAGAAGCTTGATCATTTGTAAGTAAAGAAATTGCTGACAGCTTGTGTGAAAATGACAGCCCTCCCTTATTATTGAATGGTTTTTGCTATTGCAGCTGTAATCTGGTGCAGAGATTAGATGTTTAATTTCTGATGAAATTAAAAAGACAAATTATAGACTTGCTGTATGTTATAATCAGTTTGAGGGAATACCCCAGTTTCATTGCTTTGGCTGGTGGTTCAGTGTAGTGAGGCTGTGGCTGGCTTAGCTGGAGACTGATAGGGGCATGTAAGTCATATCCATTTGTGAATGTGTATGAAGGATTGGATGCCACATTTTCTTCATCTGTACTCCTTGCTTCGTAAACCTAAGATCCAAATCTTGTTTTTAGGTAAAACTAAAGGAAACTTGAAGCGTTTGGCTTCAAGATAAATAGAATCGTTCATTGTACATGCCTTTGTTAGGTATGCATATGTATTTACTCAAAGATGAATAGCAGGTTCTTGAATCATAGAATGTCTTTTGTTGATCATTTACCTTCTTTTGTAGCTCTGCATTTTCCTTTTGGATTTGGTCCATCTTTTTGTATAGTTCTACATTTTCTTGATGAATGAGATTTCCCTACAATGCAAAATGAAAATTAGTCATAATTTTGTGGTAAAACCTTAATCAAACATAGCAAGAACAAAACCAGACTCCTGAAACCTTTTGGCGTAGTTCTTTAATCTCGTTAGTTAAAATTTGATCCTGCAGGGAAATAGATGATAACGTAAGAGTCATCAATGTGGCATCGAAAAGATGGAAGCTTAAGGGAAAGATATGATTTGAACTGATCCGTCATACCTTTTTCATGCGAATACCCTTTAAACTCATCTCCAGTTGGTTTTCCAGATTTTGTAGTTCTTTAATACTCAAACCAGAAAGTTCTTCACCCATCACTTGCCTGCTTTCACCAAAAAAAAAAGTATCAAATGCTTTCTCATATGAGATGGGTTTATCTCTTAACAGAAAAATATTATTTTCTGAACACAAGTTTTTTAGAAGCATTGCTATGTTTGCATCTAAGAAGCACAATTTTTTAGATTTACAAATTTCCTAAACTCAGTAAATGTTTTCAGGTGACATTGCATGGTTTACTGATAGTAAAACTATATAGAGACTCGGTCGATGAAAAATTATATCATTTACCAGAGGTATTCTATGATGTCTATTGAATCAACTTTTTGGGTCTTGTAGGTAGTATAGCATATCCTTCATTCCATACAACTTTGGATGTCTCGAGTGTTTGACTTACTAATAAATAGCAGATATTTGACCTACTCTTAAAATATATTTTAATTTCAGGCTCTCAAAATGCTTGGAGGGAAAGGTAGATCATAAAATTTGGCTTCTCCTTTTCCTATGTTACAGCCCGCACTAATTTTTCTTTTTCCCCATCCCAACGGGTGATGATATAAGATTTGGCTTTTGTAAAATAAGGAAGTAAAGGGATATCAACCGTTGATTTGTACTAAAGTTCACGGACTTGTTTTAAATCAGTGGTGGCTATCCCATTACTTGGTCACTTGACACATCTCCATATTTTAGTGGACCAAATCCAATGATATATACCTTGCTGGCTTCTGTATTTCTGGCCTGCATCTAGTACAATTATGCAACTGCTGAGTGTTAATCTATTTATTTTTTACCTGTGGCATTCTTGCAAGTACTGCAGTTGTTGCCTCAAGCTTGCTGCTTCTGTCTGCCAAAACTAGCAAGTAGAAATGCAGATATCAAATATAATAAACAGTTATTATTTAAGGAAATTATTTTAAATGCAAGAATTTTAGGGTAAAGAATTTGAAAACTACCTTTACTCCTTTAGGGTTAAGAAGTAACATGAGGATGCTTTTATGACTTTTTTAAGTCTTAAGACAAATTATTGTTAATATGATGATTTGCACAATTATTTTACTGCATATAGTTTTTTGTGTCCTAACCTTGTTTTAGTAATATCCCCGGTGGATTATTTCGCTAATGATCGACTTCAATTAGGCGAATAAGAAGTTACATTTTCAAGATAGTTTTGCACCCCTTTAGCGGTTGATGTCCATTGTCCAATGTTTCCCTTTCGACCAACGAGGACAGAGTCTAACAGAAAAACTGGGTAAATAGACACTAAAGGTGCGAGTTTGCTACTCTGTTTTTCGGGTAGATTGGTACTTTGTTACACTAGCAGCAGCATGTGCAATACTTGTTATCGATGCCTTTACTTGGAATCCTGGCACCCTGGAAATTTAGTATGTGCAGAATCTGACATCTCCACATTCTACATGTGTTTTGAATCTTTTCAATTGCCATACTTCTTAAGAACCAACTCTCCTAAAAGCTCGAAATATTAGCTGAAGGTCTATCAATGTTTTTTTTCAGAAATTGGACTTGGACGAAATCAATCTTAATAGTTTTAATACCTTGTTTATAGGATAAAGATTCCCCTGGTTTTATATATATTTGATTGTTCAATATCTCGTGATTCTATTACAGGTCTGGACATCTTCAAACATCATAATAACGAACAACACATGGTATCCCGTGAGGGAATGTTAATTATAGCACGGATATGGTAGTTTTTGAATCTTTTATCTATGAAGGTCGAACACTTAATATTCCGACACAGCTAATGTCCGTAATATTAGACATTACCGGTCCACACGTGCACAAAGAGAAAGTAGAAGTTTAATATAAGCAACGATTTAAGTTGACATTGTTTGTTTATTCTTGTAAATTCTCCTTACGATGATGAGCTTAAAAAAATTCAGGCATTTATTTTAATAATTTTAGATTATATTTTAAGATGACTCTTTAAATTTTATATATAGAATAAATTTCTAAATTAGTTCTAGAAATTTTGAGTTAGACGAATTAAATTTTAAAATTTTCTGTTAGTTTTTTGAGAATGTTCTTCCATTATTATAGTTAAATATGTCATTTATTGTCAATAGGATGATGAGTTGTCACGTTAAATAACATTTAAACGCTTACATGATTCAAAACGATGTTGTTTCTTATCTTAGAGATTAATTTGTGCAACATGAAATGTTGAAGACTAATGTGTCTTGACTAAATTGTCACTCTTTCTTTCTTCTTTTATGCTAGCACCTACCACGATGATATAACAATGATTCCCAAAAGCTTGCACCCTTCTTAAACGCCAACGTGGAAATGGAGTCTTGGGGTCATGGGTTCTTAACGGCATGGACGGCAATGTAGAAAGAAGGGAAGACCATGGTGGTACATATTGACTTTGATTGGAAATAATATTGATGATAGACATTAACGATGGTGACGTGTCCATTCTGGGGTGGCTTGAAGTTTTGAAGGTAATGGATGATGGAACCAATGACTGATGTTTTGATTTTGGAGGTGCTTGCAGTTGTAGCCATTGTGATTCCTGTGACGACAGTGAGGGACAAGGGTGAGATGGCATCCTATTCTAATGATTGGTTATGGTTACCATAGCTGTTAGGGTTGGTTTATGATGATTTTGGTAGCCATCAGGAAGATAATAGCATGGTGCTTTTGGGGTAGCCACTAGGAAGATGACCGCACGGTTGTGTTGGGGCTGATACCTGTGGTTGTTGGTGATAGAGGTGCTACAGGTAAATGAATACTGGTTGTAGGTATGTTGGTTGCCAGAGAAGAAGAGTGACAACTTAGTCAGACATTATTTTTTGAGAATTTATGGTTCAAGTGAATTAGTTCCTAAGTTAGGGTGCTATGTTGATGAACCACACTCAAGTGCTTGTTTACTTTTGCGTTTTCTCAACTACAATTGATTTCTAAAAGTAATCAAATGGCCAAAATTTTGGCTGCATGCTTTCCAATGCACATTCAATGGTTGGGAGAAAACTAATTTTCAGGAAACGGAGAAGGCATGCTCAACACCAAACCAAACCAATAAGAACCAAAATTTCAGGAACCAATTTAAAGGTTTCCTCAGTTTTAAATTTGACCTCTAGTGAGAAATCTTTGACACTTAAGGGGTGTTGGAAATGTGTTTTAACTGTTTGACACTCTAAACAGCTCTAGTAGTTTGCCATAATTTCTAGCAGTCATTTCGAATAGCAAGGACGGGAATCTTGAAGACATTTGCTTGAATACCCTAGTATCCATAATTTCTAAATTATATGGGGGATTTGCTATGATTTATTCTACATAACGCAAGCTGATAAAGAGATCAAATTAGAGAAGTGACTCTTCCTAGCAGTAACTGGTATTTCTGAAGTTAATTGGGAAAGAGGCTGGAGTCCGTTATATGTTAATTTTTTGGCAAGTGAAGATGTCATTACCATGTCTTGACTCAAATTCCGCACCACTCACTCCTTTGAGCTATACCAAAATGACAGGGGAGGGTAGTTTTTACAAAGGGTACAGGAGGAAGAGATCTAGTACCCTTTGGGTTTTTTTTTTTTCTTAATGTCTTCATTTTAAAAAGGTTTTTATTTTCTTAATTATTATTTCAAAAGTTTTAGATAATATTTTTTATTATATTTTTATTCTTTTCAAAAATATTAATTAAGAAAGAAATTAATTAAAGTGAAAGATTAAAAATATAATAGAAAATTATATAATAATTTTAATATAGATAATATTAATAATTAACTTTGCTAATACGTATGAAACATTTTTAAATAACAATTAAAATAGAATGTAGCAAATATCTAACTTTGTAGCGTGGAACCTAGGTGTCTTGTTAGAAGTAAAATGGAAATCTACGTGCTCTTGTTTGTTGTACAAGATATATATATATATATATATATATACTTTATCAATATAATTATTAATTTAAAAATTTTATTAAGTACATAATGTATATAAAATTTTATACAAAATAAAAATTAATAGATATTTTATCTTATGATATTATTTTAATAATTTATATATTATTTAAATATATATAAATATTAATAATTAAATAATATACTGACATAATTTTAAATTTTTTAAAATTTGATATATATGATTATAAAGATAATATAACAGAATTTAATTGTTGAATTAATAAATTTTATATTTTATATAAAATTATTAAACCGCTGTAAATATTAAAGTTTTTCAAACCTAATGTGAACATATTTGACTCTCTTTATGTATATATTATGCTTTACGATTTATATTTTTTTTGTCTAACCTCTGATTTGGTGGTGGAAAGATTGTAATCAGGAGGGGTTCTCCTTAGTTTTCAAAAGATAAACTCCAAATATACTAAGCACATTACTAATGTAATAATTCATGGAGGCGGTGAGCTTTCCTGGAATTGAACAAGCAAGTAGTAATTTTCTATGTTAATAACATACAAACCTACATCAACTTGTGATGGTCCAGTGGATGTCTAACAGGAGAATCTCAATACTTTGAGTTGGAATTTCTTGCCAGTCAAAGACAACCTGCAGAATGGTGTCATGAACCCTGCTATGAGTAAAACTTTGGATACTTACGCAGAAGGCTAGGATTTTGAGTTTTTGACAGGGCTTGTGGGTACAATACTGTTAACCAAGGAGGGCCTTTTGTTTACAAATACGCTCATGCATAATGCATGATTACACTGGTATCAATCTACTATTTGTCTTCCAGATGGCAATGCCATGTAAGTTTTAGATTTTGTAAGCACTGTACCAAAAAAACAGTAAAAATGTTGTATAGCCCCTTTGTTATTTTTTTTTTGCTAGAACCGACTGTGGTTTCTTAAATCTCCACCCAAAATTCTGGAACTCTATCATATTAACAAAAAAAGATATTTTTTTCTACGACATAAATGCAGTAAACTGTGGTAGAGAGTATGTAAGCGTGCGACAAGTTCTAACTATTTGGAGTAGTCAGTGAAGGTAATGACTCTATGGGATGGTAATCCTATGTACATTTTTTTTATCAGCCAAAAGAACATTAAAAGGGGCGCACAACCCTATACAGATTTTAATGTTTTACAGAGAACGAATACGTCCAAAAGGTTCCTGCACCAATTCAACAAAACGAAAAGGAGAAGCCCCTATGTACATTCAAGCTCTTGTACATTGTAGCACACTATGTAGTTTGCGATATTACACATTAATGGCTTGAGTTTCAACTTCAGTTGTTAAATTCAAGTTGGTGGCTTAGGTATCCTTTGAAAGAAATTGAGCAAGAATTGTTGTGTAGATACTGGGATTATAAACGTGTAGTAAGATAATGTCCAAAAGCCTAAAGTCGAATGGATGGATGGTGTACGAGCACTTACCTTGACTTCTGATGCAGGATTCATGAGCTGATGTTGTTCCTCCTTCAGCTTGTTATAGCGCTCAATAACAGATTTCATGCTGCTATGATGTAGAAAGTCAATATGAGAACCTATTTGCAATTTTTTCTGACTGAAAATTGTTGATTAATGTGTTCAACAATTTAATATAATGTAAGAAACGTCCTAAATATGATGTGTGGAGCCAAATTGACCATATGATATCTCTATTGGTTAAGTAGATTGTAATTTCAATTCACCCCTTCAAAGAAAGCTGGCCTTAATTTAGTACTTCAGTTATTAAATGTAATATATTTATAGACACATTCACATACAAAGAGATGTAATTGTTGAATAAAAGCTAATTTTAATGTTAGTCTCATGATTGTGATTGATGATAGGCTAATTGATTTAAATCTTTTAGAAGATAAACTGATGATTTTTTCTTTATATTTGGGATGAAATGTTGGTTATCACACTAAAAGAATGAGTCTTAGACTGACAATGGGATTTAAACTTAGTAGAAACATGCATAAAATATCGGAGGAAATGTACTCGCCAAATGAGTTTAGGTATGGATTTGTGTATTTAGTTGAAAAAAATATGGCGATGAATGTAGGTTTTGAATGGATAATTTACTTCTTAACTAGCCACACATTCATACATTATTTAACATAGTAAATTAAATATAGAAAACAAATATTACATTTATAATTTTATTTATGATTATAATTCACAAATCATATATTAATGAATTAATTTTCTCATTTTAAAATTGAAAATTCTTTTAGAGTGTTTGGTTCAAAAGAAGGGATAGATTTTAATAAAAAAGAAAGACAAAGAATTTCTTATTTAATTTGAATAAAAGAAAGGGAAAGGAAGGAGTTTTTTTTAATAGGAAGGTAAAGGAAAAAAAATAAAAAAAATATGTCCATAATGGTATTAAGAGAGAAGTTGAGAGGATAATCAAAACTTAAAGAAAAATTGTCAAAATACACCAAAAATGATAAAGTCACTTATCCTTCCCTCCAAATCCCCTATTATGGACGGGAAGAAAAGTTGCAAAGAAAATGGAAGAAATTTTTTTGCTCTTTTATGTTTTCTTTCTTTTTCAAAATTTTAAATTAATTAAATGAGTCAAGTATTTTTTTTAAGAAAAACTCTCCCTTTTATTTCCCTCCAATTACACACACTTTTGCTTATTGTTGTCCTCCATTGTTTTCGTCTCCCATTTTTTTTTTTAAGTTTCCAAGTCCGGCGAATTGTTTGTCAACCATCTACTACTTGATTTTTATTATAAAATATGAAATAACATTTTTAAGTATAAAATTCAAATATTGGATGTGAAACCAGGTTTTTAGATAATCATGGTTATTCTTATTTTATAATAAAATTAATAAATTTAAACTGTACAATTATATATTAATGGTGAAAATTAGAAAAATTATATAATGTTAATTTTTTTTAATTTTGACATTCTATTAAGATTTCATTATCAACATTTATTCCTTATTTTCTCACTCACTCTCACTTATATATATATACAGTCACACACATGATTAGAATGTTTGAGTAAATGCAAGAATATGTATGCACACGCCAATCGGATCAACTCGAACATTTTGACTCATTTTTCTTAATACTAATCAAAAGCTAATTAGGAGAATCATTTGCATAAATTGTTTATCTTTCTTACATGAAAATATTTAGGTTAATTTAATTAAACTAGCAATGTTTTGAAATATAGTTTATCTTCATTCTATAAAATTTGTAGGTTAACTTGATTAAAATAACAATGTTGTGGAATATATTGTTAAAATGTGAAAATATAAAATTTATAGTTTCTCGAAAACTACTCAAACATCTTTTTTTTAGCCTATTCCTATGCTGGAAATTGATTTAGGTTTTGCCCGCAAGTAAATTTTAGTGCACGAATTAGGGTGTATTTGCGAAAAAAAATATATTTAACAACCAATTGTATGTAGTGTTGATACTGAAACACTGCAACCATAATTTTTCTACTGTCAATACATTAAAAATTAATATAATTATATTTTATAATCATAATTAATTATTAAAAATTAATAATCTTAAATTATATGACAATCAACAATTAAATAACAATATAAAAATTTGCATTAACAATATATTTCAATTACATTTTTGTATAAACCAATCTTTTAAAAAATAATTATAATAAAATTAATGTGTACTTCTGTTTGGAATAAAATAATTTACAATTAAGATAATTGACAACTGTACGTATCGATCATCAGTTCATTTTTTAATGATTGGATATATTAAGTGAAATAATTTAAAATAATGTACTTCAATTATATTATACGAAAATTAACTACTATATAATGGACTTCTAAAAATATTTCTAGATTATTGAGTATTTATTGCTTTAGGGTGAATTTAATAAAAAAAATAACAATTAATTACAAAATTTCATAGCAATGAATTATAAGTAAAATGCTAAAGAATATCTTTTCAAGATAAAATAATATTTTCAGTATAAAAAATCTATAATATTATAATCAATGTCCCTCACTTACACCCAATAATATTTGTAATTTGTAATATACTCAAAAATATTTTTTGATACTACTAAACACCCTTACCTTTAAACTCAAAATTTCTTTTAGAAAAAAATGGAATTGGAAAAATATTCTTTCTAAAACATGGATTCTATAAATGGTAGACACTCTCGTCATAGGGTGGGTGTATATATTATTATTTCATATTTAATAATAAAATATTAGTTTTAATATTTTCTTTACAAATACATAAAAAAATAAAAACAAAAAAAGTGACACTTTTATAGTTATCCGTAAAACATATCAATTGAAAAAGAGAAATAAAAATCCATGAATTGCTAAATAATTGAAATAAATTCTTATTTTGTGAATTATAAATCAAAGGTGTTTTTTTAATTCTAGAGAAGAATTAATTAATTTAAACATAAAAATAAATTATAGTGTAATTTTAATTAATTCAAATAAGATATCAATTTTTATCCATTCTAATTTAATTAATTAAAAATATTTTAAATTGGATTTTATTTATTTATTTATATATTTATTTTAATTTAATTTAAAATTCTACGTTAATACATCAACATTTTAAAACCCAGAAATGATGTAAGGATACTGGTAATTAAGGAGGTTTCAGGATAAAGAATATTAAAAGTCTGTAATTATTTTTATCATGTAAATCTTAATAATAATTTTTTCTTTTTCTCATCATGAATATAATTAAGCTTAAGAAGTTGAACCATGTTAAATTTGGTTATGCATAGTATCCATTAAAATGATTAAACTCATTATACGCATGTCCTTTGTATATCACATTATAGATAGAATTATTTAAAAGAATTGACATGTGAGCTAACCTAGTTTAATCCTATTAATAGATGGATTGGATTGTTAAATCATAGCTAATTAAGACATCAATTCATTTTTATCTAGCTCATTCAATCTATTTGAGTTAAGCTAACATTTTATAAAAAAATAATATAAATATTTAATTCCAATTTATCTATCATTTGATAATATAGTTTAAATTAAGAGATCAAGATATATAGAAAAATTTAACATAATCAACTACTATGTTTCCTTTACATTCAACTATTATGTTAGCTAATTTTAATTTTTAAATATATATATATTTTATGGAAACTTCCTACAATAATAACATCACCTACAACATTATTACAAATATTTTTTTCTTTTTCAACATGTATGCTATATAATATCAACTAGATGAACCAAGAGATATAAGACATTCTTTGAATTTTATCTTTTCAAAATTTATAATTAAAATCATTTAAGTTTTATGATTCAAAATTTAAATTGTATAATTTAATACAATTTGATTATCACTAATTCATATTATATATTGAATCATAAATAGTTTTGAATTTTAGAATACATGAATGAATCAGTATAATTTCACATCGTCAATACAAATTATGTGATCAAATAATTTATTATTTTCTATCTTACTTTTACTATTTCTTTTCATAGATATTAAAAGGTTTGATAAGTGTAAACGGTTAGATAAAAGGAACTGAAGAGTGATACTAAATACATCCTATTTAACAATTTAAATATATTATTTTTATTCTTATTGAACAATAATTTCACATTATCACTCACTCATTCTATATATTTGACTACTTCATTTCATTCTATATATTTCACTACTTCATTTCATTCTATATATTTCACTACTTCATTACTATATTTTCGATATTTTAAAATAAAAGTTTAATATATTTAATTATAACCAGTATTTTTGTTTGACAAGACCTTAGTCATTTTTCAGTTTAAAATTAAATATGATTCATGAATCAAAATTCAAAATTTAATTTGTCAATTCATGAATTGAATTCCGAATCAATAACCTTGTTTGCAAGACACGTATGGCCATATGTTTTCATCTTATCCTTTCCATCATTGCCATTTTATTGCAAACATCTCCAATCGCCTTCATGAAGATCCGTCAAAATGGGTTGTAACTCACAAGCTAACTTGGCTCACTAGTATAGTGGTATGAAAATAAGATTTACTAATTGGGATCTTGAGTTATATTAACCCATCCCATTTAGCTTACAGGTTGAACCAACTTATGTTTGGTTCAACTTTCTTTCTTTACAATATTCCCTAACCTTTCTTCCTGACAGAATCGAGATCTTCAAGGCTTCAAGCGTTGTCTTTTTCTTATGAAATTCTGGCCTAAGTCTTTCTTGTTCCTCCCACCAACCACTAAGATTAAACATGTAAAGTTTACTAACAATGTTTGAAGGGGAAACCTACGCTACAAATGTCACTTTCTTTGACATGGTGATCAAGCAACATCGATTTCCACCCATGTGCCACGACACCATTTTGGTGGCAATGTGTAACAGTGTTTTCTTCATAGGGCTAGAATGGTGGTCACATCGACTACATTTAATTTAAGCAAGGCATTCAACATTTCTCCAATGCAATTCTAAATTATATTTCTTGTTTTTATTTTGATTCAATTCTAAGTAAATTGTTCTTTAATCCATTAACTCAAATGCGTTAAGTTAGGTTAGCAAATTTTTTACCAACTACTAAAGTGAGCTGAATTGTGTTAGCTTATTTTAAGTTCAATCAATGACTTAAGATAACACATTTTGACATATCAACCTCCACAAGTTCCATTCATGTGATCATATTCCAATTTACACATGTATACTATTTTTTTTTGTTTTATTAATATATGTGTGAATTTTTATATTTTTTTAATTTTAATGAATCAACACATTTAACCTACTAATCTAAATAGATTAAATTGAGTTAATCATTTTTTTCAACCTCATTACTGAAGTTAGTTGGATTAACTTATTTTAAATTCAAGTTATATGATCCACCTCAAGTAAGTCAAGTTGGATCGCTTTATTACTTACAATTGTAAAAAGAGATCCAATGAGAATTATGTATATCTTACAACATATTTTGAGTATTGAAACAATTAGGATTATTAATTAATTTGATAATTTTAGGTTTGATGAATAGTTCTATAACTAGTACTAAGGCTGACCTAATTAGCAATTGAATCAAAAGGTACTTATATCAATGTGGGTTATAAACATTTTTATATTGTTAATAATTTTATATAAAATATAATTTTTATTGATTTAACTTTTAAATTATAATCATAGATTATTTGAATCTTGTAAAAATTGAACAGTAATAAAAAATTAAGTATTAATCTAAAATTTTACATTGATGTATTTACAGTAATAAAAAATTCAACTTTTAAAAAATATTTTCTTTAGATAAAAAATTGATTATATAAAGAAAATATTAAAAAAATTAAATTAACCTAAAATTTATATAATTTTTTTATTTTAATAGTAAATTTTAAAATAAAATTATTTAATAAAAAGTTATTGAATGGATTTATGAGTGAGTGAGTGAAAAACTACCATAAAAATAGAATTTAAAATCCATTAATTCATTGAAATTGTATTGTATATAATGTAATCAAATTGGCGGTGATGATAGTCAACATAAGGTAAATCAGATTGGTTGGATAATAATAGCATAAAATGAAAATTAAAAAAAATAAATTTGAGTATAACATGAAGACGTAGCCTAATAGTTTAAAGCACTTAATTATCACTCGTGATCGTTCACATACGATGATAGTTACAATTTTCTAATGTTCTAACTCTAGTGTTTCCTCCCTCCTTCTGATATGTGCGTTTTAAAAATTTGTAGCTTTTCTACATTGCATGCGGAAGAATCATCGCATGCATGCGTGAATTTTATAATGCAGCTCACTTATCCAAAAGAAAACTTATTTCTGTATTTTATGTCAGAAGTAATTTTATGAGAGCATTTTTCGGATTTAATTCATAATAAACTCAACTACTGTTTCGAAAATATCAAAGCTAAAGGTATGTGAATTCCAGTATTCCATAATCAAGTTTGCAAATTATAGATTCCCAAATATTATACCTAAATTCCTTGATCTATAAAATGTTCATCTCATACCAGTTTAAAATGCCTACATAATATAATATTCAAAACGTGGTTCAAGATTTCTTATATTAATAGAGTGAAAATGGAAGCTTAAGTTGGTGTTCTTTTCTTAACATTATTAGGAATTACACTTCATTACGATGTACCTTGGAACGAATTAATAACTCAAAACAGGAGAGTTAATGAATTAGGAACAAAAAGGAGAAGAATAAGAAACATGAAAGAGGAAGAAGAGAAGATCGTTCACACTTTAATTAGAAGCTATTCTTCTAGTTTCTACTTTAAATGTTAAGGTGCAGATCTGAGGAATGATAATCATGAAGATTAACACCATGCAAACGCGCATGCACATTTCTTATTATATATATATAACCTAAGCTGATATCGAAGAAGGGAGAAAGTTAGGCAAGACTAAAAGATATTCATTAAAGTCACATATATATTCCTAAATGCAAGTGGATACATATAAAATGATTCGTACAGCTAGCATAACTGACACTAAACACGAAGTACATTAGAAACTCAATTAACGTGTATTATATTATATTACATTATATTATTTATTTTAAAGAAGAGATTTCCCCTCAGTAAAAATTAAAAAAAAAAAAGTGGTGCAAAAATTTTGCATCAGAAATTTTAAATTTCAATCACTCACGAGTTGATAAATTAAAAGGGGAAAGAAAATATTGATCGTACCTGGTGCTTGAATAATCATAAAGCTTGCCAGTGCTAGAGAACACAATCAATCCAACTTCGGCATCACAGAGAATGGATAATTCTCTCGCTTTCTTCAGCAATCCGTTTCTTCTCTTTGAAAAAGTCACTTGACGACTAGTGGAGTTGTCGATCCTTCGAATCGCAATTTTTCCTCTTCCCATCTTTGGTCAAAATTTATATATTAGGGTTCCTTCCCGAATATCTCCTTTGACCTGGTAGATCAGTGAACAAACTCAACTAAGATCGCGCAAAACTAGAGTTGTTGAACATCAACAGCGTTAATCAGATTAAATATTTGAAAAAATGCGAAGAAATTGGTTGAAAAACAATAAAGAATGATAAAATTGGGAAATTAGAACGTAAAAGCCCCAATAAATAGGGGAGAGTGAAAGAAGAATGAAGGTAACTTACTTGAAAATTATGGGAGTGAGAAAGAGAAGCAGGGGAGAGAAGAAGAAGAAGAAGGACAAGACTTTCCGTAGATGAATGTTCGTAGGAGAGTTATGTGATGCAATGTTATGCTTTATATGGAAAGCCAGAGTGGTTTATTTGGACAATGGTAACAACCAAAATCCCTTTTATTTGGGGAAAACCTGAAGGCGGTTTTTGAGAGATTAGTGGTTTTGTATTGTTTCACGCGATCGAGAGTAGGAAAAACAAAGCCTACTCGCTGGATATGTAAAGAATTCACGGGGTAAGCACTGTGGGAGAATCGGGGAGGGAGCTAAGCAGGCTAAACTAGATTGCAAGGGGCACGTGTCGAATGGAGAGAGCGAGTAGCAAAAAAGGAAAAAGGGTGAGAGTGGGTGTGTGTTAATACGAGGAGTCCAGGAATCGTGGGGACCCTGTAAGTGGTGAATAAATGAGCATTTTTGTGACGTATGGGGAATGGACACGTAAGCTTTGCAAAACCGAGGGCGCTTACTTTTCCTGCTTTTAGGTTTGGCAAAAAGCGTCGAAATGGCTCTTCACTCTCTTTGCATTCCATTATTGACAATTGTATCCGTTGCAAGTGACAGCCAGGGTAGTATTAAGTTTGCCACAAATTCAATAGAAGAAACATTAATAAATATTATTGTTTCTCCCTCTTTTTGTTTCATTGTATATCTTTTATGCAAGATTTTTTTGTATCAAATTAATAAAGTTTATTATTATTTTATTTGTATTTAATTTATCATATAATTTTTTATTATGTTTTTATCTTAATATTAATTAACTTTTCTTATAATTAATTTTTCTTATATATAAATAAAGATATAATAAAAATAATAAATACTATCTTTAGCTTTTAAAATACAATTAGAAAATAAAGGTAATGAATAAAGAGGAAGGGAAAAATAAGAAATTTTAAAAAATATATATCTTTATAAAAAAATGTTATTCTTATGTATTTTCAGTAACTTTTTAATAAAAAAAAGTTTATTTATTTTGATTTTATAAACAAGGAGAACTCTAATCCAATTTGATTTTTGAAAAAATGTAGAAGTAAAAGATATAAAAATATTATTTTAATCTCTTAATTTTTTAGGAACTAATACATCTAGAAAAGATTAATATGACGTATATATATATATATATATATATATATATATATATATGACTTTTATAAGAATTAATGGAAAAAAATGGATATTTATTCTAAATATGGAAGTATTTGGAGGCACAGAAGAAAGGTAGGCGTCCATCCATAAATATGCCTTTTATATTCTGTCTGCTTTTCCAAAATGGAAAACACTATCTATTAGTATTAGGTGCATATATTTTGGAGGCAAGTTGAGGTAGGCCAGATTGGGGTCTAATTAAAGTGGGATTGTGGGTGTGTCATTGCATATAGTATAAAAGCTTTCTCAGGATTTAAAACTCAAGATTAAATGATTAATGGCTACCAAAATTGTTACTAGTACGATGCAATAATATCACTAGGGCTTCGAATAAAGAGTGTTATATTTTTCATTCATATAAATTATAATTGAGATAAACAATGAAAAGTTCCGACAATGAAAATGTTAAATTAAATCTCATTCCTCACACACATTATAATATTGTATTTAAAATATTTCCTAAATTAGAAAAAAAAAATTACTTATTGCTACTCCTTGATATAGGCGGTCTTATATTTGAATAACAGTAGTTGGTTAAAATAAAAATAGACTATAATATCAACTTTACCTATAATGTCAAAGATTAAGATTTTTGAACTTTTATGAAAAGGTCAGAAGGTTAGTCTCATATAGTAATATTTATGAGAATATCCTGTTAAAGATGAGAGAGAGTGACTCAATACTTTGAATAATATTTAATTTCATATATATATATATATATATATATATATATATATATATATATTCACATTCAAAGAGTATATATAGGAAACTATCATAAAAATAAAATATGCTTGTATCTAATTATAAAGTAAATATATAAAAAGTAATATATTAAAGTGGCATTTGAAAATTACATAAAAACCTTACTTGAAATACAAAGATAGGGGGAGAATTGAAACACTTCTAGAGGAGGGATTATGACTTTTTATATTTGTAATTGAGTTTGGTAATTAAAAAATACTAATAATATAATTTTTACATTATCATCCAATTATTAATTATCATGTAATTAAAAATCATTTTAATCTTAAACCGTTGGTATCCAAAAGTTAGATGAGACTAAATTAATTCAGTTGATCAAGTTGGGTGGATTTATTTTTAAAAAAAGGAAGATAAATGAAATATACTGATAATACGAAGATTTTTTACATCATTATTTAATTAATAATTATTATATAATTATAAATTATAAAATTTTAAAATAATTATCTTAAAAATTGTTTATCAATTTTTTGATTGATTAATAAAATAAATTTTTATAATAATATATTAAAATTATATTTTATATTTTTTTCATTAACAAATGTCAATAGTAACACCTTATTTAAGGAGAACTTTTAACTCCCTAACATTTATATCAACAGACATTGGTAATTGAGTTTGAAAGTTAAATAATTCTCCATTATTATTATTATTTACTATTTCATATAAATCTCATAAAGCCACGGCATATAAAGTATTGATATCGTTCTTCAAAATGAATATTCTTGTGATTTGTTTGGGCATCCCCAATTATGTTGATATGCCATATTAATACCAAAAGAGCAACATAATAGAAAAGTTATAAGCTACTCATTATCATCCAATATTAAAATAAAAAAAGCTACATCACCCTTTTACATTTTTTTTTCATTAATTTGGTGTGTATTTAAAAATATATGATAAAAATTCATATATAATAATATGTTTTTATTTAAAATTATTTAATTAATATATTAATAATATTAAATTATATATTTTTTTAATAAAATATACTATATATAAATTTTTATTAAATATTCTTATATATATTAAAAAATTTATTAAACGATGATATATGAATATTTTTATAAAATTATGCGATACATAGTTGATCAAGGTTATTTAATATTGAAAATAACATCAAGGTTATTTAATATTGAAAATAACATCTACGTATGATTATTTAATTAAATATTTTATATCATTTTAAGCTCTTATGTTTTTTTTTAAATATCTACTATTTTATCAAAAACATATATAAAATAAAAGGCATACAAGATATGATAATTAAAATAAATAGTGTAATATTTAAAAAAGAATATAATTTTTTATTAAAATATTGAGTAAAAATTTATAATAACAAATTGTTAGCTATAAGTTTATATTCTATTTCAGATAATATCTAAAAATTATTATAAGATAATAAGACAATTTTATTTTCAAACACATTTATTTGATTAAACAAGCCTTTTTATTGTTTCATAATCAAACAAACTATAAACTAGAAGCGATATTTTGTAAATTTTTATTATCACTGACAACAAACTGAAAATGAAAGTGAAGAAAGCGGTTTAAAAATATATACAATTTTTTTTCGTATTTTACTAATTAATTATTAAGCATTATTAAATTATTATTTATTAACCCTTCAATATTATATTAATATTTATGGGTATAAATTTTTAAATAAAAGTCAAATATTATTATAAATATTATAAATTTACACTAACAGTTTATTTTGACAAATAATTTTCTTAAAATATAATATTTGTATATATTGTCAATATATTAAATATTACTAAAGTATGTTTTTTGTTAATTAGTATAAAATCTATGCTAATAGTTTAACTTTTAATAAACAAAGCTTAATTATTTTATTAATCTTTTTGTTAGTAAATAATTTTTTAGTAAATATAATACATTAAATAGTTTTAATGATTTATAGAATAACAAAGTTATTAATATCAGTTCTTCTTAAAATTAATTTTAAGGTTTTATAAAAAAAGTTATTGTACATTTATTTATATATATATATATATATATATATATATTCAATGTAATAACTTTATTAATAAAAACTTGTTAACTTTAAATGTTTAGAAATAGTTTTACTGAGTGGGAAATAATTTTACAGCGATTAGCATTGCAAGTTGCAAGAGATGATCCTCCAACTGCATGAAATCCAAGAAGTGAAGAAAGGATGAAACATGGTTCATGTGATGCAGAAGCTACTTGTGGAAAGACATGCACTTAGAGTAACCACAATTTGGACTAAAGTATGACTCAAGTTTTTTCATATTCAATAAGGTTTCTAAACTTGGAAATATATTATTCCCCCAAACTTAGCATTTCTATATAAAAGCTCCAAAATCATTTCCATTCTCACTTTCTAATTAATTATTTCTTACAACTGTTGCAACTTAGAACTGTCAAATTATCAGATACATCATACATCAACTAGTCAGCATAAAAAGGTGATGCCCTTTTATCTTCACCTAGACAAAATTAAAAGTTACCTTTTATCATCGTATTTTCTTTTCTGGTAATCAGAGACAAAAATAGTTAAATTACTAGACTCGAGACAATTTACACGTTTGTTTGTTTTGTGAAAAAAAATAAAGGGTGAGTAAAAGAAGGATAAAAAAATGAAGTGAAGAAATAACTATGATTTGTTTGGAAGTTTTATTTTTTAATGATAAGAAATAAAAAATTATTGTTGGACTTCTTTTTACATCATGCAAGATGTGATTTTGGGAAAGATAGCAATGACTCTTTTTTTAATATTATTATTTAAATAACATTTTATACAATATAAACAATATTCATAATTTTGAAAATATTTTTTTGCAATAAAATATTTTTTATTAAATTTAATTTTAAATATTATTATAAATAATTTTTATATAAATTACTTATTTTTAATTAATTCAAATAAAAAAATTATATTTTCTTTTTATTTCATTTTTATCCTTTTATTTATTTTATTATTTCTTTTTTCCTTATTTCATCTCTTATCAAGTTAAAAATTGTAATAAAGGATGATCATAGATTGAAAAATAAGAAACTTAAAAATAATTAACTAATATATTTCAATTTATTTCTATAATTTTATTTTATTAGTTTAGTATATTTTATAAATTTAATTGATTCAATTTAATTTGAATTGATTTAGATTAATTGAATTTTTTATTATAGTATAATTTTCAAAAAGTAAAAAATAATATAACAGAATTATAAATTAATTTTGTAACTTTTATTTTTGGAGAATAGTTCTTAGACGTGTATATACTGAAAAAAATAAAATAAAAATGTTAAAGAAATGTTATTTTCTGCATATTTGTTATTATAGTAATTGACTGAACAACCATTGTGGCCAACAACCGTACGTCGATGCAGGCATTGTCAATGTTGCTGTTGTAAACTTCGATCTCGCCACCAACTACCTCCTACTGTCATCATTAATAACACCCTCAAATATTATTATAATGTAAAATAATTCAGATGTATATATAAATATGTTATACTTAGTTCTATATTTTCTTTTATATTTAAAAAATAAATAAATATTTATTAGCTTTTATTGTTAAGCCTTAAAAGTAAAATACAGATAAATGTAAGATAATTTTTATCCGTAAATTAATTATTATTATTTTTTATTTTAATTTAATCCAAGTTTTTTATTTTTGTTTTTTATTCCAAAACATAAAAAATCTTCTAATCCTGTTAAAATTAAAATCATATAAAATTAATTGAGATTCATAATCTATTCTGATCCTGTTAAAATTAAAATTACAAAATTAATTTTTATTTTTTATTCTAAAACATAAAAAAGAATTAAGTTTCACAATCTCTTCTAATCCTGTTAAAATTAAAATTATATAAAATTAATTGAGATTCATAATCTATTCTCTGATCCTGTTAAAATTAAAATTACAAAATGAAATTTCAATTTTATGATCTAAATTCATTAAATTAATTGTATTTTTGAATTTTCAATTTTGAATTATGTATATTTTAAATTTTTAAAATTAAATATGTTTTTTATTTTTTATTTTTTATTTTTTAATAAATTTGATCTTCAATCAATCTTTTCACCTAAAATTTTAATTTTTTTACTCAAATTAAAATAATTAAATTATCTTCTACTTAAAATATACTAATCAAAATTAAAGCACACCTTAAAATTTAAAAATATTTATAAATTATCCAACAATATTATTTTTCATATTAATAAATATTGAATTTAAATCCATGTATTTATAATATACAAATTTAATTCTTACCGATTGATATCTATTATCTATTAATTCATTGAACTTATGTTGCTGCATAGAAAATTGACCTCAAACTATTATTTTTTACAAGACAAATATTAACATGAAGTATAAGGGTGCTTCATATAAAATCACATGACTATACTTTAGAGTAAATATCACCAAAATGAGCTTACATATGGGGAAGAGAAGAGAAACCAAAACATGGGCCCAGTTTGATACCTTTTTCCTATAGTAACACATAAGACTTATAATAGGATTTTGATCCCATTTCATAAAGGACATCGTTCCTTGATAACATTATTCTTTAATCCATAGCCAACCTTGACCTTAATCATAGCAAGCAATTCTTCAACATCTATTTCTGAGCTTTAGCTATTAATTAAAAATCTTTTTGGTTCTTACCTATGATCAAATAGCAGCAATTCGTGTATGATCAATCCAATAAATTTGCAATCTACTTCCTATATATCCACATGAAATTGACCACAACAAACTAAATATGTATAACAATTCTTAATATTATTGGTTCAGTCAAGAGTTGTAGTTTTTAAGGAACTGCAATTTTGGCTTTAAGTTTGGATGAAGCTATCTTTGGCACACCTTTGCTAGCATGCATCCTAGCGTATATATTATTAAATGCCACTGAAAACTATTATTGTTTAAACCATCCTGGTTCTTCTTTGATTCTTTATTAATTATATGATAATGTTTTAATTAATGACTTCATGTATGATCACGTCACATTTTACATTGAACAAATAATAGTAGTCAGAAAATAACTTGATCATGACGAATAATATTTGATATTTTCTTCGTTTTAAATTCTTTGACAACTGCGATAGACAACTATTATTTGTCTTTTCCATTTTTGTGTTTATACTTTATATATTATTTACAGATCTACCTCACTTTGTGATTCAACCAATAAAACCACCGGCAGAGTAAATATCTTCAACAACTTCGTCATGAAATAGCAATTGAAAAAACATCAATGGAATAGTGTGCACTAATTATAAAATAAATAAATAAATAAACAACAGTGTTCACTACAATAAACATTTGTTAGATTAATAAAGTTCATATTACTTATATAAAGAATGAGTATGAAATGATTTATTATAATCAAGTAACATGTGCAATCTATTCCTTCTAATTTTTCTGAAGGAAAAATCATATACTAAAAATCAAAAGTTATGTACAAAGAGTACAAGAACTCATCATGTATAATCCTTCTAATTTTATTTGCTTTTGTATTTCCAAGTTTTGAAACTAAGGAAAGTTGAGAAGAATTTATGAACATTTTAATTATAAATAATAATTTAGGATTATCATAATTTAATTTAAATTATTTCTATAAATTTTATGATTAAATTTATATAAAGCATAAATAATCATGTAATTTAAGTTTCTTAAATAAACATTTACTTAAACTATCGATGCAAATTAACGCACCTTTCATAATAACTTGGAGACGTGTAAATAAATAAAAGGTATATATATAATATGGAGGTAACAATTCTTGGTTTTGAATTAATTGGATATGTAAATTTTTTCTTCCCTAGGAAAAAAAATCACCCAATAAATGATAAAGAAAGTCCTATGAGTAGAATAAACAGAATACCCAAAAGCACCAAACCATCGTTGATCTCTATAATGTTTAGAAAGCCATACGCACGCCCTCCATCGAGCTCATTGATTGGGGAACAATTCGTACGACATTGAAATAATAGTTTAAAATATATATTCTACAAACTCCCAAATGGAAGAAGAATACAGCATTAGAGAATAGGTTGATTTTTATGACATGAAATAATGAAGAAATGGGAGAATACAGTATTTGTATAAATAAACTTTGCAATACCATCTTTATAGTGCTTACCACTAAAGGGTATTAAACCCAAACATTTAACCCTTTTTTATATTCGGATTGAGTAGGACGCTTTTGGAACTTATGCTAGTGATTGGGCGTAGCCCACGTGACAGAGATTCTGTGTCCAATGAAGATATCTTGTTTCCTTAAACAATCAATGGAGTTGTCTATTGTTATGTGAAACTGTACCTAAATCTCTTTGTTTAAGGAATGAGAATAAAGAAAACATTGGGCATAACGTCTCCAACCAAGGACCAAGCCAGGTGTCAATCATCAACAAATGATGGGTATAATTAGTCAAACAATTCAAGGACATCTTCCAATCTTCTTATCATTTTAACAATGAAAAAATGGTACTTTAATAAATGTTAGCACTCTATTTTAGTTTTGTGCATATGGTGTACTTTCCATTATTTTAATTTCCTCACATAGACTTCACCTTCGCTTCTAAATAAATTTCCCATTGCTTTCGCCCATAGTGTTAGAGAACCATACAAATGGTCACTACTTGATCTACAAAGAAGCAAGACAATTTATTTCTTGGGAGAATCAATATTAATTTTAATATTAATACTAATTTCATATATATGTACACTATGAGACAACAAAAATATTTTATTATAAATGAGATTACCATTTTATTTTTATACCAAGTTAATTTTTGTATTTATCTTTTTTTGTTAATTATAACAAGATCAATATCTCCCCTTAGCATTATAAAGAGTAGATCCTGATAAAAAAATTATTATCATTTTAATAATTAAATATCATCATCTTTTAAGTGCTAACTTCATATGTACTACAAATATTCTGATTTTTCTTCTAAACTAAAAGGACTTCGTGTGAATAATGGATTTATTTATTCACCGTTAGAACTGTCACAATAATTACAACCTTCAAATCATTTTAAGCATATCCTTATTTTCAATAAAATATAGTTTTAATTTGTTGCTTATGGAATGGATCCTTCACATAATTTTAATCATATAAAATTTTGTTTAGGATTTAACAGGTAAGTCTAGAAATCAAAAGTATGATCCAAATCCATAAAAATGTTACAATTTTTACACAAACAGCAGCGTATAATTGTATTGTATACTAAAACTTTCTAATAAAGACTAATTATTTTGTAATTATATTTTTAATTTTGGATCCATATACACATAACTTACACTTAAAAAATTTACATACATTAAAAAAATATATTAAGTATTGAAACTTTTTTTATAAGTAATTAAGGACAGAAACCTTACCTTGACATCAAGTTTTTCTTCTAGGTATTTCAAACTTTTCACATATAGAGCTGTTCAAAATAATCAACGCAGAGAGATAATAAAAATAAAATTTCTTTTCAAAATTTCAATTCACGAGCTAAAATATTAGAATGGTGTAAGTATAGCTAGTTAAAAATAATAGATACATTTGAAAAAAATAAAAATTTACATCTATTGACAACAATTTATAAAAATTGACAAGAACTCCATCAAGTTTTAAGAAATTATTTCAAGGCCAGAAAAAACAGGCAACAAAAAACCCCTTTTGTTTTCGGAAATACTTTTCTTATGCTTACAAAATAATTTCAGATAGATATAAGCAATCGAATTTCTTTTATTTTAAAAAATTCTCAATTGTCCAATCTAAATATATGGAGATGTATAGATATTTTTTTATTGGGTGACAATTTTTTTGTTAGGCACTGGCGGCTAAAATAAAAGGACCACAGAAAAAATAATGGTAATTGGAACTAATTGACAAATAAAAAATAATTTATTATACAAAGCAATTGAAATATTTAATAAAATATAGTAAATATTTTTTAATTGATGACATAAACAAAAATGAAGAATATAACTAATTATTGACCATCACTTCTTATATTAGCGTAAAGAGAAGATGGCTCATCCCCAACATCAAGCGCGTTAGTATGGAATGGGAGAAATTGGGAAGAGAGAAACTGTAAAAGTGAAAATCTGGTGATAAATAATAGACAACTTTATTTGTTTGAGATTTTTTTTTTCTATTAATGAAGGGTAGAAATAGGAAGTAAAGTTGTTTTTCAAGAGTTTATGATATGGTTTACATTAAATTAGATTAATTTATTAAATAAGTTAGTATTAGTTTATTGAATAAATTAAGTTACCATTTTTAAAAAAATTATTCAGTTAAAAAGTTTAATATCGATCATCTAACAAAATAGACTTAATAGAATAGTTTATTTATGTCAACGATAATAATAATTTATTATTATTATCTTCTATATTTTTAAAAATTATTATTATGCTTTGATATTATATATTTATTTTATTTAAAAATTTAAGCCTACTTATCTATATAAATTTAGGCTTATTAAGATTAATATTTTCATCTATATTTAAAAATTTTACTATAAAGTATATTTTTAAATAGTTTTGCAAACTACGTAAATTTTTTACAAAGATTAGATTAAATTTTAAAATAACTTATATTAATTAAATAGAATAAAATTAACTTCTAAATTTTAAAATAAAAACAAGTTTATACTTTATAAAGTTTAGGTTCATCCAATTTATTTCCACCATCAATGAAAAGAAAGATGTTGTGAGGCCCACCACTTTATTTTCACTCCTCTTTGAACATGATTTTGACATGAGAAAGCCATGAGAAGAAAATTTTCAATACTATAATATTACATGTCCTTTTTCTAAGAATAGCAATAACGTTTTTGTATGGTTATTTATTTTTTATTAATTTACTTTTTTTAAATTAAGAATGAAAAGTTACTAAACAAGAAAAAGATAACTGTAAGAAAATATTTATTCAGGGATAGACGGGGATGCATGCCTAGGTAGGGTGAGTGTTTTTTCATAATTTAATATTAAATAATATTTTTTATATAATATAAAAATATAAAAAAATTAAATATTTCTAAGTTAAATATTATCATAAATAATTTATTATTTATCAAATTATTTTTATTTTATTTAAATAAATTTATATATTTTTTATTATTTTTTTATTCATTCAAATAATTTCTTTTATATATTCAGATTACGTCTCTTTTCATCTTATTTTTGTTTATTTATTATTCTCCTTTTTCCCCTTTTTTTCATTCCTAACCTCTCATCCAAACAGATTCTAAGTTAAGTTGTAGTGTATATTTAACTTAGTTTAGTTTTTAAAATATTTTACTTTAAAAATAAAAACCTGCACCATTTCTAAGATAACTCAAAACTAACAAATATTTAATAATAATACAAATAACGTACTTTAGCTATAGTTTAAATGTTTTTATGTAAAATTGGAATTAATACAAGGAAAATGTTTGGTAGATCACACATTTTCAACTAAAATCTTAGATGTGTAAAGGTTTAAGTAAAATTACTTATAATTAGTTGATGAAATTTTATAAACGTAAACTATCAAATATGTGTGAATAGATATGTATAATTCTAATAAAAAAAAATATTGGGCTGTGCATAAGGAGAATATTGAGAAATATTATTCTCACAAAATATTTACAATATTTTTTTATAAAAAAATAAAAAGAAAACAAATATTATGTGATAAGTAATATGAAAAATATATTATATAAATAGTGTCATACAAATTTAAAATAAAAATAAACATTTTCATAATATTTTACATTTTCATATGCAATGTGATAATACTAAAAAAGAATGAAAGGATAGGTGTGGTTGGTGGTTAAATAATGAATTGAGTTTCTTGCTCATTATTATAGTACGAGGATATCTACAAAGCGTGCTTTATTAATCAGAGTTCGTTCACTGAACAAGCTGTAAAGTGTAAAGGTCTTTGCCTAAAGGCTAAACTTTCTACTATTCAGTAGTTAACTTGTCCTTTTCGTGCTTATGCTTCTATTGTTCACATATTCATAGCATTAAAACAAATTGTCATCATCTTGCCAACAATCATATACTAAAAGCTCTTCACATAAAGCCACTGTAAATTTTAGAATCTGTTTGCTTTATTTTCTAAATAAAGTTTTGGAACGGAAGAAAAATTTCTTTTAAGAATAGTTAACTTGAAATGTGTATTTTTTTTAGTATTAAAAAAATGTAAGTATCAAATTTTAGTTATAACTATAAAACAAATAGATCATTAGTCTTTGAAATCGGAAACACGAAATGAGAAAGTTTAGGGCCTAAAAGTGTTTGTTATTGTTAGGTTATAGAAGTTCAAAAAGTTGGAAAAATATTCATCTAATAGTTAGCGAAAAATCATATTAGTAAAACTAATAGTAGTTTCTATTTCCAAAACCTCTTAGACAATGTCCTGAATTTAAGTAATAATTTGAAGTTTATGTATAAAAAATATATTTGTTAGAAGAGTTAATTTTATTATGCTCTAAATATTTTTAGCTCACATAAGATTATTTTTAATTAAATATATCTGTAAATTTAGAAAGAAAAAGTTTTGGGAAGCCTTGATTCGGGACGGAAAAAAATTGTTGTTTATGTTTCTTTTGGAGGAATTACTTTTTGCACTCTTTTTTTTTTTTCGCACTCTCTTCATTTTTTTATTTTTTTATAAATTAATTCTATAAATTAATTTGAAGAATGTAGATAGAAAAAAAAATAAGACAGAAATAACAAAAATTAAAAAGAAGAAGAAGAAAGGTATCTGAAGAAAAAGTGGAAGTGCAAAAAGTATGGGCTTTCTTTTGGTTAATAAGACAAAAGAAGAATGGATTGGGCTCTTCCTATTAAATGGGCCCACAGCTGCAAAAAGGTGGATCTCCAAAGTCCTAATGGTGAATCCCGCTTATTAGAAGAGCCTGAATTGTAAGAAAGAAGCAGTTAAATTGGATTAACTAAATTGAATTGAATGAGTTTGGGTTCTTTTTTTTAGTCACACAGTTAGATTTCATTTCAACCAATTAAATCCAAATATTATTGATTTGGTTTTGGAATATATATCTTTTTAAATCAAACCATCTCCAACCAAATCAATTCCTTTATTATATATATATATATATATATATATATATATATATATTATTAATTTTCTCTGGGATCTGATAAATTTTCCTCCTCTAAACAAATATACTCCAATTGGAATTCTAAATTTAGGGACTTTTATTAATTTTTTTACAATAGGTTTATGTATTTTTTTTTATAAGATTTATGACTTTTTTCATATTTTTCAGTTAATCAATTTTTTTTTATCAGATTGGTTATATTTAAATTTATCGCTATTATTTTTTAAATATAAAATAAATCAAATCAATTGAGTTGTTTGATTTTCTTTTTCAGAAATAAACCAAACTGATTTGTATATATCCTGCCTGTGATGGACAAATGAATGGACTTAGCAAAGAAATAGTTATGGTAGTCATCAAAATAATAATTTAAGCATTTCTTGCTCTGCCTACAATTACAGCATTAGTACTAAAGTAGAAAATAACATTTCAAACAAAGTTGATTTGAGAGATCATTTACCAGAGTGGGTTATGTTTAGCTTCTCAACAGCCAAGGGTTGTTTGTTTGAGGTGTGCATATTCTAAAGTTATGGTCATTTAATTCAAGCTTATAAATTAATGATGCTACAGGTGGCAACATTAGTGGCTAGGAATTGGGATGGGTTTGGCTTGTTTTCTATTGTGGAAAAAGATTAAAGGAAAGGAAGGAGTCTTAGAATTTGATCTGAGCATGGGATGATGAATTCCAAAAGGGCATTGGACTCAAGAAGTTTTGGTATTATGAATTGGATGTTTTTGATTAGGACCAAATGGAACAGTTAGTGGTTGGGAGGTGATGAAGGTTACACATGTAGTATAGTCTACATTTCATCATCTAATGGTTAAAATTTTTTGATTAAAAATTAAAATTTTTTTAACCATTAGATAATGAAGTGTAAAAAGGTGGAAGCTATTACACCATGTAGTTCCACCGTTTTTGGTTAATGGTTATAAGGCTTTGGTGTGATCGCCCAAATTACAGATTCAGGCCTTGTATGATGTAAGTGCTTAAATTTGAGTCTCAATAGCCTATTCTGCCAAAGTGAATGCATGTGACAACCTGTTATCCTTTGACAGTAAAAGCAAATTTTTCATCAGTTTCTAACAATGTGTTATAAGTAGTGAAGTTTTGATAGTAGAAAATTATTGAACTGTATAGTGATGAGTTTTCTACATTCTGGTAGTATTAGCAGTAAGTGCATCATTATAAAGATTTGGTGCGATAGGATAGCTGTATAGTTCATATTATTTTAAGTGTTTGACTCTCAGTTATTATGAAGATCTTTAAATGTTTTAAATTTTTGTTAAGATATAAAGCAATGTTATTATAATATTAGTTATAGATAAAATAATAGCATGATTATTTATATTAATAATATTAGATATTAATAATAAAATATTACACAAACAATAATAATAGTTATATATATACACTATAGTAAAAATTATTTTTTTTATAGTAGCATAATAATTTACATATTATTATCATTATTATAATAATGCTATAACTTTTTTTGGTTATTACCATAATAGTATAATTTTTACGGTATAATTTCTTGCTACTATTTTTCAAATAACTTTATATTTGAAATTTTTTATAAATTTTTAATAATAATTTATTATTTTAGTGTTTATTATTTTTTATTGTTGATCACTAATAATTAATAGTTTTCATTTTATTAATTTTTAAATAATAATTTTCATGGTAAAATATTTATTAATTTCCATTTATAATATTGAAAAATTACTATAAAAACTGATACTTGTATTAAAATATTTGAAATACTATAATAATAATAAATATTAAATATATTTTTAATTTTTATTAAATTAAAAAATTTAATTTTAGTTCATAATTTTTTAAAATTTTATATCTGTAACCGTTCCTAAATTATATAATATAAAAATTACTAATCATTATAAAAATGACGTGGACCTAATTTTAGATCAAAATGGATTATGCTTGTGAGTTTTTAAAATTTTGATTATAATATATGTTTTAAATTTTTATTTCTTTAACATATATTCTAAAGATATACAATAAAATTTTATATATAATAAAGAGTTTATTAAAAATTATTGAATGCAATATATTAATAACATAACTATTATAATTTTAATAAAAATTTTACTAGTTATGAATTTTTTATTGAATATATGTTAAACATTGTTTAAATTTATGTTAAAATATAATAAAATGATATCGTATTAGGTATAGATAAAATAATAACATTATTAATTATATTAATAAGTTTAAATTATAATACTAATATTGTTAATAGTAATAATATGAAGAGCAAGAAGTCAAAAACTGATGAGCGTGACAATGACATCACTGATGAACAGTTTGCTTTGACTTATAAAATGCAATGAAGTTCAGATTAAGAAGTAGGGTTTATCTTATCAGTTATCTCTCTCACACACACACACACACACTCTTTTGCTTTGTTTCGAAATTGCAGAGTAGCTCCTAAACAAAGGGGAGACACAAAACACACCATACCTCACAGGTGCTCACTACTATCAATTTATATGTCAATTTCTCGTTCATTTCCGCCATTTTTTCTTTATTTCTCCGTTGATTTATGATATATAGGATCACGATTTTCGCATATTCACCCCCTTTCAATTTCCATAGCCGACCAGATCTACCATTTGTTGCTCTTTAAATTCATTGCTCTGCTTTTGGTTTAATTCTTTTTACACAATTTTTTTTTGTTTTGCTTTCAAATTAAGTGTTCTTTGATATCAAAGGCTCATAAACTTGTCACTATTCTGTACGAAAATTAAAACAATGGCTGCAGATAGTGGTTCCTAAGGTAATAATGTGACAATTACCAATCGGAAGCACAGATCCACCAGAGATATAGTATATCCAAAATCTCGTATATATATATATATATATATGCTTAATTTGGTTATTGAATTATGTAATTCTTAGGTTTCTCTTTATGTCTATTATATTATAGCCTGTGTTTTGGTCTTAGCATTTTGCAACATGAAATAATTATGTGGTCTATAGCTTTGATATTGATGATTTGGGGCTATGTTTTTCCCGGTAATTACAAGCTTCAATCCAATATTCCAACATTTTCCGTGTCAATGGCAACAAGACAGTTCTCCATCCTCAATTTCTCTGATTTATTAGAAATTGAATGAGGATAATGACCTGTAAATTCATGCATAACTTCCTTATGTTGGTTTCTTGAATAGTTTACTTTTTCAGTGTTATTGTGGAGTAGAAAAAGTATGAGTTCTCTAGGTGTTGGTGAAGATTGCCTGGGATGGGCAGCAAGAGATGCATCTGGAGTTCTGTCACCTTACAAATTCAGTCGCAGGTATTTCTACCTCTCCTTCCACTTTGTAAAATGGACTAAGGAAATCTGTTTTCTGTAAATGTCACATTTCATTTTCATGTCTTCTATAAAGAATAGGCGACCTTTTTTTAATGGCAAACCAACCTCCCAAAGTTATTAATTATTACCGATCCTGGTTTGATGCTATACATTCATACAACTTTATTCATATATATGTATATTTGTTATTATATTTTCTTTTGTTATATTTGTTATTATATTTTCTTTTGTTGGGGTTACAGTTGACTTACCAGCCTTTTCCTTCTTCTTTTTTTTGTAAATTTCTTGACATTATGATAATGATGATTGCTCAGGGAACTTGGGAACGAAGATGTTTATATTAAAATTACACACTGTGGTGTTTGTTATGCTGATGTAGTTTGGACAAGGAATAAACATGGTGACTCAAAGTATCCTGTTGTGCCTGGGTAAGTGGGATTGTTTTGCTATGTGGATGAGAATCCTATATATTTAAGCTAATCTATCTGTGGTTCCTTTTCATATCAGACATGAGATTGCTGGGATTGTGACAAAGGTTGGTTCCAATGTCCGCCGTTTCAATGTTGGTGACCACATTGGAGTTGGGACTTATATCAACTCATGCAGGGATTGTGAATATTGTAATGATAGACAAGAAGTTCATTGTATCAAGGGATCAGTTTTCACGTTTAATGGTGTTGATTTTGATGGTACAATTACAAAAGGAGGATACTCAAGTTACATTGTAGTTCATGAAAGGTAAACTTAATAGATGGCTAGATGCTAATTATGTGTTTTATAAGGTATTCTCTTCCTGAAATTGTCTTGAGGTATAATAGTATTTGTTTGATTTCATATTAACAACAGATTATAGCCCCAGTTCATATCATATTTGGTCTTGCACCTGCAGGTATTGCTTCATAATACCGAAAAACTATCCATTGGCTTCAGCAGCTCCTTTGCTTTGTGCTGGAATTACTGTTTATGCTCCCATGATCCGCCACAAGATGAATCAACCTGGTAAATCTCTAGGAGTAATTGGTCTTGGTGGCCTTGGTCACATGGCAGTGAAATTTGGAAAGGCATTTGGTTTGAATGTAACTGTTTTCAGCTCTAGCATATCCAAGAAAGAGGAAGCACTGAGCCTGCTTGGTGCCGACAAATTTGTTGTCTCATCTAATCAAGATGAAATGACGGTAAGCATAACTTAAGCATCAACGACATAAAATTTTGTTCAGACGATGAAGAGAGCACTGATATTGATGACTTATGCTTTCTTCATTTGTCAAAATTGATGGCAATGGCCGTGCAGGGGTTGGCTAAATCATTGGACTTCATAATTGACACAGCATCTGGTGATCACCCATTTGATCCTTACTTGTCACTGTTGAAGACATATGGTGTTTTTGTCTTAGTTGGGTTCCCAAGTGAAGTCAAAGTCAGCCCTGCAAACCTTATTTTAGGTACGTTGCTTTTGAAACAAAGAAAGGTTTGTTGGGAAGATCAGTTTTCATTCATGTAATTCGTTCATTGATGTCGTTGAACCTAAATATGTATCATCTGTTTGACAGGAACAAGGACTGTTTCTGGAAGTATTACAGGAGGTACAAAGGAAATACAGGATATGATTGACTTCTGTGCTGCAAACGGGATTTACCCGAATATAGAAGTGATTCCAATAGACTATGCTTATGAAGCTCTTGAGAGGGTCATAAATAGGGATGTCAAGTATCGGTTTGTAATAGATATTGAGAATTCCCTCAAATAATACTTGAGAAAATTATGCAGTTGTTAGACTTCACCTTGTTCGGTACATGTTGGAGCAAATAATGATCCGGAGTGTTCATAGTGACTTACATTGAGGTGATTCCAATTGAGCGTGCAATGCAAATTAAAGCTCTTGAGAGGGTCTTAAGTAGGAAAATCTCGGTTTGTAAATTGAGAACTCCATAAAATAATACTAGAGAAGTGGGAAATTGTTTCCCAAGTTAAACCAATTAGTTGAGTTTAATTTCTAGAACATTGTATTACATCGAAGTCTTGAAAGACTTAATTGCATGTTCGGATGAGTTTTTTTTTTTTCAGATAAATAATAACTTATTTTTTAATATTTTTGCGCAAAACAAGTAACAATAAGTCATTATTTTCTTAAAATAAGTTTAAATTGTTTACTTTTGGAGAAGTTCTATATGCATAAAATTTATGTTCACGTCTATACAACAGGTCCACAAGGAACGGCTTAATTCTCATGTTGATATTTATTAATGTACAGGGAAGCGCAACATATTTAAGAAGTAAATTCAGTAATATTTTTACAATGAACTAAATAAGGGTTTGTTTATTTATTAATAGAACAGATAGAGTTTTTTTTTTTTTTTTTTTTTCTGAAAATCAATATGTTTATAAAATGAGTGAATTCAAGAACTAATAATCCTCATCAATTTTAATAGGTTTATGACCAGTACTGGAGCAAAAATAGATTTCTATAACAGAATTTTACATCGGTTGTTTAGAGACCGATATAAAAAAAAATATGGTGATATTTTTGTAAATAAATGTAAATTTTTTACATCAGTTTAGAAAAGAACCGATGTAGAAAGTATTTTCTACATCGGTTACAAAACAACCGATGTAGAAAGTTTTTTTTTTTAACTTTCTACATCGGTTACAGAACAATCGATGTAGAAAGTACTTTCTACATCGGTTCTAAAAAACAATCGATGTAGAATGTCTTCCCCTTTCACTTATTTTTCGACGCTAGTCGTCTTTAACCTCATTCTCCAAAATCTCAGTTTCTCGTTTCGGCTTATTCTCTCTATTTTCGTTTACGTCTTAGTCATTGCCGCCGTCCCTGCTATTCGTCGTTGCACTCCATTTTTACGTTCGTGGTTGTCGTTGCCGTTGCAACCATGTCCTCTGTTCGAAGTCGTCGTCACGCACCCTAAGGTTTGAAGTCGTCTTTGTTGTTATTTATACATCTCGTTCTGTTATTATAATTGAAAAATTTACATTCGTTTTGGTTGTATTCTATAATTTTCAAGCTTCTTATTTGGCTACCACTGTACTGTGCCGTCGTTCGACTACCGTTGTACCTTCGTTAGGACATTGTTTGGTCACCGCTTAACCATCTTTTCTCTGCTTTCAACAGGTACATGGCTGATTACGACATTTTTTTTTTCAACTTTCAACACTTGCTTAATGTAATTTTAAGTTATTTCCTTTGTAAATTAAAATTTGATAATAAATAATGATGTATTTAGTTTAAATATATAGATTATGTGAATTCTGTATTGTCTGTCTGGTGATTCTGTGTGTATATGCAGATATTGTGAATAAATAATACGGTAGCATGCCTAAACAAAAAAATGAACTTTCTACGTCGGTTAAGATTATAACCGATATAAAAAGTACACTTTTTACATCGGTTGTGGCCTTAACCGATGTAAAAAGTATGACTTTCTACATTGGTCATAAGCCCAACCGATGTAGAAAGTGTACTTTTTACATCGGTTCCAGAATCGATGTAAAAAATCTTATTTTTTATATCATCCGCTTCAAACCGCCCAAATAACTAATGTAAAAAGTTCATAACAACCGATGTAAAAAGCTTATTTTCCACCCGTAACCATTTTAATGAGCCTTTTCATTGTAATGTGTGTGCACCTTGTGATGTACCAGCAGTGGCTGTGTCTGTCTAGTTAACTATGACAGCAATGCTAAAGATCAAGGGAAGCATGTGAAACTAAATTGATCTTTGCAAATGACTCTCAATTGAATGAATATATTAATGTTGACATATAAACCTACTTTTAGTTTTGATCTGGCATTTGTTATTTGCATAATGATATTGTTGGGGAGATCATATAAGTATACATCTCTGGAGCAGAAAATTCCTGATGCTCAGCTTACTTAAAGGACTAGTTATCAGAAACTATAATGAATTGTGTATAATTATAGGTCACAGTGATCCAATAGATAGGTCCAAAATGGTGTTTGTGCAAATAATGTTATGGAAGCCCAAGAGACAAATTGCCCTGGATGATGAACAATCCATGTAAAATATAAAGGAAAGTATGATTGAAAAAAGATTCTGCTCCGAGAAACATGAGATCAGGATCTCACCGATAGATTTATAACAATAATCTAATTCGTTCTATTATAAGGAGAATGACACAGATAAAGAATCTAGCTTACTGTGCTAAATTGGTTTAGATTGAGTTGGAGTACTCAAGTACAACAACATTCAAAGAGTCAACATTAAAACAATAAGAATATGATAACAATTACTTTATTTTACTGCTAATCTAACAATTACACTTTTAAGTTCTGGTACATTCAATAACTTTTCATTTTAATGAAATTAATAAGAACATGATAACAAAAGAAACAAGAAAGACATTACATGAAGAGAAAAGCTGAACATTCAGTAACACTACAATCCCATGCACAAATAAAAAATTTGTATCACTACAGCAAAGATGTAGATTCAAATAAATTGAATCCTCAGCCACGATTACAGTGAACAAGATGAATGCACGATCAACAGAAAAATAATGTGTTAACCATAAAGAATATTGATGTATGATGTGTATGATAAATAAATATTATTGAATAATTAAATAAAAAGACTTATTTTTTTTATAATTGAACGAAGAAACATGACTCTTAAATATACACGCATATACGTAAATTAATCCTTATTTCTCCTACTCAAATTTGTTTCTAGTTTTATTTGTTTTAGTAAGAATAGAGCAAAATAAAGAAAGGGTAAAAGATTAGTAAGGATTTGTAAATTACTATAAACTCTAAAGTTTTATTTATTTATTTAATGTATCAAATTCTATTATTTGAAATATTAATCTTTCACAATAGATAAAAGTTAGAAATTCCTACCCATTCTTATTGGTCAAAATTATGAATTCTCACACATCTACATTTGTGAGTTTTTTTTTATGAATGTTGGCTCAATAAGAATATTAAGAAATAGTACAAATTATAAATGAACCTACATAAGTTATATACCAGTCCATTTTAACATGAGTAAGTATTTTAGGGTCAATTTTTCTCTCTTTGCCTCTTTCAATTTTAACAATGTTGATATTTATTTTTAAATTTCTACTATTGGTTTTTGAAACTTTAGAGTATGATTTTTTATAAGTCTCAAAATTCATATTAACGGCGTTTAAAATTTAATTTCATATTTTAAAAAATTAAAAGCAATTATAAGGTATTATAAATAATCTATCTGTACCATTAGTAGTCACAAACATAAGAATTACTGAAAAACATTTATAATTAGTCATTACTGTATATATTTTAAAAAAAATAAATGATAACATATTTGACAAATGTGAAGAAAAAAATATTTTTTTAAATAAACAGTGGAAGAGTGAAATCTAATTTAAGCTCTGTCTAAACAAAAGAGTGAGAATTTAATTTAGGCCTGTTCGTCTAAATTTTTTTGTAAAATAAGTTTGTTTAAAGTTTTTTTTAAAATTCATCATTATATTTAATAATAAAATCCCAAATACTCACTTCAATATTTTAAAAATTAAAAAGAAAATTTTCTACATAAATATCACAAAAATTATGTTTATTTTTTAAAACTAAACACGTATGCGTATTTGATTCATCCAACGTAAGTATTAGAAAGTCATGTTTAGATTAACGTTTTTATAGGAAAAATAACCAATTTTTACATATTCTTTCACAAAATTAAAAAATAAGTAATTATTTTTTCAAATAAATTAAAATATAATAAAATAATATCGCATTCGGTGTACATAAAATGATATTATTATTTATATTAATAAGTTTAAATAATAATTATAATAATATCAAGAACAAGTTCAACAACTAAAATCAGAGTGACATCATGAATGAGCCGTTTACTTTGACTTGGAAAATGTAATTGAGTTAAGAAGGTGTACGTATCTCAAGATTTTTTGTTTATCATATCACACACACCATTCATATATTAGAAACTTGATTATGTACCTCCTAAACGAAACTTGAAGAAAGGGCAGACACAAAACACACCTCACAGTTACAAGTCAATTTCTCATTTATTTTTGAAGTATTGTTTGGTATCAAAGGTTCATACAGTTGTCACTCTTCAATACGAAAATTAAACCAATCTCTGTAGTTAGTACCTAAGGTAATAATGTAATAGACACCAATCAGATGCACATCTATCATAGACCTAGTTTATCCAAAACCTCTTATAAATATATATATATATATATATATAGCAAAATCTTGATACTAACTTCCTTATGTTAGTTTCTTAAATAGTTTACTTTCCAGTCATCAAGTGTTATTGTGGAGTAGAAAAATTATGAGTTCTGAGGGTGTTTGTGAAGATTGCCTGGGATGGGCAGCAAGAGATGCATCTGGAGTTCTATCACCTTACAAATTCAGTCGCAGGTATATATACCTCTCATTCCACTTTGTAGAATTGACTACTGGGGAAACTGTTTTCTATAAATGTCATATTTATTTTTCATGTATTATATATATAAAAAAAAGCCCTTTTTCATGGCAAACCAACCTTCCAAATTTACTAATTATTGCTGATCCTGGTTTGATGCTACACATTCATAAAACTTTATTCATATATATATATATATTTGTCATTATTATATTTTCTTTGCTTGGGGTTAAAGTTGACTCGTTGACCTTTTCCCTTTTTTTTTCTGAAAGTTTCTTGATATTATGTTACTGATGATTGGTCAGGGCTCTTGGGAACGAAGATGTTCATATTAAAATTACACACTGTGGTGTTTGTTATGCTGATGTAGATTCGACAAGGAATAAATATGGATACTCGAAGTATCCTGTTGTGCCTGGGTAAGTGGGGCTGTTTTGCTGTGTGGATGGGAATCCTATATATTTAAGCTAATCTATCTGTGGTTCTTTTTCATATTAGACATGAGATTGCTGGGATTGTGACAAAGGTTGGTTCCAATGTCCATCGTTTCAATGTTGGTGACCAAGTTGGAGTTGGGACTTATATCAACTCATGCAGGGATTGTGAGTATTGTAATGACAGACAAGAAGTTCATTGTACCAAGGGATTAGTTTTCACGTTTGATGGTGTTGATTTTGATGGTACAATTACTAAAGGAGGATACTCAAGTTACATAGTAGTCCATGAAAGGTAAACTTCATAGATGCTAATTATGAGTTTTATAAGGTATTCTCTTCCTGAAATTATCTTGAGGTATGATAGTATTTGTTTGATTTCATCTTAAGAGCAGGTTATAGCACAAGTTCATATCATATTTGGTCTTGCACCTTGCAGGTATTGCTTCATGATACCAAAAAGCTATCCCTTGGCTTCAGCAGCTCCTTTGCTTTGTGCTGGAATTACTGTTTATGCTCCCATGATCCGCCACAAGATGAATCAACCTGGTAAATCTCTAGGAGTAATTGGTCTTGGTGGCCTTGGTCACATGGCAGTGAAATTTGGAAAGGCATTTGGTTTGAATGTAACTGTTTTCAGCTCTAGCATATCCAAGAAAGAGGAAGCACTTAGCCTGCTTGGTGCTGATAAATTTGTTGTCTCATCTAATCAAGATGAAATGAGAGTAAGCATAACTTAAAGCATCTATGACACATAAAATTTTGTTCAGACCATGAAGAGAGCTCTGATATTGATAACTTATGCTTCTTTATTTGTCAAAATTGATGACAATTCCCGTGCAGGGGTTGGCTAAATCATTGGACTTTATAATTGACGCAGCATCTGGTGATCATCCGTTTGATCCTTATATGTCACTTTTGAAGATATATGGTGTTTTTGTCCTAGTTGGTTTCCCAAGTGAAGTCAAATTCAACCCTGCAAATCTTAGTGCAGGTAAGTTGCTTTTGAAGCATAGAAAGGTTTGTTGGAATGATCAGTTTTTATTCATGTAATTCGTTCATTGGAGCGTGGAACCTAAATATGTATCATCTGTTTGACAGGATCAAGGACTTTTTTTGGAAGTGTTGTAGGTGGTACAAAGGATATACAGGAGATGATTGACTTCTGTGCTGCAAACGGGATTTATCCAAATATAGAAGTGATTCCAATAGACTATGCCAATGAAGCTTTTGAGAGGGTGATAAATAAGGATGTCAAATATCGGTTTGTAATAGATATTGAGAATTCCCTCAAATAATACTAAAGAAAAATAGGAAGTTATTGGACTTCACCATGAGGTGATTCCAATTGAGTATGCAATGCAAATAAGTAGGGAAATTTCGGTTTGAATACTGAGAATTGCATAAAATAATACTAGAGAAATGATAAATTGTTTCCCAAGTTAAACCAATTAATAATTGTTTATTTTGTAAAAGTTCTCTCATAAAATTAAAAAAAAAAAAGAAGCAATTTATAGATTGATTTTTTTTGGAGAAGTTGTATATGTATAACATTTATATGCACGTCAGGTTCATAGATAACTGCTTAAATCTCATGTTGATATTTATTAATGTACAGGGAAGCACAATATATTTAAGCAAATTCAGTAATATGTTTACAATGAACGAAACTAGGATTTGTTTATTTAATAATGGAACAATTCTTTTTCAAAAAAATTCATTTGTTTATGATCATATGTTTAATAATGGAACAATTATAATTTGTTTATTTTAAGACAATTTGTTTGTTTTAAGAGAAATGATTCTTCATACATACAAAGAAAGTCATCCATCCATTTACACGTAGCTGAGTGTATATGAATATATGTTACAAGTTTTTTTTCTTGTTTTAATAATTGAACAATTGGAAGTCAAATTTTTCAGAAAAATTAGTTCTATTAATGGGACGCCAATAAACCCTCAACCCTTTATCATTATAAGAAGGGTGAAACAGATAAAGAATGTAGCTTACAGCGCTTAATTTGGCCAGACTGAGTTCAAGTACTCAACTACGACAATGTTTCAAGACTGAAGATTAAAACAATAAAAGCTTCTAAGCAAACAAGCCAAAATCACTTTATTTTACTGCTAAATCTTACAATTCCACTTTTATGTTTTTGCATATCCAATAACTTTTCATTTTAAAGAAAGTGATAACAAAATGATAATGAAAGAAACAAGACAATAATAATGAAAGAAACAAGACAATAGATGAAGATGATAGCTGAAAGTTCAGCAACACTGCAATCCCATACACAAATCAAAACGATGTATTACAACAGATGATGTGTATTCAAATAAACGGAACCATGAGCTACGATTACGGTGAACAAGATGAATGCACAGTATACAAAACTAACCATAAAGATCAACAGTGTTCACTAAAAGATACATCCGATATACAGGTACAAAAATAATCAACTTTTATGACGACAGTCAACTTATAATAAACATATTAAATAATTAATAGGAGATTAATTTTAAATATAATTAAAAAGTGAATGGAAAAAAGAAAGTTCAATCCTAACAAAATTGATGATAAAAATACATGAAGCTTCATTAATTAGTGATTGATGATTGATGATAAATGATAAAATACAAATCAAGTCTCAAAACTTTCCAAAAGGAAGAAAATACACGAACAAAATTCTCAAACCCTGCCAGTATTTCAGATCTTCATTAGGCATGCTGGTAATGGTGCAACTTGTACAATAACACTTTGCCTGCAGCATTTCCCACAGCCATGAAACCACCACCTGGACTAAAATCAATACAGCGGGGATAATGCAGGCTTGCATTTGGTGGAGGCCAGTTGGAGAACACAGTATAAGATGGGATATGTATTAATTTTAAACTGCTCTTCTTCATGCTTGAACAGATTGCTAATATTTGAGAGTCGTGATTAAATTTCATAAAATCCACTTTTGTAGTCAAATTCTCTATGGTCTTGATAGGCTTTTTCTTGCCCCCTAGAAATTCCTCCCTGTTGTAAATATTCACAATTCCACTGTCTGAACCAGCTGCAAAATGAGTCCCGCCTGGGGAGGTACATAGAGCTGTGCCATTTATGCAACCATCATCTACACCTTTATGCAAGCAAGTCCTTGTTCTCAGATCCCAGTGGTAGACCTGGCCATCTCCACCAGCACTCAACAACTGATGTCCATTTTCAGTAAAAGCT
The DNA here is from genome assembly GCA_037954105.1 of Canavalia gladiata. Classification (NCBI taxonomy): domain Eukaryota; kingdom Viridiplantae; phylum Streptophyta; class Magnoliopsida; order Fabales; family Fabaceae; genus Canavalia; species Canavalia gladiata. The sequence goes on from CM075662.1 coordinate 5,202,681, forward strand.
AAGGAACGGATTGTTCCATTCATCTTTAGCGTACCAACTAATTGCTTTGTTTTTGTTGAAACCAATAAAATATAACCTTCATTACCTGTAAATGCTATCATTTGAGAATCAGGAGACACCTCAAAAACCTCCAAACTCTTCTCTTCCCTACCAACCAGAGGACCTATTTTGTCAACTCTAGCCTTAACTAAATCAAAACTATAAAAGAACTTTCTTCTTCCTGATAATATAACCTGAGACCCATCTGGCAAGAAGGATGCTTTTCGAATGGGGCAATCTTCAAGGAAGATGCTCTGAATTTTGGTGTTCCGCTTGCCATCAATTTGGAAAAACCTAAGCTTCTTGTCCAATCCTGCAGCAAGAAGCAGCTGACCATTTCGATGGAACTGGACCGAATTTATAGGACCACTAGAAGGATCCTGAATATTTGCATCCACAAGTCTGGAATATTCAACAAGTCCAGGTAACAATTTCGAGCTGCTCTTCACAACCAGGTCTTCATTTGTTCTGAGAATATCATCCACATCCTGGTAACCATGACTGACAACAGCTTCATTTTCTTCATCAGTTAAGTCATCATCAGAGGATCCATCTATTTCTTCCCTCGAACCTAGCTTCGCCCATTCAGTTCCCGGGTTGAGCTTAATGTGCTGAGCCCTCAATCTCGACACATACTCAGAACCAGAGATCAAATTCTCATCCTCCCCTTTCCTCAACTTCCTTAATCTATTAACCTTGGTTATGTTTACAGTGGTATTTTCTTCTTCATCGTCAACCCACACAGGTTTCCTTTGCAAAGCACGGTCATCATCATCATCATCATCATGACCATGACTTTCCTGAGACAAGTCAGCATCTTCCTGGTAAACAGAGAGAACACTATCTGCAGAACGGTCAGTGAAGAACAAATCAGAAACCTTCGCAGCATTATTCCCATCTTCCACTTCATTATCTTCCTTTCCAAACTCGAGAGGGGAATAAAGAGAGCCAAACAAAAAGTTTTCAAGTTTCTTCATTTCTTTGATTTGTTCCTTTACCAACTGTTCTCCCTTTTCATCTCGTTTCCTCTTCTTCACTTTGAGGGTATCATTATCATTATCAACATCATCTTCAACTTCCCTCTTGGTCTTGGTGACCTCGATTTTTGGGCGGGCATTTTGAGATATTAAACTCATCTTTCACAAGCCAAGCTTTAGCAAATAACAAAACGAAATGAAAGAAATTACAATTGCAAATAGGTAACGCAATAATTGGTGAAATCAAAGGCATAAATAAATACGAGATTCTTGAGATAAAGGAATTAGCATTGGATAATATAATCGGAAAAGAGCGGGAATACCTTGATAATGGAACGTCACGGTGGTGGCGCCGAGTGAGAGAGAGGACGGCGACGGAAGCGTTTAGGTTTAGGTGCAGAGTGGGTGGAAGGTGCTCTAAGGGTTTAACTAACTGGATTGGGCTTCACCTCCAATGTTTGGTGTCAAAAAACTGAACTAGTCTCTCTTGCGATTTTTTATGAGAGTTTCTTTTTACAAATTTTTTTTCCTATTCGAACTTTTTTTTAATTTTATTTCAAAAAATATTAAAATACTTTAAATATTAAATTCTGAATATATAAAATATATTTTTAAAATTTAAATTATAAAATATATTTTATATGATTATAAAATGATATTTTCAAAATTTAAATTCGATAAATATAAAGATATATTTAAAAATTTTAATTATAATATACTTTTAAAATTTAAAATTTAATATTGTAAAATTACACTTTAAAAGTTAAAATTCAGAATAATAAAATTACACTTGGGCCTTTTTTTTTTTAACTTACTTTATTTCTGCGGCTGGCCTGCTCCGTTTCTTGGGCCGTTGTACGTTTGAAATAGTGGACCAAAAATTTACCGAAAACATATTACACTAAAAATACGTATTTTTATTCTTACATACAATAATAAAAACTTAGTATTATATGAATGTTTCAATTAATCTTATTCTTGTCAAAAATAATAATAATTAAATTTTAATTTATTATTATTATAAAAAATTTAAAATTGTCAACTAATTAGAATGTGATAAATATAATTTTTAAAATAGTTATAACAAAAGCTAAAAACATTATTGATTTAGTAATCTAGATGATAATAAAAAAATTTATTGTGAATATATTTTAATTAAATTTTTAATAATATTAATATTAATATTAAATTCTCATAAAAAAATTGATTACTAACCGTTTGATGTGATTTGAGTTTTGTTTGTTAGAACAATTTTTCTAACCCGTGTTTAAGAATGTGAAATAAAAAATTTATAAATAAATTTTTTTATTAAAATCTATAAAATTTAATATTATCATCAATTTTTAGAAAAGGATCAAAATTTTATTAATAAAAAAATTAAAAAAAAATATTTTTTAAGATGTGTTTAAAAAGTGAATTCCATCATACGTGATTCTGAAATAAAAAGACATTACTTGCTAATAAATAAGAATATGTATATGAGTTTTTAATTTTTAGCCTAATAGAAAAAAGTTAAAATTAACTTGTCAATTGTTAACACTTGTTAATGATTTATTATGTTTGTGGATGACATTCAATATCCTGCATGATTTTATGTAGAGTTTCATATTGGATTTCGAATCTTGCATATAAGATGTCCTAACTTTGGATCATAATAATACTCCTTTGAAATGCAACTACATTAGTTGTTTTTTTGTCTAGGCAATAATCAATATAGTATAAGGATGTAATTTGTACTTCTTTATTTGAGTTTAAAATAATCATACCTAGTTGAGAACCTTCTATGTTTGGTTATACTAAAATTGACCATTAATATGTCCTTTGAAATTCCTTCTTCCACTGTGTTGATTATTGTTGTTGAAGGTTGGAGGCTTTGCTTTAGACTTAGCCAATGATTTCCTAGTTTAGTTATCATTTCTTTCGTATGTGTTATATCCAACAATTTATTTTGAAAGAGGGATAAGTTTTTTGCTTTCCATATTGCTCGACATCTCATCATGGTTCCATCCAATCCATTTTGTGTTGGTTGCATAGCATCCATCCATTATAGATAACTTGTGAAGCTTTTTCGTCCATTTTTTAGAAGACCATCTAAAACTTGTTCACACCATTTGCATTTTAGAAGCATATGCTTTATAGTCTCGTTTGTGTTTTCCCACAAAGAAGGCATGTGTCTTCAACTTGAATTCCTTGGTAGTTTAACTTATTGCGCATAGGCACAATGTTACAAGCTAATCTATTGAAAAAATGCTTTACGTTAGGTGGAACTCGTGCTCTCCAAATAGGTCACCATTTGGAGATTTTAATACTTAACAATGTGGCTTGATTATGCAACTGAGATTGTGTTAGATGGTTTTATGTTGATTTCGTATTTAGGACCATTAATTCATTGATTGTGGCAGTGGGGAGGGAAGGGGAGAAATTTTTGTACTAATAGTTTTTCTATTACCAAGGATCTATTTGATACCTTTTCAAGGGTCTGTTGTGCATATCAAATGATCTCCATGTAAAATTGGGTTGATGATCTAATTTAGCTTCCATGATGGTGTGCCTTAGAAAGTAATAAGCTTGGACGATTTTGTATATAAAGGAATCCTTCCTGGTCAACAATCTCCAACATTATTTGGTCAATAATGCTTTGTTGAAATTTCTCATATTCTAAAAACTAACTTCTTTATCCTCCTTTGATTTGCATAATTTTGCCATGAAATTTAGTGAATCTTGCGTTCATTTTGCTTTTTCCCCCACTAGTAGTTTGCGCATAGGGCAATTCATCCTTTAACATACTTCATGTGGTATCTTGAAACAACTCATTGCATATATTGGAATTTCCTACGCCACAAATTTGTATCAAAACTTCCTTTCTTGCCCAGGAAAGAGGAAGTTCTTTCCACCTCTTTAGATTTTTAGCCATTTTCTCCTAAGCTCCCATAAGGATCTCTTTTTTTCCCTTACCATCACAGGTAATCCTAGATATTTTCCATAAACTTGCACAACCTTTACATTCAGCCTATTTTCAATGTTTATTTTGGTCTAATCAAGAATGTTTTGGCTTAAAGATATCTCTATTTTGTTTATGTTGATTTGTTGGCCTAAGATTTCCTCATATAAGGAAATAACTTGGAGTATATTGCTAGCTTCTTCAATGGTAGCTCTTCAAATAATAAGTTATCATCAACAAAAAAAAGGTGGGTTATTGATGGTGTTGTTCTTGCAATCTTTATTCCATGGATCTTTCCTGTTGTCTATTCTTTAGTGAGTAAATTGGCTAGAACTTCAACATATAATATGAATAAATAAAGAGAAAGTGGGTCTCATTGGTGTAGGCCTCTCTATGGGTTGAAGGCAGCTTTTGGATCTTTATTTACTAGCAATGAATAAGAAACCTTAGTGATATGTTTGAGTATAAGTTGGGTCAATCCACTCGAAAAGCCCATGGATATTAAAACTTTCTCAAGAAAAAAGTCATTCTATTTGGTCATTGACTTTTGACACATCTAATTTCAGAGCCATTATTCCTTATCTTCTTATACTTTTCTTTTTCATGTGGCGGAAAGCTTCGAAACCCACTAAAGCATTGTCTGTTATTAATCTACTAGATATTAATGCACTTTAATGGATTGCAATCACATAATCTAGAATTAACTTGATCTTATTTGCTATAGATTTTGTTATAATCTTTATGATCACATTCCATAAGCTTAGAAGCCTCAGTTCCTTTGATGTCTTTGGGGTTTTCAGCTTCAGGATAAGATAAATAAATATTTTATTTATGTCCACGAGATTATAATCATGGTTGAGAACATTGAGAGTAGTTTTGATTACGTTAGATTCAACTACTAACAAGTAAAATTTGAAGAAGTCTACTAGAAGGCCATCTAATCCTGGGGATTTTAATGGGTGCATCTCAAATAAGGCTTTGTAGACTTCCTCTTCATGTAAATGTGCTTCAAGGATTGGTATGTATTGTTATGGAATTTTGTCTTTTACTACCTCAAAATCATCCTCTTTATTTGGTGGATTGATGCTCGTATATATGTGTTGAAAATAATCTGTTGTATTGTTATGAGTGCTTCCTTTTCCATGACCCAATTTCCATCCCTATTTTTTTTAATCCTTTTGAGTATATTTTCTTTGAGACTTGTTACTGCTTTGTGATGGAAAAAATTATATTATTATCTCCATATTTTAGCCAAGTTGTTTGTGTCATTTGTTTTTAGTATATCTTTTTTAGCTTTAGTAAGTCCATAAATTCTTATTGTATTTCTTTTTTCTTTTAATTGTTTATTTCTATTGGCATCTAGCTCTTTGCTACTTTTAGTTATTTTTTCTTTCTTTGAATTTGTGTTGGCAGGATTTGTGTTGTTTATATATATATATATATATATATATATATATATATATATATATATATATATGTAAGGTGAACGATTCTCTTAAGGCATCAATCTTGGTTTTGTATGATTGACCTACTTTTCTCTATGTGTCTTGCATCAACTTTTGGCATTTAAGATCCTTGTACAAAAAATCATCAAAGCGAAAAGGTCTCTCCTTATTCCTCTGTTTTAGTTGTTGTTCATTGGTCAATTGAAGAATAATTGTTGCTTGGTCTGATCCATTAAAATATGTGTGTTCAAGTCTTGTAGAGCCTATTACAAAGCAGCAGCCAATTCTTTCCTTAATATTTTGTTCTTCATTTCGTCTATTATCTCATGTGAATGAGTATCCACTAAAGTCCACATCGATCAAACTGCACCTGTCAACACATTCTCAAAAACTAATGAGTTGTGTCATATTTGGAATAACTCCACCTTATTTCTCTCCTTATGTTAATATTGCATTGAAGTCTCTAATGCAAATCCATTTTAATTCGGTCTTTTCTTTTAGTGATTCCAGTAGTCTCCACGTTAGTTTCTTATTTGTTTCTCCTAGAAAGCCACAACATCTAGTAATACTCCAACTTTCTTATTCATTTTACTTGATTAGTACATGGATGCAGCTATATGAGAACGAATTTTAAATAGCATCTATTTTGTCTTTCCACATAATCATCAATCCCCCTAATCTGCTCCTATCTTCCTTTTTACAATCTACTACCACCATGTTTTGAAATCTAGTTTTTTTAAGAATCTATTCCATCTCTTCCGTCGACCTCCTACTCTCCATTAAGAAAACCATTCTAAAATCTTGTTTGTTCATGAGCCTAAGGAGGGCTCGAACTGTTCGGGGGTTTCCAAGCCCCCTATAATTCCAATTCAAGATTTTCATTGTTCTAACTAGTGTTGGGATCCTAACACCGCCTTGGATTTTGCAATTTGTTATTTTGTTTGGCCTTTTTGTCTTTAATGTCATGAAGATCTACTTCTCCTTCATGGTCTTCACTGTATTCCTTTCTTTTATCCGTCTCATCCTTGGTTATCTTATTTTTCTCCATGTCATCCTTTATTATTCATGAGTCCATTTAACTATAGGTCATTTTTTGGTCAACCTTTGTTCAGATTGAGGCCTAACTTGTTATGAACGTCTGTCATGTCTTTCAAGCGAGTGTTCCCAATATTTGAGAGGTGGTTTGGAGTTAATTTTGGATCATCATGTTTCTTTATTGCTATATTCTCTCCTTTTACTTCATCCTTCTTGCTCTCAGCTTATTGTTGTTATATCTCTTGGGATGTCTACTCTTTGCTATATGCTCCTCCTTGATGTATTTTAGTGTTGCAAAAATTATGTGCTTAGAACCATAGGCCAAAAGTTATGGTAGATGTATCAATATTCCTTGTATCTCCTTCGATCTCCATACATGATTTGATAGTGTGTCCTAACCTTTCGTAGGTATACCATAAATTTAGAATTTTCTCATAAAGAAAATATATTTTTGTCTTCAGTTCTCGTTGGATTTCTATATAAAAACCCCTTCAAAAAGGTTTTTCCAAGTCCAATGTGACTCAAATTTGCATGTACTCTCCCCATGTTGCTTGCTTTGATCCTTTTTGCAACTCGCTCTAAACAAAGTTTGAATGCTACGTTATATATTTAAATCCAAAAAAGGCTTGTGTGCAACTTTATGGATGATATAGGTGTATCCTAGGGCAGCTTCAAAAGGATGATCATGTTCTTATCGAAGAATCATGATCGACCATGCAGAATCATATCCAAATCTTTTATGGAGAAGAATCAGAAAGTACATATAATTTTTCCTAATTTCATAAGTTCTACATCATGTTTGGTTTTTTGTATTGTCAGTATGGTCGATTTGAAGGCTGTGACATTATAACCTTCTTACATCCATACTTTGCCAATCAATAAAAGAGTTAGTAATTATTCATTAAGATCTATTTCCTCATTTGGATTTATCATAATAGCATCACTTTATGCGTTATTGAAATTGATATTGCATTGTGTGTTTGTCAATTCTTTTTATCTAAATTGCAACCCAATATTTAACAACCAAATCGTGATTATTAGAGTAGGATGCAGAAATTGTGTCGTTCTCCATATTAGGATGAAAGTTGAAAACCAATATTCAAATTAAAAGTACACCTCACTAATTGTTAAAAAATTTATAAAAAAAAAACTAACAAAAAAATTGAGAAACGAAAAAAATTTAAATTTAATATCATTATATTAAATCTTATTTAAAATTATCATATATAAATTCTTATTATAAATCTTAAATATACATTAGAAAAATGTTTGGCTTAAAATATGTTAACCAGCACGTCCATTTTTTTTTAAGTGTAGCTTATATGGATAGGTATGCAATTTTTTTTATCTCCAAATTATTTAAGCTAGGATTATCATAGGCCAAACTAATATTTTAATAAAATATTTGTTAATTGAAACGTATAGGTATTAATTCACAATGCGCCGATCAATTATGATTGAACTATGGTCAAATGTGATAATTCAATATATATATATATATATATATATATATATATATATACTTAATAATATATATTATATTAAATAAAAAATAATATCAAATTATAAATAATGAAGTTAGATAAAGTATTGTACTAAAATAAAAGATCGTATTATGTGTTATTTAAGTCAAAATTTTTAAAAATAAATAAATAATAATATTATTTTATATACAAGTTATTATAATTTAATATTAAATTTTTTTAGTTAAAAGAATAGTTTAAATTAATCTTCTAATTAATAAATTTTTCAATTGAGAGAATTAAAGTATCAATCTATATTTATTTATTTATTTCTTTTTAACAGGTCCATCAATTTTAATATTTTTTTTAATTTTTTATAAATATATATCTTTTAATTTTTATAACCATAAGTTTGGATAAGATATTTTAAGGAAAAAATTTTTTTTGAGAGAATTTAAAATTCTAACAATTAAAATAACTTGTTTGAATATTATTTTATAAAAAAAATTTAAATTTTATAAATTTTAAGAAAGTATTTTAATCAATTAAAATGAAAGAATTTAAAATTTCTACAAGATAGATGAAATATTAAATTTTTTCGAATCTTTCAGCTTTGCCTTTTAATCTTATTTTCTCTCTTATTATTGTCTCTCGTGGTTGCTTTTTCTCTTATTATTTTGTACTATTATTTTGTACTAGTACCATTTTTTCTCACATCTTTTTCTCTCATCTATCCTATCTTGACATAATATTTTTAATATCAAATAATATAATTAATTTTTTAATTCTTTTAATTATATATATTTGTTAAATTATTATTTTTGTTAAATATGTTACACAATATAAATATTTGTATATTTAAATTCTTCATGAGAATAAAAAGTAAGAAAAATCTATGAATAGTTAAATATAAAATTTTGTAAATAGTAAAAATTAAATTATTTAATCTAATTAACAAATTTAAAATACAAAATTTTAAATTCAATAAATTTAAAATTCACCATCCAAATAAAAAATTTAAAATATAATAAAATTAAAAAATTTTATTCAAATAATGTATTTTTAAAATAAAAATATTAAAATTTTTAAATATTTTAAAATGTAAAAATACTTCATCCAACTAAAAAAAATTGTTCAAGATATCGTTAAAATGTAAACATCTCTCCTAAGGAATATTAAAAGTGTGATTCAACAATTTTTTTTAAGGGACCCGTTCCTAAACCTAATTGCTGTTGATCTAATCTATTTTTTAATGGATGCTTCAATCTACATTTTCATCTAAAATTTCTCACCTCACCTTCCTATCACAATGATAGCTTCTCATTAGTTTCAATCAAAACCTTTCTTCTTGGATTTTAGCATTCGGCATCCCTTGCGATTGGGACAGAAACTTGTAAAGTTCAAAAACTCAAAAAATTAAAAGGAAAATAAAAACAATTATATCAACCATCCATGTTAATGTTTTTTATATTTGGACCTTTCATAGAATCTTCCTTCTAGTCCTTTTTCCTTACGCAGTGCTAGAATATTTTCCATTGGTTATTGATTATTGTTTTTTCCATCTTTGTCCTCCTTCCTCTCTTATATTAAACCATTAAAATCTTCTTTTTGAAAAAAAATATTGACCCAACTATAATCAAACCATTAGCCCTTAGTTATTATTAAAACGAATGTGATTCCATAACATTACATCGTCTAAAATGGTATACTCCGCAGGCCAAGCTCGTTGGGGTTCATATCATATTCATATAGGTCCCATGAATTTGACATAGTCATATTACTTATAAATAAAACTTAAAAGGATATGGAGGATGAACTCTAAGCTTTGCTCGAGGTTCGAGAAGAGGTTTGTGGTCTTGCTCATTTTTATAATGCAAGCTGAACTACAAGACAATAATACAAATCCAAAAAGCTCATAAAATACAACGAATTAAAGCAATGTCTAAGTTACATAAATAAGAAAATCAAAGTTGAGAAATTACGTAAGACTCATTTGTACATGGTATGATGCTATGATATGATAGCAATGAAAGATTTCAAAATCAACTCTCACCCAGAGATGGCTACTTACCATGTTGGTCACCATGCAATTAACCATCTATTCTGTTATGCAATGGGAATCATTTGCTTGTTGTGTATGATTACTTCTGTCAACTCACTTTCATTTGATTACCAAGGCTTTAAGTATGATGATGCAAGGATCGAAGGAGATGCTACTTTGTCACATTCACAAATCCAACTCACTTCAACCACAAGGTACCAAAGCAATGCTTACAGTGTTGGGAGGGTCACAAGTTTTAAGCCATTGCACCTGTGGGACAAGGGCTCAAGAAAACTCACAGACTTCACTACTCAATTTTCCTTTGTCATTTTCTCAAATGATACTAGTTTTGGAGATGGCTTGGCTTTTTTCTTTGCAGATCCAAAACTGCCACTTTTAAGTAAAGTACTACAAGGAGGAGGTCTTGGTCTTGTGGATGGTAACCAATTATTGAAGTCAAATAAACATCCATTTGTAGCTGTGGAGTTTGACACTCACCTAAATTCATGGGATCCACCTGGCAGTCATGTAGGTATAAACTTCAACTCTATGAGGTCTATCATAACTGCACCATGGTCTATTGATATTAGGCAAATGAAAGTTTATAGTTGTGGAATTGAGTATAATGCTAGTACTCATAATTTAAATGTTTCTTTCACTGGAAACGAAATCAATGGCAAGGCAATAAAAAGTTACATCTCATACAATGTTAATTTGGGAGATCATTTGCCAGAGTGGGTTATTTTTGGCTTCTCAGCTGCCACAGGATTTATGTTTGAGATGAACACACTGCTATCATGGACATTCAGTTCAAGTTTACAAAATAATGAGGTGTCAAATCAGATATCTCCAATGCCAGCTTCACCAATCCCAAATCCTATTCCTTCACCAATTCCAACTGTTAATATTATCCCTAAACAGGATAGCAACAAAAGTTTACTAAGGGGGTTAGGAGTTGGTGTAGGTGTAGCTGCAAGTTTCCTCATTTTGGGGATGATTTGTATTTTAATGTGGAAGAGGGCTAAAAAGAAAAAGGAAGCTTCACTTTATGATCTGAACATGGATGAAGAATTCCAAAAGGGCACTGGACCTAAGAGATTTTGCTATAAAAAATTGGCTAGAGTAACAAATAACTTTGCAGAGGCAAAAAAGATTGGACAAGGTGGTTTTGGTGGGGTTTATGAAGGATATTTGAAAGACTTAAATTCCTATGTTGCTATAAAGAGGATATCAAGAGAGTCCAGGCAAGGAATAAAGGAATATGCAACTGAAGTTAAGATCATTAGCCAACTGAGGCATAGAAATTTAGTCCAACTAATTGGTTGGTGCCATAGGAAGAAAGATCTCCTCCTTGTATATGAGTTCATGCAAAATGGGAGCTTAGATTCCCACCTTTATCTTGGGAAAAGCATCTTGACATGGCAGATGAGGTACAACATTGCAATGGACTTAGCTTCGGCAGTGTTGTATCTTCATGAAGAATGGGAGCAGTGTGTGCTTCATAGGGACATTAAATCCAGCAACGTTATGTTGGACTCGAGTTTCAATGCTAAGCTTGGGGATTTTGGCTTAGCTAGGCTAGTGGATCATGAGAAAGGATCACAAACCACAATTCTAGCAGGGACTAGGGGCTACATAGCCCCTGAATATTTCACTACAGGGAAAGCTAAGAAGGAATCTGATATATACAGTTTTGGGGTTGTGTCATTGGAGTTAGCCAGTGGCAGAAAACCAATTGACCTTAATGCCAAGGAGGATCAAATAACCATATTTGAATGGGTTTGGGAGCTTCACAGATTGGGAAAGTTTCTTGAAGCAGTAGACCCAAAACTTGGAGGAGCATTTGATGAGGAGCAAATGGAACGTTTAGTGGTTGTTGGCCTTTGGTGTGCCAATCCAGATTATACATCCAGGCCATCTATAAGGCAAGTGATTCAGGTGCTTAAGTTTGAAGCTCCTTTACCAGTTCTCTCACACAAGACGCCTGAGCCTAATTACCATTCTCCAACAATGAATACAGTTTTTGCTTCAGCTTCTTCTCCCTACTCAGCCACATATTAGAATCAGATACAATGTGACCAAGAGGGGAATTTGATGTGCAGAAAGTTACTGCAATTTTTATGTTTCTTAAGCTTGATAATAACATCTCACATTCTAGTACAGCATTGGCTAATGCCTATAGGCAAGTCATTATTTGAAGGGGAACTATATAGTTTTCTTTTTGCAGTTGTGTAAAGAACATTTATAACTCTTTACATGTGTGTGTGCAGTGAGCACTTGTGTTCTTATGATTACATAGGCTTGTAAATTTGTGATATAGAAAGAAAGAGCAGAGAGTGGAAATGAACCCAATACATTAGTCTTTCTCACAGATGATTCTCCAATAATGGAACATTTGTACAAATTAATTAAATAAACAGAAATCGTCTGATTTCAATTATGGCAGAAACCGATTTGGATCCTCTAAATCTTCAGCCTAGGATCACGGTGAGCTATAAATATCACTTCCTTCCTTTGGTCCAAAAGAAGTTCTAAATCAACCTAGATCAAAAAGAAGGAAAAAAATATACCAGTCTATATTACCAAAATTATTGGCTATGTTTGTTCAACGTAATTAAATGCTAATTTCTTAAAAAAAAAAACGTGTCAAGCAATATATAAGTTATGAATGACGGGAACGGTAACCATGTAAAAAAAATCCTGCATATATTCCATTGTTTCACTACAATTAAAGAAAGTTGGTTGCATTAACTTGTAGGGTTTTTTAGTTTTATTTTTACCCAATAAAACTACAATTCTCCAAGCGTTTAGCTACTATTTTTAATAAGAATGTGAACAGAAACGTTTAATTTTATTTGTTAACTAGCTTTTCCCTTTTGAATATGTTCATATCTTTTAGTGCAAAGGCATAAGGAAGATAATGAGAAAAGGAATTTTCAGTTGGTTCAAAACTTAATTTCCCCTATTATCATTTTTTAACGTTATTTGTTTTTTTTCTTCGTTGCATGCCTATTCAAAAGTCATACAAACTACAGCTTTGGCTGGTAATATGAACTATATTTCTCCTTAAGAATTTTCTTCTTTTTGTCATTTGTGAGTACCACGCAAGTCCTTGTTTGCTAAGCTTTCTACAATGCCCTGTAATGTGATAACCTCCTTTTGTCCAAAACTATTTTGAATTGACAAAAAATGGCTATTTTTCTTTATCTTGAAGTCAAAGATTATTTGGTCAATTCAAGGAAAACAATACAAACAAGAAAACGAAGTTTAACCAAACCATTGCCACGTTTCAAAGATATTTGTTAAACATTTGACTTTACAAACCAAAACCCACGGGTTCATTGGCCACCCAAGTTAGAAATTTTCAAGTGCAAGGTACTATTGTAAGCATACTCCATGCCATTCAGATTATCATTGCATCCAACACCCTTTAACATCCCCGGCTATGGCAGCATGTCAATATTGTAAGTGTATTCATCTACTTAGTTACTTAGACATAACCATAATAATTTTGTCTTTCATGATCCATCATGCAACTCCATTAGACTTCAGCTTTCAGCAATTTCTCAACAAGGAAGATACTTTGAAGTTTGAAGGAGAGGTTTATCATGACAAGGGATTCCTCCAACTCACCCAACCTAAGAAGGATAGTGTTGGCAGGGTCACATATTACAAACAATTGCAACTTTGGGATAGGGACTCAAGAAAACTCACTGACTTCACTTCCAATTTCTCCTTCATTATTAAACAACCGAACAAAGACCAACGTGGAGATGGCATCACATTCTTCCTTGCTAGCCCCAACTTTCCATTTCCTGTTCCACCAGATGGAACTGGTATAGGCCTTGTGAGCCGTCAACAAACGGAAGATCCAAATTACACAAAAGAACATTCATTTGTGGCAGTTGAATTTGACACCTTTTGGAATGAATTTGATCCTCAATATGACCATGTAGGTATTAATAATAACACTATGATGAGTCCTTTCACTTCAGAATGGTTTGGTATTAAGGATGGGAGAGTATATGATGCACAAATTAGCTACAATTCTAGCACATGCAATTTAAGTGTTATCTTTACAGGATACAAGGATAATGTCACAGTGAAACAACACTACTCCCAAGTAGTAGATTTGAGAGATGTCCTACCAGATAGGGTTGAGTTTGGCTTCTCTTCAGCAACAGGATTGTTATATGAGGAGAAACATACCCTTTGCTCATGGTCTTTCAATTCAAGTTTGGACTTGGAAGTGCATGGAGATGAAAGCAATACAAAGATGGTGATGGGTGTGAGCATTGGAGCATGTGTATTAATTGTTGGTTTGGGATTAGCTTGGTTTCTGATGTTGAAAATGAAGAGAAAAGACAAGGAAGATGACTTGGATCTTACTATGGATAGTGATTTTGAAAGAGGAACAGGAGCTAAGAAGTTTTCCTATGAAGAACTTGTTAGAGCAACTAACAACTTTGCAAATGAACAGAAGCTTGGGGAAGGAGGTTTTGGTGGGGTCTACAAAGGATTTATAAGAGACTTAGATGACTATGTTGCTATCAAAAGGGTGTCACAGGGATCTAGACAAGGTGTGAAGGAGTATGCCTCTGAAGTAAAAATCATTAGTCAATTGAGGCACAGGAATTTGGTACAGCTTTTGGGATGGTGCCATAAGAAAAATGATCTTCTACTTATCTATGAGTTCATGTCAAATGGAAGCCTAGATTCCCATTTGTTTAGAGGCAAAAGCCTCCTGACATGGACAATGAGATATAACATTGTTGGAGGCCTAGCCTCAGCTTTGTTGTATATCCATGAAGAATGGGAACAATGTGTGCTCCATAGGGACATAAAATCAAGTAATGTTATGTTGGATTCAAATTTCAATGCTAAGCTTGGAGACTTTGGATTAGCCAGACTGGTGGATCATGGCAAAGAGTCACAAACAACAGTTTTAGCTGGAACAATGGGATATATGGCTCCTGAATCTGCCACCAGAGGTAAGGCTAGTAGAGAGTCTGATGTATATAGTTTTGGTGTTGTTGCTTTGGAGATAGCCTGTGGAAGAAAACCAATTGAAGTAAAAGCCAGTGAAGAACAAATTGTTATGGTGGAATGGGTTTGGCAACTCTTTGGCATGGGTATTGTACTAGAAGCAGCTGATCCAAGACTGTGTGGAGACTTTGATGAGCATGAAATGGAAAGGTTAATGATAGTTGGCCTATGGTGTGCTCACCCAGATTACACTTTGAGGCCTACAATTAGGCAAGCAGTGCATGTACTCAACTTTGAAGCTCCATTGCCCACTCTCCCACCAATGATGCCTAAACCCACCTACATTATTCCTTCAGTTAATGCAACTGCATCCTCAAGCTCTCCATCGTCTAGTGCTAATGCTTTTGGACTTACTCAAACCGATCTTTTATCAAATAGCTCTTACACTTGCTCCTCAGAATCCAAAGCATCTGCTGCACTTCTGCATACTTACTAATTAAGTTGATATGTAATGAGTATTTTAACATGTAACCCTTTTGTTAGTTGAATTGATTGTAATCTTACTATCTTATGTATCTTATCTGTCAATCAATATGTCATCATTTTTTAAAACAAAAACATTATGCTTATACAGGGTTTGTATTAATATTTTGAATTCATAAACAAACACATTATGTTTAAAGTATAAGTTCTTTCTCTGTAATCTCTGATTCTTTGCAACAGTCATGCTCAACCATGAACAAGTTAAGTTCTATTTACACATATGCTTTGGGATTAGTATGCAGTATTGCGGTGCACAAAAAGGGTTACTCCTCCAATGTTTAAAGCATCAAGATTATATAGCTGATAACCTAGCTGAACCCATTCTAGAGAGAAAAGTTGGTGCCACCATTTTGTAACAACAAAATAAAAAAAGTAATTAAAAAATGGAAATGAAAGGGGGAGGAGGAAGACATGTCTTATCTATGCCATTGATCTGATGAGTTCCTTTTAATAACTTAACGCTATATAAACCAGTATTTTATATCTATGAACAAAATCAAGCTATATTTCTGAATTTGTACAATATTACCCCAAAATTACTGTTTTCATAAATTCACTTAAACATTCAATAAAATGAAAATATTGACTGGGTCTGTAGGAAAAGTATATGAATAGTAAGCATATTAGCATAACATTGCACGTAACACCAGAAAGTCTTTTCTTGTCATCTTGGAGTGTGACATACGTAGCCAGGTGCAAGAATTTCAGAGGAGAAAACATTGCGTTCACACTTCGTTGCTGCATCAAACACGATCAGAAGAGTCCTTGGGCGTGGAATCTACGTTGAACATTATTCCATACCTAAACGTCATTAACTCTTTTGCATTAGTTGCATGTACCCCATGACTTTGACTTTTGTTTGTATTCAATGGTTGTTACTTGTTAGAAGTTACAATTGGTTAGTTGGTTCATCCAAGGAGAAAATTTTCCTTTTTTTTTTCATGATTTATGCTCAAAATTAACTTTAATTCCTGATGTACAGCTGTATGTTAAATTTATGATGTTTTGTCCTATACCTCTGTGGGTATGAAATCTTTTTTATTAAATAATAGTATTATTTTAATACATTTAACGTTGGTGAAACTTAACCTATCAAAAATTTATTCTGCAATTAAATATTCTTCACATATGTATTTTGTAAAAGAAAACTTATTGATGGATTTTTAAATAAATATTGATAATTTATATTTACTGTATTTTATTTATAAAGATTTTATTTCTTGACGATTTATTAACCTTGTTGATACTTCACTCAATCTTTCCTTCTTCTATACCCTAAGAATCCATCCTTCCCTTGTTTTTTTGGTAAAAATTTAAAAAATAATGTAAATTACTGTTTCTTATTTCCGTTTTGTTTTTTTTTTATGAAAAATAGTAACCTATACATATTTATTTTAATTACACGTTTTAAACTAACTAGTCTGTTATTAAAATTAAGTAAATTTGATATTTCTGTTAATTTTATTTATGAACTTAATTAAAATATATTGTTAACATGAAAATTTTTATATTACTATTCAATTATTGATTCTCACATGATTAAAAATTATTAATTTTTATATTAATTATTTTAAAA
The DNA here is from genome assembly GCA_037954105.1 of Canavalia gladiata. NCBI lineage: Eukaryota > Viridiplantae > Streptophyta > Magnoliopsida > Fabales > Fabaceae > Canavalia > Canavalia gladiata. The sequence continues at coordinate 5,219,727 of CM075662.1, forward strand.
TTATATCTAATATAATTTTAATTAATTAAAAAAATTTATATCGACAATATATAAAAATTTAATTTTTATTTTTATTTACAAAATTTATAAATTAAATTAATTAAGCTATTTTTAAATTTTTTTACTTAAAATTGATCAACAAAAGGTCTCAAACATCAAATTTGAATAATAATAAAAGAATAACGTTTCTATTTTTTAATCCTAAATCTTTTTAATTTTTTAATCTTATCAATTTTTGTTAAATTTATTACCTCTAAGTATTTTTTATATTATAAATCTATCATAAAACTCTCTTAAATACTTAGATATAAAATAATAATCTCAAAGCTTTAAGTAAATTTTAAAAAAAATTAAACTTGTTTAATTTTAAAAATAATTTTTTTACTCAGTTTGAAAAGGTTAAAATTACATATAGTTTAAATTATAAAGGGACTAAAATGAAATTAAATCTATAAAACAAAGGTAAAATCACACCTTTATTTTATATTTATTTCCAGTTTTAATATAGTTTTTTAAAAAGTTGGTCTTCCATTTTATATTTAATAACAGGTTTAGGATATATTTAAATTAAACATAATAGTTTAAATTTCATATACTAATAATATAAATGTTTTTATGATCAATTAATTAAAATTTTTAAAATTATTATTAAAATTAATAATTTAAAATATAAAAATAACAATTAAATGATAATATAAATTTTTATATTATTAATATCTTTCAATTAAATTTAAAAATGATTATAAAGAGGTATAAAAAGTAAAATTTTATTTTTAAATTTGAAAATTTTTATTTTGTAGAGGAAGAATCTTCAAAAATTTTAATTTGGAAGAAAAAAATTATTTTAAAAGATGTAAGGTTAAAATAATCTTGGATAAATAAATTTTTTTTAAAAAATGTTCAATAAATTGAGCTCGTAAATTTTTTTTTTAAATTCAAAATTTATGATTACAAGTAGATTAATCGAAAAACTTGATTATGAAAATAAAAATAATAGTTTTTTAATTAAAAAATTAAATTAAAATACATTGTGAAAAAATAAACTTTAATTTAACTTTTCAATTTAAAAAATTAAGATTACACATCTCATAAATAGTTAGATACTTTTAAAATAATATATACAAGAACAACTTAAACGAGATAACAATAATTAATACGTTAAAATATTAAATTATATGTTATGTAAATTTAAAAAAAAACACGACATAATACTAAATCATGTTTAAATAAAAATAAAAGTAAAATTTTAAAAACCAAATATAGTTAAAATGTTAACCACTAACAATTACAAATAAAAAATAAATAAAACTATTTTTAAAAAAATAATTCTAATAATTCTAAATATTAATTTTAAAATGTAACCGACTAATATATCCTTAAAAGCAAAATAAATTTTTAGTATATAAAAATTAACCTACATTAAATTCATAAGATACATCTCAGAAAAGTATTAGATTAGATCATAGAAGATTTATAACCCTCAAATTTACAGGATATCGAAGAGGGTGTCTTCAAGATTCAAGCCACAGTCAAAATCCATAACCATACCATTGTTGTAGTTGCACATACACCACTTCACACTTTAAATATTTGTTTTAGAATACCTTACTAATAAGTATTTCATAAATCATGACATTAAAAGAAAACTAGATTATCATACCAACTCTCCGTTGCTAACAATTTCTTTCAAGTACTTATTTTCAACACTTTAATTTGGTAAATTATTAAGGACATATTCACTCATCCACGCCAATGTAAAGTAAAACCGATACAAGACGCGCGTTTTGGTCTCAAAACAAAATGGGATCCACATTCTGTTGATTCGGTGAAAAGCGAGTGTGGAATTCAACACAATCCCTCTTCGACAAATGCACCGATGCATGTCACTCTTATCGAAGACCGAGTAATACTTCAAATCTTTAGCCAAACGTGTTTTTCACTCTAAGCTAAAAAGATTACTTCCACAACGGTGGAGAGTCAATCTCATAAGCAGTTCAAATACTCATTCAAATTTGTTTTAATCATAAATCATTACAAGAGGCAATGAAACAATATATCTTCAACAGGGTTGGTTTTTCTTTTACATGTGTGTGTGTGTGCATTTTCACTTTTAGGAGACCAAAGCAACGACATGTCCCCTTTGTTGAACAATTCCTATTATTAGTGGTAGAAATCTAATAAATCCTTTATCTTTCAAATAATTGCGTAAAATTTGAATCTTAAAATATGTTTTATTTATATAAAATAAATGTAACTTAATAACAAGGGTGAGACATTTGATCAATTACTCTGGCTGATCGTTGTTTTTAACAACATGCAAAGAATCATGAGCTCTTGATATGGTCATATGCATATTCCAATTTCCAACAGGAACTGTGGAGTGTGGATTTTGCTTGTACTACACTTTTTTTAACATTGTTGATAGGATCCAACCTAAAAAAAATTTCTATTCTCAGCTTTATGTATGCGGCAATGTGGCATGGCACTGAATCATTGGTCATGTAACCACTCATTTTGTTGATGATGACCATTCTATCCGAATCACTTGGTCTTCACAAATTTTACTCCATTAATGTTAGGCATGGGAATTCATAAATGCACTAAGCAATTTGTTTATTCCAGGAATATTTCTGGTACCTTAATATTTTGTTTGGGTCACTGAAAAATAGAAAGAAAAAAATAAAAAAAGAGTAAATTATTTGGATATGTTAAAATTGAAGAAAAGAAAAAGATTTTTATTATTTGAATATATGAAAAAAAAAGAAATATATTAATAATATAAAATTAATTTAATAAAATTAATTTTTTATTATATTTTTTATTAATATATTATTATATTTTTAATATTTTTATAAATATAGAATAATTTTAACAATTTAAAATTAAAAAATAATATGTTTTTTTTTCTATTTTTCATTAATTTAAAAAAAAATAAACTTTGATAGATTTCTTTTTTTTCTATTTTCATGTCCTAACAAATAAAAAAAAAATTATATTTTTTTTTCTATTTCATCTCATCCAAACAAAACAAATAAAATACAAACAACCTACCTAAATAATAATCCAAACTCACATGGAACCTTTTAAAAAAATATATCTTTAGCTTAAATATGATTTTAGCTTTTCAAAATATAACAAGTTCTTAATTTTAACAAACTTTTAATATATTCAAATTTTTAATAGAATTTAATTATTTTTTAATCAAATTAATAAATATTTAAAGGTAAGTTAATAACTGAAAATATAAAATAAAAGTTAAAAATAAAAAAAAAATATTTAAATTAAAAATAAATATATAACTATTTAAATAACTAATGTTAATTTTAATTTTAATTTATATTATGTAAAAGCGAAATATTTAAGCTATTGCAAGTGAGTTCCGTTAAATTTTAATATAATACTGTTGATAGCTATATATTAATATTGATAATTCATGAAATATTTTGAGTGATATAAAAAAATAATTTATATCTAAATATTTTTTTATCAAACTATTATTTTTTTAAAATAAAATCCAATAGCTTACATTTAGATATAAGTTATTTTTGTTATGTGACTCAAACATTATATTTAGAGTTTAAGGTTTGAATCATATACGAATAATAAATTATATTTAAACGCAAGTTGTTAAATTTTATTAAAAATAAAATTTTGGTATATTACACTCAGATTTAAGTAGGTATAAGTCAATTTTTTATATGTAATTCAATATTTTTTATTATCATATCTTCTGAATTATTAGAAAAATAATTGAATCAGTAAAAAAATACTACACTATTACGAATAAATGCAAGTCCTAGGAATTCTTTTTATAAATCTAATCTAATAATTTACACCCAACTATATCTAGGGCTGGATAATTTTTTTGACCCGTTCAAAACCGTCCGATCTAATGGGTTGATTTCATAAAACGGAACAGACAAGTCAAATTCAAATATCAGATCAAAATTTTCGAGTTAAAATAGGTTTAATCAAAATTAGTTAAATACTAACCAAATATATCTGAACCAACCCGATATATATATATATATATATATATATATATATATATATATATTAAATAATAAATTTTTTTAGCAATAGTCTTATCAGAAACATCATTTTTTTTTGCCTGTATTGTATTGATAGACGTAAACAGTTGAAAATCAAAATGGGAAAGATAATTAAATTAATGAATGATAAAATCACACGTTAGTAGCTCTGCCACTGTTAGGAAATGTGGCAAGTGAATAAGGTAATGAGTGGCATGCCGAGCAAAACAAAACAAAAGATACCGTATGGCCACGGCTATATTTTTTAGCCAATTTATCAAAACTGTATAAAAAACTTTAAATAATTTAATTTTATATACATTAGGTTAAATTAATCTGTTAATTTTTAAAATTAATTAAATTTTTAATTTTAAAATTCTGTAATTAAATATTTACTAACTAATACTGTTAAATCATTATTAAGTATGAATGACATGATATTTTTTTTATAATTATCACTTTTTAATATTTTATTTTTTTTTATAATTTTTCTATATATGATTTTTTTTTCTAAATCCCTGAATTTATTTTTTCTGGTTGATTGAAGAGAACCTGTTTTCTTCTAATCTGTGAACACAATACACTTGATTCCCCTCCTGTTGTTGTAGATGTGGTCGTTATTATTGTATACAAGTTTTTTTTATTATAATTGTTTTGAATATTATTTTTATTATGTATGACTCAAATGTATAATTGTCGTTTTTATAACAAGTAAATAGAAGCATTTTAATTTTAGGATAGATGATCAATTTTAATTATTTAAAGAATAAATTTATTTTTAGTATAATACATTTCATTTAATTTTTTATAATCAACTATAAAATATTTTATTGAAAAATTAAGGAAATATAATAGATATAAGACTGGAATAATCAACTTACAAAATTTGTTACCTTTAAATTAACAAAGTATGATAGAATGTTTTTTTCATGGATACAATTAACAAAAATAAACTATAAAATTAACTTAAATTATTTTTCATTATAGTAACTTAATTAAAACATTGATGAAAGGATTGCGATATAGGATTATTATCCATTTTCATACTACTAAAATATCACACAACCAAACAAAAAATGCACATACACGAAATCTGGAAACAACAGAAGTCACTAAAATCTATGTTGCCGTATGTGCAATTTGGCCTGTAGCAGATAGAAGAACTTTTTGTGATATTTTAGTAGTATGAAAATGGATAATAATCCTATATCGCAATCCTTTTCATCAATGTTTTAATTAAGTTACTATAATTAAAAATAATTTCAGTTAATTTTTATGGTTTATTTTTGTTAATTGTATCCATGAAAAAAATAAAGAAGGAAGTTTTTTTTTTAAGTTGGTAATTACATAAAAGAGTTTATAGTTTTGACGTGAGGTTATTCATCAATAAAAGGAAAAAAAAAACAGTGGTAATTTGTATTAATAAAATAATTAATAAACTGTTCTATTCTACTTCATTAGATTTTTTTTTCATAAAGCTAGAATGTTTCATTTTTTGTATAACTATATTCCATTTTGTTTCCTTTTAAATACTCCAAACATTAAATAGAAACTGTTCGATTTTAATCTATATAAATTCTATCTTATTGCTTATTAATATTGATGCATAATTATTTATCTTTTTATAGATAAAATTTTAAGGAACAAAAGTGCACTAATTTTTTTTTTAAATTATCAAACTAAAATAATTATATATAAAACAGAGATGACTGAGGCTCAAATTCAAAGATACATCTGATAAATACAACTTTAATTGATGCATAAAAAATATAAATTTAATTGTATTCGGAACCTAAGACGTTTGATCTAAATTAGAGATTTGGACGGGGTATTATAGTAATTTTCTTATATGCATGCTTAAAAAAGAATACTTCCGCGCAAATTTATATATGTGCGAGGAGTAACTTTGATGCTCAACCACGTATCCGGTAGAAGTGCAAGTATAGCATGCTTTTTTTAATATATATATATATATATATTAGATTAAATATTTATGAGTGGGGCGAGCTGGGTAATAAAATCCCTATATGCACGCCCATTTTTATAATTTTTTTTTGCAGGAAAATACTGATGTATTAATTTAGTGGGTAATTCTCCTTTTTGTCATACAATTTTTTTTTTACAAATATAGATTGCTTTTAAATCCAATTACAAATTCCTAATTTGGATATTACTTGTGAAAATTTAATATGAATTTCAATACTCTAAACAAAATATAGAAATTATCATCTACATCTTACATAATGTTTTATATCATATACAAATAAGTATGAGTTGTTTAATTTTTTTTAAGATAAAGTTTTAACTATGAAGTAAGGAATGAATATTCTTATCTGTATATGAAAGAACTTATGCTTAAACAAAATATTATTCATTTTTATATTTATTTTTTTAGAATAAAATATTTTAATAATAAAATTTTATTAGGAATTAATAAAATATAAATTTAGTTAAAAATTATTATTTTTTACTATAAATCAATCATCATCTTAATTTGTTACAAAAATTATTTTTATTTATTTTCATTACAATATCTAAGAGAACACCTAAAATTTGAAAAAAATAAAATAAAAGAAACACCCAGATCTATTCACATTTGTTATATGTTTAAATCAATTTATTTTTAAAATAATTTTTACGGTTGTGTAAAAAGTAGTATTAATATATGGCATATGTTAATAGAAGGATTTTTTTTATAAAATTTTCAAAAATATAAATATAAATATATATAAATAATTAAAATTAAAAATGAATTAGTTATTATATAAGCATTTAAAATAATCGCTTTACATTTTAAATTTTGTATAATAATAAAAGATTGTGCTAAAAGAATAGACCGACTAAAATAATTTTGAACAGATAATGTAATGTTGTAAGGAAAAATAAAAAGATAAATGCAATGTGACATTGATATGAGTGTGGTATGGCATTGAAAAAGAATAATGAGAATTGAGGAATGATTAATACATGGCCAACGGTAAGGAAACACTTTTAATCTCTGAAATGGTCCGAGTAATGTGACCATAAGCGATGCTCACACCTCTATTTCTTCGGCTCTATCTCAGATCCCTGAATCACAATCCTTCTCTTCCTTTCTTCTTCATAACTACAATACTGTCTCTCCATCTCTCTCGCTTGCAAGAGTGATGTTACTTCTACCCTTGTAATGCCAAAGGCAATGCCAATGCTCATTTTCTACATACATAATACTAATAATAATAATCACTGTTTATGCATCACAACCCAATAACGCCAACATATTCAGAGTTTCACACACATCACAATCCCATCCATCGTTGTTATTTTTGTTTCCCACAAAAAAGAAAGGGGTTGGGTGTTGGATAGAGGGTGTGTGTATATATCATCATCCCTTCGAAGCTAAGATTGGGTGTTGTGTCAAAATCTGTTAATGCTCTCTCTCTCGCCCAGATGCAGATGCAGACTCTGGGTCGTTTTTGTTTGTTGGTTGTTGGCTTCTACCACAGGTTTCTTCGTCTTTCCCTTCGTTTCATTCTCCTCTTGCTCATGGATTTCCCTTCCACCTTCAAGTTCATCACCCAAGCCAGTGAGGTAGGTTGCGGTTTCGTTCTCCTCGGTTACTTCTCTCGTCTCTTCAACCTTCTCGGTCTCCTCTTGATCTTCTCTTTCTGTTTCAAGATCCTCGGTGGCCCCACCCCCAGATTCCGCTCCCATCCCTCTCCCCCTAAACTCAACAATCCTCTCCCTTCTAAGCCCTCTCTCAATGTCCCAAACAAAACCGAAGATGACGATAATTCCAAGGACGACAATGTTGAAGACGATGTGTTCGACGTAATGTCTCTCAGGAAACTGGTGAAGATGGAGCGCCAGAGATTCAACGCCGCCTGCGCTGAGATCGAGAAGGAGAGGGTTGCCGCTTCTTCCGCTGCGGAGGAGGCTATGGCCATGATTCTCCGGCTGCAGAGCGAGAAGAGTGCGGTGGAGATTCAGGCGAAGCAGTTCCGGAGGGTGGTGGAGCAGAAGGAGGAGTACGATCAGGAAGTGATTGAATCGCTGAGGTGGACGGTGGTGGAATTGGAGACGCAGAAGAATTTGTTGGAGGATCAATTGGGGGTTTATAGGGAGAAGCTCGGACAGTTCTTGCAGGATGAGGAAATTGATCAGCTTGAAGGGGTTGATGCCAATAGCGGCTTCTTGAATTTCTCTGTTGAGTATGATAATCTAGATGCTTCTTTAGACACCCACTCTCCCCCTCACCCACACTTACAACACCAACACTCTTTGTAATAATTTTGAGTTAATTACTCATAGACATCATCATGAACATGATGCTTGCTAGTATATGAAATGAAAACTTATTCTCCTTGCCTGTTTTGGCTTCCAAATGTAAATTAATATTTATTTGTTTGTTTCTTTTTCATATATTTAATTAACAATGTTGATGAAATAATCCATAATATATATATATATATTTATATGAATGTCTGTATGTATGTATCTGTTGTCATCGTGTCATGGTGGAATAGGTTCAACTTTAGTTCAGCTTTAATGCTGCAGTAATTGTTTGAATGATTGAATTTCATGATGCACTTAAACATTGCAAACCATTCTATTTGTACTTATTTGGGATTTGTCATCGGCTATAGGAATCTGACCAAGGGTTTCATGAACTCCTTCACTTTTCTAATTATATGTGGTTTCTGTTATATACATTTCTTCTGTTGAGTTCTCTCTTAGTCTTGCTTGGAGAAGAGGGTGAGGGTGTTGGATCTTTTTGCAAGCACAAATAATTTCTAATAGTGAAGTTTACTGGTGTGTGTCATCTGTATCTCCTGTATTCCTTCTTGTTTATTCTTCAGCCGGTAGAAAACAGTTCCTTTTCATTATTAATTACTCAGATGTAAAGAAACTCAAGTTGTGTATTTGCATCTCCTATTTCCCATTTTACTGTCTCTTTATCTGCTGCACCGAGTCCCAATTTATGCCAAGTTTCTGATTAACCAGGTAAGAGGTGTAATTGTTCGGATGAGAAAGAATTAAACATACTTTCCTCATCATGTAAGGGTTTCTTGTCTTCTTAGTAGTTGCCAAAAGGTAAGTTAACTATAGGTTTCTATTCAAAGCGACAGGGTGATTCAAACGAGTTAGGTAGTTGTTGTGAAGGGTCACACAAAAGATAATGCAAGTGATTGAGGTAACAATCTAACTGTAATTGCTCACAAACATAGTGATTTTGTTTCTGAGTGATATTTCTTATTTCATTTTTTTTTGGAGTCGAAGTAAACATATTTCTATTATTGAGTTAAAAGAAAATAGAAAGTGCAGACGTGCAGGCTTTCAAATCTTTTATTTAATATCTGGTTTGTTAGAAAACATTTTGTCAAGAACCTCACTTTAGAAATATATAACTTATCAGTTTGATTGAATGAGTTACTTTTTGATGTTGACGGGGTCTAGGATTAGTGATCCCATGAATGAACAAGCAACCTGGAGGTCGAATCATATGGGCCAATGCAGAGTCAAGTGGCTTGTCGGGTTATGTCACAGCCAAATAAAGGCAGCATTCATTGGACAGTCAAATTTATAACTAATCTTTACTTAAAATCTTCCACTTTTTCATACTTAACATCTTTAGGAAGTTTATAAGGTCATTTCTTAATGGTTGGTTATGTTGTAGAACCTATTAGTGATAACACAACGTGAAATATGTAAACTATTAAGGAAGTTCATTTTAGTTCCCGCCTAAGTTTTCTCCAAAATGTATGCATATTCCTCGGCTAGCACCATATTATTATTGTTTCAACTTTCAGGTATTGACACAGATATTTGACGTTAAAGTTATGCGATATTCTATTATTTTATAAATAAATAATATACAAAAAATATGTTTTTATTATCTTGAAATATAAGATTTATTTATTTAATTAATAATTAAAAAATTGTAAGAATATAAACTTTCTGTCTCTCTCTCACCGTCTCACGCATATATAATGCTGATATTTTTAAATTTAATTACACTTTTGACATTTAATTGTGAATAATGTATACTTTTGATCATCAATTTTTTTATTTGAATTTAGTTCCTTAATATTTTAAATTATCATAATAACATCCTTCTATTATTTTCTCTTTTTTTAAAAAAAATTTCAATTTTTTTCAAAATTTTTATGAACTAAGTTATTCTCTTTGATTAAAATGTCATATTTCATCCAATTTTTTTTTTTAAAAATAAATGTTTACATTCTTTGAACCTGACATCATTTCTTAAAAACAATTTAAATTTCATCAAGAAATTTTAAAATATTTTCAATCATTCCTATCTCAAATATGTGATCTATAAACTTTCAATTATTTGAATGGAAAATAAGGATGTAAAGGTTTTATGTAGAGAAAAACTGATAGACGTAATTAAATATAACAATTAAAAAAGTTAGAGGATTATATGCGGTTAAAAATAATTTGAGGATAAAAATGGTATTAATCATTGTAAAAAAAACCAAGAAATACAATTAAATTTATTTAGTTCAATTATTTCTTTGATAATGTTTTCTTAATTTGGCCACTCCACTTAAAACCATCTAATTCCGCCACCGATTACTTGTTTTGTGTGGTACAAATGTTACTTGTTTTACCTCCTAAGAAGACTAATACAATATGAATAGTTATGAATAATAATTATATTCATCCCGTGATGTTTAATAAAATTTTATTTGATATATTTTATTTTTTAACCTTATATAAATTTTCTTTAATTTATTTAATAATATAATAATTATCTTTTTAAATCACACAAACCTTCTCTAAAATTATACAGATAAGGAAGGTCAAAGTAAAAAAATTATAAAAGGAGTATCAGGAAAAAAATTGTTACATCTAAAAAAATATGATTATAACTTATTCATCTACATAAAAAAAGGGATAAAATTAAAGCATGCACACAATATAATTGGTAAAATATTTACTTTCTAAATTCAATTTAATATTTTTTTTCTCACAAATGAAAAATGAATCTGTAATAACATTGATTTTGAATGTTATCATATTTTTCACCAATACATGTATTACTTAGATTTTTCAAATCCTATTGTTTTATTTATTTCATATAAATGTAACTCAATTTATTTTGACACATAAAAGAACCTATATATTGTATAATATACATGAATTTTAACTTTTTATTTATTCATTTTTTTAGTAAATACAACTATATTTACTATATTTAATACACAACGGAAATACGATGAGAAAAAAATATTTAGATTAAATTAACTGATAACATAGAACAAAATTTTAAATAATCTAAAATTACATTAATACGAGTTTCAATATTATTATTATTTTAAATTTGTTTTATGAACAATAACATTTTAAATAAGGATAATTCATAAAAATTATTTAAATAAAAATAAAAATATATGTATTCATATGTATTTAGTTTTTTATTTTAAATAATTTTAGAAATTAAATTTTTAAACAATAATAAAAAATAATAAAATTTTCACTATATACTTTTAGACATTAAATTTTGTAATAATAAAAGAACCTACATATTGTATAATATGCATGAATTTTAACTTTTTATTTATTTATTTTTTTAGTAAATACAGCTATATTTACTGTATTTAATACACAACGGAAATACGATGAGAAAAAAATGTTTAGATTAAATTAACTGATAACATAGAACAAAGTTTTAAATAATCTAAAATTACATAAATACGAGTTTCAATATTATTATTACTTTAAATTTGTTTTATGAACAATAACATTTTAAATAAGGATAATTCATAAAAATTATTTAAATAAAAATAAAAATATATGTATTATGTTCATATGTATTTAGTTTTTTATTTTAAATAATTTTAGAAATTAACTTTTTAAACGATAGTAAAAAATAATAAAATTTCCAGTATATACTTTTAGACATTAAATTTGGTAATAATTTATTTTTATTTAATAATTTTTTAAAATAATTTATTTATGTGAAAAGTCATACATTTAATAATTTATAATAATAATTTAAATAAATATATTATATGTAATAAATATAATATTTAATATTATCATTTAAGTTAACTATATATATTATATTTAATAAATATTGCGTTTAATACCGCCGCAAAATTAATTTTAATTTAGTTATATATAATAAATATTTAAATAAGATTTAATACTTTATTTACTTTATTATTTCTTTCAACTACTTAAATTTTCATTAATGTCAATTTCATGAAATCCTGTTTTTTATATAAATAAATTAGAAAAATGCTGAGTAATATGAATTGGTCTCGTAAGAATTTATCAACCAAAACTGTATACAAGAACAACACGTGCACCTTGAATTTTGCCAAACTTTTTTTATATTTTTAAATTTAACATTTTAACCAAGAAAATATTGACATCTGTTTCGTAACTTTGTATTGTAAATTTTTGTACCAATTAGTACTCCTAAAAAAATCATGTTAATTTACTCTACGACGTGTGAAGTTGATTTTTTCGTGAAAACTTAAACGAATTTTGATATTAATATTTACGAAAAATATAATAGTTTTGCTTTAATTTAAAAGGAATAAAATTAAATGATCAGAAAATGTAATTGATGATGGTTCTAATTAAAAAGTTAACAATTTCATTTTAATTCAAAGTAGAGAGAGTTAAGTAAACATTAAAAGATAAGGAAATACGTTAGGGAAGTCTAAAATTAGAGGGCTGTAATTTCTCCTTTTAAATATAAATTTTTAGTTTGATAAATTAATTTTTTTACTTTGTCAACTAATTAAAAATTAATAATTTTTAAAGATGTATAAATCCACGTTTTTTTTAAATATTGGATGATATTATAAAAATTCATTCCAAATAATTTTTGTAAAAAATATATCAAATAATTTTTGTAAAAAATATATCAAATAATTTTTGTGTTTTTATTCAATACAATAAATGTTTTTCCTAACAAAAATTCTCTACTCTTACTACTTAGCAACAGCTTCAAAACGCTCTTCGAAGTTCCATGTGTTAAATTTAGTGAAAGGGGTGTCCCCCGTTTAAAAATTGTAATTGGGTCTTTGGTTTAGACTGATACGTTACGAGATTGACCTCAATTGTTCTGATTACTGAGTTTCAAGTTCCAACCCTTAAAAACAATTGGAATTGCAGTTCGAGTCAGAGAAAGCAGCGATCCAGGTTCCGTTATGGTGTTATCTTTTCCACTTTTAATGGGAAACAAATTCAATGTAGAATGCTATTTCTTTTTTCTTCTTCTTTCAAGTCAAATCAGTACCATTGTTTTTTCTTAGAAAAATGTTGTGTTTATGTCCTCTGAATTTTCAGTGCCTTAGCAGTCAAACAATGCATATTTCTTCATCTACGTGCTTAATATGACTGTAAATCAGTTCACTTTATAGCTTTTACCATTAATATTAATGCTTTTGTTCATATTTTTCATTACCGTTTCATCGATTGACTTGTTAAGTAAAATGTGGAGATAATTGGGAGGTCATCCTTTTGATATCATAGCAATTAGGTGCAGGTGTTGCAATTGTTTGGGATTGGGAAAAGGGGAGAAAGTGCAGAAGAAATTTTGATACACTGACTAGAAAGTGAGAGTCTATGTATTGAGTTATGTTGGGGAAGAAGGAATTAAGGGAGGGGGCTGGGGAGTTGATGCTATTGCATACCTTTTAGTTTATTATAAGGTATTTCATTTTTAACAAGTTTAATCTTTCACAGGACTGGCTTTAAATGGTGTAATTCCTGTTGGTTCTGTGTACAAAAAAAAAATGTTGCTGCATGCTTTTGGTGCTTTCATGAGTCAGTAATGTTATCGCAGCAAATATGTTTTGGTGTTCTGTTCATATGGGCTAAGAGATACATGAATGATTGGACTCACGATAATTAAGAATACAGAAGGCTCTTTTGCTTGAGAAATTATTAACTTTGTTCTTTTATAACAGTCAATCCTCTTAATTGAACAAGACTGATACGTTGTATAAGGACGGTTTAGTTATTCAGCGGTGATGTGGGGAGAGCATGCAAAGGACAAGTCCCATGTTAAAGTGCTTCCATCTTATTTAATATGAAATGATGGATCTTCAGAACAGCACAGAATTGAATGAAACTGCAGATATGCTCCCACCTCCACCAGGCACTTTTGTAGATCGTGAAGAACTCATCCAACATGTTGGAGACTTTGCTGTGTCCCAGGGATATGTGGTGACTATCAAGCAATCCAAGAGGGACAAAATAGTTGTACTTGGCTGTGACAGAGGAGGTGTTTATCGCAACCGGCGAAAACCTGCTGAGGAGTCCTTGGCTGAACATAGCCGCAAAAGAAGAGCTGGTTCTCGTTTAACAAATTGTCCTTTTGAAGCTGTGGGCAAGAAGGATGATGGCTTGTGGGTTCTCACCATAAAAAATGGAACACACAATCATGAACCATTAAAGGACATGTCAGAACATCCTTCTGCCCGTCGCTTCACAGAGAGAGAAGTTTTGCTCATTAAAGAAATGACAGAAGCTGGGTTGAAACCTCGACAAATTCTAAAGAGATTAAGACAAAGCAATCCAGAACTTTTATCAACCCCAAAGCATGTTTATAATGTTAAAGCTAAGCTTAGACTAGGAAACACGAACGGTAAGGTCTTCTTACGGATCACATGTTTTTAAACAGTTTCCCTTGAATGTTTTATCTTCATCTGAAATGTCATGGATTAAATAATACATCAATTTGGAAAGTAGATCAGTGGAATGCCTTTTCGGGTGCAGAAAGTTATGATAAGCTGTGGTTGTTTAACAGCTAAAGAAAGACAGACAACTCATATGTTAACTTAAAGATTTTGGATTTTATTAAAGCAATTCTTGAGCTAGATGGGATAATGTTTTCAGAGAAAGTTAGTAAATAGGGTTTTAGCTTTAAAATACCCTTAGGCTAAATGAGACGAAAAACATACATAAACTATAGGCTTCACACAAGGAGTTTCTTAGCTCCTCTCTCAGGGCTTGATTTCATCCTAAAGTAGGAATAAAGTTAATTTTGTATAGCACTAATTAAAGACTGATATATGCATGACTTAATTAGATCCAATGAGAAGCAAAGTACAATGATATCCAGGATTACCTATAACACTGAGCCATTGTCCAAAGATTAACAAAATATACTTGTAAAATGGGACATTTACTGAAATCAAAGCAATTAACAGCCTATTGAACGTTAAAAAATGATTTATCAAACCTATTTACTAATATCAAGAAGAATGACTGGAATAGAACGTGATATATCAAACCTTGTAACAAATATAATGTTCAGCCTGAATATTCAGTTATTAAGTGAAGGCTTAAGAATAAGCTCTATTTATGTTCTCTGGCATGATGTTCCAATATGTGGAAAAAGAATTATATGGCTTTATGCTTACAGTTTGATGGCTTTCATATGTCACAGTTAGGAATTTCAAGTCATTGAGACCTGAGAAATCTGCTGTGAGAAACAATTATCTTGCTGTAATTGAACCATCATGGAGGCAGTGCAACCCTCCAGTAAGTTCTGATATGCTTCCATATATTTCAACTTAATAAAATTTGAATCCTGTGTTCTCTGTACTTGGACACCATTGAATTGTATTGATAACACAAAATATAAGTCAAAACACGGGTTTAGCAAAAATGCATATGGCCCCATAGATAATACATTTCTTTCTATGTTTGAATGAAGCTGAAATCAGTCTCAAATAATTGACATATGCTGCTAGATGCATTTTCCTCTCTGTTAATTGCCTTCCATTTTACCGAACAAAAACATCAAATCAGGGTAGTCTTCTCTTAAAAATATTTGTGGGAGAAGAATGAAGAATTTGAAAAGGGTGATATAATACCGACCTATAGTTTTAAAGTACCTGTACTGTTATATCTCTTATATCCCTCTAACAGATTTAAGTCATTTTCTCATGTGCATCAGAGGGTTCCAAATCTTATTGGAGGCAGATTTATTGATTCACAGTCATGTGCATCAATTGACATTTTAAACCCTGTAAGTATATAGAGGAACTTGAATTTCATTATTTTACTCATGTTCATGGAATAAATGGCATCTTGCTGACTCATTTAAAATAATAGGCAAGCCAGGAAGTTGTTTCTCAAGTTCCATTGACTACAAACGAGGAGTTCAAAGCAGCAGTATTTTCTGCAAAACGGGCCTTTTCATTGTGGCGTAACACACTGATTACCGCTCGGCAGAGAATCATGTTTAAGTTCCAAGAGCTTATACGTAGAGACATTGTAAGTATTCTGTTTATTAATGGACTTTTCTATTGTGTGTTCATGGGCACATGATATAAAGGCATCAATACACCCTATTAAATGTTTTAAATTACTTGAAAAAGAAAACATTAAATGTTTTTTTTATATAGTAAATACTCTCTTTTCCAATAAAACCTTCTATTTTGGACTTTTTATTGTGTGCCCAACTGCCCATGGCCACACAGTAGACAATTCCTTGATTAATTTCATTTATTCAGGATTACACTCGTTTGAAACTTCTTGCAGGATAAGATTGCTATGAGTATCAGTACTGAACATGGAAAAACGCTGCAAGATGCACATGGTGATGTGTTATGTGGGCTAGGTTAGTGTTCTTATTGTTGTTCTGTGTCTATGAACAAGTTTGACCAGCCATTTTTACATGGATTCTTTACAAAGAAAGATTATCTTCCTTTATTAGAGGTTGTTGAACATGCCTGTGGTATGGGAAATTTGCAAACGGGGGAATTTGTTCCCAATGTGTCCAGTGGAATAGACACATACAGCATGAGAGAGCCGCTTGGAGTTTGTGCGGGTATCTGCCCTTTTGACTTTCCGGCTATGATTCCATTATGGGTAAGCTCATTGTTTACTAATATTCCCTTTTTTGTTATGGCTTATGCTATAGAATCTTAAGTTTATATATTCTGAAGATAGGGATGTCAATGATTTCTTCATGCTAGTGCTGCTGCTCATTTGAAAGTTTTCTTCTCTTACATCAAACAAATGCTAGGTTGCTTTGTTGATTTCTTTTCACCGTAAATAGGAATAAGTAAGAGAAAAATTTGTTCTTCGTGCAATGGATTTTTCTGAATAGCATGAGATAGGCAATTTGTACAATAGAGACAGTACAAAAGTGAGGAAGCTAATGTAAATATAGAATTTTAGAATATGATTAGTTGCAACTAATGCTGCAATACATGGAAAGTAGATTCCACATTTACAAAATCTTTATATGTTATATATGTATATTCATATTTGCAGATGTTTTCTATTGCTGTCACGTGTGGAAATACATTCATTCTGAAGCCGTCAGAGAAGAATCCAGGTGATTGTGAAATCTTTCCTGGACTTCTCTATATGAAATGACATATCCAAGAAGTATTTGGTTGAAGGGATTCACTTTAGATGAAAATATTATGATACTGATAATAGAGTCTTTTATATTTCATTAAAAAGATTTGTTTGCAAGCCTAACATCTTTTTTAATGTGCCTTCCATTATAAACTGATTTTATCAATAATCGTTCATCATCAATTTCTTTTGGATGTCCACCAATAAGACCCTACGCCAAAATTTGATTAGTTTTACAACCAAAAATCACTATGAAAATTATGTCAAACACCAATAATCTCCAATAACTTTGAAAAGACAATGTTTACATCATTATGAAAAACAGCTTTTCTATTGATCAAACCCCTCCAGTATTCCATATTTTTCTCTCTTTAAGTTAATATGCAAATGCCATACTAGAAAAAAACGATGGCCTAACATACAAGTCTCCTACCATTATGTGGTTACGGAGTGGGAGGTATTCACAACCTTAAAGGAAAATAAACTGCAAGAAGTATTTTGATTGTACGATGAGATTTGCTTAAATTGGACAATTCTGGTTTATTTTAATTGATATATTTGCTCTCAGACAATGTTGAAGGAATGGTAAAGATCTTGTTAGAGATATTCTTGAGCTTCCATCTAATAGCTTATGCTGCAGGAGAATTGATCCATGGTATCAGAACCTACATGACCAGGTGGTCTAGAGTTCAATCCTTGATGCCTTCTATTCTTCTAAATATAATTAAGTTTCAGGGCACGATAAAATTGGTATGTGCATTGTCCTTCATAAGAAGGCGTGTTAGAGATATAAAGCCATTCATTAATCTCCACCTAACAGCTTAAGCTGTGAAGAATTAGTCATTGATAGAACTGTTCAGTTTTATATGATATTACTTTAATTTGGTATTTAGGCTTGAAGGGATTTTTAATATGTAACTTGGGAAGTACCACAGGGCCCAAAATCAATTACCCAATTGTTACCAACTCACTCAAGCTAACATACAGACTGTGTTTTCTTTTTATCGTTTAATATAAGAAAAACTGAAAAATGAGAAAAATTTGACGTCATCTGGGCATTCCTGGGCAATAGTTGATAAGACCATAATTACATGTCAGCGTAAGAGAAGGGCACTTGGGGTCAAACTTAATAGCTCCTCATTTTAGTTTATAAAGGTAGAATATATTTAAATTTTATTATTGTGTTACTTATTCCTATTCAGTAGTGATTGTGGAGTCAATTATGCTTCATTGAAGTTACTTTTTACAAATTAAATAAGACCAGATCTGTTACTCTGGGTTTTAGGAGTCAGTTGCCTAATTTTTATGAAGTCAAGGAGTCATCTTAGTCTATAAATCAGATCATGTCTAGTTTGTAAGCAAGGAAGTTATTTTTCAGAATCTTACATGCATTGATGGACCAATAGATCTTTACTATTGGTGCAATATAGCTTAGAATCTTCCTTTTTATGCAGAAGTTATTTTTCAGGAAGTTTTCTAGTTAGTGTTTCATGTTTCGGGAAGTAGAAGTAGCTCCCTTTCAGTTTTTTCTTATGCTTGGGAGTTTTTTGTGCAGGTTTTTACTATGTTTTCTCTGATCTTTGTGATGTCATTCGAAAGATTTGTTATCCTCTCCTGTATTTTTTCCCTTTCTCTTAATATTTCCTACTATCCAAAAAAGAATTTATTGCCTATTCATTCCCAATCAACTTATCATCTTTGATATAATAAAGAAGTTTGAGCCTTTGATCTCTTTGTGGGTAGCTGATGTCTTTATGCTAACAATAGGCATGATATTCTGTTTGTTCTAATGTCAGGGGCATCTGTGATGCTGGCAGAGTTAGCAGTAGAGGCTGGTTTACCTAATGGTGTGTTAAATATTGTTCATGGAACAAATGTAAGAATTTAGTTTGATATTTTCTTTTCCTGTTGATCATTATTGTGACCCAATGATAGATTGATGTTTCTGTTATTTGTAACACTGATCAATTTCTTCCTTACTTTTGAAAATTGATTTGGACAGGACATTGTCAATGCTATCTGTGATGATGATGATATAGAAGCTGTCTCCTTTATTGGTTCAAATACGGTAAGTCATTCTCACTGTAAGTATTTGCTTGAGAGCTGAGATTAATTCAAGATTTTGAAGAAGTTGCGGTGGCTACTAAAAATCAAACAGTAATTCCCATATTTAAATGTAAGACATTTTATCTTTGTTGGAAAGGCAAAGTAGCATGAGTGCAATGTGGAGGCATTAATGGGTCTATATCCAAAAGAAAATAGATATAGTAGAATGTGGGATGAATAGAGCGTCTTGTCCTTCACATCAGTAACCTTACTCATACCAATGCTAGTCATCCTACATAAATTTTTCATTCATGAAGAAAGGAATTTGATAAGAACCTTGGGAGAACCACAAAAGCTGGCTGTTGTAGTTGGAGAGTCAAGGCCTTATAAGCCCCATACTTCCAATGTGGGCTCAAGTCCCATACGTTGGAATTGGATCCTGAGAGAATTGTCTCAGATCTTGCATGTGATAGATAGTATGTCCCATATTTTGTAGTATCAAGAATTGTGTCAGTGTTGAACAGCAAGTACGCTACCCTAAATCTAAGAAAAAATTAGATGTATCCATCTTTTGAGTGAAGATTCTAGTGTTCATGACTTGGTTTTAAGGAGGCATACTTGAAGATGACTATCACATTTTACCTTATGATGTAATGAGTGAAGCCATGCATGTACCCCTTAAATTTCATGATGCTCATTTTAGTATACACATTTTATATGAACTTTTATTGCCATGATTGTATTAGAGGATTCATACTTTCTTTATATTGTCATTAAGACACAAAATATCTTAACATCCTAAAATAGTAAAATTTTGTATGCAACAATTTAGCTTTTGATTGACATTAAAGAAAAAAAAATTAATGTTTGTTTTTTCATGTTTGGAACTGGACCAATTTGGAATACTGATTTTATGCCTTTTTCCCTTAAGGTTGGTGCTTATGTATATGAAAGAGCATCCACTAAAGGTAAACGTGTTCAGGTATATTTTCTGTGTCTGCTCTGGTAGTAAAGCTCCTTTTCCTTTTATGTGCCATATGTTGCTCTTCACCCAATGCAGTAGTTGAGGTCAATGTAAATGGGCTGGTTGGCTTATTGTCTTCAGTCCAATATTGGAGCCAAAAATCATGCTGTCATAATGCCTGATGCAAGAGTGGATGCTACTTTGAAAGCTTTGGTTACAGCTGGTTTTGGTGCTGCTGGACAGAAATGCACAGCACTGACTGCTGTTGTTTTTGTTGGAAGATTCAGTCAATGGTATTTTGTTCAATCTTCTGAATGACAAATTATTATTTCAAGCAATTTTTGAATTCTTTTAAGTGATATCCAAGAAAGTTGAAGATTATAACTGATTAGACTGACCAAATTGGTTGATCATTTATACACACTTCTTGAGCTGAATGGAGTATACTTTCCATAAATGAAGAGAAGAAAAGATATTGAAATCTTAGAGGTGTAATTTTTCTATTTCCTCTTCACAAAATTTTGAAAATAGAAAATAAGATGGAAACAAGGTGACATTTTTGTAGTTAGTAGTGTAAACAGAAAACAAATGAAACACTAGTTTGTTTTCTATATCCAAGGTGCAGTCCAGAAAAAAAATGAATAACAAAGATTTTGTGGTTCTAGTCCAGTCATTGGCAAATCTATTAGAAGCATTGTCATATATGAATGCCATACATAGCAGGTTAGTTCTGTAAAATTGAAGAAATAGATGGAGACAGGAAGGAAAGGGAAATAAAGAGGAGAGGAGAGAAAGAGTATGAGGGGGAGAGTTAAGAAGAAAAGAGGATATTTCACCATCAAATAAATACATGATGGGTTCTATCAATTCTTGAGTGGATTATATAGAAGCCTCCTCCGAATGAACTTCATGACTATTTGGTTGACAGTGAATCTAAAAGAAGTCCATATATTTTTTTCTTTGGTAAAATAGTCCATATGTATTTGGTGAAATGCAATAATTCTAATTCAGTCAAGTGTTGAGGCCAATCAGAAATTTCTTGAGTCTCAGTTTTGTCATGACTTTCTTTTGTATCTTTACTCTGCAAAAGGATCATTTATAGCTACTTGAATGTGCCATGTCTCTGGTCCTTCCTGTTATTCATGTTCAGCTTTACTAGTTGTGTACTTATGTCCCAAGTCTTTATTTTGCTCTTACATCTAACATTTTCCATGAGTAATTCATGTTTTTTGTATTCTGGAATGATTTTCTTATGTTGCTTTAAGAATTGGTTAACAGACATATCAATTATAGTTTTTATTTTAATACAAATATATCAGTTATTTGGTGTAAAGAGAGTTTTTAACATTTTTCTTTCACCAGGGAAGATAAACTAGTGGAGCATGCCAAAGCGCTTAAGGTCAATGCTGGAATAGAACCTGACACAGACCTTGGTCCAGTTATTAGCAAACAGGTGCATATGTCATTCATGTATTTCATTAAAACATTTGTCTTTAAATTTACTAGGAGACTTATCAAGAAGAGAACATGATGTAATTGAGAGAGAGATCGTATGTGTGCGTGTGACAAAAAGAGTGGATGAAAAGCAATCAATGGAGGATGGACCATTCCATTGATGATGATTGATGAATATATACAAAGTTCTATTCATTTAAAGGAAAGCATCTGGTAGTTGTTTTCAATGCATTTATGAGCTTTGAGCATTCTGGGTTTTGAGTGTCTTGAGTATTGATATTTCATGACCTTTATATTCATGACTCATTTCAGGCAAAGGAACACACTTGCAGATTGATTCAAACAGGTGTGGAATCTGGTGCAAAACTAGTGCTTGATGGGAGAAATATTGTGGTATCTTTGCTAGATTCTGTTTCAATTTAGAGTTGTGGATTATCTGCACTTAGGACTGCTGCTCTAGTGGTTTTACAGCTAATTTATTTTGTTTGTAGTAAAGAGTGTTGTGATGTTGTTGGACAAGAAAACGAGTATAAGAAATAGCAATCTAAACCTGGGACTTGGGGGGGGGGGGGAAGTTGAAGAAATGAAATTTTAGAGGATACTGCTCAGATTGATGGTTTAGATGGTAATTTGATTACGCTATTCGAAACCTAGCTTGGTTGTGTCATGAGACTTATCAAGACTCAAGAGCCTTGTTCATAAATCATAATGCTAGTTGTGCATATGTGCATACGTGAAATGTTTTGTAGGTTCCAGGATATGAACATGGAAACTTCATTGGTCCCACCATCTTATCAGATGTCACAGTTGACATGGGATGCTATAAGGTTGCTTTAATTATATTTTCAGAATTAAATTCTGGTATCTCATGGAATGTCAATGATAAATGTTTAGCTACCCTGTAATAAATTCACGATGGATTTCAATCTTTGTGTCTGCAGGAGGAGATTCTAGGTCCAGTTCTTCTGTGTATGGAGGTTGTTATCAAAGCTTTTGTTTTGTATTGAATAAATTGTAACTCTGTTCTAAAAATGTTAAAATATGATATCTTTAATGCGCAGGTTGACAGCATACAAGAGGCCATAAACATCGTCAATAGCAACAAGTGATACAGATTTTAGCTTCTCTTGAGCTTTACACACAAATTTTTACTTATCTACAGTACTTAATTGTTTGTCATTCTTTAGATATGGTAATGGAGCTTCCATTTTTACAACTTCTAATGCAGCCTCAAGGAAATTCCAGACCGAGGTTGAAGTTGGTCAGGTAAATATTAACTGTCACCTGTCCGCAGAACTTTGAAGTTAGACCAGATTGTTAAGTGACATCTCCATCGAAGTCCATGTTTGCATGCTACTCGGATGATTTGTCTTGTTTTGTATTCCCTTTCATTATTTAATGTACACCTTGGAAATTCTTCTAAAAAAATCTCTCTCTTTTTTTTCATTATAGCTGTATTGTTTTGGTCCTTTTTTGCATGATGCAGAAACTCCTATACATGTGGCCTTCTTTGTTTTTATTTTGAATTCAGTCAAACCTTATAAAACTTGAAGGCAATTGTTTGATATCCATGCAACGTTATGCCAAGCCGTTTGAATTGCTTTTCTTTAAAACTTATTGGCCTATTTGCATTTTTCTAATTAGTTTTTGAATATGATCTAAACCAGGTTGGCATAAATGTCCCAATCTCTGTTTCATTGCCCTTTTCTTCATTTATTAGCTCCAGGCCGTCTTTTGTTGGTGATTTGAATTTTGATGGTAAAGAACTATTGAAAACCTTGCTTTCTGTGATTTACTCCCTGATGTATGCATTAGGGCATGAGCTTATTCTCTATTCTTATAAAACTTTCCTGCAGGCAGAGCTGGAATTCAGTTTTACACACAGACTAAGACAGTGACTAAACAATGGACAGACCCATTAGATGGAGATGAAGCACCTCTTGAAATGCCTTTTGCTTAGAAGCCATCAATATTCATGTAGATTTTTGCCGTATTTTTTCCCCTCCTTTCTGCCAAAGACGTATATATATCTAGACCATGTATAGACTTTCACTCATAATTTTTCCCTTACTGTTTGTATGAGCAGTAGTCACCTCTTTCTGTTCCTGGTAATCTGTAAGTAAATTTTTGTTGAGAATCCTATCAAGAAAAAATGTTTCTTTCATCAACCCCCCCCCCTCCGCGGAGGATTTATGTGACCATGTTTGTTTTTGCAGAAAAAGTAAATATGGTATTTGTTATGAATAGGTAGCAAGCAGTGTACAATATTTTGTTATCTATAATCATGTCAATATTTTTTACCTCCCCTGTATAAAGCTGGCTACATTCTGCTTTGCTAGAAACTCTGATCTCCAGCCTCAATGCGGCTGAACCCATTGCATTTCTTTAACCTTTGTAGCTTCATGGCTTCCCTCACTTGTTCTGTGTCAAGCCAATGACCTTTCTCCGCATGGATCATATTCAGCAATGTGTAATTAGCAGCGTTATTTGGTTCTGATCTTATGAGCTGCGGGGCTAGCATTTCTGCAATGTCCAGTCTTCCATGACGCTTACAAGCCGATACAAGAGAGCTCCATACTCTTGCACTCGGCTTCATGGGCATTGATCTCAGTATTTTCAAAGCATCTTCAAGTTTGCCTGACCTTCCAAGAAGATCAACCAGGCATGCATAATGCTCGATAGTTAATGGAATTTCACAATCTGCACTTACTTGTTTGAATATCCGTTGTCCCTCAGTTACAAGGCCAGCATGATTGCAAGCAGATATAACTGCAAGGAAGGTTATTGCATCAGGCTTCACTCCTCTCCCTTTCATTTCATCAAAAAGTTGTAAAGCGTGTTCTCCGAATCCATGAAGGCCATAGGCATTGATCAAACTACTCCACGTAACAGAATCTCTATTCGGCATTTCTAGGAATATCTTAAGAGAACCGTCCAGACAACCACATTTGGCATACATGTCTATGAGTGCATTGCCCACAGAGATGTTAAAACTAAATCCAAATTTAATGATATAGGCATGGAGTCCACAACCATGCTTTAGTGAAGATAAATTTGTGCAGGCAGATATCACTGCCAACAAAGTTACATAGTTTGGCTCAGTTTCCTCAGTCCTCATCTTGTTAAAAAACTTCAATGCTTTGTAGCTATCCCCTCTTCGAGAATAGCTCCCAATGATAGAACTCCATAACACCACATCTCTATAACTAGACCTTTCAAAAATCAGGTCAGCAAGGTGAGGTGATTCTCCAGATTGATAATACATATTTATAAGAACTGATGAAAAACTAGGACTTGACTCAAACCCATGACGGAAGGCATAGCCATGAATCTCCTTTCCATGCATAACAAATCCTGGCTCTGCACAAGCTGGTAACAGAGCAATTGATGTCACTCTATTTGGGCTAACTCCCTCAGCCTGCATTGCTCTAAAGCATGCAAAAGCTGCATCATAATCTTGATTAGCAGAGCACCCTGATATCATAGCAGTCCATGAAACCTCATTTTTCACCTCCATCCCATCGAATACACGCAAAGCCATCAAAGAATCACCACACCTGAAATAAAAATCCACAAGAGCTGTAGACAAAAACACTGACTTTTCTATCCTCTCATCAACAAAAACAAGAGCATGAATCTGTCTTCCTATTCTGGAACCCATTTTCCTCCCACACATGGATACCATGCTAGCAAGCAACTCAGGCTTGGGAACTAGACCAATCAAGTACACATCTTTAAACGTTTCCAAAGCTTCATCCAAGCACCCATTTTGTAAATAGCCATTAATCATGGAGTTCCAGGTGATGGGGTCTCTATGAGGCATTGTGTCAAACACGAGGCGTGCTGATTTGATGTCTGAAAACTTGGCATACATGGAGATGATAGAGTTGGACACAATTGATTCAGAGTGGGAGCCTGTCTTGAGAGCCAAGCAATGAAGCTGTGTGCCAAAAACATGACAGTGGGCAAAGGAGCATGCTTTGATGACTGATGGAAGAACAGAGGAGATGGAACAGTGAGCAGAGAGATGAAGTTCTGTGAAAAGTTGAAGTGTGTGGTGATAAAGACAGTTTGAAACCAAGGTTTTGATGTGGTTGGAAGGTGCAAAAGCCATGGTATTCAGACAGAATATTCAAATTCAGACTCGGAAACAGTGCGTTCGCACGTCATTTCCTAGTGCTTCTTGTTTTATGTGAACTCAATTCTGATGGGATGCAGTTCAATGGTTCCTTGTTTCAACCTTCACTCCAACCATTTTCTTCCCACGTATCAAGTAATATGGTAAATAATGGAGCCACAATCCCAGTTACGGCCTCAACAAGCCAAATTATATTTTTATAATTTCTTTTTTGCAAACAAGATTAAGAATAAAGAAAAATATAATAGAAATAAATGATGTGATAAAAAAAATTATATATATATATATATTATAAATTTAATTAATATGTATTTAATAAAAATACTACATTATACCATTAAAAAATATTAATTTTTATGATAATACAACCTTTTTCTTTTTTCCGCTGCTTCTGTCTACAAAATTCATACTTTGTGAATTATGGTATAATTACTTGTTTGTTATAAAAACTAGAGACTAACCAATGCAATTCATGCGGGAGGGCGTTTGAGAAAAAAAAAATTGGTGACTAAGTTCTGAACTTTGCTGCTGATGGAAGAGAGGAGAGAAAAAGAATTCGGTTTTCCTTTTCTAATTTTAATAAAATTATTCAAAAGATCTCTACAAATAAATTTGATTTTTTTTTATTATTAACAAATTTGATTGAGTAAAGCGTAAAAGGTTTTATTGTTAAAAAATTGTTGCATGTTTCTATATATTTCTAAAATTTTATATTTACTCATATGAGCAAATTTCATACAGATGAGAAACAACTTATTCAAAAAAGTAAGTTTATATAAGTTATTCTATTTAATATTTTTTAAAATGTTTAAATTTTATTAATTTAATAATTAAATTAACAGATTTTAGTGTATATGTTAAGTTTATAAAATTTTATAATATTATATATTAATACTTATGTAATTTTGTGTTTTAATATTAATTATCTATAATAAGATATAATAATAAAAAACTATTTTTATATTTTTATATAAAAAACATTATAATTTTATCCATTATATATATATATATAATATTATCATTAATGTTATTCATCGTATTTTCAATTATTAAAATTAAGTCTTTTTTCCTATATTTTATATTAAAATGTAAGAAAAATATCACATTGTATTAATTTGTACAAATCAACAGGTATATATAATATTAAAGAGTAAAAGGTCAAATTAATCCTTAAGTTAGTTATAAAATTATAAATTGGTCCTTAACTTATAAAAATGTTTTCATTTAATCCTTCAATTTTTGATCCGTCTTACAAATTAGTCCATCCGTCAAGTTTGGTCTTACGACGTGTTAAATTAGAACCTCCGTCAATTTTGGTCTTACGACGTGTTAAATTAGAACGTTAATTGCTTAGGAACGTTTTGCCAAGGTGGGTCGTTAAGTGCCACGTAAATGTCACGTAAGTTAATAAAACGACGTCGTTTTGTTTGGAAACTTAGTAAATAAGAGTGATAACCGATGTCGCGGTCGGATTAAAATGAAATAAAGGTAAATAAAAAAAATGCAGTACAAGGCACAACATTGGTCGTCTCTCAAAGACCTTAGAAAACAATTTGATTGAATTTAATTTTAGACAAAAATTGGGGGATTTATAATTTACTTTGGGTAAAAGAAAAATGAAATTTAATGAATTTATAATATTAAAAACGAATTAACTCGTTAGTTCAATTCATAAGTGAGATTATCATAGATTTAAAAAATAATAATTTTTTTGAGAACAATTTTTTCCTAATTGGTTTGAATTCAATCAAGCAAGCGTCAATTAAATTTCTGATTTCCTACTAGAATAACACCTAGAATTTAAATTAATTCATGTTTAGATAATTAAGCATCACCCGAAGTTCCCAAATTAATTTTTTAAGAATTGAAATCACCAATTTATAGGAAACCCTATAACCCTTTTTTACTTATAAAATAGAGAATTAAGCAAACCCTTGTTGGACAACAAAACTTTTTCAAATATTTTGAATTTGGTGGGATGGTTAAGGTTTACATTGATAGACTTTCTTGGATATACTTTTTTGTGGTTCCTGAGTGTTCAGATTATATTTATTTGTGGAAAAAGGGTTTTGTGGGAAATGAGAAAATGGGTTTTGTGGGAAATGAGAAAATTTGGAGGGTAGTGAATGAAAGTGTGGAAATGTTTGTTTATATGATGTGGTCCCCTGTTCTTTAAAAGTAATATTTGTTTTTTGAAATTGGTACATGCAGAACATAACAATCTATATACATCATGGTGAGAATTTTGTGGAAGAGGATGGGGGAAGAAGAAGAAGTTATAAATGGGGGCAAGTTGAAGTTTAGACTGACTGCGATGAAAACACTCTGGATGTATTTAGTTTTAGAAAGTTTGCTGAAACTTTGGGTTATAGGAATGTTAATCAAATTTTCTGGTTGGACCCTTCTCACAGTTTTCGTGATGGCCTGAGAAGTTTGGAATGTGATCGTGATTTAATACAAATGGTGCAGGTAGCAAAGGAAAATGGTGGAACAATTGATATATATTATGAACATTCCGTAAATGAAGTCGATGAAGCAGACCTACATGTGCTTTTACCAAGTTCACTGCCGGAAGATGATGATGATGATAAGGTTGATGAAGTTTTTCCTTATGTGAGGGGTGCTGATGTAGAAGGGGTTGATTTGGAAGGTTTAGGTGTGGAGGTGCTGATGTAGAAGGGGCTGATTTGGAAGGTTTAGGTATGGGGGTGCTGATGTACTAGGGGCTGAGTTTGAGGGTGTTGATGTTCAAGGGCCTCATTTGCATGATGGTGAGGGTGGCGATGTTGAAGGGGATGAATTGGTTGGTTCTGATGTGGAGTTTGGTGATGCTGAAGGGGTTGATATGGAGGGTTCAAATCTGGATATAGAAAAATTGGGTGAGGCTGCTATTCAAGATTCTGATTTGGAAGTGGTCCATATAAAAAACACCAGTAATGCTGAGGTTAATGCTCCAAGGAAAAGGATCAAGGGTAAGGTTAGTGCTGGTGGATGTCAAAGTGTGAAGAGTAGAAGTGAAAAAAAGAAGAAAACAGCAAAAGAAGTTACTGCTAGGGATGTTGAACCTGTCCAGAGTAGGGGTGGAAAAAAGAAGAAGGGGTCTACAGTTGAGGATACTGCTGATGGTCATGAAGGTGTCTATACTAGGAGTCAAAAAAAGAGAAAGACATGTACAATTGAGGTTACTGATGGTGGTGATGAAGGTATCCAAACTAGAAGTGGGAAAAAGAAGTCCAGACTAGAAGTGCTAAAAGGAAGAAGAGAGTTATGGGTGGTAAAGGTAGTGGATCAAAAACTAGAGAAGAGATGAAAAGTAAGGAAAAGGAAAAGGGAAAGACAATCATAATGGATGACTCCTCTGAAGGTGAAGAACAAACAGTTGCGAGAGATGACATTGAGGAAGAAATATCTTGGAGGTCAGAACAACTGAGAACACCTTTAGAGTCTGATGATGAAGCATATAGTAAAGAAGTTTACCCTCAATTTAATGAGGAAGCCAAGTTTGGTAATGTGAAATTAGAACTTGGGATGGAGTTTCCAACATTATATTCCTTCAAGGAAGCTGTTAAAGAGTATACAATACAAGTTGGAAGAGAGATTAGATGGGTTAAAAATGATAAGAAAAGGGTCAGGGCTGTATGTAAAGAGGAGACTTGTGAATGGACCATATTTTGCAGCTATAACAATTCCCAACACTGTTTCCAAATAAAAACATTCAAGGAAACACATAGTTGTGGAAGAGTGTTCAAAAATAAGCAAGCAACTCAAGCCTGGGTGACAAGGAAACTTAAAAAGTTGAGGAAGGTTAAACACATGATACATAGTGAGATTGTTGACTTCTTTAAAAGCAAATATGGTGTGCACCTGGAGGATACAAAAGTTTGGAGAGCTAAGAAAGATGCAAAAGGTATTCTCCAGGGAAGTGAAAAGGAACAATATGCTAAACTCTGGGATTACTGTGCAGAACTTTTGAAATGGAACCCAAGATCCACAGTGAAAATGGAAACTATACTCTAACCTAAGGGTCCACCTGAGTTTAAAAGACTCTATATATGTCTTGATGGATGTAAAAAAGGTTTCAAAGCTGGTTGTAGGCCTTTAATTGGTCTTGATGGTGATTTTCTAAAGGGTTATTATGGTGGCCAACTGTTATCAGCTGTGACTCAAGATGCAAACAACCACATTTGGGTAATAGCTTATGCAGTGGTTGATATTGAGAACAAAGACAATTGAATTTGGTTTTTGACCCACCTGCATGAGGATATTGGTGATTACAATCAAAATAACTGAAATTTCATTTCTAATATGCAAAAGGTAATATATCTGCATGGCTTGCATGAAATGCATTTATGACTTGTATCTACTAATAGGCAAAGGATAATTTGTTAAGGACTAATTTGCAAGATTTTTAATTTGTCAGGGAATAATTTGCTGTTATTTGTTTCACAGGGTATCAAACAGAAAATACAGGAGGTTATGCCTGGAGCCCCTCACAAATACTGTGTATGGCATATATGACAGAACTTCTCTAAGCAATGGAAGGACAAGGAACTCAGATCTCTATTGTGGAAATGTGCAAGAGCAACAACCCCAATTGAGTTCCAAAGGCATATGAATACCTTAAGGATCACAAATGCAAAAGCATATGAATATTTGGCTGAAAACCCAAAGATTCATGGACCAAAGCATATTTTGATACCTGGTCCAAGGTTGACAACATATGCAACAACAAATGTGAGGTATTTAATGCAAAAACTTTGGTTGCAAGGGACAAACCTATTATAAGTATGCTTGAGGAGATCAGAGTGGTGATTTTTAATAGTATTACTACAAATAAGCTTAAACTTGCAAGGCATGCTGGTCACCTTTCACCAGTACAAAAAAGTATATTAGAGAAGGAAAAAAAAGAAAGTAATAGATGGAGGGAAACTTGGTCAGGTAATTTACTTTTTATACTTATTTTCTTAACTTTGAGTGCTGGAACTTACTTGGATTTGGTTAATGATATATTTGTAGGAGATGATGATGGTAATAAATTTGAAGTATAGGGGTTGCCAACTAAGGTTGTTATTAATCTTGGCACACAATCATGCATCTGCAGGTTCTGGGCGCTAACAGGCTTATTCCTTAAGCATTGTGCTGATTTGTTAATATTTTCAACAAGTAACATGACTAAGTATGTTCATATTATTATAAATTTCAGGTATGCCTTGTATGCATGCAATTGCTGCAATTGTATATAAAAATGAATGCCCTGAAGACCATTATCATGCTTGGCTGACAATGGCTTCTTATCAGGAAACGTATAAAAATCATATTGAGACATTGCCAGGGAAGGAATACTGGGATACTACTGACCAGATCCCACCAGTTCCACCTAAAATGAGAAAGAGAATTGGAAGGCCAAAAAAGAAAAGTAGGAAAGACCAAAA
Source organism: Canavalia gladiata (assembly GCA_037954105.1). NCBI lineage: Eukaryota > Viridiplantae > Streptophyta > Magnoliopsida > Fabales > Fabaceae > Canavalia > Canavalia gladiata. The sequence continues at coordinate 5,251,134 of CM075662.1, forward strand.
TGAAGCCACAAGCAAACCTCACAAGTTAAAAAGAAAGTTAAAGGAGTTTAATTGCAGGGTATGTGGACAGCCTAACCATAACAAGCAGACGTGTCCTGTTGCAAAGCAACAAAAGCTGGAACAGTTGCAAATCCAACAAGTGCATTCAGTTGGTGATGTTGTACTTGGTGTTGGATCACATGGTGGAAGCCTTGTTGGACATGCTGCTACAGATAGTGAACCTGATTCTGGATCTGCAGAGCAAATTGTTAGGCATGCTGCTACACATGTTGGATCTAGTTCTGGAACTACAGGATCAATAGGTGGGCCTACTGGTGTACCTTTTACAGCTGCTGAGAAAACAGTTGGGCCTACTCATGTTCCTTCTAGACCAGCTGAGCAAAGTGTTGGGCTAGCTGATATACTTCCTGTAGTTGCTGACCAAAGTTTTGGGCCTCTTGATATACCTTCTACACTTGCTGAGCAAAGTGTTGGGCCTGCTGATGTACTTCTTGGAGCTGCTGGAGAAAATGAAGGGCCTATACATGATGAGATGGAAATTTCTCAATCACAACCACCACCACCACCTGAAGTTGAGTCTCCAAAGAAACATCAACACTTTGGTAGGCCTTAGTTACCCATCAAAAAACCAAGTGTAGCACACTCAAATGCAGAACAAAGAGACATTCAAGGATCATCTCCATGAGCAACACAACCAGCTACACATGTTGAAGATGATGATAAGGCTAAAAAGTTTATGCCAACCCCAAATTTAAAGAGTTGAACCTCTTAATGTAATAGAACTAGTTGAACTCATTATTATGATCTTTTTTTTGTAAGTCACCTACAAATGGTGTTTATTTTTATTATGGGTTATTATGATTGATTATTATGATCAAACCCGCTTACCTTGTATATTCATCCTTTAATGTTAATTTTATCATTATTATAATGTTCCACAATTTTTTATTCTTCTTTTGTGTGTGAAATTGTCATCAAATTCAATTACCTTCTATAGTCAATGTATTCTTCTTTTCTATTCTTCTACTCTAATAATACAAAGATGTGACAAAATGGATTACATTGTATTTCATTTCATAATTTTCAAGTACAACCTAGTACCTTCATTACATTGACCAAACTTGAACAAAATCCCAAATAAAATGACTTCTACATTAAACAAATCACTAAAAGGGTAAACTAGTACATACTTAGTTATCACCTTGCAAATGGGTCCTCCACCACATACACCTTTCAACCTAATTTCTTACAAAATCCTAAGCAAAATGACAAATAATCAACCCACACAAAAAAATGACTATCATAATCAGTTTCCTAATTTCAAAATCCCGAGGTCTTGATCTCCTTTGCTAGATTCTTCAACAAATTTTCTTCATCATTTGCACCAACACCTACTTGCATGGTAGATGTAGCTTCAAAACAAGCATTAAAATTATTTTCTGGAACAACATCATCATCATACCAGAGGAAGAATCCATATCTTTCTTCCACCTAAAAATAAACATTTTATACTTGTTTAATAACTTTAGAGATGAAGTATAATCATGGTAAAAAAAAAATATTTTACAATAAATATCCATTGACCTTCATTCTTGGACAATCAAAGAATAATTTTTCAGGATTTTTTTCTGAACCAGAAACCCTTATCACATAGCCTTGAGCTTGCAACAACATTTTACATGCCTGCAAGGTTCCAGAACTCCAGCTCCGAATTGACTTCTTATCCTTGCCGATTTCACAGGTAATCAAAGAAATAGGCAAGAATAACTAAGCAATTTCACCAATTTCTGAAGTTTCAATTTCAAGAAGAAGATGTTCCTTTTCTAAATTCTAACAATGATTTCTGAACATTGTGAAGAAGATGATGTCTTTTTCACCATCTGTAACAGGTACTGGCTTGTCAAACAAAACGACATCATTTTAATAACTTACGTGACATTTACATGGCATTTAACGACCCACCTTAGCAATTAACGTTCCAACTTAGCACGTCATCAGAGTAAAATTGACGGAGGGACGAATTTGCAAGACGGATAAAAAATTGAAGGACTAAATGAAATCTTTTTTTAAGTCGAGGACCAATTTGCAATGTCATAACTAACTTAAGGACTAATTTAACCCTTTACTCAATATTAAATAAAAATTTACTATGATGTAATATTATTATTTTAAATTAAATATATATATAATTTAATTTATACAAAACAATATCACATTATATTTCTATTACATTTTCAGTAATTATTAGATAAAATTTAAGATGGAGGTATACTTTTAACAATTTAAAAAGTAAGAATATTAAATATATGTTTGATTTAACTCATTTTAAAAAATGATAATTTATGTTTGTTAATTTTATAATATTTTTTAAAAATAAATAAAATTTTACTTAAAAGAAAATCATTCAAACATAGACTGAATATAAGCAACTAGTATCACAAAGATAAAAAAAATTGCATATAAACTAAAATATAAGAAAAAAAATGCTGTTAAACTATTTTTTATACATAAAATTTATATTTTATTTATTATTATAATTTTTTTAATAGTGTTTTACCACAATATCTTTATTTTTAAATATTTTGATATTTACTGTAATATCTTTAGTTTTAGATTTTTTGATAATTGTTTAGTAGGGGAAAGAGAAGAGAGGGGAAGTAAAGACTTTTTGTTGGTTTACTAATAGGAGTGAAGAAAATATTTATTTTAAGGATTCATTAAATTTTTAATCCTCTTTTTTAGGTGAGAAAGGAGAGATTTTTTTTTTGTTTTTTTAATTTTAAATTATTAAATTTATTATATATTTTTAAAATTTTAAAAAAATTACAAAAATTAAAGATTATATTTATAAAAAATAGTAAAAAAATAATTTTTTAAAAATTTAAATAAAATAAAATTTATACTATTAATATTTTTTCTCTATTTTTCATCCATGTACACACAAAAAAAAAAATTTCCTTTCCTTTTCTTCTTATTTTTACTCATTCAAACAACCTTTTTTTAATTTTACTCTTTTTTTTTAATTTTTTTTATTCTTTTTCCTTTCTTTTCTTTCTATTTCTCATGTAATTTTAACAAAATATTAGTAAAAAACTATAAAAAATTATTTGATTGATAAAAATTATTTTTGCAGAAAATTAAAAAATCATATTAAAATTTAAAACCTTTATGTTAGAGTGGTTTAATAATTAATTTGATAAAAGATTATTTTAATAATAATTTAACTATCTTATTATGCTTAATATTAGTTGAAGAACTTTGAATATTAATTAAAAAAAGTAAAAGCTTTTTAGGAAAAAATTAAATATATTTTATGATTGAATGATTAAATAAAGAAAAAAAACTATTATTTGGATACGGTATGAAACCTAAAAAATATATTATAAAACAAGAAAGACATATTAAGTAGGGATGGAAGTAGGCGGAGTCAAGTTAGACTTTGAGTGTTCAAACGTGACCTGTTTCAAAATTTTGAGGCATGAGCTTGGACCTATTACCTGTTAAAGGTTTTTTTTCCTGTTTGACCTGATTTAAAGCTTACAAACATGTTTAAGTTTAAAAGCTTACAAGCATGTTTAAAAGCCTATATTAAAAAAAAAATAATAAATAGACTTAAAGCCTGTATAAATGATTGATTAAAAAAAAGCTTACAAGATAAAGAAATGTCATTAAATAAGCCTAAAACATATATATATATATATATATATATATATATTAATATTATGCAAATAAAATATAAAATAAATATTATTCAAATATAATATATTAAAATAAATATAAATATAAATATATAATATATAAATAAGTCTCTGAATAGGTTAAATAGATTTTTTTTAATAAGTCTAAACTTGTCTTCTTTTATCTAAAAAGACTTTTTAACAAACCTGAGACTATATATTTATTAAATAAGCCGAACCAAACTATATTTTAAACGAGCCGAGACGTAAGTCTGTGTCGGATAGCCTTATTCACTTCTATCCCTAGTATTAAGTCACACAAAATACATAAAATTAGGTAAACATTACATATATAATAAAAAAGAGATTAACTTAGCCCATCAAAAAATTATTTTAATGTTATTCTATTTGATAATTTTTTAAACAATTAAACTACATCGATTTAATTATAAAATTAATAATTTTTATTATATAGATAAAATTTATAATATTTAAAACAAATTTAATACTTCATGAAATAATTTTAAATTATTGTATTTTAAAACAATATATTATACGTTAAACTAAAGTTATTTAATTAAATATTAAATTCTTTTTAAATTTTGTAAAACTATATAAACTTGATTCACACATAAAATAAAAATTATTAATTTAACATTTGTATTGATAAAATTTAAATATTTAAAAATTATTAAATAACATAAAATACTTTTAGAATAAGTTATTTTTTCTTCTATAATAAAAGTTCCTTCAAATATTTATCAAGGATTTGATTTTTAACAATACGAATGAAAATGTTTTTATTAAAAAGGGATAACATTTACTTTAATATTTTATATCTTAAAGAAATTAATTTTCAACTATGATTAAAATTTTGAAGACAAAAAAGAGAATGCTTTATAATTTTATCTCTCTTTTTAAAATAAAAAGTGAATTAAAATGTGTCACAAATGAAACGGACCTTAATCATTGGTGTAGGGTCATTAAATTTATTTTTATCTTTGTGGCGACAATAGCATGACAAGAATTAGACAATAACATGACACAGATTAGTTTATGTTTGGTCTAATCATCTTTATGATCAATAATATATTCACAGCTGGCTTGAAAAATGATATTTCTATCTATCCACCTCCTGCAGCACAGATATATTAAACACACTTTTGGCGTTATTTCTTTTGATTAATCCTTGATAGAGATACCTTTAGGTGTATATATACGAGACAAATAAGAAAGGAAGAGAAATAATCCTTATGATAATTGTGTGTGTGTGTGTGGCGATTGGTGAATGGCGAGTGTGAGTGAGTGAGTGAGTGAGTTCACTTCACTTCCCTACCCCAAACCAAAAACATGTTCCTTATTTTCCCGAAATATTAAAAAAGATTCAAAGCAAGTCACTTACGTTCCCGCTTTCTTTTTAACAAGCTACTCGTTTATTTGGATTCAAAGCACATGCCTTATGAATATTATTTTCAGTTTGCCATTTGATGAATAAAAAAACCCAATTTGATGTTGTTGCAGTGCATGAAGTTTAATCTTTTGAAGCCTCATATCACTGCTATGGCAAATTCTCATTTATCAACAGCTGCTGAGCTATTTTCAAAACAACATAATCCCCCAGTAAGCTCAAACTTATTTTGTTTGAATTTCTGAAAAATTGACTTGATGGGTATCTATTAACTCACTCATTAGTTTGAAAATATCCAAGCTTTTCTGCTGATTTTTTCTCCTTCTTTTATTTAGTGTATATTCTTTTCAGTTTGATTTAAGCATGTTAATTGTTAATTGAACTCTGCTATGAGTTTTCCATTTTCTTCTCACCTCCCCATTTTTGTTTAATTATGTCGAATCAGAGGGTTCGGAATCTTATTGGGGGCAGTTTTGTGGAGTCAAAATCGTTGGCTTTCATTGATGTCATAAACCCTGTAAGTGTATTTTCCTTTTGTTCTTGTTGGTTTTATATTGAGCTTATAATTGTATCTCTTGATTCCTGTTTTGAGAAAGTAAGACTTCTAATATTGATATCTTCTTCTGACCATAGGCAACACAAGAAGTTGTTTCACAAGTTCCTTTGACTACAAATGAAGAGTTTAAAGCTGCAGTGTCTGCAGCAAAGAAGGCATATCCATCATGGCGTAACACTCCAATCACCAAACGCCAACGTGTTATGTTGAAATTCCAGGAGCTTATTCGCAGAGATATGGCAAGCATTTTACAATGTTCAGTGCTTGTCATATATTCATATTTATTTATCTATTGAATCATATAACTACTTTGCAATTGTTTCAGGATAAACTTGCCCTGAATGTGACCAGTGAACAAGGAAAGACATTGAAGGATGCACAAGGAGATGTATTCCGCGGTTTAGGTTGGTCTTTCTAATATGTTGCTTGAGAAGTTTTTTGAATTGAGCTCACAATTTTTGGTGATTTTGATTTATTATGTGATTCAGAGGTGGTGGAACATGCTTGCGGGATGGCTACTCTACAAATGGGGGAATATGTTTCCAATGTATCACGTGGGATCGATACTTACAGCATTAGAGAACCTATTGGTGTTTGTGCTGGTATTTGTCCATTCAACTTTCCTGCAATGATTCCCTTGTGGGTAAGTTCTCTTCTACTTTTTGGGTGGATTTTTTGCTATGTGATTAGTTTTTACCTTTTAGTTATTGGGTACTCGTACTCCTTTATTTCTTGTTTGCTTTATCTCTTATTCATATCTACATGTATATGACATGAAAGGTGTAATTTTATAAAATGGTCCAGAAATATTAGGCTTGAATAGCTTCCTATTTGTCTCTGCCTATATTATTGTTATTTCTCATGGGAATATAATGTACATAATTTTATTGTCTTGAATATGAAAACGATATCATGTTCTCTAAGAAGACATGGTAACAAATTCCAAATGTTTACGATCTTTCTGCAGATGTTCCCAGTGGCAGTTACCTGCGGCAATACCTTTATTCTAAAGCCATCAGAGAAAGATCCAGGTGATGTTTTCTACTTATTTTGATTGAAGAATACCTTGCATTGAAAAGTTTGGTGGTATCGATCAAGACCTTTGCATTAACTCCTCAATTTGGAACTAAGTATTGAATATAATGGAAAATGAACTCTGATATTCTGTCATTCAAAGCAAGCTTATGCTTCTTTAACATGTTATTAGCATAATGGAATTTGGAACATATCAACCTAGATTGTACAGTGAACACCAGGAGTAAAAAGTTTTTGAACGAAATAAATGCCTTTCTTGTTACTCTTTTCTTCAGCAACTGCTAAGGATTTTGCAGTTACTAGCCTTCAATATCATATCCATATTGCTATTCTAGCTATTAAGAAATTGCAGATTTTAAAAAAGACTAGCGAGAATGAAGCTTCAAAAAGTAATGCTCATGATGTTTAGATTTTGTTTGAGCCTTCCTTTCTCACTACACCATTTAAATATACTATAATTTTCTTGGTTGTGATCTTCGCTAAGTAGTTTTTTCAAAGAATATTTTTTGGTGCTAGATTTTCTTTATTCAGTATCTTCATTGCATTATTTAAAATAAAGAGCTACCCCTCAATTACTTTGAACCCTGTCTGTATTTAAACTAATTAAGGATGAGTTGCATTGCAGATTACTTTTGCATTTTGCAAATAATACTTTAGCAAGAAAACGAACCAAGTCCACACCCAAGTTGTTAATATTTGATGTCTTTTGATTGTAACAATGTTTCTGCTTCACCTGGATTCTCTTGCTAAATTTATTTCTGAATAAGAGAAAAATTGTCAGATCTTAATATTTGTCTTAGAAGTATATATTAATTTTGCTTTGTGGTGACTGATAGATGTGATCTTAATAATCCATCTAATGATGGATTATTGAATATTATCAGCCACCCTTGTGATGGTGAATACATCATGCTCCTTAGATAATAGCACACTTAACTGTCAGAATTCACAAGTATACATTGTGCTGTCCACTTTCTTGATTCGTCATTTTTTGGTTACTTACAACTTATAGAGTGGAGAAATGGATGTCATATGTTAACTTTGGCATTTTTCCAGGTGCTTCCGTAATGCTTGCAGAATTGGCAATGGAGGCTGGTTTGCCTGAGGGTGTCTTAAATATAGTTCATGGAACCCATGTATGCGATGACCTTTTTCTAATTAAACTTCTGTTCTTCACCTGTTTTCTGGTGAAACTTTCCAAATAAAGGAACTCATGGGCTCATTTGGCCTTTGGTAGTTTCATCACGTATTCAAGTTTTAATCACAGTTATATATAATATGTCACATTGTGATGCATCAATGCCACTTGCTGTTTGTTTTTCTTGTTTAATGATGGTCTTAATAATCCAATTGGTGACAGGATATTGTGAATGCTATATGTGATGATGATGACATCAAAGCCATATCTTTTGTTGGTTCAAATGTTGTAAGTGATCTAATGATTTTTTTTGTTTAGTTTACTGTTTCTGGATGAAGCGTTTTTTTTAATTGACCCTAAACAATAAATGCAATTATTTAAACGAAAGCCCATCCTGTTTTAAGTTAGCAAAATTGAATTCTTTTACAATTTGACTGTACTTAAAACAATAAAAAGATAGAAGACAGCAAGTGATTTTAATGCTTTTAATTTTTGGTAAATGGTAGTCTTGCATTACATATCCTTATTTTATGTTCTTGTTCTGATTAAAGGCTGGAATGCACATATATGCAAGAGCAGCAGCTAAAGGGAAACGCGTTCAGGTGAGTGCACTTGGTTAATCTCCTCCTTTATAAATTTGTTTCTTTCTATCCAACCTATTGATCAGAAGTTGTCCACCTAATACAATTTTGTTTTCAGGCTAATATGGGAGCCAAAAATCATGCGGTTGTAATGCCTGATGCAAGTGTTGATGCTACCATAAATGCTTTAGTTGCTGCAGGTTTTGGTGCTGCTGGACAAAGGTGTATGGCTCTCAGCACAGTTGTTTTTGTTGGAGGATCAAATCTGTGGTATCATGCTCTACTATTTTCTTATCTAATTCATGTTTATTATATTTTTGTTGTAACATCTTACTCTTGAAGCAATTTTGTGCTCTTCCTCTGTATGCTTTTTCCAAAATGATCTGGATGTCTTTGGTGTGCGCCAATTAGTATGGATGGTTAATTATTTCCTTCCTTTTTGATAATTTTGAAAGGATTATCCCAAGAAAAGATTACTTCTCTTGGGGAAATTGACTTTTATGGGGTGTTTGGTAGGGGAATTCTTTTAAGTTTTCCAAGAATCTTAACTCAAGAACGTTAGTTTTATGTTTGGTATGAATATTTTAAAAAATATTCACAAGAAACTAACATTTCCAGAAAAGTTTTAACTATGTTTTTCACAAAACATTTTCGTAGGAAAGGATGGAAATCCAAGATTCCCACGAAGGTGGAAAATTTTTAGCAATACTCATTATAACACTTCCACAAATCTTTCAAGCATACCAAAAATATTTATAACATTTCGTACAATTATGATTCCTAGAAACATGATTTTGAGAAATATGATTCCTGGGAATAAGAAAAGATTCTATGTACCAAGCACTCCCGTAGTTCTTTCTTGGCCTTATAAAACTTACTTTTAACTATGTACTTATAATCTAAGTATAATTTAATCCTTTAGTCTTCACCATATTTTTCAAGGGAAAGTAAACTTGTGGAGCGTGCCAAAACTCTTAAAGTAAATGCTGGAACTGAACCTGATGCAGACCTTGGTCCAGTCATTAGCAAACAGGTTTGTTTATGGTTCTTATTTTACTTTTTCCATGCTGTGGACTTGAACTAAAATTTACTAGAAAATCTTCAGATGAATTACTGTCATAGATATTTAGTGCATCACATTGATACTTCAATCTTGTATATATTTTAGTTATATATGTTTCTTAAATATTCTTACTGGCTGCACAGGCAAAGGAGCGAATACACAGATTAATTGAATCTGGGGTTGAAAATGGTGCCAGACTAGTGCTGGATGGAAGAAATATAGTGGTAGCTATTATATTCTCAACCACCTCTATCATTTCATATTCCACTGTTCATAAACATTTCTTTACTTTTTCATGTATTATAAATTTACTTCTTCAATCTTTAGCATAGCAATTGAATAGAATGTTTGGAACCTCAAAGGCAGCAGAATGATTATGTGTACAAAGATTGTATGTAATTAACTTGATACTCTTTAAATTATAGCACTCTTATTAAAATAAAATGAAGCACCCCAAAAGGAAAAGTAAAATGGCAAATGCAAAGGACACAGTTTGGTGCATATCTTTGTATTCCAAATCCTGTAGATCAGTTCTTGCATTGGCCTTTCATTTACCATACAGTCAATGGATACTTCTTTTATTTTTTTACTTCTTTTCTAACCTAATTTTTAGACCACTTAACTAACAATGCTCTGGTGCCATATCAAATAGGTCCCAGCATACGAATCTGGCAATTTTATTGGTCCAACCATCTTATCAGATGTCACTGCCAACATGGAGTGCTACAAGGTATTTCCTCACTAATCTCTCAAGTGTTTACAAAAGAATTTCCAGAAAGTAGAAAGACTTAGAGGTTTAGAGTTAGACTTCAATTAAACTTGACTATCTCTATCATGGCTTGATCAGGAGGAGATCTTCGGCCCAGTTCTTCTTCTCATGGAGGTGCATTTTATTTGTCTCATTCTTAGCATCATCTAATTTAGAATCATTTTGTCTCATTCTACAAGTTATGCTGATCTACTGTTTTTCTTTTGTTCTTTCAAATTCAGGCTGATAGCTTGGAAGAGGCCATAAACATTATCAACGAAAACAAGTATTTGTCAACAACTACTCCAATTCATATGCTTTTGTTAAAATGCCATTTATCTCTTATTCTGACTTTTCCAACAGGTATGGAAATGGTGCTGCTATATTTACCACATCTGGTGTGGCTGCAAGGAAATTTCAGACTGAGATCGAGGCTGGCCAGGTTTGTCATCTAAGTGGGATGTTTTCCATTAGCTTTTGGAAGCCCGTTAATAGATAATACTGCTTTTGGATTTGAAATAGTATATGCATTGGTGTCTGTTACACTTTACATTTTGCCCTGGGCTAGATTATGTTTGTCATACTGTTAGATATCCAGTAGTGTTAGTTAGGGTTATGTTTTACAATCAATTATTAGTTAGGTTAGTTGCTAATTTCTGTTAGTTAGTTGGGTTGAAAGATAGAAAGGAACCGAGGCAGTCTACCAATTTGGATTTAAGATGAGGAGCTGGAAAATGGTAACCAAGAAATATAAGGGAAGACAACTCTTGGAGTGCAAGAAAACAGAACAAAAGATGAAGGTTTAAAGAGAACATAACCAAGTGTCCAATGGGAAAGAAACAAATTCAAAAAAGTTACAAGGATTGGAAGAAACACAACAAAAGCAACCCAGCAACATTTTGGACAAAAAATCAGAGTTATTAGCATTAAAGAATGAGAATGAAAGCTTGCATCTCTTACAAGAAGAGCAAACAAAAATTTCAAAGAACAAACATTTGGAGCAAAAGATTAACAAAAAACATTAGAAAGAGGTGGCAAAGATTGAGGAAATAAAAAATATAGAAAAAGATGTATGGATAGGTAGAGATGTAATTCAATTAGGGATAGATCAAAATTTAGATTTTTGAAGGGGTTGAAGGTAATTGGAAGCAAGAAAATAAAGGAAGAAATCCACTCTTATCAAAAGATAGAGAAGAATCTCGGCAACAAGAAGTTGATGTTGTAGACAAGATGGAATGAAAAGATAATGATGGTTGTGATACAGATTTGGAGGAAATAAAGACGCAAGATGAGGAATGCTCCAAAGAAGTTGTTGCTGTAAGAAGTTAACTGCAACCAGGTTCAAGTCAGGATGGAATGCAAGTGGTTAGGGTGAACAAACAGTGTAGGTTAGAGCAAGGCCTTAAGTACCCCACAGTGATTGCCAAACCTTGAGTTTTTGGAAGTCTGACCAGTCAACTACCATTGCTAGAACCATTAGATGCAAGTTCTTCCATGAAGGGAGATGGTGTTAGATTAGTTGGCATTTTAGTTCCAATCTATTTTTTTTGTTTTTGAAAGTGGTGGTTAGTGGCTTAGTGGTAGTTTTAACCACCTTGAGAGTAGCATTTAGATAGGAAAAACTCATTATTTTTCCTCTATTTAAACTCCCATGTTTCATAATTATGAACACAATTCAGTTTTAACTCATTCTCCACTTTCTTATCCCTTGAGTTATACCTTTTTCAACTTATTTATTTTCTAACAGTGGTATCAAGAGCCATAGTTGATCTTACGGGATCCACATTTTCCTTTCTTTTCAACCCACAAACCAATGACTTACAACAACGTTCCTTTGAATCCACCCTTTACCTTCACCGGTGAAAATTATCACATTTGGTCAGTGAAGATGGAAGATTTTCTAAGATCTTATCACCTTTGGGAAACAGTGCTTGAAGATATCTCATTACCTTCCCAACCAACAAATCCTACCTTGGCTCAGATAAAATCTCACAGTGAAGAAAAAGCAAAGAAATTCAAGACCAAGTCCCTTATACAAAATTCTGTGGCAGATTGTGTGTTTTATAGGATCATGGCTTGTAAAACAACAAAGAAGGCTTGGGACAGATTGAAAGAAGAATATGAAGGCAGCGATAGAACACGTCAAATGCAAGTACTGAACCTGAAACGTGAATTCGAATCTTTGCATATGCATGATGATGAAACTATTGGTAAGTATGCTAATCGAATCTCCTTAATTGTTAATAATATTAGATTACTTGGTGAAGACTTTGCAGATAAAAGGATTGTGGAGAAAGTTCTAGTAACTCTTCCTGAGAGGTTTGAATCCAAAATTTCCTCTCTTGAAGAATCCAAGGACCTTAGCAAAATCTCATTAGGTGAACTAATGAGTGCTCTACAAGCACAAGAGCAAAGAAGGACCTTAAGAGATAGCAGGTTCACTGAAGGAGCCTTTTCTGTTCAAAAGCAACATTCTGGTAAAGGAAAACAACACCTTAACCAGAAGAATAATGGTAAGCATGATGGTGGAAGTAGTAGTGATTCAAAACAAAGGCCGTTTCCTCCTTGTAAGCATTGTAAAAAGACAACACATGGAGAAATACAGTTGGTGGAGGTCTGATGCTGTATGTGGAAAATGCAAACAATTGGGGCACATAACCAAGGTTTGCAAATCTAAAAACAAATTCTCAAAGCTTTTACAAGCACAACTAGCAGAAGCGACTGATGCACAAGAGGAGCAACTTTTTGCAGTTTCTTGTTTCTCAACAAATGACTTATCTGATGCTTGACTTCTTGATAGCGGTTGCACACACCACCTGTGTAATGATGCCGAGATGTTCAGTTTCCTTGATGGTACTTACAAGTCTAGAGTAAAGGTGGAAAATGGAGAATTTTTAGAAGTCAAAGGTAGAGGATCAGTGGCTATTTCAACAATCTCAGGTATTAAAACTATTCCTGATGTTCTATGCATACCTCATAATAGCCAAAATCTATTGAGTGTTGGACAGATGCTCGAAAAGAATTACTAAATGCACTTTAAGGATTGCAAGTGTATTGTTTTTGATCCCTTTGGTGTAGAATTATTCCGCATCACGATGAACAAAAGAATGTTTACAATAGACTTGGGGAAAGTAGTTGAACAAGTCTATATCAATGCTTCAGAGACGATTATAAATCTGTGGCACAAAAGGCTCGATCATCTCAATCATAGAAGCATGATAGAAATGAACAAAAAGGAGTTGGTGGTAAATATGCTTGAAATCTCATATGATGCTCAAGTTTGTGGGACTTTTTAGCAAGGTAAGCAATCAAGACTACCTTTTCAAGAAAATCAAGCATAGAGAGCTAAGTAGAAACTTCAGCTTATCCACACTAACGTGTGTAGCCCAATGAAAACTGAATCCTTAAATGGTAACAAGTATTTTCTCCTATTCACTGATGACTACACCAGAATGTGTTGGGTTTATTTCATTAAACTCAAGAGTGAAGTCTTTAATATTTTTAAACAATTTAAAGCTTTTGTGGAAAATCAATGTAATTTGAAAATTAAAGCTTTGAGATCTGATAATGGTGGAGAATATACCTCTGCTCAATTTGTAGAATCTTGTAATAGTGCAGGCATTAAACATCAACTGACCTTACCATATACATCACAACAAAATGGTGTATCTGAAAGGAAGAACCGAACAATAATGGAGATGGCTAGATGTCTTTTAATTGAAAAATAGATGTCAAATCTATTTTGGGCAGAGGTAGTCAATACCTCTGTTTATTTGCTAAATAGGCTTCTCATAAAAGCCTTACAGGATAAGACTCCATATGAAGCTTGGAGCGATAACAAACCTTCAATGCACCATCTCATAATCTTTGGGTGTATATGCTATTACCAAAGTGCCAGAACCTAAAAGAAGTAAGCTGGACAACAGGGCTCACAAAGAAATTTTCATGGGCTACGGTTCAGTAACCAAGGGCTACAGAATTTTCTGTTTAAAAACAGAAAAAATAATTTTAAGCAGAGAAGTAAAATTTGATGAGGAAGCTGTTTGGGATTGGCAAAATCAAAGGAATGCTCATTTTGACTTGTTTCCAAACAAACAACCTCAACTTGACATAAATGAGCTAGTGGATGACCTACCGGTGAGGGGTACAAGAACTTTGGAAGATGTTTATCAAAGTTGTAGCTTGGTCATCTCTGAACCAACATGCTATGCTGAAGCACAAGACTTTAAAGCTTAGAGGAGAACTATGCAAGATGAATTAGACATGATTAACAAAAAAGGAACTTGGCAGCTTGTTGATAGACCCACGAATCGCAAAGTGATAGGTGTAAAATGGGTTTTCAAAACAAAACCCAATCCCGATGGATCAATTTGCAAACACAAAGCTAGACGGATGGTGAAAGGTTATGCACAATAGTATGGTATAGACTACCAAGAAACATTTGCGTCGGTAGCAAGGTATGACACAATCAAGCTTCTTCTTGCCTTTGCAGCTCACAATTCATGGCAAATTCATCAACTTGACGTCAAATCAGCTTTCCTAAATGGGTTGCTTGCTGAAGAGATCTATGTAGAGCAGCTTGATGGTTTCTCAACTCCTGGTAAAGAAGATAAAGTCTATCTTTTAAAGAAAGCCTTGTATGGACTAAAACAATCCCCGAGAGCATGGTATGAAAGAATGGACAATCATCTTATCCAGCTTGGTTTTGACCGAAGTCAAAATGAAGTCACTTTATATGTGAAAGTCATTGGTAGTGAGTCTTTAATTGTTCCAATTTATGTAGATGACATCCTTGTAACAAGAAGCAAAATTGAACTAATCCAAAAGTTCAAGGATGAAATGGAGAAAGTCTTTGAAATGACTGATCTTGGAGTCATGAAGTACTTCCTTGGCATGGAAATAATGCAGTCCAATGATAACATCTTTATATGTCAAAAGAAATACATTTCTGATATCCTAAACAAGTTCAAAATGTAAGACTACAAATCTGTAAGCACTCCAATTACCAATGGTTTGAAGCTTGGCAAGGATGAAAATTATGAAAAAGTAGATGAAAGTATGTACAAAAGCTTGGTTGGCAGTCTCCTATACCTTACTGCAAGTAGGCCTGACATTCTATTTGCTGTAAGTTTGCTCTCTAGGTTTATACATTCACCTAGAGAAACACATTTTGCGGCTACTAAAAGAGTGTTAAAATATATTAAAGGAACCAACATACTTGGAATTTTCTTTGCTAAATCTGCAGAAAAAACCATGAAATTGGTGGGCTACTCTGATAGTGATTGGGGAGGTTGTATTGATGATTCCAAAAGCACTTCTGGATACTTATTTTCCTTGGGAATGGGTTTTTTAGTTGGAGCTCTAAGAAACAAGAAACTACAACTCAATCAACCGCAGAAGCTGAGTATATTGATGCTTCCTCTGTTGTGAATCATGCAATATGTCTAAGGAAGATGCTAAAGGACTTGGGGCATGAACAAACAGAAGCTACCAGGATAATGTGTGATAACATTTCTGCTATTTCAATCTCAAGAAATCCAGTGTTTTATGGACGAACCAAACACATCAAGATCAAGTTTCATTTTATTAAAGAAGTTCAACAATCTAATGAAGTGCTGCTTGTTCATTGCTCATCTGAGAACCAGCTAGCAGACATTTTTACTAAGTCAACACCAAAGGAAAGATTTGAAGATTTGAGACAAAGAATTGGTGTTTGTCACCTAAATGTCAAGGAGGAGTGTTAGATTAGTTGGCATTTTAGTTCTAATCCATTTTTTTCTGTTTTTAAAGTCAAACTTAGTTCCTTAAAGTTAGCTATTAATGATTTAGTAGTAGTTTTATTTTTTCATTCAATTTTAACCACTTTTGAAAGTGGTGCTTAGTGGCTTAGTGGTAGTTTTAACCACCTTGAGAGTGACACTTAGATAGGAAAAGCTCATTATTTTTCCTCTATTTAAACTCTTATATTTCATAATTATAAACACAATTCAGTTTTAACTCATTCTCCACTTTCCTATCCCTTGAGTTATACCTTTTTCAACTTATTTATTTTCTAACAGATGGGTCTTCAATGGAGGTGGAGTTTCACAATTTAGATGTCTTGGATAAATATTCTCCATTAGAAGCTCCAAACCTGGTTATTGTTGTAGTAGTTGAAACTCCTCTGGCTGAACAAATTGTCATTTTATAACAAAAGAAGAATATTGTTGGGAAGGAGATAAGAACTAAGAGTAGGAAGACATCAATTAGGATGATAAAGGATTTACAACCTCAACTTTTAGATCCGATCCATTGTGCAGAGGATAAAAGGAGAAAAAGCAATAAATCACCGGTAGATAAGGTTGCTATATTGAGAAGCAACTAGACGGGGAAGAGCAAGATAGAAGAGCTCAAGCTTCCCTTTTCATACATTTTAGAGTGTTGATGGAAGTGTTTTGGAGGTCATGCAGATTCTCCATAAGCTATAAGCTATTTAAGCAAGGACTATAAACTGGTCTACTGGTCTTGTTGAAACTTTTGAGAATTGGCAACAAAAAAGTCTAAAGACTTTTTACTTGACTTTGGCAAAATTTATTTTTACAGCTCAAAAAATTTGCCTAACACTTCAAGCATAAGTTGCTCAGCAATGGAATCCTGTGGAATTGTCTTTAACAATTACAACCGGTGAAAATTGATTTTTAGCCGCTACAAACTATCACCTTGAAAATAAGATGAATCATTAAAAAATGAGTATTGTTAGATATTTATTAATGTTAGAAGATAAGATGAATCATTAAAAAAGGAATATTGTTAGATATTTATTAGTGTTAGTTAAGATTCTATTTTATAATCAATAATTAGTAAGATTAATTGTCAAATTTCTGTTAGTTAACTGCGTTGAGAGATAGGAAAGAATTATAACAGTTTATCGATATATAATAAGAGAGATTAAGGGAAAGGACATCTTGTCATTTAAAAAAACATTAGAATCTGTTCTCCAATGTGTTTTATAATTTGAAAGTTACTCCATGTGCTTATATAAAATATCATGTTTCTTTTATATATATATATATATATATATATATAAAAGGTATATCACATACAAATACTTGGTTATATATTTGAATGGTCAAGATTAAATGAAAAAAAAATGATAATTTTATGTAATTATATGACTAAATAATTTTTAATCTTAATCATCCAAGCATATTTAGTGAAAGGGTAAAAAAAGGTTGACTTGAACCACACAATCATAGAAAGATGGTTAAGATTATTTTAGTTAATTATAATATTAAACATCCATTTTAATTATAGGGTTGAGATTTTTTTCCGCTCTCATTGCTCACCTATATGCTTCATAAGAGAGCGCCCACATATAGATATATAGAGAGAGATTTCTATACTATTATGGATCATCATTTGTCCCTGCATTTGAACTAGGTGGGCATCAATGTTCCCATTCCAGTTCCTTTACCCTTTTTCTCCTTTACTGGCAACAAAGCTTCATTTGCAGGCGATCTCAATTTCTACGGTATGCTGATTTCTCCCAATGCTGACTCTTTCTTTTCAATTTTGCTTGGAATAAAGGCTATACCATTGATACAATTTTTTGAATGACAGGCAAGGCAGGGGTTAACTTTTATACACAGATCAAAACAGTGACCCAACAGTGGAAAGAGTCAACTACCCAAAGCAAGATTAACATGGCAATGCCAACCTCTCAAAAATCTTGAGTGTCAAGCTCATGTTGCCTCTAAAATCTTCATGCTCTAATAAATGCTGTTAAACTATTATCATATATTTTCATCTTCATATCTCTATATACACCCAATAATATAATTTTATTATAAAGCATTGTACTATGTTATGCTTTTGTTGGATGTGTATTTTATTCTCCCAAGGCATGAATTTCCTGGGAGTAAAGGCTTATGAACTTTCGACTTGACAGGTGATACAATCTAAATCATGGAAACTTTAATTGGTATATACATCGAATAAAATTTTTTTGAATTTCAAAGTGATGTATATAATTTGTTCTAGATTTTATATTCGAAAATAATTAAAAATTTTCACTGTAAAAAAAAAACCAAACCAAACAAATGATATGCATGCTATGCAAGAAGGTGAATGCATTTTAAAGCTTCTTTGTGTTATTTCATAAGAAAAAAAAAACATTTTTATGTTGTTACTTTAACCCTACTTTTAAAGTACTAACTGATATTTTATATTTTTCAATGTTATAATTAGAATTGTCGTTAATGTTTTATCTGTCTTATATACTAGTTAAAGAAATGCAAAAAAAAAAAAATTATCAAAAAAGTTTTACCACAAAAAAATGGTTTTCTAGTCTAAGGTAAGAAAAATCTTTGGTCTCAAAAAATATTTATAGATGATTTACATTTAGCCTACCTTAAAAAGATAGGTATAGACATAAAACCTATGTTTTGTAAGAAGCGAAACCTTATTGCTTCACTCGACCAGTTTCTAAGAATCACTAACGTGTCCAACTACAAATTTCTTTTAACACATTCTGTATTACTGATTAAAATTTGTTAAGATTCAAAAAGTCGTGTAAGTTTTATTCTTTATTTAATGAACCTTAGCTGTGAATTTTAATAAATTTTAGGTAATAAAATTGTGATAGAAAATGAAGTTTTGCTAACATTCCTCTTGTAGTCATTTAATATTTTAGCTTTCATGTGAATTGAATGCTTGAGATACTCTTCTAAGGAAACAAAAGTTTCTTCACGGAGGATATAAAGTACTTCTCTCAAACTAGGCATTCCAATCCAATGCAAGAAAGCTAATACTCACTAATGTTACATCCCTGCAGGGCCAAGGTTGCTACATACAGAGGTAACTTTCTCCCTTCTCTATTTCAGCTTAAATGCTCTGTGCATTGAATGATGAAACATTATCAAACCATTCTAATAGTTAGCATAGAGCAAGACACAAAAAAGATGAAACATTTACTCTTCACCAAACCACTCTAATAGTTCACATAGAGCAATACACAAAAAAGTTTTAAAAATAGAAGAGTTTTTTTTTTTTTTTTTATCATGTGTCCAACCCTTCATATATATAATAATTTTTTTTATTAAGAATAATGTACTTTTATATATTAATATTATTAAATACTATAATTCTTATTAAAAATTTTATTATTTATCATATGTTCTTAAACATATTATAGAAATTAAAACCATAACTAAAAAACACCGAACCAGTAGCAGCATGTAATGATGAACTAGGAGGTAGAAACTAGTTCCACCAAAGTTTGGAAATCTTGTGCTGCACTCCCCTGTGGTCCAGCTGCATCCAGCACAGTCTTCTTCAGTTGCATGACATTTTCCTTCATCTTTTTTCCTTCTTCCTGCACCAGAATTAGGTTCAAACTTTTGGGTAACCCATCTTTGGTGAACACTCCACCTTCCACTCTCACACCAATCTCCCAAACATCCTCAACCATCCATGCAGTCATCCCATGATCCCCAAAGAAAGGCCTACATATCATAGGCACCCCATTGGAAATACTCTCATACACAGAGTTACACCCAGAATGAGTCACAAACACCCCAACAGAACCATGTCCCAAAACCTGAGTCTGAGGAACCCAAGGCAGAATTTTTCCGCGATTTTTAGTCCTTTCAAGAAACCCAATTGGCAGAAACTCCTTAACATGGTCTTTCAAAGACCACAAAAACGGAAAGCCACATGCTTCCAATGCTTCAGCCACCGCAAGAACCTCATGCGGAGGTGGTGTCACCACAGTTCCAAAGCTCACATATGCCACAGATCCACCCTTGTGGTTATCCAACCATGACAAACACCCGGTTGCATCGGTGTGTGAAGGAGGCAAAGGTGGTAGAGGAAGTGAAAGAGAGAGAAAACCAACATAAAGAAAAGGCTTCAACTTTGATTTCATATCCTCAACCAACAAAGGTGGGTCTAATTCCTCAAAGAAATTGACAACGACGGCTTTTGCTTGAGGCAACACACTACCCAACGAAGCAAGAGTCTTTGAGAACAGAGTCTCACTCTCATCTTCACCACAGTTGGCTTTGACCACATCTTCTGGCAAGTCATCCACACGCATCTTAGACAAACCAGGAAGGAAATCCAAAAGGGTATCTCCTGAAACATTGTTAGCACAGTTTTGGCGTATGAGGTGAGTGTGAAAATGAGCACAGAGAGAAGAGGATAAGGGAAGCCAAATTGGAATCCAAGGAACATTGAATTGTTGAGCAAGAATAAGAGAAGGAGTAACAAAAGCATCAGCAATGATGCATGTGAATGTTTGTCCTGTCTCTTCCACCGCCTTTAGCAGGTTGTCAGGAGCAGCTTGAAGAAAAAGATTGACTCTTTCAACAGGGTGGGAACCGGGAATGTTGCCACCTTCCGGTAATCCATCCCACACAGTGTGGAAAGTGATGGTGTGAGGGATGTGAGGTATAGAGAGAAGAGGGTGGTTGGAGTGTTGTGTGCCAAAAAAGGAGAAATGGAAGTTGGGAGATGCATGAGCTAGTTTAAGGACAAGGTTAAAGAGTGGAATAGGGTGGCTTCCAAAAGGAAAAGCAAATACTGCAATATGTTTCTTCTCCTTTGAGTTTGTCATGATTGGTTCAAGTGGTGGCAATAGCAATAGCAATAGCAATAGCAATCGAATTCAAGAACTAAATAAACGGTGAGGATAGTAAGGAAGGTAGGTAGGGCTCAATGGCAAACCCGCATGGCAAGTGGCAACTGTCACTGCCACTGCCATTAAACTCCCTCACTTTTAAGTTTTTTAATTATTTTAACATGAATTTCTTATTATTATTATTATACAAATAAATAAATATAGTTATTCGCGATTGATCGTTGAAACAAAATATAATTCTAAATAAAATTATAAATGTAATTTTTTTATTTTCTGAAGTGTAAATGATGTAATAAAAAGTAAAAATATAAATTTTAAAAAGTAAAAATAAATATAATAATTTTAAAATTTGAAAATATTAATAATATAATTAAAAATATGCTAAACACTATTAAATGATAAAATCAAAATCTAAAAAAAAAAACTACACAACAAATTATTAAATAATTTCTTTTATATATATATATATATATATATATATATATATATATATATAATATAAATACTACGCATTCATACAAGTAGAACTGTAGGTTACTGTGAATCTGTCACGTTGAATGTCGCTCTGTGTAAGACGCGTAGTTGATAATGATGCAGCGCAGCGAGAGGCATTCACCAAGGTATAAATGAAGATTGTTTTTTCGGTGTGCCAACATGTGAAAACTTTTTCAGTATATGTTTATCATTTATAATATTAGTAAGTATTTTATTATAATAATTATAATAATATTTTTAATTTGTTTTATTTTTCCTCAATTGGTAATTTATTTAACAAATTTTTATATCGTCGTTAAAAATAATTTTATAATGTTAATAAATATAGACGTTAATTTAAAATCAAAATCATAAATATCTATATATTATAAATTTTGATTATAAATATATTCTTATTTACAAATTTTTGTAAATTTTAAATTTATATAAATTTTTTTCATATCCTTTTTCTTTATTAACAATAACATTTACGATATTAAGTAAAATATATATCTAAATAGTTTTAAATTTTAAAAATTAAATATAAATATAATTAAATTTATTGGTGAAGAGAATAATCTTTTTAAAATGTTTTATTAATCATGTCCTTAGGATAAGGCGGACAAAACTTAAATTTATTGAGTCAAAAATATAAATATAGAACCTATAAAAATAAAAAATATTTAATATTTTTAAATAACTGGTACATTTTCTATGCAATATATAAATATTTTAACATTAAATAAATTTTATAAATACAAAGTTAAAAGATAGTAAATGTTTTTATTTTGAGGAATATTATGATTAGTAATAAATTTTATATTTTATAAGTAAAAAATTTAAAGAGATAAAATTATTAAAATTAAATAGTAAAAATATAAGAAAAATTTGATTAAGTTAATATATTAAAATTTAAAATATTTAATTTTTTAAGAAAAATATTTTAACTCAAATTAAATAATCTCTAATAATTTTAATTATAATAAAAATATTTTAAAATTAATTATTATAGCTATTTTAACCCTAATAAAAATATTTTACAATTAACGATATATTTTAAAAATAATATTCAATATTTTAGAATATTAAAATGATTCAGAAATATTTCTGAAAATATAAATTTTTTATAACATTAATTTAAAATATAAATTAAAATATTTATTAATATTACAAATAACAAATATATATTTCAAAATTTTCGCATATGTTAAGAATAAAAACAATAACCATAAATGAATGGTTTCCTTGGTTGGTTCACGGGAAGCTCGCATTTGCTATATAAAAAAAATAAAAAAAAATCATAAAATAAACAAATAATCGTAAGGTACCATCTAAAAAATAAAGCTTACTATATCCTCTGAAGCCTCAATGAGAAAACGTAATTTTATTGTTTATAACTAATGCTTGTGTATTTTCTTAATTTAATGCTTTTATTTAAATTTAATCATATCAATTTATTTATTCAGCTATCCATTTATATATAGTATAATTTTTTATTAAATTGTCATATACTTTTTTTAGAAGGTGAATTAGTACTTAGATAATTTTTTATTTATTTTAGTTTTTTACTTTTTATTTTAATTTAATCTTTCAAATTTTATTTTTTTTATTTTTATTTTTTAGTATAAATTAAATAAATTATTTTTATTGATTCTATCAAATATTATTACTAACATTGTTAATGTTTTTTTTTCTTTCTTATTCATCATGTTCAACACTGATAAGGTGGAATTAAGTGATAAAATTTATTTGATTTATGTTTAAAAATTAAAAATAAAATGAAACAGAGAATCAAGCAAAAAAAAAACAAACGACTAAAATAAAATAAGAGTCAGTTAACGAACTAACCGGAAAAAAGTTAAAGCATCAAAGAATTATTTTTTTCTATATTCTTTAAAAAAATATTTTTCACCTTATTTATTTATTCAATAACTTTTCATTTATCTCATGAAATTTTTATTGATTTTTTTTTTTACCTTTCAATTTTTTCATTAAACTAACTTTGGAATTCTTATATTATGAATAATTAAAAGAAGAATTCAATTATTTTGTGTGAAAAATTTCAAGACAATAGAATTTACTAATAAGTAAAAGAATAATAATTATATGAATATATATATATATATATTCTTTCTATTTAAGATTAATGTATATAGAAAAATATTTTTTCTATTTTTTAAAAATATAATTGAATTTTCAAATTGATGTTTTTTAAATATTAAAAAACCAAGTCAAAAAATTATAAACTCGAATTTGAAAGGTTAAAACATTAATTGTCAACAAACATATAAAAAATAAAATAAATAATTATAAATATACAAAATACTATGTAAATATTTTAATAATCAATATAAATTTGATACTATACAGATAATATATATATATATATATATAGTATAATGCATTGTGTTTTTTTAATTTATACAGTTTAGATACTTTTTTTCCTCTGTGAAGCAATATACAAATATAATCTATAAATCAAGTGGGTCTGAATATTCATATTTATCTTAATAAAGTTTTAAGTTTCTTAACTATATTTAATTTCGATCTTTCATTTTTATAAAAATAGTTTATTTTAATTTTTAAGATTAAAACTATATAAATTTAATTTCAAAAAGTTAATATATACAATTGATTTTTTTATATTTTTAATTTTTTTTAAATAATTAATTTAAAATATCAATTTATTAATTTTTATTTTTAATAAGTAAATTTTATTTATAAAAATATGATCAAATAATATTAAATTATATATTAAAACTTTTTAATATTAAAAATACAAAAAATATAATTTTTAAAAATTAAACTATACATTGATTTAAATAATATTATTATTTAATAAAAATACTAATTTTCTAAAATAAAAATTTAAAATTGTAAAAAAATACCAAAATAAGCAAAAACTTAATTAAACCTTATCTTTTGTCGACACGTCTCACACATACCTCACAGATGTTAGCCACTGTCCTACTCTGACAATCCACCTCGATCGACCCATCCCAATGGTGAATCAATGGGACGGTTTCTATTTTTTATATGTGCCATCCCGACACTGCAATTAATGGGACGGTTTCTTTCTAATTTTGTTAATGAATTTTAAAATAATCTTTAAATAATTAAAATTAAACCGACAATCTCTTATCCTTGTAATTTGTTATTTAATTTGGTCAATCTTAACGTTCTCATGTAACACATATTTTATGGAGTTCTGGCACTGGTTCACCATCTTTACGAGGAAGCATTTCAATATCTAGCAACACCTAGCAATCACAGAACGAAAGTGGTGCCGGTGCAAATGACGCATGGATAACTCAAGGTATTTCTGCTTTATTTAGTTTATATAGAAAATAGGAAGGAAAAAAAAATTATTTAAACGAGTAAAAATTAAAAAAAAATTTATTTATATGTTAGTAATATAGATTTTATTTTATATAAATTTTTAAAATTTTATTTTTTTATTATATTTTTTATGAATATAATTTTAAATTTTTGTAATTTTTAAAATTTTTTAAAAAATTAATGATTTTAATAATTTAAAATAAAAAAAATTTCTTTCATCTTCTATGCATTCATTGATAAAAAAAGAAGAACAAAAATTTGTAAAATTCATAAAAAAAATAATATTTTTTTCTACTAAAAGTAAAACACACCAAACCATAAAAAATCACTCTTCCTTTTCAATTTCATTTTTTTTTAATTCTTTCCCAGTATTTCATCTCATCCAAACAAAGGTTTCTTTTATCTCAAACTAATTTTACCATTTGTTAATTGTTTTGAATGAAAACATTGACTAACAAAAATAATTAACGTAGGCATTGAGCATAACAAAAATAATATCAAGAAATGCACTAACAATTACCTTTTTTATATATAAAAGAACAACTTTTTCATTCATTTATTTAATTTTTATAAATTAGTTCTATATTTAAAGAAATTTATAAAAAAAATTTCGAAAACTTATTATTTTATTACTCAAATTCGTTCTTCAGTGTATTTTTTGTTAAATATTTGTTGATGTGGAACATTAAATATTAAGTGGGATGTCTTCTTGGATCAAAATAACATCGTTTTGGAATTAAAATTTCATGTACGCTTTACTGGGATAAAAAACAACATTGTTATAAACTAAATGAGTTTAACTCATAACATTCGAGATTATGCATAATTATACACAAAAGATTCTTTTTTTACTCTCTCTTTAGCCGTATGTCTCTTATCCTTATGAGGTCTTCCTTCACTAGCAAGTTTTTTTTTGGAGAACTTCATTTATTCTAATGTGGATGAGTTTTATCCAAAACGAGAGCATTCTAATCATCTTCTCAATCTTATGTTGCACCTCTTCATTTTAGATCATTTGAAAGAGTGGTGCTTGTAATTTCATTACCAAACTATGTTACTCTCCACTTGTTACTTTCCTTCTTCTCTTTCTCTAACTTGCTTTTTTAAATTGAGGGCAAATGTTCAATGTGCCTTGTAAACTTGAGTTTATTGGTTGTGGTCTTATTAAAAATAATAACTTTTACCTCCTTTAACATTGTTATTATTGGTTTTCTCCTAACCCTTTGGATTTTTTCATTGAAAATTTCACAATTATTGTTATAAATAATTTTCACTTTTGACCATTCATAAAAAAAATTGCCTTTGTCCAATTCTTTTTGATTTCTCTATCATATATTGAAAATCCTCAAAGTTTATAACTTTTAATGTATTTAGGTTCCTATTGAATTGTTGTGAAGTAATTGATTTAGCACACTTCTAAAATAAATTTTTCAACTCTTTATCCTTCAATTACTTTGAAAAATTCTATCATATGTATCACAAGTAGAATCTTTGAAGTGCACCATAGATGACATCTTGTTAAGAAATGTATAAACCTTGAAAGGAAAATGAGTTTATTAGTAATTCATATTCTCAAAATGCATGTTGGTCTTCAATATTTTTAAAATCATGCAAATTAATTCCTAAAAAAATTAAATTCATGCAAATCAATCTTCATAGTACCTTTTGCATATCTGATATAAAATTCTATTTATTTTGTCAATAATTTTCAAAGTCGACATGCTACAACTCTAAAAACCACCTTTACTTGTTCTTATTCTTGGTATCTACAACAACATAAGTTATAACTCATATGTGGTTATTAACATCTCTAAAAACCACCTTTACTTGTTCTTATTCTTGGTATCTACAACAACATAAGTTATAACTCATATGTGATTATTAATATCCTGCTCATTTGTTGATAATAGTTGTCTTTTATAGTAACCTTTTCAAAAAAGCATCATCAAGGTCGTTGAATGACCTATAATCCTCTGTAAAACCTTTTTTTACAACCTTCAACCTGTGAAAAAGTGGTGGACTCTCAAGTTAAGGTATTGTCTCCATTTTAAAGGTTGAACCAGGATTCCACTTTAGAAGCTCAATACAATAATCTCAGAACTTAGCATAATGTTCTTTCTCACTACTTGTGAAATTACAAGTACCATCCAACACCACTCTTACAAACAAAAAATAAGAAAATCTAAAATAAAAATTTATAACATATAATGGAGAAGATGATGAAAACATTCTCATTTTGGATAAAATAGTCTTGCAAACCCATGTTCAATTTAAAACATTTGGGTCCAAGGAAAGTCTACAAGAAATTTTAATCCCAAACCAATATTGTTTTGGTCCAACAAAAAATTCATGTGGCACTTAACGTTCTACATTAACAAATATTTGATAGAAAATAGATAAAAGGATGAATTTGAATGATAGAGTAATAAATTAAAAAAAAATTTTAATTTTCTTTAATTTAGAAACTGATTTGCATAAATTAAATAAGTCAGAACGAATTTGTCCTTTTACTTATTTTTTCTGCCAACAAAATAATTCAATGTTGACTTTTATCATTAAATGAATTGTTGAGATCATATTAAATTAAATTAGTGTTAAAAAAGAAAATATGGTGATAGTAATTATTACTGAAGAATAGATTTAGTTCTAATATTTTTGGAGGATTTTTCTTGGACAATTATTAGTCTTATGTTTACTTAGATTATAAGGTGGTTGAATAACTTTTATCGTTTTCAATTCACCCTTTATATAAAAATTGTTTCTTTTTTATTTTTTAATAAGGTATTTTTTTAAAATAAGTTAATCGAGGAAGGGAATGATCAATACTGTTTATTTCAAATATATAATAATGTACTTTGGCATTTTGTATATACGACATCAAGTGAAAATTGTTACCAATGAGATGTTAAACGCACCAAAGAGTCCATTTATCGTTGTTGGTATCTTGAAGGCTCTTGTTGTTGCCATTAGAATGGTTGCACTGAGGTAATTTTGCACCTTTTCTTTGTTTTGAATTACATTTTTGTATAATTTTTCTTTTCATGACTACGTCAAGTTTGTCCTGTGATTGCACAATATTCATAGTATAGTGGTTCATTACGTTACATGCTAAGAATATTTTATCTTTCAATTGTTTAATTTTATTTTTTCATGAAAATGGTCACATTTAGAATCTGATCTCTTTCATGTAAGAGCAATTCTCTCCAAATCATCAATTCCAAACTAATTAGAACTCAATTTCTCTCTGCCATTTATTATTAATTTCTATCACTATTACATTAAGTGGCGGCATTGCATGAAAAAAAAATCACATTCAATTTGTTTTATGTTAACATGTGCATCCTTTACTATTTTTCTATTTTTTACCTTTTGGTGTCAATACATCTCTCTTATGTCTCATAACACTTTATCATTATCTTCCATGGTTAAAGGAATTTTTTTCTTTTTTTATTTTTTTTTTCTTTTGTTATCAAACTTGCAAATATTAGCAAAAGATTTTAACATATCCATTTAGGGGTGGGTAAAATATTTCGGGCTATCTGAAACCACTCAATCTGATGGGCTAAAGATGTTGGGCAGGTTAGAAGGGTATGAATGGGTTAAGGCAAACCAAAATTTGGGCCTTACTTTCTGCACCCCCTGTTTTCTTTTTACACCCCCCTAAATTTTTTGTAAAATTTTTATTCCAAAATTACCCTTAACACCCCCTCTCCCTTACCTTTTAATATTTCCGCAAAAAAAAAGTCATCTTCCGCAATTTGAACTCAAACCTCCTCCTTGCTGCTTGCCTGCTACTGCTTCACTTCTGCAAGCCAAATGAAACAACTCAAGGTCAAAGCTTCCACATTCAAGCTAGTACCTCTGAACCCTAAACTTGTTTGTTATTCTTCATTGGATAGGATAAATGTAGGTTTTAGGCTACTGCGAAATCCTAAGGTAGAAGACGACCTCATGCATTCCGCAAATTAGTTTACGGAATGCATCAGTTGCATTCCGCAAACTAGTTTACGGAATGCATCAGTTGCATTCCGCAAACTAGTTTGTGGAATGCATTACGGAATACAACTGATGCATTCCGCAAATTAATTTACGGAATACACTTTTGTATTCTGCAAATTAGTTTGCGGAATGTAATTTTTTACTATTCCGTAAATTAGTTTACGGAACATAAAAAATTACGTTCCACAAACTAATTTGTGGAATGTAATTTTTTGCCTTCCGTAAACTAAATTGCGGAGAACAAAATTTACATTCCGCAAACTAATTTACGGAAAGTTTTTAACATTCCGCAAATTAATTTGCGGAACGTAAACTGCAGTTCGACGTTATCTGATCTTCGTCTTCTCCGACGCTTCTCCAATGGTTTTCAGCTCACTTCCTCGTCCAATAAAGAATAACAGCTCAACTTATACTCAATTAACAATTAATTAACAAGTTTTTGTTGAAATTTGATTCATTCAACAAATGCAAAATGAAGAGGAAAGTGAAATTGAAAAACGAAGAAAAATGGGATGTTGATAACATATAGTCTCAGGGGTATTTTTGACTTTTCACCAGTTAGGGGGGTGCAAAAAGAAATTCAGGGGGTGCAAAAAGCAATGCCCCCAAAATTTTCACGTATTAATGGTTTTTGTTAGGTGGATTTGACTTGACTCACTACTAATCAAAATTATCTGACCTGTCCGATCAAGTATACATATATAGTTTTTGTTATATTTTATAATATGTAAGCTTGCTTATGATTGGGTTTTTGCCTGGCCCAATATGAAATTAGGGTAAGGGAAGGAAGGATAGTGTATCATATGTAGTCACTCACCTATTGTTTTCCAAGTCTAACCCTTGCACCACTCTCTTACTCCTTTGTCCCTTTCCTTCTCTTGCCTCTCTAATATTCTAGGTATTCCCTTTTAAAACTTTATCCAGGATCCATTTTCACTTTGTATCTCCACTAACCTCTAGTATCTTAACTCTAAGTTCATTTACACCTTCATATTGTGTTTAGTGTTAGATCCTTTTTATTTGGTCTTATACAAGTCCTGTTACATTGTAACTCAACTACTAAGTGGTCTTGATACAAGTCCTGATTCAATCCTCTTAAAAAATGTATATAAATATTTATAATTATGTCCATTATAAAAATGTAGGTTAACATTTGTTGAGAATTTATAATTTATAAATTAATTTGTATAAATCCTAAATTTATAAATCTAAATTTATTTAAGTATACTAAAAAATTAAAATTATATAATATAACAATATATTTAACATTAATATATTTATATTTAAAGTTACAAAATAAAGTTGTCATAACCTGATATATTTTACCTAATATGATTTATAATTTTTTTTGCAGTTAAAGAAAAAGAAATACGAAATATAAAACAATGTACGCAATACTATGGAAAGAGATAAAATAAAAATTATAAAAGAACATAAGACTATTATATCTGATCTTAAAATTGAAAAATGTTGTAGGAAATGCCTAGTGTTGAACGAGCTTTCCTCCTCCGCAAAATAGGAAAAAATTTCATTCCATGTGCGCTCTTGCCTCTCAGCTACTTCTTATGCATTTGCATCCCCACCTGGTGTTGGCAGTAACATGTCAAATCTGCATTTGGTAAAAAAAAAAAAAAAACAGGTTTAATTCCTCCACCAAAACACATGTTATAATTTATTTTAGGTTTAAATAAAAAAAATATGAGATTCAAATTTATTCGAATATAAACTACTTTAGTTTTTAAATTTTAACATTAAATAATATAATGAATTAAACACATGTTATAGATTGATTTAGTATTTAAATGCTAATTCCAAACATTTTAATTAACATTATTGGCCCTTAAATTATAACAAGAAAACAGAGGTGAGTCTTTCACCCAGCAGTAAAAGGCGTTCTTGCTCCTTTGTGTACGTGGAGGTCGCATTTTCAATTAAATAATAATATTCCTTTTTCACGTGCAAAAGCAGTAATTCAGAATCAATTCAAAGCCGTGACGAGTGTTTACCATCATAGAATATATTTGAAATAAACAGTATAATATGCTCTCTTTTTTTGTATTTTTAAAAGTAAAGGATCATTTGATTTAAAAATGTAAAGAGTTGGATACACTGATTTTGTGCATGTTTATGTTACCTTTCTTTCCATCATCTATACGTAAAATTTTTATTATATATAGTAACAACATTTATATTCTAATATATATTTTTCATATTTTTTTTATTCTATTATATATCATATTTAATTTATTTCTTTTTTTTTTCATCTCATCTTTTTTATCTTACTACCCTTTACATTCTAAATAAAGTGTAAGAGTAAAAAGCCCTTCCCTACACATAAATTTGAATATTTCCTTTTCTTGATTTCTAAATGCCTAAAGTATATATGACAACTACATTTGGCCTATTTGCAAGAGTCAAACTGGTTCTCTCTCTGGCTTTTTAAACGCATGCAGTTGGTGTGGTTAGCATTTGGGTTGTAAAGAAAGGGGAATCAAACAAACGTGAAAATTACCATCGCTATCTTAATTTGTTTAAATAATTATTTCAATAACTCGTTTGTGGAACAGTTCTGGACGGAGCACTGATAAAGCCCTTCTCTTAACCTCACTGCACTAAAGTCAAATTAAGGTAAGAAAATGTCACGATAAAATAAGTCAATTTCATTAATTATTTATATTAAAAAAATTAAATCTAACTTTCTTCTAAAAGATAATTTATAAAATTAGAATTATCTTCTTAGAACACCAACAATAATTTTCTTTTACATGACTTGATTATATATATATATATATATATATATATTAAATTTCATTATTACATATTATTTTTTTATGTTATATAATTTAATGTGGCTCATCTTTTTAAATTTATTATTTTTAATTTTACTTTGTCTTAAAATATTTAAAAAGGGATTACTTATTTAAACAGTTAAATTAAAATTGTTTTATATTCATTTTTATAATGACAAGATAAATTAAACATTAATTGTTTAAATTAAAAATTTATTTAAGCATCTTTTATTAAAGATGCGATATACAATCATGTGAAAAACTTTTGCATAAGTTGGATTAAGAGCACAATTTACACGCTTGCAAATGTAGTGGTTGGACAGTCAATTAATTGCAGGTTAATTTATTGTCACAATTATGAATATTTTAAGGGTGCTAAATGCTTTACCAAGAACAGGGTTGAGAAAAAGTTTGGAATTTAACCAATCGATTTTCTTCCTTTGAAATATAATGTAATCTCGCATTGCTGCCACAAGTTGTAACATAGCATTTCCTACGAAGAGAGCAAGAAATAATAGATAAAATAAAATAGATTCGTTAACAGTTCAGTGTTTTTTTTTTGGAAAAAAAATGAAGAAAAAGAAAGATCATTAAATCATCTCCAATAAAGTAATTTTAATTTATTTTAAATAATTTAAAATATTTAAACAATTTATTTTTTTAAAGTTACTTATTAAACAACTATATATTATTATAAAGTTTAGTGCACATCACATCAAGAAATAAGTGATGAGGTGGGTGAGAAAATAATGCATAAGATTCATCATATCATTAAGATATATGCGATACAAAATTCTGGCATTTCCAAACTATTAAAAAATTATGTGAAATTAATTTTTAAAAGTTAATTCAAAAGAAATTTGTTTAATATTTGTTTGACAATCTTTATATTATATAGCTGAATCTTAGTTAGTTTAATATTTTACTTTAGTTTAAAGTTAAGTAAAATTAGTTTGATAAAATTTTAAATTATTGGATATTTTTAATATGTGTATATCAATTAATCTAACTTACATATTTTTATTGAAATATATGTTTTGTATAAAAAATATAAAAATTATTTTTAGTTGCAAAAAAAAGAAACACTTTATTTTTTTTAGAATCATATTGCAGGAAAGGAAGATTAAAAAAAAATGTCTAAATCTCACATCTCTCGGCCTTGTAAATATTTCTTGTGTATAATGGTGGAGGCCATCAATTTCGGGCTTTCAGCACCAATTATTATTTTAATTATTATTACACGCCATTTTTTCAGTGAAAGAATTTTTTATTTTTTAAAATATAAAAATAATATATTTACTATTTTGTTTCTAAACAATAATGGTCCATAAGACTTGCCAATCATATAACAAGAAAATTATATACTAATCACATGCAAGTCAATTGCACTCGTTTATCTTGATATACTCAGAAACAAGTTAATCTCTTATTTGATAATATAAGCAAAATTAATAATAAAATTAAAGTAAATACCACAGATCTCCCTATACACCTTACACCACTTGAAGTTGTTCCGTTTTCGGATGAAACATTACTGCTTTTGGTCAGGCAAGTTCGGTGAGGAAATAATGCGTAATATTCATCAGATCATTAAGATTTGAGGCATAAGTGCAACAAAATTCTGGCATATTCAATACGAGCCAAATTATTATAAAATTAGACTTAATTTATTTTTAAAAATTATGTTAAAAGAAGATTATTTCAAATCTTGTTATATTTTATTTAATATAAGATCTCTAAACATATTTTCTATTCTTTACCTTCATAACTGAATATTTAATATGTAAAATTTTCAGAATTAAATATTTTTAGATAATCTAATATAAATATTGAATAGATGCTGTTACCATATTAAAATATTAAATCTAATTTATTTTTTAAAATTAAATTTTATAATAAATATTATAACCAATTTTTAAAAATGACAAGACATCCTAACACAAATAAAAGATTTATTTATTGGATATTTATTCTTTAGAATGTTAGACTAGTGGTATATTATTTTGAAAGAATGCTTGTATAAGCAAGTGATCATTAGGTATATTTAATTAAAATTTTGATAAAATCTTAAAAATTAGCGAAAAATTTATTTGAAACTATTGTTTCAATCTATCCTTTATTTTTAATTAATACTTAATGAACATTTACATTTGATACTTGCTGGATTATTCGTAATCTTTACACAGGGGACAAGCGTTTAACAATGATCTTTATATTATATAGCTAGAGCTTAACCAATTTCATTTGATTTAAAGTTAATTAAGGTTAATTTTTATAAAATAATTTTTTTAATCAAACCATATAATTTATAAAATTTCCATGAAAAAAGAAAAAAAAATTTTAGAGACCATCTTCCTTATAAATACTAAATAAAAAACTCTGATATTATTTAAAAAATCATAGCACATAGATAATTTATATATTATAACTAATATAATAATAATAATAATATATTTATTCAAAAAATATACATAGACTCTTTTTCAATAATGAAACAAAACTATTTATATACATATATATTAGTTTAAATTTAATAAAATATAACTATAAAAAAACTCTTCTCTCTAATTTTTCATCCTCGATAATAAAGGTATAGAAACAGATGGAGCATTCTATAGTTAGCCTTAAAAAATGAAGTCCGTTGGAGGATCTTCCTTCCTAAAAAGGATGTTAACTTAGTCATCATCATTGTTTATTTTTATATATTCATCCAAAGATGAAAATCATCAATTTTGTAAAAGAACTATATAACAAATACATACACACAACAACATAAATAAAAGAAGTGAGACATAAATTTCATTTAATAATATAAAGTAAAAAATTAAAATTTAACATAATTATATAAAAAATACTTTAAATAATATTTATGTACCTGTGAATCCAATTTTTGTATCAAAATCTTCTAATTTAACACATTAAATGTGATAAATATGGATATGATTACATTAAATTTTATAAGTAATTACATGGAATGTTATTAAGAATCATCATAACCAATCAAGTTGGCAAAAACACTCACCTCAAATGCCACAAATAATTATACCAAGTGATGTTAACATCATCTGCATAATGAATTTTTACTCTCCTTAATTAATTATTTTCAATCATTCACATTTAGTTATCAAGATTATGTTTATCATCATCCATTCATCCAGCCATATTTTTGGGAATTGATTTCTTCATGTCATATAAAATCTTTTAGGTTTTTATCAAATTTTTTAATTAAATATTTTATTGTACCTCTTATCTAAAAATAATTTTTTCATAATTTAAAATTATTATATCATTTTCCTTTTTAAAAACTTCTTCAAATAATTTTAAAATTAAGGATCATAACTTTTAAAATTTATATAAAATTATAAAATTTCTAATGTTTATGAAAATTATAGACATAGTTCTAATAAACACATCTTAGATACATGCAATTTCACATCCAAAAACATACACACAAATGAGATTCACACAAATTAAATCCATAATTTTATTACAACTTTAATATATTATTTCATATTAACTCAAATAATTTTTTTTAATTTAATCACACTATTATACTTTTACCTCTAGTCAATTCATCGAACTAACAATCACAAATATAATAAAATTTAATTTTTAAATATATAATCAGTAAAATAAACATAGGATTAAGGAAATAAATATATTCATTCCATCATCTAAATTAAATAGAAAAGTTTTCTTTCCTTACTTTAATGAATTCGAATTTTAAATAAATAGTAATCAAGTTTCAAACTTTTTAAATTTTTCTTACTTTTTTAGGATACGAATAAAATATAAAATAATCAATTTTAGTATAAATAAGTTATTAAACGTATGAAAGTCGAGTGTTGAACTATTTGCTAATAAGAACTAAAATCAGCAGAAAAACAACATCAAAATGGAAATTTGGACAAACCGTTGAAAAAATATCTTAATGATGTGTTTGCATGTAAAAAAGAAACATGATCTAATGTTGAATAATGATGAAGGATCATTGTTTTGAGTTCAAATTGACAATGAAAACATTGTCATTTTAAAAAAATCTAAAATCATAAAAATGAAGATGGAATTAAAGTGGTTAAAATAATGCATTCACACTTGAATTTCGATAAAAAAAAATATAAGGAATCAAAGAAGAGAAGTTGAAGAGAAATATGAGAGAGACCTCTTGTGTGAAAAAAGAAGAAAATTTATAATACAGATAATGTCCTTAGAAAGGAGAGAAAATAAAAAATTTAATAATAATAATATATTTATATATTTTTTATAATATTATGAAATAAATATAATAGAATATAAGATAGTGAAATTTAAGTTTTTTTAAAATAATAAAATAAAATATTTAATAATTTATAAACAATTAAATATTTAAATTAGTTCAAGAAAAAAAATTAAGAATCAAATACTTCCCAATTATTTAAAATAATAATTAAAATAATTTTAGTAATTATCTTTTTAATTTAAAATTTTAAAAAGTAAAAATAAATATAAATATTTTACCCAAAAATATAATAAGAATATTCAATATTATTATTAATAAAATAATAAATAAAGATAAAGAAACTACAAGAATAACAATTATAGGATATAAGTTTAATATAAATAATAATAATAACATATTTAATATTAATATAATTCTTTGGATAAAATTTGAAAGATACTATAGAATATCTCTAAAATGTAATTGAAACATTTTTTAGTAAAATGTATTTGAAACATTTTTTAGTAAAATGTATTTTGGTATTAAAAATGTGATAATTAATTTTTAAATATAAAAAATATTTTTATAGATTAAAAAAACAAACTAA
Source organism: Canavalia gladiata (assembly GCA_037954105.1). Taxonomy (NCBI): domain Eukaryota; kingdom Viridiplantae; phylum Streptophyta; class Magnoliopsida; order Fabales; family Fabaceae; genus Canavalia; species Canavalia gladiata. Next base: position 5,287,364 of record CM075662.1, read on the forward strand.
AACTTGTACATTTTATATCTCTGGGCATGTGAATATTTAACGGTGGAAACCATCAATTTTGGGCTTTCGGCATCAATTATTATTACGCGCCATTTTTTCAGGCGAAACATTCTTTATTGTTTAAAATATTAAAAATAATATAGTTTTGTTTCTAAACAACAATGGTTCATAAGACCTTTCATATAGTAAGAAAATTATAGTAATCATATGCAAGTCAGTTGCACTCGTCCGGTTACAATCTCTTATTTGAATTTTTATAAGAAAAATTAATAATATAATTGAAGTACATCCCATAGAGCTCCCTATAATTTTCACAATATTTTTTACTCCATTTATACGAGATACCTGACATCGTTACCGTATGTGAGATTAATCTTCCTTTAATATACTAAAACTTCTCATTACAGAATAATTTTAGTGAAATTTGAACCTCTACTATTCATCTTAATGTGAGACTCAACTGAAAAACACCCCCTGCATTTGAGAAGTTAGAATTTGAGGTATTTATTTTTATGTTTTGAGAAAATTTAGAAAAAAATTAATTTATTTTTAGAATTTATATTGATTTTGTTTTCCTATATTTGTTTGTATTTATTTTATATGAAAAAAATTAAAAAAATAAATACTATGTTAATAAAAAATATAATAACAAAATTAAATATTTTAAAATTTATATAAATAAAAAATTAATACATTAATATTTTTTTTATTCATTCTTTTTATCTTATTCACACAATTTATTTTTTTATTTTATTTTCACTCCAATTTTTATTCTTTTATTTTCTTTCCTCATAATTTTTTCCTTTTTATTTTTCATTTCATCCAAACAAAGCATTAGGGAATACTTTGAGATAGCAAGTTTATCATCTACTTTTCATTGGAAGAATGTTAGGGTGTTCATAAATTTTTTTGAAATTTTTTTATGATTTAACTAAAAAAATTTCAACCTCTATTCATGTAACCATTCATACTGCATTCCATCATCTTATATTTATCTATTGTGAGTCGAATTAAACTTTTATGAACCTATATCATTTTTGCTACCATGTGAATAAAGATGAAAAAAAAATACATGATAAGTATTGGGATCAGGATAGTCATATAAACCATATGCTTTCTTTTGGTATCATCCTAGATTCTAAGTTTAAGTTAAAATATGCTAAGTGATCTTTGGGTGATATATCCAAATGAGAATGACTTTTCAAATAAGATATCCTCCGGTATCAAGTTGAATATGTGTAGATTGTACCAGTGGTATGTTACTCTCCACGAGAAGCAACATAATATTACTCTGTTATCTTGACATTCACTTCAAGATAATTCATTTAAAACTGGCCCTCCTACAATTGTTAGACATATTGCTAGAATTGAGGCTTTTAAACATCATCTAAGGGGAAAAAGTCAATTGATGCAAGAAATAAACTTGAGAGGTATCAGAATGAATCATGTGTAGATTTTAAGAGAAATTTAACATACTTTTATGGTGGAAACAAAACAACTTCTATTTTTCTATTTTGTCTATCTTAGCAAGGGATTCTGGTCTTCATCGTAGCTTTAGAGAGTACTTTCAACAGAGGGGATAAGATGTTAGACATATTTAGAAGTTCTCTATCCCTTAAAATGGTTGAGGCTCTTGTCTATGCACAAAATTAGTTAAAGTCCTTTGCTCAACATTTTAAGGATTGCCTCACTAGTGAAGATTTGGATCTTTTTAAAAAAGTATTAACAAGTCATTTTTATTTTATCTAATTTGTTTTTCTTTTATTTTTTTTATTTTTTGTTATTTGTATATGCCCACAAGAATTGGCATTGGCACATTCTGAAGGAGGTGGACATGATAGTGAAACACCAGTCGTAATTGAAGTAGGAGAAAGGTGTTCTGCTCAATCACAACCAAGGAACCTTGCCAATAAAAAAGAATAAAATAATAAATTTGCTATTTTTCTTAACTATATCCTTTTATTGTTAAGTTTTATGAAATTTTTTAATTGTTTTTGCATCATCTATTACTCTTGCAACCTTTTAAATCTATCTTTTTTACTCTTTTGTAGCCTTTTTTTTACTCATTTTCAATTGAAGTTTTTTAAAATTAGTATATCATTTGGGGTTTATTTTGAAATCAAACATACAATGTTATCTTTATTGATCTTATTTTTAAAGTAAGTTGAATTCAAATATTCAATTATCTTTCACTTTTTCTATTGATTAATATTTTTTTACTTATGCATTATTCAATATTATGATTTCTATTCAGATATATTTTTAACAGTGAAAAATTTTGAATTTATGATGCACCTCTGATGAATGAATGAATGGTGATGCCTAGATTCTTTAATAACAATATTTGCTTCTAGTAATTCAATAACAATAATAAATGGTGCTAGTTTTCTTGCTAATTATTATGTAATAGTTCTTAATTATATTTGTGTATACTTCTTATATTGCAAACATGCTTAATTAATATTGATCATTAATTCTATTTGATACGTTGAGCTCTTGTATATTCTTCACAATTTCATTTTGATTAATGATATTATATTAAATATATGATGAACTAATTAAATTTATTTTTTTTATTTTACATATATTTTATGATTAATAGAATTTAATTACCCACATTTGTTAATCATTTAGGATGGTAATTCATTCAATTTTTTTGAATAATTTTATTGTGTAGATTCAAAATTCATGTATAATATATATATTAAAATTCTAATTGATCATTTTATGTTACACATATTATTATAACTACTGTAAATTCATCTATTTATATATAAATTTTTTTTAGCAATCGATTATCATGAGGGTAATAGATTAAAAAAAAAATATCATAGTTAATGATATAAAAAATTGTAATTAACTCTTTATATATGTAGTACTTAATCGATTATCTTTTAAACATGTAATTTATTATTAATTTTATATTTTTAATAATTTATTACAACTATATTTTAGATAACTATATATATAAAAAAAATTAATTATAATTTTTTATATTATTAACCATAATTTTTATGGTAATCGATTGTTAAAAATTAATAATTGATTGCAAAAGAAAAATTTAAAGTATAACACATAATTAAAGTAAATTTATTCATTTACATTCTAAATTTTTTTTATTAATCGATTACCAACTTTAATAATTAATTATTGTAAAAAATATAATTAATAATATAAAAGATATAATTATTCAAAATAAAATTATAATCAATTAAATGTATGATAGATAGTCAATTATTTATTATATACGTAAAAAATTAATCATTATTTTTATATTATTATTTATAACTTTTTTTAAATTAATTATTAAAATAAAATTTTAAGATGTAAATAGATAAAATTAAAAATTTTAAAACTTAAAATTACATAAGTGTGATTCAGATATAATTTCCTTAATATAAAATTAAAAATATGTCATGTTAAACATTCCAACTTTCTAGGTCCAACCTTTTTAAACATTAAAATAAACCCGCACATGTACAACCTTTTATAAACAGTAAACACAAAAAAATTATTAAAAAATTTGCTAAAAATTCACGTCTACACCAAATTTTTGAAATTTCACAATATAGGTCCTAATTGAATTAACTCATCCAGCCTATCTAAAATCTGCAGAACTCGATACATGACTTATCCAACATCTGAGTTAGCGGAAACGACCAATGAAATAATATGCATTGGGTTCCCGTGATTCTAGATTTTGTCACGTGAACTCATTCACCACCATCCCTAATAAAAAGAAATTATTATTAAAAAAACAAAATGAAACAGAATCAGATGGTTATATTGATATACTTTAGACAAATAAGGCATTCACTACCGTCCAACAAGAACCAAACTCCAATTATATCGCCAACGTGGCTAGCCTCACTCTGCCAGGCAGTTAAGCACGTGAATATCGTTTCTGTCGTATTATTATTTTTTTTATAGGTAACATTCTTTTCTATTTTTTTATTTTTCATCTCTCTTTATTTTATATATACATATATTACATATATTAGTCTTACATATATTTTTTTTATGTTGTTTATCTCTTTAAATGAGTCTTTCGATTAACTGGGGAGAATTTTTATTACTTTTTTACAGTTTTTTAAATACAACATATAAAAATAATAAGTTTAATAGCAAATGGCTATTTTATAAAATATAAGTACAAGTATAATAAATTACGAATATATGAAAATCCCCCGTATTAAATTTTTTATACTTTATTAAGTTAAATATTACCTGGTACATTTTAATTGATACAAATTAAAATCACTGCTTTATACCTGTTTTGTACAATTTTCAATACCAAATAAAAATATGTATAATTATAATAAATTAATTTATTTTTATTAATGGGTATTACGGCGTTTTTTTATGGTATAACGGACAAGTACATATATTCTACGGATATTTTTAATTAAAATAAAAATTTAAATATATAGATAAATTTATTTGAAATTATATGATAAACATATGATTAATGTAAATAACTAAGTGAAAAATAAGCACCATTTGATTTGAAAAATATTTTTTCTTCAATTTCAAATACAAAAATTTTTAAGTATCTTAAATTTAGGGGAAATATTATAAAAAATTGAAGACTATAAGCATACGAAATTTAAGATAAAATGAAATTTTAATATATTTTTTTAAAAATAATTAGAGATGAAATTTAGGGAGAAAATTAAAAATAAAAAATTGAAAAAATTAATAATTTGAAAAAATTAAAATAAATAATGATAAAAATCATACATTACAATTTAAAAAAAAAACATAGTTTTTATAATAAAAATTAAAATTTATAATATGAATATTGATATTCATCTAACATTTTAATATAATATTTATGCAAACATTTATTATAAAACTAGTATTCGATAAGTACATTCTAGCACATCATTGGTAATATATCCTTTGAGGTACCTCATCAAAACATAAGTTAGGAGGGAAGAATGATATTTAGTAAGTTAGTTTAAATTATTAAATTGAAACGAAACAAAACGTCACATCTAATCATGAAAGTTTATACAGAAATACCTTTTATTTTGTTTAAAATATATAAGATGAGAAATGGAGATTTTAAAGTTGATGGTATACATGCAGAAAGAAAACTATGTTACATGACAATTGAGAGAAGAGGCAGTTAAAAATAATGTGGCATTTCTCAAGTTCCTCATTCGTTGTCGGCAGTGCCATGAATCAGGCAATATAATAAATAATATTTTCCCATAGAAGTTTCAAGAATATTACTCATTCCACACTTTAAATATAATATAAAAGTTAATTCTCTATGCGAAAAAATGCTCAACGTTAGAATTGCCTCTATCATTATAATCATTTTTTAATAAAATTGATTTTTTAATATAGACATAATTATATTTATACTAACGTTATTATTTAATGAACTAAATATATATATATATATTATCTACACCAACAAAATTATGCAATTGTATATAAATTTATAATATTTTTATATTAATAATTTAATTTTCTATAAAAAATTTATAAATAGAGTAATTTTTTTAGGTTTTTAGTTTTACCCTTATTATTAACTTAGCGTTACATATTTGTTAACTTGATATATGCTTTCACATGGCATAATCCCTATAAGTTTACTGTCAAGTCCAAGGAAATAGAAGAACTGTTTTAGTGTTGGAATTTCTCAAGCCATAAGTAGATGATACCTATACTAGCACTCCAACGTTGAAGTTATTAACAACTGCATATTCTAAATTGTTTTTGTTTTCATAATTTGAGTATTGGTTCCATACGTGAGAAAGCAATATGGTAAAAATCAGGGGGTAGTTTTATTTTAAAAAATGGAGGGCAGTATGGTAATAAAAGTGAAGAAAGATGGGCAATTTGGTGGTGGGAATCTTTAAAAGAAGAGGTGGGAAGGTGCACATGGCATCGAAGCGTGGAGTAAAAGAAGTTCAGATATATATATATATAGAGAGAGAGAGAGAGAGAAAAAGGGTGGTTTGTGTCTCTAATCTAACAAAGAAGAAGAGTGTGTAAGGAAATAGGTAGGAATGGGAGAGGGAAAGAGGTATGCGTTGTTAATGTGCGGAGAGGACTCAGAGTATTTGAAGAAGAAACACGGAGGGTGTTATGGAATTTTCAGCAGAGTTTTGGGTGAAGAAGGTGAAAGGTGGGACCTATACAAAGTGGTGGAAGGAGAGTTCCCTCATGATCATCACTTATCTCTCTATCATGCCTTTGTTATCACTGGTAGTTGCTATGATGCCCATTCTAATCACACATGGATCTCTCAACTCCTCATTCTTGTCAACAAATTACGCACTATGCACAAGAATATCCTTGGCATTTGCTTTGGTCACCAGGTATATACATATCTATTTCACCAAACATCTACTTTATTTTTTTTTTAATATCTGAGGATCATATATACATAATTATAAATATGTACGGAAGAGAATCTTTACTGTTTTCCGGACATGATACTTTCCTGAAAATATCCATTTTACAGAGAGATTGAGATAAAAAAAGAAAAAGAAACAAAAAAGGTGTGGATATATGTAAGAAAAAAAAAATGAGACACTAGATAGATAGGTTTTAGTATTGTATTTAAAATAAATCCAGCTAATTCATTTTTAGAAATTAATTTACCGGAGAAAAATTGTTTTAATTAAAAATTATAGAAAATGTTTTCATAATATTTTTAAGCAACCTATCAACACTTTTTTTTTGGTCCAGGGGAATGTTACTGTAACTAAAAGTTGCTTTTCTTACATCATTCCACGTGGTGGGCGAACAAATTTTAATATTATAAAAATTATATAAGGATTTATTTTCTAAAACAACCAATTATGAAAATTGTGTATGCATATTTAATTAAATTATATTTATTATTATCATTATTTTAATTTCAATCAGGGAAGACAGAGACAAAGATAAGGTAAAATAGCAATAATTGTGTTTTCTCTTTCTTTCTTTTTTTTTAAGTAACAAATAAGTTGAGTCGGAGATGTATGTTAGATAAACGACAAGAGGAGAGAATTTGATGAACTTGGAAAGGAATTAGCATATGATCCGGTCCTTATCGTTGGGAAGAAAAGTTGTGGAAGCCAGTTTTTTTTTTCTAGTAAATCATTATTTTGATTTTTAAAAAATTTAAAATGAGTTAGCTTTTAGAATAAGTAAATGATTATTTTATTTTTAGAAGATAAAAATTAGTCCTTTTAATCTTATTTAATTTTTTATTTTTACAAAACAATAATTTTTTATTTAAAATTATTTCATTTCTTAAAAGAAAAGAAAATGGAGAAGTGTTTTTTTTTGTTTATTTTTAAAAAATAAATAAAAATTATACTAAAATAATAACAAAATTAATTTTTTTTAAAAATTATATAAATTAAAAAATAATATTAATATTTTTTTCTATTTTTTATTCATCTAAATAATATATAGAATCTTTTTCTCTTTTATTTTTATTTATTCAAATAATTTATTTTTCTATTCTATTTTCTATCTTTCCATTTTTTTATTTCTTTTCTTTTTTTAAACCATTTTCTTTTATCCTTCGGTCAAATGAACCATTTTCTTTTATCATATCAACGAAAGCTTTAGAACCAAATTTGTTGAGATAAATTTGGAGTGTCTTATATTACCATATTTTAACTTATGCATTTAAATAAGATTCTCGTTTGAGTCCAATAAACACTCCCCCCGGGTTTCCTTCACATCATTTTTCACATGCAGAAATAAGAAATTCTTCGATAGCACCAATTAAGGTTTTTTGTTTTTGGAATTATTTAATTGGACGTTATGTTAAAATTTCCTTTTCGCCATGGTCCTATTTTGGATCTGAACAACTTGTTTGTGGCTATCCTGCCTTACGTTAAAGGGAATTAAATAAGGAAAAAGCTACTCATACATATATACGTCAAATATATTTCTATACATTCATATTTAATGGTTTTATTTTAAAAAAAAATATTTAAAAAATAAATAAATATCAACAGTATTCGAATGTAAGTGACTGTTAGTATGTTTTCGAATCATAGCTCGTTAAATAATGCTTTGACAAGTTATGATGAACACTTCTCCTGTTTTGACAATTTTTTCAACTTGACTACTCTGGTGGTTGATTTTTGCTCCATCATTTCATATACTTTTATTTTGCTTATTTTCTGAATTTTTGTTGTTTTCTATCAGTTGCTGTTGTTACTTGCTAAACGCATAAAAACAAAAAAAAATAACCTAAGTTATATGATAAGAAAGTAAGGTATTGAATGAACTTTATGTGAAGAGACATAAGTCCTGGCCTAATGGCACATTATTGATGCGACACAGTGCATCCACTTCCGACTTTAACCCATCCTACTTTTTTGGATGATTTATTTTTCGGTTTTTATATCATCAAGTTAATTTTTGAGTAATTAAAAGTCAATTATAAGTAATTTTAAAAGTTAATGTGCTTAAACTTTGAATTTTTAAATCTATTTTATTGATTGCAGTAGGTTCATTTTGCTAATTAGAAATATCAGTGACATATTTCTTATAATTGATTAAATTTTTAAACAATTAAAACATTTATAATGAATTTAATTTATTTAAAAAAAACTAATTACTAACAAAAGAATGTTGAAAACATTTGTCCTACCATTTGTTTAAAATGTATTGGCGATCACATTAGTGGTCACTTTTTGAACAAGACTAAGAACAATGTGCAATTTGTATAATTATTTAGATACTTGGGCGTGCATTAGGAGGGAAAGTGACTCGATCTCCCAATGGATGGGACATTGGTGTTAGAACCATAAACATGAACGTGTCATTATCAGCTTCTCTCAACCTCCCATCAAAGCTTTCCATATTCCAATGCCACCGTGATGAGGTGTGTACAATTTCTAAACATACTCATACCCTCCAACATTTCTTATTTTATATATATATTTTTAATTTCATGATCTATATTCTATAGTACTAATTAAGCTGATTATATATATTTGTTGGATAATTGTATATATGAAATTAGATCCGAGAGCTACCTGCGAAAGCAGAGGTGATTGCTTGGTCTGAAAAGACTGGAATTGAGATGTTTAGGTATGGAGAGCACATAATGGGTATCCAAGGTCACCCTGAATTCACCTATGAGATTCTCCTCCACTTCATTGACCGTCTTATTCAACGCAATTTGGTTCCGGTATATTTATATGTTCATCTTATTTTTAAGTATTTTTTTTAATTTCTTTTGGTCTTTGAATTAAATTGTCCTATGGATGTTTGGAATTTCAGGAAGCTTTTGCTATGGATGCGAAGGTTAATGCGGCATTGCGGGAGCCAGATAAAGAAGCATGGAAAAAATTGTGCGTTGGCTTTTTAAAGGGTCGATTATGACAATTCTATATATACCAACCATATGATGTGAAAGTGGAAAAAAGGTTCTATATTTAATTATAAATTAACAAGAACCATGGGTACATTGCTCAATGTATCGCTATTTCACCACAATTATCTCTCTCATTCTACTTCTGCCAGCTTTGTTAGTTTTCTTGCTAATAGTTATGTACAATTATTTATTAGCAAAAAAATATCTGCACGGGCAATTTTTTTCTACAAAGAAAGCTCACTAGTATTTGTTATAGGTGGATTCTTTGTTCTAAAGTGGAATATATCAAATCTGTATGAGATACGGATTTCAGTCGTACAGATTATTTTGTATGAATCCCAAACATGGTGTCCCTTTCACCCTTTATATATATATATATATATATATATATATATATATATATATATATATATATATATATATATATATATATTATAGTACTGTCTAGAAAACCGAATAATAACTAATATCTGAAATTCACACGTCATATCTAGCTAGCCTCATTTATGGTCCAGCGGTGGCAGCAAACTAACGGCATGTTTGAATGGGATAGAAAAGAAGAGATAAAAAGGTGGAAAGACAGAACAGGTGGGAATTATTTTTCTTTTTTTTTTTAATATAATTTGTCTTATATGAGACAGGAATCAAATAGAATCTGTGGATTTTATAAAAAATAATAATTTTTTTAGAAAAAAAAGTAAAAGAGGAGAGTTTTTTTTTTAGTATTTTAAATTATTAAAATTTTGATATATTTTTAAAAATAAAAAAAATTTATATTAATAAAAATATATAGTAAAAAATTAATTTTTTAGAATTAAATTTTATTTTTTAAAATTTATATTATTAATATTTTTTTTTCTTTTGTATCGTGTATATATATATATACGGGGTGGTGCATAAGCAGTGTATTCACTTCTACATCCCTCCATGAACGGGCTGAGAATTATTTAAAAAAAAAACCTATAATACTGTGCATGTATACGAATGTAAATATTATATGTATGTGAATAATTTTATCGATATATACACTTAATCAACCAAACTTAACTTGTGACAAGTATCAAGACCGATCGTTTAATTTGAAAATAAGATGAAAAAATTATAAAATATAATATAATAAAAAATAAAAAACAAATATATGAAAATAAAAATAATGTTTAAAATATATATATATATATATATATATTTTAATTTATTGACTGCATACTCATAAAGTACAATGCCTATCTTTTCATAACTCACAATTTTTAGTTTCTATTCTCTTAGTTATAAGAATTTAGATTCTTAGCTTAAATATATTTTTTTTTACTTTTATAATTTATCTCAATTTTAAGTTTGGTTCTATACTTCAAAGTTTTATCTAATTTCTATAATTTCATTCCATTTAAACACCCACTACTTCTTCTAAGAAACAATCATATATCAAGATCAAAGTATAGTAAATTATAAGAAAATTAAAAAATTAAATAGAATGATATTATCTACACGAATGAAAATCTAAATAAATGAAATTACGGAAACCTACAAATATCTATTTAAACCAAAATTAATCTTGATTTTTATGATTTTATTGGATTTTTAATTAACTTTTCGTGTTTTGAAAATTTTTAATTACATTTTTATTTTAAAATTTTGTAATTAAATTTTAATGATTAATACAATTAAATATATTTTAATGATACTTTTATTTGCTAATTTAGTCTTTTACTACCAATTATTGATTTTTGATATTTTTCATAATTTTTATAATTACTTTTCTTTGAATTTTTAAATTTATTTTTTTCTAAATAATACATCTAATGACAGACGAATGTTAATAAATGAGAAAGACTATTTTATTTTTTAATTTATAAATTAATGCTGTTGAAAATTCATGATAAAGATATTGTCAGAAAACACACAAGCAATAAGGTATATTTAAAATGGCTAAGTTATAATTAATTTGATGGCAAGAAAAGATTTATTGAATTATATAATAAAAGCATAGCTTTAATTAGAAAAAGAGATAGTCTTTCTTACATTTTAAAAAATAAAATTGAAGGATTAACATTTTTTCATTCTCAGATATATATCGAGTAAAACTATAATTTAAAAATTTAGTAAAAAATATGAAAAATAAAATTATTAATAATTAATAATTTTCATAAAAAAAACGTAAGTTGTGAAATAAATATATCATGTTTTTATATTTATGAATATTTAATGATATTAATTATTAAAAATTTAATTATAAAATTAAAAAATAATTTTAATATATTATTAATGTAAAAATTTCTGCAATCAAGCAATTAAGTTACTAAGATTAATCTATCAATTAAGTCATTCAGATTAATATTTTTATTCTTTTTATAGCATAAATATTTGAAAACAAAAATAAAGTAATATTTTGTAATTAAAAATAGAAAAATAAATAAATGTTTATTCTAACTAAACAGTTTTTATATTCCAAAGTAAAAGATATTTCTATTTAAGTAGTTTTTATTTAATATGCTTTATTTGAATAATTTGTATGTAAAATATTTTTTAATAAGATGTATAATAATATTTTAAATATAAAAGCTTTGTAACTAGAAGTAACAATGAATATATGATAGTAACAGTGTTTGGATGAGACAAATTTCTAAAGCTGGATTGGAGGTGGAACGACCCTCAGTTTTATGATTGAATTCTTAACAATTATAATAAAATTTGGATTCATGTACAATGGCAGCTCCTTTCATTGAAATAGGTAGCCAACGCTACCCTAACCCTAAAAAGTTATCACATCATATACTATAATTTTATATATTTGGGAAAACCAAAAATAGTTAGCTCTTAGTGAGGTTTCGTTCAATGGAATGTGATTTCCACTAAACCAGCACCGAGTAAATGCATGTACTTTGTGTAGCATTGATTGACATTTGTTGGAATTAAGCACAATACTGTTTAGGTCAATAAGAAAGTTGATGAAAAAATGAAGAATAAATAAATAAAGGGAAGTGAAGGAAATGAAAATCTTGTCATTGGAAAAGAAAAAAGGAGAAAGTTTTGGACTTACTTTCATGCTTACCTAGTCAATATGTAAAGTTTCCTGTCAATAATTCGGAGCAAAAAGATGTATCTTCCATAAGAAATATTCAGGTCGAGTTGCCATTTCTTTTTTATTTTTTTCATAAATAAAAAATTAAAAGTATTAAAAGAAGTATAAGGGATATTGTGGTCCATAAACACCAAAACTCAGCAACCACCTAAGCCATGAAATACAGCTATGCTGTAGGACCTTCACTCAATTAAGCAAACGATAACAACCAGAAAATTATTAAGTGATGAATAGTAACACAGAGGCTAAATAGTTTTAAAAGATTTTAAGAGACAATATAGAAAAGAAGGTAAAGAATACAATCAGCTTTCATTCTGCACATAATCCTTCATTCCAAGTTACTTAGTTTCATCCTTGCACATTTTCTTCTTTTCTGATTCTCCCCATTACTTGCTACTTGGCCATTTGTTATAATATACTTATCCTTTTTATTTTGCATTTCTGATTCTGTCCTTAATTGTTTTGTATTTATGACATTACCTTTTCTATTGAATTAGTCTTATCCTCAAAGTTGAAGTTAGAATAAACCTCTTCTAAATATATTTTATCCTTCCATACAGCAAGTGCAAGATCTAATCCTTTTCATTGGATCAAGAATTGTGGTATATATTGACTACTTTTTATAATGATTCTAGACTGTAGAATGGTGGTGGGTTGTAAAACGGAGCCTGATTCATGAGTTGTAAAAGATGGTAGAAGATAAGGATGTCGATAATCTCCTTTGCAAAGTTTCATCCAAGATGAATGAAAAAGTGGATAAATTTTGGTTGATGGAGGAATGAGTAATTTATAAGCAACTGGACCAATGCGTTTGATGATGAGGAGAAAGGAACCAAAATATTCTCATGTTTAGTTTTTGATTCTTTCACAGGGCTAGAGGGTTCTGTTGGTAAGGTTGTAATTTCATCAAGATCATATCACCCACTTTAAAGTTCAAGGAACACATCTTTTTATTTGCATATTTCTTCGTATGTTGTTGTGCCTTGTGTTAATCTTCCACTGGTGAGGATTGAATACTGCTGTAGCAATAATTTTTGAAGGGGGAAGGATCGTTATGATCAATAACATATTTATCAATTTAAGAAGATGTCGGTCAACTATAAATCATCTTAAATAGGGTTATTCTAATAATCTTGTGATATGAGGTGTATCGTAATCAAGATTACTAGGACAAACAAAGAATTTTGAAAAAAAAGAAATTAATTTTAAAAAAATGAAGTTATCACCAAAATTTTAATTTATTTTAAAAAATAAAAAAGTTGAAAAAATTCTTTAAAAGAGTTATATGTTTAAAAGTTGATTACGAACAAAGAAGATACTAGTATTTTATTCGCACCCATCCAAAAGAGCGGCGCACTTTATTAAATTATACATCCTAATTTTAAATAAATGACAAAGTATAAGCATACAACTAAATGATGTAGAAGTAAATCTAAAAATCATACAATTAGAATATGGTGAATAAGTAGTGCAAAAAATATTCATTTACACATGAGGAAAAACAAATTAAATATGTACACAGAATAGCCTGATAGAAATTTAGATCATGCTCTTGTGTATTTCTAGATATGATGAAAAACTCAAGGCAACCTAAATTTATATTTAATGTTTTGAAACTAAATTGCGGATACCTTTAAAAAATATTAATAATCAAATTTAAAAAAATAAAGTTTTGCGAAAGAAAAAAAATTGAGAATATTCATATTGAATTTCTTCAAATCCATATATGCACGAGGTTTAAGACAAATGTAGGTTGTAATTAAATTTGTCTGACTCTTTAACCGTAATACGATAGAGTAATCTATACATACGTGTTTTTTGCATGAAATTTAGAATTAAAATATTTAAATTAAATATATAAAACGATAAATTTAAACAATTTATTTAAAAAATATCTTTAATAATATCCTAAACCCATATATGCACAAAGTTTAAGGCAAACGTAGGCTGCACTTAAACTCATACAATTTTTCAAACACGATAGGACAGAGTAATCTATACATATGCGTTTAAAGTTAGTTGCGTAAGATTTAGAAATAAAATATTTACACTCAATATATAAAACAATAAATTTAAAAAAATTAGTTAAAATAATTTTTTTTTAATAATAATCTAAACTCATATATGCACAAGGTGTAAGACAAATGTGTGCTGTAAAAATAATCTATACGTACGTGTCTAAGGTTCGTTGCGTAAGATTTAGAATTAAAATATTTAAATTTAAATTAAAATATATAAATGATAAATTTAAACTTAATTTATTTAAAATAATTTTTTTAATAACATTGCAAACCCACATGTGCATAAGGTTTAAGACAAACGTAGACTGGACTTAAATTCATACGACTCCTCAAAGACGACAGAGTAATCTATCTATACGCGCCTAAGGTTCATTAGATAAGATTTAAAATTAAAATATTTAAGTTAAAATATATTTTTTTAAAATATATATAAGAAGGATGAGAAAAATAGATTATTTTTTTGGATATATTATTATCATAATTTTTAATTTAAAATTTAATAATAACAAATAAATCCTTCAAAATATACTCTATAATTTATATATATATATCAAGAAAAATTTGTTTTCATCATATTTTGTTTTAGAACTTAATGATAACAATTTTTTTAACAATTTATTATACATTTTTTTAATTTGAACAAAAATTATATTAGGAAGTTTATTTTATTTTATTTTATCATTTTTACTTTAAAATTAGTAATGAACTTTTAATATTTTATTATAAATCTATTCTAAAAAATATTAAGAAAAAAATTTGTATTAAGAATTTTTGGCTTTATAATATATTTTACAAGATTTGAACAAAAATTTATATGTAAAATAGAATTATTTTATCATTTTAAAAAAATAAAAAAATTACAATTTTTTGAATCTATACATAAAATATATTAGTGACCAAGATCGAACTCACATCATCGAAAGGTGCACCAGAATTTGAACCTATGCTTTTTGGGCAAAATAAGGGAAACTAACCACTAAACTAAATTCATAGATATGATTTAATGATCGTAAATTTTACTTAATTAAAAATAAATTAAATAACCTCATTACATAAATTTGGGGCTTAAATAACTCCATACCCCATCAGAAACGTTTTTAAAATAAGGTCTGGGGCTAGGATTTTAGGGTTAGAGATTTTATGAAAGGCAGAGGGAACGAGAGGCGGTGGCCACCTCTGCCGCCGAAGAAAGATATAGAGAGAGGGTCATCACGAAGAGGAAAGAGAAAATGGGAAAACTACTATCATTGGATAGAGCAGCATCATAAGCAAGAGAGAGAGGGGGGTAAAGCCGCCATTGAAAGAGAATGATGCCGCTAGGATTGGGAGGAAAACAAACACTGTCACGACCAAAAAGGGGGTCGAGGTAGTGCCATTATTGGAGATACGGCTTCTGTGGTGGTGATCAGAGAATACTTCCGGTGGAAATGGAAAAAAGACCTGAGGTAAATGGCAGAAAATTTTTTATTATTTTATTATTTTATTATTTTTTATATATATTTTTTAATTTGAGGATGCTTATTTTCTCAAATAACCACATCTTTCTAACTAAAATCCTAATCAAGTAATGTGTTTTTGGTGGGATTCAATAAGCAGTGACCGTGGTGATGATTATGGAGAAAGGGGTGGGTAGAAGAGGAGGAAGAAAAGTCCAAAGAATCTAAGGTTTAAAAAAAATTCTTTGAGTTTTTACTTGGGTCTATTTTGAAATTGCTTGCAAAATTGCCTACAAAAACATTAACATGTATTGTATTGTATTGTATTGAAACTCTGAGGAGAGTGACATGTGAGGGTGTGTTTTCTAACCTTTGATTATGTATTCGTTTTTATTTTGATATGAAGTTTTGCAAATGTTTCTTTTTGTTATAATTGGTACTATGATGAAAAGGGGTGAAAAACTTATTTCACACTGTATATTGTGATATTAAGATCATACTTATGTATAGCATATTATCTTGAGCACATATTAGGAATCACACTCATGAACATATTAGGAATCACATGCATGAGATATATAGATACCTTCAAACAGCATCCAATGGCATCAAATTAGAAAGTGCATATAAATTAGTGAAGAGGAATTGCTTACCTTTTGAAGGTTCAAAGATGGAAGAGATTTAAAAAACCTCAGGCCTGAAACTTCTTTCTATTGCTATATTGTTATTCCCTAAAGTTGATGCTTGTGTATATATGTCTTTTCTTTTACATATTTTCTCCCTCCCTCCTCCTTTTAAAAAAAAATTAAGGCCCCATTTCATATCTAATTATAAAATTTTCTTAGCAGAAGAACCTTTCGTCACTACATTTTTGCACCCATCATTTTGGACATTCTAATTCCTTAAACTGCAATCACCTAAACCTTTACCTTTGTTACACTTGTGTGTTAAAATGCTTTTTTAGTTTTAGATTGTGTTTTTTTTTTCAATTTTGGGCACCTGTGGCCTTTGTTGGTTGCTGCATGTTTAGTTTGCTTGTGCCCTTAATCACTGTGCTTTTTTTTATTTTCTGTTTTTTTAATTTATTCTTGTAAAAAAAAATTTAAGAAAAAAAGAGGTATTCACAAGGTGTTGTACCAATATTTTGTCCAAAGAAGAAATTTCATCTAATCTTAAGGAGAGTTATATGTAAAGCAGCTTAAGTACATTTCTAAACTTTTGTTCAAGGCCTCAAACTTCTTGTTTGATCGAGGATGATAAGCAGTGCTGAATGATAAAGTTATGTCACTCAACTTGAAAAGTTGTTACCAAAATTAGTTAGTGAAAATCTTGTCTCTGTCTAACACGATGGACTTTGGAATACCATGCAATTTCACCATTTTTTTTCATGAATATATCAACTACACATGGGACTTGAATAATTAGCCTTTAAAGGACCAAAATGAATATACTTAGAGAGTCTATCTATTACCATCGGGATCATTGAAAATCCATTAGAAATTGGTAAGCCGGTAATAAAATCTATAGCCAAATCCTCCTAAATTTGGTCTGGAACAGATAATGGTTGCAAATGACCAAATGAAGGGTGTTGGTGGATTTAACTTGCTAACAAACAAGGCATGTTTCAACATAATTTTTAAAATCGTGATGTATTTATTGCCAATGAAACTGAGTTGTAACTCAAGCAAGTTCCTTGTGAAACCTTAATGCTCTCCATGTGAGAAAGAATGAAATTCACTCATTATTTGTTGAGCCAATGTGTGATTAGACTGAATGACTAAACGACCTTTCCAATATAGCATATTGTCATGTTTGATGTAATTTGGGTGCGGTGGAGTATCCAAGTTGCATAATTCACCGATGTCTTATAATTTGGGGTCTCTTGAAATGGAAACATGTATCAAGAGTAGAATTTCCCATTAGGGTTGAAATGGAAACATGTGTCAAGGGTAGAATTTCCCATTAGAGTTGAGACCAAGCTATGAAAAAAGATTGAGACAATGCATTAACAGCAAAATTGTCCTTGCTAGGTTTATATTCAATGGTAAAATCATAGCCAAGTAATTTATGCAACTAGTATTGTTGCTCAGGTGTTTGAATGACTTGGTTAGTTAAACTCTCCATACTCTTTCAATTTGTTCTAATCATAAACCTGTGCTCGAACAAGTAGTGTCTAAATTTAGTAATAGCCGTTATAATGACATTGAATTCGTGTGTATAAGCACATTATTTTTGAAAGTTAATTGACCAAAGTGGGGTATAAAATAATAATATTTTTCCAAATAGGGAATTCTAAAAAATAATTCTCCATAAGATGTAATAACAGTGTCTATAACACATAAATTAATGTGTTATATGTGTGAGGCATTTCAATATGTGTCACACACGAAAGTATTACGTATTTATTTATGCGTATAAGGGTAATGTTCGAGGCATCATCTTTGGTGGAAATGTAGCACCCTGTTACATATTTAGTTATGCGTCTCAGGTTAGTTGGGGATGTTGCACATTCATGAGCCGCATATTGGAATGTGTAATACTTTCATGTAACACATTGAAATATGCCTCACACATATAACGTATTATTTTATGCATAGCACTGTGACTACACTTTGTGAGAATTATTTTTTAAAATACCTCATTTGAGAAAATATTATTATTTTATATACTTCTTTGATCAATTAACTATATTTGGAGGTGAGGTGTCAATTTTTTTTAGAAGAAATAATTGGATGGTTATGCTAATTAAGAACAACCCTATACCATTCCTAGAGATGTTTGTTTTTAGTACAAAGGGCTTCAAAAATTTTGGTAAAGCAAGTACAGGTGCCCATGTCAAGGCCATTTTTAGCTCTTGGAAGGCTGTTGTATCAGAATCATCCCAAACAAACTTTTCCTTCTCCAATCTTCAATCGATTGGTAAGTGGAGCGTCTATTATTGCATTCCTTGGATGAAACATCTATAATACCCTGTTAGGCCCAAAAATTCTCTTAATTGTTTAAGATTACGTATAAAAGGCCAATCTAGCATTGCTTGAACCTACCCCATTACTTATAATGGTATGACCCAAATAATCAACCTGAGTGAGCTCAAACGAGCACTTGCAAACTTTGGCAAGTATTTTATGTGAAGGTGCAAGACCTTCTATAAATGGTGCATATGAGACTACCATGATGGACTATATACTAAGATATCATCAACAAAAAAAAAATACCAAAACAGATTTTTTTGCAGGCCTTGGAAAACATTATTCATGAGACTTTGAAAATTTGTTAGAGCATTGGTTAGCCCAAAATTACTACCCATTCGTAATGACCTTAATGCATTTGAAATGTTGTTTTGTACTTGTCTTCTTTGTTGACTAATATCTTATCCAAATTTAAAATCCAATTTAGAATAATACTGGGTATCAAACAATTCATCAATCAACTCATCCACAGTGAGAATGGGTAAGTTATCCTTAAATGTAATAGCATTTCTTAGATGAGTTGACATTTCAGTTCCAATCTATTTTTTTTTCTGTTTATGAAGTCAAACTTAGTTGCTTAAAGTTAGTTATTAATGACTTAGTGGTAGTTTTATTTTGCATTTAGTTTTAACCACTTTTGAGAGTAACACTTTGTGGTTTAGTGACAGCTTTGTTTTGTATTCAATTTTAATCGCTTTGAGAGTGGCACTTAGATAGGAAAAGTTCATTATTTTCCTCTATTTAAACGATGATTTTTCAATAATTAATAACACAATTTAATTTTAAATCATACTCCATTTTTCTATCCCTTGAGTTAAACTTTTTTCAACTTGTCTATTTTTTAATAGTGGTATCACAACCATAGTTGATATCACGGGATCAAAATTTTCCTTCCTTTTCAACCCACAAACCAATGGCTCACAACAACCTTCCTTTAAATTCACCCTTTACCTTCACTGGTGAAAATTATCACATTTGGTCAACGAAGATGAAAGATTTTCTAAAATCCTTATGACCTTCGGAAAACAGTGCTTGAAGATAGCCTATTATCTTCCCAACCAACAAATCATACCTTGGCTCAGATAAAATCTCATAGTGAAGAAAAAACAAAGAAATTCAAGGTCAAGTCCTTTATACAAAATTCTGCGACAGATTGTGTGTTTTATATGATTATGGCCTGTAAAACAGTAAAGGAAGCTAGGACAAATTGAAAGAAGAATATGAATGCAACGATAAAACACGTCGAATGCAAGTGCTAAACTTGAAACATGAATTTGAATCTTTGCATATGCATGAGGATGAAACAATTGGTAAGTATGTTGATCGAATCTCCTTAATTATTAATAATATTAAACTACTTGGTGAAAAATTTGCAGATAAAAGAATTATGGAGAAAGTTCTGGTAACTCTTCCAAAGAGGTTTGAATCCAAAATTTTCTCTCTTGAAGAATCTGAAGACCTTAGCAAAATTTCATTAGGTGAACTAATGAGTGCTCTACAAGCACAAGAGCAAAGAAGGACCTTGAGAGGGAGTAGGTTCACTGAAGGAGCTTTTTCTGTTCAAAAGCAACATTTTGATAAAGGAAAATAACAGCTTAACCAGAAGAATAATGGTAAGCATGATGGTGGAAGTAGTAATGATTTAAAATAGAGGTCGTTTCATCCTTGCAAGTATTGTAAAAAGACAACGCATATGGAGAAATACTATTGGTGGAGGCCTAATGCTTTATGTGGAAAATGCAAACGATTAGGGCACGTAACCAAGGTTTGCAAATCTAAAAACAAATTCTCAAAACTTTTACAAGGACAACTAGCAGAAGCAACTAATGCACAAGAGGAGCAACTTTTTCCAGTTTCTTGCTTCTCAACAAATGACTTGTCTGATGCTTGCCTTCTTGATAGTGGTTGCACACACCACCTGTATAATGATGTTGAGATGTTCAGTTTCCTTGATGGTACTTAAAAGTCTAGAGTAAAGGTGGGAAATAGAGAGTTTTTAAAAGTCAAAAGTAGAGGATCAGTGACTATTTCAACAATCTCGGATATTAAAACTATTCTTGATGTTCTATACTTACCTCATAATAGCCAAAATATGTTGAGTGTTGGACATATGCTCGAAAAAAATTACTCAATGCATTTTAAGGATCGCAAGTGTACTATTTTTGGTTCCTCTGGTGTAGAATTATTCTACATTGAGATAAACAAAAGAATTTTTACAATAGATTTGAGGAAAGTAGCTTAACAGACCTATCTCAGTGCTTCAGAGATGACTTCAAATCTGTGGCACAAAAGGCTCGATTATCTCAATCATAACAGCATGACAAAAATGAACAAAACTACCATTTCATACGATGCTCAAGTTTGTGGGACTTGTCAGCAAGATAAGTAATCAAAACTACCTTTTCAAGCAAATCAAACATGGAGAGTTAAGCAGAAACTTCATCTTATCCACATTGACGTGTGTAGTCCAATGAAAACTGAATCCGTAAATGGTAACAAGTATTTTCTCCTCTTCATTGATGATTACACTAGAATGCGTTGGGTTTATTTCATTAAACTCAAGTGAAGTCTTTAATATTTTTAAACAATTTAAAGCTTTAATGGAAAATCAATGTAATTAAAAATTAAAGCTTTAAGGTCTGATAATGGTGGAGAATATACCTCTACTCAATTTGTAGAATTTTGTAATAGTGTAGGCATCGAACATCAACTAATCTTACCATACATACCACAACAAAATGGTGTATCTGAAAGGAAGAACCGAATAATAATGGAGATGGCTATATGTCTTTTGATTAAAAAACCGATGTCAAATTTTTTTGGACAAAAACAGTGAATACCTTTGTTTATTTGCTGAATAAGCTACCCAAAAAGGCCTTAAAGGATAAGAATTCATATGAAGCCTAGAGTGATAGCAAACCTTCACCATCTCAGAATCTTTGAGTGTATATGTTATTACCAAGTGTCAGAACATAAAAGAAGTAAGTTGGACAATAAGGCTCACAAAGACATTTTCATGGGCTATAGTTCATCAACTAAATACTACAAAATTTTTTATTTAAAAACACAAAATAATTTTGAGCAAAGAAGTAAAATTTAATGAGGAAACTGTTTGGGATCGGCAAAATCAAAGGAATGCTCATTTTGAATTATTTCCAAATAAGCAACCTCAACTTTCAATAAATGAGCTAGTGGATGACCTACCAATGAGGGACACAAGAACTTTGAAAGATGTTTATCAAAGATGTAGCTTGGTAATCTTAGAACCAACATGTTATGTTGAAGCACAAGACTCTGAAGCTTGGAGGAGAGCTATGCAAGATAAATTAGACATGATTAACCAAAATGGAACTTGGCAACTTGTTGATAAGCCTACAAATTTTAAAGTGATAGGTGTAAAATAAGTTTTTAAAACAAAATTAACCCCGATGGATCAATTTGCAAACACAAAGCTAGGCTGGTAGTGAAAGGTTATGCGCAACAATATGGTATAAACTACTAAGAAACATTTGCGCCAGTAGTAAGGTATGACATAATCAAGCTTCTTCTTGCCTCTGTAGCTCACAATTCATGGCAGACTCATCAACTTAACGTCAAATTAGCTTTCCTAAATGTGTTGCTTACTGAAGAGATCCATGTAGAGCAGCTGGATGGTTTCCCAACTCCTAATAAAGAAGATCAAGTTTATCTTTTAAAGAAGGCCATGTATGGACTAAAACAAGCCTCGAGAGCATGGTATGAAAGAATAAACAATCATCTCATTCATCTTGGTTTTGACTGAAGCCAAAGTGAAGTCACTGGTGGTGAATCTTTAATTGTTTCAATTTATATAGATGGCATCCTTGTGATAGGAAGTAAAATTAAACTAATCCAGAAGTTCAAGGATGAAGTGGAGAAAGTCTTTGAAATGACTAATCTTGGAGTCATAAAGTACTTCCTTGACATGGAAATAATGTAGTCCAATGATGGCATCTTTATATGTCAAAAGAAATACATTTATAATATCTTAGATAGGTTCCAAATGCAAGACTGCAAATTTTTGAGCACTCCAATTACCACTGGTTTCAAGCTTAGCAAAGATGAGAATTCTGAAAAAGTATATGAAAGTATGTATAGAAGCATGGTTGGCAGTCTCTTATATCTCACTGCAAGCGGGCCTAACATTCTATTTGTTGTAAGTTTTCTCTCTAGGTTTATGCATTCACCTAGAGAAACACACTTTGCGGCTGCTAAAAGAGTGTTAAGATATATTAAAGGAATCAGCATACTTAGAATTTTCTTTGTAAAATCTACAGAAAAAAACCATGAAACTAGTGGGCTACTCTGATAGTGATTGGGGAGGCTGCATTGATGATTTCAAAAGCACTTTCGGATACTTGTTTTCCTTGGGAACACGTTTTTTCAGTTGGAGCTCTAAAAAATAGGAAACGACAGCTCAATTAACTGCAGAAGCTGAGTATATCGCCGTTGCCTCTACTATGAATCATGCAATATGGCTAAGGAAGATGTTAAAGGACTTGGGGCATGAACAAACAAAAGCTACCAGGATAATGTATGATAACATTTCAGCTAATTCAATCTCAAGAAATCCAGTGTTCGTGGACGAACCAAACACATCAAGATCAACTTTCATTTTATTAGAGAAATTCAACAATCTAATGAAGTGTTGTTTGTCCATGGCTCATCTGTGAACCAGCTAACTAACATTTTTACCAAGTCAATACCAAAGGAAAAATTTGAAGATTTGAAACAAAGAATTGGTGTTTGTCACATAAATGCATATGAGGAATGTTAGATAAGTTGGCATTTCAGTTTCAATCCATTTTTTTTTTATTTTTTGAAATCAAACTTAGTTGCTTAAAGTTAGCTATTAGTGGTGTTCCTGTGCATTGGGGTCTGGTGGTTCAAATTCTGGCTTATCCTCCTCATCATCATCCATGAGCAGTAATAAATATTGTCTCTTTAGAATTATAGGTTGGGAAGAATATTTTATCGTAAGTATAGCAGAGATCTTTTTCTCTATAGAGTTGCATTTCTGAAGGGAATATATTTTTTAACGTTAGGAGGTTTGGTAAATTGTAGGTTTGGTGTAGGTAGCGGGGGAAGGTTGGTGGTCTTATCGGTTTGGAAAATGTTTAGGGTAGTGTTTGGGTATGGGTGTTTGTGTTAATGGCTAGGATAGGAAGGTTTCTGTTTAACAGCATATTTTTCTTCATATAATTTGGCCAATGCAATTATGTTCATCATGGAAGTTGAATTTTAAATTATCACATCTCTGCAAATATCAGTGTTTAGACCAATAATAAAACAATTCACCAAGGATTGAGATCTTTATACTTTTATTTACAAGTATGATAAAAATAGATAAAATAAAAGAAAAAATTGAAAGGTATGAAAAAATTTAGAATTTAGGATTTAGGAAATATAACACTCCAACATTATTGTTTTTATATTTTGAATAAAATTTAAATTTCAATATATAAGTTTAATATTTTTAATTAAAATTAAAATTTTATTTTGATTATTAATATAATTGAATATTAACATTGAAAATTAATAAAATATTAATTTTAATTAAAATAACATAAAAAGAATTATGATACTTCATTTAAATTTTATTTTTATATTTTTTTCAATCCAACATGAGATCGTTTATTTATTCAAGAATTTAGTTCATTGAAACAAGATTAAAGATAAAAAAATAAGTTAAGTCAAATTAATATTTAAGTGTTCAAGTTTGTTTTATTTAAAAATTTTGAAATATAAATCTATTAATTATCATAGTTTTTTTTTTCAAAATTTCTAACAGTTTAAAATTTACAAAACAAAAATATTAATTAATAAGCCTAATATATATATATATATATATATATATATATAAAATATAATATATAAAAGACTTACAAGTTTAAATTTTTTTATAAAAATTATTTTAGTAACATCTTTTAAATTATGGAATGTAACAAATCAGTTTTTACTAATGTCTCTTGTAAAAAAAATAATCAAAATTTTTTTATAAACAATAAATATGATATATTATTCTAAATATAAATAATATTATAATTTATATCATATACATAACAAAATATAATATAGAAAATAAAAATATACAAAATTTTTAATAATATTTATCATCAACATAAAATAAAATAAAAATTAATAATCTTGTGATCTCTTAAATAGACATATCAACTTTTTAAGTTGATTTTATAAAATTGTTTATCTAATTTTAAAATATAAAAAATAATTATTAAAATAAAAGATATATTATATGATATATTACATATAATATACCATTCATACATAAAATTTTTTTGTTAAATGAAGATATATCACTTGAAACTTAATATTAAAAATGTAAAAAATAAAATTATAAAATCATAAAAATAAATAAAAACGATAGTAGTGAAAATTTTTATTTTAAGTATATAAAAATTTTAAATAAAAAATTGTTTAAATTTTTTATTTAAAATTAAAATTTTAATTTTTAATAAATTATATAAAAATATTAATATTATATATGAAAATAAATACAATAAATATATAATAAATAATATATAAAAATTAATAAACTTTTTAATAGATTAAATATTATTTATTATAAATTTAAATTTATTTATTTATTAAATAAATCAAATTATATTTTAAATAATTTATATTGTAAACTTACGTGAGATACTTTAACTAATTTACAAACATTAAATTTATATAAAATACTTTAACTAATTTCTATTGAATAAATTATTTTTTTTATTTTTTATTTTATTAAGATATTTTATTTTATTTTTAATTTAAAAAAGTTATTTTTTATTTTATTATTTATATTTTATATTAATTAATTTTTATGATTAATTTTAATAAATAAAATATATTAAATATTATTATGTTAGTTCAAATATATCTTAAAGATGAATCAAAAAATATAAAAAAATTATAATAATAAAAATAAAATTTTTAAAAATTTATTTACTGTAAAAATGGGATAAAAATTATAATAATAAAGATAAAACTTTTAAAGATTTATTTATCGTTATCATAAAAATAAGATGAAAATTATAAAAATAAAATAAAAATGATAATAAATATAGTAAAATAAATAAAAAAAGAAATTTTTAATATATTATACAATATTATTTAAACGTATTTGAATATTCAACTTAACATTTAACAACAGAAATTAATATATTATTTATAAAAATTAATTTAAAAATTATTATAAAATAAAAAATTAACTATCTAATTTTTAAACCATAAATAAAAATAAAATACAATAATAAATTAAAGAATAAAAATAACAATTTTTTAATTTTTACTTCTAAATAAAACAAAAATAATCTAACTTCTTTAAATCATAAAAATAAAACACTTTAATAAAATAAAAATCAAAATAACAATTCATTCAATTTTCATTTCTAAACTAGATAATAACAACATGATTACTAAGCTGAACAGAAGAATGTCCTGATCAAACACTGTCGAGAAATATTATACAATATCCACCATTAAATCAATAACATTCCATGATAGGTAGAGGGTATAAAAGCATTAAATACGCTATATTAAATATTTTAAATTTAAATAATAAGTATTGAATAGTTTTAATAGGTTTAATATAATAAATGTTTTTATTAAAATTTTTATTTTAAATTTTTCATCAGGTATCTTTGAATACAGAATAAACATACTTTTAATTATTTAAAAAATTAATTCAAATGTGTTGCTAATATTAACATTTTATTTTTAATTATTTTAAAAAATTAATTAAAATATACTAATAATATTAAAAAATTTCAATGCCATTTTAATTATAGATCACGAATTACTATATCATTAAAAATTGTTAACTTTATAATAATTATTTAACAACTATATCTTGATTTTTATGTAGTTGTCAGTATAAAATGTTTTAAATTAATAGTTTATCAAAATTAAAATTAAAAAATAAATACTAAATAATTTTGTATTTTTAATATAATAAATACTTTTTAAATTTAAAGACGTTCTTATTTTTGTCTCTTTAACAAAGTACTTTTGAAACACTTATAAGCATTTGTATAAAAAAAATATTGGATAATTGTGTATGACAACCAATTTTACTGAAATTAGTTTAAGAAATTAATTTTCATATAAGTCAATGTAAAAAATTTTACGTTGTAAAAGCTAAAAAGTGAAATTTCTGGTACAGTTCAATTCTTAGAGAAGAAACTATACAACATAATATGTAAATTACTAAAATTGTCGAACCTTCTTTATGGTATACAGGGTATGCTGGATGTTCGACAAAAATTAGAAACAAAATTTTTGGTAGTTCTTCTCGTAAATTATTAACATAGAAACTTCACCAATGAAGCACCTTAATGACAACCCAGGTCCCAGGATATACAGGATTGGAGTTGGAGGCATGAAATTACAAACAGTGTTTATTAAAATGGATATTAAAACCAAAAAACAGTTCTAACCATTAGACACGTCCGGGCACAAATGCAACCTCCAATGCTATACCATTGCAGGGCAAAGCCAATGAAGTGTATTCAAGCACTCAATGTCGCTCCAGTGTTCTTTCTGCACTCTGCTAGCATGTCCATGTAAAGCTGGCACTTGCTAATGTCATTCCCGTAACTGTTCAGACACTGCAAGCAATTGAATAACATCACCTTAAGTAATATTCTCTTAGGAAACACGTAAACTACCAAATATGAACATACAACACAATACGTAAAAACAAAATTTTGCTGAAATTAGTTTTATATAGGAGTGCCCCATGTGAGAATTTACTCCTATATTGGCCAGGTATGAGGTGTGAGACATGAAACTCCCCTTTTAAAGTAAAGGCTCTCCCCATATCGTTCGATAGCCCAGCTTTAACAAGAGGGTTGTCCTCAAGCATCAGCGGGGCATTATATAACTGAAACTGACAGCTATCACGCAGGGAATTACTACTTGGAAAATTGTTTCTAATCAGCCACATTATTTATGGGATTACTCTGTTATTGCTGTTAAAACCTCTAATGATACATAAATTCAACTAGAAACTCGAGCATAATTCTACATAATGATATGTTCAATCTAATTTTCAAGAAATAAAATATTTATAGCTTAATACTCATCCCAAGATAATAATAATATGCTATCATCACAGCAATTTCAAAGAAAATTGCAATAAAGTATATCTCGATAGTAGATTATTATATTACATGAGATAACAGAAGTGGGAAGAGTAAAGAAACTATTTACAGATACAAATTCACAATTTAATAAGAAAACTAATACACATTGTAGAATGTTAAAGAGAAAAATTTGCATATGTCACCACATTAATCCTTCAAAACTTTTGGTTACTAAATTAGCTCCTTAAAGATTCTTTTTGTTACCACTTCAGTCCTCCATAAAAAGATGAATATAGTAATATTTTAGATCATTGAAGGGCTAATTTTGTAGAAGATTATATCTTTGAGTGACTTGCTGACAAAACATTCAAAGAACTAATATGGTGACAATTTAAATCTTTTAAGGGACTAATTTGATGGGCAAAGTGTTTTAAGCATTCATGGTGATGCATGTAACTTTATAAAGATTTACTCAAAAATTAATATCCACTTTCACCCTTCTTAAGCAAACTAAATATCATATCAACATTTCTCGAGAGTTAGTTAGTCCGTAATAGTAAACAAAAAATGGAAAGATAAATTCTCCTCCCACATCTGTTCAAACAGCTACATCTTACAGGGTTTGTGACTGATATTACACCATATATGAGCGAAAGGGGGATAATTTTTGCATATATTGGTTCAACTTCTATACTGAATTACTGGCAA
Source organism: Canavalia gladiata (assembly GCA_037954105.1). NCBI lineage: Eukaryota > Viridiplantae > Streptophyta > Magnoliopsida > Fabales > Fabaceae > Canavalia > Canavalia gladiata. Next base: position 5,316,030 of record CM075662.1, read on the forward strand.
ATCTAGCATCTACCAGAAACAGAATTTGAGAATCATGATAAAGAGGAAAGGGGGATAATTTTCAACAGAATAGAACAGAAGTGGAGAAAATAACAACATACATCTTGGAACGACTTTGCCTGAACATTGCATGCATCACCATGAAGACTATTAGTAGTAGGTGCAGGGGCAGCAGCAGGAGCCCCGGTAACTGCTGTTTCATGATGAATAGTTCGGGGACCTAATACGGAATCCACAACCCTGTGTGCCATAGCAGTACCAGTCCCAAAAGCCATTCCTACAAAATAAAAAGAAAAAAATAATCCAATTCAGTACCGAATAAGTATATGAAAATTTACAGTGCTAGGTTTTATACCATAGCAGATGGAACAGTCAGGTTCCTTGACATACCTTCACCAATAACCCCCATCAAGGATCCACCACTGCCACTCTGAGAAGGAACTGGAGGTGGAGCATGGTTAACTGCATCAAGACATCAATGAAAGGTAAATCAGCAGAATAATTTAAATCCACAGTTTCTTGTTGAAACTTAAAAGACAAAATGAATAACTACATATGCTTTCAAAAGACACACTCTACATTTCTAAAGCTGAAGAAAAGTTTGGCCTATTCTCGTTTCATATTCATTCATACCTGGCCGCGGAGCAGGACGTGCTGGTGCTGCACGAGTAGATCTTCCTGCAGACATAAGCAACAACTCAACATGGTTGACAAGACTAGAAAAAAGACATTGTCGTGCAAAACCCATGTTCTATTAACAAATCACATTGTTCATCCGGTACAATCTCTCATCTCTCTTAGATATTCCTAACACACTTAACAGTCAACAAATTCACTCAAACGGTAATGGCATCCCTTTCCTCTCCACGCAACACCAGGTGCCCAACTCAGCATGCATTCTCTCTGTGTGGCCAGCAAACACAATGCTTTTCATAGACCTAAACCATCTTATGAATATTAATAACATTCTTCAATTGTGATCCTATATGGCTATATTATGCCAACAACACAACTAAACATTCCATGATTTAACATAAGTATAACCACCTGAATTACTTTATACTCAACACAGAATCCTTACAAAAGAAGTGATTGATTAAGTAGAAAATCACATCCAAAAAACCCTAACAATTCGTCATCACACGGGAGAGGTGAGACTAAATTACCTTAAAAACATGAGAAAAAAGAAGAAAAAAAAAACACTACAATTCATGGGCAAAAGTATTCAAGCGAACAACTCAGAGGCTTATTAATGTACATAAAAATAAAAACTACGAGAAAATTGAAGATTAATATATAGAAAATGGAAAAACAGAAAAAAAAAGAAAAAGGAAGAGATGGAGAGGTTCATCACCGGAGCTACGGCGAGGCATTTTTCAGGCGAAGAAGAGAAACAATATGGTGTGATGCTGTTCTAGAATTTGAATATTCAATGGCTGACAACCCATGCCTAACGATATATTTATAGCTGCCATGGTTTGAGTCGGTTACGGTTGATGCGTGACGTGGCGGTTTTGGCGATTGGTCTCTGTTTCTGGCTTTTTGACGTATTCACGGGGTGCTGAGTATGACAAGACTAGCTATTATTTCTTGCGGGAGAAGAAAAAGTTGTTTAAAACTTTGATAGCAAAACATTGCATTGAAACAATTTTTTAATTTGCAGTGTGAGAAACTCAAGAAAGTTTAAACAAACAAGTTAGCTATACAAGCTTTGTTGGGAAAAAAAATGTAGCTTATTTTTTCCGTGTTTTGACCCTATTCGGTATAATAAATAACTGCATAGAATCTATTTATAATACCTTCTCTTTGACATTTATATGTTTGGAGAAATGATTCTAATATTTTAAGAATTTTTAAAATTTAAATATTTGTATTTTAATAATATTTTATTTAAATAAAAAATTTAAATTTGAATAAAAATTTAATTTTTATATTTTAAATTTTTTATTTGGATAGAGAATTTTATCTTTTTTAAATTTTAATTTTTTTTAAATTAAATAATTTAACTTTTATTATATATAAAAGTTTATTTTTGAATAATATTTAAAATATAAAAATAATATTAATAAATAAAAAATATTAAAAATATTTTACTAATATTATTAATAATTACGTTGATTTATATATATTTTTTTAAATATTTTATATTTTTATTTTATTTTAACAAGTGTTAAAATAGGAATTTTACGAAAAGTTTTTATAAAATAAATAATTTCAAATTAACTGTTTGATATATATACGAAGAATTCGATATCAGTAATATCTCTTTTATGTTAATTTAAATTTATTGTTTAGATAAAATAATTTAATTTAATTAAAATAATATTAATAAATAAAAAATATTTAAAATATTTTTTTAATATTAATATTTATGATGATTTAAATATAAAATTTTAAATGCATTAAAATTGTTTTTAAAAGATGGAAGAAGATTAAAAAAAATGAAAAGAATGTTAATAGGTGAAAAAATTCAATGAAAAATTCGTTTATCAAAATCGTAAGTTTAAAAATTGATATGAGAATGGAAACCCTAAACTTAATAATTGAAAATTCTAAACTTAAAACCCGATATAAAAATATAAACAAGTGTGAACTCAAAAATATAAAATAATATAATAGATCTGAGATGAAATTTAAAATTCTTTTTATTTTAATAGAACTTTAAATTCTTTTATTTTACGTTATTAAAATTTTTTTATAATTTTAAATGCTTTATTGAATATCTAAATAAATTATTTTGAAATTTAAATTTTTAAAAAATTACATTTTTCTTTCAAAATTATTTTTCCAAATAGAAAATTAAATTTTAGGTCTATAAATTAAAAATATAATCAATATTTTAAATTTTATAAAAGTTATTATATAACTTTTTAATATATTTTTTATCTATCATATTATTAAATTATTTTAAAAGATGTACACTAATAATTATTAAAGATATAATTAAAAATATTTAATATTCTTTTGATATTATAAAACAATAATTAAAATGAAATAAAAAATAATACTAAAACGTCAAACAAAAGGTTTATTTAACATGATAGGTGAAGCACAAATTGTGATGTTGACATTTTAATAGGTGAAGCACCAAATGTTGTGTTAACATTTTAGATATTTAATTAATATACATTTTTCCATTTTTCTTTATATGGTAAATTTTGATTTAACATTTTACTTTCTTTTTAAGAGTCTAACCACACTTTTTTTAATAAATCTTTTCATACATTTTAACTTTTATTGCCTATTACGATTCTTTTATTATTATGTTTTCATTGTCTATTACGATTCTTTTATTATTATGTTTTAATTACTTAGCTGAATGAATGTGGATGATTTCTTTCCCCTAAATAATATATATCAACTATTTGACAATCAAGTCATTTCATATCTATTTTTCTAGTCGGAAAAAACAAAAGCATGATTTATTAGAATTGATGAGATTATTATGTGCATCGTTACTTTTAGTAAAATAACTAAATATATTTGTTTGTTAAGTATTTAAAATTTTTTAATATATATATATATATATAATTTAAAATTCGTTAATATTAAATTTTAAATTTTAATATTTATATTAATTTAATAATTTTATATAAAATATAAAATTTATCAATCTAACCTTTAATTTAAAATTTATTATCAAGTAAATTATATATATAAAATATCATATAAAATAAAAATTGATAAATATTTTATTTTATAATTTTATTTTAACGATTTATATTATATATATATATATATCAATAGTTGTATAATAACATACGTATATATTTTTAAATTATTTAAAATTTAATATATAAAATTATAAAGATATTGTAACATAATTTAATAATTAAATTAATAAATTTTATATTTTATATAAAATTTATTAATATAAATTTTAAAATTTAACATAAATATCAATAAATCTAACTATATATATATATATAAGATATTATTTTAATAGATAAAAATACTTTAATTAATCATAATTTTTCATAAAATTTTTATACTAACTGTTAACTAGGAATGAAAATAAGCTGAGTTAACTAGAAATGAAAGTAAGATGAGTCAAGTTAGACTTTGAGTACTAAGTTTGACTGTTTAAAAATTTTGAGGTGTGAGACCGGCTATATGTTAAAGGTTTTTTTTTTTTTTCTGTCAATGTCTGACCTGATTTAAAGCCTACAAAGCCTATAAGTCTACGTAACAGAAAAATTCAATTAATATTATGTAAATAAAATATAAAATAAATATTATACAAAAATAATATATTAAAATAAATATAAATATAATATATATATATATATAGATAAACCTCTGAATAGGTTAAATAGGTTTTTTTATAACCTTAGGCCTGACTTGTTTATCTAAAAAGACTTTTTAACGAACCTATTTATTTATTAAACGAGCTGAGTCAAGATAGGTTTTAAACGAGTTAAGTCGTATGCCTCTATCACACAGACGACCTTGTTCACTTTCATCTCTATTGCTAACATAAATTTTTAACTTTTAAGTATTCATTATTTGTTGTGTCCATTTTCTCTTTTATCCACCTTTTACGTTATTTTTTGGAATTAAAAATCAAATGATTTTAATGGTAAAATGTGTAACAAAGTTCAATACAACCGCTAGACATCCTATCCTAAACAAAGTTCAATACAACAGCCACATTTTCTCTTCTTTTTTTTTTTTACAAGTGAGCTTTGGAAAGCCAATTTCACATTTAAATCAAATAATTTTATTCTTCTACCCATCACTTTCGTTGTTTCTATTTTTAAATGAGTTATGCAGATGTCATTTTAAGACATAATAAATTGAAATTGTCTTTGCCGTGTGGCTGTTTTTACTTAGTTTGCATGTTTTTATTTTCTTTCTTTTATTATCAAATCATGCATTCTATTTTATCTTTAAGTATTTATTATTGTGATTATTTAATATTTAATTAATCTTAAAAACCTCTATTCTTCGCTTGTAAATGTGACATATTACTCCTTAAAAATCTTTTACAGCTACGTAAATAATATAATCACAGATATTTTTTTCTCTTAATCTTTTATTTTCAATAATGAAAATCAAATTCATTTCTCTATAATAAGATTCTTCGTATTTTCTCACATCCATCAAAATTTCTTTCCATTTTATTGTACTTGATATTTTTTAACATTTTATTTTCTATGAGCATTCAAACCAGGATTCTATTTTGTTAAAATTGTATTTGGTTATTTTGTTTTTTTCATCGGTTATCATTTAGCTACATTAATTTTTTTAGTTAGAATAATATCCATTTAAGCTTTTTTTCTTAAACTAATTCTACATTATTTTTATTTTTACTACATCTAAATATCTTTTCAAATTTCAAGGAGTATCTTAATAATAAAAAATCATAATAAAAGAGATATTTATATCATGTGTTTTTTACTGTTTCATTTTTCAAGCTGTGATTAAACCTTTTCTTTTGAAAAAAAAAAAATGCGCGGGTCAGTGTCTAGTTATTACCCTTAAGTTGGCTACGAAGTGTAATTACATGAATAACGTACTCTAAACAGGATATACTAAATTTTCAGGGAAGTATTTCTCCCTCTCACATTCCACGTCTAAAGGTAGAAAAATCATTTACTAAAAAATACACTAACAAGAAAATAAATACTTTTGATGTTTTAAATTTACCAAAAACATTCCAAGTTCCACATTTTCTATCGAAGTATTATTTCACATTGTTTACGAAAAGATTCTTTTAAAGTATGTTTATTTTTAAAGTGAACAAGAACATAAATAATTAATTTTATTTAAATAATATTGTGATCTTAATCCATAAATATTTTAAAAAAACATTTTTTTTATTTAAGTAACAAACTTATCTTATTGAAGTTTTCCATCAAAAAATTAGGTGCATATCATATAACTTTGCTAAAAAAATAATAAACTCACTTATTAGATTAGAACTTCATTGAGTATCTCTTGTCCGGGTGGGTTAATTATTCCATCCAATTCTTAGAATGAATAACATACTTCCTTTTAATGCTCTTAATTTAGCAACGTAGGGAAAGTGCACAAGCACAAGAGAATAAAATTTTTGTTCCCTAAAAATTCATCACAAGAGATACAGTAATAAAATGTTATCTACACTTTCTAAGAGGTTCCCTTGTTATAAAAAATTCATATACGTTCAACTTAAAAAGTAAAATTCATCAAATAGGAGTTGATATCTATGTCATTATTACTATGTAAAATTCATATACATTCCACAAAATAAAGTGATTCATCAAATAGAAGTTGATACCTATGTCATTTAGTAAGACTCACAAAATTTATTCAATAATTCAGTGTTTGAAATAATGTGATTTCGTATTACATTTTTTTGGATGTACCTGGGATTGCGTATTAGACACATTTTTCCTCTGATAAATCCTAAATACCAGTTCAGAATGTATGTTAACAAGCGAGGCGCAAACCAACCAGCAGTACTAATCAAGATTTATCGTACTATTTTCACGGGTTTAAAACTACAGAAATACAATAAATGCCAAAATAGAATCGACAGAGCGATGAACAACTCTTTAAAACAACTGCAATAACAATCACATCTCCGTAGATTTTATCAGAAATTGAAATTTCAATAGTGCTTGCAAATACACATAGCCAATGTCCTGCTATTCTACCGAAAAAACTCTGGAAAAGCAATTCAACCCAAAAAATATATATATCAAACTATATAATTGATAAAAATATATATAATATATATATCTGACTAGCCACCAAAAAAAAAAGCGTAAGATCATATACATGAACATAGAAAGCCGATTCTGAAAAATGTGAAAGATCACCTGCTCCTATTATTCTTTCTCTGGAGCCTTCTGAACAATGCCAATGCTATATGAGAACAAAAAGTGAACTTATGCAAAGAAAGCAGTAGCCAAAATTCATGACCATTTTAGTTAGATAACAGTAATTTCACGCAGTTCAGATCCGGGAGGCAGAAATCCAAATCCCGAAACTTGCAGTGTAATCAAATGAATAAAATGCCTGGAGTTAAACTACTTGGACCAACGAGCTCATTCAGCCCTAGGTCATGAGTCAATGGTGGGATAAAAACCTGACATGAATGGCCTTCCACTTCCATTGGAATCTGCATTAGCATGCAATGGAGATTGAAGCTCCCCAGAGTGGGAAGATCTTTTTGACTTAGTGTACTTGGGAGAAGCTGCATAATAGTCTCCAGAATTACTTGAAGAGTACATAGATGATGTTGGTAATCCATGGATTTTAGGCAAACCAGTTGTTTCAGGCAAACTGTATCCTCTTTCAACTGTTTCAGCTTCCAGAGGCAGTTCCTCCAAGTCCTACCAAGACAAAAGACATTTATCAGATATTGGCTTATGGCTATACTTTGTTAGTTGTTACCAGTGTTGTTAAGCAGAAAACCCAGATAAAATAAATGAATCTTTGGACCATATACATCTGGAAGTAATAAGAAGAAAATTGACTTGGCTCCGATGACAAGTTAAAAGCATGCATGTAGAAAAGAAGAGCCACATCATGTTGCAACTTACAACCCTTTGCATTGCAATTGACTTACAGATCACACAATAAAATTCGGAGTCTCATACAGACAAATGGGTGCATACAGCATGTGAGACCCAAACCTTGTCAAGAGTCACCAACTGGAATCAAGAACTAGATTTATCTTTAGAGCAAGGCTTTATTGTAAGTGAGGAACAAATCTTGATGATAAGACATAAAATGATTAAGATTAAACAGTGTCACATAACTTTTAATCTTGTCTGTTCATGTATAGTTTAATAATTAAGATTTGTTACCTCTTACAATAACCTATTCTGCTAACTAGATGAGCAACAAAGATCAGGAACACCACCATGACAAAGCAACCAATTTTAATAAAGGAGAACCAAACATTCCATGCCATGTAAAATAACAGAAATTTGGTAAGACATTGCCCATAGAAGTATTAGGACTGCCAACCTTAAAAGCCTGCTGATAAGCTCGGAGAAGTTCCCGACAGCGCTTTCTTTTCATAGCTACCTCATCAGGTTCTTGCAACATCTCTTCAAACAGGTTGTCTCTGGTTCAAATTTAACATGCAAAGTACAATCAGCAAGGAACATCAAAGATTATTTTATATATACACAAGAATGAATTAGCAGGCCATAGTCACTATCACCTGTATAGTTTTTTAATGAAGACGTTGTGTAGCTCTCTCTTGGTGTTGTTTACCTGATATGATTTAATAAAAGACAGGCATAAAGATTTATTGAAAGTATGAAATTCAAGTATTCTCAACGACTCCAAAATAATAGCAGAGTATATGATCAAATATTATGAATGTTAGCAAAAGAACTACATCCCTCCCCCCCCCCCCCTCTACAAAAAAAAAACGGTCAACTGCCGAGTTCATATACTTCCACCCATAAATGAGAAAAATTAGAACTCATATTGCTTGCGACTATGTAAAAGAATAAAGCTGCCTACTAACTATAAGGAGACAGAAAGAACTACAGGATTTGAACATATTGACCATTTTCCATAGGAGAAACAACATGCACCAGATCCAGAAGACATTGTCACTTTGTCAGGTTAAAAAACAAATTTTTGTGTAGACAGGAATCATTTAATGTTGACATACAATCATTTTATATTAAATAATTGCATAAATTCTTGTACCACAATTATTTTACAATTGAAGTGATGTGTTAATTGGGTTAGTCAACACAACTTGTGTAGACCTGTTTACACAAGCTTTCCATTACAATAGGGATAAGAAAATCAGAAAATATTTTTCTGTATGCAACACAACCAGACAGCAAGAGATGGCAACATTCAGATTTATAATTGAAATACTTTGCAGAGCCAAAAAGAATATGAAGTACCAAGAAGTGCATAATTGCTTTGGGGACAAGATCCTCAACATTTTTTCTGACAATGTCATAGTATGATCTCAAAAGCAACTTTGTCACTGTTATTTCAATAGCTTCTGTCTCTGAGTTGGTCTCAGATGGCTTCAAGATAGGTGGTGGCTACAAAAATCAAAGCACATTAAGAAAACTTATACCTATGGAACATATTGATCAAGCTGATGATAAATGTGTCACATATATATACCTCTCTCAAATGGATCATAGAGAATGATTGCTCCATGTTGTTAACTGGTTCAGTATGTGGTTTACTAGCTATATTCTCTTTCACAGACATTCGGCTATCACCTCCGCCAAAAATGGATGAGATACCCCAACTTGATCCACCAGTGCTTCCTGAAAAAAACATCATAAACAAGTAGATATCTTTAATAATAACACATGTTAATACATCAACCACTTGATTAAGATTGACAATGGAAAGAAAAGAAAAGCAAATATATAATAAAATAAATGCAACAAACCCAAACATCAAATAGAAGAAACAAATTACCAGAGGGTATAATTTTTTCAACATCCGATGCAGCACGGACACCCTGTTTTCATTAATATCAACATGGTTCAGTGATAAAATGAGATTTAATTTAGTAGCCTATACGTTGATTCCCACTAAGATATTAAGGAAAACCTCTAGTCAATTAAACAGTATACAATTACAAACCGGATCAGTTACTACTCCATTAGCTTGTCTTGCAAGAAAAGCCCGAGACTTCACACTTCTTTCAGAGGCTGACCCTTTGTCAGATTCCAGAGCATCCTATTGGAGATTGATTAGAAAATTTTGAAACGAAAGCCTAGCATAAATTAGTATACATATCTCAAATGCAAAACATAGGGCATATTTATAGTTAGATCTCATAATGCACATACTTTCTGCCTAGATGCTGGTAAAGCAACCCTAGAAGACTTGGTCTGTTGCACTGCAGTTTCTAATGCCTTACTTCCACCAATAAAATTTGGGTGGGAAGTATTTATGTAGTCCATCTGCAAAATAGAGTAGTTTAACTAAGAAATCATGGATATGGAATTTGATGATAGATGACCATTGCAATTGACATGAATAAGCTGACTGACGGACTCATGGCATGTCAATGGTTTCTACAGGACTCCAAAAACTTATAATTATCTTCAATTGAGATGATTTTCCCATTTTATATGAAGAGAGAATACCATTCATCAATGTTTTAACACAGCTCTGGAAGCCATGTTTAACAAGGCAAACACAATTCAGTTCTGATGAAAATTCTGAAAACCCAACCCCATCAGGTAAAAGGTAGATCCATTTTAAGAAATGAAGGCTTGACATACTCACCAACAGCATCACTAGAGATAACAGCTCCATGGTGCCTTATTCTATTGTGTGAAATAATATCAAGGAAATCAAGGACTTGACCACATGATCACAGTTGAAACTTGAAAGCAATATCAAGAATGTTCGACTTTTATCAATTTTGGACTGAAAATTCAGAAAAGACTTGAAACCACGGTTATCAAATCAAGACTTGGATCATGAACCGGAAGATCTATCTTCTGAATTGTGAATCGAATCGTTTTGTGTATTGTAAGATAAATGATGATTAATATGCATACATATTTTCACATAAAGAAATATTTAAACCATAGAAACATTAATATTTTAAAGTCAAACAAGTAAATAATTTATTGTATAAATATGATATATCATAAATAAATTTAAAATTAATCCAAATCCAACTACAAAAAATTAAATCAAAGTCATGAAAATAAGTTTAGCTCCTCAAAAAGTCATAAATCCAAATCCTATGGAAGAGATAATAAGGCACCCAGCACCCAGCACTTACGTTGATTAAATGGATTGAATATAAAAAGAAAAAGATCTGAGAATGAGAAAACAACAAAACTGTGATGGACTCTGGTCTCGTACACTGACCAAACAGAGGAGGAAGATTTGATTATAAAAGGCAATTTCAAAGAACCTTATAGAAATAAAGAGAGAGAACTGAGCATTGACCCACAACCCATTTTTAGGATTTTTAAAACCGCGTCACACACAACCCAACCCGTTTTTGGTGCGTGACCCAGCTTCTTTACATTTTATGTTTCATCAAAATACAGTTTAGATTCACGATTTGGTTCGATTCCAATGATACGACGCAATTCCAATGCGATTCAGGTGGATTTTGATTTGTCCCCTGATTCGTATAATGCAAGACGTACCGAATTGTGAATCATATCTTGCAATACTAATAACTATGCTTGAAACAAAATTTCATAGGACATAAGTGAAACCAAGTTTAAGCTAAATAACCAATTTGAGTTTTGATGAGTTATTATCAACAGATGATTGCTTGGAAGCTGGGTAGAGGATGGAGAAATTATACATTTATACCTCAAGCAAGTTAAATCACAGCATACCTCCATTTCTATCATGTGTGCAATCATGTTCTCCGAGGGTTCAAGGCCTTCTCGTAAAAAGTTTCCTATAACTTCATCCATGCGCTTCCGCAAAAAAGGGAAACGCTGCAGTTCGGTCACCATACAGCAATGGCTGATCTGAAGAGAATAGATTTTGTTTAGGCACATACTTGATGAAGCAAGACAGCACAGATTGCAAACTTTAAAGACATGCCCCCACCTTTATTAATTCATCATATATAAACCTGGCACACTGCAGACTTGGATCCAATAGACGGGATATTTGCCTTCTTACAAGGACTTCAAATGGCACCTAATTACATGGAAATGAATCGACAAACATGTTCTTGAGTAGAATGTTTTTCAACTTATTTGATATGAATTTGGATTCACTAAGTATATAGAAAAATATTAACAAAAATAAACAGAAAAAAATTTGAAATCTAATTCCTAGCTCGCTCTGTATATTCAAAAATTAAGTGGGTAAAAAGACCTACTTCTGGAACAAACAATGCTGATTTAGGCCCAGTTGCATTCTGTATGGCAGTGCGAATGTCATCATCAGTCAGGTCTTCACATGGATCCACCTCCTTCAAGATAGCATTAAGTTACACAAGGCACAGAGGAACTAGCAAATTTTGCCTATGGCTTAAAGCTCAACACTATATAAATGTGCTAACAATAAAATTATTGTTTTCCTTTCCCTTGAAATAATTGAATTATAATAATTTATTTGCTTACACCATAATAATAACATTTAAAATGAAGCATTTAACATTTACAAAAGATAAAGAAGATAAAGTGATTTGAATAAAAAATAAATTACTTATTTTCATTGTTAAAAAAAAAACTATGCATATGATTGGTAATATTTGTTAGCATGATGTGTTTAACAATGTTTGATTAATATTAAATTAGATAAAAATAATGATTGGGTAATTGCCCATCCAACCATGAAATTCACTAAAGAGATGGGTTGCAATTTTATCATATATGGGTTTAGACACCCACTGTAAGAAATAGAAAATAGGCTCTCTTTTTTCTAATCAGTTGTAAATTGGCTAATAGGTCAATTAGAGCTTGCTTTTTTTCCATCTCTAATTTTTAAATATATCATGAGAGCAGATACATTTTTTTAAAAATTATCATACATGATTAAGTGATGATATACCTCTAAACTTTGGACAAAGATGGATTGAAAAATGTAATGAATTCGTGCTCCACCCGATAGCTCAGATGTAGACATCTCCTCATTCTTTCCCTCAACCATGGAGGAGAAAGCTGTTTTCACAAAGAAAGAAAATGGATTTAGCATTTCAAGAATTGGGAAAGGTAAACAATACATAGAATAGTGGTCAATACAACAAAGAAAAATATAAGTCATGAATGAGATAAGAAACCCAATAGTTCAGATAGTTTGGTACCTTCACAATATTTTGAAAGAATATTCAGGAGAAGTGCACCCTGACCAGCCTGTTAGAGATGAACAATTGTAAATAAAGCAGTGCAAAATTCCAGCCATAGTAGAGGGAAAAATTGCTGCTTTTTAATCACAATAACGAGAATAGTTATACAGAATAGTTAACAAGTCATAGGAACAAATCCAAAACATGTCCCAGTATTATTAACACATGCCTTGGACTCAGTTATTTCCCCATAGCTTGCATGCTCCTTTGCAACTGCAACTAAAGAAGTGCTTATACGTGCTCTCAGCCCAGGTAGAACAGCCTTGATATGTTGTGCTAGAATCTGCAACAAGATGGACAGGCAAATGTGAACATATTGATATGCATCAGTCCAGAAACCTTGATATTATAAGAATTCAGAATGGTTTACTCTTTTAGAGGATTTGAAAGAACTTAGTTCTATCCAAGCTATCCAACCATTTTTCCTCTACATTGTTGACAGGGTATGCATTTACTCTGATAAAGTTATAACTTGATTATATTCATACTCTCTTCAAACTCATTTAATCACTAACAAACCCATGCAACAAATGAAGTTCCTCTTTTCACCAAAACAACAAAAGAAGGTTCATTCCTTCAACTCTTCTTCCTCTCCTTTCAAAGGATGAAACAAATGATTCAAAGGAAAATTCCTAAACCACCACAAAATCAGCATTGAAGGTGAAGCAATTAAGTATATTTCTTTGAAACCCCCTTCTGTAGTTAAAGGATATAATTCAATGATACAAAGATGAAAGTTTTTTTACCACCTTTGTATAAGGAAAAACCTAAATATTAGTGTCAAATAAAGAAGGAAAAAATGTGAAACTGAAGTGGACCCTTTACTCTGTATGAATATAAGAGGACCAAAAGCCCTAATTAAGGTTACATTTTATACCGTAAAATATATAAGAAAGGACAATTAGTATTCTCAGTGTCATACAGACTCTACCTGGTTCAACTTTTTTGCTAGTTGAGGAACACCGCAACTATCTGCTAGACCACTGTATACCTATGAAAAACATAAATAGATAATAAGTATATACAAGTGAAAAACTAGACTACTTAAGTATTAACTACATATGGGAAGTTCCTTACAGGACGACTTCGGAAAAATTTCTCTTCAGCCACAAGAGCATCCTTTATACTCCGGTTCATTAGAATATCCTAGTTTGATGAAACAATAGATAAATTATATTTCAGTATACATGTTTATATTTATTTGCAATATACCCTTACATATTGTATGGATACACAACAACCAGTGATTTTAACAAAGTATCTAACTGAAAGCATGCAAAGGTTAAAGTAGTCAGACACTATTTTTATCATTGTAGTATAACATTGTTACCTCCTGACTACGATTTACAACGCCTACATAACCAAGTCGGAGGGGAATAACTTTTCCTAGTAACAGATTCCGGGCATCAGTACCTCTGTCCATGATATCCAACTACATTCCAAATAACAAGTGCCTAACATTGTCAGAACATGGCCACAGCACAGCAAATTTCACAAACAAGTGCATAAGTTAGAATGTTTGAAGAGTATAATACTGAACCTTTGTGATTATACCAATCGTTCTATTACCTGCAACAGATATATAAAAATTTAAGAAACAACTAAATAGAAGTGAAAGGATAAAAGTTTTAGGCATATGGAAGCAAAAACCCACCATCAGGATCAGCAATTCCTGCCACCTGAAGAGCATCTGAATTAGCCAAATCTGAATTTGCCGGTGTGACAGCTAGAATGAGACAGGTAGGAGTTTTGATATATGACATGATCATTGTTCTGATTCGAGCTTCAATATCAGAGGGCTGATCACCAACAGGAACCTTTGTAATGCCTGGGAGATCCACCAGTGTAATATCAAGAACATTTGGTGAAAAAATTTTTAGTCGAATTTGCTTGTCTGAGACACCTTTGTTCCCTCCTGCTTCCCTATCAGTTTCAGCCTACAGAAAGAGGATAAGAGGATATTCAAGTCATCAGTGAGATAAAAAGGTTCATAAATAGGTTCAACATATACATTATCAGTTTATCACCATCAAGAGTATTAAATGCTATATATGGATTCAAATAATGGAATTCTCAAATTCAACCACTTTTGAAGCTCAAAACATGAAAATCAGTTCCAATGGATAATGGACCTTCAACCATGGCGGTAATTACCGAAGGATACGGTACTAAAGTTGATGGTACACTACACAAAAAGTTGCAGTGACAAAAGTCGAAACAATATCCCTCAAAGCTCATTCAACTAATGTACATTCTATTGTACTCCAATTCACTTATGTCAAAGGATCGAGTCTCTAAAATATCAATTTGTTCGGTTCCATGGTCAGCACATTTGACGCCCATCGTGTTAAAAAACACGGACATGACCATTGAGGATCACTGTTGGATCGCACCCGAGTTTAACTTGGTTAAGTGATGGTTCATTTGGTTGTGTGTGAGTGTCTCGTTTGGGGTGAATGGGGATAGCAACTCTCCTGTTTAGACGTAGGCAAGTCAATGTTACAAAGTACTCAATGGCACATCAAAATACACAGTGAATCTCCTCCAAACAAGCATAACATTCTACTTTTCACCAAGGCTATTTATTTTATGACCTAAATGGTCAGCACCTTCTCATCCATCAAGACAGTAAAAGCTAAACACAGAAATTTCACACAAATATTTCCTTTCCAGTTGCGGTTACTAGTATTATATGCCAGGAATAGCAAGCTACGAAGGTTGGGGGGAGGGGGGGATAAAAGAAAACGGACCTGAATTTCGCGACGAATCTCGGAGAAATCGTGGAACTTCTTGCCGGGGAGGTGGAGAAACTCGCCGTACTCGTCGTCGGGGGCGTCAGGCTTCCTCTTAGTCTGAACGAGCTGGAGGACGAGGGGTCGACGGGTGCAGATGTCGTTGCCGCGGGGGAGGAAGTCGCGGCCAACGAGGGCTTCGAGGACGCTGGACTTGCCGCTGCTCTGGCTGCCGACCACCGCCACCTGAGGGAGGTCGATGGTGGATTGGCTGCCGACGCGGGCGAAGATGTCCTGAAGCCTATTCACTAAGGAGATCACGCTGGAACCCAGAGGAGGAGAGGGAGAGGATGATGGAGAAGGAGAAACAACCTCGTCCGCCATGGTTGATTGGATCGATGGATGGAACCCTAGTTAGGGTTTTGAAACGAATTGGAAATTGATTGATTGGAGTGGAGGGAAGTGGGGACTCACTCTCGCTGCTGTATTGTACTGTGTGTTGAGTTAAACTTGCTGTGCCTCCCTCACCCCTCTCTTGCGTTTCGAGAATTTGAAAATTGAAATGAAATGAAGCTACTAATCATATACTAATTGCGCACTGTGACATGTGTTGTCTGTGTGGGCCTTCACCTGCTTGCTGGCATCTCCGCTCCAAGTTGTGTGACCACCACCAATTGCTAAAATGATTTATACACCAATGCGGTGTTCAAGGAAGCAGAAAGAAAAATGAGTGGGCAAAGGCTAACTCGCACAACACAACCCAACAAAAACCTTGCTAGGATGTCCCATGTTTTTATTTGTGTATAATACTATATTACCTATTTGTATATTCTTATTTTTAAAATTTATTTATTTTTAATTTCATATTTGTGTGGATAATAATTTTACTCTTTATTTTCATATCTGTTTGCTACTTGGATATCAATATGTTGATCTATTATCCATGTTTAAGTTAAATAAAAATATTACTTTATATCTTAATTATAAAATATTTACAAAGTTATGTTTAATTAAATTTAAATTTTAAACATAAAAAACAATTAATTATATAACTGTACATCAAATATTTATAGTAAATAAATTAATTTAAATTCAACATAACAAAATCAAAAAACTAGTTTTGAATGTGTATTAAAAGTATGTAGGTTCAGAATAAGGTGGGTACTAAGATATTCAAATTCATATCCATGTCCATGATTTATTTGTTTTTCAGGAAATACCCATACCAGTTAATGGATAATTTTTCTACTCATTGTAAGTATTTTTTTAGTTATTTATTAGGTATCTGATTGCTATCCATAATCTTGCACTGTATATACCATATTTTGTTCTTATTTCATCATATGAGTTGAGAAGCTTTTATATATATATATATATATATATATATATATATATATTGGTATATATTAAATAACAATGGCAAATAATGTTGGAATAATAATTTATAAAAATTATTTATAATCTACAACCAAACATTATGATTTTTTATAGTTTAATTAGCATGTATGGTAAATATAAATATATTCAACATTTTTTAAAACGTAATTATTTATTAATTTAATTAAAAGTAAAGAATAATTAATAATATTATGTTAAAATAAAGAAAATATTGTTTTTATATTAACTCTATAAGTTGAAGATTGATAAATTAAATTTGAATAAGAACAACCTTTGCTTATTTGAAAGTTTGAGGTAGCTCTTAGTCAAGATTTTTAAATCATATTTATAATTAAAAATTTATGTGTTTTATGTTTTCCTGCACTTAATTAGTGGTCGATCTCATGTTATCAATATGTAAAATTTTAGAATATTTGACTATTAAAAGTTTAATTGTCTTATAAAATATACCATGTAAAGGTACTTTTTAACCATAATTGTGACTAAGTTACGTTCAAATTTTATATAAAAGGTATTTATACATTGTTGAAGTAAATTTCTACCAATGTCTCTGTTGGTTTGGTAGGATGTTTATTAACTTAACCATTAAAATATTTTTATAAAGATTTCTATCATTTTATTCGTAATTTCTGAAAAGATGAACATTAAACAAGATTTATGAATCTTTTAATAGCCATATTATACCATTGATATTATATATTATTTATTTATTTATTTTATTAAATTTATCATGAAGTTGAATAGTTAAAGATATATATTTAATAAAAAAAATTATTATTAAATTAAATATCTAGAATCCACAATACAACCAATTTTTTTATGTGAAAGAAAAATAATAAATTCTTTAAAAGTTTAAAATTATTTAAATGAAAAAAAAATAAAACATAAAAAATAAAATACTTTTTATTTCCTTTAATTTGATTAAATAATAAGACAAAAAAAATTATACAATTACAAGCATATTTTTATATGTACTGTCTTTTGCTTTAATTTAAATTTTTTAATTTATTTAAAGTAATTATTAAAATTAATTAATAAAAATGGATTGTTTTAATATACTAAACGTGTCTGAGGTATATATAATTATGATGGACCAATACAAAGGTGTATCATACATATGGATTAAAAAGAATGTATGAGATATATATGAGTGTGGAGAATGATAAAAAGGTGTCACAATTTTACATGGTTCTATTTGAAGATACACCACATATGGGTTCCACATGACTTTGAATATGGGGTATAAATGCGTCATAGGATGTGGGAGCATTTGGAAAAGCGTTACACATGGCCCCACATCACTATGTCTATTGGGTCAGTACGAGGAATACGCCACAGGATGTAGGAGCATTTAGAGATGTCATAACAGATGCAGATGCCACACCAGGTTTATCTTGCACCACATTAAAATTTTTGCTTGTACAAAATGACATCTTCATATCATTGGATGAACGAAAATTTCTCTAAACATTATTGGGTTTATGTTGCTCTCCATTTAGTGATTTATTATATTTTAAAAAAATTATTAAACCATTCTTGGTTCGGTGATATTCTAAATATTGTGATTTGTATTTAGTTTAAATTATATTTACAAAAGTATAGTATTATTTTTATTTTTGTTTAAATTTAAATTTATTTATGCTATGATTCAAAAGTATGAAATCATAATTTGTTGTCTTATTTTTCTTTTGAATATTAACATATTTATTTTAATTTTAAAAAAGGTTTGAAAAAATAATTATGTTATGTAAGTAGTTTTAAAAATTTATGTTAATATGAGTGAAATTATTATTATCATATATTCAAATGATAGAATTTGTCAAGAAGAAAATGAACTTAATTTTGAAGGAATTAAAAAAACCATTCATGTTATAAGAGATATAAATCTTAGTGAATTTAAACAAAAAAATAAAAAAATAAAAGTTTTCATCAAATCAAGTGATTTCTTCTTTAGTACGAAAGTTTTTTATTTCAACTCACAAAATTGAATATAGTAGTTTCCAAATATATAAGATAATGTTAAATGCATGATTAATGCTTATGAGCAACAGTTGTTAATGTTATTAGAGATTTATGTTGAGATTGATGCAATTTGCAGTTCAACAATGTTGATACAACATGATGGTTTTGATATTGAAGTTGTAGAAGATTGTTTTCGAATAGTTGGTAAGTTAATGGATGTATGTATGCATAAATATTGACAATTTTTTTGTGAAATTATTTTAAGACTTTTACTAATTAAAAAATTATTTTCGTAAGTAGCTTCTTGTGAAGGTGTAAATTTATCAAATGATAATTGTGAGCATCCAAATTATGATTTTCCACCAACATGGTCAAATAGTGAGAATAATGATGATATTGATGAAGGTGCTCACTAGGATAATTTAACGGATTCAAATGAAGGAGAATAGACAAATTTAATAATGAGTGTTAATCCTACTTTTAGTCTAATGAAAGCTAGTTTGATATCTTCTTCAATTGGTTTATCTTTATTTGAATATGAACAAATAACACAATCAGGTAATGGTAAACATGTAACATATTTTGTAAATTAATTATTTATATTAACATGTTTAAATAATTTATGCAGGAGGTAAACCTTTTTGAAATAAATCTTCACATTATACGAACATTTATATGGAACATGGTGATGAAGATATTAATTTATTTAGATTTAATGCACCTCTCAATTGGTGTATAGAAGATGAGTTATATGTTAGGTCACAATTTGAAACGAAAGATGACAGTTAAACATTATTTAATAAAGGTACATTATACTTTTATTGTTATTAAATCAAAGCCGAGTTTTGTATACGTGAAATGTCTCAATCACGTACATGGTTGTCCATGGCGAATATGAGCAATCAAATAAAAAAGAATAGATAAATGGTTTGTAACAAAATGGAGCGGACAACACACATGCGTCAATTCGTCACTTTCTCAAGATCATAACAAACTTGACTTAGATTTCATATGTTCATACATTTTAGATATGAAATACAATCAAGTATATTGTAAAATATAATATGTTAAAAATTTTAATTATTTTTATTTAAGCAAGGTAAATCAAGAACTCATTGTATCCATATCTTTGATATAAGGAAGGATACATAGTCAGTATGGATATAAAATTTTATATAAGAAAGCATGGATTGTCAAACAGAAAGGGATTGTTCGTGTTTTTGGTGATTAAGATGAGTCTTATGCAATATTATTAAGGTGGTTACATTACATGATTAATTTTTTCATAGGATCTGTATATAAAGTTGAAACGATTGAAGTTGTTATTGGTCAACAAATTGACAACTGGTATCAAAAGTTTTTTTTTGAGTTTTTTAGACATTTAAGCAGTATTGTGAAGCTTTCTAATGCTATAAGTCATTGATTCAAATAGATTGAACTTTCCTATATGGAAAATAGAGA
Source organism: Canavalia gladiata (assembly GCA_037954105.1). Lineage (NCBI taxonomy): Eukaryota > Viridiplantae > Streptophyta > Magnoliopsida > Fabales > Fabaceae > Canavalia > Canavalia gladiata. Next base: position 5,336,355 of record CM075662.1, read on the forward strand.
GATACATTATTAATAGCAACAACCCAAGATAGTAATAATTATGTTATCGATTGCATTTGTTATTGTGGAGGGTAAGACTTTGGAGGCATGAAGTTGGTTTCTAACGTTGTTATATAAGCATGTGACACAAAGGGATGGAATTTGTCTTATTTCAAACCGGCACCAAAACATCAAATCTGCTTTCAACAATTAGCACCTGGGATGGCAACCTCCACATGCTTTAACAACAAAATAAAAAGTCCATCATAATAGTCCAAATAGAGTAGTTAAACATATGAAGTAGTCAAAGACATAAAACATTAAAGACATAAAGATAAAAGAGTCAATAAACACAAACCAAAGATAAAAACTAGTCATCATCAGCGCCTTTATCCCTCATAAATCTTCTTGGATTGTGACAGTGATGCTGTGTAACATCAAGCTAAGGATCATCAATCCAAGAACTATCATGGAATGCAACTGATAAATCTACATTTAAGTCGATTCCTTGACCACTAAAATCTTTATATATATGGACTATACACATATGTGTGCATCGGTGGAGGTCTGTGATTATCATGGGATTAAACGAAGATGATGTACAAAAACTACCAACACCAAGATTTGTCGGAGGTGAGGTATGAGAAACACCATACAATGACTTAGGAGATAGAAGATCAGGTGATGAGAAACGAGCAAATGCTCTTTATTTTGAAACGAAGGACCTCATAATTGAAATGATGATATTTCGCCTTCAAAAGTAATATCATCGTATGATACTTGTCCATAACAACTAGATATAACAAATGGACCCTCTCCTGAAGGTCCTACAAATGATAGACCTATATCATCACTAAATTATTGTGATGAAAATGCATAAGTTGACAATGACGATGGTGGTACATTATGCGATGGTACAAAACATTGTCCTTCATATTGAATTGGAAGGGAATGAATGGTATGAGTTTGATGCTCCAAATGTCTACGACAACGTTGAAGGCATTGTCGCTCAACTATATTATTTGGCATGTTCACATGAACCTCTGGTCGAGGTAGATCTTGTGTAGCAACTGGTGTAGCCATTCGAGCGACCACAACACGATCCTCCTCTTCAAACATCATTAGCATATTTTCTACATGTTGCTAGATAAGATCTATAAGGAGTAGTAAGGACTCTTTTTCCGAAGAGCCATGTCCATTGCAATGTAATAGATTAACTCTACTTGATCAACATACAAATAAGAGAATAATAAATTATTAAATCATATTTATATAATTGTGGAGATTCCAAATATTTTTTTCTTATACTTACTGATTGCATATTCCTTTGTGATCCATCTCCTTATATGACGTGTGTACCATCTCATATGGTCTGAATTAACACTCCTCACATCATTATCAGACACCCCTAAGCACACAAATTGTTACTTGTTATTTCATAAATCTAGAAATGGAGTTTAAATTCGAACCTGGTTATTATCTGTCTTCCCCTTTTAATGTCAACCCATGAATATTTTCTAGTTGGCTTGGGGGTTGGGAATATGTTGACACATTCCAAACTATTGTATAACACGATCTGATTGGTGCCACTCTTTAATATGAAAGAAAACTAATGACACAACAACTGTCCAAAAATCATGTCCTTCTTTGCATGTTTGGCATAATAGGTGAATTACATTTGCATATGGTTGTCATTTCGTTCGCACATTAAAACAATGCAAAAGTAAGCATGTAAATTTATAATTTTTATCACATAATTTTTAAACATCTACAAATAAATTACTTACATTTTTTTGTTAAATGGTTTCAAAATTGTATCTATAAAATTATAAATCTTGTCTAACTGCCTTAAAGGAATGTCTCTTCTACCTATAAAAATAAATGTATTAAATGATAATAATTTTAAATATTGAATTGAAAAAAAAAAAACTTGACCATTATTATACTTAACTTCATATGCAAATGTAAAATATGTTATGCAAGGATCAATGAGAGTAATACGAGGAAATATATCCAAAGCCCATAATTTTTGCAAATTTCTTTCTTATCGTAGTTAGTTGAAATGCACAATTCACTATACAAATATGCTAGAATAACTAACCCCCAACTATATTGCCTACATTGATCGAAATTAGCCAATAATGGAAGGTACTGAAGCGGTACTCTACTGCTCTAATGATCACAAAGAACTACTCCACCAATCAAACGAAGAATATAAGCACGAAAATATCTGTGCAACTAAACTTCATTATCCAAATAGTCCTCTATATTAGAAAAATATTGATTCAACCAAATTATCTTCATAAATGCTCCATGTATTTCATTTTCGAGTGGAAAAACTCCCAAAAGTTCCATCACAATAGGCTCCCACACACGAGTTGAAGTACTTCCAATAACTGGAACACCATTTATAAGTAGGCCGATTAATACTACAACATCTTGAAGAATGATTGTACATTTCCTTGTTGGCATATGAAAGGTGTGTGTTTCACATCTCCACCTTTCAATCAAAGTTTCAATCAAAGGAAGACATCTCCTTAGATTGCTCAATAATCTGTGACGGAATATGTAGAATATTATCTCTTTTGTAAAATAATTTTGTTCTTCGAATTTTTATGTCTCGATTCAATGCTCCGTTCCAAATTTTGTTCACATATATGAATGATTTGCAACATTAGGAGCAATGATTATCTAGTCCCCGTCTAATATTATAACTAAATTGTGATAAAAATGCTATTAAATTTTCTCCTACCAATTGTAAAAAAATTATAAATTAACCATGAATAAATTAATAAATAATAATTAATTAAACCATTTCATCATAATTTTTTTAACTATATCATTATTATAACTATAATTATCAAATATATTTTAATTAAATATAATAACAATCAAACTATTAACTTAAAATTAATAAATATACTTTAATTTAATATATAATAAACTATAAAATATTAAATTTTAATATTTAATTGATAATCAAATTTAATCACTACAACGTATAATATAAATTAAGCAAAATTATACAAAATATAATATATTTAAAATATATCATAATTTAAATATCATTATATATAATTTAATATAATTTAAATAATATTATTCTAGCCGAGAGCTCCTTCATTATCATATCAATACATTTAATTTCGTCTTACTGGTTTCGCTTTCGTCCCCATGACTACTTTTCGTCCCAGTACTTGACTACTTTCAAATGCATAACATGACAACAAAGGAGTTCGTAAAACGCGGATCAAAACTTTACAAACCCATTCTGATATGCAGGATCCTCATAAGAGGCAAGCATAGAGCATACTTAGGTTAAGATCAGAATATGATGCATTGCAATAATAGGACTTTCAGATCGAGAGAGAAAGATAAAAGACTTAGCTACTCATGATAGAAATAACACACAAAGATTTATTTCTTAAAATCCTTTTTCTTCTCCTCTTACAACTGAAGAGAGATGCTCCTTATATAAGCATCAAAAGCTATTCTACTGGTTACCGGATATGAACCGGGAATCCAGACACACTTATCCTAAATACAACTCATTATTTAATAGTACAAACAACTTTAAGTAAAGCAAGCATTATTGAGATGTTCTGTCCATTGTCAGAGAATCTTTTGCTTTAGACAAACAACTTTTACTAAAGTGACTTTTGAGTACTATTATTGAGATGCTCAGTCCTTGTTTCTAGTCAGAATGCACTCATGACTGGGAGACATATTCATTGCGTGATATTCTTGCTCATCCTCTTCCAATTGGATTTGGTCCAGCTGTGTTTCAATTTCGTATGGGTCTTGAGCGTTTTGCCATAAGATGCTTGCTGAATTTTCCATGTTAACCTGTTCAGCCATCTTGGGAATGTTTGCCTTTGTTGTCCCTTCATGCCGATGCTCTTCAGGTATTTCCCATTCTGGGAAACACATGACCTGAGGACTTTTGACATTTAGACAGGAATTTTCTGTGTTCTTGCTGCTGAGCTTATAATTATTTAATTCAAATAAGTAAAGAGCCAACTCCTCTTGGTACCGAGGGGCTTCCTTATTTTGAGAAAATAACTTTAATTCGGGAATAGTCATGTAGAAAGCAGCATTGTCCTGGGAATAGATATGGCCTGTGAGAGGGTGCTTGAAGTATGGCCGATGGAGTATCACTACCGATACGAATTTGTTGCACTGTTCTGTGTCAAGTTTCCAGATATTGTAAGGGTAGAGATCCTGCTTTAAATGTTTTATCCAATCTTGGATCGGACAGAACCATTTAAGACATTTCCACAGCAGAGTCTTTCTGTTTGTTTTTTCTTCTAAATAATCAATCATCTTAAAAGTTGGAAAGATAATTGAATATTTATAAAGAACTGTCACACACCAGAGGTACCATTGATCCATTTCAGTGAATGGGTGATTATCCATTAACATGGGATAAATGTTGAGGTACGGTGCCTGAGGATTAAACCATGTTGGTTTTGGAGTAACCCTTTTCTCTTGAAGCAAACTGGCCAGGTAATGAAACATGTGGGACCTAGCGAACTGTTTTATGTTTTCTGGGCTGAGTGTTTGCAGAGTTTTTATCTCCGGTGGAAAGTTTTCTGTTTCTGGTGATGGATTGGCAGGACTTGATGTAGATGCTTCTGTCATCATCATTATGATCGGAAATTCATGGAAACTGGAGATTAAGGTTGCTGGTCTTGGCCTGGATAAATAATCGGGAATTAGGTTCTGGTTTCCTTTTATGTGCTTGACATTAAAGTTATACCTGGAGAACCATTCCTTAAGTCTAAGGATTTGTGGATTGGGAGGAACCCGATTCTTAAAATTCAACATTCCGGGGAATGAAGAATTGTCAAGTTGGACTTCGAAAGAATAAGCTCTAAGATGGAAGTCGAACTTCTGTATTCCATATTTTACGGCCAAAGTTTCTTTGAAGGTGGTGTGATACTGGTGCTCTGATGGTTTGAATTGACCACTAGCATGTCCACAGTAGTGTTTTTCACCTTCGATCTCTTCTATGAGGACAGCTCCCCAGTGATAGTCACTGGCATCCATCTGTAAGATTCGTTTTCCTTCTCCGGGAATCTTCAGAGGTAGAGGATTTCTTGCTGCCTCTTTTAACTTCCTTACTGCTTCGGTTTGTTCTGGGCCCCATGCTGGAGCATTCTTTCTGAGCAGTAGTGAAAGCTTTGATGTTAACCTTGAGATGTTAGGGATGAAATCCCTGACATAATTGAGAATTCCCAAGAACTGTTGTATCTCTTTCTTTGTCATGTTTTCATCTGGGAATTCAGGGAGCCTTTCAACCAAGTGAGGTTGTGGCTTATACTTTCCTTGGGCAAACTTTGCTCCTAAGAAGTCAATCTCTGTGGTGCCAATCTGAGACTTCTTTGAGGAAAGCATGATGCCGTACTTGTTACAAATTTCATAGAATTTATCTAATAGAGACTTATGCTTTTCTATGGTTGGAGAGAACAAGAGTACGTCATCTATGTAGACCAGGGCTGTATCCAATATGGGCTCGAAGATTCGAGTCATGGCCTTTTGGAATAGTGATGGCGCTACCTTTAGTCCGAAAGGTAGTACAGTCCACTGGTAGTGTGCATTGGGTATGCAAAATGCTGTCTTGGGCCTTTCCGATGGTTCAAGCCCAAGCTGCCAGAAGCCCGACTTCATGTCGAACTTTGAGAAAATGTAGGCATTTTTAATGTAGGTGTAGAGGGTTCTTATGTTGGGCAATGGGAACTTGTCATCTTTTAGGAAATCATTGAGAGGCCTGTAATCGATGACTAGCCTTTTTTTTCCTCGAACCTTTTCTGATCTTTTCTCAACATAAAATGCCTGGCAAGCCCAATCTGATTTGGTGGGCTCAATCAACCCCTGTTTTAGTAATTGTTGGCATTCATCGTAAGCGGCTGCTCTGTCTGCCGGAGACATGCCAGGATGAACTGCTTTGGTTGGGTTGATATCTTCATTCTTTTTAAATGGAAGTTTAACCTGAAAGTCAGGGTTCTTCCATAATGGCTTTGGATGTCTGAACACGTCATGACTGTCTGCACATAGCTTCATGATTTTGTCTTGGTATTCTTCAAAATTTGGAGGTGTGTCTACTAGGTTAAAGATCTTCAGAATAGATACATATTCTTTGAAGAACCTCTTGTATTTCACCCCGCTTGGAAGTATTTGCAGTCGATCAGCCTTGGCATATGTGTCCATGCCGATCACTATGTCTTTGCCAGGAAGATCCGTTCCTATCACTTTCGTCCATACCACACAGTTTTGGAAGAACTTGATACCAATGTTCCTCTTGGTAATAAGTTCTGTGGTAAAGGTTTGGCCATCAGCAGCCTTGAAGTGATGGAATTCTTGCTCCCATGCAGAAGAAGGGAGGATAGCTGGATTCATGAGTGTTCTCTGTGCCCCCGTATCCATGTATGCAATTACTTTGATAGGGACATCGTACTTTGAGGGTAGAATGGAAACTTCGACATTTGGTAATATTGGAGAGGAAGATATAGCTGATTGTTCTTCTACCTTATCAACTTCTTCAAACGTCAGGATTGGGAAGTGAGGTTCGTCTTCCTCGTCGCTGCTTGATATTGCAAGCGCAAATGCAGTTTCCTTGTTGAACTCTTCCTGTTCACTGTACAGAGATTCAACGTCATCATCCTCTGCAAGCTGTAAGCTATGGACCAGCTTAGCTGCTTTGTCTCGCTTCTCAGGGCAGTCTCTGGAGAAGTGCCCTTTCCTTCCACAGATAAAGCATCTGTCTTTCCCTCGGGTTTTTCCTTTGTTTTTCTTTTTGCGGAAAAACTTCATCCTTTTTTCCTTTTTTCCCGGGGTTTTCTTTTTGAACTTCTTTGGGGATTTGCATACGCAGTTCTTTTGTTTGCATCCAATTTCTAGGGAATTTTGTTTGCATGCTTTTGAGAAATCTTTTTCTCCTTCAAGCATCTTTTTTAGCATTTGCTGCTGAGCGCAAATCTTCTTCCTACTTCCCATCGCGAATTGGTGAATCTGTCCAAGAGTCTTGGTGGAAAAATCTATTCCATCCTTGGTTGCACTTCTATACATCTCATCTTGGATTGCTTCTGGTAAAGAACTGATATATGTACTTTTGAGGCTGGCATCATTGAATCCGTTCAATCTATAATAGCATTGTCCCATCCTTAAGAAATGTCTGGACAGGTCTCCAAGTTTTAATGAACAGCATTTCATGCCATAGAACTTTTGTCGGTTTATCTGGTCTTCCACCTCTGCATCTCCAATGAACTCCTTGTGGATGATTGCAATGACTGCATCGGTTGACTCCAGAGAGTGGAGTTGGTCTTGGTTAACAGGGCCAAGACTTTGGTACCATTCTTTTAGTATGCCGACCATCCCGGCACAGAATTCCTCGATTACTTTGTATCGGTCCAAATCCTTGACCAATTTTTTATCCATCCATGCTTTGAACTCAAGAATTCTTTTAGGCCATTGCTGTGGATCAACGTCTTCCAGCGAGAAATATACTGCCTTTGATGGCGGTACTGGTGTTACTATTTCATCTGGGTGGAGCCTAGATGTAGAGGCTTCTCCTGTATGAGTTGCCATTAGCACGTTGGTTATGTCCGCATATTCCTCTTCTGATTCAAACAAATCTGGATGATTTTCTTGGATGGATTCAGACTTTTCAGTCTCTGGAAGAGATTCTTCTTCTTCATGCGAATCTTCTTCTTCTGAATTGATTTGGACTGTCATCATTGCTTCGGGTTGTTTGTCAGTCCTTTGGGTCTTTTCCGGTGATGTTTGCGCGACAGATTCTTCTACTCTTCTTTTTTCTGTCATAGATTTTTCACCGAAAATTGTTGATTTGTGTGGCATGACCATCGGTAAGAGTGACGGCGGCTGCTGCTGTTGAGGTCTGTTAAACATCATTACTGGACCTATCTTCCTTGGTGGAATTTCATAGGGAGATATGGTGTCTGTAAACCTTTGGGTTTTTCTAAAATGTGTTTCAAATTCCTCAATTTTTTGACGGAGTTTTTGCAGCTTATTGTTTTTTGCCACTTTTTCATGAAAGCTGACTTTTTTGGAACCTTCTATCTCAGCTTCAAGCTGTTTGACCTTTTCTTTCAAGTCTTCATATTCCTTCTTCATTTTTTCTGCAAATCCAGTGATTCTTCCTCCAAAATTATCTACCTTCTTTTCTATTCTCTGGAGGACAGTATTCTGGGCAAGCGCGTTGTCCGTTTGCCAGTTCAGCACTTCCTCTGCCTGGGAAGTGGGCTTTGGGCCACCTTCAGGCGTGACCTCTGTAGGTTGTACATAAGGTCTGGTGGTTATTTTTCTGGTTTTGTCATCTCTCCTCTCGAGGGGCGGAAAGTCTTCCTCGTTCATCATGCAAGGGACTATTGGTGTTGTGGATGCCTGTAATTTATCCCTGTATGAATTCGATCCTTCCTTCGGAGGTGGCCAGGTGATGAGATCCTCATCTTCTGGTGGAGATAGACTTTCTTGCTTTTCTACAAGCTTTAATCCCTTTCGATAAAGTGGTAAGGGCTCCTTCTTTCTCCTTATTCCTACCCAGGGTCCATTCTCTGGGTTTGATCTCCTTCTGGGTGGAGGAGGAGGTTTGCAGGGCTTTGGTTTTGCCCACCATGGACTAGTGTCATCATCATCATCTGAGGAGGAGTCATCTTCACTATCTGTGTAGCCGTCTTCATCACAGCTACATCCATCGTCACAGTTTGAGGGATTCACGTCCCACATGAAATGTCCGTCTAACTTGTCTGAATAGATCACCTTTCCATCTGTTTCGAATCCCCAGATAGGGATCTTTTCTTCCTTTTCTCCAAGAGTGATCATCATGCTGTGGAAGATTGGGGGAGTTGTTGAACTTTCTTCCCCTAGTTTGTTGAATATAGTGCTGACAGTGCCGTCTACAGAATTTCTTCTGTAGTTGGCTTCAGTTGAGACCAGCTGTCTCTGACAAGACTTGAAGTTCTCGTAGTTGGTTATCCACTCAGTTGGAACCAACTTTTCAAGTTCCTTTCTGGAGATCTGCTTTGGAATCTGGATAATGGATGGCACTTCGTTGCTGTCAGTAGCAATTACCATCAGTGCGTTCTCCTGAAAGTCTTTGTTAGAGGGGAGATCAAAGCAATGATCTTGGACCCTCCAGATAATTTGGTGGCAGAGCGAGGCTGCAAAGGCCTCTTCGTCCTGTTCTGCACCTACGATCTGAACTTGTACTTTGAAATGGTTGGGAAGTGTTGGATCTGAGAGTAGTACATTAAAGTTCGGAAAGATCGTAAAAACGGCTTGGCCGTTGTTGAGAGTGGTGATGCATGTCCCTAGGACAGCATGCTCATAGTCACGGTAGGTAGTATCAAGCAACGTTACACGGGCAGTAATTGGGAGTCCCTTTCTGCCATGGTAACTGAGGACCAACCTGACAGCACCCATGTGGAGTGCTACGTACTTCTCTCTTCTCCAAAGACTTATAAGGTCTTTGCTTATGAGAAGGTTTACGTACTGCTCTTGGGAGGTGGCTTTCAAACCACACTGATCAAATTTGTTTGTTTGGATCTGCTCCTTGATATGTAACCTGGGAGTAGATACAAGTTTCTTTGCCGCAGATAGCCAGCGGTTTCCTGATCTCTGTCTTCGATATAAATTGTAAGGGCTCATCAGGGGAGGAATAGACTGGTCTATTCTCGCTTCTTCAGGGATGTACTGGTATTCAACAAGGTTATCTATTTTGTTTCCTAGAGTCTGTTTACAAAAGTCTGGAAGAGTTATTTTGGAGTTGTGCTCAATTATCGAGGCTGAGGCTGAGGCTGAGTTTGTGCTTGGTATATTCATGGTGTGTAGGACTCTCTCTCTCTCTTTCTTACTTGTCTCTATTATTTCAATACATGCACCCTCTGTCTTAAGAAGACGGTTAAGACTAGATAGAGCTCGAAGGTGAAAAACACTACTGTGGACATGCTAGTGGTCAATTCAAACCATCAGAGCACCAGTATCACACCACCTTCAAAGAAACTTTGGCCGTAAAATATGGAATACAGAAGTTCGACTTCCATCTTAGAGCTTATTCTTTCGAAGTCCAACTTGACAATTCTTCATTCCCCGGAATGTTGAATTTTAAGAATCGGGTTCCTCCCAATCCACAAATCCTTAGACTTAAGGAATGGTTCTCCAGGTATAACTTTAATGTCAAGCACATAAAAGGAAACCAGAACCTAATTCCCGATTATTTATCCAGGCCAAGACCAGCAACCTTAATCTCCAGTTTCCATGAATTTCCGATCATAATGATGATGACAGAAGCATCTACATCAAGTCCTGCCAATCCATCACCAGAAACAGAAAACTTTCCACCGGAGATAAAAACTCTGCAAACACTCAGCCCAGAAAACATAAAACAGTTCGCTAGGTCCCACATGTTTCATTACCTGGCCAGTTTGCTTCAAGAGAAAAGGGTTACTCCAAAACCAACATGGTTTAATCCTCAGGCACCGTACCTCAACATTTATCCCATGTTAATGGATAATCACCCATTCACTGAAATGGATCAATGGTACCTCTGGTGTGTGACAGTTCTTTATAAATATTCAATTATCTTTCCAACTTTTAAGATGATTGATTATTTAGAAGAAAAAACAAACAGAAAGACTCTGCTGTGGAAATGTCTTAAATGGTTCTGTCCGATCCAAGATTGGATAAAACATTTAAAGCAGGATCTTTACCCTTACAATATCTGGAAACTTGACACAGAACAGTGCAACAAATTCGTATCGGTAGTGATACTCCATCGGCCATACTTCAAGCACCCTCTCACAGGCCATATCTATTCCCAGGACAATGCTGCTTTCTACATGACTATTCCCGAATTAAAGTTATTTTCTCAAAATAAGGAAGCCCCTCGGTACCAAGAGGAGTTGGCTCTTTACTTATTTGAATTAAATAATTATAAGCTCAGCAGCAAGAACACAGAAAATTCCTGTCTAAATGTCAAAAGTCCTCAGGTCATGTGTTTCCCAGAATGGGAAATACCTGAAGAGCATCGGCATGAAGGGACAACAAAGGCAAACATTCCCAAGATGGCTGAACAGGTTAACATGGAAAATTCAGCAAGCATCTTATGGCAAAACGCTCAAGACCCATACGAAATTGAAACACAGCTGGACCAAATCCAATTGGAAGAGGATGAGCAAGAATATCACGCAATGAATATGTCTCCCAGTCATGAGTGCATTCTGACTAGAAACAAGGACTGAGCATCTCAATAATAGTACTCAAAAGGCACTTTAGTAAAAGTTGTTTGTCTAAAGCAAAAGATTCTCTGACAATGGACAGAGCATCTCAATAATGCTTGCTTTACTTAAAGTTGTTTGTACTATTAAATAATGAGTTGTATTTAGGATAAGTGTGTCTGGATTCCCGGTTCATATCCGGTAACCAGTAGAATAGCTTTTGATGCTTATATAAGGAGCATCTCTCTTCAGTTGTAAGAAGAGAGGAAAAAGGATTTTAAGAAATAAATCTTTGTGTGTTATTTCTATCATGAGTAGCTAAGTCTTTTATCTTTCTCTCTCGATCTGAAAGTCCTATTATTGCAATGCATCATATTCTGATCTTAACCTAAGTATGCTCTATGCTTGCCTCTTATGAGGATCCTGCATATCAGAACGGGTTTGTAAAGTTTTGATCCGTGTTTTACGAACTCCTTTGTTGTCATGTTATGCATTTGAAAGTAGTCAAGTACTAGGACGAAAAGTAGTCATGGGGACGAAAGCGAAACCAGTAAGACGAAATTAAATGTATTGATATGATAATGAAGGAGCTCTCGGCTAGAAGTGGTATCAGAGCCTTACGAGCTCTATCTAGTCTTAACCGTCTTCTTAAGACAGAGGGTGCATGTATTGAAATAATAGAGACAAGTAAGAAAGAGAGAGAGAGAGAGTCCTACACACCATGAATATACCAAGCACAAACTCAGCCTCAGCCTCAGCCTCGATAATTGAGCACAACTCCAAAATAACTCTTCCAGACTTTTGTAAACAGACTCTAGGAAACAAAATAGATAACCTTGTTGAATACCAGTACATCCCTGAAGAAGCGAGAATAGACCAGTCTATTCCTCCCCTGATGAGCCCTTACAATTTATATCGAAGACAGAGATCAGGAAACCGCTGGCTATCTGCGGCAAAGAAACTTGTATCTACTCCCAGGTTACATATCAAGGAGCAGATCCAAACAAACAAATTTGATCAGTGTGGTTTGAAAGCCACCTCCCAAGAGCAGTACGTAAACCTTCTCATAAGCAAAGACCTTATAAGTCTTTGGAGAAGAGAGAAGTACGTAGCACTCCACATGGGTGCTGTCAGGTTGGTCCTCAGTTACCATGGCAGAAAGGGACTCCCAATTACTGCCCGTGTAACGTTGCTTGATACTACCTACCGTGACTATGAGCATGCTGTCCTAGGGACATGCATCACCACTCTCAACAACGGCCAAGCCGTTTTTACGATCTTTCCGAACTTTAATGTACTACTCTCAGATCCAACACTAGTCCATGGTGGGCAAAACCAAAGCCCTGCAAACCTCCTCCTCCACCCAGAAGGAGATCAAACCCAGAGAATGGACCCTGGGTAGGAATAAGGAGAAAGAAGGAGCCCTTACCACTTTATCGAAAGGGATTAAAGCTTGTAGAAAAGCAAGAAAGTCTATCTCCACCAGAAGATGAGGATCTCATCACCTGGCCACCTCCGAAGGAAGGATCGAATTCATACAGGGATAAATTACAGACATCCACAACACCAATAGTCCCTTGCATGATGAACGAGGAAGACTTTCCGCCCCTCGAGAGGAGAGATGACAAAACCAGAAAAATAACCACCAGACCTTATGTACAACCTACAGAGGTCACGCCTGAAGGTGGCCCAAAGCCCACTTCCCAGGCAGAGGAAGTGCTGAACTGGCAAACGGACAACGCGCTTGCCCAGAATACTGTCCTCCAGAGAATAGAAAAGAAGGTAGATAATTTTGGAGGAAGAATCACTGGATTTGTAGAAAAAATGAAGAAGGAATATGAAGACTTGAAAGAAAAGGTCAAACAGCTTGAAGCTGAGATAGAAGGTTCCAAAAAAGTCAGCTTTCATGAAAAAGTGGCAAAAAACAATGAGCTGCAATAACTCCGTCAAAAAATTGAGGAATTTGAAACACATTTTAGAAAAACCCAAAGGTTTACAGACACCATATCTCCCTATGAAATTCCACCAAGGAAGATAGGTCCAGTAATGATGTTTAACAGACCTCAACAGCAGCAGCCGCCGTCACTCTTACCGATGGTCATGCCACACAAATCAACAATTTTCGGTGAAAAATCTATGACAGAAAAAAGAAGAGTAGAAGAATCTGTCGCGCAAACATCACCGGAAAAGACCCAAAGGACTGACAAACAACCCGAAGCAATGATGACAGTCCAAATCAATTCAGAAGAAGAAGATTCGCATGAAGAAGAAGAATCTCTTCCAGAGACTGAAAAGTCTGAATCCATCCAAGAAAATCATCCAGATTTGTTTGAATCAGAAGAGGAATATGCGGACATAACCAACGTGCTAATGGCAACTCATACAGGAGAAGCCTCTACATCTAGGCTCCACCCAGATGAAATAGTAACACCAGTACCACCATCAAAGGCAGTATATTTCTCGCTGGAAGACGTTGATCCACAGCAATGGCCTAAAAGAATTCTTGAGTTCAAAGCATGGATGGATAAAAAATTGGTCAAGGATTTGGACCGATACAAAGTAATCGAGGAATTCTGTGCCGGGATGGTCGGCATACTAAAAGAATGGTACCAAAGTCTTGGCCCTGTTAACTAAGACCAACTCCACTCTCTGGAGTCAACCGATGCAGTCATTGCAATCATCCACAGAGAGTTCATTGGAGATGCAGAGGTGGAAGACCAGATAAACCGACAAAAGTTCTATGGCATGAAATGCTGTTCATTAAAACTTGGAGACCTGTCCAGACATTTCTTAAGGATGGGACAATGCTATTATAGATTGAACGGATTCAATGATGCCAGCCTCAAAAGTACATATATCAGTTCTTTACCAGAAGCAATCCAAGATGAGATGTATAGAAGTGCAACCAAGGATGGAATAGATTTTTCCACCAAGACTCTTGGACAGATTCACCAATTCGCGATGGGAAGTAGGAAGAAGATTTGCGCTCAGCAGCAAATGCTAAAAAAGATGCTTGAAGGAGAAAAAGATTTCTCAAAAGCATGCAAACAAAATTCCCTAGAAATTGGATGCAAACAAAAGAACTGCGTATGCAAATCCCCAAAGAAGTTCAAAAAGAAAACCCCGGGAAAAAAGGAAAAAAGGATGAAGTTTTTCCGCAAAAAGAAAAACAAAGGAAAAACCCGAGGGAAAGACAGATGCTTTATCTGTGGAAGGAAAGGGCACTTCTCCAGAGACTGCCCTGAGAAGCGAGACAAAGCAGCTAAGCTGGTCCATAGCTTACAGCTTGCAGAGGATGATGACGTTGAATCTCTGTACAGTGAACAGGAAGAGTTCAACAAGGAAACTGCATTTGCGCTTGCAATATCAAGCAGCGACGAGGAAGACGAACCTCACTTCCCAATCCTGACGTTTGAAGAAGTTGATAAGGTAGAAGAACAATCAGCTATATCTTCCTCTCCAATATTACCAAATGTCGAAGTTTCCATTCTACCCTCAAAGTACGATGTCCCTATCAAAGTAATTGCATACATGGATACGGGGGCACAGAGAACACTCATGAATCCAGCTATCCTCCCTTCTTCTGCATGGGAGCAAGAATTCCATCACTTCAAGGCTGCTGATGGCCAAACCTTTACCACAGAACTTATTACCAAGAGGAACATTGGTATCAAGTTCTTCCAAAACTGTGTGGTATGGACGAAAGTGATAGGAACGGATCTTCCTGGCAAAGACATAGTGATCGGCATGGACACATATGCCAAGGCTGATCGACTGCAAATACTTCCAAGCGGGGTGAAATACAAGAGGTTCTTCAAAGAATATGTATCTATTCTGAAGATCTTTAACCTAGTAGACACACCTCCAAATTTTGAAGAATACCAAGACAAAATCATGAAGCTATGTGCAGACAGTCATGACGTGTTCAGACATCCAAAGCCATTATGGAAGAACCCTGACTTTCAGGTTAAACTTCCATTTAAAAAGAATGAAGATATCAACCCAACCAAAGCAGTTCATCCTGGCATGTCTCCGGCAGACAGAGCAGCCGCTTACGATGAATGCCAACAATTACTAAAACAGGGGTTGATTGAGCCCACCAAATCAGATTGGGCTTGCCAGGCATTTTATGTTGAGAAAAGATCAGAAAAGGTTCGAGGAAAAAAAAGGCTAGTCATCGATTACAGGCCTCTCAATGATTTCCTAAAAGATGACAAGTTCCCATTGCCCAACATAAGAACCCTCTACACCTACATTAAAAATGCCTACATTTTCTCAAAGTTCGACATGAAGTCGGGCTTCTGGCAGCTTGGGCTTGAACCATCGGAAAGGCCCAAGACAGCATTTTGCATACCCAATGCACACTACCAGTGGACTGTACTACCTTTCGGACTAAAGGTAGCGCCATCACTATTCCAAAAGGCCATGACTCGAATCTTCGAGCCCATATTGGATACAGCCCTGGTCTACATAGATGACGTACTCTTGTTCTCTCCAACCATAGAAAAGCATAAGTCTCTATTAGATAAATTCTATGAAATTTGTAACAAGTACGGCATCATGCTTTCCTCAAAGAAGTCTCAGATTGGCACCACAGAGATTGACTTCTTAGGAGCAAAGTTTGCCCAAGGAAAGTATAAGCCACAACCTCACTTGGTTGAAAGGCTCCCTGAATTCCCAGATGAAAACATGACAAAGAAAGAGATACAACAGTTCTTGGGAATTCTCAATTATGTCAGGGATTTCATCCCTAACATCTCAAGGTTAACATCAAAGCTTTCACTACTGCTCAGAAAGAATGCTCCAGCATGGGGCCCAGAACAAACCGAAGCAGTAAGGAAGTTAAAAGAGGCAGCAAGAAATCCTCCACCTCTGAAGATTCCCGGAGAAGGAAAACGAATCTTACAGACGGATGCCAGTGACTATCACTGGGGAGCTGTCCTCATAGAAGAGATCGAAGGTGAAAAACACTACTGTGGACATGCTAGTGGTCAATTCAAACCATCAGAGCACCAGTATCACACCACCTTCAAAGAAACTTTGGCCGTAAAATATGGAATACAGAAGTTCGACTTCCATCTTAGAGCTTATTCTTTCGAAGTCCAACTTGACAATTCTTCATTCCCCGGAATGTTGAATTTTAAGAATCGGGTTCCTCCCAATCCACAAATCCTTAGACTTAAGGAATGGTTCTCCAGGTATAACTTTAATGTCAAGCACATAAAAGGAAACCAGAACCTAATTCCCGATTATTTATCCAGGCCAAGACCAGCAACCTTAATCTCCAATTTCCATGAATTTCCGATCATAATGATGATGACAGAAGCATCTACATCAAGTCCTGCCAATCCATCACCAGAAACAGAAAACTTTCCACCGGAGATAAAAACTCTGCAAACACTCAGCCCAGAAAACATAAAACAGTTCGCTAGGTCCCACATGTTTCATTACCTGGCCAGTTTGCTTCAAGAGAAAAGGGTTACTCCAAAACCAACATGGTTTAATCCTCAGGCACCGTACCTCAACATTTATCCCATGTTAATGGATAATCACCCATTCACTGAAATGGATCAATGGTACCTCTGGTGTGTGACAGTTCTTTATAAATATTCAATTATCTTTCCAACTTTTAAGATGATTGATTATTTAGAAGAAAAAACAAACAGAAAGACTCTGCTGTGGAAATGTCTTAAATGGTTCTGTCCGATCCAAGATTGGATAAAACATTTAAAGCAGGATCTCTACCCTTACAATATCTGGAAACTTGACACAGAACAGTGCAACAAATTCGTATCGGTAGTGATACTCCATCGGCCATACTTCAAGCACCCTCTCACAGGCCATATCTATTCCCAGGACAATGCTGCTTTCTACATGACTATTCCCGAATTAAAGTTATTTTCTCAAAATAAGGAAGCCCCTCGGTACCAAGAGGAGTTGGCTCTTTACTTATTTGAATTAAATAATTATAAGCTCAGCAGCAAGAACACAGAAAATTCCTGTCTAAATGTCAAAAGTCCTCAGGTCATGTGTTTCCCAGAATGGGAAATACCTGAAGAGCATCGGCATGAAGGGACAACAAAGGCAAACATTCCCAAGATGGCTGAACAGGTTAACATGGAAAATTCAGCAAGCATCTTATGGCAAAACGCTCAAGACCCATACGAAATTGAAACACAGCTGGACCAAATCCAATTGGAAGAGGATGAGCAAGAATATCACGCAATGAATATGTCTCCCAGTCATGAGTGCATTCTGACTAGAAACAAGGACTGAGCATCTCAATAATAGTACTCAAAAGGCACTTTAGTAAAAGTTGTTTGTCTAAAGCAAAAGATTCTCTGACAATGGACAGAGCATCTCAATAATGCTTGCTTTACTTAAAGTTGTTTGTACTATTAAATAATGAGTTGTATTTAGGATAAGTGTGTCTGGATTCCCGGTTCATATCCGGTAACCAGTAGAATAGCTTTTGATGCTTATATAAGGAGCATCTCTCTTCAGTTGTAAGAAGAGAGGAAAAAGGATTTTAAGAAATAAATCTTTGTGTGTTATTTCTATCATGAGTAGCTAAGTCTTTTATCTTTCTCTCTCGATCTGAAAGTCCTATTATTGCAATGCATCATATTCTGATCTTAACCTAAGTATGCTCTATGCTTGCCTCTTATGAGGATCCTGCATATCAGAACGGGTTTGTAAAGTTTTGATCCGCGTTTTACGAACTCCTTTGTTGTCATGTTATGCATTTGAAAGTAGTCAAGTACTGGGACGAAAAGTAGTCATGGGGACGAAAGCGAAACCAGTAAGACGAAATTAAATGTATTGATATGATAATGAAGGAGCTCTCGGCTAGAAGTGGTATCAGAGCCTTACGAGCTCTATCTAGTCTTAACCGTCTTCTTAAGACAGAGGGTGCATGTATTGAAATAATAGAGACAAGTAAGAAAGAGAGAGAGAGTCCTACACACCATGAATATATATTAATTTAATATATAATTAACTAAAAAATTTACCTTTAATAATAAAATATACTAAACACAATATAATATAATTTAAACATTATTATTTACAATATATTATAATAAAATCTAAACATTATTATTTAACCGATATTTCAATATAATATAATTTAAATATTTATATTTTAAATATAATATAATATAATATAAACATTATTATTTTAAATATAATAAAATGTAAATGTTAATTTTATGGTAATTAATTAGAAAATATTAAATTTTAATATTTAACCGATAATAAATAATATAATTTAAATATTAATATTAAAAATATAATATAATTTACATTTATTATTTAAAATATACTAAATTTAAAATTTAATTTAATTATATTTAATATAATTATACTTTCATTGGTTTTTTTTATTATAGCACTATTTTTAAAATTAATTTACATATATATGCATAAATTTTTTACCGGTACTTTGTGTTTATAATATAATAATCTAAATAATTTTTAATAAATTATACATTATTTAACAGAGAAACATTGTATATTTTAAAACTTATAACAACTGTATTAACTTACAATTCATATATATATATATATATTAAAATTTATTTGAAATATCAATTAGATATTATTATATATTTTTAATAAAACCTTAATATTTAAGCAATTAAATATAATTTAGATAACAATAATAATATTAATGTTATAATTTATATATTTATATATTGTCTAATTTAAAATATATTTAATTTTGTTAAATTATAATAAAACTTTATTTAATACAATCATTTATTTTTACATTATAAATTTAATATTATATTAAAAAAATTATTAAACGTTATTATTATTTTAATGTTATAATTTTACAATATCATATAATTTTTAAATTTAATTATTAGTTTAACCTTATAAAATTTATAATTAATTCAAGTAATATTAATAAATATAATTTTAAATACTATTAAAAATTTACTTATTTACATTATACATAATAAATAATCTAAACTAATACATATTTATTTTATTATAAATATAATTTAAGTCATATAAAATATTTTAATAAAATTAAATACACATTTATTTATAATTTGTTCACATCCTTTTCTTTTCTGGTTTTTTCTTTTGCTTTCCTCTCTTCTTACTTTTTATTAATTTCAATTTACCATGCTCAACAGTTTTACATGAGAGTATGACACATCATGGAAAACAACTAAACATGCATGCGTCTGATCAAAGCTGCAAACTACGAGAATTAATTTGAGAACGCCTTGTAGTGCATCTACTGACGTAAAAGTTGCAGAAATTGTTGACTGATTTGAGGGCACCTCAAAAGGGGTAAAGACTGTTGACTGATTTGAGAGCATCTTATGTTGAATCTTAAAAAGGAGATATACTGATGCGGGAGTTGCAAAGAATGTTGACACATTTTTAAATATTTCCATAATTTGTGACGCATCCTCATACTCTTCCATTTTTATTAGGTATGTAATATTTTTCAAATACGCAACCACTACTGTTTCACATCTAGACATGTAAATTGTTATATGACATACTTATATAAAAATTTTGTTTTAATTTTTATCCTACAAAGGTTAAACATCCCTAACCCTGCCTCCTCAATTTTTTTTGTAAGAATGAATTCTAAGAGCATTGAACCAAATTTTTTTTTTTTAAAAACATAATACGAGATGAATGCTTGTATGACCTAGTTGAACTACTTTGCATAATACATGCATTAGAGTCTAGAGTTTGGGATAAAATGGTGGAGGAGATTCTATTTAAAAAACAAGGAAAGAGAAATAAGTAAATAAAAAGGATAAAATAGATAATAAGTAGGGGTGAACATCAACTTGCGGCCGATCGAAAACCGTCGAAAAGTGCCAACAACAACTTAAATAGACAGGTGAGGAGATGAATGGATTGCAACGGTAGAGATGGACGATTAACAATGGATTAATTGGTTGGAGACGAGTTCTACAACTATTATCCATCGAAGATTGAACCCTACCGATGACATTAAGGTTCGTCAAATTCCATGGTCTCTTCACCAGATTTATTGGTTTTCTTCCTTTTAAGCTTCCAAACTCATCATTGTTTTCTCAAAATCCTAACCTTCATTCACGTTTTCGCTATGACTGCATATTTTCCAAGCTTTCTTTTGCTGAATTCCATAGCTGTCACCGTCAAAACCTGAGAAACTTTATCTTCATCCTCCACTCTCAACTGTCGTTAACCATCCGACCAAAAATACCTTTGATTTTATCTGCATCCGACTAATTCGATAATATAACAAAATGAACATATCTTAAAGCTCAGTTTTCAGTGGATAAAAATTTTCAACCTAGATCCATCAAAACCCGTTCAACAGACATCCATAATAAAAGATAATGAATGACACCATCAACTTATAAATAAAGACTTCAAAATAAATAAATAAAATATATCTCATCTTTATATTTTCATTTCTTCTAGTAACCATTTATCCAAACAAATGAAACTGTTCTTTCTCGTCTAAATTAATTTAGGTAAAATTTATACATTTTTCTATTATATATATTTTTTTCATGTCATTTGCGAGGGTTCTGGATTTAGTTCATCACTGTGACTAACATGGACCTTTTTTTATAAAATCATTGAGCTAATAGTAATAATGTTATCATCATTACTTGTATATAATACTTTTTCACCTGCAGTAATAATAACAATAATATTAAAATTAATATTAATAATAATAGTGATATGTGGATCTTGAGTCTTGGGAGCGGGGCATTTATCTTAGACAGAATGATTGGGCTTTCCAATTGGGCCATCATGTGGTTTTATGTGAACTATAATCTGGGCCCATTGGACCTGCCTTCAGAGTGGACATGCAGATAAGGTAGGACCATAAGCTGACAGCCATTGTAATATTCGATTTGATATTTGGCGCTCGAGCTAGTGTTCTTTCCTTTCAACAGTGATCCAAATTGCAAGCAGAAAGAAGACTGTTACAACGACTTTCTAGGTAAGAAACATTTTCCCGCCCAATGCTATTTTCCCGAGAAAACCTCCCTAGCTTTCTGGGAATATCCGTGGTCCGGAATCACCCTCACCGATACCGTTGCTCTTGCGGATACGCATGCGTCTCCACCGTATTCATAGTCACCTACGTCCTCTATCTACTCACGCACTTCATCTTCTCCACACACCTACTCTCACGGCTACAGGTTTGTTACTCACTTTTCTTTTTCCCTCCTTCCAAATCCAATCCCTCACTCGATCCCCTATCTGCGAAGCTCCTCGATTCTGATGCAAGTAGCAAACCGCACTTGTCTTCAAGCGTGTTCCACTCCCCGGAGGAGGCTTTCCGGTTGGATTACGAGAGGATGGAGGAGGAGTTCAAGGTGTTTGTGTACCCCGACGGTGATCCTGAAACCTATTTCCACACGCCGAGGAAACTCACAGGAAAATACGCAAGCGAAGGCTATTTCTTCAAGAACATCAGAGAGAGCCGCTTCTTCACCGAGGATCCTCGTCAAGCTCACCTCTTCTTCGTTCCTATTTCCTGCCACAAAATGCGAGGCAGAGTATGTTCTGCTTTCTTCTTTCACTGAAAATACTTAGCGAGAAATTCGCCAATAGTTGAATAAATTATTCCACACCAGTTTACAAAATTACAGTTGCTGTACCGATTTTTACGCGTAAGCTTCGTTATTCATCCAAATACCAAATCAATCGTGTAATGTAACTAATTCTTCTTATGCTGCACATACTCGCTGAAAATCGTAGCACTATTAGGTTGAAATTGAAACTGCTTAAGAAGACCAATTTCGCTACCTATAAGACCAATAGATGATAGGAGATAGTTATGACTAGCTAATTCTTCCTTCACTGCGTATAGCCGAGTAATGAATTTCAGAGGTTAATTTTTCTTAAAAATTAAATTCTTCATAGTTCATGTGTTTGCAATTGGTTATTGATTACCACTTCGTATTGGTTATGCATGTTTGACATGTTGCAAGTGTTATAGTCATGGTGGCAGCTGCCTAGCATAATTCCCAGTTCGCTTCCGATATAATTTATAATGCACATACGTATTTTGCAGGGGTTGACTAACGAGCGTATGATTGATGAAGTGAAGAAGTATGTGGAGCACCTGAAGTATAAGTACCCTTATTGGAACAGAACCCTGGGTGCTGATCACTTTTTTGTGACTTGTCACGATATCGGTGTCAAGGCTACTATAGGAGTTCCACATATGGTGAAAAATTCGATTCGAGTGGTTTGTTCATCAAGTTATGATGACGATGATTATATTCCACATAAAGATGTTACCCTCCCACAAGTGCAGCTACCCTTTTTTCACCCTCCAGGGGGAAATGACATAAAAAATAGGTAGCTCCACATTTTAAAAAATAAATAAATCAATCCAACAGAATTAGTCTCTGCACAAAAAACTGGAATTATTCACCTATCAGAAACAGAAATTTCAATTCATGTCAATGGAAATATTGCAGGAACACACTTGCTTTCTGGGCTGGTCGTTCTGATTCTAGACTGAAAGATGAACTTGCAGCCATGTGGGGCAATGATACTGAACTGGACATCCAGAACAACAGAATTGACCTTCGAGCAACTGGCCAACTTGTATATATGGAGAAACTTTATAAATCCAAGTTTTGTTTGTGTCCTCATGGACCTGTCGGTAGCAGCCGTATCGCAGACTCAATCCACTATGGGTGTGTTCCAGGTAAACCATATCTGGTAGTTGAAAACCACAACCTTTTATGTTCTGTTCTGTTCTCTTCAAACTTCTGCTTTCCTCTGTCCATACTTCAGTTAGTTACCTCCTCGTTTTATCAATTTTTTAAACCTCTTCTGCATCCCCATGCATAGGGTTTTTGTGTATCCAGAAAACTGTTTTGGTTCTTGAAAAGAGTCTCCAGACTCCAATAGGGAGTAGCATGCATTATATTTGCAGGCTGCCCAACGGATATTGTTCTTGAGAACATAGTTTCACATTTGTAAGATAGAAAAATGCTCTAACTAACCAACTTAGTCCCACTCCCACTTTTGCTCTTGACAAAAGTGTGGATATATTCTTTTATTAAATTTCACCTGGCCCTGCAGAAACTAGGGAATAGGAAGCTAATCTATTATATAGGAGAAGATTTTGTTTTAAAATAAAGTACAAGACAAGAAAATACGCAAGGTTAAGAGATCCATTCAAGTATCTTTTACCTGCGCATATTATGTAAAAGTGGTTGTGGCTGCACATTTCCTTCTATTGTATTCAACTTATTACCTCGTATTTTCTTCCTCTTTATTTCTCTTCTTCCTATTTCTAACAAAACAAATAAAGCATAGATGTTGTTTCCTAACGGAAGCTCTTGTCCGTCTTTCTATAGTTATCATGTCAAACTACTATGACTTGCCTTTTAATGACATCCTGGATTGGAGGAAATTTTCTGTTATACTGAAGGAAACTGACGTTTATCTGCTCAAAGATATTCTCGGAAGCATATCTGATAAACAGCATTTCATTACATTGACTCAGAACTTAGTGAAGGTACTATCAATGACAGTACTAAATTTCAGTTTTTCAACTTCTAAATGTTTAAAGCCGATTTGGTGTGTAATTGTGTGGTTAGTACTGATGTTACTTCAAAAAAAGTTGGAAGTTTGGAATCCACTTTCATTTCCGTTGGATCATCCTTCCTACTATTTGCGTTATGTTTGTGAATTTAAGAGGATAACAAATCATACAATAAAATAGAGGATCGTTTCTATGATGCCATCATCATATCTGTACGATAGATATTACCAAGTTAAACTGGAAAAGGGGGGGGGGGAGAGGAAGTGAGGAACCCAATTTACTGTTATACCCTTAAAGTGGGCCAATAAAATCATGAAGTATTCCAACTAAAGACGATTTAGTGAGACCAGTCTACACACTCTTGCCACTCCTCCAACTTCTCCCTTTATGCACGCATTGCAAATTCTTCTATCACTTTTAAAATAATATTAATCATTATTTTTAGAAATCTTACAAATTAATTATTTTATTTATTTAAAACAATATAAACTAATCCTTTTGCAATTGATCCTAAGAACGAATTTAAAAAACAGTAATAAAAGTTGAGGATTAATGAAAAAAGTTTTTGTTAAAAGATTCATTTGCAAAAATTATGTAAGTTAGAAACTAAAATGGTAGTTCATAGAATAAAATCTAGATGAAGTACTGTACCTGCTATTGGTGTTGTTTTCCAACTTGTGGGTGGTATCAACCCTTAATACTAACTTTTATTGTGTCTATTGACATTAGTTATCCAAATGAAGTTTCAGTTTCAATTATAAAACAACACCAAAAATATCTATGATACTGCGTTCAAGTATTTTTTTAATGAGACATTGAGTATTTCTGGTATGATAACCTCTATTTTCCTGTCTATCTGTTCTAATTTTTTGCTTTTGTAGTTCAGATCCAGAAGCATTTCAAGTGGAATACACCTCCAGTCAGACTAGATGCGTTTCATATGGTCATGTATGAACTCTGGCTACGCCGTCATCTGATTAGGTATTGATTTTTTCAATAAACTCAAGCAGTATTATGGAAAGCAAGGAATTGTTTCTGTACATAAATGTTGATTCACCACTCCTGACCCCAAGTTGGAGATTCCCCTGAACAATTGTAACCTGAATTCAAACTTGTTTTACCATGAAAATGTCTCTGTATAAAATTAGTGAAGTAACAAAGCCTCTTCTAGCAAAAGAAATGTGTAGGGTCTTCATGAAACTTCAAAACCTTGCAAGATATAAAAGGAATTTTGAAATGTGTTCTCAAGAAAGTAAAAGACGCTTGCGTATGAGTTTGGCATATTACTCAAAAACTGTTTTTGGTTTCCGTCCCTCCAGCAACAGTACTCCCACAAAGAATTCACCACAGAATCCTTCGAGATTGCTTCCTCTCGTGAGAATGTGAGATTGCTTCACTGCAGCGATTGAATTATTTGTTCTACTAATTACGTTAGTTTTTTTAACAGACTAATTATTATCGTACATCCATTTTCTCTTTCATCTCATTTTTTATCTCTCCATTTTTCCTATCGCACTCTTCTTTCCGGTCACATTATCTCTAGTATCACCAAATTATAATCACTACAAATGTTATCCATGGGTGTCTAGCTTTGCCTATTTTGATTGACTAAAAAAAGAAAAATGATGAATGTATTTTCATATCAAAGAAGCTTATAATAAAAACTATATTAAAAAAAATTATTTCTTCAAAACAACTATTTCTTCTAAAATATGCTATCATATCTAATACCTACAACTTTGTCATGATCTAGATTCAATTTGGATAAATTTCTCAACAAACACTTGTAAATAAAAAATAAATCAATTATAGAAGTAAATGAGTCATATTTTTTTTATTGAAATTAAAATAAATTAATGACCTCAACTTAATAAAAAATTAGATGCGAGAACTTAAAAAAGTTGAAATGCATGTTAAATTTATCTTATTTGAGAAATTTAATCCATTTTTTTTGGTAAATATTTATTAAGAAATTTATTCAAATTAACTTCTAGTCGCAATTTTTGGAAGGCCTATAACAATTGCTCAAGATGTTTTACCGTATGGTCACCTATGCAATTTAATTTAGTCATATAGCTGTATTTTATGCTCATGTATAAAATTGCTTAATTTAGAGTAATGCAATTTTTGGAAGGCCTATAACAATAGATATCCTTCATTAAAAATAATATTGTTTAAGTCTGAAACATCTATCATGACAGAATTAACTCTTCCAACAAAAAATTTTCGATACATAAAACTTGAACTCAAATCCTTATTACAGAAAAATTAAACATATACCATTTGAATCGACAATCCTAAAATAATTTATTTTATTATGATTTTATTGAAATTTTGTTACTTTTAAGAGTTAATACCACATTGAAGTAACTAGCAATAATTTTTTTTGCTTATACATTAATTAAAGCATCTGTAGTCTAAATATTAACAATATATTTAATTAGCTTATACATAATCAAAACATGTAAAATTTACAACAGATAAACGTAAAAAATTAGTGCATGTTAATAAAATTGCAAATATAACGTAAAGCACTCAGCAGTTCACCCTTTGCATCACTAGTCTAATTACAAAGCTAACAACATCCCATTACATTTTTGTATGCATAAAATAAAGATTCCGACACGTTGGAATAGTAAGTACAGACATACGGTGAGCAGCTGCTACAAGAGTCCATGACATTGTGAAAATCACATATTCCCAACCCTGCTGCTGCAGCCGCCAACTGATGCGCTTGCAAAGGGTCACACATTATTATTTGCTGCTTGAATGACCTTGATGTGTTAAACGCTGAATATACATCGTCTGAACCCTAGTTCTGTATGCAATGCTCTTAATTATCTGCTTCAATTCAATATTACGTTTTCCTGAATGAAAAATGATGATGTTACGATCTAACCTGAGAACCAGCTTATGCTGAAACATATTACATTTGACAGTTAAACATGCTTTGGATATAAAATAATGTGTTTACTGGAAGCCAATAATTATAATTAATTTCCTGGGATTTCACATATGCTCATTCGGGACAAGTGGAGGATATTCATTAGTTCATTTGAATTATCCGAACTAAATTATCAGTTGTTGAATCAAGACATCTTGCTGGTGAGGATGATAACCAGGGAAGATCATAAAAAGTAACCAGGTAAACAACGGGCGGAAGTTGTCGAATGAAAGGCTCTGTAACTGAGGTATACACTAAAGAATCAAGCGATTGATGTTAAATTACTACACTAACGTTCAGTGGACAGCCTGAGCTGAATCAATTTACCAAAGATGACTGCTTGGGTATAATACAAGGCTGGATATTACATGATTTCGAGTGGGGACAAAAAAGGAAATAAAAAACAATACGGTGAGCAAAACAAAAAATGATCTACTTGAAAATAATGGGACATTGGTGAGGGGATATGTCATGATCCACTAAGAATAAATGCTTGGAGAAGGCTCTGCGCTGCTTGGGTCTCATCAGGTGAACCGGATATGACAATAGTTCTGTCACTTGTTCCAGGACGAGGTTCATGGACAACCACCTTGGCACCGGATATCTGATAAGCACAATAAATTAAAGTTTAAAAGACGGAGGACAATAAGAGGCTTCACAATATTTTAGTAAGTAGCTCCATCCTTTTCACAATATCAATGCAAAAGATCTTAATAAAAGTAGAAAAACATGAAATAAATACTTGTATTTTAAATTATGTTATTTAATGTAATTGTAAAAGGATTACAAAATTATTGACTGGCCTCAATTATAGGAAATGCAAGAGCATTGAACCATTTTATCTTTTATTAAAATATTATCATCCCATCAATGCTAGTTGATGATAAAAAAGAATTCATACTTCCCTGGTTTCAAAAAATGACATAGACTAAAAAAACAACATTCCTTTAACAGATAGATAATTTGAAAGAGTATCAAGTACTTTGAAATCGAATCAAATTAGCGAACAGAAAAACAAGTTCACAAGGATAACATGGTGAGCTGGTGAAGTAAACAAAGATAAAATAAACGTATATAAACATAACCAAGTTTGTGTACCTGTCTCAGACGAGCCAAATTGCTACCATTTTCCCCATATACAGAGTCAATAGTATCATCCGGAACCACAATTTCCACGGTGGTATTAGTCACAATAGCAGATTTACTTCCACTGTGGACCAAAAAAAGAGTAATAATAATAAGATTTGACAGTTTGTTGCATTCTCTTTAATATGTTCAAGTGACTATTTCCATCATTCTTTCAGAAACCATGTTCTTATTGGTTACAACTTTACTCAAAAACAAGGATTTCAAATAAGACCAACTGAGCAATGACCCAAGAAAAACAATGTCAAATCAAATAGAATGTGCTCTAATCAAGTATAATGGTTTGTCAGCAGACTGACAGAACACCAATTGATAAACCAATAAAATATAACAGAATACAACACCTTCTGCCTAATTACTCATCCAACTATCAAATATACCCCAACATGACTGCTGTTAGTTTCTTTTTTATGAATAACAGAATTAATACGAAACAGTAAATGCAAGGCAAGTTATTTTCTATCCCATATTCTTATAAGACATTACTGTTCCTAACTTCTTCCAATAAATGCCAACATGACCCTTATTACACTTCTATCTAATAGTACATGATTGCTCGTGACAATTATAATCAGTTCCATCACATACAAAGAGTACTAACAATGCATGATACAATATCACATTATCACTAAATACTCTTTAGTTCCAAAAAAGCAGGTACCCTCAATAGTACAAAGGAGGTTTATAAACACACACATAGGGCTCTGATAATGTAGCACACCTTACATGTCAGAAAATATTATAAGATAGCACAAATAAGCAATTTCTCAATAATACAATTTGAAATGTTAAGGGAAGTGTATGCCTTAGGCATCTACATTCATTACATCATACCACAAATTGCTCTTAATATTATTAAACCTTCCAATTTGGCATAACAAGAAAACCTGGGGCTTGTTCCTGATCAATACATAGATTTGCAATCTGGATTAAAACAAGTCTAATTAGTTTAGAAAATCAACAACCTGACAAGTTCTAAGCCGCCTTTTCGAGTCAATCCCCAACTAACATCATTAATGCCTCTTGAATTTATCCCAGGCACCGTCTGCAATCAAAATTTAATGACAAGATATTTAATAATAAAATAATAATAATAATAATAATAACTTGTCAAGGTAAAATCAACTAGCAGAGAGGGAGAGAGATATATACTGGTGGCGTCCATAACCCTGGTGAAGAAGGACGTTCTAAATTTCTAGAGAGGGAAAAATGATCAATGCCTTGTGCAAAAGAATGTCTACTACTCAGACTATAAGAAGTGGCAGTGGCTGGATGGCTTCCAAGAGGAACAACATCCCGCTGTCTCCCATAGGGACTGGTATCAACTCGTAGAGAAGGAAGGGTCCTTGTTCCGGCACTATTCTGTGTGCCAACAAAAAGATTATCTCGCAGTCTACCAGTTGCATTATATAATGCATCTTGCACATTTGGAAACTCTCCTGATATCTGAGGAAAAAAGAGGATATAGATGGTGTAACTAAAATACCTACATATCACTGCAAGGATCATCATGATGACTTGAACAAATATAGTGAACTATCTATATTAGGAGTTTTAGGCAACACATACATATAAATGTTAAAAAAAAAAATACCCAATATTAACAAAATATTCATATGTAATATTCAAAAGTTATGTAGACCCATAGTCTTAAGCTAAACACACAAGTCAATAATAACAAAAGTAAAAGAATCAAATAAGTTTAAGCCCCTCATGCTTAAAGTTAGAACATGGGAAACATGAGAATATTTACTCAAATTCAAATACAAGGGTTACCAATATACATGTCAGAAAACTTAACACAGAAAAACAGGGTGAGCAACAGAACAGAGGCAGGCAAAAGGCAAGACCTGTGTAAGAACTCAGACAAATTGAAAGGAGGTGTGTGACTTTAATTATGAAAGAACTCAGAAAAATGTCACATAAGATTTAAGAGTTTTGCATAAAAGGAGGTGTGACTATCAACATAAAAAAAGCATGATGAAACTTGAGAAATTTAGCATGTTTTAATTGTAAAATAAAATAAAACAAAGTACTATCTCCAAACCTGTACGACTTGATCATTATCTGATGCACATTTTGGCACCTGATCAGTCCCAATTATTCTTATGCTTGCCCCTGTTGCCTTCCGCATTTCTGATACTATTACTCCACCTTTTCCTAACAAACAACCAACTTGGCTAGATGGGACTACAAGACGTGCAGTAACAGTTGACCCTCCATAGTCTAGCCCCTTCTCAAAACCAGCCTCAACAGACCTGGAGTAAACAAGCACAGCAGCCTTTTGTGCGGGGGAATATCTTGAATCAGGATTCTGTAAAAAGATGAAGCCACAACCAAAGAAAAAACTGATACAAACGGTAATAATAATGATAAACATACAATCACACCACAAAGAAGTAAAAACAGAGGTTTTATTTAACAGACCTCTGAAGCGGTAATAGTAATTACTCGATCCTCACACTCAGCTACAGAAGGACCAATACTTATTGTAGCCCCTGTCTCACTCTGAAGAGCTCTAACTATACTGCCTCCCTTTCCAATAACTCCTCCAACTCTGTCATTTGAGCAAAGAATTCTGAAGGTGACTTCCTGTTGAAGAGCTTTTGGTTCCAGGGATGAGACTCTATTAACTTCTTCTGGCAGTGAATGAACTCTGGTGGAATAGCTGTTAGAACTACTGGGTAAAGTAGACAATGCAGAGCTCCTCAGCAAAAGATGATCTACTGTCTCACGTGGAATTGCAGTTAGAGTCTCGCGTGGAGCTACAGTGAATGTTTCGTGGGGAAGTGCAGCTAAAGCTTCATGCTGAACCATTTCATAAGGTTTGCTTCCCATCATCTTTGATCTATCAAAAGGATGACAATCTTGAAGACGTCGGGAGACCGCAACAAGTGCTTTCTTTACAGATGACACTTTGCCTTCTATCTACCACAGTCCACAAATCCAAAAGATGTTTCTAAGCATAAAAAGAGAGAAATTTTGCACAGCATAAACACTTTGAAGACTATTTACCTATTCACATGTCCTTTAATTGGTCAGTTGGAAAATGTTACCAATCCTAAGTCATGAAATTTAAGTCCTGCCTTATATGCATCAAAGGTAGTCAAAGGCAAAACATGCCTGTGAGACACAAGACCTCCCTAGCCCCCTTATGACATTAGACTGCTAGCAACCAAGCTCTCACCTTCATGTTCTAATTAAACAATCAAAGAATTGGGACACAAATGTATTAAAAGAAAAAGTCAACTACAAGCTTACAATAAAAAAAAAACCATCCAATCCATGAACCAGAGACATTTAGAGAATAGGAAAGCAGAAGGAACACCTTTTTCTTTGCCAAGAACATAAAAGAATCTTGAAATTATGAGTCCTGAAATACTATAAAAAATTTAAAACAATCATGTGGATAAAGCAAAAAACACAAACAAAGATGCTAAGGAGACAATTCAACCCAAATAATTTCCCCTCTCCATCTCTAACCCAAGGAAAATAGAAGCTCGCCAACTTAGTGGGGTTTTTTGGTGAATTACAACAAATAACTTTTCCGGTTGTTCAACCATCAAAACCACAACACTTACTGTACGGTATCCAAAAAAAATGCACAGGATGACCTTTCTAAAGACAATGACCGACATAATATAACATAGAGAAAGTAAATTTCACCAAACTTAATGATAATGGCATACTTATAAAAGCCCGGTTTCCTTCTCGATAAAATTTTTGGAAATGCTAAAAAAGATGCAAACTACATAATTTTCAGGCTCTTCACACTACTTATGAATTGTACTTTATTCAACTGTCACAGAGAAAAACTATCTGACACCATTCTCACTTGCTTATCTTTAGAATCACAATTGCAGTCAATAATAGTTTCAATTTTCACAGGGGTTAATTTTTCCGAACAGGAAATTCCCACATTCTCCTAAACCTCAAGCAACCCACAATAATAAATAATTTGATCGACAATCTATCAAACTGTCCCATCTACCTTGAGAGGCATTAACCTTTTCACCTTTAACCACTTATTTGGATGTTTATTGACATCACAAATCTTCAATTAAAAGCTCGAAAAGAAGTATTCTATAAAATGAGAAAAACTAATCCTACTACAATAAATAAACAAACCATATCAACTCCACGGGAAATGCTTAATACTAAACTTGAACGGATACTAGACAGTTAAGCAGAAAAAACAGTTAAAGACTAGCATTAGTATTCTAGCTTTGACCTAAAATGTTAAAAGTGATAAGTGAGAGAGTAAAGAAGAGCAAGAAACAAAAATACCTCAATGATTTCGTCGGAAGAGGAGGTGCAAGGTGGCAAATTATCAGTTAAAACCCTAATTTTACATCGAGTGTCCTTCTTGATCTTCTCCACAACCTTCCCTCCTTTGCCAATGACAGAGCCAGCCTGCGCGGCATCCGTCACCAGCCGGCAAGACATCACTCTGTCCCCAACTTCAACACCTTCCGACTCCGCCGCCACATCCAGGATCCTATCGAACACCTTCAGCAGCGCTTCCTGCGCCTTCGACACTCCAACGGCCTCTTCGTCTGTGTGGCTTCTCAGTAGAACCTTGCCACTGAGAGCGGCGTCGGCAACAACCAAGATGACTCGGTCGGGCGACTCGGGCGGGGCGTCCTCGACTCGGATCTTGGCGCCAGTGGATTGCTGGAGGGTTTTGATGATGGTGCCGGACTTGCCGATGACGCCGCCTATGCGGGAGGCGTGGCAGAGGAGGCGGAAGGCCACGTGGCCGGGTGGAATGGAGAGTGGCGGTGGCGGAGGCTTGGATAACCTGGAACGTTTGGAAGATCCATTAAGAGGAAACGGGTTCGCGTCGAGTATGGAGCGCTTCGCTGGCGGAGAAAGAAAGGTGCTTCCCATAATCGTCTTCTCTCTCTGGATATCCGAAATTGTGTGAGGCACTGCGACTCGACAACAAGAGTTGCAGAAACAGCTAAGGAGACGAGTGAGTTCTGATGCTAAAATGCGCCGAGGGAGAAGGGCCTCGTGCGCACTGCGCCTAGGGTTTCCGAACGCGCGCAAACATAGATTTTGCGCCCGCTTTTTTTGTTTCTGAGGACCCCCGTATGGGAGTATGGCGTGATTTTATCATGTTAATGGCTTGGCCTGAGGACCAAATTATAAATAAATAAAAAAATTATATATTTATAAAAAATATTGAATTTAACTAAGAATTATACCTCATTCTATGTTTTATGTTTTATCAATTAAAACATTGTTGAATTTATTTAAAATAAAATAATATTTATGACATAATGATGTCCAGATATATTATTTTATGATTTTTATTTATAAATTAACGTATATTAAATATAAACTATACAAGATAATTTATCAGTATTCATTTAATCTTCATAATATGTCATGCAATATTCTGATAGTTGTTCTGATAGTTGTCGAACTGGTGTATACATTGTACTTGTGTATTTATTTCGTAAATGTAAAAAATTGTTATAGTTGTCCCACTGTATTATTATTATTATTATTATTATTATTATTATTATTATTATTATTATTATTATTATTATTATTATTATTTCAAACTATTAAATTTTTCCTTCATTTGTTTGGGGGTAAAAGAAAAGGTGTAGGGACAGGTCATAGGTGGACAGCTGAAAAATGTATCCTTAAGCATCTCATACTGTTGAGTTTGACCACGTAAATCAAGATGAATTTTGGGATAGATGTGGTAAACGAAATACTAATTCATAGTCTTACAATTTAACCCTTTTATATTTACATTTTATTTTACACTATCCACCAAGTAATGGATGAATGAAGAGGAAAATTGCACTCAATACCGTGCATTTTTTTGGAGCATCCACGGTATAATTAAATTAAGTACGACTTTGATACATAAGATCATAATTTGCAAAGGATAATTAATTGAAAATGGTAGTGCATACAAGATTGATCAAAGATACCCAGCGAACGCAGTCCATAAAAAATGATTGGAATGAAGAGATACTTGGCTTTACATTGCGGTGTGGTTCTCTATTTATGAATCCCCCCTTCAGTTTATCGTTGGTCTCTAGTTTGTCAAGCTATAGATAATGTGCTATAAGAATGGCAAGCAGTCAAATCCCCGGATTCTATGTTGCTCTCAAGAAAGATAGTTCCGATGGAAATCGTCAAAAGCTGTACAGAGAGAGGTCGGGGAGACGTAAAACCTTGTATCAGGAGATCTTTTTGTTCATTCTGACAACAATGAAATAGCTATTTCGTGGCAAAAATTAAACACTGAATACCTCAAACGGAAGACCCCACAGTTATTAATGATATCTTCCATCAAAGCACAAGGTTCTAGCATTTAACAGAACCTGGAATCAACAAAGAATCTGGAACCAACAAAAAACAATAAGAATCTTCAATCATATATTAAAGAAGCTTGGTAAAATGAAACCTTGACAGAATGAGTAAGCACCTTATGAGTTATGACAATTCCATAGAAAATCGAAATAAAAAAAAAAAAAAGACAAACAAGAAAAGAACTTATAGCACGTATAGATTAACTTATTTTGCAGCCGAAGAGAGCTTTAAAAATGTGATTATTTCTTAAAAAAATAATGTTACCCACTAATACTCAACATTACAAAGCAATTGAAAGTTAAATTTCGATTTTGATAAGTCAGATGTTTGCTTTCCTTTGGCTCAAGAAAAAAGGTTGATTTCATTTTAATTCCCAGTCAATGCAAAAAAATTAGTTGAGATTTAAGGCAGCTATCGTCTCAGCTAACAATCAAAACATCAACAAGAATATTCGGAGTCAAGTTCTGAAACATTCCAAAACTTGAAAAATTGTTGATCACAAATCCTTCAAATTGGAGAACTTCGGGGTTGTGTTGCTTAAAAAGAGAAAAGCCTTTCAATGTAACATTAGGGTGTAAATAGAAAATTTAGAAAAATTTGTGATAATGGGCTGTTGTGATCTCTAAGAGTCAGCCTAATAATCAGTAGCAAAGTTGTTGCCCAATCACCAGTAAATCAAAATGTTATATTATATTGTTGATTATATTTTAACATAAATGCTAATATTTAATATTCTAATATATGGGAACCTTTATAGGAAAGCAACCAAGAGAAAAGAAAAGGCACGGCAGATACAAAGCAAAGATAGAGAATGAGCTCTTCATTCCCTCTGCATGTCTACCAAAAAAACATCCTAAAGGAAATCGTGTGCTAAACTAACACTAAAGAAACACCATAAAAAATATCAGCAAACAACTAGGTTCAGATACTTTCTATTATAAATACAGACAGACACTTCGGTTTAGCCATGCAGATAATGACATAATAGATCAATTTTTACTCATTAACCAGGCCAAACAATTTCCTCACTTAAAAGAAGAAAAAAATTAATTTATTTTCTGTACAGAATTCTAATATGATATTATTAGTGATTGCTTTTATGAAATCTTAAAAGTGGAGAACTTACCTACAAAATCTGCAGAAAGAATTTACAAATTGACATTATGTACAACAAAGACCCTATTGTTGAAGCCTAAGCTGATTGAAGAAGACCAAAAAATGATACTCAGGAGCCCAGTACATAAATCCAACAACAGGACCTGCTTTTATGTACTGCAAACAACATACAACATGTTTCAATCAGAATCATTTGCACAACAATAATAACAGTTGATTTCAAGCCGGATTTAAAATAGCAGGATAAAATAATTAGACAAGATTGAAAACTAAAAACCTTTCCATCAAGAATTACAAGTTCACCGTCAACCCATCGAGGATTCTGAAATCCTGGATCTGCAAGCCTCCCTTGACCTTTATAGCGAGCAATCTGTGATATCAATAACATTAGAATATACTACAAAACAATTATAATCTGGATATTACTCTAAACTAATGTCAATTTAATGAAACTGGGGTGGGGCAGAGAAAACTAGGAACGACTGTTGGGGCACCAAAAGAAAACACATTGCCTACCAATCCAAACTCCTCAGGAATTATTCCCTTGTGAGGAAGCTGATACCCCTTTCCAACTTTTGCCCGAAATGAAACCTAAGGAGATCAAGGAACAAGACACATTGACAAGTATACAATACAGACTACATAATGAAAAAATTAACTCAAAAAAGTGAAAGCAAATTTATAACAGCAACAAAGAAATATTTTAGCTTACGTTAAACCAAGAACCAAATACTATGTTGATTAGTTAATTCCCAGAGGAAAAACTATGCATTGCTAACAGAATATATTGAATATTTTCCCTCATTCTAGTAATGGGCTTTAAGTTTTGGTTCTTTCATAACCAAACTCAAGTACCTGCATTTTATCTGATGTATGATCCATTTAACTAATATCCTGAGATAAACCATTAACCATCAGATTATGCATCAGAGCACAAATACAAATCTATCAACCATATTTTGATATAAATTTCCAGTTATCTTGCTTATAATATGGCAAGCATACATGGTTTTCATGGCCATAAAACACAGATTATGCATGATTGCACTGATAGACAGGTATATGAGCTAACAAGAAGCATACAATAATACCAGCTTCACAACAATCCCAAATACCTAATGCCAATCAAACCATCTGGCACACTTAGTGTTTGGTGCACAGATATGACAGAACAATTTGTCTTGTTCTGCTTCCTTCTCTTTGGTTCCACCTTTTCAAGTTGAATTAAAATTTAGCACTTTTTAATCTCATGTTTTGTTCTATTTTATTTTGAAAACACAACAAACATAAAATAGAACCCATCAATTCTGTTCCATCTCGTTCTAACTCATCATCTAAATGCTATCTTAGACATGTTACCTGAGTTCCTGAGTGGCTTCAAGAAGCACCACTTCACTGCCACAACACAGGTTAAGGCTTGCACTAACTGAAAGAACTATTTTGAGTTAACATGTAGTTGCATTTTTCTCTATTGTATATTTAGTCCACAAGCTGATTTAAGCCCAATGTGACCCTTCCAACTAACAGCACTAAAGTTCAGAAAAAATCCCTGCAATACATTGTAAACCACAAATTGGCTCTCTTTAACTTCCCACAAATTAAATGACAGTGATGCTATTTGATCTCATTTAGACCTATATAACACGAGACCTAAGTCATCATGCACCAGGCAATTGTGAGTGAAAGTGTGAAAAATGTAAAATCTTACAGTGCAGAAGCAACTTCAGTGCATCTCAATATTTCTAATTTTAAGTATCTAATTATCTAAATATATTTATCAATTAAATAAACTATGGATTTTGTATTTATTTAGAAAAATATGATATACAATTAAAAATTAATTACATAATACTTTTTATTTGACTTTCGATTTTTATTTGTTCACATATTATTTGTAATTTCTAGAATCAAACACTTATATCAAAGACATGTTTTAAAATTAACAGGAAATAAGGTGTCTATTAAGTAAATTGAAGTTTGAATTATATCATTTATTATCATATGGATACTGGAGGTCCACAACTGTTGCGTCATAGTGCTCAAAGTCAGATTTATGCAGTCACTTTGATCTGAAAATTACAAGGAAAGAAGTGAAAGTGTTCCTTCAACCATGAACTCGGTTTTTCTTAATTCACATTTTCATATTCCTTAGTACATGAATTCGTCATTAATCAGGGAACCAAACTTGTCAATTTGCAGGATAGAGGTTAATGCATTGTCCTAGTTATAAGATTCTAATGATCTAGGGCAGGACTATTTCCGATATATATATAAAATACATCAAATTATAAATTCATCAAAATAAGTTAACCAAATCTCGTTGAGACTTTCTGCTCTTCTTCACTCATTCAGAAATTTTTTCCAAACAAAACAGCGAGATGGGACCCTGATTGCTACGAAGAAACCAATATCACAAAATAGTAAAGGATAGAAACAAAGAATGTTTGAAATTGTTGTAAAATCTATCAAATAAATTTACAGGATTACCTGGCCAGCTGGTACATAAGGATCCCCAGTCAGTTTCAAAGCTTCTACATACTCATAAAACTCAAGATCTGAAGGCTCCTTAGCCCCACCATCTTCATGCCAATGGCCATATCTACGTCTCAATTGAATTACTTCAGAGGAGTATGGTCCGTGAGCACCAATGTATAGACCTGATGAAAATGAAAATATTTGCTATTCAGCATACACTCAGATTAAAAACTAAAATCCCACAGCAAGTAGACAATTTCAGCACCTCAAAATACTTAAATTGAAAAGTTTTCTAACAAATCACCATTTAAAGGATCTTGAGAAGTAGGTGTTTCAATGCGATTGAAAATTGTGGACCCAGACAACTGTTCATGGTTCCGAGCCCGGGTAAGAGATAGATTTATTAATTTTGCCACATCTTTCAGCACCTAAATGATTGGAGCAGAACATAATCATATAAACAACTTTTCAGCTAGACTAAACAAAGATACCAAATTTTGCAAAAACTATGATGTACAGGTTTCTATTTCACTCTGGACAAGATCATATCAATTATCTAATAATATACTTTGACCTACCTTTGAGGGTACCTTCCCCTTTCCGATGACGTTAGCAAGACTAAACATAATATGATCAACACTATGTTGACCTTGAATCTTAGTTGATTTATCTGATAAAGGTTTCCCTTTGCCATGACCAACCTGCTGATTGACTACTTTTTCTATAGTAAAGGAAAATGAACCCCGTCCAGTTGTCTCCAGCTTAGCAGGAATTCGAAGCAAATCACCAGCAGCCAAACTGCTGGGAAGTTTCTGAACAAGACCACCAATGACAACTTTGACTGGAACTTCATTTTGATCTTCACGTTTAAAAGTCTCCACTCCAGAATTTGATTCAATCTCATCATCAGTTTCAGATTTAATATCTTTCAGTTCCGGACTTCCTGTCTCATTGTTCTTATCTGCATCTGCATTTTCATCTTCATCCTCTTCTTCCCCAATTATCTGCTCTATCACCTTAGATGTTAGATCCTTGTCTCCCTTCTCTGGAGTATTTGCCTTCAAAACTTTCATCTTTACATCAGGAATCATATCTTTCAAGACATTCTGAAAACCAGGCATTCCCTCAGATGGATCAGAGTTGTCATTCCTATCATCAACACCCTCAGGATCTTCAATACTCCCAACAAATAGCTCACTTTTATCTTCAGGTGACTCCACTGATCTCAATCTCTCAGCAGCATCCAATGCTTTAGAAGATGTTGTTGGGGGACTATGGGAAGCACCTCTTCGCTTTAAGTACACAGCCTGAAAAAATTATCAGAATAACTAAGATCAAAGATCAACATGTTCTCATTTATAACAGCAACAAACTGTCAATTAAATCCAAGCCACACCAAGAACTATGGTTCAGGCCATTCCTAAATGAATCTGTTGCTTGGTTAGGTTTCTGAAATTCGCGAAGTGTGAAGCATGGTTTGGTTGAAGTTTGAGCCTCAAACAAATTAAGCTGGACCATCAAACCCATAGGCCCTAGCTAGAAGAATAAGTTAGCCTAAGGCTAACACTAAGTTTAATCCACAATATCATAAAAAAATCTCTCTCTCTCGAGCACACACATAACCTAAGCTCAATCTGCCATAAAAAACAAAATTTATAAATTTGTTGGTGACATTTGTTCTTTGAAAATTAAGATTATAAAAACCTCCAAATGAACATTAGGAAGTAACTTGTCAGATGGCTTTTTCCTACTAAAAATCAAACCAAAAGAGAACCCATTCATCAATATTCTAAATCCAATGTTCTAGACTGTTCATAATTTGTAGAACCACAAATGTTTGTGTAAAAGATCCTGTGATAAAAATTCAGATTGTATGAAGTAAGCAAAGTTTTGAAATTTAATTTGGAGCATAAACAACAAGCAACATACTCCTACTACATTCTTGCATATAGTCCCGAACTCTGCCATAATGCATATGATGGAAAAAGGATTTGTTTCAAACAGAATTATTATTAAAAAAAAAAAGAAACTAGTATAGCAGTCTACAGAAGATCATCCTTAGTGCACTGGTATTCACATTCAGCTAGCAAAATTTTTCAATGAGTAACGAGAATCCATCTTGAGCATAATTAGCTTTGCTGATGAAAAAAGGTGATTGAGCTCAAATTTTAGAATTCAATGCTTTTCATGTTGTAATAATCCCTGCAGAAAATAATAATAAATTGAGGTGGTCAGCCGAGCAGTGATACCTGTGACTTAAATTCACCTTTCTTATTCTTTGTAAAGAAAATTTCAAATAGAGGAACACCG
Source organism: Canavalia gladiata (assembly GCA_037954105.1). NCBI lineage: Eukaryota > Viridiplantae > Streptophyta > Magnoliopsida > Fabales > Fabaceae > Canavalia > Canavalia gladiata. The sequence goes on from CM075662.1 coordinate 5,376,445, forward strand.
GCAGCAGAAGTACCAAGTTGCCTGAAAAATTATGGTGAAAGGGTCAACACTAGAAGCCATAGAAGGTAGCATGACCACCGAAATGTCTCAAGTTATGTAAAGAAGTTCCCTAGAAAACATAAAAAAAATGGAAGGTGTTTCCAAGGCGAGAAAATAAAAGAAATAATTCCACACACAAAAAATCTCAACAAAAGTATTTCTAGTTTGGGAACAATTACCCACTCAAATGGTTAGCTATGTTTGAAGAGTGTTTGCTGAGCAACCACTTATTGACTTAAGTAAGTGATTATTCTCAAAATATTTTAACAATTCTTTTTTTAATTTTTCCCATGGTAAATTAACTTCATAAGATATATTAAATACTAGGAACCCACATGGCAATCAGGGCATAGAACCTCCAGTACATGAGTCATAGAATTCAGTCCCAAGAATTACAGGTATATCTCTATTATCTAGAAGAGTGTTGCTTACCTGTTAAGTATCAGGTGGTCACCAATAAGACTGAGCAGTTAAAGGTGCTGAAGGAAGTGTGAATTTAAACCCCTACCTCATTCATCAAGTTGGTCAAAGGTTTGCAACAGAGGACAAACTAGACTAGAACACTTTGTTTGCACTGATTTAACAAAGAAAGAAATCGGGAGCAATAATTTCGCTGCAGAAATGTAGCCTTTTCACCTGTTCTGGCTTTGACACATTGTCTAGTACATTTTCTCACCTCCAGGGGTGCAATTTTGGCATCCAAAGCGGAGAAGAAAATCATTTCTTTATTTTGTCCTTGGTCTCTAACATTTTGCTCTCATTTTCAGTAAACAAGTGAAACAAGCGCTACTTGACTCTTACTACTGTGTGTCCCTGTTCCAACAAGTGAGTGAGCTCCCAAGCTTCTGAATCCTATCCCTTTTCATGCAATATTTGACACTAATCTGACGTTGCTCTGTCCAATCTGTGTTGCTGCTTTGCACTTCTTCCAATGACAACATTATTAATAGGTTGTTGCCCACTGAAGGCTGAGGTTAAGCTAGACACCCATTGTTGTTGACCAAGAGTCAAGTATAAGTTTGTTGTGTTTGCTATGTATTTCATATGAATGTTGGGTTACACTAAAATATTTCACTGAATGGTTTATATGAATCTACTCCATGTTGCTGCATTTTATGCTCCAGAATGAGTGTTGTGTTTGCCAAAGTGATGGTTTTGGTTTGTCGGGACTGAATTGTGTTATAACATGTTAGTCAGTAGGTTTTAAAAATTGTATATAACAAGCAGAGCAAATTTGTCTTTAACTAAATTTTATTATTTCTTTCTTCTAGATTTTTTATTCAACCAAACTAGAGAGAAGAAATTATATCTTTTCTTTCTTTCCATTTACTCTTCATCCAAACAACCAAAAAAATAACTCTTCTTTCTCTTTATTTTCTCTTCTTTCTCTTTATTTTCTCTTCTTTCCTATTTCTTTCTTCTCATTTTCTATTTTCCCATTTTATTTACTATCCAAACAAAGTGTAAATCTACCCACACTACTATAGAGGCACAAATTTAGAAAGAGGAACTTGAACTCAAAGCAACTTAACCTTGCTGCAATTATGTCATACACAAATCTGATCTATCACAGACTAATAACCAAATTATTCGCTAACAATCCCTTCTACAGTTTATATATAAGTAAGAACAAATTACTCACACCAAGATCAGACTCTTCTGTCTTCTCCAATTGCTCTGCCTCTGTCACTACTATTATTTTATTTTTTAGTGAACTAAAGTTTCGGACTTTAATTCCTTACAAACTTTTTCAATAAGAAATAGAAAATTACCTAGGACTATAACTCCTTGCCACATATCTTCCATGCTCTGGAGTTATGCAAATAATTAGACCATGTGGATCATTAATGTCTTTTGACATTCCAGCCCACCAACCCACCTGCAAGAGCCAATACATGTGTAATGTCAGTATATTATTATTGGTAAGCTCCTGTTTCCTAAGATATTACAGCATTACGGTTATGTTAGAATGTTTTGAAGGGAATAAAGTGGAGTAGCACAAGCCATTAAGGAATGCAGGGAGGGTTCGATCCCTCCCCAATATTTTCCAACCCTCTTCCCATCTCCTCTCCTCCCACTCAACAGGCCCCAAAGCCACGTGAGGGCACTACCACCCTACTAGGGTCCCACTGTATGGATGTAACATGTATTCAGCAAAAAAAGTTGAGAGGTTTGAATGATAAAAAATTACTACTCTATTGTTGAGAGTTAATGAAGGAATAGAGTGATGGGTTGTTCCATTTCAAATTCCCCAAATTGTGGCAATTAAAAAATAGTTCAACATCAGATATCCAAAAATAAGATCAATTTATTGGCACGTAAGCGGACCAAAAAATGCCAGACCAAAACCATATTCCATCATACAAAAATTAAGCATACCATCCACACCTATTTATATGTAACTGAATTATAACAACTCAAACCACGAGCAGCATGTTTCCAACCTGAGTGACAGCAAGTCAAGTATAGCTACAATTATTACTAACACTAGGATCAGCCACCCTCTTGACGTTGCATGTCAAATTTATTTTTCAACAAAAAAGACAAAGGCATTCACGCAATGTTAACTCACAAGTCCAGCGCCAGCTTTATCTCTTAAAAAGGCCGCATCACTGTACCGCTCTTCCTCTATGGCCCTCTGAAATGTAAGAAATTAGTAAACACATAGGAATGGAAAGAGAAAGCAGAAAAAGTAAAGAGCAGTAGAAAAAATGGGTTTAGTTGGTGTGGAAAAACAACGCGGGAGTGATAAATTGGTACATTGAGATGAGATATTGCTCTTCCAACAGTGTCATTGGTAGAAGCAGCTGCAATGGCCACCTTAAGCGTAGCAGCATCCTGATAATCCTCTAAACGCACAGCATCACCTAACTGAGACTGTTATTTTGAGCACATAAGGTAACATGTCGCTGTCAGCAACATCTATAGACGAATTCATTCAAAAATCCACAATGTGTACCTTGAGAAAGGAGAGGATACGCTCTTGTTCATCGACCTCGTGAAAATGGTGGCGCCAACGATCCCAATCCCATTCGTCGTCTTCCACGGAGGCAGAGCCGCGCAGAGAATTGATGTAGGAATGGAATTTCTTAACGGAATTGGAAACGACGTCGCGGAGCATGGAATGGGAAGGGAACGGAATTGAGTGTCTTGAGAATGGGAAGGGAAAAGAGGTGCGCAATTTGGGGTTTGGGATGATGAGCTTGGCAGTGGTTGGAGATATGCAAGCCATGGATGGGTGTGTGAGTGTCATTTTTGAGCCACAAAGGCAGAAATAGAAATAGAAATAGAGTGTGTGTTGCAGCATTTACAGAATGTGGATGTGGTTATGGGAGAAAAACAGACACACAGTGAGGGTGAGGTGGGGCACCGCTTGGTTGTTGTTGTTGGTGATTGAGATTTGTCATGTGCTCTAAAGTCTAACTAATCAAAATTAGGAAACAGGGAACAATAAGCTTGAGGCTGTGAAAAGTTGGGATGCTACGTGGCTGCAAAGTGCAAACAAATGCTTCAGCAACAAAAAGGATAAGAACGAACTTCAGTTACCAGATACATATTTCCAAATGCGATAAAATACATCTAATAAAAACAATCACTATAAAGGATTTTTAACCTACCATGTCATTATAACTTATTTATGTAATTAAAAATAATTATTTTAAAATATTATCTAAATATTTATAATTAATAATATTGAATAAAAATACTTATAATTTAGATAAAAAAAACTTTAAATTAATTAAACATTGAATCTTTTTTCTTAAGTTATGTTTAAATAAAAATGACATTGGAACTAAAAAAATATTATTTTAACTCTTATTAAGTAACATATTATATTTTTTAACTTTAATTTTATATCATAAAAATTTATTTAAATTTTTAGTTTTAAAATATTTTAAATTATTTTCTATCTCAAACAGACTATGACCCCCTTATTTATTTGAATAATAAATAAAGATGGAAGGGTTTTGTAAGGAAGAAAAATAATAATATAAATTGATTATACTTAGGACAAAAATACACATTAATCATTATAAAAGGACAAAAATATTATTACTTCTTTAATAATATTTTTGTCTTTAGTCACTCCAACAAAAAAAATCATCTAATTCCGTCAATGTATTTAAACAATCCAACTTAAAGTTGAAGTTAAACTTGTTTATTTATTAGAGCAATTTATTTAATAAAGCATTTGATAAGTCAAGTTTAAGCAATTTACAATTAACTGGATTAATTTCATCCTACTTACTGCTTGTTTGGAATACAGTTGAAATGGAGCTTGTGCAGAATTGATAATTATGTACTTCAAATGCTTTAAATATGAGTATTTAAAAATAATAGATGATTAATATAAAAATATATATTAAATATTATAAATTAATAAAAATAAAATATAATATAAATGTGGATGTATGGTCCAAACATATGATTTAATTGTATAAACCATAAATTAAGTGAGTTGGTATTAATAAAAATATTAAATATAATTTTTTTGTTTAATTTAGTTAAATAAAAAATTAAAAGGATTAAATTTACAGATTAATGAACCAAGTTATGATCTATTTTTTTACAAGAATATATAATTTATTATTTTAATTATTTTTTATTTATATATTATTTTAAAAATATTTTAATATATTTTACTAATTAAATAGGTTAATCACAAATTAACCTGTTAATAGTAGTCATCTCTAATAGAATTTATACAAGTTGGATAATATTTAACCTTTAAATTTTGTTCGGATGAAAATATAAAATAGAAAGGAAAGAAATAAAAAGTAAAGAATTAGACAAGTAAAAAATAAAATTAAAATATATATTATTTAAATGAATAAATAATAATATATTTATTTATTTATTTAAATAAATAAATATGATAAAAAATTATATAAAAAAGTATTTATAATAATAAAAAAAATTATTTAATAAAAATCAATTTTAATAAAAACTTCTTTTAACTTATAATATTAAATAGAATATTATTTAAAATAAAAAATAAAAAACAAAAATCCCACGCCGCAATCCCTCCCTCCTCTCTTCCTTCTCATTTTCTTATTATTTGAGTGGGTGAAATTTTTATTTCAGTGATTTTCACAAAAACTATTTTTTTTTTTTATTTTATCCAAACAACTTAAAAGATAAAAATTTATCACTTTCTTTATCCTCTTAAATTTTTTATTCCAAAATTTATTCATTTAAACAAAATATTAAAAGGTGATAAAAAAAATCAATGCATGATAATTTTATAACTAAAACAAATTAGAAACTATTTTTTATTATTTTAAATTAACTAAAAATTGAGCATCATTTTTATTTAACAAGTTTTAATTTCAAAATCTAAAATTAAAAACTTATAACCACTCGCAGTGGAGCCTTCAACTTTGGCTGTTTTCTAACTTTCGATTCGTTTTTTATGATTTACATTTTATGAACATCCGTGCAAGTGAGGGTCAGGTAGAAAGGGAACACGTGTAATTTTGTTATATTTATATATAATAATTGAAAATGGATTGCATGGCTTGAATGGCAGGGGAAGAATCCCGCCCAGGAGAAGCAAAACGTAACACACAGAGTTGGAATTGGAATTGAAAGAACAAGAGTGAAAGAGAAGAGAAATCAAGAAATTAAATATAAAATAATTTGGCAAATAATAATTGAGGTGAAGTGTGAAAATGCATAGAGAAGGCGAGGGAGAGAACGTGCCCGTGCCTCTACTAACTTCAGCATCGAGCACCACCAGGTTGAGAAGGAGATCAGGACCAGATCCTTTCTTGTCACTGTGTAGGTGCTTCAGCTTCGTTACCTCTTTCTCTGCCATTCTTTGCATCGCCGTTAACGTCCTCTCTGCTATTCGCTCCTTCAAACACCGATCCGATGTATCTCTCTCTCTTTAAATTCCGTATTTATACTGTCACTTTCTGTTCGAATCTTATTGGCTTCTTGTTCAAGATTCATTGCTGTGTCGTCTTGTGTCCTTCAGATTTTCGATGGCATATTTCGGTGCTACGCAGTTTTCATAGCGTGCTTCGTGGTTCTGGCTGAGACGGAATGGAACTTCTTTATCAAGTTCTGGAAGGTTAGTTTCCTTTGCTGATTTCTTCCTTCATCAATGAAACCTGCTCGGAGATGTTATGCATGCTTTAACTTTAGATACAATGATGTACGGTTAATGCTAATGCTGTTCTCAATTCTTGCAATCTAATTTCATGCATTGCTTTACAGGTTCTGGAATATTGGGTAGGCAGGGGTATGCTGCAGATCTTGTACGTTTTCGCTTTATCATGTTGCTTTGATTATCTTTATTTTTTTCGTAGTTCGTGACAGTGTCACCTAAGCTTTAAACGACAATGCTTTAACTCTTGAATTTATAAACTTGTAGTTTTTTAATTCATAATGCTTGTTCAGTTGGTAAGTTTGAAGTCAGTTTGACAAGGTCGGTCGGTTAGTTTACCTAATTGTGCTTTAACCTAATTGTTAATTGGCTGCTATTACTAGTTGATAGTAATTAGTATTGTAATAAATGTCAAGTGTAACTGCGTAAGGCGTAGGATTTCAAGATATTTTTGTTTGCATATTATGATGCATAAACATTGCAGTTTGGTTTCTTAGCTGCGGTTTTTCTCTTCTGCAGTGTTGCAGTCTTGACAAGGGCTTTCCCTGATTATAGCGGGGAGCGAAGAGAGCTTGTTCTTCTTCAGAGCATAGCATGCTATATGCTTCTTACTTGTGGCGTAATTTACGTTTTGTCGGTAAGATTGTTGAAAAGAGCAAACTATTTAGCCAAGAGTGCCTACATGACTTGTCTTCTCTAGTTATGTATGGTTTATAGAAATATAATACAAATGATTTGATGTTGCCTTTTTTATGCCCAAAATTATATTCATTTTGTAATTTATAAGTTTTCTATTGATTTATCAATTATTTGGCGGTGAATGTTTTCCTATTAGACAGGGGTTAATATTGCAAAGAGAAGGACTTATATTAACCCATTTCCTTCCTTCTTGCACCTGTTTTAATACTTTCCATTCTCATTTAAAAAAATCATTCTAAAATGTTTTAGCTTGCTACCGTATGCATTAATTATATTTCCCAGCAGACTTACTATTTATTTCAGTTTCCACTGTTCTTTGTTTTATAAACCTCTGGACGGGGGTTCTATGTACCAACAATTTTCTACTAGATTATTGTTCCTCTATATTTTTTTACTATGACGAGTCAATCTTCTGAAAATTTCTTCTCTATTTAAGAATTTCTGTTTCGTTGCATTACCATTTGAAGGGAATCCTTTGTATTGGTTTTCTGAAACGTTCTCGCCAGAAGCAGGAGATCTCTAGAGAGCAAGCAGCGAAGGATCTTGAGGTAATATATGCTTATATTAAGATGTTATGACTTAATGCAAATTTAATATGCATATATTGGATTGAATATCCATGTATGTAGTTATTTGCCTTTCCTTAGTTGCAATGACTTAACATTGCCCTGGTGCAAACTTAATTGCTGGCACATTTTTCTTTTTTCATCGCAACTTTTTAATTTTATCCACGTGAAATCAACAGCATGACCTAACAAATAGCAAATGATTTTATAGCTCCAAAATGTATCGTTTCAAACCAAGATATTAACTTCTAGTTTTTCTTAATTAGGTAAAGAACAAAGAAAAGAAATCAAGGATTTTGGGCACCGTATGATTTATGCTGTTTATGAAAAGATTATATTAACAGAATTATACGTGCTTGTTATTTCAATAAACTTTGAATAGGGAGGCTCGCTTCTTTTTGCCAGTTAAGCATCGTTGTCAGATTATAGTACTGTTAGCCTTGTTTGTATATTCTTGTCCCTTTCTCTATCATCCTTCGTGGAGATTGGGCACAAAGAGCCATAGCATGGACTTAGTTTTCGCTCCTAATAACTCAGAGTTCAGACTATTATATCTCTCGGTCCTTCTTATCCCCATCTAATCCATATTAGTTTTTCCTAAAAGTTATACTGAAATTGACTTGCTTCTATGGTCACTTACCAGGAGTTGGAACGGCGTAGAGAAGAACTTGAACAACTGCTTCTGACAGAATAGGTTTGAAGCTTTTGAAAATAGTGCTGAAATTGTCTCATTTCAAAGTGAAGAAACCTCCGCAGGCAAACAACCTATGAAGATCTCTCTATGGCAGTGTTGCTGGTTCTATATTGTTTGTTCGTTATATGAAACGCTAGAATTACATTCTTTAAGATGAGCTATTGACCAATTGAATAAATATGTAAAGGTAATATTCAAATGATGTTTTAACTTTCCATCCTAAAGAATGATGAATTCAATCACAATTGATGTTCAGATAAACTCATATTGGTCTTAATAAGAATGTGAAATTATCCAAGAAACAGAGCTCATAATTTTAACGGAAATGGGAACCTGGAACCCCTCCCCCGAAAAGAAAAACGAAAATATGAGCACTTGATATTTTACATTTGCTGTATTGATTCAAATCTAAACTTCTGAATAAATTTGTCAAGGTCACCCTTGAGTGGAACATGACTTTATCTAAAAGGTTGGACATAAAAAAATGGCACAAGCGGAGGCTTTGTTTTAAAAAAAAGTGATATTATGTTAAGCGGAGGCATTTTGACATGCACTTTACATGTATATTGTATCAAAAGCGTCTTTAATGCAAGATCAGCATTGCTTACCTCCGAAATAAATGAAGGAATCTCCGTAGATGATTGATTTGGATATATTTCATAAAATTTAGCGGATTAGTTAAAAGTTAAAAAATTAGTTAAAATTGAAAATTAAAATATGTTAATTAAAGTAAAACCTGTTTGGTTAAATTAGTTGTTAAATTAATAATAAATAAAAACAAGATTATTTGATTTTAATTTAGGTATTATAATTTTTATTAATCATTAATTTTAATATTTATGTTATTTAAATTAAAATTATTATAACAAAAATAAATTTAATATTAATCTATTCTTGTTTATATATGTTCTATTAAAAATATTATATAAATAAATTTATAGTTATTTTGATAATTATATATTATAAAATAAGAGTTTGATGATTTTATTTATTTATTTTATTATTTATAATATATTTTTAGATAAATATTTTTAAGATTAAAAATATTTATTTTAAATTTTATAAATATATTTTAAATAATATTTTTATAAATTTAAAAATAAATATTTTAAATAAAATATTTAATAATTAAATTAAATATTATAATATTAATTAATAATAGAAAAGTAATATTTTATAATAAAAAATTATCAAATAGACAAATAATAAAATAGAATAATACCTCTCAAGCTATTAATTGAAATAAAAATCATTAAAAAATAGATTAAAAAACACTACTTATTTTATTTAATTACAAAAATAACTATTATATTAAATACAATTAAAATTCTTTAAAAAAATATCAACTAACTATTTTATTTTTTTCTAAATAAAATATTGTACTAAACACATTCTTAATAAACAACCAAAAAGTAAGTTTGTTACCTATTTTACATGTTTATGTTATGTTGATCTATTGGAAGGGAAAAATAAAAAATTGTAGCATTAGCACTGGTGTTCTTTCCCTCTCCATATATTTTCTTCTTATAATTTTTTCTTGTTTTAAAAGTTTTATTATTTTAAGTTCTGTTTGAACCATTGTGAGTTTCTGATTTTTTATTTTAAATTAATTTTAAAAAAATTTATTTGATAAAAATCGTTTTAAATTTACTTTTAATATATTGTTATAACAGTTTTAATTTAACTCTTGAAATAAAAAAAATTAATTATTTTTTTAAGTTTAAAATATTTTTATTTTTAATTATATTAAACTACATTATTATTATAATCATCATATCCATTATTATTATTACAACTACCATTAATAAATGATAATCATTAGTTTATTATAATTATAACTACCACAATTATTATTATTATTATTATTATTATTATTATTATGATTATTATTATTATTATTATTATTACAATTATTTTATTATAGCCATAATTATTACACTTATTATTATTATTACCACTGTTAATAATAAATGACCATCATCATTTTATTATAGCTATAATTTTATTATAATAATAGTAATAATAATAATAATTTTCAATTACAATTTATATTATTTAAAAAATTATTAATTTTTTAATTAATTTTATTTAATTTATTTAATTTTATAATTTTGTAATTAATTAAATAATATTATCTAATAAATAAGTTATATTTAATTTATAAAATTATAATATAATTATATATTAATTATTTATAATATAATATTATCATATATATATTATATAAAATAAATATTAAATAATATTATAATAATATATAAAATTATTTATTTTATATAATAATTATTAAATAATATATAAAATAAAAATTATATCTTTATATTATAATAATCATCATCACTATTATTGTAATAATAAAAGTGAGAAATTATTTTTATTTTTTAAAATTTTAAAATTTTATTATTTTAAAAGAATTTTATTTTTTAACGAATAATTTTTATAATTCAACAAAATAAATAATATTATTTTATTTACAAATTTTATTTAATTTATAGTATTATGATATAATTTTATATTATATAATTATTTATAATATATTATTTTATGAAAAATAAATATGAAATCATAAAAAATATAATAAAAACATATAAAATTATTTATTTTATTTTTTATTATCAAATAATATAAGAAATAGAAAAAATATTATACCATAATAATAATAATTATGTTATTATTATTTTATTTTTGTTAAATTTTAATTTATATTTTAATTTATCTATTTTTTATGATTCATAATAAAATGATAAGATAGAATAAGCTGATTATTTTTACAACAAATTTTTAAAAGTAAAAATTATATTTGAACTTATTTTAAAAATTAAAAAATAAAATTGATTTTAATTTTTGAAAGTTTAAAAGCTGAAATCTAAAATTCATTCTGAATGGAATCTTAGAATATTTTTTTTATCTAAAGGGTATAATACGCTCAGTTACTGTTGTTATCATTTTCTTATCAATTAATTCATATTTTTATCTATTATTTATTATTATTATTGTAGAAGTTAAAAAAATTAAATAACTGAAACATAAATGAAGATATTTTAATCAAAATATAATAACAGGGTACGTTAATTAATTTTTTAATTTATATACATAACCATAAATGATAAAAACATGTGTAATAGAAGGAGTACCTAACTTACGTTTTAAGTTTGAGTTCTATTTAATTGTATAAATATCATGTGTCACAGGTTATTTGATCCATTATAATAATTACTACATATTAGAGTTTTTATAAGTTGTTTGTCAATATTATTTTTTTCATGTTTATTTTTATCAAAATTTTTCTTTTTAAAATAATTTTAATCGTTTATATCTAAATTCATAAATTCATAATTACTTAATTTTTTTTATCGAATCATTCATTACGTTTTATCCCTTTATTTCTCTTGCATTTCTATTTTTTCCTTTACATCTCTAAAGTAAATATATATAGTGTCAAATCATTCTTACTTTTAATTTTTAATTTTGTTTAGAAAAAACTAATATATAATCTGTGATATTGCACAGATAAATTTGTAATATATCTTAACATAAATTATGTTTTAAAATATATTTTACATTATTATATATTAGTTGTAATATTAATGTATTATAATTTTAAGTTTAAGTTTAATTTGTTAAGTTGCTTATTTTTTTAATGGGTTAAGGTTTAGAATACTTTATTTCATATAAAGCAAAGTGAACAAAAATAATAACAATAACAAAACATTACTATGATTTAAACTGTATCTCAATAGATTTAAATTGGTGAACTTAAAACAAATATATGAAAACACAAATAAAACAATAAAAGTTAAGTGAGAGTAACTTTGAAATGTAGAAGTTGATCTAGATAACACAAAGATAAACAATTCAGACCGATTATCATTTTTGATAACAGTGGAAAGACGAACTAAACAATATATGATTTAGACGGAAAAAAATTGAATACATCCAATTCCAAATATAGATACAAATCTATAAAAAAATTATTAAACATCAATTTCATGACATAATTACAGTTATTTAAAACATTCATATTTCAATAATTATAAATATGATAAAAAAATTTATATATTTTTTATTTTTATCTATTTATCTTTTTATCTAAAAATGAGAGTAATGATGAGAAATTTAAAAAGTAAGCAATGAAAAATAATAAAAGCAAGGAGTTGAAATGAAATTTTACATGTGAACCTTTTTAAATGAGTATGAATAATAAAGAGTTATTTTTTTTTTTTACATAACAGTCAATAATATATATATATATATATATATATATATAATGTAATATAATATAATATAATAACTAATATTGTATTAAGATTTGTTATTGAAAAACAGGAAGACAAGAAATAAAAAGATAAAAATAAAATTAAAAAATAAATTTGGATGAGTGAAAAAAAGTAAATTTTTTTAATGATTTGGATGAATGAAAAAGAATGGAAAAAAATATTAATAGTATAAATTTTATAAAATATAATTTATTTTTTACAATATTATTTATTCATATAATATTTATGTATTTTAAAAAATAATTAACAATTTTAAATAAAAAATTCTCCTCCATTTTATCATCTAAGAATGGTGAAATAATTTTTGTAAACTTGCAAAATTTAGTTCTATTCTTTCATATAAAATAAATGAGAAAAATAAAATAAAAATCTATCCAACTAAAAACAAATATTTTTCTCCCCTAATTTTTCTCTGTCTTCTGTCCAAACAGAGGATTAAAAAAATCATCGGGGAAATACTAACTTTGGTTCAAGATTTGAAACGTTAAGTAACATTCTTCATATTAGAGAGATAAGACTAATTCTGACTTAAGGGTTTTGCTGGATAAAGACACATGAGGACGAAATTTTCTCTTAATAGGAAAAATTAAAATAAGCTATTTGTCAGATCGTTGTAAAAAAAATAATAATTATTAGATCATGTCCCACACGGCCACACATCTCATACTATATTATATGCGAGTATTTTTCAATGGACAATATTTTCTGTTCTAATTTGAGTCGTATATGTATAATCATTAATAATTTTTAATTTTGTTATTGTTCCTTGATACTTTTATGTCACTATTATAAAATCACTATAAAACATACAAATCAAACTGAAAATATTTATCATGTAAGTAAATAAAAAGATATATAATGTTTTAGGTTTTTGCTCGTTACAGTGTTTATTTTTAATTTAATTCATGTATTTCAGCCCATCAACAAACAAATTATAATTATATATAATAGATAAATAAAATACAATTAAAATAAAAACTAAAAATAGACACAAAATGCAAATAAATTTACTGATTAAAAAATTAAAAGTAAAAAATAAAATTATGTTAAAATGTATTAAAAGTATGGTAAAAGTGTATCAATCATATTTTTAATAAGTATTTTATATTTTGAATTTTTAATTGGTATCTTAAAAACAATAATTAAGTACCTAGGGAAGACTAAGACAATACTACAATATTTTTTTTCTTTTGATTTTTGAATTGAGATTCCTCCCCATCGACCCGCACCAAGGAAATTCAAAATTGAAAAAGGGCGCGTCCTTGCAGCTGCTGTTTCATCATTGAAGCGAGTTGCATTGCATCACTCATCAGATTGCTGTGCGTGTTTGGTTCCCCTTCTTAACCACAGGTAAATCTCCTACGTGAAAGCGAATCAATTTACCATTCACATTCCTTCAACACATCGACTTCCGCTATCTCCTAAATTTATTTTCGTCACAACGAATTCAAACACCTTGAGATTATGATTCACCAAATCCATCTCACGACTCAACGCTAATTTTTAATTGCACAAACGTGTCGTTTCTCAGATCTACAATGTTTGCTACTATTGCTCAATCTTCTTTTAATTTCTCGTAATAAAGAGTTATTCAAGATGCTTAGACCTCGCGTGGTGCCATTCTCTGATTTTGATTTTTGCATGTGCCTATAATATTGTGCGGCTAAACGCTAGAATTGTAATTGTGCGTGTTGTCTATTGTAGTATTCCTGAGTTGAGATCTGCGTTTAATGTAGGAGAAAAGAAATGGACAATGTCTACGCGGAGTTAGAAGATGCCAAAGCAGAGGTGGAGAAGCTCAAGGCTGAATGCCGAGTTAAAACGAAATTCCTCGAGAATTTGAAGAAAGATCACGGTGAAGACCATCTCAAATTACAAGAAACAAGGCAGCAGGCTGAGGAACAGGCTCGTGAACTCGATCTCAAGTCAGAAGAGATGTGTGAACTGAAGAAAATTCTAGAAGGTCTAAAGTCTAGTTTGCATGAAAAAGAAGCGCATATTGTGCATTTGAGTTCAGAGAACAGAAAAATCCAGGCAAATTGTGCTGAGAGGTTGCTCAAATTGGAGGAAAGTAATAGAGAATTGGTGTTGGCTTTAGATGAATTGAAAGCTAGAAATGATTCTCTAGAGCAGAATGCTTGTGCCTGCAGTAAGGAAATTTCGGGCCTTAGGGCACTCCTATTGGCTACAGAGAAGAAGTGTTCAGAAGCAGAGGAGAAAGTTCAGCAAGCTAAAATACTGAGACGCAGAGATGATGTGATACTGCAATTGGAGGAAGAAAATATCAGTGTGCAAGATAAGATTAAATGGAGGAATGAACAGTTTAAACATCTTGAAGAAGCTCATGAAAAGCTTCAGGTTCAGTTTCAATTGAGTAAGGAGGAGTGGGACAAGGAGAGGTCTACACTGATTGATGAAATATCTTCCTTGCAGATTAGTTTGGATTCTCAAACAAGAAATGTGGAGGGACTTCAATCCCGTTTAGAGATGTGCAACCACACGTTGGCTTGTGAAGAGAGCAAGAGGAAACTCCTGGAGGCTGAAATATCTGAATTTAAGAGTGGTTTCGATGATGTTTATAGCCAATATGAGGAAAAGAAGTCAGAGATACAACAATTGACCATTCTGAGGAATGACGAGGTAGCATGGCTGAGAAACTCACTAGGTGAGAAAGAGACGGTGGTGAGAGAGTTGGAACGCAAAATTGTTCATCTTGAACAAGATAATCAGGAATTGGGAGATTCACTTAAAGAACTTAGGGAAGCTCAAATCCGTAACGGTGGGGCAAGTGCTTTGACATCAAAGCTCCGCAACAAGCTTAGACGGTTAGAAGAGGTACATAAAAACTGTTCCTCAATTCTCAAGTCTAAAGAATCTGAATGGGAAAATCAAGTGGCAAAGATGGAAGCAGATATTGTTACTTATAAGTCTACACTCAGCAATAAAGAACAAGAAATGAGGGAGCTTCAGGTGGAATTGGATAATTGTTATTGTGCCATTGAAGAGAATCGTGTGGGATTCTTGATCCTGAAATCAGAACTTGCTGAGGCTTACTCCAAATCACTCAGTGATGAAACTGATAAAGCATTTTGTATCAAGGAGAATGAAAATATGGTTTTAATTTCTGCAGAGCAACTGAGAGTGAAAGACAATTCTCTACAAATCATGGCACAACAGCATCTTTTGTTGGAGGAAGAGCTTGAACAACAAAAGAAAAAGCTTGAGGATTCATCTGCCGGTCAACTCATCTTGAAAGAGCAAATCTTGCTGATGGAGAACACCCTACAATATGAGAGAAATGTTGCGGTTGAGTCTCTAGAAATGCTGAAACTTGAAATAGCCAATAAAAATGATGAAATATCTCGATTACATTATGAAGTACGGAGTTGGAAGTCTACAGCTGAAACCCTTAAAGTCTCCTATGAAGAAATTCAGGGAACTAGTAAAAAGATTGAAACTTCCCTTCTATCACAAATTGAGAATGAGCAAGCTCTTAAGCAGACAAATGAAAACCTTCTCTGTATTGTTAAGGATCAGGAGAGAAAAACTGAAGACCTTCAACAGCAGATTGCTTTGCTGGAAATGTGCAATTCAGAGCAAATGAAGGAAGCAGAAAGATCTAAGCAAGAGAAAGAGCGTCTCATCCAAATTGTAGAGGAGAAGGATTGTCGCATTAAAGATCTTGAGAAAGATATAGCCAATGTGTGCTTGAAGCAAGAATCTGTGGAAAAAAAACTAGATGATGCATTTCGTGCACAGCTGGATGCAGAAAAAGCCCTTGAGCAGGAGAGAGAGATTCTTTTGAAGGTTAAAAATGAGAAAGATCTAGCTATAAAATACTTTCAGGAGCAAGCAATGGCATTAGAGCAAGATTGGTTAGGTGCGCTGTGTTTCTCTTTCTCAAAACAAGTGGAAAAGTGGGTTGAGCTCAGTGTGGTTAGCGAGGCCTTGAAGAATGCAGAATACCTAGCAAAGCTTGAAGTTGAAGAGAAGAACTCGAGAGTTGTGAAATCAGAAGAATCACTCTTCCATTTAAAACAAGAAGCAAAGCAGCTTCAAGCATCTTTGGAAGCCATGAAGTTGAAAAACAAAAAATTGACAGATAAACAGCAGACCATGGAAAACACAATTACAGAGCTCAAGTTTGAGAAAGAAAATCTGCTCCAAGATATCATGAAATTATGGACAGAAAGGGAAGATATGTTGGCATATATTGAAGGCATATGTGACAGAATTGGAGAGTTTTCCAGTGAGGATATACAATTGATGGAGAGGCTGGGGAATGTGTTGAAGATTTGTGTGGATGAAAATGGAATAGCTACGAGTCCAGTAGTTTGTGACAAGCTACATGATTCTGCTAGAGATAGTGCAGATGGTCTTTTTCCCCCCACAACCAAAAAAATTGAAGAAAATTTTGATGGAAGATCACCACTGCGGGAGGTTAATAGTTTGCTTGTAGACTAGAAAAGAAATCTGTGATGTTGCTGACGAAAATGCCACAAGGTATACAAGTTCAGAAATAGTTATCTCTTTGCATTGGCATGTTTAATTGTCTGACTTTAAATGCACATGTAACAAACTGTCTATCAAAACTATCTTCTGAAGAAAAATGTGTATCAAGAAACGCTGAAAGTGGAGGTAATTGACTAATGAATAAGCTACGGATATGAAGCTTATAATTTTTTTTTTTTTCTTTTCTGAACCTCGTATCATATTGTTTTATTTTCGCTAAACCATTTTACCCGTCATCTTGTCAATAATAGAAAAGCATTTACTATCCTGTAATGACACTTAGTTGACAAGTACTGTGGGCTAACATTCAGCAGGATTATAACGGACTTTGGCATGTGAGCACTTCATGCATAAAGTTCCCATAACTGAATTGTGTGAAAAATTGGTGGTATTTTGTTAAAAGAGAAGGGTAGTGCATAAGATCACTGCTAATGATTAATATTTTAACTGGTTTCAGTTGATGCTACTCTGTACATTGCTTTAATTTAATAGGTCATATAAGAATTTGTGGAACATGCAGGTATAGGCCGTTTCACAAGCAGGCTGAAATTGTCCGGGGAACTTCCAACATCTTACATCTATACTAGCAAATGGAAATAGGAGCGAACGATAAAACAACAATGTCGCTCGTGTACTCTGTTGTTTCAGTAATTGCCACACGTTTCTTCCTGATGTTACGTCGGAAAAATTCTTTTTTTGATTCTTCAGCCACACTGTCAAGTCTATTTGATGAATGAATTCTTAGAATTTGTGCAGATGTTGCATTTTTTTTCGGTTTTGCACAACATAAATTTATTTATTTATTGGTAGTGTTCAGAATCTGAGAAGCCGGGTTCTGCATTCAGGAATATCATCGAACTTCTCAACAAAAGCTTACCATCCAAAATTTCCAGTAATGCAGCATAAAAGACAGATAAGTGAGTCCAAGGCTTGGAAACTAAGGAACAGGATGGAGACTATCATTTGTATTAGTATTGTGTTATGCAATTAGCATTAGTATTTCGAGACTATCATTCAGCTAGAATTGACACCAGGAATTCCTCAATTACAACATATGTAAAGTGCAAGTAATTGATATCCGAAATGCACTTTAAAGCTAGAATTGATTGGTTTCTGAATCACATCCACAGAATTCTAATTGATATCCAAAGTGCATATACGAGTTTTTCTCGCGCCGATACTAAATTCTACATTTAATTTTCCTATTAAAAATCGTCCCAGTTTCTTTATTTAATTTGCGGGAAACGTTGATACAACATATTTGAGTCGATGTGGTTCTGAATAGAATCCAGAGAGATATTTCAATTGGGTACTAAACTTCATGTGGCATGGTTGGAAGTATCTGACTTGTTAGAGTACTTGGAAAGCCATTTCTGCTTGTTTTTCTGCGATGCATTCCAGTTTCGAGAAAATTGCGTAAGGCCTTCTCTTAACGATCCAAGATTAACCCCATTTCCAACCAAAATGCTAGTTACTCCCATTTTAGACACCTATTGACAATGATAAAATGATGATCCAATGAATCAAAAAGAAAATGGTGAACTAAAAAAAAGTGTGCGTGAGATAGCATGTATAATGTATTACTGCTCCGATGTTCCTATCCTCATCATCGAAAAAGAGCATAGAGTTGAAGGGGACACCGGTCCTTGAATGGATTCTCTGAAAGTGATCCGTTTTGTGCGTCCAACTGGAATATATTTCCTGAACAATCACGAGGAAGAGAATTATAGCGAACTGAAGATGCGTGGAATGGAACATGGCAACGCAAGACAAGAGAAGACAAACCTGCGCAACGAACATGGAGCTAAGGTTCAATTTGTTGAGAAAAGCGGTTGCTATATCGACAGTTGGTGATCGAGAAGCAATAGCAACGTCGATCCCTTTCTGTTTGAGCGCCAACAATATGCCTTTGGCGTGGGGATACAGAGAAGGCATTTCGCGCTTCGATCGACACTCACTGAAATTTCAATAACAATTAAATTTCATACTTGATATGCAGAGAGTATAATAAAATAAAATTAGGTCAATGAAGGAAACAGGAACCAGTAGAAAGGCCAGAGAGTGTAATCGAGATCGAAAACGACCAGGTTTGGCAGAACCTCATACGCTTCCATTATTTGCAATGCCTCAGCCTTCACCTTCTCCGTCGTCTCTCCCATCTCTCTCTCTCTCTCTCTCTCTCTCTCTCTCTGCGTCCCCTTCAACTTCGATATTTATCTTTAATTATAATACATAATATACGCAAAGCATACAGCTCCCCACCCAAATTTTAATACCATTTTGTGCCCGACCCAACCCGACCCGAAACATTCTTATTCTGTCTTAATCATGGATAAAATTCCTCTTTGATTTGAACCGGCTTCAAGGATTGGTCATTTTGATTTCTGGGGTTATCCTTTAGTATTGGGAAGGAAAAATAACAACATTTTGTTTGGAGTTAGCTCTCATCACCAACCCTGAACCATGACCAACCGTTACTTGAACAACGCAGGAGTCAACGCTATAGTAATAGCTACTAAGTATCCCCATTCCCCAACGGGCCAGTTAATGTTATGAAATAAAACTTGTTAATGCAACAAGTATATTGAATAGCATGTAGAATATAACGGCAAGTATTGCTATCAGGGATTATTCCAATTATCGCTTCTTAAGTTAGTTGAACGACTATCTAATCTTTTTTGTGCTATGAAAACAAATCAAAACATAAAACAGAAAAATTATTATTTTTTAAATAGCAATTTGAACAAATACAAAGAAGGAAAAATTATATATATATATATATATATATATATATATATATATATATATATATATATATATACACACACACACTAGGATCCAATTTCATTTGACTAAGAATTAAATTATTTCATAAATAAAATTTCTTGAATTGTCTTTAACTCTATTTTTCTAACCTTAAAATTTCTTTATCAGATTTTCTAAATTAGTTATAGTCTAAAAATTAAACAACTTTATCGATCTAAACTCTATTAAAAAATTAATTTTTAGGTTAAATTAACAAAGTAAAATTCTGAATCTTAATGAAATTTAAGTATAGATCATACAAATAAAGTTATTTATTCTTAGATTAACTTCGTTCATGATACAGAATGCTATAGGCATAATCATATCTTACTATTTCTACTATAAATGAAACCATAACATTTGAATAGTGATAGACCATCTAAAAGCACAAAACATGGAAATTAATACTCAAACAAAGGAAAAGGTTTGCAGAACAATTTAATCAAGGTCAAAACATTATAATAACCAAATTATATCATTTTCCTAGTGAAGAAGAGTTTAATTAAACACACATAAAATCCTAAAAACAAAGAGAAGAGAAAGGGAAGGAAAAAATTTCATGAAGATAAAAAAGAGATGAGGAAAGATTTTCCTTCTTCCTCATCCAAGTTCCAAAGAAATGCATAACTAGAGCTCCCTTTTTCAAACTCTCTTTCCTTTTATTTTTGATTTTCACAATTGATAGAACAATGACACTATAATTTATGTTATGGCATCAAGATCACAAGCAAAATTCTTGATGCTATTCCAATGCTATATAGCAATGTGATTTCCATGTCATGGCATTAGGTATGCAAAGAGTACTCCATGCTTAATTTCAATGCATTGACATCATTATATAATATTTATTGTTATGGCACTAGGGCGTGCTTCTTTTTTTATTTATAATTTGCTTACCTAAACAATCAAAAGTACACATTAAATCTCTAATATTGATAATCTAACTAATGATAAAAAAAAAATACGAACAGAAAAAATTAGGAAATAAAAAAAATGTAAAAACTTGACATTAATTCACTTAATTATTAACAAACTTATACAAAAGCTAATTTCTAAGCCTAGAAGTCAATTTTCAATCCAATAATCATGTGATATGATTAAAATTTTAACTTGTTAGAAATAAAATGTTAAATTTTGGATTCTTGCATTTGAACATTGATGTTAGTGGTTCTATTGAAGTTTAAATAATATTGCTTAATTTAATAAATTTTAAAAAAATGGCTAGTCAGACTGTATAAATCCATTAGGTGCTGGTACGTCTTTGCACGGTAAAGCAAGAGAACTTTACAAAATTTTAGAATTTAATTTTGCAATGAGAAACTGGAAAGAAGTTAGAGGTATATGTGAAACGTGTTGCTTAGAGTTAATTTTCAACCATTAAATATTATTAACATGCGTTAAATTAATTTTATTCATAAATTTTATATTTGTATGTGCACTACATTGTATAAAATTAGTTTTAAATAATAAACAAGCACTAAAAAAGATGTTTTCCAAACTCGATTGACAATATTCGGAAACCAAACTAACAATTTGACAAATGAGCGGCATGATAAACTGGAAAGGACAAAACACTACTTACATATTCAGAATACTTGATATATTTACACTATGAAGTTTTGAGTGGCCATGTGTAAATTAAAACAGTCCCACAAAAATTATGACAAAAAAGGTATTAACATTTTTATACGTCATCCTACGGAGGTGAGTCCGGGGGTTTTGCAAATAGACTCAGCATTCGAGGGCCACATGTTGATAAGACCAAAACCTTTTTGCTCCAATTCATATTTGTGCGTCATCCTACATTTTTGGTTCACGGTTAATGCTTTCAAGTATTAGCATTTAATTTGCTTACGACCATCCTGCTGTTACTACCTATTCACAAGACATTACACACGCTCCTTTTAACATGCTTCTTGTGAATCGTCGACTTGGACCACCAGCATTCATAAGTTTTGGCCTTTTGACATCTCGTTCATCAGATTCAAATGCTAATAGTTCTTTCTTGCTAACTGAAGTATCATCTTCAGGACTAGTGCTCTGAGTCAAATCAAATATTTGATGGGTAACTGAATTCATATTTTCCAGGAATTCGGAACGAGATTGAACACTCACTTCAACATCAAGCCCATCATTTGCCTCTTGAGAATCCTGAACAACAGAGTCCACAAGCTCCTTGGCGGAGGTCGATAAATACTCAAGTGCTGTCTTGTGTGGAATGGTGAACTCTGCAGTTTTCTCGACAGGCTGATGCTCATGAGTAGCTGCATTCAATGTGTTCCAGGCTACACAATTGATAGATGTTTTCGAATAGGAATGGTCCTCAACAGCTTCCACAAAATTTACAGAGAATTCATGCTTCGATGTTTTTGATGCTCTATGATCTTTGCTGACATATGATGTGGATGGGAAATCAGATGCCAATATGCTAACTCGAGAACTCTCTCTCTCTAATGATAAATCAGTTTCCTCACCAGATTCTTCAATTTCCTGCATTAGAGCAAGAGATGTGGAATTCACCAGTTGGTGTAGAAAAATTTTTGCACGAAAGGCACATCACTGCAAGTTACTTTATGATTTTCTGTGTCAATTAAAGTACTCTAGCAGATAAATAACTGGGTAACCGTTGATTTCTAATTCTACTAGGGGCACAATGGTCAAGCCAATGGACAACTATTCATAAACACACAATAGGAGTTAACATTCTAGCCTGTGAAATATCACAAGCTCTATTTTATTCTAAATGTCAAACTAATGAATTTTTTCTACGAGTTGGAAAATAACTAGGAAATAATTGCAGTAAACAATTCAATGATCAAAATTCATTTACCTCTATTGGAGACAAAAAGCCCCTCTGATCACATGCCGACATCCGTGGACCCTCTGAATGTGGAGTTACAACTGCTGCTTGCAAGTCCTTGATAACAAGTACAGGTTCTCTCAAACATGATGCAATTCTTACAGGCGAAGCTGTTAGATACTTACTATCAGTCTCCAGTTCAGTAGTTGAATTTGTAGGATTTTTCCCATACCACATAGCTGGATAAAGGTAACCCCCCAGGGAATCTGCTTCTACTTTGTTCTTGAGACTCATGCCAGGGACTTCAGAGGGAAGACCTTTGTCAAGGCAATTAGAAGGAGGTCCTTGCAATGAATTAGTTTCAAATATATCATAAATTAATTTCTGTATATGAGATCGTTTCAGAGAAGCTTCTGGCGGAGGGAACCAATTACTCTTCAACTGAAAATGAAGAAGAATTTAACTGTGATTCAACTATATAGAATAAACAAAGGAAGCATGTAGCATCTTATACAAACCATTGTCGAGGTGCTTTATTTATAAAATGCATAGGCCAGTAAAAAAGGTGCATGTAAGAATGCTAGTAATTAAGAAAAACTACTCATTTAAATAACTCAGCAAGTAAAACTCTTCATGAAAAAAGTAAAATAATGGTAAATTAACCAACAACCAAAAGCAACCTGACATTGACAAGCTCATGTCAATAAATAACAGAATAGTGTTAAAAACACTTCAAGCGTAAGTGTATAACAATTTTGAGGAGGGGGCAGGAAGAATGTTAGTAAAAATGAGCTAGCTTTTGCATCTAATGAACTAAATTCTGTGTCACTGAACTGTTTCGTATATCATGTCCACAATACAAGTAATCAATTGCACAAGATTTCCCCAAATAAAATATTTTTGCAACTGGCTTGTGACCATAAGTCATCCTTCAGACACTCACTGCTTAGGTTGAACTAAATGCAGGGGATGTCATGACTTCATTAGTTTAGCTCATATATTCCTCAGTTGCAGTACTCTACCTAATTTCAGAAAATAGCAAGGGCCACAGAAGCATGCATATTATCATGATCATCCTAAAATTTTCTCATCTAGCACAGCACTTGATGGAATCGGGCAGAGAATCATTGGATTACAGAATCATAAATGCAAGATACAATTAACAGTGGTGCTCAGTCATCTCCTTGAATGGAATTTAAAATGAAGTTAAAAGTCAACATTATATCACTTAAAATGCAAAATTAGACTACATATCATGTTCAAATCTTAATGCAATGGGAAGTCACTCACAAAGTTGGAGAACTTTGTAATCAGAAAAGGGTTGAAGTTGATTGGAGCTTCTTTCAGAAAACATTCCACATAGTGCAGCAAAAAGAGGCCACAATCGTATAAATTTTCCTGCTGAGGCAGCTGAAATTAAAAAAAGAAAAGGAAAAACAGAAGTCAATAAAGAGTTGCACTGGATTCCTTATATTCATTTGATTAAGGAGACATACTACCTCAAGTGATATGAATCGTAAATGTAAAAAATTAGAAGAAACATCATCCACCACATTACTGTGCCTCTCTTTCCATTCCTCACATAGGTAACTGCCATTTCGAAAGATATTAAAGAAAGAACTATCAGACTCTACAATAACAGAATGCAGATGACATCTACTTAAACGAGATTTTATTAATTAAATAGAATTTCATTTTCTCTAAATCTTGTTGACAATTTTCTGTAGTGGGTATCAAAATTCCCATAAGGAAATAACTCAGCCAATAAAGCCTTGTGAAACCATCTGAACCCAACATTCTCCACCAGAAATAACAATACTAGTTTTAAGCTGTTTACTACCTATAATGCAAAACTTTGATGGTCAACACCTCAATGACTTGAGGTAATTACTAATTAGTTATCTAATATGGACTCTAATGTCACATTGGGTTGAGAAAACATTAACAGGAATGATTATTATCGCTGGCAGCAACAGGGGTTGCTGAAATTTGGTGATTAGTGATTGCTTATGGTGGCCAACATCACCAATCATTTGTTAATCGTTGGCAGGGCTTGAAGGTGGCAAGATTTTGGCAACAATGGGAAGTGCCAATGTCAACAGTCAACTACTAGCCATGGCAAATGGTGACTGCATTCCAGCAATTGACAATAGTGGCAGTCTGGCAGAAGTAACCAACCACCACAAATCATTGGTGGGGGGCAGATAAAAATGACCAGAGACAGCAGGAGAAGGGCAATGATTGATGATGGTGGTGATGTGATGGAAAGCAGCAGGACCACCCACCAATAATGAAATGGAGACGACTGTTTGATAACATGAGAATAAAAGGGTATACATTCCACAAGTCCAAAACATTTCACATGCCATGGGAATTGAACATACCCACCTTCCCCAACAAGAATGAGTGTGGGAATGTTGAGCAGAAATCAAGTTTGGATGGGAATTTTTTTGAAAAGTTTCTATGGAAAGCTGACCCTTTTATTGTAAAGATTGTCAAGAATGCCCAAGCCAGACAGAATTTAAAAACCTCCCTGTACTGGGTGTTTGTAAATTTTCCTCCCTAGAGATCTTCCACAAATTTTTATTGTCTTCATCAATTGATTTATACATCTCATGTATATATCCTGTGCCTTATGTTGGCAGCTTACCCCCTCCCCCCCCCCCCCCCGCCAAAAAAAAAAATCCATGAAATCCGTACCATGTTACTTGGACTTTTAACTCAGAAATTACAAAAGCTTGTTCAGGCAACTTCAACTAGCAGCCCAAACTGAGTCATCAATAGCAAAGTGTCAGCTTTGTATGGAATGAAATCCAGACAAGAGGGTAATAAATACTTATTCAACCTCCACATCACCATAAACTACAAAAATAGATGGACATATATATCAATCTCAATTATCAGGAAGCTACCTTTGGAAAACATTCTTGAGACCTTTATGACTTCCTTTTAGGGAATCCATGTGTAAGATGCAAGGTACTTTGGAAGATTCCTGAATTTCTTCATCTACAAGACAGTGAAATAACATGGAGAATGTCCAAATAAACCACATAGAATAATAACTCAAAGGAAAAATATCTTGCCTTTGAAGCATGTCACTTCACCAGGATGACAAATGACAATCAAACTCCAGTGAAGACTGTCATAAAAATTTCAAGATACATTAATAATTTTTCAGATGCAGCAAAATCCATGTGAGCAAGCAAGATACTGTCTTAGACGCTTACCTGTAGTTTATGGGAATCAAGAGATAATCCTTTTCAAAAAGGTTCACTTTCCTTGTCCATTTCCGTACACGTTGAAATGCTGCTCTTCCATCACAAGCACTTGATGGATCTTTGTCTAAATCAGCAAGCTTTCGAAAGAAGAAGCTATTGAAAAAGTGAAACCTGTCTTGTTCATCAGTTTGGAGTTTATTTTTCAAATACCTATAGATACACCAGATTTCGCAAATGTTAGTTCATATAAAGCCTCAAAGAAAGATGCATAACTACATCTTCAAGGAATTATTCTATTTAAAGATGAAAGTAAAAACAATATGCAAGGAGTGCATGTTTAGGATATAGATTACTTTTGGGAAATAATCATTTTTCTTTTTCAATAGTTCTTTGAAGATATTGCCCAATAAAAAAAATGCAATTATATAACAAGATGTTCAAAACTGCAAATCAATTTCTATCAAGCTAAAGGATAATGTGACAGTGAAAAAATTATAAAGATAACATATGTGCATGCATGTATGAGAGAGGAGGGAGAACACTGCTTTCTGAATAATGAAAGCCAATTATAACAACATCCTTGGAATCCATCAAAAGGTTATGACTTCAGCTATCATGCTTACTTGATGTAAAAGTCAATGATAGTATCATTAATGAATGTCTCTGGCTGTAAAAGCTCAATATCTCTCTTCCTAATAGAAACAGCATCAGGCTCCCCCTTCGGATAAATAATCTCATCAAAAGACTCATCAAAACTGCATAATACAATATTACATTAATATACAATTTCATACCAATAATTATCATACTGCACCCATAGAGCTTCACTATTATCAAAAGTAGATTAAATCAATAAATGCACAAAAGTCAAGGTTTTAACTGTGAGAAGAACTAAGATTCAAGGAGGGGCATGCAAAAACAAGTTAAGGACACAACCTAAAATATGATTAATTACTCAAGAATAAAACATCACAGAAGTTCAAGCTATTAAATGCAAGCTCATAAATGTTTCTTATGTATCTATCTAAGACATCTAAATTTTTATTTGACTTCAGTGTGGATCAATAGTGCATGCCCACCTTTCCGTTGTGTTAAGTTTTAATATAATTGGGATCAATAGGGTGGATTGAATCTTGAATGCTTGACTGAAGAGGGTCAAATACTATGTGAAGAACCAATTAAGAAGAGCATAAGCATTTATGTGCAGTCTCATTTACGGTTTTCACTCATACACTATAACCCTAAGAGCACCAAAACAAATACTAGGGAGGCAAAATAATTATGCTTTCAACAGCTTGGGAAGGGGAGGGGAGGGTCAAGAAATTCTGGCTAGCATAACCATCATAGCAATTAACATAGACAAAACTCTAAATTAATGAACTAATGCTCAATGTCACATAGATGGGTCTCACAAAAAAATCCAACAATGGAAGAAAAAATGTTGGACTTACATGGGAAAATAATGCTTCTGAGAGAAAAAGATGTCCTGCCCTGGTTCAGAAATATTTCTGTTGTTATCTGTATCAATGCTGCATGGAGGAAGCAAAATGTAATACTAATTAATACAATATAATATTGAGCAACAGACATTTGTACAATCAAGAATTAAAGCACAAAAAAACTATTGAAAGACAAATGTGGACATTTCACAAAAAACAATACTTGAAAACTAAGCATAAATGGAACCTATCGCATCACCCCAACAGAAACAGAAAACTTGATTGGATGAGATACTAAAGCATAATAAGAACTGATGATATAAACATACATTTTCAGCTATGCTCTTTATTAAGTTAAAAAAGATTATCCTTTCGAATTATATATTAATTAATAACATGATATAGATGCATTTTCAGCTATGCTCTTTATTTCTTTTTTCCTCTGGTCAATGATGGTACGAGAATTTGTCATACTTTTTTTTAACTGTAAAAATACATAATTTGGGTTGAAAAAAGAAAACACCTTACAAAATTTATTTTACACTCCAACAATTTACACAATAAAACTCTTACTCAAAAGAAGTACTCCATATATCTGCATATCTGATATCCAATAATTTGATTGCCTCTTCTGCCTTGTACCAACATGAATCATAAACTGCAAATTTTAACAGCTTAAAGCCTGCATGAATTGTTAAGCAAATTACTGATGGGTTGTATGTAAGGTGGAATGGTCTAAATAATAATAAGATGGTCAACCCAAAATACTAAAGAAAGAAAATTATAACCAGCAAATAAGATGGTGTCAGTATAAATGATTTCAGAATGTGAAAAGAAAATTATTAAAATGAAATATCCAATCAATTAAAATAAACAAGAGAAATATCATATCCATTTACTCACAATCACAATTGCATTAATGAATTCCATTTTTAAAAACATAAGGTGTGAACATCTATACTCTGTATCAATGCACAGTCTGAAGATCAATGACATAAATTTTAAAAGGAGTCACACCTGGATTTTGATTTGTATTTACAGTTTCTATATAATCTTTTGATTTGAGGAGAAGGTTGATCAAGGCCGTTTCAATCTACAGCAGAAGATAATCATATTTATTTGTAAGATATTAATAAAAAAAGAAACAAATGCAGCAACTTACCTTTTCAAACCAGCATGATTCAATTTTTATAATATCTTGGGTTGCCCACTCATGTTTAAAACTTCCCACAGTTCCATTGATGGTTGAGCCTTCGAGTTTCAGGGAGCTGCATGAGAATATTAACCGAGATCTAGTGGAATATAAATCCTCATATTGAATAAAATCAGGGATGACATCAACCACCTTGTCTATGTCATTCTGCACATGAAGAAACTAGTACAGTTTACCAGAGATGTCTAACAAACATTAAAAAAAAGAAAGAAATAAACACAATATTATGAAGTTCTGTATTTTCAATGCCTCAGAACAAGAGACTAATTATAAAATATTCCACTTCAAAGAAACTATTATTAAATAAAAATAATTCCAATAAAAGACCTACAATTATTTACATGTACAATAATAATTTAAGTTTTAGACAATGTTTTTAAAGAGACTGCATCGACCAGATCAGACCACATAAGCTGAGCAAACGAGTGCACCAGAAGGGTAAAAAAATAGATGTTTTAGTTTTCAAAATAACTGTTAAAAAACACTATATTCTTTACCATTGAGAAACTAATGAGTTTAAGAAACCAATCAAGGAAGTGCAGCATAACATTTCATTATATAGAATGTAACATTCCTTTATAAGGAATCTCAACACTAAACCTGCCTTTAATTTTATTATTTTCTATCTACACCATTTTTCCAATTCCAAAATTACCTCATGATAATTTTTCTAATGAAAAATTTATCTTTCAACAATAACAAATTAATCAATAAATTGAAAATTTTAAAACAGAGGGTATCATTCTAATCACATGTTCCACAAATTTTCAAAAACTACGTTTTCTTTTCAACTACAACATCACTTATTGTCATTTCCATCAATTACTTTTTTTTGCCTGCCTCATTTATATCTTTCTCGGTCCCTCCCGCTTCCATCGCACTGGTACTAAACGTGTTATACAGTAATGCACATACTGATTCTTCCCCCCTAAAGCAAAAGTGATAGAGAATGTAGAACAAAAATTCCATTTTTTCCCATAACGAAACCAAAATTATGATATAAAAGCATGACAACTTCGCTTACAATTTCAAATGCAGTAGAACCATGCTCCACAATCTGGTCTTCAAAATTAACTAAAATCACAAGAATTAAAACTGGCAATTAGTAAATGAAAAGCCAGTACAAAATAAGACTGTTAGTACTGATTAAATAAGAATACTTCAAATGTAACAGTAGAAAATCTTAAAGCAAGGAAAAAAAAAATACCTTCAGCCTCTGAAGGTATTGAAGATGAAGTTGAAGAACTCATTTGACTACTGTCAACATCGTCATCAGAAACCACATCAAGCGACTGATTCAGAAAGAAAATTAAATCAACTGTCATGAAAAAAATATCCACACTTTTCTTTCACCCTAAGCAAGGAAAAGCATGACATATAAATAATAATAATTATAGTAGTAGTAGTAGTAATAATAATAATAATAATAATAATAATAATAATAATAATAATAATAATAAAAAAAAAATAAAAATAAATAAATAAATAAATGGAGATAACAATGAGCAAAATTACTTTCAAGTCAAAGTCGCTTTCCACGGAATCAGTGTAAACGGGGATCTCATTATCAGCAGAGTTTTGTAGCGGAATATCCATTGAAGACGGATTAGCACATTTTCCTTGATCAACGATACCATTACCAGCACAATCACCATCATCAACGATCTCTAACGGTTTATTGGTAACTTCCTCCCCAGAGCATTTGGTTTCTTCTTCTGATTCACACATAACATAAGAAAAAGTCATGATACCGTAATCAGGCACTTAAAAAACGATGAAACAGCTTGTGCATGAATGATCCATACCTTGTTCAGCATCAAGGTCAATAGTATCAGCGGTGACATGCTTGGATAGATGTTCAGAACCGCAAGCAACTGCAGAGAAGAAACGATTGCGAATAGGAATGGAAATGAAGAAAAGGGAAATGAAAACGGAGTGGAGTGACTTACAGGCACGGACGTAGTCGTATTTGATAATGGGGGAAGAGTGAGAACAACTAGGGTTTCCAAATTTGTTGAGGATCCTCTGAGAGACCTTCTCGAGGTTCAAGTCGTCTTCGTTTAAGTCGAAGACGTCGAATTTCTTTGTTGAGGAGGAGGAAGAAGACGATCGTGTGCGCCGAGTCATGGAGTGAGCGAGCGAGCGAGTGGGACCGAGTCAAAGAGAGTGTGAAACTCGATACCGAGAAAATTACATAAATGGCAGGGCGCGTTGATGAGTGTGAGTATTATTATACACAGGATTAGGATGAAAATAAGAGACATTGGAAATGATTTTCTGAAGTACAAGCCGTATCATTTTTTTTAATTTAATTTATCACTCATCTGATTGGGCTTAATAGGATATATGTGAATAAAAATATTTTTAAGGATCCAATAAATATATATATATATATATATATATATATAAATTTGTTAAAATTTTTTTTAGATAAATAAGATTTAAAAAATTGTTTAATTCATTTTAAAATCTAATTAAATATATAATTTTATAATTTATTTTAATATATAAAATGTATAATATATTTATTTATTATATTTATATAATTAATATAAATATATATTATATTTATTTGAATATATTAAATTTGTTAATTTTTAATTATTTATCTATATAAATTTTATATTTATTTAATAATTTTTTATATCATAAATTTTCAAAAAATTTAAAAGTTCATAAATTTTAATAATAATATATTAAAATTTAAATTTTAAAAAATTTAAATAAATAAATTTTAAATATTTAAAGTTTAATTCGATTTATCTTATTTTTATACTTATTACATTTAAATAATAAATAAAAATAAATTTAATATTTTTTATTATTTTAAATTTTTATGTTTTTAATAAAAAAATATATTTCTTTTAGAAAATAGAGATAATCTGATTCCCGAAGAATCGCTGTTTGTTTGTCTTTTCATCTCCTTATTTCTTTTCTCGAATTTTCTAAGGTTAATAAAAATTATATATAATAATATTATTAAAATTTTGAAAATACATAATCTAATATATTAATAATATTAAATAATATAATTGTATTAAAATTTATTATAATTATTTTATTCCGAGTTTAAGTATATACATAAGAAAATTTGTTATTACCACGTATCATCGAACACGTATTAAAATAATTATTCAACAAATTTTAAATTAAATATACATAATTATTTATTAAAGTTTGCAAATATAATTGTGGTATAAACGTTGCTATCTAATTTACTTTACAACTTTTATACTTATATTTATATAATATATTTATTTTATGTAAATAAAATACTTTATATAAAATCTTAAAAATAGAAAATCATAGAGGTTTTATGGATTGAATAAATCTAATCAGCCCAATTTGATCGCTAGCAAAATGAAATTATTGATTTAGATTTTCGTGTTATAAGCGATTTAAATAATGTCAGATTTTGGTATTTTATATTAGATATAAATTCATCACCTTCTAATTTATTCAATATTATTATTATTTATAAATATATAATAAATAGTTAAATATTATAATTACGTGTCTCATGTTGTAACATAGCAAGTGTTCCATGTTAAAGCATAGCAAAATATCTTATGTTGTCAGATCAATTTTTGATAATATGTAAAAAAATTGGTTTAGAATTTAATAAAATTCTATCACTAATAATTATTATAGCAAAATATCTTATGTTGTCAGATCAATTTTTGATAATATACAAAAATTGGGTTAGAATTTAATAAAATTCTATGACTAATAATTATTAATTAAAATACATTGATTGATCAAAATAAATGTATAATTAAGGATTGAAAATATTATCTAATATTTTTGTAAAATTTAATTAAAATTAAAATAAATTTGTATATAACGAAAATAGAATAAGATAGAAATAACATAAATATGTTGTAGGATAAAGATATAGATAAATGATAACATAGAAATTAAAGACTAATTACTAAATATGGATGTGTAAATTGAGAAAACATGAATGTTTACAAGATGGATATGGAGACACAATATAGGAATACACGCTTATGGAGAAAATTTACCTGACCATTCAATTTATTAAGGAATGAATACTGTATATTGGGTTATATATATTTTTGGTCTTTGTAAAATTTCAAAATTTTAGTTTTAATTTTTTATTTTTAAAACATTTGATTTTTATTTCTCATTTTTTGAAATAAATTAATTTTAGTCTCTTATTATTAAGTATATGATATCTCTCAAATATGAATTATTTTAGAAACTAAAATCAGTTTATTTTTAAATATGAGAGATCAAAACTAAATTTTAAAAATTAAAAATTAAAATCAAAGTTTTAAAATTGTAGGAGGATAAAATATATATATATTTAACTCTTGTATGTTTATGTTGAAAAAATAAGAAGTTCTAAATATCGATAATAATTTAGATGAAGTATATTGATGAATGAAAGTTCAAAATTTTAGTTGATAGATAGAGATTTTATATTGAAATTCTAAGTATTTTTAAGCTAAACTCGAAGAGAAAAATAAAGTCAAATTTTGAGTAGAAAGCGAAACATTCATTTAAAAAGAAAATGAAATATATAAAACAATTAATTAATTGCAATGCGTTATATAAAAATATTTTTTAAATTATCAATACGAGGATAATCCACAAATTTCTTTAAGCGAGATAACTAGAAAATTTGATTGGTAATATTTTAAAAAGAATTAAATCCATATTACTTAATAAATTTTTTTTTTTAAACTTTATATATTAGAACATACCTTAAATTTGTAAATAAACAAAAAAAAATATAACAAATGAGATTAAACCGATTAAACTTACCGTACATACAATAGTGTGAGTTGTTGTAAAATAAACACTTCAGTTAAATATTTGTACATTCTTTTTTAATAATGAAAATACATATTGCAAATAAAGACTTTTATAATCTTTAGATTAATAAAAACAAACAGTTAACTCATCTAATATTTTGAGTTATTTAAAAAACACAATTTTTTATTATAACACAATATTTAACCTCTTTATTTATTACTATATTTTTACAATTTATATTCTTTTAAAAATTATATATTTTTTATATTAAAATGTAATATAATATATTATTTTTATTCAAACATTTATTTAAACGAAACATTTTTTTTAATATTTTATTTTATCTAAAATTTTATTTTCCCTTTTATTGCTGATTTGATTTTTTAAGTAATTAATTTTTATTTCTAACTTTTTATATATTTAGGCAATTAATAATAAAAAATAAATATCTCAACGAATCTGAAATCAAATAAAAAATTAACACTAATAAATCCAAATCAATTAACACCATCATGGACTTCATGAGAAACCTGCTCTCCCTCTTCATCTTTGCCCCTTCTCTTTCTTCTCTCTCCCTTTGGTTTTTCTTTCTTTCTCTTTTCTGTGTGCCGCTCACACTCCCATGCCTTTAGTGATGTGTGTGTAAGCAGTAGGATTCAAAAATCCTAAATTTCCTTTAGTTGGGCTTCTGCGCAGCTCAATACAAATTTTATTTGTTTTTTGCTCTTTTATTTATTAAGTTTTCTATATTAGGATAATTTGAATCTTGTTTCCTAATGCGATTCAATTTTAATTTTTTATGATTTTTGAATTTTATTTCATATTATTAATACCAATACTAACAATAAGTTATTATATATTGGTATATTTATTTAAAATAATAATTTTTAAAAAATAATATATATACAAATAATATATAAAAATTCTTTTTCCTGTAAATGTTTTAATTAATTATTTATTTAGACATATAAAATATATATGTGTTTAGTTTTAATTTTCATAATAATTTTCATTTGCTTCCATAAAATTAATTATTTTAGTGTTATTATTTATCGTTATCATTTTATATTTGTTGTTTTAAGATTGGTTTATTATCATATATTCTCTTGTATTATTATTATTTTATGATATTATTTTATTATTTTTATTTTTTATATGTTGTTGTTATCAATTCAATTATAGGTAAAATTTAATTTTAAAATTATTTTAATTAACCTTTTAATTACTTTATTTTATTTTATTTATTTATGTTATCCTTATTTTATTGTTGATATTTGTTCATTATTGTCATTATTTTTCTATTGTTAAAGCTTTGTTCTGGATATTATTAAGACCTGTGATATTTGTAATTTCAATTTAATTTAAGTATCTTTTTTCGTTTTATTTTAAAATTAAAAAATAATTATGTTAATATTTTAAGCATTAATTTATAACGTAGATAGACTACATGTAGCTTATTGCGATAAATTGTACTTATTTTTGTCCAATTTTTTTATTATAAACTTTTTCTATTTAAATTACATTATTTGATAATATTATAAGTACCATTCTATAATGTAAATGTGTAATTTTTCTATTTTTATATAATATTAAAATCAAAAAATTTATATGTAGCTTGTTATTATCATAAATCATGTGTTTTTTTCGTCTGATTTTTTAATAAATATCTTTAATTTAAATTATATTATTTAACAATATTCTATGTACTAATTTATAATATAGATGCATAGCTTCTATATCTCCTCACATTATTAGAGTCGATAGGATGTTATTAAATTTTTATAATAAATTTTCTCCATTTAAATTACATTGTTTGATAATATTTTAAGCACCAATGTAAATGGATAACTACTTATCTTCCTGCGTTACATCATGAAAAGATTTTTATGTAGTTTCTGCTATCATAGATTCCATGCTTCACTTTTAAATTTATTTTTTTATAAATATTTTTATTTAAATCATATTATATTTTAATAATAATAATTACATACCGATTTATAATGTGAATGTATAATTGCTCTACCTTTTCACTGTTAGAATCAAGAAAACGTAGGTATAACTTATGATTACTTTAAGTTTCCTATGTTATTTTTAAATTCATACAATGAATTATAGTATCTCTATCTTCACACGTTACAAGACTCGCAAAAATTTATGTGTAATCATTATTACCTTAAATTCAATGCAATGTGATCTTTTTATTAATTAAAAATGTTCATAAAATAAAGAAATAGAATCATTAATCTTTTCTTAAAAGTTATGTAAAATATTATTTTTCTTTTTAAAATCTATATAAAAAAACATAAATTTTTTTAAAAGATTTGTTTTAACAATAATTTATTTTATTCAAAAAATTACTCAATTAAATTTCTCTCTAAAAGTAAAAGTTATATCTTTTTTCTTAAAATTATTTGTAATATTTCTCTTACTAAATTTATTTAAAAAATAAAAAATATTTTATTGAAAATTATTCCAAAACTCATTCAATTCAATTCTTTTTTTTAAATTTTATCTTTAAAATCATCTAAATTATTTTATTTATTTTAAATTATTTACTAAAATTTAAAAATGTTTTTCTGAATATTTATTCCTAAAATATCACTTCTTCTTCAAAAAATAGTGTTTAGCTATTCCAAATTTAATTAAACTAAATATTTTAAAATTTATAAAATCTCATTTCTTCAAAATTTAATTTAATGAAAATCCTTTTCAAAATTAATTTTTTTTCTACAGTTATTTTTAAAATAATATTTTAATCAAATTTCTTTTTGGTTTTAGATTTATTTTCAAACAATTTTTTTTTAAATTTATTTTTTTTCAAATATTTTTTTTTAAAGATAAAAGTCAATGTTTTACCAAATTTTTTTTACAATTATGTATCTATGAAGAATATGTGAAAATATAATTAGAAGATTTATCAAGTTAAGTTTTTTAAATTCATTTATACTATATTTATTTTTATATTTATTTATTTTTAAGGTCAATTTATTATCTAGTTTAACTAAAGATATTATACTTTTAGATGAACAAATAAGATGTTCAGTGGTAACTAACATTCAAATTTAGATATTTTTAAAAGATTTTTTTTAATATTTTTTTTTAAATAAATTAAAAATTTTGGTAGTGGTTACATTTTTTAAAAGAATTATAATTTTTCTTTCCCAATCTTTGTTCATCATTCCATCATTATCTAAATTGTGAAATTTTCTATTTTATTTTTATGTATGATACTTTAACATGTTAACGGAGCTATGCTTTGGACAGTACTCACTTCAACATAGATATTGAAGTAGATGAAGAGAATAGAAAATAAATCCAACACCCATTCAATGGTAATAGTCGGTGTATAAGTACTTTTAAAGGTAGGACAACCATTTGAATAACAAATGCATTGTCTCATTTGCATCCTCCACCACGAGTCTCAAGGATGATGTTTGAAAATATCATAGTTCTCATACCTAGGGAAATATGTTGAAAAAAGGTCAATTTCATCTCCTTCTACTTTGATTTCTTTGAGAGACTCTCCTCGGTGTCACGAATCACCTAGCGTCAATGCCTTAGGTCCATGTTACACTACTCATACTTACTCCTTGGGGAGAACCTTGCTATTAATAAACTGCAAAGAAGTTAATATTGTTGTAGTTTTCTCAAATTGCTCCTTACTACGTGAAAGATGATCACTCTTTTATATATATATATATATATACGAACCCTTTACAAAGAAAGTACCACAATAAAAAAGAAGACAATAATGAGAAGATAATGTAAATAAATACTCTTTTAAAATTTAAATTTTTTTTCGTTAATAATAAAATAATGGATAATTTTCTAGTAGGTGAAATGGTTTTAAGGTCTTCTACTAAATTTTTGTATAATTTTTTTAAATTATCTATATTAAAAAAATGTTAAACTTACATATTTAATAATATATATATATATATATATATAATATTATTGTTTAGTTTTATTGCTCAACTGAAGCTCTCATATATTATAATTAAGCATTTATTCGTAATTAGTATATATGTAATACATAATATTCATATAAGTAAAATAAAAAATTTTAAATCAATATATAAATAAAATATATATAATAAATAAAAAATATTTTAAATATTAAATTTTATTATAAATTATAAATATAATATAAACTATTTTATAAGGTGAAATAAGTTATTATTTACATTAAGATTAAGAAAAAGAATAAGCATATGGCATCCCTTTAAACATCCTCTGCGTATAGTAATGAAGAAAAAAACTTCAATAATAAAAGTAAAGTATTTTATATATAATTATAAATCATAAATATAATTATCAAAT
Source organism: Canavalia gladiata (assembly GCA_037954105.1). Classification (NCBI taxonomy): domain Eukaryota; kingdom Viridiplantae; phylum Streptophyta; class Magnoliopsida; order Fabales; family Fabaceae; genus Canavalia; species Canavalia gladiata. The sequence goes on from CM075662.1 coordinate 5,413,921, forward strand.
TTCATAAAAATTTGTATAAAAAATAAATATTATAAAAATTATAATTATAAAATTTTTATAATTAAAAATATGAAAATTATAAATTATAAATTACACTATATGTTTTATATTATTTATAAAATAATTATTATAAATATATATATGTTTATTTTCATTAATTCACATAAAAAATGCAAAAACCCCTTTATATATGTAAATAACATAAAACTTACCAAAATATAATTATTTTTCTGTTGATCTTAGTGTATATTTCAAACGCATCTTTTTCATATGAGAAAGGTAAAGAAGAAGTCGGACAATATGTAATAAAGAGGTACTTGGAAAAAGCTCTAGCTACTTCTGTTGCCATCATTTCTAAACTTGAAAAAAAAAAAAAAAGAAAGAAGAACAACAAAGACTTGAAGAAGAGGGTGCTACACATTGGGGAGGAAGGTTAGGCATTGTTGAGGGTAATCTAAAAAAAAATTCATAAACATCATCTAATGAATCATTTGTTACACTATTTTGTTAAGAGTTAATAGATTAATCGATTAATCATATTTTTTATAGATTTAAAAAAAAAGGATACCGTGTGTTTTTTCAATGAAATACAAAAATTATCAATGTAATTTATTTAAAAATTAAATATCCAATTAGATAAGTTAATTTTTAATGTTAAAAAAATAAAAGATGAAAAGATCCCCCAATTATATAAGCTATAGGCTAAATAAGATGTATACTAGTTTCGAATTTGAGTGAAACATTTTTAATTTTTCTTTAATAATTAATTAATTAATTAATTAATTAATTATAAAAATGTAATTTATTTATTATTTTCAGGTATTTATATAAAAAATGATAAAATGTGTTTGATCATCTTATGTATAAATACTTAAAAACTAAAAAAGAAAATAATAATAAAAATATATTTTTTCTAACTATTACTGAAAATAAAAATTAAGTTCAGAAAAATGCATCTCTAGGAACTATTTTCAATGGTAAATTCCATGCTTCCAATAAACTTTATAATACATTGATTTGTTATTGTTCTATATAATTATAACCTAATCAAGGGCCTGTTGCATGGTCTAGGAAAAGACAAAAGGCAAAAAAAGAAGAGAGATTCTATATTTCAACTTATGCTGAGATAAAACAACCACATCAACTTCATAATCATTTAGGGCACAAATCTGTTATAGGTATCATAGAACTTCTCATCCACAGGTCCAAGCATTTTTCGCTTTTCTCTGGTGGGGAGTTATTTTACGAAAATACATTTGTTTCATTTGTCATTTTTCATAGGTTATAAGTATTTGATACTTCGATAAGGTAAAAACTGTATATATGTACTTGAGAATGTTACTGTTTATTTGAGATATAGAGAGTAAACAAGGTAAGGAACAAAAGAAAATTCCCATATACAAATTGGCTTCATTTCTAATTCTAAGACGTCCTAGCTTTGAACCTCAAGATTAGACAAACAAGTTTAAAATAAGGAATAGTTATGACAAATGAGAAGAGTAAAGTGAAGGGAAACTAGATGAAAAGTGTAATGAGTTTATTTATTTATACAGGGACAATATTGTGCTGGAATAAATTTAGTGTTAATATTTACACACAAAAGCAATGTAGAAATAGGACAACATTTTGTTGAGTGACTCAAAGACAGCATTTTTTCCCCATGGTTTCACACGGTGTAGGCAAGCATCAAGATACAAGCTTCCCACCACACATTATGGTGATTCATATAAATTTTCTGAATATTGAAGTATGATCACAGACTTACCTTGCATTCTGGTTTATTGAGCATGCAAGTTCCACCATACACTGCACTCAGACGTGCAAATGCCTGCAAAAGATCAAATAAATTAACACTAACACCTAAAATATATGAAGTTGTAGAAAACCATTCATCCAACTTCACCAATATTTTGACCTTTGGGATTGATTAGGGTCTAGTCAAAATACATGATTATAATGTTTGGTTTACTGAGTCACTCTGCAAAATATAAATGTAGTAAACTGAAAAGTATAAATAAGCCATAAAGTCCCGCGATGGAGAGAAACAGAGGAAGCCCAAGGAAGAAATCAAAGATATCATTAACAATTTCAAAGGCATGCAAAAAAATGATCCAAAACGAGCTACTCTTTCAGATCTGTAATTTAATTAAAAAAATCCCATGTTAACTTACAAGATTCTTCAAATCACTTTATGCCAAATAATCATATGGTTCAGAAACCAGCTCTTTGTAAGTCCTAGCAGATTATAAAACTCTTATCTAGTTAACATAGTTTTTCATTTATCAATTTTGTAGTCCACTTAACCTAAAGAGCCAGTGATTATAATTTATAATGCAGGAAAATTTATTTAATCCCTATTTGACAATCTACATACCTATATATGCAAGTGGAATATGATAATATTTTTTGGCTTTGGAAAAACTTCCACACCATGTCATGCTACATAAGTGTAGAAGGATGATTCGTATAATTAGTACCTTATTCTTTCTACCAAGTCCTTGGCAGGTTCATCCAATTAACTATCATCAAAATGAAGTGACAAAGCAGGATCAATAAATTATATTTTTAATAAAATTTTATTTAATTAAATTCTAAATTATATTTTGTTAAAAAATATATTATATTTATTAAATTTTAATCTATTAATTAATTATATTTTTATTTATTATTTTATATTTATCCGTTAATTTAATAATTAATTTTATTCAATATTTCATTTGTTAGCTTATTAATTTTAAAATTTTAATTAATTTTTTAACTTTTAATTTTCATTTTATCTTCTAAATAGTTAATTCTACCAAACACAACTTTAATCTTAAAATTGTCACAAATACTGTCTTATAAATAATAAATGTTCATCTTGGTTCATTGTTGTGTCTCATCTCGAGGTATGGCAAGTTAGACAATGAAAATGGTTTAGTATATGAACAGTGAAGAAACAAAAATTTCACATTTTTGTCCAGAATTTCATTTTTGGCGATCCGTCAAAAATTTCTTCATAAAAGAAACTGGTTTATTACTGACCTTGATGTGTTTTGTGCGAAGCTAATATTAAGGAAGAATAGTTTTTTTTTTTTAATCTTGCATAAATGGGTTAAATATAAATTGACATTAAAATAATAAAATAAAATAAAATAAAATCTATTTTCTTAATTCGTCAAGTATTACAGATTCAGATAAAAGTGAATATTACATTTATATGCCTAAAATAAAGAATTTTATTTAACTTTTTGTTTTTTTATATAAATTTTCTTTAACATTATATATCTTTTTTCATAACGTAATTCTTCCCTGATCTTTCCATATTATATGAATCAAGGAAGACTAATGTAATGTAAAAAAATTATATTAAGTGAAATTTTGTAAAATTTGGAAAGTGTTCAATATGAAATTTCTTTTAATTTATAAAAATTATGTTTCTTAAAAATAATATTTGCTGAAAATATTATAAATATGCTTGATAATATTTATAAAAATATTAAATGGATATAGTTAAAAAATTATTTTTACAAAACCATTGAATTCTCATCCTTTATATAAAAATATTTTAATAGAAAACATAGTTGACAAATATTTATAGATCATTTCATAAAGATATTTTTCAAAACATTCATACCAAACATAAAAAAACTAATATTCCTGAATTAAAGTTTTCAAAAAAAAAAAAATTTAACAAGAATCCTTCTACCAAATATCCTCTTAATGTAATTAATTTGTCCAAAAAATTAAATGGATACATACTATATCAGCTACCTTGCTGTATCTTTGTTCAAATCTAACCCTTCATGAGATTTTGGATCATTTTATTCGTAGTGTTGAACATAAATGAAGAACTTTCGAGCTCGACGCTTCTCAAAGAGTCCCATCAAAGATGACTTTTTCAGTGCTTCTACGTTTGATGCTAGAACTTTGTAAATCCAAAAAAAAAAAAAAGATTTTTCTATTAAGAAGATTTTACTCAACATGCAATATAATTTGGTGAAATGTAAAGTTGTCAATATAGAAACTACCACTCGTATAAAATCAAAAGAAAATGCAGGAAAACCTTGGTGCGTATACCTTTCCCTTCCCTTATTATACACAAAACTTTCATCTACATATTCAAGTTTAAATACTTTGCAACATCTATGTGGATGAGAACACAGACTAAACCTTCATTGATCATCATGAACTAATAGAAAAACAGGTAAAATGTTGGTTTTTATCACAAATGAATACCAATAGAAATCATAGTGCAATGTGATAATAAATTAATACAAAAATTTAAGTCAATAAGATAGGATCATCAAAACACCAAATCATCTAAACTGGTTATCCGGTTAACGAAGTGATCCCATAAAATTTTAATTTGTTCCCTCAAAATGAAAATCTCATATAGGATTATGTACAGTTTTAGCAAATATAACTTATTTGTCAACTTTTTTACTATTAGACATAGGGTCTTTTTTATTTATAAAATCATCATTTAATCTTTTTGAGTGAACTGCTTTTACTGATCATAATTTTTTTTATTAAATAGAGAGATCCAGTTTTTAAAAAATAAATAAAAAATATGCTATAAAATCGGATGTATATATTAAAAAAATATAGAAAAACGTAAAAAAATTAAGAAAAGGTAATAAAAAGCCAACCATAAATATATAAAGTAAAGAGAAATCTTATCTTATAAAATAACTTTCAAAATTAAGTTAAATTCATGATTTAAAAACAAAAAAATTGAATGATTTATGAATAAAATGTTAAAAATAAAAAGTATTTTTACAAATTTCTAGAAATCATAAAGGGTAAGTTTGAGTGTTTTTTTTGAAAAGGATATTTTAAAAAAATATAATTATCGAAATAGGGTTGGAAAAAATATTTTTTAATATAGGTGTATATAGTTTTTGTTACGCATAAATTTATGCAGTTTAAACTTTTGCAAGTTGGATATGTGACGCATAAATTTATGCGTCTCAACTTCAGAAAAAATGACCTTCCATTCCTCCATTATATAAATATATATATGTAAGGATCGTAACATTTTGATCTTATATATTTCTTCTCCTTCTTTCTAATATATTGTATCTACTTTTGGATGTTTAGGGATTTGTTTGCAAATTTGGGACCACAACATTGAAATTTTGAAGTTAAAAAAAATATATTAAAATGATATAGAAATTATGTTATTAAGATAGAGTTAGACAGTTAGTTTTTTTTTTAGGGTTTAAGTTTTGATCTGGAATATTGGGATATTAGATATTAGAGTTTAGAGTTATGGAGCAATAAAGAGAATTAGTTAAAATGAGAAAAATAAATACACTAAATAAATTAAAAAAATTAAAAAAATATTAAAGTTAAAATTTAAAGAACATTTTGATAAAGATTTCAATCTGAAATATTTTAAAAAAAAAGCTGAAAAAATTATAAATTTAAATTTTAATAGTAAAATTGATATTTAATAAAAATTAATTACAAAATCAGTTTCTGAAATAATGTTATAAAAAAACGTAAAATATATGTTTACAAAAATTTTAAAAATTTAATATTAAATTTTTTCATTAAAATTATTTTAAATTAAAAAACAGAATATGAAATAAGGAAGAATTAAAAAAATAATACATAAAAATAGATAAAATTTAGAAAATTAATTTAAAACAAATTTATTTAAAAGAAAGGAAGTATTTATAGAAATATTATAAATTAATAAAAATAGATATATTTACGTTTTAGTAAATTATTAATTACTGAACTTACTTAATAAAAAGGAAAAAATATATTTAAATTTAAATAAAAAACTTAATAGAAAATAAATAATGATTTCATAATTTCCTACATCTATATGTAATTTTTTAAATTATTATAATAAAAAGTATTAAATAAAAATTAATGATATATTGTATAATTTATAATAAAATTAATATATGCTGTAATTAAATTTTTAAATAATATAATGTATATATAAATAGTATTAACATGAGTTAATTTTCAAAAAATTAATATATGCTATAATTCATTTTAAAATAATATAATATAATTTATATAATTAGAATTAGTATTAAAATAATCTATTTTATAAAAAAATTAATATATGATTACATTAATTTTTAATAAAATATAATATATAAAAAGTATACAATTGAGTTACTTTTTTTAAAAAATAATATATGCTGAAATTAATTTTAAAAAATATAATATATATAATTAGAATAATGATTAAAATAATTATTTTTTTAAAAAAATAATATATGCCGACATTAATTTTTTGTAAAATATAATATATATAAAAAGTATACAATTGATTTATTTTTAAAAAAATTAATATATGGTGTAATTAATTTTAAAAAATACAAAATATATAATTAGAATTATTATTAATCATGTAATTTTTAAGAAAATTAATACATGCTGACATTAATTATTTTAAAAAATTATATATATATTAAAAGTACACAATTAAGGTATTTTTTAAAAGAATTTAATATATGATGTCATTATTTTTTAAAAAATATAATATATATATATACATAGTATTAATTAATTATATATATATAAATAAATTACATGGTGTAATTATTAAATAAAATTAAATAATTTATTTGAAGTTAATGATATAATTAATAATAGTCTTTAAGTAGATAAATTATATTGTTAATTTTTTTTTATTAAAATTGATTTAATTTATGATAGTTTCATTTTGTGTAACAACATATATATTTTTTATATATAATAAATAACGTTAAGTAGTATTTAATTAGTTAAATTTATATAATTTATTTATTTATTTTTTAATTTTATTATTGGTTTATTTATTTGTTTTAATAGTTTATTTATTTATTTATTAATTTATGATGCAATTGATTAGTATATGATTGAATCCAAAGGATTCATAAAATTTCAGAATTTTAGAGTTAAGTAAAGGTTAAAAAAAATATATAATTAATTAAAAATGTATATATAAAAATTAATTAATGTAGAAAATTAAATATAATTTAAATATAAAATTAGATTTGATAATTTTTATTTAAAATTTAATTAAAAAATATTTAATAAAAAATAATTAAATTTATACATATAATATAATTTATGTTTAAAAACAAACATTAGTAAAAATTAATTTATTTAGAAAATAAATTTATTAAAATTAGTAGTATTTAAAGTAAATAGATTTTGATAAATATTTTAATTTTTAGAATTAAAATATTAAATTAAAAATTATATAAATTTTACATTAAGATGAAAACTTAGTAAATAAGATTCAATTTTTATACAATTAAAAATTTTATTAATTTAAAATAGAAAAAAATAACATAAATAATTTTTCATAAAATTTTTAATTTTTATAATTCAAATATTAAATTAAAAATGATATAAATTTTACTTTAGAAAAAAAACTTAGTAAATAAGATTCAAGTTTTACATTATTAAAAGATTTATTAATTTAAAATTGAATAAAATAAAATAAATAGGTTTTCATAAAAATTTTAATTTTTATAATTCAAATATTTAATTAAAAATTATATAAATTTTACTTCATAAAAAAAATTTAGAAAATAAGATTGAACTTTTACACAATTTAAAAATTCATTAATTTAAAAATAGACTAATTTAAATAGATTTTTATAAAACTTTGAATTTTTATATCTCTATTAAAATATTAAATAAAATATTATATAAATTTTAATAAAATTTATTTAAATACAATTGTATTGTATAGTATGACATAATCGAGTTAGTCATCACATTCGTCACACATAATCCGACCAGGATCAAACGATGCATCTCTTCTAACGCTTTCGAGTGTCCATATCTTTGAGCAGATATGGAACGAAGAGCCTGATAGAGAGTTGAAGATCATGAGGGCAAAGTTTCATCGTGATCATGACGATGTTCAGGTGGTGCCTCCTGTGATTGATGACAGGTTACAACAAGCAGGCTTCTTCGGTGTAGCGGAGCTACCGTTCATTCACAGCGATGCTTCGTTAGTCGAAGTATTGGTTGAGAGATGGAGGCTAGAGACACAAATCTTTCACACACTGTCTGGAAAGTGCATGATTACCCTGTAGGGTGTTGCAATCTTGACTAGGTTTCCCATTGATGGTCAGCCAGTTATTGGTAGTACATTGTCGAGGGTTTAGGAGGCCATTATGTAGGAGCTACTCTGCTTCACCTGCTGAGTGGGAGCTTGTGCGGGGGATCACTGAAGATGAGTTGGTTGCTCCAACACTTTAGGAACATAGACGACCACATGGGGAGTGATGAGTAGCTAGATCGATTCGTTCGTGCTTACATCTTGCGGCTTATTGGGGAAGTGCTTTTTTGCGATTATTCTAGCTCTAGAGTTCCTCTGCGATACCTCCCCCTGATTGCAGACTTTAACATTTGTTGCTAGCTAGGGAGCAGTAGTTTTGGCATATCTTTATCGTGAACAGTATAGTTGCACAGATTATGATAAAAAGGAGATATGTGGATTTTCATCTCTACTGCAGCTATGGGCTTGGGAACGTTTTCCCAAGATCTCTCTCGAGTGATTTTCGTACGATGATCATACTGTTCCTTTAGGAGCGAGGTAAGCAACAGACATCCTCGACAAATGTCTGTTATAGTTTAGGGATTTACATTATTGAATGTTAACTTTTTCCCATCTCCTAATAGATGGGTTCGAGGGTGTCTCAAGTCAGGCTGTCACCATGATATCAGTTTCTATTATCATGTCTTCGATTTAATGGATCAATAGAAGGTTCAGTTTAGAGTTCCGTTTACCCTAATATTTACATTTTTTCTTTAAAATATTCAACATAAAATTAACCTTACTTTTTATATATATAGATCACATGGCAACGATATAGGGGGGTCATTGATGATTTGCTTAATGCTTGTAAAGCTGATTCTGAAATATGGACAGTTGTGTTGCCTCTAATGTGTTTCAACATATTAGAGTGGCACCAACTCAATCGCTATATGAGGTAGTTTGGAATGATAGAACATAACCCTCGGGCTCCATCTAAGCTATAGGATGACACTGAAGGGGAAGATTGACGAAAAGTGGCATAAATTTTTCGCCCCTTTCTTGTCGATTTGGGAGCAGAGGCATCAACGTGTGTGCTTTGGTGTACCATCGGATAAGCTGCTAAGTCATAACTCAGATTATATGAGATGGTACATTCGACATACATGTTGATGGATCACACAAGAAGCTGCGATAAAGGGATGCGTGGTAAGTTTATCAAACCCTTACTTGAATTAGTTAAAATACTAACTTTAAATTACATCATTATTTATTGTTTAATTTAATATTAGGCAGATGAGTTGGAGATCATACATTATCTGATCACCGAGGTTGCTATATTTGAGACCATGTTACCAGTATATATTCTTGATAGGATCCGACGACATGTCAAGAGGATGATGTTGTTGAAGAATATTGAAGACCGCCTTGTTGAGGCTAGGTTCAGTGCACCTGAACCAACTCAACAAACTCTTCCATCTGACGCTAGGGTCGAAATGGACCTGACACATATTGAGCGGTCGGGTCTTCAGCGATGTCGACGGCGAGCAGCTCCGGTTGCACCTTCCATCCTACAGTTTCCACCTAGGCAGGAGGGGCAGTACTTTGTCCCTACCGAGGAGGTACCACCCTCACCGATTCTGGTGTACACATTCCTATCACAATGATATCGTGATGGCGATGGTTCGTTAATTTTTCTCTATATTTACATTATTAAGTATTTTATGTTTTAATTTTATTTAACTAATTAACATGTATTTTGTGAAAACTTGCACATCTATCTCACGTAGGTCCATTGACTGAGTTGCAGTTTGACTCCACATTTAGACTATTCACCTCACCTGACTTGCCATCCCCTACATTCTTCAACCGAGTCGATCTTGGGGCAGAACCAAACTTTGCAGGGATTGAGGGGGTGTCATCATCGCATGTTGAGACGACTTTTCATGCACCACCATTTCATCCACCCTTGGTCACTCCCGATTCTCTAATGCATGCCTATGTCCATGATCCGCAGATTCTTCATCAGTTTGATGGACAAGACATTGATCTAAATGCAGATTTGTCGGCTACATTTCACATGGGAGCGCAGTTAGATCAACTTCTAGAGCTTGCACATGAGATCCCTCGTCGGCAGAGTAGGAGGACGACTAGGGACAAGGGTGTTTGATTCATTTGTGAATTGTATTTTTTTTTTGTTTTTGAATTTACTTTACATTTGAAACTTTGATATGGACTTTACATTTGACTTTATGACATTTATGCATTTTCTTTTACAAGACTTTATTTTCTCGTTTCTATTTATTCGATTTATCATTATATATATTATCTTATTCGCAATTGTTTATATTGCCAAGTTATTCTTCTTCACCATGATTGTATATGTTAGTCGATACTTTCAATTATTATTTGGGATAAAGTATTAAATTTTGAAAATTGAAATTGAATTGAGATATTTATTGGAAAATAGTTCAACATAACTTATACATTCAACTTGGAATATTATAATTCCTATTCAATTGATACACTTTGAAACAATTTGCTTAACATAATGCATGATAACATCATTGCTGATTAATTTCAGTCTCTTTGTGGACATCGAGACTGATTATGACCTAATTCCTTACACAAACCACATCTGGTTCTAGGTTGCGATTCAATCAAATCCATTTTATTTCTTATATGAGTTGATTTGGATCTACCATTTCCTCTCAATCTATCTTCATTTTGTATGAGAACCCAGTCGTTAACATCAGGAAGGTCATTGTCATTCCTAATCGATCACTAATCAAAAAAGTAAGGACAAAATATATGTTGAAGGGAATAGACGTCATCGACAAATTGGTAGAAGTTAATGCTAACCATTGCATAATCAGCTATAACATGAGAGCAAGGGTACATTAAGAGTTGAAATCTACCACATTAGCAATAACGATCAGCTAACCTTACCGACCATTTGTTACCTCCTTGTTGAGTTATTGGGTTGAAAGCTTCCTCAACCTCAAATCGCGAAGACTGTATATCATATCTTCTCACCTGATGTGAACATGCAACTTCTTGATTTTTTCTAATTGCATCCATCAATTTTTTACAAAATCGTTGACTACTCTCAATCTCAACCTTAGCTATTGCACCCCTTTGCACAAAATATTCAACCAAACGACTATAAGTACATTTAACGAGAGTAGTGATTGGAAGATTTCGTACACCTTTTAAAACTTTGTTAATTGTCTCAGCTAGATTGGTTGTCATGTGACCAAATCACCTACCATGTTCATCATACACAAGACTTCATTTCTCTTTTGATATGCTATCAATCCACCTAGCCACATCTACATTAGTTTTCCGAAACTTTCCTAACTTGTGATCAACAATTTCTTTACATGTTATGTAACCTGTAAAGTCAATTAAAAACACATTATCATCATGAACATAATTATGAAGTACATAAACATATATAAAGTATAAATGGACTTTACCTAATTTAAGCAACTCTTGCTTCAGTTTCTAGTTTTTAAATCTGTGATTAAAATTGCTAGCAATATGCTTAATGCAATAAACATGATATGCATATGGAGGTTGTCATCCCAAATGAGAGTTATTGACTGTTGATTTAATGCTTTGATGTCTGTCTCATATTGTAAACACTCAATTACGTCTGAGGTTCCCGGCCACTAAAGTTAATTAATCCTAATTTAAATAATGTAAATTACAAAAGAAAAAAACTTTAATTAAAAAATCTGAAAAAAACAAAAAAGACGGAAGTAAAGAAAGAATCAGGTAAAATAAAAAATTAAGCAAAAAAGAAGCAAAATCAAAATCTGAAAAATAAAAGTTAATAATAAAAACAATAATGATAAAAAGAAAAATCTAAAGTAAAATTGAATTTTGGGAAAGAAAAAAGAAAAAATCAAGGAAAAAGAATAAAAATTAAATAATCGGAAATAAAAATAAAATTCTGGAAAAATTAAAGGAAAATAAAAAAAACTAGAAAAAAGGAAATTTAAAATTCAGGAAATCAGAAAATAGAAAGTTAAAGGAAAATTAGAAAATCTGGAAAAAATTATTAAAATCTGAAAAATAAATAAAAAGAAATTCTGAAAAATTAAATAAAATTAGAAATTCTGGAAAAATAAAATTAGAAAATCTGGAAAAATTATTAAAATCTGAAAAATTAATAAAAGAAATTATAAAAAATTAAATAAAATTAGAAATTCTGAAATAATTAAATAGAAAATCTGGAAAAAATTATTAAAATCTGAAAAATAAATAAAAGAAATTCTAAAAGATTGAAAATAGAAATTCTGAAAAATAAATAAAATTAGAAAATATGGAAAAATTAATAAAATCTGAAAAATTAGAAAAATCTAGAAATTAAAAATAAATTATGGAAAGTAAAAAGAAATTCTGGAAGAATAAATAAATAGAAAATCTGGAAAAACTAAATCAAATTAGAAAAATCAGAAAAAAGAAAAATTAAACAAAATTAGAAAATCTGGAAAAAATTATATAAATTTTGGAAAAATAAATAAAAATAAAATTATGAAAAAATAAAATAAATAAATAAATAAAATTAGAAAATCTAGAAAAAATTATATAAATTCTGGAAAGTAAAAATAAATTCTGGAAAAATAAATAAAATTAGAAAATATGGAAAAACTAAATAAAATTAATAAAATGAGAAAAAGAAAAAATCAAATTAAAGAAAATCTGAAAATTAGAAAAATCCAAAAATTCTGGAAAAATAAATAAAAATTTCTGGAAAATGAAATAAAATTAAAATCTATTTAATCAAAGAAAAAAGGAAAAAGAAAATGGGAAAGGGCCAGCCTATAAAAAAGGAGACAACGAGGATTTAGGGGCTCGAATTTTTTTTCTCTTAGAAAATTTTCTCGTAACTTCCGAGTGCGTGTTGGATTCCTTTATTCCGAATCGACGGTTTCTGCCCCTTCGCGGCGGCCGATCGAGTTTCCGACGAAGCAAGCCCCAAGTCGTAGCAGCTCTGCAACAAGAAGGCAGCTCCAGTAGCAGCGATTGCCGCTTCATCGAGGTTAGCCTCTTCCTTCCTTTGATTTAGGCTAATTGTTGAAGCAAACTACTCCTATTAGTAAAGTCACTACCAAATCGCATGTGATTAGAGATAGATGTTTGAATTAGATTGCTATATTCATGTGGAACATCGCTTCAATCCAACCAAACCACGAGAACACCATAACTAATTTGAACATAACCGAATTAAGAACTAAAAAACGATGTGCGAAATACTGAGCGAGAAATCCTGGGAGCTGGCGCTGATTGAGCGAGGAGAGAAGGATTGGATGAACCGGAACTGGAGCGCGAACCTATTGCAGCAGGGAGGACTATGTTTCCGGACGAAACAGAGCACGCGCGAAGGCGGAAGGCTGAACCAGAGGCGTTCGGCGAAGTCACCGGAAGTTGAGAAGTCCGTCTCACCTATTTCCGGCGAGGCACATTGAAGGCCGGCGCTCACCACCGCTCCACGATCCCGAGGTCGAGAGTCGGACGCGCCATTCTCCCTTCGTCATACCATTTTCCGATTGCCATACCGAAGCCTCCGATCCGAGGGGACGTCACGGGAAACTGCTCCGGTGAAAGTCCGTCTACCTGCAAACACCAGTGGCCGACGAAGGGAGCCCAATGCAGAGATGCAGCGGGAGAAGACGAAGAGGGAAAGATCCCCTGCAGCAGTGCCTATGCTTGGTAGCATAGGCCCTGTTAGACTCCTGTTAATTGCAAAGCGGCCCTCCAATTTTTCCGTAATTGCTAAACAGTCCCTGCCTGCGAAAAGCCAGAAATGCCCCTGGACTTTTCTAAAATTCCCGTTTTGTCCCTACTTGCGGAAAGACAGAAATGCCCCTGGACTTTTTCTGAAATTCCAGTTTTGTCCTTGCCTGCGAAAAGACAGAAATGCCCTTGGACATTCTTTGAAATTCTCGTTTCGTCCCTGCCTGCAAAAAGACAAAAATGCCCTTGGACTTTTTTTGAAAATCCCGTTTCATCCCTGCCTGCGAAAAGATAGAAATGCCCTTGGACATTCTCTGAAATTCCTGTTTCATCCCTGCCTGCAAAAAGACAGAAATGCCCTTGGACTTTTCTGAAATTCTCGTTTCGTCCCTACTTGCGAAAAGACAGAAATGCCCCTTGACTTTTTTGAAATTCCCGTTTCATCCCTGCCTGCGAAAAGACAAAAATGCCCCTCGACTTTTTCTGAAATTCCCGTTTCGTCCCTACCTGCAAAAGACAGAAATGCCCCTGAACTTTTTCTGAAATTCCCGTTTTGTCCCTGCCTGCAAAAAGACAGAAATGCCCCTGGACTTTTTCTGAAATTCCCGTTCAGTCCTTGCCTGTGAACAGACAGAAATGACCCTTCACTTTTCCAGAAATTCCGGATTCGTCCCTTCCCCTTTAATTACCATTTTGGCCCTTCGCTTTCCGAAAATTCCATAATTGTTAATAAAATTCCCAAAAATTTCATAATTGTTAATAAAATTCCAAAAATTCCATAATTGTTAATAAAATTCCAAAAATTCCATAATTGCCAATAAAATTCCCAAAAATTCCATAATTGATAATAAAATTCCCAAAATTCCATAATTGTTAATAAAATTTCCAAAATTCCATAATTGCCAATAAAATTCCCAAAAATTCCATAATTGCCAATAAAAATTCCAAAATTTCATAATTGTTAATAAAATTCCCAAAATTCCATAGTTAATAAAATTCCCAAAATTCCATAGTTGCTAATAAAATTCCCAAAAATTCCATAATTACCAATAAAATCCCCGAACTCCAATAAAATTGCTTCCTTTCCCTAAAGCATTCTCTGCTTGTGAAAGTTAAAATAAATTTTCCCCTTTTCTGTTAAAATAAAAACACTTTAAAAAAAATATATTTTGGGATCCTTGGTCTCACGCAACGGGCTCTAAATGGGGGGCTGACGGTTCACCTGCTGACTAACGTTTAGTAGTCCGTATAGACCCCCGTGCTGCCGTAGCCGCCTCGGGTCTTGTGCATGAGTGGACTAAAGGTCCTTTAAAAAATAAAGACTCTATTTTTCGAATATTTTGGGATCTTTGGTCTCACGCAATGAGTTCTAAATGGGGGGGCTGACGGTTCACCTGCTGTCCAACGTTCAGTAGTCTGTATAGGCCCCCATGCTGTCATAGCCGCCTCGGGTCTTGTGCATAAGTGGACTATAGATCCTCCCAAGAAATAAAAGCTTTATTTAAAATATTTTGGGATTATTGGTCTCATGCAATGGGCTCCAAATGGGGGGCTGACAGTTCACCTGTTGTCCAACGTTTAGTAGTCCGTATAGGCCCCCGTGCTGCCGTAGCCGCCTCGGGTCTTATGCATGAGTGGGCTAAAGGTTCCTCCAAAAATGAAAATCTTTTCAACATGTCATTTTTCTTTTAAACACCTCTGAAGGTCAAGCCTTCACAACCAGAACTACGTAAGCCTTGAGTTTCCCATTGCACCCGGGAATACGTAGGAGCAGGATCAAGTCCTGTCAGGCTAACCCCCACCAAGTATTTATTTTCACACTAATTAAAGGGATTAAGCAAATTTTCAAATAATCACACACTCAGTTTAAGGGTACTGTTTTTCGGAACAGGCGAGTGGGGTGCCTAACACCTTCCCCACTCGTAACCGACTCCCGAACCTAAATCTCTTCCTCGAGTCACGATTTTTCCAAATCTTTTCCCTTAAATAAAAATTTGGTGGCGACTCCACATAATCAAAAAATAATTCATTTTCAAAATTTTAGCGAGTTCGTCGTCTTGTCGCAATTACGGTTGCGACAGATATCAAGCATATTCTAGTCCTCTCTATTACATACTCTTTTAACAAAGCTAAATGTCAACTCCATGCATCTAATGTCTCACCCTCAATAATAGAAAAATAAATAGGTAACACATAATTGTATCCATCTTAAGTTGTGGCTATTAGCAAAGTACCTCTATATTTGTCAAAAAGGAATATGTCATCAATTTGAATAAGTGGTTTGCAAAAGTTAAATGTATCACAACATTATCTAAAACACCAAAAAAATTGAAAAAAATTTCTCACTCCATTCCAAATCTAATCACCAATAATGACATCTTCTGTTTCAAGCTTGCACCTAGAACTTGGAGCATATTAAATCATTTTATGCAACCATTTTGGTAATAAAGCATAAGAATGATCTCAATCACCAAACACATGCACAATTGCTTTCTGCTTTGCAATCCATGCTTTCTTATATGAAACTTTGTACCCATACTGACTTGGTATTCTTTCTTGAATTCAAGAAAATTGATAGAGATGGTTCTTCATTTACCATACCTAATAAACAATAATAATTAAATACAAAAATTATTAAGTGGAATACAATATAGAAAAGAAGACATTAGGTTTATAAAACAACATACCCAATATGCACGAACAAATAAAATCAGAATCCAACTTCCTATGGTCTTGAGACAGAGAAGCATTCACGCAATTATGTTGACCATCCCATTTTGTTACAGACCATTCATTGGATTGTTTTGATAGAGATGCTCTTATTCTCCATGGACAACAACTTTCATAATTAGGACAACGAATAGAAAGAAATGTTCGTTTTGATTCAACAACGAAACTTTGGTGTACCTTCGTAGAATAATGTTTCAGTGCAATTTGCACTTGTTCTTTGCTTTCAAATTATAAATCAATATATAACTTATCACCAACCACTCATTTCTTATGTCCGACATTTGTGGAAAAGTTAACGTCTTCATTTGTATATTCCCAATTAATATTGTTGTAGTGGGAACTGCTACTCCAAAATGCCAATTCTTTTTTCAAAATAAATAATCAAGTTAAATAATTTATATAAAAACTATATTTGTTTAACAATATTGACTGTAACTTATTTACCTGATTGATCTCTTCGTTCAACAGATGTTTCGAATGATGGAGACAGAACATGAAATGAATTTGCAGCTGCACCTCCATTTAAGCTCACCATAAATTGTTCATCAGCATTATCATCATCACCATTATTATCACCATCATCACTTGTGTCAAGTAAATTTTTCTATTTTAATTCATTCATATTTAAACCATCATTTTCTTCACCACTAAACTCATCTATCAAGGACAAACAATAATCTTCATCGTCATCATTAAAGACATTTATACCCCATGTAAAAATTATTAATAAAAAATTTATTTAATAAAAATTAATAAACTCAACAAAAAAATAATGTAAACCATTATTTGCTTACCACTTACAGGAGATCCACTCTTTTCATTAACAATATCAATGTCAACATACACTTCAAGTACAGACATCAAACGTTGTTGCTTAAATGCATTCATCATACATTTTACATCTTCATTATCCCTAATTTGAAATCCTCTATACTCAACTCTTTCAGATGACACTAAAAATCTTTCTATTAAGTTCGAAATAATTTGGCTAGCTGAGAATTGTAATTTTTTGAAAATTTTTTCTTTCAGTTGATTAAAGCTAACATTTTTAGAAACTTGAATTAGTTTCTTCTTCCCCTCAAATGTTAAACCTTCCTCACTTTCAAACATTTTTTCATTAAAATATATAATAATAATTATTTCATCCATAATTGAAAACTAAAAATATAAACTTCAAATAAATTTATTTTCACAATAATAATTTTTAAAAAATTTACAATAATTTTAAAACTATTAAAGTATGAAAAAAAATACCTTTATCATGAAAAAACAAAAGCTACAAAACTCTTCACTCTTACTGAAAAATACTTGGAAATTACTCTCATAACACAATCAACCAACACCTATTTATACATTCTTATTACACATTTTTAAATTAAATTAACAGGTGCAACACATAAATAAATGCATGAGAACAATAAAAATATAATTTAAAACCTTGTTACGCATAAATTTATGCGTCATAGGTTGTTACACATAAACTTATGCGTCACAGGTACTGTATACACCTCCTGTTGGGAAATACTTTTCCCTCAGCCACATTTCGGTAATTATTATTTTTTAAAACACCCTTTTAAAAAAAAGCCAAGCTTGAGCCTAAGTGCTCTCTATGGGTGTGTCATCTCCCCTAATTCCATATCTATATATAACAGCAAATGAGTGACAATATAAAAAGAAAACAAAACATGATCACAAGAGAGTGACCTGTGTGAGATGAAGAGATGTAGACTCTCCTCCATAGTAATTATTTTTATCAATGTACCAGCACCTATATCAAAGAATGCAAGGAATATGACTTTATAGACAAGAAAAAAAATGTAACAAAAAACAAAGGAGAAAAAAAGTTGTAGTGAAGGTGTAAAATGCGTTTTTCACCAAAAATATGAAGACAATACTACTCGTCAAAGGCTAAACAAAATTAATAAGCAAAAAAAAAAAAACCTAATATAGTTTCTGAACAATTTTGATTAATTCAATTTGATCCTTAAAAAAATTACCAAATATTTTCTAAAATTCTACTTATGGAACATTTTAACCTATTCATCTATTAATGGAAAATAATAAAATCCTTTTTACCTATAATTTTTAAGATTAATTAAATTGGATTGTATAAAAAAAATTAGGAACATAAATTTTTTTTTCTTCAAGAAGCAAAGTGTCTTCTTCCACTTCTTCTATTTTTCAAGAATCAATTTGGATATTCATTAAAAGATAGAGTGGAATAAAAAAAAATTTCCTTTTTTTTTATAATTGAAGATATTTCTAATTGATAATAAAAAATTAATACTTCTAAGATGCATGTAAAGATAATTAAAATAAATTTTAATTTTTGAATAAAATCTTTTTAATACACATAGGAATAAAAGTTAAATCTATATTTAAAAAACATAATTATTTATCGTTTATATCAAATTTTATTGATGGTATTTGTTTTCTTTTTTCATCACGTTCAAAAAACTGAAATTGCAGTGAGAACTTTACTCATAAATGATTGTGCAATTCCCATAGTTTATAATTACACTCTCTAAAAACATTTTACTTTCAAAACTACATCTACATATAGTTCTATAAATTTCAATATACTATTAAATAAGGAGTAACAAACTTATTTACAAGTTGAAGAAAAATACCTACAAATATACTTATGTTTTTTAAGATATAAATATAATTTATTGGATGTAATTATATTTAACAAAATATATATAATATAGCAAGCAATTGTTTTAGTAAAAATTATTTCATATACAAAATTTGAATCTTTATTTTATTTAACAAAAATCAAACCTATAATATATCATCTGTTGCAAATATATTTATGGTTTTGATACTAAAAGATATTATATGAGTATTTTTAACAAAAATCGAACCTATTTGATACCTAAAAGATGTTATATGAGTATTTTTAATAACTATATTTGTTCAGAAATATGTTTAATAAGATATTTTAACATATTTTATTTAAATTATTAGAAAAAAAATTTGTTAAGATATTTTTTTTATTTGATAAAGTAATTTACTTTAATAATTAAATTTTTTTAGATGGTTACTAATATTTTTGAAAAAATTACTTTAAATAATTTTTATATTTCACTTCCTAACTAAAATATTTTATTTATTTTTATCCTTAACATATTTTTATAATCTAATGTTTTATTTATCTATTTATTTTTATAAGTTTAATATTATTTTATAATAATATTATTAATTTTAATAAATTTATTTCTACATTATCATAAATTATTATATTCTAAATTACTATTTTTAATTATTATATTATTTATTTTATTTTATTAAAATTATTGAATCATTTAATAAAAAACTAAAATTATAAACAGAATTACTTTTAAAAAAAATTTATTTGAAATTTATTTATGTAAAAATTAAAAATAAAATATTTTTATTTTTAAAAATTAAATTTTATTTTACTATATTTTTTAAAAAATATTTCTTATTTATAATAAATTAATTAATTATTTAACCATATCTTTATTTGTCATTTTATATTTACTAACTAGTTTAAGGACTATTTTTGTTAAATATTTTTAATTTTTTAATAACTTATCAATTTTTAGCTTTCGTCTAATTTTCACACTTTCAGTTTTTATCTTTTAACTTTCAGCCAACTTATGTCTTAATTTTACATAAAAAATAAATAAAAACAAATACTAAAATGATAAGTTAGATTAATTGTTATTATTTTTGGTAAAAAAATTAAGTAATATTTAGAGTGATTTATTTTATGTTTAAAATAATTTATCATTAAAATTTAAGAAAGATAGAACTTTAGACAAATTTTTTTTATACTTAATAAAAATAAAAAATTTAAATTTAATACTTTTACACTGTAGAAGTGAGTCTAAATATTAGCTGTTTGTAGCAAAACTAATATTAACTTAATTTTTGTCAAAATTAATTAAATTGACATGTTAATAGTCTCAAATTTCCCAATTCTTTTAGTATTCTTAATCTCTCGCGGTAAGTTAAAAAAATTATTAAATAATAAAATTTCACATGATAAAAGGTTTTATTTATTTATTTATTTTTTATTATATTTTATTTTATATACGACGGGAAGAGAATTTATTTTAATATTTTTTCTTTTGTTAATAAGTGATGTGATGTTTTATAAAATATAATAAAAAATAATGTAACAAAACATCGTTAAGAATAAAATAAATATTCTTTTCAAACTTGCCTCCCAATCTTCAACTAGGAGGAAATGGTGAAATGGAATAAGATGGAATGAAATTTTGATATATTTTATTATTTAATTTATCAATTAATTTATTAGAGTTAATGTTAATATCAAAAATAAAAAAAGTTAAAAGTATTCAAAAATTTTAACATCTTTTTTCCTTTCTTACATTAATAATAGTATCTAAGCCTTGTTTAAGAAGTGAAAATACATATTAGAGATACTTTATTAGTGATTACATATTTTAAGTTTAACAAGAGTAAAGAGACAATAACTTCAAACTTTATGTTCAAAACATTTTGAATGAAGTCAAAAAAATCAATTGCAAATTAAGCATGATAATTATCAACAAAATATGAATCAATGAAGATAAAATAAAAAATATCACTGTTATTAAAAAAAATTCATTCCTTAATATCAAAATCCAATTTAATTGTTTGTACTATAAAAGAATCTAAAATTATATATACCTTTTCACTTGATGAGTTGAAAAACTCATTCTTTATCCATAAATAAAAGTTCAAAGTAGTAAAGATATATAAACAAACATTAAAGGTGTTAGTAAAATTTTATTTTATGATGAAAGAAAATAAAAGACAAGATAGAAGTTGAGGACAAGATAAACACTAAAAAAATGTTATTTGTTTTACCTTTAAAAATATAATTATTAGCCGTTAAAAATTGCTACAAAAATTATTATCAGTATTTTTAGAAACGTTGCTTCCACTCATGCCATAATTTTTTTTAACCATTGTAAAAAAAATGCCAAAAATATTAATAAAAAACTACTAATATTTTTTTCTTATCTAAAGCTTAATCATAAAATAAAATCATGAAATTACTTAGAGAACTCAAGACAATAAAGTCCAAATGACAAATAATTGATTGCTTCATGATTTTATCCATCACTATGTAGCTTTAATTTACTCAACAACAAAGGTTATGAACTCAACCTAAGATCAAAACAACAAAATATATTGATAAGTCGAAAGAAATTTAATGTAGCAATACGTGTAGAAGGGACAAAAGAAATATATATATATATATATATATATATATATATATATATATATATATATATATATATATATATATACACCAATTTGCGGTACTTGAGTGCATAGAACTTCTCAAGGTAGTGGTGGTTCTCTCTTAGAAAAACACCATTGAAAAATGTAAGTCAAAAGAATTCTACATCATGAACAAGATCATACCTTAAAAAGGAAGTAATTGACCTATAAGTTGGCAACACTCAATCATAAGAAAAAAATGTAAATATATAGAATAGGTTGCAATATCACTTGGTCAGCATGTTTAGAATAATTTAATAGCACTAAATAGTTAACATGACTTAAAAAATGAATAAAAAATATAAGAAGAATGAAAATATTAATTTATCTCCTCATCCCTATGCATGAAATTCATGATAGTTGTGGTAAGCACTCTTGGGAGCATTAGTGATAACACCTTGGAAGGTGAGGGAAAACAGGTTCAATGGAGGCCAAAAAGATGTTGAATCGGATGCGGAAATAAAGAGTATCTTAGGTGCCACTCATAGGGAGATAAGCCGCAGTTGCTCCGCCACCTTGGAGTTCCAAGGATAAGGAGGTTCTCATCTCAAGACAAGGTTAAGGAAGAGAGAATTTGAGAGAAAATCTCACTCTGAAAATTTTGATATCGTTTAATGACTTCAAGTGTATCAAAATGACTACAATATGGTCTATATGCAGACCAAAGAAGATGCATCAATGTGAACCTTGGATCAGTGATAAGTGTCCAACACGACACTTATTTGGTGCATATTTCAATATAATAATAAGCAATTAGAGCATAAATAATCACTATTGTATGAGAAAATGATAGAAAACTCAGTAACCCGTACACAAATTGGAATATGCAGTTTTAAAGCCTTTTGACGATAAATTCCTATAAATCTGAAGTGCTTTCATTGTGTATAAATTGTCACAGGATTTCGTGTAGGCAACGCAATCAGGAGTGTGTGAGACACATGAAATTCTGAGAAAAAGCTGAGGCATCCTGTTACCCTCTACGTTGACAACGCGAACCAAGATGCGTAGAGTACATAAAAGTTTGGCAAAGTTGAATCATTTTGTTATATGCCTTACGTTGGCAACGCAAGAGTCGATTGCGTTGGGCACACGACGTAACAGAACAACACATATAAAAGACTCAGACTCCCAATAGAAACAAAATAGTGATGCAGAAAGTAGAGCCGCCTCTTTCCAGTTTGTTACACCAGACATCCCTGGTCGCCGGTTCTGTTCTGGGTGAAGAGAGAAACCCTATGGTTGAGGAAGAAGGGAAGAACCACCGATAGCCGTCACACAGGTGTCTTCCATCTTCTCCCCTGTTTTCTTCTTTTCTCATTATGTGTAACTAGAACTCTGTTAGGGAAGGAGGAATCCATTACTGAACCTATGTAACCTAGATGTATTATGTGAATTCAAGATTGCTTTTCCTTACAATTGATTATTCTTCTCTTCGCTTAACGTTTTTATGAATTGGCCACTTATAGATTGAATTTGAATTCTTCTTCACAATTGGGAAATTAGATTTAGAATTGGAACTGAGATTGAATAACATAACTGCGAGTGCTCTAGGAATAAAGATTCGTAGTTGTGAGATTGCATGAATTGTTAAACTTAAGGCTCACTCCAATTAGGAATTATTAAGGGATTAGGATTACTAATTCGGGTAAAGTATTGATGAGTCATGGAATTGATCTTCAGTTAACATTTTAGAATTATATTTTATCTTGAATGCAAGTATTGATCTAATATTACATAGGAGAAGTTTTGGTGAAATCCAACCCTAACACCTTCCATAAACCGATTTTTCTCACACTTGTGCCATCTATTGAGTCCTAGACAGTTCTGGATCTAATTTTAATTTGTTTTATGCATGCTGGAACAGTAATTCATCTTATTTAGCAAAAATAATTAATTGCAGTTCTTTTATATTTGCGTTGCCTACATTCCCATTTGTGTTGCCTACGCATTTCCATAACTGAGTTCAATTAGTGGACTAGTGGAAATTCAATACTTGAACCAAATCCTTGTGGAGACGATACTCTTTCTCACTATTTACTCTGAAAAATGATAAGGTACACTTGCCTTCATCACATTTAAAAACCAACAATCAGCCTCATTCCTTCCCTAAAATGGGCTTGGAGTGGCCCACAATACAAGCCATGTTTCCAGCCACTATGCAACACCTAATTAGGCCTAGATTAGTTATTATATGCAAAAGGGTGCCTAAGTCCTATACACATAGGGTCCTTTATTCCTACTACAAGAAACATAATCCTCAACTATACATCGTGATTGGCCCATAGACCCAATGGTTCTTTGCGGACCTCTCCATCAATTAACATTATTTTAGTTTTATATATATTCATGAAACCTCATCCCTATCGGTGCCTCATTCTTCATTGCAACAACAGCAAAGTAAATGCCAAATTTTAGTTTTAATAATAAATATTACCATAACTTTGTTTAAATTTTTACCCTATAAGGGAAAAAGGGAAAATATAAAATCAAAATAATAACATCATATGAATAGGTCTAGGGTTTCAAGTAATAGAAAAGAATTTACCTTTAATGAAATCATGGGCTTCAATTTTGAATCTAGTGGGCTCAATGTTGTTATTTGAGGTTTAGTCTTAGAGCTCAAATACAATTTTATGCACCATTCTGTAGCTTCCAAATGACAAATATATTTTAAGTTCCTTCTATTTGCAAGATCAAAATGAAAATACAATTTTATTGAGTTAAGCCTCACAACTAATTAACTTCCTAGGTAGCTAGCTTATTGAGAGCATGTATATATGATTATGCAAACAACATGTTCTTTTATGATTAGTTTATTTTATAAAAGAGTCGGTAAGTACCTAGAAATTAAAGGATCCTGCGGGGTCATATTTATATTATAAGCTATCAGAAAATAAACAAAATCTACTCACAATTCAAGGTCAAATGTTTTCGAATTTGGTAGAACAAGTTCTATATATGAATTTCTAGTTTTGAAGAAAACATGCACTAAACATCTAAACCAAATAAAAAGTTAATGGGAGAACTTCCTGTTAACTTGATGATTGTAATTGTGCATACAAATACAATGTTCCTATTAGAACTATTAAATGACAACATTGCAAATATATTAGGTAATAAAAATAATGTATGTTACATCCATCATCATCGATGGATCCATGCCAATCTACGTGGCATATTTGGCATTAATTAAAATATCCTAAAAATATCCAGTTGTTGTATTGTCCGTAGTCCATAATTGTCAAGCTATAATCCATTAATGTTGCCATATCAAATAAATTGAAGAGTTATAAAAGCTATGCTACCTAGTACTTACTCTGGTGAAGATTTTAGGTGATAGATACTATTATCCCATTGAAAGTAGTTGTAGCCTCTTCTTCTTATTACTTTGCACCTAATCTATTTTTCAATGATACTTCCTTGAAATGACATATATGACTTATGACTATATGACATGTATGACTTAATCAGAAAGTATCGATGTGATGTTATGTAAGCAGTTAGGTATTGCTCTTGATCATTTCTAACTAGAAAAATTTTGAAATTTCAGCGTAAGCCAACCATGTTGAGAGCATCCTCAAGCGAAAGTTCTTAAGGACTATAATTGTTGAATTGAAACTTTAGTATTGCAACCAAAATTTAAGAAAAATAACTTCATGTCAAGTTTGGTAATACAATAGCTGTCATAGAAAAGGGAAAAGTCCATGAAGATCAAGGAAAACTCCCATACTGCTTCAATATCTTTTTTATTTTAGATTTAAAGACTAATTTTCTTAGTGTGGGACAACTATAAGAGAAAGGGTATGAGATTTATATAAAGAATGGAGTGTGCTGGATTGAAGATATATAGTTAGACTTAATTGTTCAAGTTAACATGACTACTAATCTCATGTTCACATTTTTACTTTGTAACACCATTCATTCATGTTTCTCGAAAAAAGTTGAAAGATATGTGCATGACTATGACATTTTTTTGCTATGTTCACCTCTTTTGTTGGGTTGAAAGCTTTACAACAAAAGAAAATGATAATTGGGATCTCTCAAATTAATATTCTATGTAAAGTTCGTGAAGAATGTGCTTTTAGCAAACAAATATGAAATCAATTCCCACAAAGAAAATCATAGATAGAAAAACAATCTTTGTATCTAATTCATTCTAATATTTTTGAACCAATAAACTCATTTTTCAATGAAGGTAAAAAATACATAATAACCTTCATTAACAATTTTTGTCAAAAAGTTTGAGTGTAATTTTTGCAATAAAAATCTCAAGCTTTTGAGGTTTTTAAAAACTACAAATTATTTGTTGAGAAAGAAGTAGAAAATTCAATCAAATTTCTTTATATGGATTGTGGTGGAGAATATATCTCACAAGAGTTTACAAAATTTGTTGAGATTCTTTGAATCGAGAGGAAACTTATAGTAGCCTTCACACCTCAACAAAATAAAGTTAGTGAATAGAAAAATTGTACAATTTTAAGCATGATTTGAAGCCTTTTGGTAAGAAGTGGTATTTAGGGAAGGATCTAGGCCGTACTAAGTTAGTATTTGAGTGTTCAAGTCTGATCTATTTAAAAATTTGAGATCTGAGTCTGGGCTATTACCTATTATAGACTTTTTTTTTCTGTCAAGATTTGGTCTAATTTAAAGTTTACAAGTATGTTTAAAAGTCTATATTTTAAAAAAGGTCAGTAAATAGACCTAATATATATATATATATTATATAAATAAAATATATTAAAATAAATATAAATATATAATATATAAAGATAAATAGGCTCCTGAATAAGCTAAACAAACTTTTTTGTAAGCCTAAACCTGACTTATTTATATAAAAAAACTTTTTAACAAGTCTGTGTCTATCTATTTATTAAACAAGTCGAGCTTAGTTATACTTTAAATAAGTCGAACCATAGATCCCTGTCGGATGGTTGATAAGTGTCCAATACGACATTTATTTGGTACATATTTCGATATAATTGCAAGCAATTGAAGCATAAAGCACCACTAAAGTATGAGAAAATGATAGAAAATTGAGTAACCCATACACAATCTGGAAAATGCAATTTTAAAGCCTTTTGGGCGATAAATTTTTATAAATCTGATGTGTTTTAATTTCTACAGTTTATCACACGGTTTCGTATTGGCAATGCAACCAGAAATGCGTGAAGCACATAAAAATTTGAAAGAAATGAAGTATTTTGTTATTCGCATCGCATTGGCAACGCAAGCACAGCCGCATTGGACATGCGACGCAACAAAACAACACCTATAAAGGCTTAGAACAGAACGAAAACAGGGCATCACTCTATTCATCTATCTATTCAGTCTTTGAGTGCAAACATAGAGAACAGAGTCGCCACTTTCCTGGACACTGGTTCTGTTCTGGGTGTTTGAAGAACCCTAGGGTTGAGGGAAAAGGGCAAACACAACGTGTCGTCATACTTATGACTTCCACCCTCTCCCCTGTTTTCTTCTTTTATTCTTACGTGTAACTAGAACTCTGTTAGGGAAGGAGGAAGCCATCGCTAAACCTATGTAATCCAGATGTATTATATGCATTCATGATTGTTTTTCATCAAAATTGATTATTCTTCTCTTCGCTTAACACTTCTATGACTTGGCCACTTATAGATTGAATCTAAATTCTTTTTCAAAATTAGGAAATTGGTTTTAGAATTGGAACTGAGATTGAATAACATAATTGTGAATGCTCTAGAGATAGAGATTCGCGATTGTGAGATTGTTTGAATTCTTGAACTTAAAGCTTACTCAAATTAGGAATTACTAAGGGATTAGGATTTTTGGAGGGGAAGTAATGACGCTCTTGGACAATAAATTTCTATTAACTTTGATTAAGAGAATAAGGATAAAATGTAGCAATCAAAACAAAATAAAGATCAATCCATTTTAAAATTTATGCATGAAAAAGAAAGATATCAATGAGTTAGAACAAGACCAGCTTAAATGGTTGATTATGAGATAACTAGTATTAATCATTCTTAAGATCCATTTATGCACTTTGCTTTATTTTTAAACTGTGATCTCATTACTTTTGATGTGGATGTTAAAGAATCCAAACAGAGGAAAGAAATGGATGAAGAAATTGCAGCAATTAAAAGAAACAACAAATAAAAGTTGCTTGATCTTTTAGAGAAGAAGAAAACAATTGGTGTCAAGTGGATTTACAAGGCTAAAATTAAAGGAGAATGGAGAAGTTGACAAGTACAAAACACACCTAGTCATCAAAGGTTATAAGCATGAGTTTGGAGTGGATTATAAAGAAATCTTTGCCCCTGTTGTACAACAAGGTATAGTCAAATTAGTAATTGCACTATATTTAAAACAATCATGACCAATATACTAGTTAGATGTGAAGTTAACTTTTTTTTCATGGTGATCTTCAAGAGCAAATATTTGTTGATCAACCCCCTGGTTATGTGAAGTTTGGAGTGAAAATAAGGTTTATAAACTTAAAAAGACTTTATATGGACTAAAACAAGCTCCACCTACAAAGTATAGTCATCTTGAAGCTTATTTCTTAAAGGAAGATTTTAAAAAAGTCTATATGAGCATACACTTTTTGTTAAATGCAGATAAGAAGGTAAGATTTTTATTGTGTGTTTATATGTTGATGGTTTAATTTATATTAAAGATTACATTACTATGTTTAAGAAATATAAACAATTCATGATACTTGAGTTTGACATGAATAATCTTGGATGAATGCATTACTGATGAATTGTTATTCTGTTGATTTATATGTAGAAAATTAGTTATAATTACAATATAATTTATAATTATTTAATTGTAATTCTACCTAATTTTTTTTTATTTTTGCAAGAATAGTCATGCAAGTAAGAAATATGAAAATAAAAAAGTTTTGAATCAAGAAAAGAAGGTAACATGAGCATCAAAGGACAAGGCATCTACTGCGACAATGCCACATTAGCTCTGGTAACGCGACAATATCACGGTGTCACGTCAGCCCTACGATGTTGCAAGATGACTCAGAATAGTCAGACGGTGAGACGATTAAGGGAGCGACTAGGTCAAGTTCGGTTCATGACAATGAAACCTTAACTCACACCTATAAAAACAAGACTTTACCGCACCATTCAGAGACCACTTCAATATGTTTTTCATCTCTCTCAGTATCCTTCTGTAGAATTTTGGACGTAGAAGTCCTCCCACAGTATGAATTGTAACTTCCTATTGATAACTTTGCTGACACTATGATTTTATCATTCTTTTTATAGAATTAGTATTATAAATTATTTTGTTGGATTAGTATTTGTTTTTGTCTTATCCCTCGACGTGTAACTAATTCCCAAATCATGGGGCTTTGGTGAAACTTATACTATAACCAATTGAACCTTTTTTTTTTTTAATGATTTGGTATTCCTATTGAATTGTGTTTTCCTTGTATACATAATTAATTAATGAGAATTAATTTCTAAGTTATTTGGGGAATATACAATTGTACCATTGTCTCATTAACAAAACTACAAGGTAAAATGAATCTAAGGGTTTTGGAGGATCAATCTTAATTCTTGATTTCTAATCATTTATTAATTTAACAACTCTGTATGTTCTTTATACTTCTCTTAATTATGCACCTTGCATAATCATTGGGGTCGTAACTTAAGAGAACAAATATTGCTATTGCATGATCATTGGATAGTAATAGAATGAGAACGAATGGTCAGCAATTAATTCAAATTATTCATAAGGGAATTGGGATGAAATTGGGTAAAGTAATAAGGAAAATCAAAGGTTGTTTTTCCATAATTGAACTTGTATTTGTACCCTCTTATCTTTAGATCGCTTATGATAAGCATAGATTTTATAAATAATTATCTCTCACTTTTATCTCATTAAGACTTCTTATATGTTCAATTAAGTGATCTTTGTCATATTTTATGAGTTTGGGTTCATATGAAGTTTAATTGAATTTCTTTGCTTACCCGATTAAAATGACACTATTATAGTATTTTGAGCATAATAGGAGTTGTAGACATCCAAAAATCATGAAATCTATCTTGAATGAAAGCTTAAAGAAGTGTCCATATTTACAAAGCAAGAGAAGATTCTAAATGGGATGTTTAGGACTCCGAAATTATCTCAAAAGATGAGATAGTGTTGCTGACGTGGAATTTGAACAGTGTGCAAAGATCCGGCCATATCTTGAGATATAGAAGTCATATTGAGATGAAATCAACTTTGTTGGACAGCTAAGATCCAGGGCTACAACTTTTGTTCAGAAGGCAAGCTCTAATTCGGACATGTGAACATCCGAAATTGCGGTGCAAGAAAGTCAAAATTGTTGTGCTCATTGGTGGCAAAAATTCAAAAGTGTTTTGCAATTTCAACAAAGCCCATGTGAAAGCAAGAAAAGGGTAGAAAAGTAATATCCTAGTTGGTGACTTTCTGAAGATGATGCCTCAAAAATCCTCTATAAATAGAAGGGTTTGCAAGAGGAGACACACACCAATTTTGGAGATCAACTCCAATACCATCTTCTTTCTTTCTTTCTTTCTTTCTTCCTTTCTTTCTTGTTAGTTTGCCTCCTACATGGAAGGCTTAGCTTTTCTTTATTGTTAGTTGCCTCCTACATGGAAGGCTTAGGATTTATTTCTTGTTAGTTTTGCCTCCTACATGGAAGGCTTAGGATTTATTTGTTGTTAATTTGCCTCTTTCTTTGTTGTTAATTTGCCTCCTTCATGGAAGGCTAGGTTTGTAGTTTCAATTCGAGGATTCAAGCTATTTTCATTTTAACTTTGAGGTCTTGATCTTTATTTACATGCTTATTAAGTGGTTTCTACTCTACTTCACTATATTCTTCAATTTTATTCTTTAATCAAAGTTTGATCGGTTGACGTATTTTGATTAATGCATGATTGATTTATAATTGGTTTTTGATTGGTAAATCACTTTCCAAAAGTTTGAAGAGTAGAAATTAAGTAATTTAATTGAAGGTTTTCATTTTATTACTTACTTCAACTGAATTCTGATTGTGAAATTGGTTTAGATAAAAGATTAAGTGGTTACTAAATCTTGTTGATCATAATCAATTAAATTCTGAGAGGTTTCTCAGTAGAGAATTCAAGGATCATTGTAGGGGTTCCAGATGATCCTAGGTTGATAAACACAATGCATGATTTTAGTGATCAATGATTAGTTAAGAAAATAGCCTCTGAATTCCTTGAGTTGATTATTGTTAAGTCAAATTTCATTCTGTATTTTGCATTTATAACTTCATATCAAATCTTTCCAAAATCCCCTTGTTCTAACCTTCTCCTTATTTGCTTAAGAATCTGAAATGGTCTTTGGGAGATGACCTAGGTTGCACCTTATACTATACCAATAGTTTGGGGGAAATCTGGAAATTATTTTTGCGCGTTTGCGACGAGCGTGTCAAAATTTGGCGCCGTTGCCGGGGACCATTTTAATTTCCTAGGCTCATTTAGGAGTTTGTATAAAAATTTTAATCTTTCTAACAATTGTTTTTACTTTAGGTATATCATTCTTGGATTTTCTGTATGAATTCACCTTTTTGTGTATGACCCGATCCAATCCTGAAAATTTATATGCATATGATCCTGAGATTGATAGAACATTCCACCACTTGAAAAGAGCACATAGAAGACATTCATCCAGTAATAACCAAGAAAGTAACAGTAGTGATTTTTCATCTTTAAATTTTGATAGTTTTAAATATTTTGCTAAGAACATGGCTGATAGAACCTTAAAAGAATTAGCTGCACCTGATGTTGCTTATCAACCATTGTGCATTCAATACCCTGATGTTGATGCACCATTTGAACTGAAGTCTGGACTAATACATTTGCTACCTAAGTTTCATGGCCTTGCAGGTGAGGACCCTCATAAACATTTGAAGGAATTTCACATTGTGTGTTCCACAATGCGGCCACAAGGAATTCCAGAAGATCATATCAAGTTGAAGGCATTTCCTTTCTCCTTAAATGATGGAGCTAAGGACTGGTTGTACTATCTACATCCAACATCTGTTACAAGCTGGAATGATATGAAAAGATTATTCTTGGAGAAATTCTTCCCTGCATCCAGAACAGCAGCTATCAGGAAAGAGATTTGCGGCATCAGACAGAACTCCCAAGAAACTCTCTATGAGTATTGGGAGAGATTCAAGAAACTATGCGCCACTTGTCCACACCATCAAATCAGTGATCAATTACTGATTCAGTATTTCTATGAAGGACTCATGCCAATGGACAGAAGCATGGTTGATGCAGCTAGTGGTGGAGCACTTATGGACAAAACTCCTACAGCAGCTCGAGATTTGATTGCCAACATGGCAGAAAATTCTCAGCAATTCAATTCTCGAACTAATTCCTTGTCTAAAGGAGTCCATGAAATGACCACCAAGACAGACCATACACGATTGGAGAACAGAATTGAAGAACTAACCTCCATCGTAAGACAGTTGGCCATCGGACAACAACAGCAACTTAATGTTGTTGACAAAACCAAAACATGTGGCATCTGCACTTCTGCAGATCATCCTACTGATGCATGCCCAACATTGCAAGAAAGTGAGACACCTGAGGCTGCAGTAAATGGTATTTTTGGCACAGGACAACAATACAGGCCTCCTCAACATTATCAGCAACAGAAGTTTGAACCACCTTCTGGAACATACAATCCTAGTTGGAGAAACCATCCTAACTTGAGATATGGCCCTCCACAACAACAAAGGATTCAAACATCTGACTCCCAAAATAAATACCAACCACCGCCATTCAGACAACAACAACAGCATATGCAGCAATCTGTACCCTCTAATGCTTCTGAACCCTCTCTTGATGATTTGATGAAGCAATTAGCAACCAACAATCTTCAATTTCAACAAAATGTAAGTTCTACCATTCAGGATTTACAAACTCAAATTGGGCAGTTGGCTACCACTGTCAACCAATTGAAATCTCAAGGTTCTGGTCAACTACCTTCTCAACCTGTCATAAATCCCAAAAGTGTGAATGCCATGACCTTGAGAAGTGGGAAGAAAGTGCAGACAGACCCTACAATTTTAAAGCAACAAAGCTTCAATCAGACTAATCCACACCAAAAAGAAGCATTTATCTCCACACCTGGAGATATCTCTGATGAGCCATCTGAATCAGAAGGAAAGTCTGATGAAAAAAGTACACCAGCCTTCGATAAGACATCGAATGATCAACAAAAAGAAGCTTGCCATAAACGATCTGCACTTGAAGCATCTGATGAGAAGAAAACCCCAAATTGTGCTGATCAGAAGGTATCTTTACCTTTTCCAAATAGAATGGTTCAATCCAAGCCCAATGTTCATGCAGAATTGGATAAGGAGCTTCTAGATACTTTCAGGAAAGTGGAAGTCAACATACCACTTCTAGATGCTATCAAGCAAATTCCCAAATATGCCAAATTTCTAAAGGATTTGTGCACGCATAAGAGAAGACTTAAAGGGGATGAGAAGATTAGTGTGGGACGCAATGTTTCAGCCTTAATTCAACCTAGCCTCCCTCAGAAATGTAAAGATCCAGGAACTTTCACCATTCCTTGCACAATAGGAAACTCTACATTTGGTGATGCATTGCTGGATCTAGGTGCTTCCATTAATGTTATGCCCTCATCAGTTTATAAATCTTTGAATCTGGGAGAACTGAAGCCAACTGGTGTGGTGATTCAATTAGCCAACAGAAGTACATCACATCCAGCCGGAGTACTTGAAGATGTGCTAGTTCAAGTGAATAAGCTGATCTTTCCAGCTGACTTCTACATTTTGGATATGGAAGATGAGTCATCCATCAATAGAGCAACCTTGATCCTAGGGAGACCTTTCCTCAAAACTGCAAAAACAAAGATAGATGTGCATACGGGGACTCTCTCTATGGAATTTGGAGATGATATCATTCAATTCAACATATTTGAAGCCATGAAGCATCCCATAGAGAATCATTCACTCTTTCAACTTGATGCCATAGACCTTCTTGCGGATGATTATTCTATTGACAATCTACTTTTTAAAATTTTTGATTTTGATTTAGATTACTTAGATAATTTTACTTGCACATGTGATGAATTTGATTCATGTATTGTGTGTTCCAGGATTAATGCTGCAGACCAACCTTCGTTGAAAGATGACATGTTAGATGCAAGTGTTGCAGACATTTCAATCTCAGATAGATCTCTTCCTTCCATAATACAACCACCTCCTTTAGAGTTGAAGCCTTTGCCTGAACATCTAAAGTATGCTTATTTGGGGGAAAATGAGAAGCTTCCTGTCATTGTAGCAAAGAACCTTCTACCACAACAGGAAGAAAGGTTACTGCAAACCTTAAAAAGCCATAAACAAGCAATTGGATGGACTTTGGCTGATATTCCAGGTATTAGCCCATCTACTTGTATGCATAGGATACTGCTAGAGGAAAACACCAAACCTGTTAGACAACCACAAAGGCGTTTGAATCCAACCATCCTAGATGTGGTAAAGAAGGAAGTAGGTAAGCTTTTGGCAGCTGGTATCATCTATCCCATCTCAGACAGTGATTGGGTAAGCCCGGTGCAAGTAGTTCCTAAGAAAACTGGCATGACTGTAGTCAAAAATCACAATGATGAACTAATCCCTACCAGAATACAAAACAGTTGGAGAGTGTGCATAGATTATAGGAAGCTTAACCAAGCTACTCGCAAGGATCACTTCCCTTTGCCCTTCATAGACCAAATTTTGGAAAGATTAGCAGGAAAATCTCACTATTGCTTTCTAGATGGTTTTTCAGGTTATTTTCAAATACATATAGCCCCAGAAGACCAGCATAAGACCACCTTCACTTGTCCTTTTGGTACTTTTGCCTATCGAAGGATGCCCTTTGGTCTATGCAATGCCCCTGGAACCTTTCAAAGATGCATGGTAAGCATTTTCTCTGATCTCTTAGAAAGTTGCATGGAAGTGTTTATGGATGACTTCACTGTATATGGTTCTTCTTTTGATGCATGCTTAGAAAGCCTTTCTAAAGTTTTGGACAGATGCATTGAGACTAACCTGGTTTTGAATTTTGAAAAATGTCATTTCATGGCAACAGAAGGTATAGTCTTAGGACACTTGGTATCTAGCAAAGGTTTAGAGGTTGATAAGGCCAAGATAGACATTATTACTTCTCTACCTTACCCCACTTCTGTGCGAGAAGTACGTTCTTTACTTGGTCATGCAGGTTTTTACAGAAGATTCATAAAGGATTTTAGCAAGATTGCACAACCTCTTTCTAAACTACTACAAAAAGATACCAAATTTGTGTTTGATCAAGCATGCAAGGATTCATTTGATGAACTAAAGAAGCGGTTGACAACCACTCCCATCATTCAACCACCTAATTGGACGCTTCCATTTGAATTAATGTGTGATGCATCCAATTATGCCCTTGGTGCTGTACTGTCTCAAAGAGTTAGCAAGAGATCTCATGTCATTGCATATGCCTCTCGCACACTTGATGCAACCCAATCAAATTACACAACTACTGAGAAGGAGCTTTTGGCAATTGTGTTTGCATTAGATAAATTTCGCTCCTATTTGCTTGGATCTAAAGTTATTGTCTTCTCTGACCATGCAGCTTTGAAATACTTGCTGAAGAAGACAGATGCTAAGCCAAGACTGATTCGTTGGATGCTTCTGTTGCAAGAATTTGATTTAGAGATTAAAGACAAGAGTGGTGCAGAGAACCTTGTAGCAGATCATTTAAGTCGGATCCAGCAACCTTGTGAAGAAACTTCAATTGCAGATTCATTCCCAGAAGAGCATCTCTATCATTTGCACGGGAAGGATCCTTGGTATGCAGATTTGGTAAACTATCTGGTTGCTAAAGAAATACCCAAACACTTCACCAAATCGCAACTTGCCAAGTTGAAAAGTGATGCCAAACACTACATATGGGATGAACCATACCTTTGGAAGACATGTAGTGATCAAATCATTAGAAGATGTGTTCCAGATCATGAAGTTCAGTCTATACTTACCTTTTGCCATTCCCTAGCTTGTGGTGGACACTTTGGGCCACAACGGACAGCTAGAAAAGTACTAGACTCAGGCTTTTATTGGCCTACAATATTTCGTGATGCACATAGATTATGCATAACTTGTGAGCAGTGCCAAAGAATAGGGAGTATTTCGCGCAGAAATGAGATGCCTCAACAACCACTTCTCTTTTGTGAGGTATTTGATGTTTGGGGTATAGACTTTATGGGTCCATTCCCTGTCTCTTTTGGCTTTGTTTACATTCTGCTAGCTGTTGATTATGTTTCAAAATGGGTGGAGGCAAAAGCCACCCGTACTGATGATGCTCGAGTTGTTGCAGATTTTATCAGGTCTAACATTTTTAGCAGGTTTGGCATTCCTAGAGCTCTAATTAGTGACCAAGGTACTCATTTTTGCAACCGCACAATGGAAGCCCTACTCCGCAAATATGGAGTCATGCATAAAGTCTCCACCCCATATCATCCTCAAACAAATGGTCAAGCTGAAGTTTCTAATCGAGAGATCAAGAAAATCTTAGAGAAAACAGTTCAGCCTAACAGGAAGGATTGGAGCTTGCGCCTTGTTGATGCATTATGGGCATATAGGACAGCTTACAAGTCACCCATTGGCATGTCTCCCTACAGGATTGTCTTTGGTAAAGCATGTCATCTTCCAGTTGAATTAGAGCATAGAGCATTTTGGGCAGTAAAGAAATGCAACATGGATCTAGACCAAGCAGGAATCCATAGGAAGCTTCAATTGCAGGAACTTGAAGAAATTCGATTGGAAGCATACGAAAACTCCAAAATTTACAAAGAAAAGGTCAAAGCTTTTCATGACAAAAAGTTGGCAAGAAAGGAGTTTTTCGTTGGACAAAAAGTCCTCCTTTTCAATTCTCGGCTAAAGCTTATGCCTGGTAAGCTACGCTCTAGATGGTTAGGACCATTTGTAGTTACTAATGTTTTTCCTTATGGTGCAGTGGAAATAAAAAATGAGGTAACTGAAAAAATCTTCAAGGTGAATGGACATCGTCTTAAACCATTTTTCGAAGGTTTTCAAAAGCACACGGTAGAAGAAGTGCATTTGCACAATGCCACATACCTGCAATAAATTCAAGAGAAGTCTCTCTCTCCCTCTCTCTCTCTCTCTTTCTCTCTTTCTCTCTCTCTCTCTCTTTCTCTCTTTCTCTCTCTCTCTCTCTCTCTTTCTCCCTCTCCCTCTCTCCCATTCCTCGCTTATAAGTTTCAACTACTCTCTCAACTTCCTTCTTCACCTCTTAAATCATCCTAACTATTACACCACATTGAGCTTGCAGGAATAATAACTTGAGTGTTTTAAAAAAAAAAATGGAGAAAGCTCTCACCAGGATCAAAATTTTGTTCCCTACTCTCCCCAGAAATTTTCTTAAAGACATTTACAATTGCAGACTTGAACGATTGAGAGCATTAACACTCTTAGGCCTTCCAGAAGATGTCCGTTGGATCATTGAAGCTAAGGTACGTTTAGCAGGTGAATTTCAAGAATCATTTGTTAAAAACATGCCAGGTATGGGAAGAAGTTCCTATGCAAAGAAGAGAAGGGCAAAAAGAATTGGAGTTTGCTACAGGTGTGCAAGATGGACCTGTAACACAAGATGCAAGAACCCTGGAATGGTTTCAAGAAATCGAGAGGACAAAATTCAATTCATAAAGGATGGACTGAGTAAGGAGTCATTGGATGATATCATTCAGACTCTTGAGACGCATCCTAGTGGGCATGTACAAGGAGTCCTTCTTGATTTGTTTGAACTGTTCCGTAAGGAAAAAGCACGTTATAGTCTTGGGAATCTGACTTTAAAAGACCCTGTTGTCAGTTTACAAGAAAACTGAATGGGAAGCACATCCTCGACTCTTAGAAGGCGTTTCAGCCGTTACTGGACGTAAAACCAGAGGAAGATGTGAGCCACAATCACAACTACTGTTCATTCTCATGCGTGTATGTTTGTCATTTACATTGTCTTTTCAATTTATTGGGCCACCGTTTTTTTTTGAAATTTTCACCTCTGCTTAAAGTCTTTCCCCTCTGACATTCACCTTTTCCTTGAACCCAAAATTCAAACTTTTGCAACCAAAATTCAAACTTTTGCAACAAAAATTCAAACTTTTGCTACCAAATCCTGATCCCGCACTATTCAAGCGATCTCCTTGTCTGATATTGAGTCCCTATAAATTATCCACCTCTATGACATATTTTTTTCAAAAAAAAAAAAAAAAAAGACAGAAACACCGTATATGGATAAGATCAATACTATCTGTGTTTTTGGTGGGTCTAACCTTGGAAAGGATGGAGAATTTCAACATGCAGCTTCTACCCTTGGTAAGGCATTAGCTGCAAGAAAAATCAATCTTGTTTATGGGGGAGGGATTCAGGGTTTAAAAGGATGTGTTGCAGGATCTGCACTCACAAAGGGGTGTAACGTCTTAGGTGTTGGCTTAAAAAATGGGAGCACCTCCTACTTCACCCTGGGTACTGAATTGAAGGTTGCAACCATGCATGACCGAATGAGACACATGTTGGTTAATTCTAATGCATTTATTGCATTACCTGGTGGTCTTGGAACAATGGAAGAAATTTTTACCATTATATTTTGGGCCTATCGGAATTTTCATAAAAAACCTTTGGGCTTATTGAATATTAATGGCTTTTATAATGGTTTGATATCCTTTTTAGATCATGCAGTAGAGCAGGAGTTCATGCCACAATCCATGCGCAACATCATAGTATCTGCTTCAACTGTTGAACAGCTACTTGAGATTTTGCAAAATCCTACATCTGAGCTCAGTCAAGCAATGCAACTGGTGAACCAACCAAATCAGGATGGCAGAGATAAAAGAGAACCAGATACCACTCTTCGGTTATAACTTTTCCTTACTTTGATGGTTTTCTTACATTTCTTTTCCTGTTATATGAAATTTCATCTAAGACATTGGGGACAATGTCTTGGATAGGTTGGGGGGAAGATGGTCCGACATCTAAAATTAAAAAAAAAAAAAAAAAAAAAAAAAACAAAACAAAACAAAACCCAAAAAAAAAAAAAAAAAAAAAAATTAGGTTAGATTCATAAACTTGCTTTGAGTAAGATGGCTGAGTAAGGAGTTACACTTGACTCTTGATACGCATCTTATGATTTAAAAAAAAAAAAAAAAAATTGAATGTGGAAGTATGTTTTTCTTTAGATTTCATAAAATAATTGAAGCAAAATGATTTACATTTCGAGATTAATTAGTTTGGCAACACATATTTGAACTGGATAGATTAGATTTGATAAATATATTACCTGTGAGATTTTGAGCCTTATTATTATTTTCTTTCTTGTGTGATTTTCATCCATGGAATATGTTACTTCAGAACTTGCATTGATTCTTTTTGAAGCTACATTTTCACATGATTTGTACAAAAATGATTGAGGCACTGTTTTTCTTGAACAAACCACTTGGCCAAATAACTAAACCATATAATTTTATCCTTTGATCAGCCCTTTGAGCCGATTAGCCTTTTCTTCTTTTTAGCTCACCACAAATAAAAAAAAAAAAAAAAAAAAAAAAAAAAAAAACAACTTTGTCTGACTATAGAAGGTGAGGAATACTGGATTTATCATACCATAAGTGTTTCAATAAGTGTGGGGGAGATTATTGTTGTGTTCATCAATATCATGGTTGAAAAAAAAAAAAAAAAAAACTGAAGCAATAAATTAATAAATAAACTATTATATTGAAAAAAAAAAATAAAAAAAAAAAAAAATTGAAGAAGTGATATCTGTTTCTCACACTTGCACTTACAATCAATTCTCAATCCTCACCATTTTCATTGGTCTAACATTGTATCTCTTCAATATATCATTTCATCTTTCTATTCCCGTTAGAACCAAAATAAAGACCTCTTGATTTGTGCATTGCATGTGTACATAGTAGTAGAGAAGTAGAAGATATGCAAGCCTATGATAGTTCATCTTTCATGGATTGAATTTGAGAGAAACACTTACCAAATCAAACACTTGAGAGATTCAGAGTATATCATGTGAGGTTTTATCTTTCTCAATCTATGTTTTTCAAATTAAAGTTGCCTTTCTAAGTAATTTCAAAAATGTGATGAAAGAATGCTTCATGAAATTTTGTGAATTCTTGAGAAATCAACTCAAAACTTTGATGTTCTTTCAAAAAAAAAAAAAAAAAAAAAAAAGTCACCAATCCTTAACTTAAGTTTGCCCGAGACGTGCAAAAGATAAGTGTGGGGGAATTTGATAAGCATAGATTTTATAAATAATTATCTCTCACTTTTATCTCATTAAGACTTCTTATATGTTCAATTAAGTGATCTTTGTCATATTTTATGAGTTTGGGTTCATATGAAGTTTAATTGAATTTCTTTGCTTACCCGATTAAAATGACACTATTATAGTATTTTGAGCATAATAGGAGTTGTAGACATCCAAAAATCATGAAATCTATCTTGAATGAAAGCTTAAAGAAGTGTCCATATTTACAAAGCAAGAGAAGATTCTAAATGGGATGTTTAGGACTCCGAAATTATCTCAAAAGATGAGATAGTGTTGCTGACGTGGAATTTGAACAGTGTGCAAAGATCCGGCCATATCTTGAGATATAGAAGTCATATTGAGATGAAATCAACTTTGTTGGACAGCTAAGATCCAGGGCTACAACTTTTGTTCAGAAGGCAAGCTCTAATTCGGACATGTGAACATCCGAAATTGCGGTGCAAGAAAGTCAAAATTGTTGTGCTCATTGGTGGCAAAAATTCAAAAGTGTTTTGCAATTTCAACAAAGCCCATGTGAAAGCAAGAAAAGGGTAGAAAAGTAATATCCTAGTTGGTGACTTTCTGAAGATGATGCCTCAAAAATCCTCTATAAATAGAAGGGTTTGCAAGAGGAGACACACACCAATTTTGGAGATCAACTCCAATACCATCTTCTTTCTTTCTTTCTTTCTTCCTTTCTTTCTTGTTAGTTTGCCTCCTACATGGAAGGCTTAGCTTTTCTTTATTGTTAGTTGCCTCCTACATGGAAGGCTTAGGATTTATTTCTTGTTAGTTTTGCCTCCTACATGGAAGGCTTAGGATTTATTTGTTGTTAATTTGCCTCTTTCTTTGTTGTTAATTTGCCTCCTTCATGGAAGGCTAGGTTTGTAGTTTCAATTCGAGGATTTAAGCTATTTTCATTTTAACTTTGAGGTCTTGATCTTTATTTACATGCTTATTAAGTGGTTTCTACTCTACTTCACTATATTCTTCAATTTTATTCTTTAATCAAAGTTTGATCGGTTGACGTATTTTGATTAATGCATGATTGATTTATAATTGGTTTTTGATTGGTAAATCACTTTCCAAAAGTTTGAAGAGTAGAAATTAAGTAATTTAATTGAAGGTTTTCATTTTATTACTTACTTCAACTGAATTCTGATTGTGAAATTGGTTTAGATAAAAGATTAAGTGGTTACTAAATCTTGTTGATCATAATCAATTAAATTCTGAGAGGTTTCTCAGTAGAGAATTCAAGGATCATTGTAGGGGTTCCAGATGATCCTAGGTTGATAAACACAATGCATGATTTTAGTGATCAATGATTAGTTAAGAAAATAGCCTCTGAATTCCTTGAGTTGATTATTGTTAAGTCAAATTTCATTCTGTATTTTGCATTTATAACTTCATATCAAATCTTTCCAAAATCCCCTTGTTCTAACCTTCTCCTTATTTGCTTAAGAATCTGAAATGGTCTTTGGGAGATGACCTAGGTTGCACCTTATACTATACC
The DNA here is from genome assembly GCA_037954105.1 of Canavalia gladiata. Classification (NCBI taxonomy): domain Eukaryota; kingdom Viridiplantae; phylum Streptophyta; class Magnoliopsida; order Fabales; family Fabaceae; genus Canavalia; species Canavalia gladiata. The sequence continues at coordinate 5,455,478 of CM075662.1, forward strand.
AATAGTTTGGGGGAAATCTGGAAATTATTTTTGCGCGTTTGCGACGAGCGTGTCAGCTTACTCTCAATTTTTTTTTATATTCACTTTAAATATTTCTAAACAAACCTTTTTGTGGTGAGTTCAAAGATTAAGATTTAATCATTATTTAAGATTGTTGAAATTGTTTCTGTGGAAACGATATTAAAGGTTTTAAATATTCCTTTTTACATAGATGGGTGCACTTGCTTACTTGCCTGTGGGTAAAACTTTGTACGCACACTAAATATACAATGATTACTTTTTAATCATTGAAGTGGTGCAATTTATAGATAGAATTTTTATTTCATAAACGAAATATACTTTAGAAATCTTAGATAGATTTTAGATAAAGAATTATAATTATCTTAACACACAAGTTGACAACATCTTTTACAAGCAAATTTTTGGAACTTTAATGTATTTAGCTACTATAAGGACAAATCTTATCCATGCAACAAGTCTTGTCAGTAGATATATGAAATGTTCCAAGGAGACGCATCTTCTTGCTGTAATTTTTTTTTTCTCTATATGTAAGAAATTGTTAGTTATGGTTTGTTTTATAGAAAAGATCAAAATTTAAATTGTTTGGATTCACTAATAATGATTGTGCTCGAGACTTGGATAATAGAAAGATGATTAAGGAATAAGAGACTATCACTTTATCAACAATTGAAGTAAAGTTTGTAAGAGCAATAACTTGTACTTACCAAACAATTTGATTAAAGAAAGTACTTAAAAAATTATATTTCAAATAAACAAGAATAATTGTAATGTATTGTGATAATGGATATTCCACCAAACTCTCCAAAGATCTCGTATTACATAGAAGAAGTAAATAAATTAATGTGAGGTTCATTTTCTAAAGAATTTAGAAGAAGTAAATAAATTAACGTGAGATTTATTTTTTAAAAAACCTAAGAAGAATAGAATGATTTATCTTGTTTATTGTAAAACTAAAAATTAATTTACTAATTTAATAACCAAGTCATTGAAGTTTTTTATTTGAAAAGTTAAGGAAGTTACTTGAAATTTTTATATTTAAAAATTTCAAATAAATTGTAAATTAAAATTTTTATTTTTAGAAAAAAAAACTTAAACTTAATTATTTTTTTGTTTTTAATATTTTAATATAATTTAAAATAATTTTAAAAGTTTGTTAGAATATTTAATTTATTTAAAATTTTATTATGAGTTATTGACTACATTTATTTTCATATATTATATTATATTTTAATAAATAAAGTATATTTTAATTAATAAAAAAATTAGATTATAATAAAATATTTTAGTATTTTTAACCTTTTCTCTTTTCCTTATATTAATAGTTTAGTGATCAAAGTTAATATTTTGATTTAATTTTTATTATATATTAAAAAAATTTAAATAAAATGAAATGAATCTATTTCGTTTTAACCATAATCCTAATTTTTATTTTTATTTTAAAAGAGGAGATATGTGATGGAATTAAAATAAATTTTTGTTCTATTATAATATATTTAAATAATAAAATGGTAATTTTATTCATTTTATATTATTTTATTTTGTATTTTATTCCACTCTGTTTCTAACTAAGTATTTAAATATAGCATTTATGTTTCATTCTTTTTCTCGTAGATTTTCTGGGCACTAGCTTAACGTACCGGAAAACAAATGTTCACTCTAGTAATGATACAGTAGATAAAGAATGTCATTGTTTTAGGGTGTTTTCTCCAAACTCGAGTGATATATATATATATATATATATATATATATATATATATATATATATATATATATATATATATATATATATTATCTTTTAAGGCATTTGCACCACTTAAAATGTTATATACTGACCGAAAATTTTTATTCTACATGTGCAGTGTTTTATAATTATTTGATTTTTATAAAAAAAAATTGTGAACCACATTAGTAGATATAATTAGGATAAATGAAGTTGATATTTTTGAAATATGTTTAAAAAAATATTTGATATCTTTTTTTAAAAAAAATTTAATGTTTATTATGCATATACATAATATAAAAAATTGTATAAAATCCTATAATGAATAAGAATATACAGTTTTAAGTTTATATATAAATTAAGGTAGTTTGAGTTGGCTAAAAAAATATAAAATACTTTTCGATGAATCTCAGGTATATAATTTGTAGATATAAATAACAAAACCGGTTCAAAACTGTATCAATAGTTTACTTGCCTGTTTGTTATATAAATGTTTTTTCCTTGAAGATGGTAAATAATCTTTATTGGGTTAAATTGTTGAACAGAAAAAGAAAAAGAGAAAGATAAATTTTTTGAAAAGAAGTTGAGATTTCAGTTAAGGATTAGTAAATAACAATATGAACACTTCTTGGGCACGACTTGCATTAAATGATAACTACAATGTTATTTTCAGTTTATTAGTTACATTAGTTATTAGAGGACTACAAAAAATTCTTTAAATCATTCTATCAATTCTGAATTATTATATTTATAAATGATTATTCCTATTAATTTATCACAGCTGGCAGTAACAACTTTCATAGGTTAACAAATGTTATTCCAGCTGGAAATGTTCCAAATAAAATTCTGCTGGTACAAACTCTACCAGCAAGTTGTTTTTAAATTGGAAAAACAACACTGATGTTGGCTGAGAGATGCAAAATGGTGAAATATATCCGTTCACTTCTTACTATGCTCCTCTGAAGCAACATTTTTGTTTTATTCAAATAAAGTCAACCTGCATTAACACATAGAAATTAAGATAAACTCAAATCAGAAATTTTTAACAAGCCTAAAGTAGCACAAGAGAAGCAAACTATTATGGGAAGTTTTCCATATATTTTGTAAAATGAGTTTACAAGATATGGGATTAAACATGTTTAGATGTTAATTACAATCTAATCTTGTACTAAAATGTTCTAACTGTTACATGATGATAAAGTGAAAACTAATTACCCCAACTTGAGAGATGTGTCAGAACTGCCATAATCTGGAGGAAGATCAGATGAACTGCAAGTAATTGACTCATGTGATTGCTTTTGTTCTTGCACAATGTTCTGTACCAAACAGTCAATTATTGTTGAGTAAGTCCCAAATTTCTTAACTAGAAGCTAGTAGACCACAAATAAATGAGTATGATTTTGGAGAGCTTAATTATTACCTGTTTCAATTTCTGGTTCTCTTCCATAAGTTTGGATTCCTTCATGATCAACATTGCAAAACATTATCTTAGAAAAAGATAGTGAGAATTAAGCTAGCTAGGTAGAAAATTGCTAACTAGCTGGCTAAAATTACTATTTTTTTAAAATAAAAAATTTAGATGAGTTGAGTTCAAAAAGCTTATCTGAATAAGATGTGTCAAAAGTCAGAATGTTTACATCGTTAATATAATTTGAATCTGAACCAATTTTCATTGGCAAAATTACTAATTTTTTAACACTTCCTTTTTAAGATAAGGAATAAATAAAACATTTAGCTTATTTCCTACCACATCTCCTCGTTAATTTTTGAATTAGATAAATAATTTCTTCAAATTATTTTAACTAGGATAAATTTTAAAAATTTGGTAACTTGAGCTTACATCTTTTAGTTTTCATTTTGATTCCCTATAATTTTGAGATATAATGTTTTCTTAGCAACCTCTTACAAGGTCCAATCTAGTTACTCACCTTAAGTTGTCCATAAATAGCCAATGTCTTTAAGTTAATTAACGATTATACAATCAATAATAAATTAATTTGCTTTACCACTGTTTAATCCTATTTTAGGATAATGTATGATACGCTATCCTCAAAACTAAATTGATTCCTCATACAAAGGATGAAATTTATTTGACCAAAAATGTAAATTATATAACAAAAAACAAAAGAGAGTTGAAATGTATGAGTTTATTAGTTGTCTTTACCTTTGTCTTAAGATTCTTGATCTCTTGTATAATTTTTTCATCCTGAAACCAATGGATCAGCATCATATGATCAAATGCATGCATACATTTCGACTCAGCAATATATAAATTACAAAGACAAGGTTGAATTTAGAGGTATAATTAAGTTATAGATTTCTTCCCACAAAGGGAATCAACTAATTAATGATTTGAGAGTATAATTAATTTGGGACAAACCTTTATTTTTGAAATTGTGGTACAGCGTCTTTCAAGAAGTTCTTCCAGTTTCTGCAATTCTTGTATTGTCAATCCTTGCAACTCTTCTCCATTCAACAGACTGAAATAAAGGTCCAGACTTTGTTTTTCAAAGATACATACATACACACACATATATATATATATATATATATATATATATATATATATATATATATATATATATATATATATATTTATTGTATGAATCTTGTATAGGTCCAAATTAAAGTAGTATCAGTGCAATTTATAGTATACCTCAGTTCATGAGCCTTATCTTCTGCTTCCTTGCGCAGCATGTCATAGGAGTGACTTCCAAGCTATGCATATATAGATTATTAGATTTTAAGAACAAAAGCTCCCTTTCATGATTTTCCATTAATGCATAATTAGCTAGCCATGTCAAAGACAACTTCTTTATTTAAAGGGATGTTTGAAGAGCTTATAAAAAATTTAAAAAATAAATTATAACTTTTACAAGTTTTTTTTTTAATTTATTTCATTAAGTATCTTGGAGTATCTAATGAAAATACTCTCTTTTTAAATTTATTTGCAATAAATTTTAAAGTTAAATTTATAACATAATTTTTCATATAATAAATTTTTATTATTAAATTTATAAATTTGATTCATATACTTAATATACCAATTTTATTTTAATTTTTATATGAAAAAATTCCAAATTATCATCTTATATGAAATATTGATTACAAATCAATCTTTACTATTTATTAAAGTTATAATGAATTAGATTTTTTTATTTAAGAACTAAAGTGAAAAACAATGTATAAGTGTAGGAATTAAAATAGAGAATTTTTTTTCCATGTAGAGACTAGTAAAATGAAGTGTAAAACTATTTTTATGTAAAGATCAAAACGAGAATGGTATCAAATATAGGAACCAAATCCAATACCATTATAACTTTAGTACGGATCAAATCATAAATGTCTTTTTCATATAAGAATCAAAATATATAGGTTTTACTTTTGTGTGTGGTAAGGGCTAAAATGAAGAAAGGTGGCAAATGTAGTAACCAATTTTTTTAATTTAACCTATTTATAGCTAAAACATTTTATTAATAATAAAATATTATCAAATGTTAGGATAATTTTTATTCAACAAAAATTATTTTTTAATATAAATTTTAAAGATTTATTTAACAAATAATATATTATATTAATATTTTATAACAAAAAGATTATTTATTAGTGTAAAATATTTGACTGATAATTAACATAATTTTATGATAATTATATTAATAGTTTAATTTTTAATAGAAAAATCTGTTTCAATAAGATCTAATCCAAGAATAAATCATTAGTGTGTATATATATATATATATATATTACACTGTTTTCATTGTTCCAATGTTGCTTTTGAGGGGAAGGATATAGAATGTCATAGAAATCTTGCAATATCATTCACACGTTGCTAAAGCAGTTATAAGAGCAAATTCATTTTATATATTCTACGACATCAATATTAATTATTGATAAGAAAATTTGTTAAAGAAGTGAGAATATGAATAAATCCATGCATAGAATCATGAGCCAATTGTTTCAAACGACCATGAGAGATTGCTTTTACATAAATCAATTCAATGACATTAGACTCTTCCAAACGAATTTATATTAAAATCATCAGAAAAACCAAAACGCCAAAAAGAAAAAGAAAATCAAACCTGCTTCCTCGTTATGGTAACATATTATGGCTCAGAAACAGAGCCCATTTTCCCAGTTTCCATGATAAAAAAGTGCATTATTAATTCATCATTCAAGAAACATTGGAAAGTAGATGTAATTTTACCTGCTGTTCAATAGATGGATCCATTTGTCCATGAACCGCTGCATGCCGATTACGCTTTTCAATTATTTGATGCATGCTGAGAATAACAAAAACAGTGAAATTAAATTCAAATCTTCCATTTGTATTTTCCTTTGAATGAACGCAAAAAGCTCATCATGTCAACAACTTTATAGCTTTTACTCCTATTAACATTGTGTGATTAATGAGTATAACATCCATGACAAAAATCCAAATGTATTAAATCAAGTGAATCAAATTTGAGATGCAACCAAAGGATTAAATTCACATATAATAGGTTTACATTAATTAAGCTCAAAACCTTAATAATTGAGAAAATTGAGTAAATTCTAAATCTGAGTTAAAGCCTTCAAATCAAATGGCTTGTTTATGCAAGGAGAAGATAAATGGAGGTTCAAGAAAAGTGAACCAATTAAATGGAAAATATTACAATAGAAAACACCAAATATAAGCAGAGAAACCATTAATGAAGACTATGACCGGAAATTCTCACAAGCAAAACTGACATTGTAAGTAAAAGTTTACCTAGGTCTAATCCAGTGCCACTATGAATGGGTAAAGACAATACTTTAAGTTGGTTTATTCAAATTTTATTTTGATATAGTTCGATCAAAGACCATACTTTGATTGTTGTGATTACACTCAAAATTTCCTTGATGCGATAAAATTATGAGTGTGAGTGGCTCATATTCTACAGAGACATACAATATATATTATGGCTTGATTGGCTATTTACTAAATGTATTAGAGATTACAAATGCCAGAGGATAGAAGCGCGGACTGCAATGTTTTTCATGCATTCGACATAAAACCAATGATACAACTTAAAAAAAATACTAGTATTCAAAGTACAGGGTTAATTGTATTAATTAGAACATCCAAATACTTTCATCATATATTCTTTTTATTAAAACTTTAATTAGATTGTTACAAATTGAATTTTAGACCTAGCTTTAATACATCTTTTCACATTTAAGATAAATAGACATCTGTAATCAAAAATTTATAAATTTTTGGTTATGTCAAAGAACTCCACCAATTTTTGGTTCCTAGATGAGACCTATTTAAGTATTGCCCAAACCCACAAAAGTGGATATAGAAAAAGGGTGAGATAGAGACATCTCAAGTTTATTATCTAAGAATTCACAATAAGGAGGATGGATGGTGTTGCTGATGTAAAAGAGGTGAATGTGTCTGAACTCTTTGGCAGTGGGGCCTAAGATACCAAAAATCATAGAGCATATCAGTTCCTCCCATGGGATGGATGGATGTTATGTTTTGCTTTTGCCTCACTCCCATAATCTCACCCTATCTTCTTTTCTTATGTTTCAATTCCTATAGCTTTAGCTTTGAAAAACAATGGTTTTCAGCTATTTACCAGTCACAAATGTTAAAGATAAAAATATTTTTATTAAAATTCATGTACAAATCACATGCACCAATTTTGTCACCTAAGTTAGCATTATTTGTGTAGTAGAAGTACACATTGCAACATCTTTTAAACAATAAAAAAAGAAGAAAGATATCATGTAAAAAAAAATTTAAACTAAAAGAGTGCCAATATAATTTATCTTATTTATAATTAATTATGTTAGCTTCCAAAAAGATAAAGAAAATGAAGGGAGGTAGCATTTTTTTTTGGTCTTGGGGCAAGAATTTGTGTGAATATGGACTTTACATGATTATTATGTGGCTCCCACTTTTATTTTATATCTAGATTGAAAGGATTACATTTGTAAGTTGATTGTAAGAGAAACTTTGTTCCACATGCATCTTTTGTTGGATGACATTATCACGAACATAGAACAGATCAAGCTCAAAATGCTCAGAATGATTGTGCAAAATTAGATTAGCAGTAAGTTGCAACATTGATTGTCGCAAAGAATGAGAGGGGCAATGGTAAGAGAAACATATAGTATAAACAACAAAGATTGTGACCAAGTAATTTCAGTCATAGTAGCTTTCAAACTTCGAAACTCCATCTCAGTGCTAGAGCAGGACACAACCAATTGCTTCTTGAATAATCAAGAAATAAGATTATTACCAAGAAAAATATAGAAACTAGATGTAAAATTACGATCAACAACATTAGAAGATCAATCTGAATCACAAAAGATAATTAATCTAAGTTCCTAACAGGGATGGAAGGTGAGACTGCAATAAATAGTGACACTAAGATATCAGAGAATACACCTAACAGCTTTCCAATGGGCTTCTAAGGGTTGATGCATAAACTTAGATACCTTGTTAACAACAAGAGGAACATATGGTTGTATGATTATAGCATATTGGAGAGCCCCAATCATAACCTATAAAGAGAAGTATTGGTAAAATTGCTAGATTTTTGAAGGAAATCCTTAATGTAAGAAGATTGATTGAGATGAAGAGTCCTACAAAGAGCATGAATGACTTCAGTTCCTAAAGAATGATGAAGCTGACAATATCTTCAAAAGCAAAAGTGCCATGAAGATTACTGACAAGTTAGAAGATGACAACAGGATCACTACCCGTAATAAGAATATCATCTACGTAAACAAGAATATAAAGGACAGAGATAGTAGTATGTTTGATAAATAAGAATGAGTCATAACAAGTGGTGGTGAAAGCTCAAGCAAGATCTTTATTGCCTTACTTACCCTATACAACTATTGAAATCTCTACAACTTACTATGATGTTATGTGTGATCCTTCAATGCCTACTGCAACTAACTGCTCTTAATGATCTGATACAATGAAAGATATCAAGGCAGAAAGGTGAAAAGAAATGAAGATAAGAGAGAAAATGGATAGAGAATGTTGAGAAAAAAATAAGATGTATTATATTTTATTTATAAGTACAAGAAAGAATGAGCGTTTATATAAAGTAAAGAAAACTACAATAGAATAACAAAAAAGTAACCGATTACATAAACACCTAATATATGGGACTACCAAACAATTAGGTAGCTATAAAGACTTGTCACACTAGTGGAACTATGATAGCATAATTGAGTCAACATTTTTAGAAATCATGGATCATTGTACAAGTTGATGGACGGATGTGGCGGAGAATGCTGGAAATTCATATTTGGATTTAGATATTTCAATTGAAGAAGATTTAGTTCAAATTGGAGAAGATATAGGAGGTGGTGGTGTTTCTGTATATGATTTGGATTTGCCTACTTTGTGATAATGAAGAACTTAAAGCTATTAATGAAGATTAAGATAGTACGGAGGATAACTATTCTGGTTTTGGCTAACAAAATTTACTATACTAGAATCACTATATAAATAGATTATAGTTAGACTAAGTTACTTTTTGTGTTTTAGTAATTTTGATTTTTGATACTTACTAATTTATGCTAACTTGCATGACCTTAATTATGATTATGACAAATGAATTTTTAATTTTAATTAAATGTTGTGATTTAAATGTTATTTTGGCTACCTATAAATATGAATATGTTTAAGTATAATTTTATATTTTTAGTAATATCTTATAATATGTTATACTTCTGTGATTTACGATCTTTTATATCCTAATTTTAAGATTACTTTCTTATTTTATATGTTTTATTCTTTTCCCTTCCTCTTTATTCCATTATTATGTCATCTTTAGGTTTTATTCTCTCGTTATTTCTTTAGAATATATATATATATATATATATGTCATGTACATAATTTAATGTTGTTATATGTTAATTGACTATCAAAATTTTTTGTAATGGATTCAATTTATAAAAGAAACTCAATTCCTTTTATACTTTCATATTTTCTCCTCAATAAAACATTTTTGTTGATTATAGTCATTGTTATGAAGAAAAGAATTTTATTTTTTACAAGAAAAACTGTTAGATATTTAAAGTAAATTTTGAAAAAGCCTATAATTTTGTAAATTAAATCTTCTTTAGATTACCTACTTCTTCCTAAGCCTTTATGTTTTTAAGGTTCAGTTTTGGTGCTCATGAATAATCATATTCCAATCTTTTAGATTTTGAAATGATTAAGGCATGACAATCCTTTTGCTTCCTTTCTTTTATGATTGTTATAGAAGTTTTAAGTTCCTTAAAAAGGCAAGCTTTAGTTCTTGAAAATTTTAATGGGATCAAGGTTTTTCACTTTCAATATGTTGGTGATACTTTGTTGACCGAGGAGGAGGCATCTTTTAAAAAAATCTGGGCCCTTAAGACAATTCATAGACATTGAATTAAGGGTTAATTATAACAAAAGTAATATTTTAAGAGTTAATACAGAGGATTCTTTCTGGAGCTTAGCAGCTAGCTTTCTTAATTGTAAGATTGGAAGAGTATATTTCAAATATTTAAGGATGCTTACAGATGAAAACCTTTATAATACCCAATTATAAAGAATAAATAAAGACTATATTGGTGTCTTAATGATGGAGGAATATGATTGATAAACGTGGCTACTTAAGGATGGTAAAATATGGTCTCAGAAAAGCAAATCAAGAATGGGAGAAGTTTTTCTTTCTGGAAAGAATGTCTGAAATGAGAGAGATTTTTTATTCAGTTTTTAAGACTTTGCAATATCTTGGAAGATAACGGTACTAATATTTCAAACTTAGCATCTTGAACTGACAGTGAATTGACCTTTCTTTACTTGGGAAGAACCTCAATTTGCAGAATTCTCTCATTTTTTTCATCTTGCTGTCTTAAAATATATTAGGAAGATGTTTGGAAATTGTCAATCAACATGTTTCTTCTTGATACAACAAAATCATTCAATACAATAATATGAGGTTTTAGTGGACGCTGCATTTTTCCTAAAATTTTGGAATGATTAGATTCTTATGACGGTGCTCACTACAGCATGGCAGGTGATATTGTATAGACTTTCAACAATATTTATTATGAAGGGTATTATATTGTTAAGACAATTTTTTGATGGGTATAGCCTAGGTTATGGCTCACATTTTCTGTTTGATATTCTCGTGTTATTCTTATTCTTGAAGATTTTTAAATTAGATATAGTATTTTAAAAAATTAAAGAAATGATTTTTGACAGTTTTTACATTCTTTACTTCTACTTTATTTTTATGAATTTTATCTCTATTTATTTTTTAAAAAAATATGATGAAATAAACTTCTTAGTATTAGAAGGATCTTAAATAGGATTAATGGATGTTTCTAATTTCTTTTTAATAATTAAAGAATTGAGAGAAATTTTAATGGAGAATGTCAAAGTTATTTATTAATTATTTAATTTTTTAAATAGGTTATATATATATATATATTATTTTTTATAATTTAAATAGATCTCATAAGTTATTTTACATTCATTATTTTTAATTTTATTTTAAATAAAAATATATAAAAACATAATAATTTTAAATTCAAAAACATATTTATATTTTTTAAAAATAACTTATCTAAAAATAAATTTTTGTTAAAAATATACCAATAAAAATTTTCTAATAAATTTAAAAAATTAAAAAATTATATAAAATATATAAACACATCTCATCTAATATTTTTTATACAATTTTTTTGTTTATTGGTAATTTTTTTTCTTTTTCTTCTTCTTAGATTTTTATAAGATTTCTCTGCTTGTTCATCAAATTTTATCTCTCTTCTTGATCTTTGTGTTTATTTCCATCACTACCAATTGCAAATTAGGATGAACTTAGAATATTTTTGTTGGATTAAAATGAATACTATTCATTTAAGTATCATATCAAACAACTTAAAAGAAAAAAAAAAGTAAAAAATTCTTATAAACATGAAATTTTTGTATGAGTTTTATCATCACAACAATATAATTCTTTGGATGTACTTGAAACTTAAATAGTTGTGCGTCATGAGAATATTTGTTATTTTATCTGTTTAAAAATTTAAAGAAAGAGTTTGTAATTTATTCTTTACAAAAATTGCAAGTAGAAATAAAACTACATTTTAGAATATTTCATAGATATTGGCAAACAATACTAAACCATATTAAATTTGTATATTTTTTCTTTTATTTTTTCCTACTTATGAATGTTTTCAGATATCTGAATGTGAAGGATATTTTGTACTTTGTCTTGCCTATGGTAGGTACCTTAAGTTGTCCACCATCTAATATCAAAACTTAAGATTCTAGCTCAAAGATGAGGAGAAACAAATGAGAATAAGTTGATAGCTAGTGCCAACCTTTCGTAAAAAGAGGTTCTTATTTGAAAAGGAGCATACCATGTGGAAAGTTCTCATACTTTACAAGAAGATTGTTATAGTAAGTGTGAATGAAAAATCTTATTGGTTGGTAGATTCTGTAACAAGGAAGGATCGCAACAGAAAAAAAACAAGAGTTTTCAAATAAAGAAGTTTCAAATAAAGTGAAAAAAAAAAGTGAATCTTTAGATGAAACAAGGATATATTTGATCAAAATGGATACTACATGTTAGGTTGTCCTATTTGCTCTCTCCTTCTTTTATCGTTAGATCTCCACATTACTCCTCTTCCCATATTTAGATTCCACACTATTTTATTTTGCTGTATTTTGTTATTAGTTTTTCTATATTCATTTATGATTTTTTTCTTATTTTCCCATAATTTTTTGCTGATTTTTACTATTTGTGCTTCTAATATTTTTGCTAAGTTTTATTTTTGCATGCTATGTTGCTTTTTAGATTTTTTTTTCTGGGATTGCATTATTATTTTTTGGACAAGGGATTACATTTTTTCAATCTTTCTGCTCATCTTGTGCCTAAATCTGTTGTGATTTCTGTACAAAAGGTCCCATAGTTAGATTTAAAAATCGGTTGCTTATTTAAACAACAATTCAACGTCACATTTCTCCAACTTTGATAAAAGCTAAGTTACAAATACTTAATTTTTAAGCATCTTTCGGTAGAGGTGCTCTTATAGTTTTGGTTTTGTATTGCTATTATTCGCATTTACAAAAAGAGAAACTATTTTATCATTTCCTTAGCTAAGCAAGATTGTGATAGATTACAAGAGTTGTGAGCTCTTTAATAATTTTTTTTTTACTTGAGAGGAATGTTCTCAAGTTTCTTTCTAATAAATACATGCCTTTGATTTTAAAAAAAACAACAATTTCTTGTATATATTTTGCAAGAAAATGTAAAAACTTTTGAAAATTTATTTTATCATTATTCACTTTTTTCAAAAATCTAGTCTATGTTCTATAATTAGTTGAATTTTCATAGTTTTTTTCTTCCAGACAACATTGTACATTTCTCTCAACATTGTGAGCTAGTGTGAGAAAGAATATAAGAAAAGGTTTGATGTTTTATTATTTGATGTTGTTTGGTCCACCTAGAATAATTGCAATATTATTATTTTTAGGAGTGAAAGTTTTGACCTTGTTTTCATTTTAGACCTAGTTAAAATAAGATTTTGATTAAGTGGGATGCAAACCTAGACAGTGCCTACAACAAAGATACTAAAAAAATAGTCAGATATATTATGCTATGTAAATAGTTCTAGATACTAAAAAAAATTACCATTTTATTGTTATATTAACTCTTATAGTATAGATTATTTCTAACAAAAAATAAACTGTTAATATAAACATTAAGTTTATACTAATAGTCAGATATATTATGCTAATAAATAATTTTATTATTTTAAAATATTAATATACAATAAATATATCAAATATTAATATAATGTATTATTTTCATATTATAAATATTTAAAGTTTATACTAATAATTTAATTTTTTTAAAACAAAAACTATATTAAAAAGACTACCATAACACTTAATACACTTTTATTTATTAATAAATAAGTTTTTTTCTACAGTGATGTTTAGTATGAATATTTATTACCTGAAAATTTTATAGGATGGGGTGTGAGCACATACACACGCTTAATATATTAATTTTAAAATAAAAATTAATATTATACTTTCGTCTCTATAACTTTACAATCACAGCTCACAATTTATTTAATATTCCTTATTGTTCCTTCAACCCTAACTCCTTAAAGGCTTTATCTTTTGAAGTTAAAATTCAACATTCTAACTACTTAATGCCACCATCTAACATATTTATCTTTGTGCATGACTATGTTGTGAGGCTGTTATAAGGTTGTTTTTCAAGTTTTATAGCCAAGGAGCATCACTAGTCAGCAATTTAACAATTTTATATTTATAATTAGAATATAAAATAACATTTTAGTTAACAAAATTGTGGATAATAGATTTAAATATGGGTATTTAAATTTTTAAAAGATATGAAGATAGACAATAATTGTCACTCAAATGGGTATAGGACTGGAAACAAGTTTTTTCTTTTTTTTAACATAGGTATAAAGGTATTGTAATATACTATCCAAAAATCCGTATAAGAAGCATTCTTTATAATCTTGATTTCTTTTTTAGGATTTTTGGGACACGGTTATCCTTTCAGATTGGCATGATGCTCTTCGCTATTGTCATGTTAAGTTTGATGAAATTTGACAGTATTTGCAAATGAGAGGTAATTCCTATACTCAAATTTAATAATGTTCCTTTTCTAGCAATAAAAAAACTTGAAAATGTGTTATTCTCATTGAAAAAAATATTCTAGATATTATAGATTCTCAAAAATTAAAATGACATTTAAGTTTTGTTTATTTTTCATTTCATGGTGAGCAGTGGTATGTTGCTTTTCCATGAAATTATGACAGTATTTTATAGTCATACATGTTTCAAAAAATGTATTTCTGGATATTGTAGATTCTCGAAAATTAAAGTGAAATTTACATTTTTTTTTTACTTTTTATTTCCACGGTGAGCAATGGAAATGTTGTTTTTCCATGAAATTATGAGAAATATTTTATGGTCCAATTTTTAAATTTTTTTCATTTTCACTTCTACCTGTTTTTCCTTTGATTATTTAAACTTTAAAAACATTTTTAAAATAATAAATTTTAACCCAACATATTTAATATACCCAAACAATAATATTCGAAATCATAATAATTTGAGAACATCATTTTTGAAAATATAATAATATGAATTTAATTAGAACATATTGATAGTATAATTTTTTTTTACATTATTATCAATCATAAATTTTAACTTCATTAAAAATTAATTTTTATAATAATTATTTCAAAAACTATACCTATTATATTTTAATTGATTAACAGTATAAAAATCTTTACACATACAAAAATATATTAAAATTAAACTCCAATAATATTTCTTAAAACAGATACATCTATGCATAAACGTTAATTATATATTATATACATGCATGCACCAAGCTAAACAGTGTAAGAAAACAAAGTTGCGTGATTGCGGAGAAATCCGTACAGAAAAAGTTTGACAGTGAAGGTTGTAAAGAACGAGAAGATATTGTATAACTGGTGATGTTAGCTGGCTAAAACCCGTGTTACAAAATTTGAACTTTGAAAAGAGAGAAAGAACTAACACTGCATTTCTTGGAGAGAGAGACCTATAAGAAAATTTGTTCCTATCCATGTTTTATATAATTAAAAAAAAGAAAAAAAGAAAGAAACAAGGATATAAGAATAGTGAGATAAAGAAAGACAAGAAGAGAAAAGAAAGAGAAATATAAGAACAGTACGTGACAAGGAAAGATAGAAAAAAAAAGAGTAAAAAATGATAAAGGTTAATTATAAAAATAGTAAAAAATATTTGATAAGAATAAAATAATCAAGTGGGTAAGTAAATTGGGGATTGGGCTTAGTTTGTAAAAATATATATATAAAAAATGATAAAATAAACTAAAATAAAATAATAAAAAAAAAGGGAAGAGAAGTGGTACGGAAATATATACCTTGAACTAGCATACTCGAAGAGCTTGCTAGTGGCAGAAAAGACTATGAGAGCAATCTCAGCATCACAAAGGGTTGACAGCTCATAAGCCTTCTTGAAAAGACCTTTTCTCCTCTTCGAGAAAGTCACTTGCCTCGCATTTATATTGTCGATCTTCTTGATCGGTATTTTCTTTCTCGTCATTTCCCCTATACATTCAAACCTTTCTGTATCAAAATTAAAGAGGTTTTACACACACTTAATTCCTTCATATACAACTATCATACAGTAAATAAGCCAATAGAACAGATCAGAATCGAAAGGACGTAGGGTAGGGTAGGGGGTTTTGACAGAAAATCCATCACGAATTACGATCTATCTTCCAAGATCAATAAACCACAAATTAAGAGTACGGAAAGAATCAACAGAAAGAAAGAGGGAAAAATGTTTGCTTAAATAGCAGAAACAGGTGTTTGCGAGAGGAATCTCAAACAAACCCTTACTGTGTTGAAATTTTGCAGAGTTTTAATGGTAGAAGGGAAGTTAGAAGAAAAACGAAGCTTTACCTTCCCTATATAGTACCTGAAATGGATGATTAGAATGATCCCGGAATACGTTAATGGCAGTTACAAGAAAAGGGAATGTTGTGTTGTGTTACCCCTAATGGGAGACTCTGTTATGTATTTCTGACGAATTATTATCTATAAATATATATATATATATATATATATATATCCTTTTCCAGAAGTCTCTGGCTGCTATTGCTCAGTTTGGAATTTATATCGATGAAGTAAAGAATTTATATATATTTTTTACCAAAATAAGTATTTTCTTTTTTTTATTCGTTTTTCTATTTAGAAGCTTTTCTCTTTTGCTTTTCTAGCTTCTTTATATGCCTTGCCGTACAGATATCGCCAGCTATAATTGACAATTGATGTGATTTCTTGTCCGGTAATGTTAATTGTAACATAAATACTATACACTTAACACTTATTTTATAACACCACTCGCATATTAACTTCACACACAAATGAAAAATAAATTAAATAAGATCAGTGAACAGTGATGTACTAAAAAACATGTGTTTAATGTTTATTTTTATTAAATTAATAAATTTAATGTACGTAAAAATATATTATGTTAGTTTTTTGTAAGTTTAAAATTTTAATTAAATAAATCTTTGATCAAGAATGATTTTATAAATATTTATATAAATTTTGTTACAAGTTTTTATTAATTTATAAATTAACTTCATGAGTGTCAACGTATTATTAATATTAGAGATGAACTCACGAAAACGAAGGTTTGTTTAATAAAAAAATTAAATTATAAATTATAGATATCGTAAAGAAATTGAGTACTGATAATATTTATTTCCCTGTTTGTTATTTAACTTCAGAATTTTTATCTGACTTTCAGAGAATTTTCGTAATACAGTTTCGTTATATATTAAGCTTTTGTTTGTTCCATAGAAAATAAAAAGAAAAAAAATAGAAGATATAAAATTATTTTTTATTATTTGTTTGTATATAAAAATATAAAAAGAGAAAATATTTTTATAAGTTTTATATGAAAAATAAATTTTTAAGTAGACGTGAAAATGGGAGTAAAATATTTTTTTAATTATTTTAAATTAATAAAAATTATTATATTTTTAAAAATAAAAATAAATATTATATTAATAAAATTATAGTAAAAATAAAATTTTTAAAAGTTAAAATTTATTTTTAAAAATTGTATAAAATAGAATTTATATTATTAATATTTTTAATTTATTTAAGATAAAAAATTCTGTATATTTATTTATTTAAAATTATTTTTCTTTCTATCTATGTTTTATTTTTTTCTATTTTATTAAGAATCTATTTGGTCTGTAGTTCACATTTTTTATGAAACATAAACATTTTAAAATTAATTTTAGCATCTCAATTATATTTAATGATTTAAAATTAAATTTATTAAAATTGATTTTATTTGAATTTAATACAAATGAAATCTACGTCGATGAAAAATTATCACGTCATCAAATGTTTTAATTAATCTTTGGTCCGATTGCAATTAGAGTGTACGGAACAATCTGTACCGGTTTAGCTTACAGTTGAGAAAGGGTTTTTTCACGCTTTCTAACTAATAAAACTTTATAATTAAAACTAATTTTAATTATATTTAAATATTTAAATTTAATATATTATATTTAAATTTTAAATAAACAAGACAGACATTATTATAAGATTTATTTATTTTATCGTTAGAAAATTATTTTATATTTTTAATATAAAATATCCATTTTAATACAAATATATATAATTTAGTTAATTTATATATTTTAAAATTATTTTATAATTTAAAATTAATCTTATCTAATTTTAAATAAATAAATATTTGTTTATCTTGATATATTTATTATTTTATTTAGAATCTTCTGTACATGAGAATCAGGATAGGTTCAAGCATGGCAAGGACCACAAGGAAGGGTAAAAATCTCTCCTTCAACGGAAAAGAAATAGTAAAATTTCAAGTCAATCTTTGAAATATTGGTACAGCATTTAGTCTTTAAAATTTTTTAAAAAATAGTTTTTGAATATATATATATATATATATATATATGATATTTTATCTTTTTAGGTATTGTTATTTTCTATTAAAAAGAATTAAAATAATTATTATTTACAAAATTAGATATTAGTAATTTTTAAAATTAAAATATTAACATATTTATGAGTTTAATTTTATTATATTGATAATATAAATTTTTATATTATTAATTAATTAAAATTTATGATAAGTATAATTTTCAAGTAATTATTTTAAAATTAATAATTATTAATAATATATAATTTATAATTAAATGGCAGTGTAAAAAATATTTGTATTATCAATATATTTTAATTAAATTTAATATTTAATTCATATAAAAGGATTATTTTAAAATTTTATATTAAAACAACGAATTCAATCATAAGTTTGGAAAGCTGCAACTAAAAAAGCTAAACTTAATCCTATTTTTGTTGGGGAATAAACATGCCAAATGTTTTCTTTTCTTAATTCAATATTCAATATATAATATATGTATAATCATATATTAAGAAATTTTAAAAAATATATAAAATATATAATCCTAAAAAATAAAAAACTAAAAACTAAATTGCAATTTTAGTAAAATATGTGATTTGAATTTTTATTATTTAATCATTATTATAATTTAAATGATTTATTTTATTTTAATAATTAATTTATATCTTTAATAATAATGAGAAACATGAAAGTGGAAATATAATTTTAACACTTCTTTATTATCATGTGTATTTATAAATTAGTGATGGAAGTAGGTTAAGTTAAACCAAACTTTGAATGTTTAAATATGATTTTTTTAAAAATTTTGAAATCTAAGTTGTACCCGTTATTTGTTAAAGGTTATTTTTTTTTTCTATCAAAATTTGACCTGATTTAAAATTTATCGATGTATAAATTTATTTAAAATTTTATATTAAAAAAATTAACAAATAAACTTATAACTTATATATATAATTAATTAAAAAAATTTACAACTTATAAAATAAAAAAATCATTAAATAAATCTAAAATATATATATATATATATATTAATATTATATAAATAAAATATAAAATAAATATAATATATTAAAACAAATATAAATATATAATATATAAATATAAATCCACGTTACTCGAGTGAGCAGTTGCAATTTTATAATTTAGCGGGCCTTGAAAACAGAGGTGAAGCAAGCATTCACGTTTCTAATTAAATTTGCCCGTCTTCACCTTTGTGTAAACTAGGAAAAGTTTAAATTTACATCCAATCAAAAAAAAGTTATTTTCATAGATATTGAGTTGATTTAAGTAGGTACCTCGTAGATTTAGATTTAGATTTAATTATCTTTTCGAAGATAGGTATTAATTATATATTATATTTCCTTTATGTTTCATCTTTATAAAAAAAAGCAAAACATTTAGATTTATTAAGATAGACATGACACTACCTTCATATGTATGACGGTATATTATGTAATCAGTTTTACAATAAAAGATATGCCATTATTAACATTTTATAAATTTTACAGAACTTAAGTTTGATATTATTTTTAAATTTAAAAATTAAGTTTAACTTATTTATTTAATATAACATTTTATAAATTTTACAGAAGTTAAGTTTGATATTATTTTTAAATTTAAAAATTAAGTTTAACTTATTTATTTAATATAAAAATTTAGAATTTGATCTAATCCAATTTAAAAATATTTTTAAAAACTTAATTTATAATAAAACTTTTAAATTGGTTAAACCTACCTTTAAAAATGTTAATAGATTAATTTTTTGTTTAAATCAACACGTTTAAATATTTAAATAGATATTAAATATATAATCTTACACTGTTATCATGTTAATGCGATTCAATAAAACTATACTATTATTATATATTTATATATTACTACTATTATCATCATTATTATTAATTATTATTATTAGTTTCTACTATTTTTATTTTAATTCCTACTTCCTCTTATTTTTTTATGATTCTTGTTCTAACATTAGAGTTTTATATATTTTTAGGGTTTAAATGTGTCAATATATATAATATAATTTTAAAATTTGTTTATTTGTTTATATTTTATTTTTTAAGGAATTATTTAATTTTAAAAATGTAAATTGGACCACTGAATATATTAATTTTGTTCACATTATATTCATATCCAAAGTATACACTACATTTTTGTAAGAAAAAAATCAAATTATACACTACAACACTTTTTTAAGACAAAATATACAAATTATAATTCTTAGAACTAAATTATATATTTAATCAAATATTACTAAATAATAATATTTAATAGTAAGGATCCAAACCAACAATTTATATAAAACAAGGGATCAAAATTTTTTAAAAATATATCATAAACTAAAATATAAAATAAACAACTAAAAATTTATTAAACTTTGTTATTATTATTATATCATGATGTATGTGTTTTCTATATTTTATAATGTCAATTATTTAAAATTTATAAAGCATATTATTGATTAAGTCAATTTGGTTTGAATATTACATAATATAATAAATAAAATAATAATTAATTTAGAAAATAAAATTACCTATTCAGTCTCATACATGAAATCAAAAGTTAAAAAATTAAATTAACAAAACAAATATTAAAAGATGGAATTGAAACCAAAATATTAATTTTTCCCTTTTGAACAATGGTCGATATAAAATGCAATCCTATTTGATACACAATTAAATAGTAAATGTTAATAATTTTGTCCATGAAAATTTGAACTGTGGTTGTTATAACTTCTCCGATCCAACGGTTTCTATAAAGGTCGTTAAAGTTGAGTATTTTATAATCAGCTAAACCGATAAAAGATGAATTTTATATAAAATAATATTATTTTAATTTTTAAAAATATATTAAAATAAATTTATATATATAAATTTTTAAATTTTAATTATACAAAATTATAATTTTAATATATTTTATTATTATTATTATATATTTTTTAATATAATATATATTATAAATATTTAATTAATATCAATTTCATCATAATTAAATCATTAAATTTTAAACCAATATCTTAATCGGTTTGATTTTAAAAATCTTCACATTTTGCATGTTAGAATGAAAAATTAGATGTGAAGGGTTAAGAATAATATCCTGTACCTCTTTTCATTGAATATATGAGGTACTTTCACTAAGGCACGTGATTTGGTCGTTGAAATGACTCTGTGGATCGAAGAAAGAAATCGTCGAATAATGATGAAAACTCAGCATCATCAGAATTTGCAAGAAGCCACCAAAGGAGGGGTGATGCTCTTTATCTAATACTTAAGATTATTTTTTAAAAATAAAATTAGACAGTTAAAGCATAAAATGTATTGGAAATATGTGTAATGTGCAAATTTATATTTATATTTATATTTTTTTTACCAAAATCAAACTGCTGAAACTCGATTTTGTGGAAGCCAACACAACTTAATTTTCTTAAAAAAATAAATAAAATTCAAACATAATGTTGGGCTAAAAGGTTCTTTTAGTACAAAATCAATCAATATAATTTATAAACTTTGAGGGTGTATTTAAAAGATTTATGTTCAAAATTTATTACTTATATGACATCATTTTCATTTTCCATGTTTGTTGTAATATTTAAAGGGATAACTACAAAATTAGTAAATTTATTTTTAATTTTTACAAATTAATTTTTTACTTTAAAAATTTTACAATTTTTTTTCAATAAAAATAATTTACAATTTATTTTTAATTTTTTTTGTAATATTTTAAAAATAAAACCAAATTTTTAATATATACATAAAATAAAAAACTAATTTACTAATTAACTTAATATTTAAATATAACTTACGAATTGATATATATAACTTAATTATTGTAGAATCATCTATTGTCTTTTTATATTTATTGTCACTTCAATTTTTTTAAAAAACTAATTAGATTTTTTTTATTATGAATTTTATTAAAAAATAAAAACATTTAAAATAAAAATTACTTAAAAGAAATAGTAATAGTTGTTTTGGAATTACAGTACATACATTCATTTTCTCATGTAATTTACGAAAATGGAGAAGAAAAGAAAAGGATAGTGTCTTAATTGCGAAATATTTAATTTACAAATTTTTATATTTTTAAAATATCATATTATTTTTATTTAATTTTTAATTATTTAATTTTTTAATTTTATAAAAACATAAAAATAAAAAATTATTTTTCTAAAACATTAAAATAAAAATAAAAAATATATTAGAAAAACAAACATCTCCTTATTTTACCATGTTAAATGTTTCTTATAATATAAATAGCATATATAATATTTTTCTTTATTTTATAATTTTGTAATTCAATAAATATTTCTTTAAGTCACTACAAAAAGGCAGCTCTGCGCTGAATAAAAACATTGCTGGCCTCGGCTTCCTAACCGAGGTTATGCAAAAATTTAACCTAGCCACTCTTACTTTAGTTACGAATTTATTTTACAAAAATAATAATCATGTAAATCTATCTATTTAAATTTTAAATTTTATCTTAACTAATTCACTTAACTATTTTTATTTTAATTATAAATTTATTTTATAAAAGTAATAATCATTTATATAGATAATAAATTTATTTATTTATATTTTAAACTTTATCTTAACTAATCAATTATCAATTGTTAATAATTAATTACTGTAAAAAATGATAATTAACAGTATACAAATTATAATTCAATTATTATGTAAATATTTAAAAATAAAATTATAAATTAATAAAAATATATAATTAATATTTAATACAATAATTTATTATATATATAATAAAATTAACTATTATTTTTTTTATTAATTATAATTTTTTAATAATCAATTATCAACCGTTACTAATCTACGAAACAAATTTTAAAAATAGATAGACAGATTTATTCTTTATAAATATGATTACATTTGTGTTTATTTAACAAGACAGATTTATTCTTTATAAATATGATTACATTTGTGTTTATTTAATATTTTATTTAAACACGTCACTAAGTAACAGCAAAAATGATTATAGGAACAGTAAAACACGTTGAAGAATAAAATGCAATACAACCAAACGGGATGAGAGTGACAGCAGACGGGGGAACGAAGGTAACTTCAACAGCTATAAGACCATACGCTCTCACATCGACACTTTTTTATTTCGATAAAAAAATTCAAACAAAATTGGTTAACGGATATCTTTAACCCTTTCTTTAAAGCCAACAATTTGTTTTCCAAATTTAACAAAAAAAATTTATATTTATTTTTTTAAAATGATGAAATTAAATTTTTTATAATTTATTGAAATTTTTTATCAAATCGAATACTTTTATTTTTATTTTAAATTATTAAATTTTAAAAATATTTAATTAAAAATAAATATATTATATTAATAAAAATATAATAAAAAATTAATTTTGTATTTATTCAAATAAATTATTTTTTATTTTTTATTTTTTTTATTTTTCAACTGATCCAAAGCATAAAATATGTAATTTACGAAACATAAAAAAAAGAAAAAATATAATAAATTAGATTGAGGAAGAGGACTTCGATTGATACTACCGGTGATATAACTCATAATGTATCCCTATTGTACTAGAACTTAAGTATACCCTTATGTTTATAGTTTTATGATTCTCCAGTAGTTTGCACTATGCTATTTATATTGGAATTTTCTTGATTTTTCTCACATGCATTTGATTTCTTTTCATGAAATATTATTCCATTTCGATTTGCCTACAATAAGGGAGAAAGATGGTTTGGTGAACTCTCTTAACATCATGTGCTAATATTATTAAAAAAAACAAAATTATCAAATGTTATGTGAAGATTATATGTCCAATTTTTATTATCTCTTTTAATAATATTTTTTGTTAAAAATACTCGGTGTAACAAGTTTTAAATAATTAAGAGGAATAATATAGGTGTAAAAAGATATGAATAACGTATATAATTTCATTAAAATATAGATTTATGGATATATAATAAAATATAAAATATAATATTTATATTAAAAATTATAATATTTAATATTATTAATATATTAAATCATATTTTTAAAGTAAATTAAAAGAGCTCTTATACCATCAAAGTAAATTAAAATTGTAAATGGGGTAAAAAATGTTATATTCTCAATCAAAAAATAAATAAATTAGGATGACTATTAAATAGCCATACATACTGCATACAAGATATAAGAGAGTTCTATAACTAATTAGGAAAAAAAGTGGTTAATTATTCGAACTAATCTGAACCGTGCTTTTCCAATTTTGCTAATACGTTGTTAGAAAAAAAGAAATATACATTTTAACATTATTTATATTTTAATATTTTTTTATCATATATTATATTATAATTTTTTCTATCTCTTTATCTTTTTTTATCATCCAATACACGTGAGGTGTATGAATATCATGCTTCATGTTGAAAAGGTCAATACTCTGCTTAGTTGGCTTTATCGGGTGCGGAGGAAACAATTGTTTGTCTTGTCTTTTTCTCGAAGTATTTTTAAGAATTTTAATTATTATATATTTTAACGGTAATTTTATCTTAATAAATTTATTTTTAAATTTTTTTTATCATATCATATTTTATATTATTTTTATGTATAAAAATAATTTTTTTGGAAATCGTTTCATTAAGATGGTGTTTGATATTAAAAAATATTTTCTATTTTAATTTTATTTTCAAAATTTTGTATTAAAAAATAAAAATAGAAAATAACTATTTTTTATTTTTCCTATTTTCTATACAAAATATTAAAAATAAAAATAGAAACAAAAAACGTGTTCAAACCTAAGACCACCTAATTTTTTTCATCTACTCGATTTGCCAATTGTAGCGAAAATATTAATGACGACAATACTGAAGATGACATTGGAGATCCTAGTACTTTGGGAGTATCCAGTTGAGATATACCTCTAGATACATCAAACCTTGCCCTCAGGTTTCAACAAAATCACCCAACTGTATTAATGAAGATTGGAACATCTATGATTTCAAGAAAATCTCAGCCGTCAATCAAGAGTGAGCACACCAAAAATTAAGAGATAGCGTAAGGTGTTTGTTAAAAGTTGTTGGCTTCAGTTAAAATGTTGCATTAAATTTTTTATATAAGATTTGTGAGTTCGTATCAAATAGACAAGCAGCAGAAGATAATATGTGGTTGAAAGTTGCATGATTTAATGAGTTGCCGTTGTGAGATATTAAATCAATCTAGCTGATGAAATTTATTGCACCATACATTAGAAAAAAAGATGAATTTTTTTAAGCTTAGTTTTTCAAATTAATCAATTATTAAAATCAATATTTTTTATTAAGAATGTAAATATTTATTATACTAAAAATATAAAAGTATAATAAATAATTTTTTAATAAAAATTTTATTACTTTTAAATGTTGAAAATCAACCTTAAAGCTGAAATTAACAATATAAAATAAATAGTGAGGCATCAGTTGTTTAGCCACTTACACTGGGGCTAAACAACCTTTTTTTTCTAAGAGAGATAAAGATATAAAATTTAAAATAATAAAAAATTTAATACACTCATCTTTCTTATTTTTCCTATTTGTAAATGTTAAAAAGTATCCCAATTTTATACTGTACCTTATTTATAGTTAATGATTAGGCTTTTTATTTTTGCTGATTTATATCGCTAAATTCAGCCTCCACGGAGGCAACGGTTGTACATGTTATTTGAATCAATCAGAATTAAAATATTGAGTGAAATTTCTTCGTATTTGTCTCTTGCTGCATACAATGCATATAATGTCTGTGTTAGTGTTTTAAATTTATCATGTTGTAGTGCTATCTACTACGCTATATTATATTTTTTCAACATTTAAAAAAATTTATAAAAATATAAAAAATATTATCTATTAATTTTAATAATATTTTAAAAAATATTACATCTTATTTATATTATAAAATATTATTAATAACATTTAAAAAATGTTATAAAAAAATTATCTATTAATTTTATAATATTTTTATAAAATATTGGATTTGATATATATCGAAAAAAATATAATATACATAAATGATCATCAGATTTGGTTTGCTTTGCCAAAACTTTTGGATCCGTACGCAAGTCTATCACGTGCCATTTTTGTTAATATTTGCATAGAAAAACCATCAAACAGTTATTATATTGTAATTGGACAAATCTCATAACGTAATAGGTGACAAAATACATCTAATAATACAATTGAGTTTGAACTGCTAAAAAACGGAGAAACATTGAAGTTAATATTATATATATAGATAAAAAGCTGTGAACCCTGTCCAAATTCTACACTGCCTTTACCAAATAATCGAACCCAAATAGTTTTCGGCCATCCTTATTTTGTTCATAAACACCCCATAGGATTGATATAATTTTGGAAAGAAAAATATACTTACTGTAGATTGAAAAATCGGTCCAATCAAAACTTTATTTATTAATTCGGTTAATTTTTCGTTATTTTATACTTTCCAATCATGTATAATGATAAAAATATTTATTAAATTTATCAGTATATTTATGCTCAAAAAAGAACATCTTTGGTTTGTCTTCCTCCACTTTGCTGGTTCGGCCAAGCTATATGTATATTCTTTTATTGGAGAAGCTGATGCTTAGTATGAGTTACAATTATGGATATAAAAGGGCATCTACCCTTAATTAGCTTTGTGACATTTTTTACATATCTTATTCATGTCGCGTGCAAGGTAGTTTTACTTTTCATTGAACAATGACAACCTGCAAGACAAAAAGATGACAGATAGCAAACATAAGAATATTAGATGCCTTTTCACAACACTGACATTTTCTTCTTCGTTTTAACGATATAATACAGTGTAATACTAAATCTCAAGGTATACGTATAAAAATTTATTGACATCATTTGTCAAAACACATTTTCAAGGAAAGTTTTTCGAACAGATTGAAGGCCTAATCTTCATAAATTTATGTTCATTGTGGCACCTGTAAATTTGCTCCATATATCTTTTTTAGAATTATTATTTATATGGTAAGATTACCAACAGTTTCAAGTCCTTTAGATTGTGTTTAAGGACCCTATGATTTGTAGAGTTAAATAGATTCTTGCACTTGCATGCTTAGATGAAACCTCATGAATCATGACTGTAATAAAGAAAAAACTAACCCCAAGCGGAGAGAAGCGTCATCATTATCAGAATCTTTAGCACGATTTGATGGGTTGCTAACCATAATTGCCTTGGATGATTGCCGTTGATCATTTGCAAGACTTTGTATCTAGAACACATATATATATATAATGATCTGATACAAAAATTAAAATAAAAAATAATGAGTAATGCAAATTTCTAAACCAGTTACCTGTTTCAGTCGTTGGTTGTCTTGCGCAAGATCAACACCCTGCTTGAAGAATAATTTTGGACATAGTAAGAGTGCTGAGGTAGAGAATGAGAAAATGAGAGTGATTGATATAAATGAATCAACATGCTTTCTCTTGCGAAGCGGTTGAATTATTATGACAGAAGATGAAATATGAATATTTCTTCTTTTGCAGGTAAACAAGGACCTTTTAATTTGACGGCCTTACCTTCTTTTTGAGCGCTGTGATATCTTTTACAATTATTTCATCCTGAAACACACATATATACCATCTATTAAGAGCATTCGCAGTAATTTCTGCAAAGTGAGAAGACGAACCCAATAAACAATGATAAGGGAGATCTCCTTCGATGAACTGAGAGTAAAGCACACAAGCATGCATTTAACCCAAAACCTTAAGACATTAGGTGTAAGACGAAACTTAGGTATAATACTTTATATGGAAAAACTTAATTAGGGATAATACTTAAGTTTTGATTGAAAAACAATACCTAAAGTACCTATGATATACTGCATCTAAGTTTTGATTTCAAAAATCATGAATAGAGAGATCTTCATCAATGGGCTAAAGAGTTAAGTATGAAAGCAGACCAAATATCACACCCTACCCTAAACCTTAAAATAACAGGTGTAGAATGAATATAGGTGCAGTATCTTAAGTTTAAAAACTTCGATATTTTTAGTGCTAGAATTTCACCTCCATAACCTATGCCGACTTTTAGTGAGCTTTTGAGATAAAATTTCAATTTTTGATTGAATAACAGTATTTAAAATACTTAAAGTATTACACCTAAGTTTTGTTGTTGAGGATATGGCTCCTTATCATTAATATATTGCTCAATGTGTCCATTCTCATCTAATGTGGAACTTCAACACTTGACACTCTCAACCCTATTAAATTTGCTAATGCATAATGAAAGCATAGAAGGGTATTAAACAAACCTTCGCTTTTGAAACACGGGTCAAACTTTTCCTTAGTAGTTTCTCTAGTTTTTGTAATTCCCGAATTTTTAATCCTTGCAGCTCTTCCCCTTTCAACTTCCTGGCAAGGTAAATCATGTTTCAATAATAAACAATATGGTAGGTTGATGCATCATATAGGGAGACAAAGTAAAAGCAGTGCAATACGCAGTGTATATGTACCTCAGCTCATGCGTCTTATCTGCCACTTCATTGTGCATCACAAAGTAGTTGCAGGTGTCACTGTCAGGCTATAAACAAATTTCCATTCACGGTTTTTGAATTTATTGGTTAGGCTGGTCAAAGATAATTCTCTTTATGTAATTAACATATTTTTCATTTATTATATTGGTACTTGAAGCCGATTTTGATTTTCTTCTGGATCTCTGGATGCTGACAGTTGAATACTATGCAACATGTATTTTTCTTCAGTAATTTGCTAATGAAATGTAATCGGCATCATATTATTGATCAGTTCATAATATAATGCAATCCTACATTTTTACAAATTACATCCCAAAATGTTTCTCATTGGCTGATTCCTCTATGAAGAAGGGTCCATCTATATGTTAATAATTCTTTATTTGAGAAACTTGGAAAGAGGATCTCACCTGCAGATCTACAGATGGATGTTGAAATCTGTCAACCTTTGTATGGAGATTGTACCTTTCGACTACCTGCTGAACACTAAAAGCAACCAAAAACAAAAAACAGACTCATTCTTTTTTCTTACACCCAATCTATTTAACTTTAATCTCATGCAAAGTGATCATATAAGAAGGTTTAGAATACAATTAATACTTATATATCTACAATAGAATGGCAACGGGTACAGATTCTCATCTTTTATGTTGGAATAGCAATTAGATATTTTTACATTTTTGAAATTTGAAGCTTTTAGTCTTCCAAGAAGGATATATTTAAATATTTATATAAATCACTAATAAATACTTAAAAAAAAAGTTAGATTATCATTAAAATAACTATTAAATAGAGTTAATTTTCGATCCATAAAAACCGTTACAATGATGTATTGTATTTGTAAATATGTATTTCAATCAAAATACATATGAATTGTATATAAAGTGTACCCACTTATTATGAATATGTATATCAATAAGAATATATGTGAATTGTTTTTTTTTTCTCTTTTAAATATTTTTTTTATGATTTTTATTTTTTTACTTTAATAGTATCATAGATTTATTGGAGCTCTACTATGCAAAACCAAAATACACCAAGGAATGTGATTTGTTCAACAATAATTCAATACACTCCTTATTCAAATGATCCAACATAGAACTCATTTAGTTCATTGTTCATTTATGCTAGTGAAAATCTCTCAGCCTCCATGACTAATCCTTTATTCATAGGTAACAATTCCCATGCATGGTGTAGATCTATGAAAAGATCGATGATATCTAAAAATAAATTCAAATTTCTAAACGATTTTCTACCTCTACCTGATAAATTTGATCTGATGTTTGAGCCTTGGGAGAGATGAAACAATCTTATTGTTTCTTAGATATTGAATTCAGTTACATAGTAGATTGCACAGAGTATCACATATATGGAATCCGCAATAGAAATTTGGAAAGATTGAAGGAAAGATTCTCTCAAGGAGATCTTATTAGAGTTTCAGAACTATAACAAGAAATGCACACATTCAAGCAAGGTTTATTATCTACCATTGCTTATTTCATAGAATTGAAGGTGTTATAGGAAAAATTAGACAATTACAGATCGATTATGGAGTGTGTTTGCTCAATGAAATGTCAATGTGAAGTTGGAAAGAATCTCAAGAAGTACAGAGAACAAAATTATGTGATTAGGTTCCTTATAAGTCTCAATAAACATTTTGCAATGGTAAAATTGCAGATTCTGTTACTTGATTCTTTGCCAGCCTTGAACAAGGTGTGCTACAACATGAGACCAAATGGACTTACACCTTTAAAAGAGACACCGGTAATGGTGAATGTTGTAGATAGAAAACCTTATGGTCGAGGTAGAGGAAATTACAACTCAGGAGGCAAAGGAACAAAAGTCTTTACTCATTGTGGAAAAATGGGACACATTATTGAGGTATGTTACAAGAAGCATGGATACCCACTAGGGCATAATGGAAAATTTGCTAATTAAACTATGATAGAGGATTGAGAAAAGGAACCATAACCATAAGCTAGTAATGCCTATGTTAATCCAACAATCACTCAAGCTGAGTACAAGATCCTAATGGATCTGTTAAAGAACCCATCTATTCATCACACTCAAAATACACATATGACTTATCAAGTTAGCACTCAACGAGAGGAAGAAAATCAAGGTAATTTTATAATCTATTATGTTGTATCCTAGTTTAATGCATGGATCTTGGATTTGGGGGCTATGAATCATATTTGCATGACCCTTGACCTTTTCAAATCACGCACATAATTGCACAAACCATTGGTAGTGAAACTTTTAAATGAAAATTCAGTTACAACTGATATAGTTTTAGAGGTTCAATTAAATACTACATTGATTTTAGACAGCGTGTTATTCTTGCCACAATTCCAATTGAATTTAGTTTCAACTCAAGACTTGTAAGCCATTGTGGATATCAAATCATTTTCTCTAAATCTAGATGTATGATTCAAGATTAGAAAAACCAAATGATTGGTTTGGGTGAGCTTTGAAATGGGTTATACTACATGAAAACTAGCAATAACGATACTTGTATGGCAGCTATAGTTGACACCAACACTTCAAACTCATCTTTGTTATGGCATTTACGATTTGGCCACATTTCATCCACTAGATTAGTCATTTTAAAGGAATTATTTCTCGATGTTGCTTTTAGTAAAAATGTGAGTTGTGATTTTTGTCAGTTGGCAAAACAGAAGAAACTTCCCTTCTTTTTAAGTGTAAATAAAGCTTTGGCTCCTTTTGAATTGATACACATGGATATTTTGGGATCCCTTTCCTACTACATCCATGAATGGACATCGTCATTTTCTTACAATACTTGATGATTTTAGCACATATACTTGAATAGTTTTGATGAAAGTAAAATCTAAAACATTGTATCATGCACAGGGGTTTGTCACAATGATAGAAAATCATTTTCAAGTTGCATAAAATTTATTAGATTTGATAATGCGGCTGAATTCTCTCTACACAATTTCTATGGATCCCAAGGTATTATACATCAAACTAGTTGTCTTGGGAGCTCACAACCAAGGTAGTTAAAATCGCACGATTTTATGATCCCACACCTAGTTAATGATTTGGATCGCAGCTAAAATCACAATTTTCTGGAATTGCATAGAATCGCACAGCTGGCCCGTAAAATCGGTGGGATCGTGTGATCCTGCGATTTTATGGGGTTGCCAAGAATCCCTGAGCCAACACATGACCCGACCTGACCCGACCCATGACCCAGTTTCTAAAAAAACCCTAAATATCTAAAAGATGCACAACATCTTATTTCTCTCAGCATCTCTCCTCCGCGCTCTGTTTTGTGTTTACTTCTAAAATTTTCTACTACTGCCACCCATTGTCGCTGCTTTTATCGCTTGTTGCTGCTATCGCTGCACCTGCACCTGCCATTTTTCTCTTTCTTCCTTTGTTTTTTGCGACCCTTATTCTATATTTGCTTCTGAAAAATGGCTTCTAGTTCTAGGCATGCAAGTATTACTGCTACTGGAAGTGCTATTGGTGATGGTGATGAAAGTACAAGTGGGTCCATTGTGCCTGTTCGTAGTAATGCTGCAGGAAGCAAAACTGATGTGGCTTGGAAGCATGAGGTTGCTGTAGGTGTGGGTTCAAAACGAATTAAATGTAAATACTGCCCCCAAATTACTACAAGAGGTGCTTACAGGTTCAAGCATCATTTGGCTTGGACAGGACAAAATGTTTAAAGTTGCATAGGTGTAAGTGATGAAGTGAGGGAGAAAATGAAGCAGATATTGATTGAATTGGAAGAACATAAAAGAAAAATGGCTGAAAAAAGAAAAGGCAGTGAGATACTAGTTGGAAATACTGAAAATATTTTCAAGAGAAAACCAAAGAACACTCAACAAGGTACCATCAATTCCATATTCAAGAAATTTGTTAGAGAGGATGTATGTTAAGCAATTGCATGATTTTTTTACAACAATGTCATAGCTTTCAATGTGGCAAGGAGTGATGAGTTCAAGGAAATGTGTGATGCAATTGCACAACATGGGCTAGGATTTCAACCACCTTCCTACCATGAAATTAGAGTAAAGTATTTAAAGGAAGAAGTTAAGATGACAAAAGAGGCTTTAGAAGAACATAGAGAGGAATAGAAGCAACCAGGGTGCACCATAATGATTGATGGATAGACTGACAAAAAGAGGAGGACAATACTAAACTTCTTGGTGAATAGTCCAAAGGGAACCATTTTTTTGAAGTCAATTGATGCATCTCACATATGTAAAACTGCTAACAAGATCTTTGAGATGATAGATGATGTAGTTGAAGAGGTAGGAGAAGAAAATGTTGTCCAAGTTGTGACGGACAATGTAGCAAATTACAAACTGCTGGTCAGATGTTGATGAACAAGAGAAAAATGTTGTATTGGACACCTTGTGCAGCACACTGCATTGACTTAATGTTGGAAGACTTTGAGAAAAAAATAGTTGTACACCATGAGACTATTCTAAAAGGTAAAAAAATTACATCATTTATCTATTTAAGAACTTCTCTAATTTCTCTATTGCAAAAGGAGACAAAAGGAAAACAGTTGGTGAGATCAGACATTACTCAATTTGCCACATCTTACTTAACTTTAGGGTGCTTGATGATAATAAAGGAGCTTTAATAAAAATGTTCATAAGTGAAGAATGAAAGTCCAATCGTTTTGCCAAGACAACAAATGGAAAATATGTTGAGGATGTGGTCTTGGATAAAGAGCTTTGGAAGAATGTCATAATTTGTTTGAAGGGTGCAATTCCTTTAATCAAAATGCTTTATATAGTTGATTTAGATACCCCACCAGCCATGAGGTTTATTTATGAGGAGATAGATCACGCTAAAAATAATATACAAAAGGCTTTCAAAGGAGTCAAGAAAAGGTAACTATCATTCACTTCACCTTATTATTTATTTTACTTTTTAGTTATGTATCTTTATGGAAGATCTTTGATGAAAGATGGGATAGACAATTTCATAGGCCTTTGCATACTGTAGGTTATTTTCTTAATCATCGACTACATTATAGTCCTAAATTCAAATGTGACTATGAAGTTAAAGATGGATTGTTTCTTTGTCTACAAAGAATGGTACCCACTGAGGAAAAACAAGCTAAGATTGATGTTCAAATGGATTATTTCAAGAGACATATGGGACATTTTGGCTCCAAAGGGGGCCATAATGACACTAAATATAAGAGATCCACTTAATGGTGGGATCAATTTGGAGATGGACATCCAGAGCTTAAAAAGTTTGCCATGCGTATATTAAGCTTGACATGTAGTTCCTCTGGATGTGAGTGTAACTGGAGTATATTTGAGATGGTAAGATATTAAGATTTGAAACCCATTTCATGCTACATCAATTTCAACTTCCGAGTCTAACAATTGCCTAATACTATTACTCTATTTCTATTCTATTAGGTTTATACAAAGAGAAGAAATTGCTTGAAGCAAGCAAGAACGAATGAACTCGTTTTTGTCATTGCTAATTCAAAATTGGCTAAACCAAAAGCAGTTAGAAAATCATCAGTGGAGATAAATCTTGATGATATTTCTTTTGATGATGAGTGAATTATGGATAATGATAATGAAATTGAGAAAATTGAAGATGATGATGACTTGGTGGATTTGGATCAACACCAAGTTGGAGAGGATGTTGTTAGTGGTTGTGGTTCCTCTCAAGATGTGGTGGAGATGACTAACTTAGGTGAAGATGATGAAGATGGTGACAATGAACTTGATGAAGATGGTGATAATGAATTTGATGAAAATAAAGATCTAATGGACTAAGAGGATGATTTATTTAACTATCATGATATTCTAGGAAATTAGGAATCTATATTATTTTGTATTTAAGTTGTTATTTGAGTTAAATGGTGGCTTTAAGGATATTATCTCTATGACTGTATGTTTAATTAAGTGTTTATATGATTTAAATATTTATATATATTATTTTACATGCACTTATATAAATTTTATATGCATATATAAAAAATTATTTTTTAGGTAGGATCTTACGATCCTAGATTTTACGATCTTACATCTCCTTTCCGATCTTAGGTAAAATATCGATTTTGACTACCTTGCTCATAACAAAATGGTCATGTGGAGAGAAAACACTAAGAAATTCTTAACATAGCTCGAGCCTTACTTTTCTAGTCCAAGCTTCCAAAAAATTTTTGGACATATGTTGTCCTACATGTAGTTTTTTGATTAATCGTGTCATCACGTGTCTTATAGTAGAAATCTTCATTTGAACTATTGCATAAGGAAAAACCATCATTTGATGATCTTAGAGTATTTGGTTCGTTAAGTTATGCTTCCACCATCGCTGCACATTGCTCTAAATTTGATCCAAGAGCCCGTAAATGCATTTTTCTCGGCCACAAATCAGGTACCAAAGGCTTCACTCTATACGATTTACACAAACAAGATATCTTCACCATCCAGACATGTTATCTTTCACGAAATTGTATTTCCTTATTCCTCTCATACTCAAGCTACCTAGACCTACATTGATGACACAATCCAATACAATGCAACACACTTTGGTGATATACCCTTTGCCATTGACTTTGATGCGGCTCATAATAATCATAAGCAATGTTCTTAGGAACAACATAATACATAACCCATTCGTCATAAGAAAGCTCTAATACATTTGTCAAACTACTATTGCTACCATAATTCCTTTTCATCCAGCAAATACCTCATATCATCATATCTTTCTTATGATAAGCTTTCTTTATCTCATCAAAAATTTGTAGCCAGCATATCCAAAAAATAAGGAGCCTACCTCTTATATTGAAGCCTGCAAACATCAATGTTGGCAAGATGCCATAGTAGCTGAACTCAAAGCTTTGGAACTCAATAACACATGGACTATAGTTGACATTCCTGATGGCGTTGTCCCAATTGGTAATAAATGGGTATATAAAATTAAACGTTTGTCAAATGATAGCATTGAGCGCTATAAGGCCCGCTTGGTAGCAAAGGGATACAATCAAACATAAGGTATTGATTATTTTGACACTTTTTATCTAGTAGCCAAGTTTACCACAATCCATTAAGTTTTAACTTTAGTTGTTGTGAACCCTTGGCATGTATATCAACTTGATGTTAGTAATGCATTTCTCAATGGGGACTTACATGAAGAAGTTTACATGACAATTCCCTAAGCTTTTCATCTTATTTGGTAACAAAGTTTGTAAATTGAACAAGTCTTTATATGGACTTAAGCAGACCAGTCAGAAGTGGTATGAGATATTATCCTCTTTCTTGATGGCTTTTGATTTCATTCAAGTTTCCTCTGTTCATTTCCTTTTTATCAAAAGACATCTCATTCTACTACAATTCTCCTTGTATATGTTGATGACATAGTCCTCATTGAAACCTTTATGCAAGAAATAAACATTATTCGACATAGCCTTGGCAGCACATTTGGCACTAAGGACTTGGGCATCTTAAAATACTTCTTAGGTCTTGAGAGAGTTCATTCCAACAAGGAAATCATGATTAACCAACACCAATATTGTTTGGATCTCCTCATCAACACAAGTGTGCTTGGGTGTAAGCCTATTTCTACACCTCTTGTGGCCAACTCCCACGTGTCCCAAGATAATGCCCAACTCCTTGATGATATCCCTCGTTATCATCGTTTGGTAGGACACCTTTTCTACCTTACAACTACGTGACATGACATTACTCATGTTGTTAAACAGTAGAGTCAATATATGAGATGCCCAGCCATTACACACCACCAAGCTGCCATGCATATTCTTCAATATCTTAAAGGATGCCTAGGCCAAGGTTTATTCTTCTCACGATCTTCAGACATTCAACTCATGGGGTTCAGCGACATAGATTGGGGGGGGGGGTATCCAAATTCTTGACACTCCATTGGTGGATTTTGTTTTATTTTTGGAAAAGTCTTTCACTAGTTAGCAATCCAAGAAATAAGTCATTATGGCCAAATCATCCTGTGAAGCTAAATATCGCGCTCTTGGTTCAGCTACTTGCGATCTTCAATGGCTAACCTATCTCCTTCGAGACTCACATGTTCCTTGCACTCGACAACCTATCTTATATTGTGACAATCAAAGTGCCTTTCACACAACTACAAATCCGGTTTTTCATGAACGTACTAAGCATTTAGAAATTGATTGTCACACCCTACATGCATGTTGCCAAGATGGATCCATGCGCTTACTCCCCATCTCAACTCATAACCAAATAGTAGACATCTTCACCAAAACCTTACTTCTTGCCTTGTTCCATTCGTTTGTTGCCAAGATGGGAATGATTAACATCTATCATTCTCCATCTTGCAAGGGGATATCAATAATAACTACTAGATAGAGTTAGTTTTTCATCAAAAAAAACTGTTGCAATGACGTATTGTATATAAAGCATACCCACTCATTGTAAATATGTACTTCAATTAGAGTAACAGAATACACGTGAATTGCTTTCCTCTCCCTCTTGAATATTTTCCCTAATGACTTTTGTTTTCTTACTTTGATAGACTTTTCTAAATATAATCATAACATGGTTTTACAATATATACAAGGCTGCATAATTGTTTTCTTAAAATATGCCTAATATTGTAAATCTATCCAAGTTTCAATAACGGCAAGATTACACCACATATAACGTGGGACTATTACAACATTTCCTAGGATACTTATTCTTATTTTTTCAATTAGATCATGAAATCTATCCTACGCAATCCTTTTTGTCAACATATGTGTAAGTTGAGGGATAAACTATCATTCTTTTAATTATGATTATTATGTGACCAATGACTATTTGGATGTAATTTTATATAATTTTTCTTATTTTTTAGGAATGATCACACTATAAGAGAATAAGTAACTAGACGGATTTTGAACTAAAAGGAAGGGAAAAAAGCTAGAGCTTCAAACAAACAAAAAATGCTTTATAGAAAGTCAACACGACTATGTTGGTTGAGGTATGCCCTCACAACAAACCAAACTTTTCAACATGGTTGTGTAGATAATAAGCATGATCATGCAACCTAAGCACGACCGTGTAACCTGAGCATGACCGTGCAACCTAGGCACAACCGTGCCAACCCTAAGAGATGATACAAATGATCTAAGTTAATCCTAATAATATAAAAAGATCCCAATCAGCTCTGACGATATAATGGGTGAGTTAGGTCAATCTGCTTCGTTGTAGTGGGTGAGTTGGACAAATATTCTTTTGCATTATCACTTTTTAAGATATGAATAAGAACCCCAAAGTTTTTATTTCATTAGAAAATAACTGAAAGATAGAAAATAATTCAAAACATTCTTTCATGAAACAAATCCAAGTATAACAAGAAAAATTATTAATAAAAATGATAAAGCATTTAGATCTAGAGTGGAAAGAACATGACTAGGACCTAAACATCTGAATGAACTAAATTAAAAGGGGATGAAGTCCGACTAATAACATGATTATGATAGGAACTATGAACATGTTTACCTAATGACACGATTCACAAGCTAAAAGAAGATTGCGTGAGAGACCCGACACTTGTTGATTCGGCTAGCAAGACTAAGGTGGCCCAGCTGAGCATGAATCACATACAAAGAATCCACTATGGAGTCAATGTGAGAGGAAGTTTGGAAGTGGTAAAGACCTTGAGGCTCACATCCGAAGCCAATCATCCTCCCTAATCTCCAATCCTATACTATGAACGAATCTTTAACAAATGAAATAATGTAATCTAGAATGTGAGTGAGATGACTAATAGACAATAAATTTAAAGGAGAAAAAAGGGACATACAAGACATTATTAATGGATATAGAGGAAGGAGAACAATTCCAATACTTTGAGGTTATGTTTGGGAACCCTTAGCCAGAGTGATAGGATGTATAGAATAAAAAAAAGAAATAATAGAGAAAAAGAATTGATTACCATTGATATGATCAATGATGCCAATATCAGGAATCCAAGGGCTTGGAGAGGAAGAATGAAAGAAACCAACAAAGGAATTAAGTGGAATTGGAGACTTTACATGTTTCATGCCACTTCAAAAAGTCATCATAGAAATAGATGATGGTTCAACAACATAATTCTTACCATCCAATTGTTAGGTAGAAAAAAGAGTCCTTAACCTTAGGAGGATCAAAGACAACCATGATAAGCAAGGAAGAAGGAGGACGAAAACTAAAGAGAAACGTGGTTGCCAAATTTTTTTTTATCAAT
Organism: Canavalia gladiata; assembly: GCA_037954105.1. NCBI lineage: Eukaryota > Viridiplantae > Streptophyta > Magnoliopsida > Fabales > Fabaceae > Canavalia > Canavalia gladiata. Next base: position 5,494,415 of record CM075662.1, read on the forward strand.
GGATAGTGGATCCACTAAGTATGTCACAGATTAGAGTTGTTTATCATTAAGTTTTGATACCATGTTAAAAGTTAGACTTGTACCTAACTCAATCTCAAAATCTAGCTTATAAGGTGAGAGTTACTCTTGGTATGTAAACTTTCCTTTACATAATGTGAAACTTGCAATACACTCCTTCACGTCTAAGATTGGACATTTGTGGATGGCTTGTTAACAAACCAAGGTATACTCTAATACCATGTGTAGAAAAAGAAGTGAGAAGATAAATTAAAAGGGATCAAATAAATTTTTCTTCAAAATTGTTTTAAAATTCTCACATTTAACCTTGGAAACCATTCTTTGGAACATACAAATAGGATGCATCACACCTTCTCTATTCGTAACTGACTCCCAAACCTAGAGTTCATTAGTTTCTTTCCAAATTTTACCTTTAAAAATAAAATTTGGTGACGGCTCTACATTTTTATCAATTTAAAGGAATTAATTTTTAAGGATTTGTCATCCCGTCATAATTTAGGTTGTGACAACATAAAGTCAATCCGTGTTATATAGTTTTTATGAGTTGGTAAAACTTGGCATATAACTTTTATACACATATTTTGTACATATCATTAAGCTCCTAAAGCAATGTGTTATAGAAATCAAACATTTATCTAGCTTTTCCATAATAAAGTGAAAATCTATCTTAGTAAATGGTTATATGAAGTTGAATTAGGTTGTAATACTACTAATGACTTCTTTTTTGCCTCAAAATAACTTCAAGGAAGCTTCACATTTGATCTTTAAGTCATCAAGAATAATTTTCATCTATAATAATTCATAATTTTTTTACCATAACTCTAAGCTTAACCTTTTCACTTGATTAAGCTAATATATTTTGTTTTTTATTTTTTAATTTAACTAGATTTTCACCTTAAAAACATGTAGTAGCTAAATGATGACCTTTAATTAATTACTAATCCTACAATATCAACATTTATGTACATTTCCACAATTAGAAATCTGCCCCTTCTAAATAATAATCATTTATTAGTGTAGATTTAAAATACTAAAGGATCTTGTTCATAACTTATAGGTGTCTCACTTTCAAATTATGCATAAATTGGCTTACAACATTTACAACATATGCCAAGTTTAGTTCAATGTGAATCAGACATACCAATTTATCAACCCACCTCAGTTATCAAGCTTTATCAACCTTAGACTTTTCCTCAAGAATAATGGACATATTTTCTTTGGAAAATGAAATACCTTCTTTAAACAAAAACATAACTTGAATCTCCAAAAAGTATTTCAATCTCCAAAAAGATTAGTTACAAATAAGAATTATCAGATTGGAGAAGGCATTGTGTGAATTTAATAGTTTGTGTAACAGAAAGGAGAAATATTTTGTGAAGGGAAAACTCTTATGGAGAATATTATTCTCCATTTTCTATCTTGTTCTTTAATAAAGTTCCAATTTTATTTTATTTTTCTCTCTAGGTTGAAGCAAGTATAACACCAAAAAAGAGAAAGAAGGAAGGTGTATAACCCCATCATTTATCCTGAATTTCCTCTACTAATCTAGACTTCTAGATGATCTTGCCTTAATATCTTTGATCCTAATTTTTATCATGATGTTATCTTTCCATCAATGATCATTCTAGTAACTTCTTTTCATCAATGAGTCATATAATGGTGGACTAGTTAAGCTTCACGCTAGCATTTCATTGTGAATCATACCAATAATGATTGCATTCTAACATAAGTTTCAATTTCAATTTTTTAGGTATCTCAAGTTATGCAGTTAAAATTTCCAAATATTGTTGATGATAAATTTGAAAATTTGTAGTTCTTAATACGTATAATTTGTTTGTCAACAAAATTTTCACTAATGATTATTCCAATAAATCTTTCTTTCCTAGGTCATGCAACATTCTAACCAATTCTTCAAGATAATGATCCTTACAATTATTTTGCTAAATTGTCTTGGCAACAATGTTCATCTCTCAGTCTCAAGTATTCCCTAGGTGGCTGTCCTAGCTAGTATCTATGTTAATATGGTGGAATTAATACTATATTTTTTCTTTTATAAGGGGTTTAATTTACAATAAATTATGGCCTAATAAACTTTAACTTAAAGAAAAATATTAGAATGTGTGAAGAATATCTATATTGTATATATCTAAGAATAATTTAGAATATATTAGATTTTATCTTAGTATTAATTTTTAATATTTATTAATATTTTTATGATTTGTTTTCTTATTTAGTTAGGATTTACTTTTAATAGTTAGATAATTATAGGAGAATAACACATGCTTTTTGATAGGGACTAGTATCAAAGAATGTTGAAAAAGATGATTCGATATTATTAAACCCCAAGATTTTGACTCTAATCCTAACGTGAAGTTAAAATAAAGATTAAGGAAGAATTTTATAAGTAATCCTCACAAGTTAAATTTTCAAGAGATCTTGTGCACTCTAATTATAGAATTATTTTTAAAATTATCCAAATTTTATTCTCTCCTATTACCTTCTGTTTATAGGCTTAGTTTTCCTTACTAATTAACTGTATGTTACAGCATTAACTGTCTATTACTAGTTCCTTTTTGTTATAACATTTATTTTTCCTAATGTATACTCATCTTATTGGGAGTCTATCAATAAACTTTCTATGAGTTGAACCTTATCATCAAAGTGAAAATAAGGGAAGATTTCTTGAATCTTTGTTGTAGATTCCTCGCTATTATAACATGTAGGTAGCTATCTCCAGATGAGGACTTCCAAGTCTCTTGATTTTGTTTCCCTTTTATTAACTACTTATTCTAGTTCCATTTGTAACTCTCAATCTTTTGTTAACATTTGGGGCAAGGGTTGCAAGGTCACTTGTTCTTTAATGACTTTCTTAAGCAATGAAAACATGAAAAATCGAGTGTATGCGAGTGTTCTGGCAACTTCTAAATAATAAGTTACTTGACCAATCTTTTCTAGCACTTTATAGGATCCATAGAAATATGGAATCAATTTATCTTTGGTACTTCTAACTAATGATTTGAGGTGTTAAGGATGTAATGTCAAGTACACCAAATCTCCTTACAATTCAATTTCTCTTCTAATGAACTAGTTCCTTTCTGTTACAATATTTATTTCTCCTATTGTATACTTATATTATTAGAGACCTATCAATAGACCTCGTATAAGTTGAACATTGTCCTCAAAGTGGAATTGAGGGAAGATTTCTTGAATCTTTGCTACAGATTCCTTGCCTATTGTGCATATTTTATAAGTTTGTCTATAATCACCAAAATTGAATCCACTCATTTAGCCTTTAGTAGACCATCAACGAAATTCATAATAATGTCTGACCACACTTGCTTAGGTGAAAGAAAAAGCTACAATAATCAACTTGGGGATAGGGCTTCATATTTGTTTTTCTAACAAACAATTCATTCGAAAATAAACTTTTGGATATCTTAGTTCATACCCCTAATAGAGTACCTTAGTTATCCTCTTATAAGTGCAAAAATAACCAAAATGTCCCTCATTGGAGAAGAATGAAATTTTGCTTGTAATGCAGGGATTTGAGGGGAAGTCTTGGGCAGAACCAACCTATTGTTGTAGTATAAACAATAACCTTATTTATTGTCCCTTGAGAATCATTTTAGGTTAAGTCATGTAAAATTTTCCTCAACTTGTCATCAATTTTATTTCCTCTACCCATTCTTCTATGTCTTCCACCTTTTATTATGGTCATCACATAAAACTACATCCTTCAAGATAAAAAGTTTGTCATTGGATTCTCCAATCTAGGTTTGTATTGTGTCTCAAAATTATTCCCACTTAGCTTCAAATTCCATTTAAATTACTCCCCATTTAATAATTTATGTTAAGTCAAAAATTCCAAACTTCTCTGATTAGTTACTATGATAAATCAAGTCCTCATTAAGTAGTGACGCCATTTATGCACTCCTAATACTTTTACTATCAATTATTGCTCATAGATTGACTACCTTTGAGCATGTTCTGAGAAAGCTTGCTTGAAAAATGTTACAAGACTACCCCATTGGAACAATATAACCCTTATACCCTTGCTTGAATCATCCATTTCAATTACAAAAGGCTCAATAAAATCAAGTATAACTAGTGTTAATAAAATAGATATAGTTGTTTGAAATATTCCAAAAGCCTATTGTGCCTCTTTACTCCAATTGAATTATCTTTCTTCAATATTTGAGTCAAAGGTTTGACTATTTTGGCATAATTTTTTACAAATCTACAATACTAGTTTGTAAGATCTAAGAACCCTCTCACGCCTTTTACATCTTACAAGCCAAGAATTCATCACCTCTCAAAATAACATGTCCCAAATACTCTAGTTCAGGTTATGCAAAGTAAAATTTCTTTTGTTTGACAAAAAGATGATGCTCTCTTAAAACATTCAAATTAGTAGCAAGGTTTTCAACATGTGATTAAATATTTGGATGGTAATCAAAATATCATTAAAGAACACTAGCACATATGTCTTAAAAAAATAGTCTTAAAACTTATTTCATAAGTGCTTGAAAAGTTGATGGTGCATCAGTGAGGCCAAACAAGCATCATCAAGAATTTTTAGTGGCCTTCATGTGTTCTAAATGCTATTTTCTTCACATTAGAAACTTTTATCCTAATATGATGATATCCAGAATTAAGATCTAGCTTAGAAAAAAAGTCTAACTCATTCAATTTCATTTAACAACTTGTCCATCACTGAAATGGAAAATTTGTCCCTTATGGTGATTTTGACTAAAGCCTTGTAATTAACATGAAACCTCCATCCCACATTCTTTTTCTTCACCAATATGATCGGACTAGCATAAGGGCTAATAATATGCCTTATAACTCTTGCTTCTAGCATTTCTTTCTCCAATTTATCTATATAGTTATTCTGGACATTAGAACACATGTATGGTTTCAAATTAGGAACATTATCTCCCTCCTTTAAGTAAATGGCATGATCTTGAACCTTTCCTAGAGGCAGCCCTTTTGGAGGCTCAAAATCTTTTGTATATTACTCCAAAATTCCCAAAATATCTTTTACAATCTCTTGACTAATAACTTTTTTTTTTCTTGACATTCAATTACATATCCTTCCCTCTTTTGTTTTATGGCTTTGACCATTGATTTTAAAGACACTTGTCCTTTACTAAGTGTTAGATCACCCTTGATAATTACAATGTCTTCTCCTTTTCCTATAATAAAGGTTAAGGCCTCAAAATTATTTTCTACATTTCCTAGACTTTCTAGCTATGCCAGCCCCAACTAACGTCTATGCCCTTCAAGTTAAATATGAAAAAATGTTATGACATCATTAGCCCTTGTAACTTTAATGGAATCTCCTTACATTTTTTCTAACTTTCTATCAATTGCCTATTTCCCACCTCTATAAGAGAAGGGGAAGTTGATGTCACCTTAAGCTTTATCTCTTCTACCAAGTTTCTAGAGAAATAATTATTCAAAGTTCCATAATCTTTGAGTACTATCACCCTTCTACTCCTAATTTTCTCCAATAATTTACAAGAATTCCTAGAGGTTAGCCTTATTATTGATCTTAAGAAGTTTCATAATAAAACTTCCTTAATTTTGTTGTCATCTAGAATAGTTCACTCTTCTTCATTTTCTTCTCTAGGATCATCATCCATTAACATAATTTGAAGTTATTTGAATTTACAAATATGTCTAGACCTACATTTTTCATCACATCTAAAATAAATCCCTTTCATCTTCTCCATCATCTTTTCATACATCAAATTCTTGAAGCCTTCATTTCAGTTCCCTTTAATTGCTCCTTACCTGTCCCCACAATTAGAGGATCCTGCAACACCTATCATTATTGACCCAAAAGAAATAGCTCACTTTGATCCTACATCAAAATCTACCATTCTTTGAAAAAAATTGGATTCTCGCACCTTCCAACAACTTTACACCCTTATGGCCTTTGTTCTTAAACAATGGTTGATTTCTCTCATCCAACATCTGCATTTTAAGCATCAATGTATTAAGAGATGTGAAAATTTTCATCTCTAATTTTATCCTTGATTCTTCGTTTAACTCATTAAGAAAAAATTTTAGGTGATTGACCTCATCCTTAGTAATTTGTTATTATGCATATAATGATGCGTAGACTTAGACCAAAAACCTTCATTTATGAAAAAATTTTCTTCACCTTTCTTTTCATCCTTCCACCTAGGCTCATTCCTTTCTGTAGGTTTTATATCTTCTTCACCAAAATCTCGAACTTATCAACCACATCTCTTTTAAAATCTTCTTGTCCTTATTGTAATTCATGACTCACGTCTTGATCGATCCTCCATTCTAACATCTTATGTTTTAAAGCATCCAATCTGATTCCATTTTTGTACATACCATGAAAAACTCTAAGGATTAGGAGCACCGATACTAGTTGATAAGGACTGGTATCCAAGAATGTTGAGAAAGAATGATTGTTTAATATTAAACACTAAAGTCCAATTCCAATTCCAATCCCAATATGAAATTGAAATGTAAAGTTGGAGAAGAATTCTTCCACCTCTTGAGTTTTCAAGAGATCTCATACGCTTTAATTACAATTTTTTTTTTCAAAATTATTCACACCTTAATCTTTTTTATTACTTCTATTTATAAGCTTAATTTTTTTTATTGATCAAATATTTATTCTTATAATATACACTTGTTTTGTTAAAATTTTAACTTTCTTCTTTTTAACTTTTTTAAACATTTTAATTTTCTTTATTTAGTTTTTTAAAAATATAAAAAATAGGAAAAAAAAGGGTTGCAAAATCAATCTTTAAACATTTATATCAAACTCAAATTTTAAATATTTAAGTCAATGACAATTAAGTCATAAACATATAAGAAGAAGCTTTAAACATCTATATTAAACTTAAATTTTAAAAATTTAAGCTGACAATTAAATCATAAACATAAGCAGATATTTTATTTTATTATATTTTATTTCTCTTAATAAAACAACATTTCATCTTGTAGAAAATTAAGGTAGGTGTGATAATAATTATACTTACTTTTGAATTTGTTGAAACCATTCATATTTACATTTTTAAGAAATTTAGACACATAATAGACCAACATAAATTTAATGACACAACTTCAATTTTATAGCTTTAGTTTTTTTTAAAAAAATCATATCTCATTTAATTATTAAAAATTTATAAAAACTATCACTTCTCATCTTATTCTTACTCTGTTTGGTATCTAACTAAATTTAAACCTTTCTTTTTATTTTTTTTCTTTTACAAATTATCCATGCTTCATAATGAGATAAAGTAAATACAAATCTACGAGTGATAGGATCTTAACATATATAATATAAGAGTCTTCTAAGACCATCGAAAAGATGTGTTAAAATATTTTATAATAATTTAAAATATTTAATGATATTTACACTATATTTTAGGATATTTTAGAGATTATTTCTTAGGACTAGTTTATCAATTATTTTAGCTTTCATATTTTTATATTTTATGATTTTTTTATTTAAAAGGTTTAAATATGTTATTAATTTAAGTAAGTATAGCAAATTTTGTTTAATTTTTGAAAAAAAAAATTCTTTCATTTCTATTTTTTTATTTTATTTTTATTATTATCATTAACTTGAGATTAAAATTATCATATATATCAATTAATCGTGTAGATTAAAAAATATATACAAATAGTTAATTTAGATAAAATATTGAAATAAAATTTTATACGATTCAAAAATGAAAATCATAACTTACGTTGTTTGTGTGAATTTTTTTTAATATATACAAGTTAGTATATAGAACAAAATTTTACTGAATATCTATCAAACAAGCAAATATTGAACAAGTGAACAGTAAAGACTAAAAATAAAAATTTTAAAAAGTCAATAATAAAAATAGAAAAAAAAATTGTAAAAAATAAAAATAAAACTTATTATATTTAGAAAAATTAAAAATATATTTTAATTAAAATTATTAATATAAACAACAATGAGTAGTTTTAAATTTTATTGTTAAATTTCATCAAATTTAACAAATTACATCTAATCAAATCAATATATCAATATTGTATTGAGCCGTTATTCTTTCTTCATGACTTATTTTATTACTATCTGGCTATTAAGTTCCCGAATAATGTAGAGCTCCTTTTGGTTCAGAAGTTGACACCTTTGTCTATTTTCCAAGTTGCCGCTATTTTTGACTCTTCCATCTAGAACCTCTCTCATTTGCCATTATCCTCAACGTTGGGAACCACCAGCCACTGCACACCACCAGCTGGCACCGGTTTTCGAATTGGCACCCCACCATTGAAAGCACTCTTATCAAATTGATAAAACATGGAATCCTAAATAGGATTATCGTCACACACACTCTTATAGACAGGAACAAACCATCGCACCAAATTCTAATATACACATTGGGTAAATGTTCATTGCTATGATGGCTAAAGAAGAAGGATCCAAGTTCCAATTCTAACTAAACACTCTGAACATTGCCAATGAGGTAGGAGACATTTTCCCTTAGCTCTCCTCATTCTATTTCACCTTAGCTTTGGTGAATGGTTTTCATTCCACATTTGGTGCTTTTATTAAGAGTTTATTTACGGAAAAAGCTATTTAAGGCTCTGTTTGGATGAAGGGAACTAGGAGGAAGGAAAGGAGAGGGAAGAAAATAAAGAATAAAACTTCCATTTCTTTGTTTGATACGTTTTGTTTTTAGTGGAAGAAAAGTTTTTTTTTTTTCTGCAGGCCCACAAATTTTGTTTCTCCTTTTTTTACCGGTGAAAATATGAGGGGGAATTTTTTTTTTATTTTTTTTATTTATTTTAAATTATTAAAATTATTATTTATTTTTTTAAAAATTAAAAAAATAAAAAATTAATAAATTATATTTGTAAAAGAGATACAATACAAAAAAAAATATTTTAAAATTTTATATAAAATAAAATTTATCTTATTAATGTATTTCTTTCTCTTCTTTTCTTCACTCGTCCAAACAAATAAAGAATTTTTTTTTCTTTTCCTCTTATTTCTACTCATCCAAACAATTCACTCTTTTTTTTTATTTTATTTTCAATCTATTTCTACTCATCCAAATAAAGCATTGTAGCTTTTTTTTTGTTATTTTATCCGGCCTTCATTGAAGACATAAATGATCATGTGAGTGTAGCCCAATCCACTTGCTCAATATCTTATCAAGTTCACAATCGATTACCTCAAATTAGGTTGGTAGAACCTATATTAAGTTTTAAAATGGTTTTTCGTAGCAAGTTTAAAGCTTAATCAACTTTAGCTTTGAGGGGAATGTTAGAACATCCCATAAAATTAATATTATTTCTTAAAAGTATTTAGAGTATCCAATAGCATTTAGATTGTATCCTAACATACTTTAGAATATCTTAGAGATTATTTCTTGGGACTAATTTCTCCATTTTGTTAGTTTTCATATTTTTTTTTAACATCTCATGATTTTTTTTTATTTAGAAAGAGAGTGAAAAGTTTCGCATTTCATCAAATTGTAACAAATCACGTCAAATTAACTCAATATCAATTTTGTTATATTCTTTGTTCTCTCGTTTTCTTCCTTCTACATCCAAAACGTTATAATTTAACAGGATAAAGTGATCAAGAAGTGGTGGAGAGAAGTAAATATATAGAGTTTTCTTCTCAATGCTCTCGTAGGAAGTTAGAAGGACCAATTTTTTTATTTTTTAGTTTCTTAATAGGGGCCGAGCTCCTCTTTTGAATCAAGACAGAAGGCCCAATATCGTGCATGGAGTGTTTTCCAACATGAATGTACCTTTATACAAATTATCTTCAAGGTTAAATATATGGAATTTTTAAGTATTAGGTTGTTCTATCTCATGCTCATTGTAGTCACTTGCACACATCAGAGCAGTCCCTTTGTTTATGCATAAGTGCCACTCTTAGAGCTTTTAGTACTGCCCCCTAAAAGTAATATATTCATTATATTATTAAGCTATTTGTTTCATTTTTTTAACTCGTTAATTTGGAAATTAGCTTTGTAAAGTGTTAAGGTTTTATTTAAATTTAAGCAAATTTTCCCTTGAACATGCTATAAAAAGTTAACTTTAACGGATTCATCCACCCCCAAAAGTTTTAACCTATCATTAAGGATCATCATCAGTTGTTCAGGTAACTGAGAAGGAACAAGACTGAACTCAGCATGAAGCGTACGTCCTTAGAGGGACAAGAAAAAACCTAAAGGACTTTTCAGGTATTCGAAAGAAATGTGATACTTTACATAAAATAATTAAAAGAAATTGGAACTTCAAACCACAAAGAATCTTGTTTTTTTTATTGTTTAATAAACCTGAGGGGAATATAAGTAGCATGTTAACCAATCTCTGCTAACACATTTATCATTTAATTAACTAGTGACAAATTTATTTATTTTCCTTTAATATCAAAACAATTATTTTCTTATTTTTGTCCAGGAAAAAATATTTTGCGCATCCAGTACCACAAATTTTACTAATAGTCATGCAGACATGCAGTATCCATCGTGAAAAATGAAAATTTGAACAAGGCATTGACAACCCTAACAGTACAGAAGACTCATTGCATATAATAAAGGAAGAAAGGTGATATATATAAAAGAGAAAGGAGAAAAACCTTGAGCTAGCGGATTCAAAGAGCTTGCCGGCAGAAGAAAAGACTGTGACAGCTACCTCAGCATCACAAAGAGTTGAAAGCTCCTGTGCCTTCTTGAAAAGCCCTCTCTTCCTCTTCGAAAATGTCACCTGCCTAGCTGCAACGTTGTCTATCTTCTTTATTTCTATCTTTGGTTTTGTCATTTTTCTGAACAACAAAAGCCAAAATTAATGTGTTTCTTCAATTGATAGCAAGTAGAGATTAAATCATATATATGCAGGCGTATATCTGGCGAGAACTATAGATTTCCTATGAAATGCACAATACTGCTACAGTATTCTACATGAAATAACAAAAAAATAACCCTCGTATCAAACTATTATTACAGAAAACTTAAATTGTTTCTTTTTTCATGTGGTTGTGAAGAAATAGAAGGATCAAACCCTTGAAGATGAAAGATGGCTTCGGGAGTCAGAACAGCAGGTGCTGAACTACACTATACAGAAGAAGGTGGTGGTTTATATACATGACCTAAAAGTAAAAGATAGAATTTTTTTGGGAGGCACAGAAACTAATTTGTAATTAGACGGAGGAAAAATAGAATATTCTTCAGAAAGAATAAGAGATAAGATTGTTGGTATGTAGAATATACGAAAAAAATAAAGGAGGTTCTCTTACATAGAATCTTCAATCCATAACCTTACTTGGAAAGAAACTAGCAATAAAAAAGAGGGCTGAAACCTTTCCAAAACATACCAATCGTCCATACATACATGAAGGAGCAAACGAGGGTGATTGCGAAAGATAAAGACTGACAGAATTTTGCAAATTACAGATTCCTCTTTCAGGCAAGTGGCAGAGAGCAGCATTTTGTGGAAATTTAAGGTTGCTGTATGTTACAGCTAAGAGGGCGTCAGTGGGAGAGACAAAGATTGGCCACATTTTTCTCTCAGCTTCCTCTTTCAAAACCTCTTAGCTTCACTTATCTTTAATTTTTTATGTAACTTTAGTTTTTTAACCTCTTATAGGCTACGTTTGATCAATGTGTACCGTACCAGCCCCCACCCCCTCCTTTCTTTTCTACTCTCTTTTTTTATTTTTGCTGAAGAAAATTTGTTTTGTTATAAAATCTCCTTTCTTTTCTTTTTGGTACCTAGTTTGATCCTTTTAATTTCATGACCAGTTTACCCTTAAATTATTATCATAAAAAGATCTTAATGAATTTTTTTTTCGCTAAAATACGTTAATGTAATTTTAAGTGGAAATTTCATGTAAATCTAATAATGTTAAACTGTTGTACATAATATAAACAAGAAAATTACATCATTTTCCCTGTGTGTATGGATGAAAAATATGTAATCACAAGTGATAATTTAATTGTTTCAATTAAACCTTTTTATTTGTATAAATTTATATAAAAATTAATTTTTATTTTATAAATTTATTTAGATAATGAAATTTAACAAAATTAATCTAGTCTAGAAAATAAAAATATGATTGTATATATAAAAAATGTGAAAAAAATAAAAATAATCTATATAATATATATTTGTACTTATAATAAGTTGGAAAAGAAAATAATATGAAATGAAAAATTTAGAAGAAAAATCCTATAAAAATTGAAGAAAAAAATATTGCATAAAAAATTTCCATCTCTTTTGTTATTAGTAGACGTACAAATATTACATACAAATTTTCCATCTTTTTTGTTAATAGACATGCATAATAACATACAACTTTTTATATTTATTTAAGTGGGAATGTTTACTAATAAATATGTCTCTTTAAACAAATTATTAATTGTAGAAAAATAATAACCTACAACATTACACTGGAAAAATATACAGCATAAATAAACTAACTTATTACATTATGGTCGTAAAAAAAAAAGAGTTTAATTATAAAATGTAATATATTTCTTATACTGCACCTTAAAGTATGTGGCTATCTATTATTCCATGTAAGTCTCACCTAATTTTTTTGGGAAAGTTATGCGAGTGTGTGCCCTAGGGTTTTCCTAGAAAGCTAGTATGTGTGCATGCTATCTCATATCACATGAGGGAGGGTTTTGATCGTAGATTGTAGATCGTGCTTCATGGATCGTGGTTCGGTTTTGTTTCCGAAAGGAAAATTCTCGGAATCAGATCAAGAAGAGCACCCAACGGGATGTTGATCCACCAGATACTATGTCGATCCTACAAGATTCGAAGCTCAAAAAGGTTTTGGTTGGTTTCCTACTATCTCGTATGAATTCTATTAAGAATGTCTTCTTCCGTGATGACTTGGATTTATGGACGCAGGTTCCTTAGGACACAAATATTTATTAACTTTCCTCTGGATCGATTGATTATTTGAGTCGATGTTGTTAAATAAAGGTTGAAAATATTGGTAGCTACTCGGATTATAGCTTCTGGGTTGAGGTTAATTAAATATGAAAAATTACCTATATTTTGCTACTGTGTGGCCATACGTATATGTTTCTCCACAAGATAATAACTAAAATTCTTCTAAATGTGAATAACGAATTGGTTAAATTGCAAAGGTATATTGATCTATGGATATTGAGTGATTTAGGATTGACCATTTGCAATTTTGTTTTTACAAAGGTTTTCTTTTATGTAGGAGAAAAGTTTTAAACATTTGTTCATACCAAAGTCATGATGTCATGAGAAAGCACATGATATTGTGAGGGTTTGGTGATGTATTGGCAGTGGTGAAGTTATGAAATAGATAATATTGAGAGCATTAACAAACTTAATTTTGCAATATTGATTTAATAGCAAATTTTTTCTCCTTTCTCATCATGGATGCGAACCAAAGGGGTCAAAACCATGTTAATGTCTTGTCTTCCTTTTCCTGCTGCAGCTCCCTTAGTAGAACGAGAGCCCATAGATAGTTGTTGGATGCTTTAATTTCGACAACGAATATCAGAACTACACTTAAAGGATTCTTGTGTCGAAAATTTGTCATGATGAGGAATTTAGGTCCACTTATAAATAATGGTAATTTAAGGGTTGTTTGGTAAAAGACTTTATGGTAAAAAAAAAGTAGAAAGGATAAACTTTTTATTTTAGATAAACACATTTTAATTTAATAATTTTTAAAATAAAAAATATAAAAATAAATGATTAGCATAAACTTAATGTATTAATCATTATAAATTATTTGTAATTTTTTATTTTAAAATTTAAAAATTTGTCCTTCTTTCTCTTCTTTTTAAAAAATTCATCTATCAAAAAATTTTATTAGTATCGATAAGGTTAACAACATTATTAATATAAAATATAAGGATTGTCATTTTATGTAATCAACTCTTTTGCATTATTCTTCTTAAATTTTTTTATATAATATTTTTTAATGATTACAATTTTTTCCCTTTAAAACATAGCTTAAGACTATTAGATAGTTTAAGTTAGGGATGGACATCAACAGTTTTGAATGGTTTCGGATAAGAAAATTGGAAATCATCGAAAACTGATGTTGGAAATGTCTAAAGTCATTTCTTACCAAAAAAATATGGTAGCCTGAACGATTTTCGGCCTGTGGCAATTATAAGTTGGTCAGGTGAGCACTCTTGACTTTAGATGCAAAGGAAGAGAGAATCAAAGAGGAAGAAAAGTTAGAGAGGGAGATGAACGGAAAAGTTTAGAAGATAATTGGAAAAGCGAAGAAGATGATTCAAAATGCAAAGAAAATGATTGAAAAAATAAAGAAGATGAACAGAAAAAATAGAGAAACTCAATGGAAAAATAAAGTATATGAATGGAGAAGAAAACATGAAATTATACATTTAGTTGGATTTGGGTTTTGATAAAAAAAATTTTAAACTCACACACAATCTAAAGTTGCATTTCTCTTGTCCATTAATGTTGAACATTCATCAGTTTTCGTCATAATCGGTCGAAGTTGAAAGTTTGCCCACCCCTAGTCAAGGTTCTAGGATAGGTTGTCCATGCAAAAGTTATCTACTTAAAAGAAGGTTTGCAACTTGAAGTATAAGTGAGTATGGATTAATTTGTCTATTCAAGTAAATCAATATAAACCAAATAGAAAAATATGAGTTGAATTAGTTTTAGATCTTCGATTCTCTTATATATAAACAGTCAAGCACATCCATATATACTCATGTTCTAACAACACTTACGTTAAAATTAGGTGTAAGCACCATGTTAGATGTGGGAGGAGAGTTACTATTGGTTTTATGGTTTAGCTTTTTATAAGATTACACCTTATTTGATTTCGTTTGAAACCTCAAGTAAAAACAAAACTTATATGCCTAAGATATACCCCAACCTAAAGATCTTATTAAAAAAATAAACACTCCCCTCCTTTTAGTATTAACTAAAACAAATGTTTTCCTACTTAGATTATTCAATTCTAACCTTAAATTTAAAACCTTAATTATACTATATTATTTTCACCATCATCATTCCCCTTTTTTTTCTTTTGATTCCCACACCTTTTACTCTAAGGCTCAAACAAAAATAAACTTTTATCTATATCATCTTTAGCATCAAGTGAGTTTTATCATGCAATATTACTTCATTGATTTTGTCCTTACCTAACTTCCCATGATCACACATCCTATTAGAAATCATGTAGGAGTATACACAACAAAGCAATAAGAATTTTCAAATGCTCTTGCAATGTACGTGTTTTAAAATTTAGAAAAGTATCAAAATAATGTATTAGGGTTATCTTGTTTGATGTAAACAAAATAGTACCAATCATGTCTCTAAGTATTCACGAATATTTCCATTAAAATTTATCATACATTGATATACTAATAACATAGAGGCAACATGATTATGCATATCTCTATATTAGGATTGAGTATCTAATGGTTTATTTATAAGTTTTTCCATGGTGGCTAACATTAATGAAAATATGCATACATTCTCTTACAACAGACTTATTCTCAATAAGTCTAACTCAATAAGTAATTATTCTTATAAACTTGTTTTATGTGTGTAATCTCATAGAATTATATTTGATTATTCATGTAAATTATAAATATATAAATTCTTAATATAAACACTAACAACATTTCACTTACACTAAAGCTAATTAAATATATTTAATATCATAAATAGTATATGATATCTAGTAATAAATCATTATATATCTCAAATTTTAAATTTATTATTAAGTAGACATTATCTATTTTATAATAATATTTTATATAACTAATCCTTTTGTCCAAGTACCTAATTAGAATTAAACACAAGATATGATCATGACCTTTTTTATATAATTCAATTTATGTTTCTTCATATCTAAGTAAATTATTTAAAAATAAATATTTTATATATACCTTTTTAAACATGATCATGTCCTTTTTGTGTAATTCAATTTGATAGTTTGACTCTACATTATATAAATATTACATCTATTATATTGAAGAAACAAATCTCATTACATTACTTACATTTTTTTACATCATTTTTATCATATGTAATTATGAACTTTATAATCATCTTATTGTAAGTAATATTTGACAATATTAAAATATAAAATTTTTTATTAAGGAATTGTGATGATTTCAAATCAAAGAATTATATACATCATTGTCATTGAAGTAGAAAAATTGGGTTGGGCAAAAAAGAAAATGCAGAAGTTGAGGGTTAGGACTTTAATTTTAAAGTCCAAACACATTCCATATTTTTTTTCATCTAACCTGTTTTGACTTGTTATTTGAACAAACTTAGTGTAGACTAATCATGCAGGTTTGAGTTGTTCACATTAACCTTTTTCCTCTTAAAATTGTTAAATAGCGTTATTTTTTTTATTCTAAACCTTAAAATTGATTTTTGATCATATTAATTATGATTTAGTAATTAATATTTTTTTAATTTATTTTTTTTCTTTTATATGAACACCTTAGATTAACTTTTTTGTAATAGTTTTATATTTTTTATGCTTTCAAAGGATTTGATTGATTCTTAGTTACTTATGTAAAAGATAGATTATTGTTGAGCTTGCATAAATCGAGCTAGCCATTTTAACAATTCTAATTATCATATTAAAAATTGTTTATGATATTTGTGTAATGATCTACGTAATATTCTTATAATAAGTATTCTTAATATATATTTATGTAAAAATTTGATATTTTATATATGATTTATGAAATTTGATCATTAATTTATTCATATACTAGTATTAATCTATTATATTTTCTTAATACTAATATTTGTTTAAAAATATTTAAAAAATAATACTATCTAATATCTTACCATTAACTCATTTACTTGATGTCCTATAAAATTATATTTATTATTCTAAAAACATTAACATGTTCTTTAATAAGAAATATTGAACTGAAAATTTTTCTAATATTAACTAATAAATGTGACACAAAATCATATATTCAAAGCATGTAGGCACCTTGTCCATTCACTAAAACATATCCTCCCTGTTGTAATGCTAATATATCCAGCCTTCGACAATTGTCCTGCAACATTGTTTCACCAGTATTGATTTTTTCTTCATCTACTACTTTGTTCTGGTGATCAATGCTTTGTACCTCAGTTAACCTCTATACCTTAGTTAAAACTAGTAACATGGGCTTACTCAACCAAGCTGCTCCAATTAAAACCCTAAAACATTAATTTTGAGCTTTAAATTTTTGGTCTTAAATTCAATTTCAAGCTTTTTTAACCTAACTTATCTGTGCTTTTATTAATGAGATTCGCAATGGTCCAATCTATTTAAGTATAAAATATGAATTTAAGTTGTACTAGAATTTCAATTTTATGACATGAATGAAAGGTCATCTTTTTTAGCCTACTTCAACAGAGTTCAAATCTGACTAGTCCAACTCAGTCTAGAGAAACCTGTTTTAACTGCTCTAGCCTCAAAGCCTTAGTTTGTGCATCACTACTTCTTGTTGGTCCCTTTGGGTTTTGGTCGTGCTTCAGTGTCGGAGGCCTGAGTGCTGCTTAAAGGGTAGGTTTTTTATGCTCATTATGGTTTCCTTAACTCTTTGTGATCCATTAATTGGTTAAGGATACAGGGTTAATTTTTTTTTTTTGGTTTCCATAATTGGTTGGTGCTTGGTGGTGCCATTGTGGCTCGAGTAGGGATTATTTTTTGAATCTATACTTGTGAGTTGTGACTTGTTACCTCGATCTCCACGCTTCAGGTCTCAGTAAAGTAATTTGGCACTTAGTGTAACTTGGTTTCCATGACTACGATTAGTTATGACTAGGAGCTGAGCTTGGTTTCCATAATTACAACTAGTCATGAAGGTGATAGTAGTGTTATTACATTTAAGCTTGTGGACTATAGTCAAGAATAATGCGGAGTTCAACTTGTAAAAATGTTGGTTCTTGATGAGCTTCCATTTAAGTTTGTTGATTATCCTAATTGTCGAATTTTCATGGCTGTTGCTAAACCTCACTTTAAAATTCCTAGTTGTGTGATAATTGTCAAGGGGCTGTTCAGTTCGTGAAAGTATTTTCTATTTTATTTTTTAATTATAAATATCATATTATTTTTACTTTTATTTTTTAAAAAAAATTGTGGTGATAACAATAAAATAACATTGGTTATTTTTACTATTTTTTATGTAGTTTTAAAAATAATAAATAAAAACAAGAAGATATTTTTGTAATTAAAAATAAAAAATAAAAGCAATTCTCAACTAAACAGCACTTAAAGAATTGCATGTAACTTTTCAAGGAAGAGAAAGTGAAAATTGAAATCTTTATGGTCTTTAAATCATCAAATGATTTCATTATCAACAACTGATACTTAGACTTTCGTTCAAAAACATGAATTTTATGTGTGACTTTGCATTGTATTGATGATAGGTGAGAATTGAATAAGATACTAAGTTTCATTAGAAATATTGCTACTAAGTGTTGGAATGTTTTCTACAGGCACCTCCACCATAAATTGTCCATGACTGTGGAACTTTGACGACCCCCAGTTAATAACGAGACACTTACTCAGGTAAATTCTATACATTATTATAGTTGGAAAAAAATGATAGTTTACTGGATATGATAAGTGTTTTTTTTTAAGAATTTGAGGATTAATGTTGTTTTTCATGAAATAGAAATAGATGAAAAATAGCGTCAACAATTATTTATATTTTTCATATAACACGAATCATTTTCCCAATACCGAAGGAAATAACAGGTCATATGGCACGTTATTACTAAAAATAAAAAATAAATTTAAGAAAGCACAAACATGTTCGTAAGAAAAAGTATAGTAGATATAAGAAATGAGAGAATAAGTAGACAAAATTTATGGAACATGACATACAACACAAAAGTCATATATTCAGAAACTTATGACATGTCCCATATAACAAATATTAAATCAAATAGCCCATGATCGAAACATGCAAAGAAAATATTAGATAAATTTGATATTAAACACCCATTTAAGTCATGTTATTATTTGGCTATGGAGAGCTCAGATTCATGAGACTAGTATTTGAAGGTAGGAGTGTAAATAGGTTTTTTAATATATATATATATATATATATATATAGGCTTATGTGGTAGGACATAGATGGTTCAAGCATGATGTGGTCTGTTCACAAATGTTATCAGGAACACAGAGGACAGGCGAGGCAGTGACAAAAAAAGAAATTAACAGGATCCTGTTAATGGTGGGATTCAAATAAAAAATTATAAATATGAGATAAAATACTAATATAAAATATATAAATAAATGAATAGAAATAATTTGTTTAAATAAATAAATAAATGAATGAATAGAAATAGTCATCAGACTGACTCATTTCATTGTGGGTTAGTTTGTATCATTCTATTTCAAAACGAGTTTAGTTGGGTGAAAATAAAGTTGAGCTAAATTTTTCCAAATCCAGTCCGTTTTTTTTTATAGCAAGCTAAACAAGTCCCCCTAACAGAGTAACAAGAAAGAAAAAAAAAAGTGAACCTAATAGACAGAAGACTTAAATCATAGGACAAGAACTTTGAATCATTCTACAATCCCTATCTCTCAAAAATACACATGACATCAATCTGGCTTTGCATTGAAAGTTAACATAACTAATTCTTATTCATAAAACGTGACAAAAAAACGCTCTTTTATTATGTATGCTAAAAATTTGAAGGTTAGAACTTCTGGTTAAAGAACTAAAATGTTAGTTTCTACGATTAAAAGAATAACATAATGTTAACTTTTTTAGGAATATCACATTGATCTCATCGTTATATTTAAACAATTGAATTTTGAGAGACTATATTAATTATATGACATGTGTATTTAAAGACTAAACTAGGTATCTCCACTTAGAAATTAAAGCTAAGGTGTGCTGTCCTTTTTGTAATTGTTTAGATTTTTTGGAAAAAACATAATTAAAATTTATAATTTTTCAAAATTCCAAAAAACACATCAACTATTCTATGGTTGGAGGATGCATTTTAAGGAAGAAAAATAATTTTTAAAAAAATTAAAAATTCTAACAATTGAAATATTTTGTTTGAATATTATTTTATAAAAAAATTTAAATTTTATAAATTTTAATAGAGTATTTTAACCAACTAAAATAAACAATTTAAATTTTTTTTAAAATTTAAAATTTTTTCAAATTTTTGTAAACAAGAGTTCTCTTTATCTCCTACTTTCTCTCTTATTACTCTCTATTTATGTTTTTTTCTCATTATTTTCTAATTGTATTTTTCTTTTATTGTTCTTTATTCATGCTACTTTCTTTCTTATTGTTCTTCTCTTATTATTCTTTTATATATATATTTTTTTATATTTAGATACAATATTTTTAATATCAAATAATATAATTATATTTTATTATCCTTTAATTATGTAGATTTGTTGGATTATTATTTTGGTTAAATATGTTATACGATAAAAATATTTTTATATTTAAATTTCTCAATGAACAAAAAAATTAAAAAAAACTTATAAATATTTAAATTTAAAATTTTGTATATAGTATAAAATTATCTAATTTAAAAAATTTTAAAATATAATAAACTTAAAATTTATCATCCAAATAAATAATCTTAAATTAATAAATTTAAATTTTTTTATGTAAACAGAATATTTTTAAAATTAAAATATTTCAAATTTTTTGAAATATTAATATCCTCCATCTAAACACAATTCAGACAACTCTTCTATTTATCAAATCAAGCGTATTATTTTCTTATAAAGAGTTCTAGGTAAGTATTAAGTTACATTATACAAATTAATAAATTTTAAAATTTGAGTTGTTAAGTTTTAAAATACGGAATTATAACTGGATGAGTTTCTTCCGTACCTTGGGTCTCTACTTTTTACATTTTCTAAAGGAAAAGAGTGCCCCGTGCGAAATATATAATTTCCCGCCGGCCTATAGCAAATTATGGAGGCCCAGGATAAAGTTTTCCGGTTCCACTTTCTATTCATTTGGGAAGTGAAAGAATAATCTATCTATAATATTTTTGACAATATTATATGTTTTACCACATTTCTTTTTCTTCCAATTTCTATCATGTCTCTCTTTATATATATATATATATATATATAAAAGATAAAAGAATATTGGAGTGTTATAGTGTTTATAGAAACATTGAGATTCAGCAGTGCAGATAGAGCAGCACGCTTTTGGTGATGAGATTCAAAATAGTGAGCATAAAGTTGAAATGATGTCAGGGGCAAAAAGCTCACTCGCTAAGTCACAATCAGACTTACAAATGCAACAAAAGAAGCATAACTGACATGAAAGAAAAGCAATAACGAGGAAAAGGTAAATTGTTTTGGAGTTTTATGAACTTAATTAGGACAAGAAAATATAAATGGAATAATTAAGGGGAGAGAGAGTGTAACCTTGAGCATGTTATTTAGAGTTACTCACGCTAGCATCAAGGAGGGTTTGGGATGATATCGACAATTCCCGAGTCCAGAAAGCTATCATCCTCCATCCATTTTCCTTTATCGTCATTTTTTCCTAAACAAAAATCAACCAAAATTAGGAAATTTGTACCAAGGTAAGTGAGAGAAAAATATCAACAATTTTCAGATGATGCAATGAACAGTAGAAAAACAAACGATACCAGATCTAGCGTACACAATTGCAGAAAAATTGGTTGGTGCGAGATGAAACCTTTCAATTGCAGAACAAAGATGGTTTCCAATCGGAGAGAGTGAATTGAGTGGTTTAGCAGAGAGAAGGGTTTTGGATGTGTGAAAGAGGAAATAGGAGAAGGGTTTTGAAGCAAGAATCCGAAACCAACCCTTGATGACAGTTGAAGAGCGTAAATCATGAAGACACCCCATGCTGATAATGTGATCGGTCAACCCTACGAGTATTGGTAGTAAAAGGGCAAAGTCGGTGTGGGAGGAAAACGCATGGGACACATTTCCGTACAATATATTATGGACCCTTTTTTTTAATATTTATTTTACAGTTTGCAGTGTCTCACCTTTTGTGGGATGTGATGTTGGGACCCTACAACTCTACACAGAAATTCGTCACACTCCTCTTTTGGGTTTATTATTGGCGCTCTCATTGGGTTTCGTGAAATCTTAACATTGAAGTTCAGCAAAACTACCATATTGGGAATGAAATTATCATTTTCTTTTTGCTTTATTTCACTTTCTTGTTAACCTGGTTCGCCAATGCTACGCTTACAATTGGGATTTCGTAATTGATCCATTTAATTCAGCCATTTGTTTTGCCTCTCTAAACTAAATTATAATTCAATCGTGAGTGTGTTACACAAACAAGACACCAGTTATACGCTCCTTTTTATGCTGCACAAATTGAAGAATTTGACTTGTGTAATTGCACTTTCTCATTATCGTGGAAAGATGGTTTCGCAAGTTTAATTACAGACAACATTAACAAGGCATCTACAACCAGCTTCTTGGTGTTTTACATGAATCAAACTGTTGCAAAAAAATCAGGCAAAAGAAGAATTTAAGTATTTTTTGGAAAATAAAGTAAGAGAACACGTCTTCCAGATATTTTCTTTGCATTCGAACAAAGCCAACCAGCAAGACATAAGAGGATCACAAATGAGATGCGTTCAACATCTAGCAAACGGACCTATATTCCTTACCCAAGACTGAAGCTTTCTTGTTCGTGTTAAGGTATAACATGGAATATAGTACTTGACATATAGTGTTAGCGGACAACTGTTTATAAATTAATCTGAGAGGATTAATAATTTGAGAAGTCATGTTCCTTGGGATACTACTAAATTGTTTGCATTATGTAATAAATTAAGCTTCCCAAATCAGTCAGTACGGCACTTAAAAATACCATTTTTTTTTTCCTTTTTTCTAAATCACAATATAGAATTAGACCTTTGAAAATAAGAACCGTATACCAGTAGGAGAATTAGATATACTCTTTCACTTGGATATAAGGATCCTCTTGACTGTTACAATTTATAAACTATAAACTAACCCTAAATTAAGATAAGTATAATGGATATTACAGTCAAGCACAATACAATGGGTAGGAAATCATGATTGACTTGGATGTGTCTGCCTTCGTTCAATCTACGAGACTTTGTACCTAAAACACATACAAAATGATCTGAAATTAAAACATAAAATAATTCTTAAGCAAGACTTTCAAAGCCCGTCACCTATAACAATATTTGTTTATTTTGTATTAGTCTGCAAAGCATAAATAAAGACACAAACTAAATATGTATTTTAACAAATCTGAACTATTCAAATTTAAATTAAGTTTCTGATGATAAAGAATTTAGATAAATCTATATTATTTGATCTCCATACAACGCTAGTAATTCAGTAATGGATATTCTTCAATTTTCTCAACTAGAGAAGATCCAGATCCTATACATGAATAGTTAATTAATGTTCCAAATATCGAACCATGAAACATGACATCATGCGTGCATGAGAGAGAGGGGGACAAACACATACAATGTCAAAATAAGACATGATATTATATCTTGGCATGATGTAATAATTTTTGTTTATCTTAAATTAAGATATAACAGTATGTGCGCATGACTGCATATGCAAGCCAAATAAATTTAATATAAATAACACTACAAGAAAGACTATGAAGACGTAAGTCTAATGATCTTTTATTATCCTGAATTAGGACATCAACAACGTGAATGCATGTCTACAAATCAAATGGATTCAAATACTAACATAAGAAGCAAAATAAAAGGTGAATGTGTGGAAGCTAATTTTAGACAAATTATCCATCTTGAACAATTTTAAGATTAGAAAAATTTTACTTCGTTTCTATGACTGTTGTTGTAATTTTTTGTAAATCATCTATAGAAAGAGTAAATCATCTTTTACTCCACTGCCCAATTTTTCTATGGCATATGGCAAGTGTGTGATAATTGATTGGAACTGGGCATGGTTAATCCATCTTCCTATCATGAATATTTTTTACAATATTTTGGATCATCTCCCAATGTAAAGTACAACACTTTATGGAAACTGATCTAGTTCTCTGTTGTTTGGGCAATTTGGAATCATAGAAATTGTATTTTGTTTAGAAATCATGAAGTTAGCTTTTTGAAGATTATGGATATGATTCATTTTACCTTTTGGGGATGGGCTAGATGCAAAATGAAAGGGTTTAAGTTCTCTTTTGTAGATTGGATTTGTGAACCATGCTCATACATTCCTATTGTAAAGGGTACTTTGTATATGGGTTAGGGTACCCTTTGTATTCGTTTAATATTATTTATTTTATGTTGTTGATAATAAAAAAGCAAAATAAAAAGGTATTTTTACTTGAAAATAAAAATATAAAATAATAAATAAACAAGAATTTTAAAATTTGTACTCGTAACATTCTTCAACTATATTGTATTATCTTATGAAGTATGGACATATGTACACTAGACATATAAATATAAGTAATGTTCAAATTAATATACACTAAGACACATCATCATTATCCGAGAAACGTACAACCAGTAATGTTAAAAATAGAGGGCACCAAGACATAGTACCTAGGCATGTTTGTATGTAGCAAACTTCATTTAGCATGCATTATTAGAATATGACAATGTATGTCCATGCATGTACACCAATTAAATATGATCGATGATCAACATGATTAACAATGTATGAAGGTAATGATCATCTTATCTTGCATTAAGATTTGTTAGTTGGAAAGGTAATGGGCTATCTTTAAGCACTGTTTTCCAGAGGTCATAGGATTTCAAAAAATCTACCATCTTCACTAACCAAATGTGATAATTTTTACCAGTGAAGGTAAACAGTGGGTTTAAAGGAAGGTTGTTATAAGTCATTGATTTGTGGATTGGAAAGAAAGGATTGATCCCGAAAGATCAACTATGGCTCTTTGATACCATTGTCGAAAATAGAAAAGTTGAAGATGTCTCTGAAAGAAAGGACTAACTCAAGGGATAGGAAAGTGAAAAATGAGTTAAAACTAAATTGTATTCATAATTGTTGAAACATCAAAGTTTAAATAGAGAAAAAATAATGAACTTTTTCTATCTAAGTACCATTCTCAAAGTGGTTGAAACTGAATTCAAAACAAAACTATCACTAAGCCATTAAGCATCACTTTTAAATGTGGTTTAAAACTAAATATAAAATAAAACTATCACCGAATCACTAATAGCTAACTTTAAGCAGCTAAGTTTAACTTTAAAAATTAAAAAAAAATGGATTGAAACTAAAATACCAACTCATCTAATAATATATGTGTAATATTTTTTCTATTTTATTATTTTATAATCTATGAAACTAAAACACCAAATTACATGCCATGAGAAATAGATAATCTTCAAAGTATAAGAAATCAAGGCATAATGCACATTTATAACATTCAAAATATAAGACACTTGGACATAACAACTTGGGTGTGTGTGGATGGGGTAACAATCTTTGATAATTTTGCATTAAGACACCAACTAAGTGGCTGTGTGTATGTGTGAAGTTGGGACAAGGGCAAGATAGTAAATTAGAAGTTGGGACTACATCTTTTATACTTTAGTTTTAAAGGATTGTTATCAGCTTAATTTTTATAATTGATTAAATTTTTAAAAGATTAAAGCACATAAATTATTTTTAAAAATTATTTAATTTTTTAAAAAACTAACCAAATACAACAAATGCGCTAAAGAATGTGTTCAAAAGAGTGTATTGTTAATATTTTTCTTAATTTTATATGTTGTCAAAATTTACGTAATTTATAAGTTATATAAAATCTTATATAAATTTTTAATTTAAGTTTAATCAAATGTATAAATATTTTGTTGTAATTGAGAAACTATTTTCTTATTTATATTATTATATATATATATATATATATATATATATATATATATATATATATATATATATATATATATTTATGTTTGAGAATAATTTTTTTATTTTAACCGGATCTTACAATTCATGTTATACCACATCCCTTTACATTTAAAAGTTTAACTCCATTTTGAGAACCTTGATTGGAAGCATTCCAAACAAAGGGTGTATGTGTGGTAACAATCTTTGACTATCTTGCATTAGTTTATGAAACAAAAACAGAAACACAATTACATAAAATAAGCAAGGGACAATGTTCAAAATATAAGGAGGAATAATAACAAGACACTTTTTTAAATGCACTTTTCAACATATCTCTTGTGATTTGGTTGGATGTCCAAGAGGTTAAAACTTAGGTCCAGTGACATAGATTCATTTTGTCCTGTTTTTGAATTAAATTGACATCAGTTATCAAGGCAAATTTTAATTAATTGAAAAATAGGATAAATGAACATGTGTGATACAGGATCTAAGCCTCCTCCTTTTTAAAAACTTAAAACGCTTATTTCATTTTAGTTATTTTTTTAAAATTACTTTAATCTTTAAAAAAATACCAAATTATAAAAAAGCATGCCAAGAAATATATTTTTTTAAAAAATGTTATTAACATTATTCGAATATAAGAAACGAAGACATAGCACCTTTGGCGGGTGGGTGTAACAATCTTTAATTATTTTGCATTAGGATACCAGTTACGTGCATGTGTATGTACCTATGCACACAAAAGTCAAATGAAATTAAATATGAGCAACAAGACATGAAACACAGTGTAAGTGTGTGTGCGTGTGACAATCTTTAGTTATTTTGCTTGCAACACCAACGTGGGTGTATGTGCACAAGTCAAACAAAACTAAAATAGTAACAACATGAAAAGCAGCCTAGAGAAAGCGTTTTGATTTTAGAATCATTGAAATTAGTAGTATGTGTATGATCATCTATGGGCCCATGGGTGATTACTTAATCTTTGATTATCTTGCATTATTAGCCTATGTAGCACGGACACAAAAATGAACATTGGACGGAACCGAATGCACAAACACGGGCACATGGGCAAGGTTTGAAATATAAGATATCAAGACATGGCACCATATGTGTATACGCGCATGTCAAATGAAATTAAATGAGTAGCATGACAAGCAACATACAAAAGGGATTCTAAAACTAGAGTTGTTTCAAAGAAAAGTCATAAGAAGATTCTTAGCATTTTGTATCTTTTAAAATATTTTTAATATTCCAAGTTATTTTTTAAAAGAATTAAAAAAATGAATCCTTTTAAAAATATGTTCTATTTAAGTGTCAGATCATATTTGATCATCCAAAGCATGTTTTACATGTATCTAAACCTATATATATATATATAATGTTTGAGACATTAACATTAAGGTTGTAAGGTTGTCAAAGGATGTGAGTGTAGAAATATCGTGCTTGATAAGCATTAGCTCTACTCCCTGCACGAAGAATGATTTTGGACATTGTAATTGCTAAGAAATAGAATCAGAGTGATTGATATAATAAATGGAATCACAGTCCGTGTTCTCGTGAATCCAGTTAGGTCTATTTCCATTGATGCTCTAGTTGTGTTTTTAGTATCACTTTGGTTTATGACTTGTTCTAGTATCTCTGCACTAGCCCATTCTACAAGCCTTTAAGATCTAAACTTTAACAAATTAAAAGTGAAGAGAATCTCAAGGTAACCAAAGCGCACTACCTTTCTCAGCTAATAATACTTGATATGGTATTTGGTAAATCATTTTATATCTTAACAAATTCTCACACAGGATATTTCTTGGATGTGAAACAGGAATAATGTGCAGGCAGACTCATCCATCTTGTGCTAAAATTCTTTTTCGAAAAATAAGGACAACTCTAAGACCATGTCAAAGATTAATTTTCTAAAAGTTTGGACGCGGCTAGTAAAAACATATATAATTTTTTTTTCTTTTGATCAAACTATAATCTTATACTTAAAATAAATATAAAATATTTTTGAAGTTTGATCCCACCTATGTCCATACTTTAATAAATTTTTCACTAAAGACAAGTAAACCTCTATTTAGCATCACAAATTTTCTGGTACACCACACAAAATTAGAAGCACAGTCATCAGTCTGGTTCCTGAAATTGCTTAAATGGTCCATAATTCACACATTAGTAAACAATTAAAAAACTCTATTTTTGTTATAACCAGATAGACAAAATTTGTGGAACTACGGAAAAATTATAATTTCTAAAGCATTTCCGCACATAGAATATTGTACCTATGACATATTAGCATCCAAGGGTAGTCAGCAACTTTGATCGCATCCAACGTGTGAATTTATATAGCATCTTCTAATAAACATGACCATTTCGGCAAGTAGAACAATTATAATTAGTTGTATTATAGAAGAAAATTGATTAGTTTATAACAAAAGTTAAGCATAATTAGTTCCAAAACAATAATATATAGAACCTTTGTCGTGAGCGCATGACATCATTTCTCATTCTTTCATCCTGAAATACATGTATACATCTTTGTTAACAATATGCACAGCAATTGCGATTTCTCTTTTAAAGTGAGAGGATACTGAAAGTGAGAAAGAAGTGATATATATTCCATCGATTTTAAATGAATTAAGTTTACAAGATACTTCAATTGAAATAAAGTGTATACTCTTCATTTCACACTTCACACATTTTCACATTTTAAAAGAACCAACTACTTGCCACAAAACTTAAAGATAGATGTCGTAGGTATAATCACTTGTATAAAATATATTCACAATGAACATACAAGGGTACAAACCTTTCATTAATTCTTGAAATTTCAGTCCTTGCAGCTTTCGCATTCTACTGCCTGTTAAGACTGAAGTAGTAATTAACAATGTTTCAGTAACATATATACTATATGGGTTCAAAAAATAAAATAAAATAAAAAGTGGTAGGTTATTGCATTATAGAGCAGGGACAAAGTACAATCAGTTCAATATGTACCTCAGTTAATTAGTCTTGTCTTTTACTCCCATGTGCATCTTGTTGAAGGTGTCGCTCAATTATACATAAATTACCATGAAACTGGCATTCATGGTTTTAAAATTTTCTCTTAAGAAATCTCAATTAAAATTCTCTTTATGTAATCAGCATTTTTTTTATATATTAAGTTAGCACCTGAAGCAGATTTTGATCTTCTTTTTTACTCATATAAGTTGGATTTTATTTTACTTGAATATCATAAAGATATAGTTAGTAACAAACATGTATTTTCCTTCGAAGGTATCCAGTGGAATTTTACTAGCACCATATATGGTTATAATAAACTGAAAATGCTAGATTTTTACCAAAGCATTCTATTTATTCTTTTCCTATTGTTGTAATATCCATCAGAAGAGTCAGATCAGACATCATAATTTTTCATTTGAGATACCTCATATGCTTCTTATCTACAGCTTCACAGAAGGATGATGCAATCTGTCAATGCCCGAGTGCACAAAGTACCTTTCAACTACCTGTTGCTTATTTAGGACACTAAAAAACAGTAGACTGAATTTTTGTTTCCCCTATCTCTTTTCCTTTACGTTATTGCAACATAATACTCCAGAATGGCAATGTGCTCCTTTTCCTTTTTTCTTTGATTTTGCTGACTAAACGGGAACGGACCAGAAAATCTATCTATGTATCAAATTTGAAATAGCGAATCCCAGTATCATCATGGTACAAAGGTAGAGAAAGGAGTGGAAGTACCTGGTTGAAGACATGTAAGCCCATGCTCAAGCAGTTGTCCATAGCATGCAATGGAGTCAGCAGCGTGATTAGGCTCCCTGATATATGCTACCACTGAACAGTAGAGAAAAAGGAAATCTTAAGGTTAATATCCTGCACGGAAGTAGCAAGAATGATTCGTTTTGAAGCAAGATGTCCACATCTGAGTCAGTGTTGGTTTATAGCCAGGAAAAATAAAATAGAAAAAGCTAATTGATAGGATATTGAAATTTTGAGAAGAAGGAAAAATACGGAAATTGTTTGCTTGTTCCATTCAATTTAACGAGAAATGTTATATTTACAGTAGAAAAAATATCAAATTTACTTGTTTTTAAAGTAACTTGTTCATAAAGTTTACGAACTACTTACTTGTTCACAAAATTTAGGAACCACTAACTTGCTTCTAAAATCTAAGAACTACTTACTTGCTCACAAAATCTAGCAAGTACTTACTTGCTCTTAAAGTGAGTTTACTTATTTATTAAATTGAAATCAAACAAAACTAAAGAGTTACAAAAGCATGTATTTAACACTTCTCCTTTCTTTTGGAATTGCAAATTCTAATTTTCTGCCACAAAAGTTCAAATATGCTAACAGGAAGTGGTTTTGTAAATAAGTCTCTTCATACTTACAATAAACTAAGTTTACTCCTCCATTTTGCTGCATTTCTCTTAAACGTAGAGCTTGATGTTGAAATGTTTAGTCTTCCCATGACACACTAGATCATTTGCAATTGCAATTGTTGCCTGGTTGTCAACAAAAATATCAATTTCATTCTTCTGTTGCATGTGTAAATCATATAAAATTTTCTTCAACCATAATGCTTGATTTGCAGCTGATGTTGCTGCTATAAATTCAGCTTCTGCAATAAATTGAGTCACAGTCTCTTACTTCTTTGTGCACCATGAAAAAACTCCTGAGCCTAAGCTAAAACAATAACTTGAAGTACTTTTCATGTTGTCAATGGATAGAAAATCCATACAATTTAAGTTCTTGACACTTCTCAAATTTGACACCATAATCAATAGTGTCTTTGATGTACCTCAGTATTCATTTTGCTACTCTTAACTGTATCTAACTAGCACAATGCATAAATCGAGATAGGAGACTTACAGAAAATAGAATGTTTGGCCTTGTTGCAGTGAGATACATTAGACATCCAATCAATAGCTTCTATAATATCCTTCATCAACTTTATCAGCACCATCTTTCTTAGTTAACTTCTCCTTTTGATTCATTGGTGTTTCCTCCATTTGGAATTTCTTTAATATTTCCTTTGCATACTTCCTTTGACAAATAAACACTTTATTTTTACTTTGTTTGATTTCAATCCCAAGAAAATAAGTTATGATATCAAGATCTGTCATCTCAAAAGCCTGCATCATTTCTTGTTTGAACTCCTCGATCAAACTTGTATCATCTTCGGTCACTAAAAGATCATCAACATAGAGGGAAACTATGAGAAAGTTATTTCCCTTATGTTTCACATGAAGAGTGAATTCAGATAAGCTTTTTGCAAAGCCTATGCTCAATAGGTGATCATTTATACTGTACCATGCTCTTGGTGCTTGTTTAAGCCCATAAAGTGCCTTTTTGACAAGATCAACTTTATCTTCTTCACCTTATTACACAAATCCCTCAGACTGCTCCACATATATTTCTCCTTGTAGAAATCCATTTAAAAAGGCTGATTTAACATATAGTTGGAATATTTTCCAACCCTTTTGTGCAGCTACAGTTAGCACCAATATAATTGTATCTAATCTAGAGACGACAGCAAAAGTATCAAAATAATCAACACCAAAAATTTGTGCATAACTTTTAACTACGAGTCTAGCCTTGTACTTATTGATTGAGGAATCTGCATTGAGCTTTGTTTTGAAAATCCATTTAACTCCAATGACCTTTCTATCTTTAGGACTATTAACCAGCTCCCAAGTCTTGTTTTTTTGTATCATAATCATCTCCTCCTTCATTGCATTCTCCCATTTTGGATCCCTTAGTGCATCCTCACAGCTAGCAAGTTCACATATTGCTACATTCCATCTTTGATAGATGTCTGATAGTAGCCTTGTGCCTCTTGAAGGATCATCTTCTCATTCATCTTGCAACAGCTTTGTTGTTTGCTTCTCAAGTTGATTTTTGTCAACATTATGAAGGGATGAAGCTGTTATTTGTGAGTTCTTTCACTGTCATTGTTGATCCTCGTTAAGATGGATATCTTTAGTGATAGTCATCTTTCCGGTTTGAGGATGATACATTTGATAGGCTTTTAAAACTGAATTGTAGCCCACAAAGATACCTGAAATTGCTTTTTTGTTGAGTTTGTCACGCTTAACCTGTGGCATGTGTGTAAAACAAACACAACCAAACACTTTGAGAAAGGTTAATAAAGGCTTAAATCCATACCAAGCCTCAAATGGAGTTGTATCTTTCAAGGCTTTGGTTGGAAGTCGATTTTGCAAGAAAATTGTAGTATTAGATGTCTTTGCCCAAAATGTTTTAGGCAACTCCTTCTCATGCAACATACATCTAGTCATTTCCTGCATATTCTCCTTTCAAATAATCCCAGATTGCTTTCGTTATTTTTAAAGTCATGATCCTAGTGAAGATAGACACTGAAACACCAGTGAAGAGACATCATTTTGCCTTTGCCTTCCGAGTTTTTCTCTCCTTATGAAGTTTTATCTGGGCCACGGTGGGATTATGTGGTAGTAGAGGAACTTCATAATCTTCTTCAACAGTTTTCCAAAGATCCAAAGTCTCTAGGTAGGCCTCCATTTTGACAGCCCAAAAATCATAGTTTTCCCCATCAAAGATAGGAGGAGCAACTTGTGAGATTTGATTCAACATCCATATCACAGGTTTGTAAGAAAAACAGTTCTTAATACCAATTTGTTGGTTTATAGGAAAATAAAATAGGAAAAGTTAAAGGATAGGATATTGAAATTTTGAGGAGAAGGAAATATGGGAATTGCTAACTTGTTTCATTCAATGAGAAACATTACATTTATAGTAGAAAAAAAATCAAATTTACTTACTCCTAAAGTCTAAGAACTACTTACTTGCTTATAAAGTTTAGGAACCACTAACTTACTCCCAAAATTTAGGAACTACTTACTTGCTCACATAGTCTAGCAAGTACTTACTTGCTCCTAAAGTATATGAGTTTACTTATTTGTTAAATTGAAATTAAACAAAACTAAAGACAGTTACAAAAACACATATTTAACTGTTAGACTCAATGGCAAGATGATAGATATCCAAGCTAATGGCAATGTCAATCCAATGAAGGATAAGATGGAGAAACTACCAAGGTTGCATGTCAAAGATAAGATAAATCCTCTCAATAATTACTCCCTCACAGCTTTGGTGCCATGCAAACAACAGAGACATCTCTATTTAATTTAAAATACACTGTGAGAGTTAATCATCTATATTTAACCTCCACCAATCACCTCAGAATAGATTGTATCCACACTAAATGTTGCATCATACATCCCCTTACGAGACCTAATCATAGAGTGGTCTAAACCATCCAAAATCATCTGTCCTCAAATCTCCTACAACTGTGAAAGGTTATATTTACGGGGAGAATTTTTTTTAATACTAAATATATACCCATTTTCTTCATGTTGAAAATAGTAATGATAATTTTTTTGAGAGAATAAGAATTCCTAGTCTCCAACAAATATTCAAATGGATCTAGACAAGTGTTCTATAAATTATAAATAAATGTTTGAGTAGAATCTAAAATCCTATTAAGTTCATTAGAAGGAAGAAAAAAAATTATAAAAGAATAGAATTTTTATTACATCATACTTTTAATATAAGGTGATAGTATAACAGGATATAATCCCGTAATCTTCAATGTTAAGTTATATCATATAACACGTATTTTTAAGGAAAAGAATGATAAAGCCAGTAAGACTTATATTAGAGCTATAAAATTAAAACAACAGTACATGATAGATAGCATGCATTAATAAACATTTAAAAAAATTACAAAACATGAAGTTATTATTTCATTTCTTAAAACTAATAGATTTTTAAATTGTTATTTTGTTTGCCAATTTTATTTTTTAGATAATTGCATATTTCTTATATGTTAATTTTATATTTTATTATTTAGGTTAGTTGTATTTTATCATGTAATTTTATCTTTTATTTTTTATCATTTTTTTATATGTTTTCATCCGTTAGTTTTATCTTTTATAATTAAATTAATAATTAAAAAATAAAAATAATATTATTTATAAAAATTTAACATGATATATATAAAATATTGAATAATATTTATTCAATTTTTTGTTTTCATTTTATAAAAATTATCTTAGTGTCAACAATCATAAAGGTAGAATCTAAAATTCATACTAGAGTCAGGTGACCCTTTAACTATTGAATATAACTGTTATTCCACATTACTCAAAGCTTAGAGCAATATTGTTAGGAACTAAATCTTAAATGATTGACTATTTATATTATAAAGAAACAGATCTTAATGTCATAAAAATTACCGGTAATGTACAAGCTTTCAATGTTGTAATTAAAATGTTTCTAATATCTTTTCTTCATTAGAAATTTCTTCTTGAGTTCAAAGTTTGTTTGTTTGTTTTATCAACAAATAAGATAAATATTATTACACTAGGAGCATAAGGGGTATATTAACCTTTAATATGAGTTTAAGTTCCTATTACATAATATGGGCAAATCCTTGAATTTCATTCATAAAAAAGAAAAAAATCAGACCCTCCCCTCTAACCGTAATCTATATCCGAGACCTAATTCTATCATTTTCGTGACCTTGTCAAAGTTCAGTCCTTGAACACCTAACTTAATACTATAGCCCAAGGCTTACTCCTAAGCTTTGCAGGATATAAAATATGAGAGGTTCTTATAACTTAATATAAGTTTCTGATACTTCGACTTTAATTCTTTCTTAAGGTTTAGTGCTAACTTTCACACGAATTTAGGACATGTTTGAGAAATACTTATTCCAAATTCAAACTTAAGTTTACCTAATAATAATTATAAAATTAAATTAAATGTTTGTGAAAAAAAATATGTTTAATTTTTTATTTCTAATTTCTTATGAATTTCAACATTTAGTTATGTATTATTTGATTTAAAAATATGTTTAATATGAGATTTATATAAATAAAATAAAATAACATAAAAAATGAAAGAACAACCTTCGGTAAGAATGAATTTTCTTATCCTATTTGTTAAGATTGCATATTAAACTTCATCCCTAATAAGGATGATTATATGTTCAGGGTAATGAAATATAAGTTGATAGATTAAACATAGAGTTCAAACTATTTCCACTTTAATAAAGACAGCCATCAAATAATGAAAAGAACTGATAAAAATTTTGCAAAATAACATATAGGTAACTATATTAATCTCACCATAAGTTGGAATAAGATTTACACGGTCTAGAAATATGAAAATAAAGGAACCATGGTTTCCTTGCCCAAATTACCAGCTGAATTACTTTCAAATATTCTTTTATGCCTCTTTCTCCCCCCCTCCCCATCCTCTCTTTCTCTCCTTAGAACTGAATCTCCCTTTCCCAAACCTCTAGTGGACCTGCAACACCTTGCTCATTCAACATAGCTAATTTTTCCTCTTGGTCCCCTGCGATATGCCCTCTCTTTCCTTTCCTAGAATAGACTTTTAACTTCTTTCCTTGATGGTTTACCTGTTGAACCCATGACGATCATTCTTTCCTTGACTTACCAGGCCTAAAGTTCTCATCACTCGTCATTCCTTGATAAACAGCCTTGTCCTCAGGACTGAACCAAGGAAATTAATTATGCATGACATATTCCTCTTCCCAGGTGGCTTCCTCTTCTAGTCTCCCTTTCCACTTGATCAACATTTGAGATACTGTCATATCATTTTGCAATTTTGCTCGAAGTGCTAACATTGCCTTTGGTTCCTCCAATTCTTCCTCCAACCCCATAAGCAAACCAGGCTCTAGAATTTGGTTGACAATTGCTTTCTTTAACTATGACACATGAAAGACTAGATGAATTTTGGAAGATAGTGGCAAAGCCAACTGATATGCCACCACACCTACTTTCTTTGTCAATGTGAAGGGCCTATAAAATCAAGCAGAAAGCTTTTGATTAATCCTTCGAGCCACTGATTATTGCTTGTGATGTCTAAGTTTCAAATATACCTATTCTCCTACTTTAAAATACACATCCTTCCTATGCTGATCATCCATCCTCTTCATGTTTTGTTGGGCTCTAGATAACTAGTACTTGAGCTCTCTCAAAGCTTCATCTCTATCAACCAAGGTCTGACCCATTGCTTCCACTTTAATTTCACTAAGTAGATGAGTCAATACAGTTGGTAGTTTTCTCCTATACATAATCTCAAAGGGAATAATGTTAATAGAGACATGCCATATGGTGTAATAGCAAAATTCCAACCATGGAAAGCAAAAAGACCTTCCTTTTGATTACTTACCTGCAAAACAACATAGATATATTTCTAAGCAACAATTAGTAACCTCGGTCTGGTCATCCGTTTGAGGGTGATATGAAGAGCTTGTCCTTAGCTTGGTGCCCTGCAACCTAAATAACTCAGTTCAGAAATTACTCATAAAAATTGGATCCCTGCCACTTACGATTGACTACGAAATACTATGAAGCCTTACTACCTCCCTCACAAACAATTCAGACACTTTTTCTGTTGTATAAGGGTGCTTTAAAGAGACAAAATGAGCATATTTGGACAGCATATCCGCCACTACCATAATAACTTCAAACTCTTTTAACTTGGGCAGTCCCGTGATGAAATCCATAGACACATCATCCCATACTACCTTTGGAATCTCCAAAAGATGTAACAACCCAGCAAGGGATAAAGAAGAATATTTGTATCTCTGACAAATATCACATTTCTAATGTATTGTTGCACACTTTTCTTCATGCCCACCCAATACAAAGTTTCAGTTAGCTTCCTATAGGTACAGTAATATCCTAAATATCTTCCTTGTGAGGTGTTATAGAATTCCTCAAGTAATTTAGGAATCCAAAGGAAAGAAGAAGGTACCACCAAACAACCTCTGTATAGTAAAACTCCTTGGGAATAAGTGAAACCTTCCTTGATTGGTGTTCCCAATTGAAGGGCAATAGTAATCTTCCAAAGAACTAGATCACGTTGCACCTTGTTTGTCAATTGGCTCCCCTCCACCCATAACGGAAATGAACCAATCCTAGTTAATTCGACATCTTCATCCCTTCTAGACAGCACATTGGCAACAGTGTTCTCCCTTCCCAGTTTATATTTCAAATCAAATTGATATCCCAATAATTTGGCGATCCAACATTGTTGATCTAATGTAGTGATTTGCTGCTGCAACAAAAAATTTAAACTTTGATTATCAGAATATACCATAAATGGCCTTCCCAAGAGATGATCACGCCAATGTTGAAAGGTCACCACTAATGCCATGATTTCTTTCTCATAGGTGGATTTAGATAGGTATTTAGAAGTCAAGGTTTTACTAATATAAGTGATGGGTTTTCGATTTTGCATAAGTACAGCTCCTAAGCCTCTACCGGATGCATCACACTCTACTTCAAATATTTTAGAAAAATCAGGCAAAGTAAGAACAAGAGCTGAAGTGATAAGCTTCTTCAAAAGATTGAAAGATTCTTATGCTTCTTTACTCCTTTTAAATCCTTCCTTTTTGGTGAGAGTTGTGAGGGGTTGTGCAACTTTACCATACCCTCTAATAAACTTTCGATAATACCCAGTAAGGCCTAAAAAACCTTTTACTCCCTTAACATTCATTGGGGTTAGCCACTTTAAGATAACTTTAACTTTGGTCGGATCCATCGATGCACCTTCGAATAAGATAGCATGTCTCAAGTACTCAACCTCTTTCTTGGCAAAATGACATTTCTTAGGATTGACATAAAATTGATTTTTTTGCAATATGCCTAACACCACCTCCAAATGAGCCAAGTGAAATTTTCACTCACTGTTGTACACTAAAATATCATAAAAAAATTAGCACAAACTTGTGCAACAAGGGTCGAAAAATCTCATTCATAGTGGCTTGGAACATAGATGGAGCATTGGTAAGACCAAAAGGCATCCACAAACATTCCTAGTGGCCATTATGAGTTCAAAATGTTATTTTCTCAATGTCCTCTTCTCGCATTCAAATTTGATGATACCCACACTTTAGATCAAATTTAGTGAAGTAAGTGGCCCCGTGTAACTCATCCAGCAACTCTTCTACAACTAGAATAAGGAATTTGTCTAGAACGGTCACTTTATTGAGAGCTCGAAAATCCACACACATACGCCATGTATCATCATTCTTCACCAACAATATCGGGCTAGAACAGACATTAGATCCAGGCCTTATGAGTCCTATTTGCAACAATTCTTGAACCTCTCTCTCAATTTCATTCTTTTGAAAATAAGGATATTTGTATGGTCTCACTGAGGGACCAGATTGATGGCCATGACCAAAGGACCTTTGGGGGGTAGGCTTATGGGTTCTGTAAATATTACTGCCAACTTCCCTACTACTTGTTGCAAATGTCTCTGTTGTATCCCTAGTAATTCAAAAATTCCTTGGGCTTGCTTTCGATGTCACTAGAAAAATCATTAACCAAGTTGTGAAAGAAGATACAACCTGATTTGTTTTAGTTGCTCCTTGAAGAAGAAATTCTTATCCCTTAACCTAAAATTTCATTGTCATAGTGCTCCAATTAGTTGTGTGACTTCATCCAAAGTATGCAGTCATGCAATTCCCAATATAAGGTCCAATCCCACAATGTCCAAGACATATGCATAAGCTACACAAGTATAGTTTCCTATGCCAACTCTTAGTTATTGACAAACCTCTTGAGATAATACTCGGTATCCATTACCCAACTTGACTCTCATTCTTCGTGTCTCATAAACAACTAAACCCAATGATTTGGTCAATTTTGAAGAGATAAAATTATGGGTGGTGTCATTATCAATTAGGATCAAAACAAGAATTCCTTCCACTTTACCTCCAATTTTCATAGAAGATAACTCCCTTGGACATTGCACTTAAGCCTAAAGGAATTCAGTCACCCTGGGACATTCCAACACCTTACATTCAGCCTTCTCATACAACCCCTCCACCTCATTCTCAATTTCTCCTACCATCATCACCTTCCTTTCCCCATTAATATCTTCATCCTCCCCTAATGAAACCACTTGCATCCTTGGGTCAAAGCACTTGTGGAGAGGATTATAAGACATTCCACATCGAAAGCATAACCCTTTTTTTCCTTCTTTCATCCCATTCTTGTGTTGATAAGTGTCACACGCTCCTCGCACCTAACAATGATTGTTTTGATGCATCACTCATTGAGCCCCTCATTGAATTCCCCTTATCCTCCGGTTCAACCTTGGTGAATAATTAACATCTTTGTTGTTTCGATTTTATGTTTGTGAGTTGGGTTACGCATCTTAAGGTGTCATGTTCCCTTCTCTGCTCACGTACCCCCTCTGTCCCTCCAATCAGACATGTTGTCCTGTGGTCCTCTTTATGGATAATTCAATATTTCTAGCCAATCACATTGTGTGAAGACAAGTCCTTGGGTCGTGAATTCATACCCAATTTCTAATCTCCCCCTTCAAACCATTCAAAAAATACCCCACATATTGTTGTTCTAATCAATGGGGAACCAATGCGACTAAGTATTCAAATTCTTCCATATATTTTTGAACAGTTCCCTTCTATTGCAGAGTTGTTAATTCTTCATATGGGTTTCGGATCTCCAGCCCATTGAAACGTTTGAGCAATTACGATTTGAATAAAGCCCAAGTGATCTTGGGATGCACCTCCATTAAGATTGAAAACCAATGAATAGTTACCCCTTTCATACTCACATGCGCTCGTTGAATCTTTGCTTCTTTGAGGGTTTGGTTGATTCAAAAATAAAGCTTCATTCTCGTTAACCACCCTCATGGATCCTTTCCTTCAAATATTGGTAGTTCAATTCACTTCGTAGCGGAGAACAAGTCATCCAAATTTCCCACCATGTTCAACATTGTGCCCTTGTCACTTCCACTTTTCTCCCCTATATTTGTCACATGAGTTGATGTGGGTGATGGTTTCGATGATCCTTGGCCTTCATCATTGATGTGAATGTGGGCCCCATGATAAGCAAAAGAGATCATCTAGGAGATTATCTACAAGGAATGAAAAATACTATGACGAGAAATAGGACCAAACGTATGGAACAAGCACTTGAAGGTCTTATAAAGGAAGTTCAAGGAAAAGACTACGTAGATCCAAGCCCAATCCCAACATGGGTTAATTTATGTAGTCATATCATTGAAGATTTTAAGTGATAAAGTTATGATTTACTATAGATTACATTAGGATTTACTTTAGATTACATTAGGATTTGATATTTATCTAGAAGTTATTCGTTTTAAATTGATTGCAATTCAAATTGCAATCTAATTAGGATTTCTAATTTATTATCTTTTTTACTAGATTAGGTTCACTATAAATAGGGGTTAGGGATTCAGTGAAAAGATAGATTTTCAATATTAATCATATTTTCTCTTTGAGAGACTTTCATTTCTGTGTGAGTTGATTCCCTTGGTTCTTGGGCAAAGAACTACCTTTGATAACGTTGGTTCTTCCGGCAGGTCGCGGTAAGGGTCACGTTCCTCTTGATAACTTCGGTGCTCTCCGACAGGTCGCGGTTTGTGTCGGGTTCCTTTATTTTACCTATCTTATCATATCTTACCCATCTTATCTTATCCTTATCTTATCTTATCCTGATTCTCAAGACGTTCCATTATCGTTTCCGCATTCCGATTCATTCGCGTAGGGTGAATCATATCATTTGGCATCAGAGCTTCGGCTCTTGGAATCAGGTGTCATCTATCCTTTGTTTTATTTTCTTGTGTTAAAGTTGTTACCTACTAAATATTACAAAAAAAAAGGAAGTTTTGGATAAAAAAAAGTTTAAAAAAAAAGAAGCAAAAAAAAATTGTGATAGAAAAAAAAAAGAAAATTCAAGACAATTGAAAAAAAAAAATCAGTCTTCATTCAATATAATTTCCTTAAGTTCTTCATTCTTAACCAATATTCCTTACCTTATTCATCTTGTGTATCTGTGACTCTTTCGTTATCTGTGGGAAGATCAACTTGTGAAGTTCTTAGTTCAAGGATTTATAAGGAGAATTGAGAGGTAAAAGGCAAGAGTTGGTTAGAGCATCATAGAAAAGCCAATTCGAGTGTAAACACGAGTGAAGAGCGTCAATATTGAGGGAAAACACTAAGGGAGTGACTTGTGAGCCCTTATTATTCTAATTTATTTATTTTGTTCAATTTGCAGCATTGCCAACATGAGTAGTGAACCCCATCAAAATGAGATGGATCTAAAAGTATTCATGAAATCAATTCAAGATCAATTCCAACAGTTGAACAGGAGGTTGGAGGACATGGAGGATTGTTCGAGAAGGAGATCTCGGGTGTCTCGTAGAAGTAGTCCTCAAAGATCACTTCACCGCGATGAAGAAACAGATTGGGGGGAGAACTTAGAATCAGACGGTGGATGTTGTACGGAAAGAAGACGATATCGAGGAGAAAAGGATAACAACTTGGGGAGTACTAAATTATCCCTTCCACTATTCCAAGGAAAGAACGAACCAGAAACTTATCTAGAGTGGGAGAGAAAAGCGGGGCATATATTTAATTGTCACAATTACTCGGAGGAGAAAAAGGTACGACTAGCCAGTTTTTCTTTTATCGATTATGCTAATATTTGGTGGGATCAATTTATCCTTAATAGGAGGAGATATGGAGAGACACCTATCCGAACGTGGGAAGAGATGAAAGTAGCCATGAGAAGAAGATTTGTGCCAAGTCACTATCATAGGGACTTGGATTGGAAACAACTACAAAGTCTTACTCAAGGCGCCATGGGTGTTGAAGATTATTATAAGGAGATGGAAACTGCTATGATAAGAGTCAATGTAGAGGAGGACAGAGAAATCACTATGATAAGATTTATTAGAGGGCTTAAAAGAGAGATAGCTGATGTGGTGGAGCAACAACATTATATGGAGATGGATGAATTGCTTCATAAAACTATTCAAGTGGAAAGACAACTCAAATCTAGGAGCACTTGCAAATATCCTAAGTATGCTTCTAGTTCATCATCGAAGTTTAATTGGTCTAATGAGAAGGGAGATCCTAGACCAAAGGAGGTTTATTACGACCAAATGAAAAATTCAAAAGAATGTAGAATGAGAGAAAAAGAATTAGAAAATCAAGAAAGAGAAAAGAGAGATAAAATTGAAAGTGAAGAAAAAGTAGAAAGTCAAGAAAAGAATGAGAAAGAATTAGAAAATCAAGAAAGAAAAAAAAGAGATAAAATAGAGAGTAAAGAAAAAGTAGAAAGTCAAAAAAAGAATGAAAGTGAAAAGAAAGAAAAATCAAAAAATAAAGACAAAGAAAATAAAGTTTGTGTATTTGCTCACAAAGGAGAGGTTGAGAGTGTTTTGAGGGAAAAGGAACAAGTTCTTGTACTCAAGTACAAGGATATTTATCTTACTAACTATCATAACTCTTCTTTTCCTAGTGTGGTTGAATATTTGTTGCAGGAATTCGATGATGTATTTCTTAGAGAACCACCAAGAAGTTTACTTCTTATAAAAGAGGCTAAGGAGATTCAAAGACAAGTAGAGGAGTTGATGCAAAAAGGCTTTGTGAGGAAAAGTCTTAGTTCATGTACAGTTCATGTTATCTTAGTACCAAAGAAGGATGGAACATGGCGCATGTGCGTCGATTGTAGAGTCATCAACAAGATTAGGAAAGTTAGTGCTGATGAAGAAAAGGTTAATGAAACTAGAGGATGGCCCATGCCTACAAATGCTAATGAAGGAAGAAGCTTTCATGGTTTAGCAAGTCTTTATGGGAGGTTTGTACAAAATTTTATTTCTATAACTACCTCTTTAAATAAACTTGTTAAAAGGAATGTTAATTTTAAATGGAATAACAAACATGAACAAGCTTGTAATCTGCTAAAAGATAAGTTAATTAATTACCCTGTGTTAAATTTACCTAATTTTGATAAAGTTTTTAAGATTGAATATGATGCTTCTGGA
Source organism: Canavalia gladiata (assembly GCA_037954105.1). Lineage (NCBI taxonomy): Eukaryota > Viridiplantae > Streptophyta > Magnoliopsida > Fabales > Fabaceae > Canavalia > Canavalia gladiata. The sequence goes on from CM075662.1 coordinate 5,537,184, forward strand.
ATGGGTATAGGAGTTGTTTTAATGCAGGACTCTAAACCTATGACATATTTTAGTGAGAAACTTAGTGGAGCGATGCTTAACTATCCAACCTATGACAAAGAGCTCTATGCCTTGGTGAGCGCCTTACAAACTTGGCAACATTACCTTTGGTCGATGAAATTTGTCATCCATTCTGATAAACTCAGCTTGAAGTATTTAAAGTCTCAAGGTAAGCTCAATAAAAGACATGGCAAGTGGCTAGAATTTGATGAGATGTTTCCTTATGTTATCAAGTATAAAAAGGGAAAGGAAAACATTGTAGTAGATGTGCTGTCACGAAGGTATGTATTACTTACGACTTTACAGACCAAATTACTTGGATTTGAATTACTAAAAATCATGTATGCAGATGATATTGAATTTAGACAATTATGGAAAACGTGTTCTGACCATGGTTTTGATTACTATTTTAGGCAAGACGAATATTTATTTAATAAAAATAAATTGTTTGTACCTAAGTGTAGCGTAAGGGGAATGTTTATTAAAGAGACTCATGGGAGAAGATTAATTGGGCCTTTTGGTATTCAAAAATCTTATCATATTTTAATTGAACATCTTTTTTGGCCAAAAATAAAGCATGATGTTAAATTTATTAGTGAAAAATATATTACTTTCTTACAAGCAAAATCTAAGGTAATGCATCATGACTTGTATACACCCTTGCCTATTCCCGAATATCCTTGGAATGATATTTTTGTGGATTTTATACTAAGGCTATCTAGAACCTCAAAAAGAAAAGATAGTAATTTTATCGTTATAGATAGGTTTAGCAAAATGGTACATTTTATTGCTTGTTCTAAAACTAATGATGTCACTCACATTGCTAGTTTATTTTTCAAAGAGATTGTATATTTGCATGGCTTACCTAAAACTATTATAGGTGATCGAGATGTTAAATTTCTTGGTCACTTTTGGAAAATCTTGCGTGGTAAGTTGGACACTAAATTATTATTCTCTATTGTGGCTCATCCACAAATAGATGGACAAGCTAAAGTTGTGAATAGAACTTTAGGTACCTTATTACGTGCTATAATACGAAAGAATTTAAAGGATTGGGAGAATTGTTTGCCTTATGTTGAATTTTCATATAATAGGGTTGTCCATACATCTACTTCCTTTTCACCTTTTGAGATTGTATATGGATTTTTAGATGTTTTACCATTTTATACTAATGACTCTCTTAATGTTGATGGAAAGAAAAAGGCTGAATTTGTGCAGAAATTACATGCCAAGGTTCGCGCAAATATTGAGAAGAAAAATGAACATTATGCTCGGCACGCAAACAAAGGACGCACCAATGTGGTCTTTGACCCTGGTGACTGGGTGTGCGTTCACTTGCGAAAAGAGCGGTTTCCAAATCAAAGAAGTTCCAAATTACATCCTAGAGGAGATGGTCCATTTCAAGTGATTGAAAGGATCAACGATAATGTTTATAAAATCGATCTTCCAAGTAGCTATGGTAATGTGAGTGCCACTTTCAATATTTCTGATTTATCCTTAATTGATGCAAATGACCATCAAGATTCGAGGACGAATCCTCTTGGAGAAGGAGGGAATGATGTGAATGTGGGCCCCACGATAAGCAAAAGAGATCATCTAGGAGATTATCTACAAGGAATGAAAAATACTATGACGAGAAATAGGACCAAACGTATGGAACAAGCACTTGAAGGTCTTATAAAGGAAGTTCAAGGAAAAGACTACGTAGATCCAAGCCCAATCCCAACATGGGTTAATTTATGTAGTCATATAATTGAAGATCTTAAGTGATAAAGTTATGATTTACTATAGATTACATTAGGATTTACTTTAGATTACATTAGGATTTGATATTTATCTAGAAGTTATTCGTTTTAAATTGATTGCAATTCAAATTGCAATCTAATTAGGATTTCTAATTTATTATCTTTTTTACTAGATTAGGTTCACTATAAATAGGGGTTAGGGATTCAGTGAAAAGACAGATTTTCAATATTAATCATATTTTCTCTTTGAGAGACTTTCATCTCTGTGTGAGTTGATTCCCTTGGTTCTTGGGCAAAGAACTATCTTTGATAACGTTGGTTCTTCCGGCAGGTCGCGGTAAGGGTCACGTTCCTCTTGATAACTTCGGTGCTCTCCGGCAGGTCGCGGTTTGTGTCGGGTTCCTTTATTTTACCTATCTTATCATATCTTACCCATCTTATCTTATCCTTATCTTATCTTATCCTGATTCTCAAGACGTTCCATTATCGTTTCCGCATTCCGATTCATTCGCGTAGGGTGAATCATATCAATCATTATGCGACAACGTCTTCGAGCTTCATACCAACCCGGTAATATACTTCAAAAACTCAGCCTGGTCCTTAAACTCTTGATCCAACTTCTGCTGGTTCTGGATGATGACATCCACCGATGTCAACAGCTTCAATAACTTAGTCTCAACCCTAATCAGCCTTTGATCCAATCCATCCATGCAAGTGTGGGTTCTCGTCTCCATTATCCAACAATTTGGACAAATTAATAAAAATAACAACCAAATAATAGAAAAAATTGATAAAAGATTTTTCAAAGTGACATATGGGTAACTATATTAATCTCACCATAAGTTGGAATGAGATTTATAGGACCCAGAAATATGAAAGGATAAAAGAAAAGAAAACTCAAGGAACCATGATTTTCTTTCCCAAACTACCCATGCAATTTCTTTCAAATATTCTCTCGCTCTCTCTCTCCCTATAACTAAACCCCCTTTCCCAAACCTCTAGTGGACCTGCATCACCTTGCCCATTCAGCATAATTAATTTTTCCTCCTAATCCCTTGCCAGGTGTTCTTCCTTTCCTTTCCTGAAGTAAACTTTTTTAACTCATTTCCTTGACGGTTAACCTGCCGAATCCGTAACGGTCCTTCTTTCCTTGACTTATCATGCTTAAAGTTCTCATCATGCTTCACCTTATGGCCATTTTATTTTTCATCACTAAGATAAGATTGATATTCTCTTCAAATTCTTATTTATCATCAATAATAATTATATTTATGACAATTAAAATATTTAAATTTGATTTATCATACTTCTTTATCTTTCATATAGTTACTTCTACTTCACTCTTTTCATCTTCCATGATTTTTAATGGATTAATGAATCTTTTCATCATCGTTAAAATTAGCATTATCTCTTCCTCAATTATGTTCATATTTTCTTTTTCTTTTTTTCATTATTTTCTTTCAAAACTTTAACTTTAAGAATTTTCTCATAAACTTGTAATTTATTCTTATAAATATTTGTATAGGTTTGAAAAGATTCTACCGGTTAATCTATATGTCTCAACTCTATATCATTAAATTATTCAACACTACAAATCACATTATCAAACTTAGTGGCTAAATGAAAGATTTTTTCAATTACACAAACATATTTAAAGATATTTTTTCTTATTGCTTCTATTTGGTTCCCAACAACACCTTAATACTAAAATTCAAAATTATTTCAGATTCTTTTATGTGCAAAGATTGAAACTATTCAAAACATTTGTAAGCATATCTTCAAACATCTTCAATATATCTCAAGCTTATTTGAATATATTTATATTGAATAATATCTCAATATGATTTCATCTAAACCTTCAATATCTTTATATAATATAGTAATCCATATTTTAAAAATTTTAATAAAATCTTCTTTATATTTAATAAGAAAGTAACCTTATTTTAAAATTTGATATAACTTTAAATATATTAAAAATCTAGCACACTTTTTCATGATAAAACCAACTATTATTATGTCATTTGATAATACAAGGGAATTGAAATATATTTAGAGAATATTGTTAATTATCTTCCAATATAAATTTTTTCAACGCTTAATAATTTTTTTTTTAAATTTCTAAATTTCTAAATTCAATCTTTGATACTACTTTATTGGAGGAAGAGAAAAATAGAAGAAAAGGATATATATTTTTTTTTATATTTGATACAAAATTAGATTGTCTTATTTATACCTAAATTGGATGATTTTAAGTTATTAAAATAATTATTTTATTATATTATGCAATATTTTAGAAACCAAATATTAAGTGAATGATAATGAAAAAGTGATTTTAATGTTGTAATAGTAAATAATAAATATTAAAATTTTATTATTAGATATATAGGTTGTTTTGTTGCGATTTAATTAATTAATTTGTTATTAGTTAGTTAGTTTATGATATATAAACTATTATAAATAAAGCTTCATTATATTAGTTTATCATTTTTTTCATAATAAACTTACATTCTATATGCTATGACTCAATGTCTTATCTTTCCTTATTGCAGCATCTTTGAAAATTGTATCAAATCTCTATAGAGTTCACCATCACTTCCACGAGCCCCTCTTTCTTCATGATATAGTCTTGCTTTGTTTTTTATGATTGTTTATCTTCCTTCATTTCTCCTCACCCACTCAATCATCTCTCATCTATGGTACTTGGCTAAGGAAAAAAAGTTCAATCCATTAAGCATCAACATGTACAAGATTGATAAATATAGTGGTTCTTCTTTCTCTAACACTATAAAAGAAGTAGTTCTAGAATAGAAGCCAACATCATTTCCCTTTGAGTTTGGCAACTTTGTTCATATAAACAATTCTTATAATTTAGTTATCTTTCTAGTAAATTTCCTATGGCAAATGAAAAAATAAGGCCAAGGTTCTGGCCAATATGAAGGAATTTAGGAAAAAAATTTATGTTTATATGGTCATTGTTTCTATTCCCTTCCTCTATTACAATGTTAATTGTTTTTTTTTGGAAAAAGTCATGAATATCAAAGATGTAGAGCATATGGCTCTAATTTCTTATGTTATTCTCAATCTTTAAATTCTCAATAGAATGAAGTTCTTTTTTCCAAAAGATCTTGCGTGTGTTGATTCTTATCTTGTTAAAAATTATGATGTTTCTTATCTTGTTAAAAATTATGATGTTTCAAAAAATGATTGAATCCTTCTAAAAAATTTTGTATTAGACATTGTTAGTTGCCAAGCTCAATCTTTTACCATTGATGGAAGAGAAGAAAGTTACATTAATCCAATCAAAGATAGATAAACAGTTAATATGGTTGTACTCTATTATGTTATTAGCAACGGTGATGAAGCTTATGCTTTAGGTTTATTGTAAAAGCTTATGAAACAAGATTAACAGTGCTTATGTAGATGATCACCATTTTGATGTTGTAAAAAATTTAGTTGGATTATTTATTGTTGTTCTAAAGGATATAAATATTATTCGTGCATTGATTTGGTTGGAGCTATTTTGCTTGCAATTTACTTGATCTCAAATTGATCCTACATTGTCATGGAAAATGCGATCTTATTGGTGGGACAATATGCACGTTTTAAACATTTTTATATAAGCTAATTTATTTTCTTTATTAGGCAATCATATGTCTCATGTGCATGATTTTTTACAAGCCCAATCTTACTAATCAATATTCAATTGTTGATGAAAGCTTTTTTCAAACTTGTTACTTTATTTTCAAGCTTACAACGGATGCATCATTATCAACTTGAGGGATTATCAGAGATATAGCTTATTGCAATTTAGTTAATTAGTTTGTTATTAGTTAATTTATTTATTTATTATTAGTTTGTGATAGCTAGAGCTTTATAAATAAAGATTTTTTTATTCTTTCATCATCCATTTCAAAATAAATTTCTCTTTTAAATATTTTGGTTCAATATTTTATTCTTTTCTTACTTCATCATTTTTAAAAACTAAGCCTTATATTATTATTATTTTTACTCTAACATGTCATAAGAAATAATGTAACAAATTTTGACATTATTATTCAATTAAATAGTAATAACATAAATATGTTTTTAATCTATATAAATATAATTAATTTTATTTTAATTTTCTATATTTTGTCACTTAGTTTTTATAAATTTTAAAATTTTTAAAAATACCTTTATTATCTTTGACATTCACCTAATCATATGAGGTTAGTACTTATATAAAAGTGATACATGACTGACCTACTCAAATGTATAATATATTATAAAAAATAATAAAAATTATTTAAAAAAAATAAATTTTATTTTAATTTTCTATATTTTGTCACTTAGTTTTTATAAATTTTAAAATTTTTAAAAATACCTTTATTATCTTTGACATTCACCTAATCATATGAGGTTAGTACTTATATAAAAGTGATACATGACTGACCTACTCAAATGTATAATATATTATAAAAAATAATAAAAATTATTTAAAAAAAATAAATTTTATAAGTATAAATTTAAAAAAATGGAGAACTAAAATTAAATTTAACTATATTTATAAGAACTAAAATATATTTAAGTCAATATTAATATAATAATCAAATAATTTGATTAGATAACAATGTTGATATTTAAATTTTTATGTATATATATAATCTTTATTTTAATAATAAAAATAAATTTTGCTATAATTTAAGAATCAACTTTTTTTTATTCAAATATTTTTAATAGTATTTTTTTTATATTCTTCACATTTTCAAGACTATTTTTTTTATAATCTTCACGACAGTATGAATATAAGTGTAGATTCATATGTTACATTGTTACAATATTAAGATATACATGATTCTTTTTTTTTTATTTTATATAAGATATTCTTAAATTAACATTAACATTTTAATTATATTTTACCAATTTAAAGACTAGCTCACTATCATTAAGTAGGAAGAACAATTCTATAATCATTACAGTGATTAGTAATCTTTCTTCTTTGATTCAATCTAGGACTTAGAAAGCTTTTTTAAGAACCAAAATATTTAAAATTATATTTGTCACCTAATATGTCTTTTATCAAGGTTTTAGCTAAAAAATAAGGATCAATTTTTGCACATGAAATATTTTCTAATAGGATAAAGATATTAAAAAAAAACATTAACTCACACACTCTTTAGTCTATACACATTCACATGAAAAATAATTTAAATTTATTAAAAAACTATACCTAACTCAAGACGAAAGTTATCTCAATAAAGAAGTATTGTCTTAAATCTTATAAGAATTATCTAGAAATATTCCTAACCAATGTGCAACATCTTAATACAGATTTATGCTTAAGACTAGACATCTATTACATAAAGTTTGCATAATTAGACATATATGAATAATCCAACATTAAAACTAAATATACTTTGATATTTTATTAGAAATTCAAATCTAAACATTCTCAAAAGTTATCTCAAAAAAAGATAATTGTCTCAAACATTATTAAACATATTTTAGCCATATTTCTACTCAATGTAGAAAATCTTAATAAAATTAACTACAACTTTTTTAAGGTGTTTGTTACATATATCTACGGGTGGGCATCAATTGATTACAAATGAGTTGAGCCGGTAAAACTCGTAACAAGTGCAATTAGAATATAATATATAAACACTCATTCTCACAGTATTTTCATTTAGAATTATTAGGTTCAAGTTAGATCAGGTTTCGAATTTAATCCAACAATTAATAATATATTTAAAAAAATTCATACAACATTTAGAGAAAAAACAAACGTAAATGATAGAGAAATGAGGCAAAGAATATAGGTAACAAAAAGGGTAGGAGATTGTTCTCTTTTTTATATCATTTTTCCTCCCTTTCATTTCTATTTTTCTGCATATCACTTGAAGGAAAATGATATTTGTAGCAAAACCTTTCTTCTCTTTTTTTATATTATTTTCTCTCTCTTGCTTCTCTTTCTTTGACTTATATCTCATTTATAAGGAATTAATATTTGTAGCAAAACGATATAAAAAGGAAGATGTTTATAGAACTTCATATTACAACCTAGAATGTGTACCAAGTGAAAGAAAAGAAAGTACATTGCAAATTACGAAGCGGAAAAATATACATTATTCAACTGAACATGTGTATTTCGATAATTATTTTGAGCAAAATAGGTATGATAGGTTAATTTAGATTAAATTTGGGTTTATTACAGCTATTTGTAATGGTTCAACACAATTGGTTTGGGTTGATGTTTTAATTTTTACCGATATCCAACCTAACTAATAATATATACATATTTATAGATGGTAGATGATATTATATTGTAGATTGTAATATTATATTTTTCTATACATGTCACGTAAACAATCAAAAGCAAAGGTGAGGTGACAATATTATACAGGAGCTAGGTTGTAATTGTACGTTATAAAATAAAGTCATGGACTAGTGTATCGAAGTTAGAAAAGGCAATGGTGATGGGCAATTGCATTAAGTCTTTTCAATTTTTAAAAGTTAAAACTTGAAATTTGAAAAATTGGAAGGAAATTAAAATTTTCTCTTGCATGTCTTTATCTAATCGTTTGGGGTTTCACATCTTTAGTCTTTCAGTTTTCTCTTCTCTAGGTTTGCTTTTTATGGAGAAGAGAAGAGTGATTAATAAAAAATATTTTTGTATTCGATGCTAGTGTCAATAACAAAGAAAAGGGAAGAAGTCATTATAATCATGAGAATAGAGGATGAAAGAAAAAAAAAAAGAGGGAGATGAACGAAAAAAGGTGAAACAATGAAACGTAAAAAAAGTTAAAGATGGAGATCAAGAAAGATAAATGGCGAAGATAAAAAGGAAGAAGTCTTAGTGATGGTAGTGTGTAGTAGGGGCGAATGTTTAAAAGACAAAAAGAAAAAAGATAAGAATGCATAAACAAAAAAAAATGAAACATGAAAAAAAATAGAAAAGTGAGACGAGACATTGTTGTCCATGACGACTTTCATAATAATTCTATCTTCATACATAGTAGTTTATATTTGTCCCTATCTAATTGAACAAATTTATCTAAATCAATATTTAATTAATCTAACTAAATTCATAGTTAAAATTAGATCACAAAGTTATTAAATTTAAATTTCAATAATTTTAGATTATGTTATCCAAACTTAATCGAATTTTTAAATATCTATCTCTATCAAAAGTTTAAAAAAAAAAAAGGTAAAAAACTGCTTCTTCAATTAAAAAAATTGACAAAAATTATTGAAAGGAATAAAATGTTTCTTCAACCATAAAAAAGAAAATAATTATAAAATATTTTAAAATTTTATAAAAATTACAAAATTCTGATTTTGTTGATTTGAAATAAAAAAAAAGCTAAAAGGATTGTGAGAATGATGATTATATTTGGAAAAAGGAGGAAGATTGAATGACGTCTAATATTGACATTTTTTGTTATTTGACTTTTATCTTTCTTGTTTTGAAGAATTTTATTTCATAGACTATATTTCTAATTTTGTTTTATATATATATATATATATATATATATATTATATATATTATATATATATATATTATTCGTTTTATCTGCCATCGAAGATTGATTTAAGATTGAAACAACAGAAACTATTTATTAACCTCATATTAAAATTTAGTTATTTACCAACATTTAAAAATTTAAAAGAAACAACTAAAATGTGTATGTATCATTATCCTGTATATTAAATGTCTCATTCAAGCCAATTCGGTCCGATATATATCTTTGAGATTTTTAGGATTTAGGAACAGGCTTGAATCTAGAGATTGGCCCGATCAAATTTAAGGTCAGCTAAGAAAGCATATTACCAGACCTAATCTATCCCGTGAACCCTCTTAATTACCTTCAGTAATGGAGAATTTATTTTTATTTAATAATATAAATTTTCTAAAGCATATTACCAGACCTAATCTATCCCGTGAACCCTCTTAATTACCTTCAGTAATGGAGAATTTATTTTTATTTAATAATATAAATTTTCTTATGAGTGCTGATCCTAGTTTTACAAAATAAAATATTTCCCGTTGATTCTGGCATGCTTCTGCTAGTTTGACCAGCTACTTTTAATGTTTGTGACAGCGGGGAATAAATAAATTTTAAAAGTAGAAAATTCTCGTCCTCACTCTTGCTCCATCTGATGCGACATACAAAAATTAGAATACTGATTATTATATTATATCATATTTTTAATTTTTAGATGTGCAATAATTTTTTAAAATAATTATAAAATTGAAAAAAAAAGGTATAAATGCCATAGTTTTGAAAGCGTACTAATTGCGAATTAATTTACAACAAAAAAAGAAAAAGAGTGAAGTGAGAGAGAGACCTTGCGCAAATAGCAGAGAACGACTGAGCGCTGTGTCTACTTTCATCATCACTAAGGGATCGAAACTTGTAAGCACCAAGCCCTTTCCTGCATCCTCCGCTTAGAAAAGCAACCTCCCTCTCGCTGTATTTTGTTTTTCTTCATTCATTATTTTACCTGAACAAAAATAAATCAAAATTAGATACAAAATTGTACTTACACCAGAAGGAAGAGAGGAACCACATATTATCATGTAAACTATCGTAACTGCAAACAAATTTTGTGGTTTTCAGATGACAGAAACAACGCCATACACAAACTGCAACCATCAGATCCGATTCAGAATTGCAGAAAGATACGTTTCCTTGGAAGAGAAGCCGAGCAGAACGAATATAGTTGAGAGACTCTTAACCATAAACAATCTGGTCTGGTTTCCTCTAAGAGAAAGAAATAAACAAATTCATCAGAAAGAAAGAAAAAAGAAAAACATAAACAAGGGTTTTAGTTATGCAGAAGAGGAAATAAGAGGCTTACAAAGAAAGGAAAAGGAAACGAACCCTAGATAGAAGAAAACAAAGCAGTTAAACCGCGTATAAGTGAACAAAAATGGAACTCATCAAATATGAATATCACTCGCTCCTTCATGCGTACGGACCAAAACGGGGGAGTAGAAACCGCAACTATGTCCGTACCAAAATAAATTTATATTTTAATTTTTTATTTCAGTTTTAACTTTCCTTTTATGGGCTGTGGTGGTGAGTAGTTCCTCTTGGCACTTGGCACTTGGCACTTGTCACACTTCTACTCCTCACAATATCCACCAGACAAATCCTTTGAATAAATCATGTGGAACATTTTTCATTTTTTATTATTCTTTTTTCATATTCTTTTTTTAACTTCATACCTCCCAATCTCATCTTATTTTATTTAATCTGTTATTATTAAGTTAACAGCTTTTAATATGTACAGTGTATTGGATAAACATAGAAATTATTAATTAATATATTTTTATTAAAATTATAATATTTAAATATTATTAATATGTTAAAAATTTTAATTTTATAAAAATTTAGTAATAAAATTGTTTATTATATACCATTAAAAATGTAGTTACTTCAAGAAAAATTCTTTTAAAAAATTATAAAATCAAAAAAATAATATATTACTCATAAATTGATATGAAAATATGTTAAGTTGAGTTATGTTTTATATAATTTAAATTTAATCTAATCTTTAAATTTATAATTTGAGTTTCACCTATTTATTTAATTTTAAATACGAAATAATTTTAAAAAAAAAACTATATAATTTGTAAGTCTGTTAAAAATTTATTTTGTAATAAATTTTTAAAACAAATTAATAGGTTGTAATAAATAAATAAAATTTATTAATTAGAATAAAATTATGTATGAATAGAAAAAAATTTAAATTCTAAATATAATAAATACATGATTTGAAAAAAATATATCAATAATAACAATAATAATAATTTTGTATAAAAATATTATATATTATTTATTTATTTAAATAAATTTATCTGTTAAACGTTAAAAATCTTTTAAATGATGCAAAGTCTAACCTTTTAAATTTAATAAATTTTTAAAATATTAATTTAACTCATTTAGAATTAGGTTTACCTGAACCTAAATCTAATATGGATGAAATTATAGACTTCTATAAATAATTTAGTTTATATTCATTTCTATTTGTTAAAACTTTGTTTACACCATAAAAATAATATATTAATGAAGAAGGATAACTCAAAAGCAATAATTTTATTTTATTTTTTTATCATTTTATTTTCTCATCAAAAAAGTATATATTATTCATGGTTTCTTGTCTGCTTTCTTTCTGTCAAAATATCATCCAAGGTCTAGTTAATTTTAATAACAAAATGGGCTATTTGTGAAGTTAAAAAAATATTTTTATTTCTTAATATAAAATATATTTTTAAAAATACATACTTAAAATTAATTTGTATATTTATATATATATATATATATATATATATATTAATAACTTCTAAAATTAATTTTACTAAAATTAACCCTGTCGTATTTTAATGGCGGTGTGGCACAGAACCTTCGAAGCAAATCGGCGACATGGTGTGTAATAAATGATGCATCATTTTCGTACATATAGCTTTGCCTCTTACCTGCTTGTTCACGAAGATATTTTGTGCCTTCGTACTAGTTGCCTTTATCTTCATACAAATTATTTGTTTCATCGCAATTTTTATTTTGGGTATATTCTACAAGACACGTATTAATTAAATAATATCTATTTAATAAGGAAATTTTATATTGCTATACGGCATTCATTATATAAAGATACCTACTTCAAGTACGACAAATTCTGTGGTTTCACTTTTATTACTTGCTTTTCAGTTTTTCCATCTTTAAAGTATTGTGTTGAATGGGTTTAGTTGTATAAAATGAGTAAATGAATAAAAAAAATAAAGATGTATAGATTATTAATTTTAATTAGATGATTTGTAATTATAATTATTTTAAAATTCAAAATTGGATGTGTTTTTATTTTATATATTTTTTCATTTTAAAAAAGTCAAAATCAAAATTTTATTTATTCCAAATATATGTTATTTGTATTCTAATTCATATATAAAGTTTAACTAAAATATATACATAGTTTAAATATTTTTATATTGTTATCTAGTTATGGTTTATCGTGTAATAAGAATAGCTAATTTTTAAAATAATTAATTTAAAAATTAAATTAAAGATAATTTTTAATTAATTGATTAGTTTTAGAATATTTATATCTACAGAAATTAAAATTAAACTTTAATTTATACAATATTCTCTCTTTGTTTTTTATTACATCACTAAATATATTTTATTGTTTCTTCTCTTTTTTATCTGAATAGCATATGTATTTATAGTATAAATAACACTTTTTATTTTATTCTACATATTATTTTTGCAGAAAATCTTAAAATCGTTGATATTTTAAACATTTAACTTCATCCAATGATCTCACTTTTTTTATCTAATAATTTAAATATAATCGTTTAATAAAAAATATTAAAAGTTATACACATTATTTGGATAAAAAAATTAAACTTCTTCCTTTCTATTTTTTTTATCTTTATATTTTTCTATCTGACTTAAAACAATTTAGAGCATATTTGTATTGATGCGTAGGAAGTATAAATCGATTGTTATACAGCACGGTTATATTAAATATGAGTTTCAAGGTACGTTTAATATATGAAGATTATTTTACTTTGTGGGAAATCTATTCTTCAAATTATATAAACAGGACCCTGAGGAATGAAAATTTTCTTTTGACTCGCATTAGGCGTGAACAAAAATAAGTTTGTGATGATAGGTATGAGGTAAAAATATTTCTAAATTGTTTTAATATAAATAAAAAAAACAAATTTCAGTTTTTAGAAATAATTTTAATACTTCCTAATAAATGAAAAATGAATTCGTAATATCGTAGCATTTTAATTATATATCTGTTATATATTTTCTGTAATGGATAAAAAACGTATTTTTTGTTTTGATTCACATTGTTTTATTTATTATATATAACATCAATGTGGCTTAGTTTTTTAAATATGTAAAAGATCTTATTAGTTACATGATATGTGTTGTTTTAAATTCTCATCTAATTATTTATAATAAAAAAAATTATTACAGTTGAATATTTAAAAAATAATGAAATTTCTAATTACAAGATAATTTAACATAATTTTTATTAAAAAAAAGTCAAGACTATTTCTGTAAATGAATTCTGAAATCTCATTTTTTTTTAAATGACCATTATTAAAAAATTCATTACGTGTTATTTTCATATTAAGATAAAATTTTAATGTTTTTTATGAATATATATAAAAATTTGTATATTTTATTATTTTATAAAATTTTATAAATATATCTATAAATATATTCAATACACATTAATTGTTATTTATAATAAGTTATAAAATAATTTTAAAATTCAAAAGGAGGATATGATGAAAAAAATTAAAAAATTATAATTTAAATAATAAAAAAAATCACGTGAGTACTTAATTAAATTAATGTTTGTATTATACATAGATAAATAGATATAATAATATTTTTTTTGAATAAAATAGTAGAGTTACGATAATATACCTAAGTCGTATTAATAGTATAAATAATTTGTATATTATTCAATTATAATTTATTATATTATTAAAATTTATTAAATTTTTTATAGTAATTAACATATGATTTATATATTATCTGAGTGTTTTTAGATTTGAAAAAATATAAATAAAATTAAAACTGATAATAATTTTTTATTTTTAACAATGAATGTTATATTATTGAATAAAAAAATAAAGAGATGAAATTCTCAAAATTTATGATAAAATTAAAATTTTAAAATTTTAATTTTATATAATCATTAATAATATAATATATGTAATTTTAAAATTTTAAAATTAATTAAAATTAAAAATTAGAAATATTAAAATAATCTTATACTTTGATTTGTTTTAAAATTTGTCAATATTAATATTTAAGATTAAAATGATATTTAAAAAATAAAAATTTAAATACTAATATAGAAAAAATCATATTATTTAACGATAATCCCATCACTCTTACTTGTATTTGAATGAATTTGAATAGAGTATTTCAACATTTCAAGAAATTTAAAATATTTGAAAATACAAATGCTTTCAATTTAAATACTTTTATTTTAAAAATATCTTGTTTGGATAAAATAATTTTAATTTATTATATTTAAAAAAAATTATTTGGATGGTGAAATTTAAATTTTTATTTAGATTAAATAATTTAATTTTCACTATATAAAAAATTTTATGTTTAAATATTTATAGATTTATCTTAATTTTTTTAATTTTTTTTTGTTCATAAAAAAATTTAGATATACAAGTATTTTTATTATACAACATATTTAATCAAAATAATAACCCAACAAATATATAATATTAAAATGATAGAAATATATAATTATATTAATTGATATTAAAAATGATAGAAATATATCTAGATATAAGAGATGAGAGATAAATATGTGAGAGAACAAAAAAATAATAATGAAAGATGAAGTAATACAAATCTAAAACAACGAGAGAAAGAAATTTCAATTTTCATCTATTTTGAAAAAATTTAAATTCTCTCATCTTAGTTGTTGGTTAAAATACTTTTTAAAAATATCTACAATTTAAAATTTTTTATAAAATAATATCCAAACAAAATATTTCAATTATTAAAATTTTAAATTCTTTCAAAACTTATTTTTCTTTTTTAAAATACCCTATTCAAATACAAAATTAAAGTTACTCTCACTTTAAGAATAATAATTTTAATTTATTATATAAATGATACATTTTAATAACTAATTGAAACATACTAGTGAAATTTTTTTACATTGTGATTCATTACTTGATTACCATGTAATTAAAATTTGTTAATTTTAAAATAATTATTTTATAAACTATATTCATGATAATTTTTAATCAATAATAAAATAATTGCATTAATAATATATAAAAATTATATTTTTTAAAATTTTATTTAATTTAAAAAACTATTTTTTATATTAATAATATATCAAAATTAAAATTATTTCAAAAATAAGAAGTTCAACTCAAGGACAATTATGTTAATTATGATTTGGTCAATTTCATAACACATTGGGTAGGAAGATTCCGCCAACAAATATGCAACTTTGATAATTAAAGTGGATAAATATTAAATCAATTTTGTTAAGAACAATCTTAGACATAATTTAAAAACTAAATGTGAAATTTGTATTTAGAAAGAATATTTAGTTATTTTGTATATTTTTAATAAAAATGTTATTTTAATTGATTAAAATTAGTTCTATAAATAAATGTTAACAAAATTTAGTTTAAATAAGGTAGTATTAAACTTTAAAAACGGTACATGAATATCATTTCCCCAAAATTTTGAGAGCATTAGTTTTCGCTTAACCGTATGGTGGAAGAGTTGCTAACAGAACAACCAGTACGAGCTAATATGTATAATTAAAGATTTCAAGGAAGACTCAGGCCTTGTTTACAAGTGAGTTTGAACACTTATGGAATTATCTAAAATCTGGGTTGGTCAGAATTTATATAAATTAAATGTGTCTATATTAAAACACAGCAGTTAAAGTGTTCATATAAGTTCCAATCTATTGAACACACGTGAATGAATATGAGGGAATTAATTCATCTTATATTAAATATTTTAAATTTAATTATATTAAATGTTCAAGATAATATTGTTTATAAAAATATATGTTTAATTTAATAGGTTTTTTAAATGTCTGTAACTTTTAAAAATGAAAAAGTAATAATGATGTTTTAAAGACATTTATTAACATAATAAAAGTTAAATATAATTAATGAATTTTTAAAATATTAATCAATGCTTTTAGGATAATAGTTAAAGAGTTAAAAATAACAAATATTAACAAAAATATTATTAATATATAACAGTTGTAATTTTTAATACATCTCAGCATATTTTAAATAAAATTTCGTATTTACTTCCCTAATAATGTTTCAGCCATTGATTAACAAAATCATATATTAAAAAAATATAAAAAAACATTTAATGTTTTCAAAGTTACAAAAAATATTTAATTTTTATACTGAGCATTCTTTAATTAATTTTGTTCGGTGCATTATTAACAGTGTTGCATGTATTTAGTATCTTTGCTATAACCAGTAGATTAGTTAATTTAAAGCAGAAAAAGTAAATGAAAGTTAAAAAATAAAAAATTAGTTAAAAATTAAAAATGATAATTAAAAATATTTGATAAAACTAAATTTTGAATTTATTGATAAATATAAAAAAAATATATAATCATCTAATAATAAGAGCAATGTATTTTTTCTAATAAAAAAATTAAAACAAAAGCATATTTTTAAATTTTTATATAAATGAAATTTAAATATAGTATTTATAGTAATGTAAAAAATAAATATTTAAAAATTAATAATATTATAGTTAAAAGAATATATAATCATTCTTCCACTTACCGATCAACCTGCTAAGCGCTTATCCATGCAGGTGGTTGTTGATGTGATGTGGGTTTGTTGAAGTGACCTTATTTTATCATATATTTTTTACAAAATTGCCTAAGACACTTCTTCTATAAAGATGCTAATAAAATTTAGATTCATGAGTATTCGCTTCATTCCTTCAATTTTGACTATGATCGGAGTTTAAAAAAAACATGCATTCGATCTATATTGAATTTTTAAAGATAATATTAGGTGTGACAATATATATATATATATATCACTTATGTTATAATAATTATAATATCATTTAAATAAAAAATTTAAACTATTATATTTTATTAAAAATATAATATTTTTATTATTAAATTTTTTATTTTATTTAAAATTTAAAATTTATTTATATATTTTTTAAATTAAAATATATTTGATATATTATTTATATAAAAAAAATATACATAAATAAATTAAAATTTTAAATTTTAAAATTTTGGGGTGGGAACGTGGGAGCAAAGCTCACTCCTGACGTCTCGTTGCCATCCTTAGTTATAAATATTAAAATTTATTATTCTAACTTAGGTTCAAAAAATTCAGAATGCATGCCAAGTTATTTATTTTTTTTTGTAAAAATTAACTTTATCGAACAAATCTAATTTAACGCACAACACAAGTAAAATTTGGATTGTAAAATTATATATCTATAAATTTTTAATTTTTACAAAATTTGGTATATAAAACTATCGCATTAACCTCATTATTTAATAGCTAAATGTATTAACTTCGCATTTATTAAAAGCTATTAAATAAATTAACTTTAATATATGTTATTTATGAAATAATTCAATTCCTATCCATAATAAATATTTTATAGGTGATGATTAACTTATTTAAAAATAAATGTTACTAAAGTTATTTTATTAAATATTTTTATAAAACATTAAAATACATCAATATGAATATTAATTAAATTTTTTATTATATAGATCATAAATTTTCATTAAATTTAATTTTTAATACCTTATTAAATAATTTCAGTTTAATGTATAATACAGTTTTTAAATATATCAATTACATTAAAATTATTTGAAAAAGATATTAAATACCTTTTATATTCAATAAAATTTATAAAATGTCTACATATAAATCTTTAGTTTAACTGTGAGATTAATGAAGTTTATTTTTTTAAGAATTATTTAGCAAAGTAATTTTAACAAAAAATTATTTTTTAAATAAATTAATTACTGTTATATGTATGAAAGAGAAAGATTGTATATATATGTTAAATTTAATAAAATAATATTTTTAATATTTTTTAATGTAAAAAAAAATATTATCAATGAAACACTTGATTCATATTATATTATTATAAAGATTATAAAAATAAAAAATTATACAATTTAAATTTTTTCAGAATATATAATTTGATGGTAACATTTTTCTAATTTTTATAAATATTATATTATCCATTAAATAAGATGATTGAATATAGTCTGTTTATATATATATATCACAATTTAAATATATAATTAAGAACGTGGATGAATTAAAGGAAATTAATTTAGTTTAATAAGATATTTTAAATTTAAATATTAAATATGAAACTATGTTAAAAAAAATCATTACACAGAATAATTTTAACCAACTGAAATAAAACTATTTTAAATAAAAAATACTTAAAAGATTAGTTGGATGATCCAAAAGAATCCTTAATCAAGGTCGAATTATTAAATAAGATATTATTATACTGTTCCGTTGAATGAGAATATCCCACCACATCCAAAATACATAAATCGAAATATAAGTCAACATCCTATGAAATTATTGAATGAAAAAAGTTATCAACTTTGATTGGATTTGGGTTATTGATTTTAAATTTATTAGTCAAAACAAAACTACATGTTTAAAATTTATCTATTTTTAAAATAAGCATAATAAAAATTTTACCATTAAATTTAAAATTAATATTTTATATTATCCAAATTTAATATATATAAATCAAATTATCATCCTACTTACCTTTTGAATAACACGGGAAATACAAGAGCGATCCAAGGTTGATATAAGAAAACATTCAATGAATATGAGCATGAGAATATAGCATCCATCGTATTTGGTATTAATTAAAAATATAATTTTGAATCATCAAATACATGGATTGATGGGAAGGAATTGGTATAACTTAATTAAATATTATAGAGTCAAATTTTGAATATATATTTTAATAAATAAAAAATATATTATTTATAATTATTTCATAAAATTTGAATGAATTTTTTTTTAATAAAAACTATGTGAAATATAAACCAAATTTGTTGTTAAAAATATTATTCCCAAAAAAATAATCTTATTCCTTAAAACAAAGAGGGGTTGAAAAAAACAAAAAGTGGTAAAAAGATGGAGCATGCACATGAAGTCAAATGTGGGAACAAGGGCAAAACTTGGTCCTACATTGTTTTCTTTTCAAACTTTGTCTTTCACCTCCTAGTGCCCAAATGCGACACCACCCTCTCTACCCCCTACAAAGGTGTTATCCTTTTCTTTTGATATTTAAGTTAACCAAGGTCAATGTCAAATTGTCAATGTCATTGTTCTCTAGTCTATCGCCATGTGATACTCGTTTACATAATACCCATCACAATGACCAAAACGCCCTCGCACACCTCAAGGGACCCTCTCCATCTGCCCAGTCCTTTCTGGTCCATCCACGTTATTTCCAAATTCCCATTTCACACCCTCGCATTCTATCATCACTAACTCACTCACTTACTCACCCTGTCACCATTCATCAATTGATTGTTATTTTCAAATGGACGGTCACGGAGGGGGCAACAGAGCCGAGGCGGAGCGGTGGCTCTACACCGCCAACAAACTCCTTAGCGCACGTGATCTGCACGGGGCTCGTTCATTCGCGATCCGGGCCCGAGAATCCGACCCGACATTTGACCCCACCGACCTCCTCCTAACCGTCATCGACACCCTCCTTGCCGGTGAGAACAGGATCAACGACCACCTCGACTACTACTCCATCCTCCAAGTTCTCCGCTGCACTCATAACTTCGAGTATATCGCCTCACAGTACCGTCGTCTCGCCGTCCTCCTCGACCCTCACAACAACCCCTTCGCCTTCGCCGCTCACGCCTTTTCCCTCGTCAACGACGCCTGGTTCGTCCTCTCCAATCCTAGCAAGAAGGCCCTCTACGACAACGACCTCCGGTTGCTCACCCAACCCCCTCCTCCTCCTCCGCCACCGCCGCCTCCCGCTCCTCCGGTTCCGCCTACCTTTTTCCCAATTCAGTCTCCGAATCATAACCTAAACCCGAACCTGAACCAGCAACCCCAGACGATAAGCCCTGGGTCCCGGGACGATAGGCCAGTGGGGGAGGAAGAGAGACCGAGTCGCGAGGACAATGCGAGCGAGTTGACTCGGCCGAGTGAGACTGAGGGAGCGAGTTTCTGGACTGCATGTCCTTACTGTTATGTTATGTATGAGTACCCGAAGGTTTACGAGGAGTGTACCCTGCGGTGCCAGAGTTGCCGGAGAGGGTTTCATGCGGTGGCGTTGCGGCGGCCGCCGGTTATGAACGGGAAAGACGATTCTTTTTGCAGCTGGGGGTTTTTCCCCTTAGGATTTTCTGGTAATTTCAAAGATATCAGCGGTTCTTCTTCGAACTGGAACCCTTTTTCTCCTTTAGTTCCTTGCTCTCTGAGTGGAGCTTCAAATAGGAGGTTTCAGAAGGGGCCTTGGGTTTTTTACGATGATGATGCCTCTGCGGCGTTCGTGGAGCATTCCGATACGACGGATGATGATTCCAATGATGAGGACTGGCGGAACGTGAATTATACGGGGAAGAAAAGGAAGAAGAGGAGGAGGAGGAGGAGGAGGAAAAGCTCTGCCGTTGCCGGTGGTGTTGAGATTAGAAGGTCACCGATTGACAGACCTAGGAGGGGGATTCATAATAGTACTGCTGGTAATGGTAACGTGGTTAATGGTGAGGCTGTGGATGCAGCCTCTGTGGTGCCCAATAATGTGGCGGGGCCTGAATCTAGCAAGAAAGCTGTGATTGGGAGTTCCAGGAGAAGAGGTGAAAGGAGCTTGGAAAAGTTGGATTTGAATGTGGAGTTTAGCAACGAGGTGGAGGAGCATGCCCCTGGAATGAGTGGAGGGAAAGACACTGGAAATGCTGAGGATAATATTGAGGGGATTGGATTTTTTGAGGGGCTTGATGAGTTCCTCAGTAGCTTACCCATTCTCAATGTTGTTGCAGATGATAAAGTTAAGGGTCAAAATTAGTCCTGTAGGTAGGGCCCTGCTTTTTTGTTGCCGTAGATCTTACTTGTATCTTCCTGCTTGTCGCACCAAATGATGCTGATGAGCTTTTGTGAATTCTTGTCATTGTTAGTCCTTTTTAATAATTTGCTGCAATACTTCTTTACTATGTTTTCAACTAGCTCGAAGTGGTTTCTTTGTCTCGTGTTCCGATGAGGAAGGATATATCATTCATGGCTTTTAATCAAGTCTCAAACAGATACGCTATTAACCATGAATCTTGTTTATGGGTGATGGTCATCGAATCATCTTATTTCAATGTAGGTATTATTTTACCATGTTGTTTGCAAAACCCTGAATGCAAAACATTTTCCTAATGCATATATGGGCATTTCATTTTCTGTTCACGTCTTGTTGATTCATGTGGATGATCCTAAGTCCTATCCTACCGAATGATATCATAAGGCTTTTTATTATTTTGGCTGTAGTGGTGTTTCTTTTTTGGTATTTTTGTGGGTTTGCTCTCTTGTTTTGTAACGGAAAGATTTTCTGAAATAGTTTTTATTTGTTTATTATTCCCCTTTGTTCAATGTGTTCAAATGTTGTGCATGGTTAAGGTTGAAACAAGTTGAACTTCTCTGAGAAGCTATCACTTGAATCTTGTTTTGCCTATGTCCAGTCTTCTTTACTTTCCATTTCATCCAGTTTTTCAAGAAATGCTAGCAAAACACACTGTTGCAGCATATTCTTTTTAACACACTATTTACTAGGTTGAAATTATTTAGAGCTCACGAAATGATATAGATCCAAATCATCCAATCTATAAATCTCAACCAATAGTAAAGAGAGTAGTCTTTTCTCATTATTTTTATATTTATGAATTGTGGAGTTTTTAGCTGATGCTGCTTTTTAGTTTCGAAGTGCTGGTCCTATGTTTGTGCTTCCCTCCCTTTCAGAAATACGCTAATTTAGTAATATCCTTATAAATTTTAGTGATGGGCACTGCAATGATTATAAAACCTTATATTTGGTTCGGTCTGATGTGGCTTAATCGTAGGTGATTTTAGCATTCTGTTTTTAGTCCTCAACTCGATCTTAAAGTGAAAATCCCATCAGAACAAGTTATACTTTCTCTCAGCATTTCTGTCATAGGAAGGAGTCCACCATGATTATCGAAACAAGTTATTGACAGGGATCATGGTGGGCCCCTTTTTGAATTATTAAAATAAAAGGCCTTCCTATGTGAATGTTTTTGGATCTGTCTACATTTTCACGGTCGTTGGATGTGGTTGTGCACACAGAATCCTTCCCCTCCCCCCTCCTCCTCTAAAAGGGTTTATAAGTAGTGTGTTTATGTATTCATAATAGATGTGGATGAGATTGAAATTTATGAGTGCTTCCAATTCCCCCCCATGTATGCATTTCCTCGCTAAATGCATTTACTACACGACATGCATGGTCCACCAGTGGGCGCGTGACGAGTTGAATTGTTAAGTTGATTTTCTTTTCTTCTGCTGGTAGTATTCTCTTGGGTGTTTTCAAGAATTTTAAGTTGAATATTATATTTTTATGCTTGGCATAAATATTTTTTTTTTAGGAAATTAACATATTTAAGAATGTATTTTTAAGATAATATTCATATAGAAGGGGTTAAAATTTTATGATTTTTATGTAGGTGTTTTTTTAATTATATATATGATAATGTTTTTAAATATATTTAATTTTTGAAAATAAAAAAATTGCAATATCAAATTCTCCTCATCCTCTTTAGGTATCAAATTGGGCTTGGGTCACAGTTTTGGTAGACCCACCTTTTGTCCGACCATGGTCTGCCCAAGAAAAGAATATGGCCCAAAGCGGATATCCTAATTTGAATAAGGCTGCATTTTTACGTATAATTTGCACTCGCTGCACAGTTTGTCTGTTCTGCCAAATTTCTCTGGGTGGGGCCTACTTTTGTAAATCCGGTGTTAAATTAGTTCCAGAAAATACTATTGGTCAATTTAATTTTGATAAATTTATTTTCTATTATTGACAATTATACTTTAAGTTGGTGCCCCAAATTGGTATTAATAGTTAATTTGATCTCTTGATATTATTAAATTAGCTGATTTAGTCTTTGAATTTGATAATTATCATCAAAATTGTTACTTTTTCCAATTTTTTATTAATAAATTTTAATTAAATTACACAACTTTATATGAATAATTAAAGTTAGTTATTGTTTTTTAGATATGGGTAGCTTATCTATTTCATCTTTATTTTAATTATTGTCTTTAATCTCACTATTGGCGTTTATCTTCATTGATTTGAATTTAGGATTCCATCAACTTTATTTTTTTAAGGGCAAACAGGAAAAGAAAAAAATTACTGCTTCATAAAAGTTTTAAATTGTCTTACTATAAAACTATCAAAACTTTTTAAATGTTATTTTATGAACGGATCGGAGAAAATATTAAATTTGATAACTATTACTTAATTTAGTTTTTTGATGTTAGGGATAACATTAACTTATGTGTATCAAAGTAAAAAGTAAAAGTGATTGTTAATTATGGAAGTTAGAGATCAAATTAATAGTTCTGAGCTTAAAGATGGAAATGAGCGGTGATTAGTATCAAAGATTAAATTATTCTGTAATTTAGGAAATGATTAAATATTTTATTCTATGAAAATCCCGCTATTGCTAAACCAGGCCTTTATCTTTCTCAAGGGATAATCATAATAATGGCAGCATTGAATATACTTATCCTTGTTAAAATATCAAACATGACTTTTTCATTTTGTTATTTTTAAGGAAATTGTATGTATCGACCGAAAAGGAAGGAAGTTGAACGCGGGATTGCACAGAAAAATAGATAATGTGTATTTATTATTTATATTATATTGTAAATTTTTCATTTTAGTTATCTTAAATTGTATGTGATTTAATTACTTAAATTGTACGTGATTTAAGTTATTAGGATTGATTTGGATAGATGAGAATTAGAATAGTTTTATATAAAAAACATTATTTAAATTTCATATTTTTTTAGTAAAAAAAAATTATGTGATTTTAATTGTTTAAAAAATTAATTTTTTTTATTTAAATCGAACAAAACAGGTTTTTTCCCTTTATTTTTCTATATTAAATTTTTTAAGATCTTATTTTTTATTCAAATAATTGAAAATTTATAATAGATTTAATGTATGAAATAGTTTTAAACGTTCAAAAGTAAAAAAAAAAAGGAAAAACTTAATAAATTTTGAATGATTTAGGAAGATGAAAATTTGGAGTTCAAAATGGAGGGGAAGTGATTTTTTTAGTTTAGATAAATTTATTATTTAATTGATGAATTTTTAGTAAAAGTAAATTTAAAATATTGAATAGATTTAATTTCTGAGAAATTTGAATGAAAAATATTTAAAAGTTCTAAGTAAACGAATGTACCTATTAAAAAATGGTTTTTTTCCGGTACCTTTGAAAATCAGGGGGTTTGGTACCCTGGCCAATAAAAAACGGATATGTGTACATCATCATTTATTACGGTCAACTTTAAATAAAAGTTAAAATATTTATAGTATTTATAATTTAATCCTTTTAACTTTGATATATTTTTCCTTACCATTTTTGTGTCTTCTCTCCTCCGCTTCCCATTTTATGTCTTCTCTCTTCCGCTTCCCATTTTATGTCTTCTCTCCTTCGCTCCGCGTCTTAACAAACGTTGTTCCGACGTTTCGTTCTGATGTTTCGTTCTCTCTAATTTTAATCTCTTAATTCTCAAATTCGATTCATTTATAGGGTTTTTGTTTGTTTAATTTTGCGGAGAAAAAGAGAAAGTGCATTTCAATAATGCCTGCTGGGAACTCTAGGGCTTGGAGCACGGCAGCCTGATGGGTTCACTGTTGGAGCGTCTGTCCGTTGAGTTCCAAACCAACCTGGTTCCTTTCTTCAGGATCCATTTCATTTCATGCTTTCCTCTTTTGTCCATGTGATCTCTGCTGAGAAAGTCTACCATGAGCAATTTTTTGTGGCTGAAATTACCGACTGTGCTTTTGAACCATCCTCCATGGCAAGTACATGGTCTGTTGCTTGATACAGAGGGGCATATAATAACAAAAAGGCGCCTTCAGATACAGAGGAGCTACTCTAGTCACTCAAAGTCCTAGCTAAGTAAGGAACAAACTCTCCAAACAGAAGTACGTACTGCGCGGCCGAGGAAGCATCTAAAGTAAAATAATCTGAATCCGTTGAATAGGAAGCCTTTGATCCGCTTTATGAGAACTTTGAATCATTCGATTCGAAAAAGGTGGAAAAAGTACCAGCACCTGAACGCTTACTCTTACTGCTTCAGGTTCACCTCTTTTCTTAGGATCGGTGCCCACCATCAAGATGAAGAGAACCACCCAGTTTGTGGATTGGTTCCCAACTGGACTCAAGTGTGGTATAGGGACAAAATCATAAATATTAAAAATTTTGTTCATTTAGAATAAATATAAAAACTTTTATATAAAGTTGACCAAAATAAATAATATAGTACATATATGAACAAATATCATTTTTTAATTGGTACAAGTGAGACAGGGTACCGGTACCCTCCAATTTAGAAAGGTACCGGAGTAAGCACATTAAAAAATTAAGTGATTATTTTCTTAGAAATTTTAGAAAATTAAATCACATAATAAACTATAATATGAAATTAAAAATACAGAAATGATATCTTATACTCGCAGTAGCTTACACTCAATATATGATATCTTTTCATTGTTTTTTTAAAGGGATTTTCCTTGTTGAAAAAAAAAGTGCAATAGCTAAATTATATTGAATCTAGGAATTGAAAATATAAAGTAACGTTTAGTTTTAGAAAATATTTTTTATTTTTATTTATAAAAATATATATTTTATTTTCATTTTATTTTTTATTTTTAAATTTCTATACTGTAAATAGTAAAAACATAAAATAAAAATAAAAAATAACATTTTTCATCATTTTCCATATAGAATGTTAAAAATAAAAAATAAAATAAACAACATTTTCGTAAATGTCACCTAAATAGTTGCAATAATCTTGCCATACAAATATCACTTTCCAATTTAAAAAAAAATTACTCACTTTTTAACGTATTCAAGCATGCACGGATAAGTCCAATTCCTCAAGAAAAAATATATACGTGTGAATCTCATTATACATGTGAAAAAAAAATTAAAGAAAAATAAAATAAAAAAATAAAAAATGGAGAGGATATTTTTTTCCTATATCATCACTTAACACGTGTTACACGAAGCTAACTAACATGCAGATGTCTCGGCTAAGTTGGGGGCTACATACACAAAATGTATAAAGTCATAAAAGAGTGCACATAAAGTCCTAAAGATATTTAAGTCAAAAGTAACATATGGTAGTCATTGATTGGACTGTTAATATTGATTTTTAATTAATGATTATATGTTTATCTTTTCTTTTAAAGTGAGCTTTTCAGCTTAAAAAAATCCAGTTCAAATTTAACCATTCACATTAAACATGGACCAATTTAATTTCAAAAAATACAAATAATATAATAATCTTATAAATTTAATTGAATTGTATTATAATATAAATATTTTATTCTATTATTTAATTATAAAATTTTTATATTAATAAAAATTATTAATTATTTATTATAATTATTTTAAAAATCATATGTACTATGATTTTTAATTAATTGATAGTGTAAATTTTTTTACACAATCAATATTTCACAATTAAACTGTAATATTATTATTACTCTATCAAATTTTTAATATAATATTTTAAAATCATGTATTTATTAATATTTTTAAAGACTTAAATTTTCTGGCTACGCATATATATAATTCTATTATCTTATTTAAAAATATAATTACCTTGTTTAATATGTTTTGTTATAAACTAAAATTTGAATTAAGCTAGATTTGTTTTTTTTAAAAAAAAAGATTAGACTAAATTTTAAATAAAAAAAATCATTAAATAAACAAGTTAAACTCAAAATTTTAATTTAAGAAACACGCTGGGCCATTTAAAAAGTTCTATAAACTATAAAGCTTTTACCCTACATGTAAGACATAAACTGTCCAAAAGTCCTAAAGTTTTATTTTCCTGTTTGTTCTAATTAGGCCTTTAAGCTATTATTATTATTATTAATGTTGTTAATAATATTAATGAGTAATTGATTTAAGTAATATTTATTTATTTATAAATAAAATCTTTACTTTAGATTATATATAATTTTTATTAAAAAAAGTTAATTTTAAGATGTTGTAAATTTTAATGATTTGAATTGACTCTGGTATATGATATGAAGGTTAGACCAAAAGAATAATAATGGCAGTAGGTTGATCTGGTGGGATGAAACCCTTTTGTGTTTTGGCCTTTTATGTTTGTGTCTGCAGACTCTGCACTCGCCATTTTGATTTTCTTTCCATTTTTACCATACATGATTTGTATTTATATTCCAGAACTTTCCAGCAAAGTGAGAAAGTCAAAAGCATAGGTTGACAGAATATGGGCAACTGGTGGTAGAGGTTCAAAGGAATAACCTTTTTATGCCCTTTGCTTTTACTTAAAAACCTTGGTTTCTCCGTCTTTCTTGGAGAACAACTCACATGACTTTAACCACCAAACTTCACCCATCACTCACCACTCTTTTAATTCCCAACAATGACTCTTTTATTCATTTCCCAACTTTCCTTTGTGTTTGAGCTCTCCAATGGCACTCTTCTCAGTTTCTGCTGATCCCTTTGCTTCTTCCAACCATCACTCTTTGTTAACGGTATTTACTGTTATGTTTGATCTCTCTCTTATGCCTATTTTATTGTTGTATCTGTTAATGAACTAATTATAGTGACATTGCTGTGGCAGATCTTTGGTTCTGCCCTGGAAACAGGGGAAATTGAGCAAACCCATTTCAGATTGTTCACTGCTTCAACGTGAGTGCCTAACTTTCTATGCTTAGCTGCTTCAATGGTGTTGGATTTGCCTTCTTGGCTAGTTTTTGTTTAGTTGAGGTGTTCATGCCTGAATAAATGGTTATAAAGCAGGGGAAATTGAGTAACCCATTTCATGGTGTTTGTTTAAATGAACTGGTGTAATTTTCTGAAGAAATGATCATCTCTGAAAAGAAAATATTTAGTGAAGGGGATTCATTTAATCTTTGTTTCTAAGCTTCATAATCCATTTGTAAATCTTGATCTGTAACAATAAATGAAATTGGTTATGACTTTAAATGCATATTTCGTAAAGGAAGCTTAAGTAGTCTGATCTGTAGCTGATTCGGGTTGCAGACCTGTAGATTCCTTATGCTTAATTCCGTATTGATACTGCAAAATCTTCTCTTGTTTGGTAACTTCAAATATTTTAATCCTTATTCTTCAAACGAGACTGATGCTCTGTGTAATCACAAACTCTGCTGTTGTGATTTTCATTCTTTGTAATATGCATGTGTGGGTCCTGATTGTAATATTTGACTGAATAAATTACAGTTTTTGTAGTTATTCCATAGAAGTAAGAAAATTCAATTATTATTAAAAGAAGAACTGTGCTGCCCAAAAAAAAAACTGTTAAGTGAATTATCTGTATTGCATTGAAATCCATTGGAATCTTTTAAAAAAAAAAAGTTCACACGGGCATCTATACCTTGCTCTAATATTTTCAGGAGAAGTCAAGGTTTCACTTTAAAGGCTTCAATGGGGCATCCAGGATTTACACAGAAACTTGATAACAAGAAGCTACAAACTTTAGCTGAAGCTGAAGATGAAAGTAATATATTTAATGATATGAAGGATAGGTTTTTAAGTTTCAAAAAGAAATACGTGTAAGCTTCAGAAAAACCATGGTCTGAAATGTTCGTTTTTTATGCCTAAAATAAGGGAGAATCTTGTTTAATGTTGACTTGGTTTATGGCAGGAAAAATATTCATCAGTTTGAAAATCTTGCAAAGGCTCAAGCACCAAAGGTAGTTGTTCATTGTATTGATTTATGCTTTGTTGCTTTTTCCTTTCAGTTCATTCTTCAATTTGTCTACAAAACATTAGCAAGTAAGCCTTCTTTACTAACAATTCCCAAAACAGTTCATGGTTATTGCTTGTGCAGATTCTAGGGTTTGCCCCTCTAATATTTTGGGATTTCAACCGGGAGAAGCATTCACGATTCGCAATGTTGCTAATTTGGTTCCTCCCTTTGAGGTATTAGTCTCATTGCTATTGGTTCGGTTGTCTATGAACTATGTTTGCCAAATTATTCACTGCTAAAGTGTGAATGAAAGAAATACCCTACTTGCTTCTAATTCCTTTTTCCGGATACAGAGTGGACCCTCAGAAACAAATGCTGCACTAGAATTTGCTGTGAACTCCCTTCTGGTAAGTTTTTTTTTTTTTCACTATGAAGTACAAGGCAGGATTTATCTTCGGAAACTTCTAATGCTTCTGTTCATTTATCTCTCCTCTATTTACTTACTCACATTTTCTTTTGGGTGATTATTTATTTATTTTAAATGCAAAATGATTTTGGTTAAAATAATGACTGATATGATAATTACATCTTCTAAGCAAGGATTGAATTTGAATGGGAAATGAAGGAAAAGGAATACACCTTTTTTTTGCAGCATTATTGTGTTCATTGCAAAATACTTATCAAGCATGGGCACAAGTGAAGTAAACAAATAACATATCATCTTATGACATAGCTTCTAATAATTAGGCTTTGCAAGAAATGTTTGTAGAATATTTGAGAGTGCAAGATTGAAATAGCTTTTTAAATATCTGGTAAGAAAATTGTAAGATTCGAACTCATTTTTTAGGAGAAAATTACTTCAATTGCAGGTTGAGAACATCTTAGTCATTGGCCATAGCTGCTGTGGTGGTATACATGCCCTTATGAGTATGCAAGATGATGCTGATGAAAAAAGGTGCTTAATTCTAGATGTTGGATGTCCTTTTTCTTTTTATGGTAAAGATCTGGTTTAAATTTCTCCCTTGAATATATATTTTTTCCTGTTAGCTTTATAAAAAGTTGGGTTGTCAACGGGAAGAATGCAAGAATAAAAACCAAGGCTGCTGCTTCCAACCTCAGCTTTGATGAACAATGCAGGCATTGTGAGAAGGTGATTTTTTTTCGTTCTTAGATTTGAATCTGTAATTTGGCTGTTGAAATTTAGAAAAAAGTTTATAAACTGTCCCCAAGTAATGCGAGATGGTTTACAGTTTTTGACAGCCCCTAGATTTATTTATTTATTTGGGTTGGGTTGGGGGTACTCCCTACTGATAATTAGACAGAATCAATCTTGAAGACTTACCTGCGTTTTCTTCGACTGTGATTTTGGTGAATGTATAACTTTTCATGTATTCTTTTGCTTTTGCATTTTATTCATCCATCTTCTCAGTTTTGGACTCTCGTAGGTAAATATTTATTTGTAGTGGGAAATTGGCGATCCCAACTTGGAGACATGTGTAGACTGTAAATCTTGATTCCCATGTTGGATTTCATTGCTTCAAAGAAATAAAATCAGGCAAGATTAGTTCCCTGATGGATCTCAGGACCATATTGAAACAAACTGTCCCCTATTTTCCTTTCTGATAGTCCTGACTTAGTAGCCTCAGCTCATGTTGGGAATTCAAGCACCTATCATATTTTCCCCTTATGAAAATACGTCTACATCTCCTGAAACAAAACGAGTATTTCCTTTTTAATTGTCTTGTGGTTTTCATTGAAGTCTCCATTACTATCATTTTCTGCTTCTTATGAATTGATATGATATGATCCAACCAGCAGGAGTCATGCAGATGTCAATCCATAGAAAAAGTTGATTATGTTGAGTACTTTCAAGTTCCTTATGCTTTAAGTGTTGTTTGTACAGGAATCAGTTAACCATTCCTTATTAAACCTACTTACTTACCCCTGGATAGAAGAAAAGGTGGCAAAAGAAGAACTTTCTATTCATGGTGGTTACTACGACTTTACTGACTGTTCATTTGAGAAATGGACATTGGATTACCGGGGAACTAAACTGGAGGAAAATGGCAGAATTGCTGCCAAAGACAAGATATTTTGGTGCTGAGTTTTTACTTCTATTTTCTTGTGTAATGTGGTGTGTCACTCTTCTAAAATTTAGCAGGACTTTAAAAGCATAGACTCTTTTTTTTACAATTTTTCAAATATTGTAATTCAGTTAATTTGAACAAACCCTTACCTTGTCTCATGTCTGTTGTATTGCTTTCCGAAAAACATTAAGGTAATAATGTACTACAGGCTTGATGAAAATTTTATACTTCATATTCTGCTGATGCCAACAGGTAGGATATTTTTATTGTTATTATTTTTTCTTTTTTGGTGGAAATGGAACTATCTACAGATTATATGATTCCCTCTCAAATGTTGCCTATAAATTTTCACCTCATAATCAATATGGCTTTTGTAAATGTTGTTTAAATCAAGCCCCTTCACAACTTATTTCCCACCACCTCTCTTTTGAAGAAATGGCGTCTCAGAGATACATGAAAAGTTCCAATCTGCTTAGTGAGGTTTTGGTCCACCAAGCTTGCAAAATTCATTGTCAAATGCATGTGAAAATCAGACAGAAAGGCAGTCATAAAATCATAAACCTCAAAGACTTTACCTTGTTTCAACTTTGAACAAATATCTAAACCTGAACACATTCATATGGCGTGCTCTTCTTAATCTTTGGAATTAGATACTAGCATAGCCCGGGGTGCCTAGTATTGATGACGAGTTGAAAGCTGATGCTGATAGTCGCTCCAATCACTCTGTGACTATGATTAATGTAATGTGCTGAGTTATTTTTTAACCGGGGAAGCCTTTGATGGAATTTGTGAAGGAACTGGTTTCATGAAATTCATTAGTCTGGCCGCTCAAAATAAGTTAAGCAAAAGAGTATATGGGTGGTTTGTTGTGAAAAACACCATGACCATGACACTCAACTCCTATATAGGAGCTGCATGATGCATGCCTTAAGTAGTTTATATGAAAAGTATGGCGAATTGATAACAATTAGGAGTTATCTTCTTTAGAATGGCGGAAGCTACGTTATTATATGCTATACCTTATGACAACGTAAGCATAACATAAATTCTTCCTAAACTTTCTTGATTGAAGAAGTTAATTCAATCCATTTCATTCTCATTCTTAGCTTTTGTGTATATTTTGACGTGGTGGATTTTATAATTTTGTGCACCACACTGTAAGAAATCGGATCAAAATTTAGGGTTTAGGTATCAAATCGGATCAAAATTACAAGAAAGATTTTTTATTAACAGAAGACAGCAGTATGGTGGAGGTATTTGAGAGACTTGATTCTCTCCCAACGCCTAAAGCTCCCATCCTTTCATAAATTAACCTGCTATTTTCTTGTTCTCTACCCTTTATTTATACACTTTATCTAATAGTTTAACTAACTTAACCTAATTAGTTATTTCCAACTAATAAGTAAAAAAAGTTAACTAACTATCTATTATTTAACACACCTCTTGAACTATCAAGAAATTTTGCATCCTTTTGATTGAATTTCACGGATATAGCTGGTTTATACAACTTCTTGTTATATGATTCTTTAATCCATGCATATGTATGCACATGAGCATGTCTTGTATGAATATGGACATGCATGTTGGAGGCAATACTGACAATAGTAGATTTATAAAAATCTTTTTCAGATTTGGTCACTTTTCTGATTGTGAATGCATAACAAATTGATTTGCCTATATTTTCGTTTTTGTCATTCTGCTCGTTTTATGTGATGGATTTGCTCATGTGCTACAATGGGACGGCAGATGAAGAAATTGTGCTATTTCTTGACAGATGAAGAATTTGAGTTGCCTACAAACTTGAGATCCCAAACTTACCAAGGTCGATCTGCCACTGCCAAAGCCAGAGTTGCCCACTGTTCCAATCCCTCAAGTGTAGACTGAGCTGTCATCAATGAAGAAGCCAGAGTTGCTTGCTGTGACAAAGCCAGAAGTGCCCATGTTCCTGAAAATCCTAATCCCCACCCAGCTACACAGCCATACTCCTTAAATTAAGTATTTTGGTCTAGTAACTTGTACTGTTTAATGCATTAATAATTTATAACTTCTTGTTGCCATTAGAGGGTTTATTTGCACTTTATGCATAATATTAAATTACATAATACAGTTAATTTTTAGGTTGTTTGAGTCAGTCCTGCCGCAGCAGATTGATTGTACTCAATAATATATTCTTTCATATCTTCCATTTCTGTAAAATCTTGCATTTTTGAGTACTGTAATTATGAATGCAGAAATTCCTTCCAATATAGCCAAATTACGCTATGACATATATACATTGTCATCTTAACTTGTATTACATTTATCTACATTAAAGAAGTAGAACATTGTTTGGTATGCATTTCAATTAAAACGTTCCTGTCCCAAGCATATCTGAACTAATTTAAACCTGTCTCATTAATTTCATAAAAAATTACTAAACAAACAATTACTTAACGGAACAAGAAATTCCTTGAATATATTACAGATCTTCAATTATATTGCAAATTAATATAATTAGTAATTCACAGTAAATATATCTGGTTAACGAATCTAACTCAGCATAGCAGAGAAGAACCTGATAGGCTGATTTACGTGTGGTTGCGTGAGAGTTTAAAATGTTATCATGATATCTTCGACAAAAGCCACATATAGTTGAAGTTATCCATAATGGGACAAATTACTGTACCTTATTCTTGTTGAGCCTCCAATAAAAATAAGGTTTCATCTTATCATGAGGTAAAGGAAGAATTAGAGCCAACGAGTTCTTATCTCAATTGCTACCGTCCCAAACTTTTAAGGAATAAGGATGAAGTTTCTTCTTGTCTCTAGGAGCTTCACTTCCCCTCCCCATGTGCAACTATGCAGACACTTCCAATGCAAACAACTCAACATTACCATTATTGTTATTATTATTATTATTCCTATTTTAAACTATTAGTTGGACACCACGTCCACGTGCTTCAATCACATGAATGGAATCCAAAACATGAAATGTGTATGGTTGAGACGTCGCATATTGCATGCTATTATCATATTTTGTGTGGAATGTGTATCATTGTATGGTACACCAGAGAATGCGGTTTGAATATTATTGAACAACACAACTAGCACAGTGTTATGTACTGCATATTATTATGTTGTTACACCAGCAAGTCCAAATCGTGCAGCTGAAAACGAAAAGTCGATTTTCTTTATGACTAAAGAGTTATTATATTTAACACATAAACAAAATTACATGAACATGAACGACATAAGGATAAGCTGATTAAGTCCTTTTTTCTGGTGAATGCTGATTTTTAAGAATAAGAAAAGTTTTTTTTTCTTTATTATGTCAATTTTCTCACAAATGATTTGTTATGCAGTTGCAAATATTTTAAAAAGAGGAGAAATATCTCATTTTAATATCTCTAGTTATTTCACCAATTGCGTTTTAATTAAGTATAAAAGACATATTTTATATAAAAAATATTTACCCTAATTTAATAGTCATTTTTTATGATTATTACACATTAGTTTCTTGCTGTGAGAAAATATCAGAATTCCCGAAAATTTTCATGCATGCATGAAAAACATTCTTAATACCATCTACTATATTAGAATGCTGAATTCATCAGCAGAAATCTAGTCTGATTTTTAAATATGAAAGAACATGAATCTTTGACATCTATACAGACTATATAATCATTAGCTATAGCTTTATGAAAAATATTTTTCTGCTATAATCCAATTAGAATTAACAAGGGGATGTAGTAGCTGAAGTTGCTGTCGCCTAGTTTAGTAAGAAAGGTAAGCATTTAAAAAAATGTTAAAAAAAAAAGGAGTTTAAGTGTATGCTTGATTTAGTTTTTTCCAATTTTTCAAAAGAAAGAAAATTAAACGTTACAAACCTGCACTAAATTTAAAATCTTGTAATGACGGGTATTATTAAGAATTGACAGATACTAATTATTATAATTATACTTTATGTTAAGAAATTGAAGTGAACATAAGTTATCCTGAGTAGCTATCCATGTGTGAAAGGATTCACAACCTCGTCTATAAAAGGACACATATAACATCTAAAGGCCATTAACAAAACCATTTTGCATAGACTACTGATTAAGAAGCTGTTGTCATCTGCTAGCTCCAACAATGGGTTCTAGCAGTTTCTCATTCATTTTACCACTTTTGCTTCTAACTTTTGCATCACTAATGAGTGACACAAAGGTTGCAGAGGCACGTAACCTGCCACCATTGGAAAAAATTTCCAAAGTAGAATTACCTCCTCTGCCAGTGCCAGTGCCGGGAGTGCCAGTGGCATTGCCACCACTTCCAAAACCAGAGTTGCCTCCAGTTCCAGTTCCAGTTCCACTTCCACCACTGCCAAAGCCAGAATTGCCTCCAGTTCCACTTCCACCACTGCCAACGCCACAGTTACCTGATGTTCCAATCCCTGGAGTTCCTGTAGTACCAAAGCTCCCTAATGTACCAATTCCCCCTATTATGGTAAATCCATAAATGCCTAAAGTTTCTGAAATGTATCCACTCATTACTCCTTATTTTATTTAAATGCATTATGTATAATTGGTTCTCATCATCCTAGGGTGGTTCTGCTGGGGTTTAATTTGTTTTTTTTTTTTATTATTTTTTTGTATCATTGAATTACTTGTAATGTTCAGTTATTTTGGGTTGTTTCAGTCAGCTTTACTGTAATGTATCAGTCTTCTTATCTTATAGTTCATTACAATCCTTAATTTCTTTTTGTTTGGTACAAATCTTGAATTTCTGCATACTGTGGTTTAAGTAGGCAGAAATTTCTTTCAACAGGACCTAATTGAGCTATGGCACATGTTTTTTAACTCCATCTCTTTTCTCTTTAGAAATGCAAGAGTTGGAGGATTCGTTCATTTTCTAATAATTATTGTTATCATGGCTTATAATCGTCAACATTCATACCAAATTTTTATCATGGCTAATTTGGTCCTTAAAAGTATACACATACACTGGCCCTTCTTTTATTGGGGATATCAAATTGATCTTTTCAGTGATAATTAATGCCATCATTTTATTCTTTAGTTTTTTTTACAATGATAAAATAATAAAATTTAAACATATGATTTTATGTAAATTATTTAACTTCAATTAGTTTTAATGACTTCAAACCTAATTAGTTTAATGTTAGTTCAATTCAATGATATTTCTATTTTAAGGAGAATAATTTAGTGTAAGTAAATGGAAGACTTAGATGATATTATCTAAATCACTAGGATTGGTTTGAAGATTATAGGTAACATTTAGTTAAATTCAAGCCAATTATTATTTTCTAGTTCTTATTTAAATATTTTATTTTTAATCTTCATATTAATAAAAAAAACAATATATTTTGGTTCCTCAACCATCCTTTAAAAGATTAAAATTAAAAAAAATAATAATCAAGAATTAAAAATATATTTACGTCCTCTATCAATTGATATTGGGTTTGGACAATTGGTTTCATAAAATATACAGACTCATCCATTATTTCATCACATACATAGTCCAATTTAATAAACAATTCAAAGTAAATATGTTTGGTTACCATGCAGCTCCATTTGAGTTAAAAATAGTTATGATGCATGATAACTTGTGTAAAGCCACAAGGACTTTACCTAACTTTATTTCTTGTGGTTCCTTATATACCAGCTTGGGTGTGTGGATTTGAACCCCCGATATGATAAAATGTTTAAGCCTAGAAATGAAAGAAAAACCGGTAACTCAATTGGCGCCAGCCAAAAAATTTAAGACTTGAAGTGTGATGTTAATATGCTATAGAGGTCTCCTATCAAAACCTAGAGGGATTAAGATAATCTACACTTGTAAAAATAACTGCTTCAATCTAGTCCTTTGATTTGAGCCATCAATCTACACTTTAGGGATTATTATTTTTTAAAAGAAAATGTTCGTTTTGTGTTATTTTTTTTGTCAAGTTTTGGGCCTCGATGACTCATATTGGTATTAAATTGGGCTGCCATGAATTATGTAGGTATCAGCCCATTTTTTGGTCATTACTTTGCTTTTCTCAATTTTATTTAAATATTTTATGTAACTTTAATTGTCAGTCTATACAAATTAATGTTAGGCCACACTTCCATTAAGTTTTCGTTAGTTATTGGACCTAATTTAGAATCAGGGATTTAATTTTAGTTAACTGTAAAACTATTAAGAATATATTTAATAAAATTAGTGAATAAGTTTAAGATGAAAAATAAAATATGAAAAACAAGTTAAAACTTCAAATGTAAAAGTTAAAATTTGATAAGTTAAAAATTGGACTAGAAATATTTGGTAAAACTAACTAATGAATAAAAAATAAAAACAATTAATTAATAGACTAGAATTTTGATAAGTTATTTTTTTTAAAAATATATTGAAATTTAATTAAATAAAAATTTATTTCTTTAAATGAAAATATGTTTTCTTTTAATTTCACAAAAATGAAATTTAATTTTTTTTATAAAAATTCAATATTTTATTTAAAAACAAAGAATACACTAATTAAAATAAATAATAATAAATAAAGATATAATTATTTTATAATAATAAAAAATATCAAAATTAATAATATTATCATGAAAGAAAATAATAAATTTATAAAAAAAAATAGATAATTAAAATTATAAACATATTTTAAAAAATATTTTAGTTAAGAACTAAAAATTTTAGAAACTATTCAAAGTAAATTTGTTAGGAATACGAATAACTATGTTAAAAATATTAGTAAATATTTAAAAAAGGTTAAACATGTTTTTAGTTTCTTTAAATAATCAAATTTTTATTTTTATTTTTAAAATTTAAAATATTTGATTTTGGTTTTTCATTTTTTAAAATACTTTGATTATAATATCTTACGTTAATTCAAATTGGATTGATAATTTTTCTAAAATATTTTGATTATGATATTTTAATTATAATTAATATATTTTAATTTAATATAACTTAAGTTAATAAGAAATTATGGTTAAAATATTTTAAAAAATAGAAATTTAAATTAAAAATTTTATTATTAAAAAATAAAAATAAAAATTTAATTATTTTAAAAGAATTACAGACATGTTTAATTTTTAAAAAATAACTTTTTAAAAAGTTAAAATATTTTAACAAATTTTTTAACTAATAATTTAAATTTTTAGTCAGTTAAATGCATTGTGAAACCTATTCAAAGATTAAATACATTCATAATTAAAGCTAAAAAACTAATATCACATATATGTTAAATTATAAAAATTAAAAATGTAATTAAATGTATATTTTAATGGGTAAATTATATTTTGTATATTTTAATGTATGTTGAATATGCATTAATATTTGAATGTTGCTTCTCGCTTTCCTGCTTTTCGTCCTTTTTTTTCAACGTGTTTTTCATAATTGTTTGATGATGATCTTATAGGTAATTTATTTATTTCTAGAAATATTTGCTTTAATATTTCTTTTTTTCATGTCCTAGAATATTACTTTCACTTTAGATTGTGTGTGGATCTTCTTTAATGTGGTAAAGATCCATTTATAAAAAAAGAAAGTGATAAGTGTGTATATATGAAACCCGATTTGTATGAAGAGAAAAAAATTATAAAAAAAATAAATTTTATCCTTTTAGATTATTTCACGTATTTGGAAACCTTACAGTAAGTGATGAATAAATTTTACATTATTTTTAATTTTTTTACAGAATTAATAATCATATACATGACTTGAGAGGATGTAACATGTATTTGAAACTCCATACCGAGTATAATGTGTAAAAAAATGACACAATGTTAAACTTCTTAAAAAAATGTACAAAAATAATCTTCTATAAATAATATGTTGGTCAAAGGGACTTTTTTTTCTTCTGGGTGATTGGTGGTCAAAGACTGAAATTGTAGCAATACTTGTTTGCCATTAGGTGTAAAGGGTGAAGTAAAAAAAATATTATATAAACTCAACTAGATGAGATGAACTTAATTAGATGAACGAACTCAACAGTAAAAATATTATAAACAAAGACTTATTTTTTGTATTGCTGTACCCTCTTTTCTCTCTCTCTCTCTCTCTCTCTCTCTCTCTCTCTCTCTCTCTGTGTTGCATACAAAATATGAGTAGTTTATCCAACATTTGAATATTTGGGGCTATAACTTAATAATAGGGAACTACCTTATTAGTCCAACATAATAAAATGATTTATTAAAATACAGGAAGGTGAACTAACAAAGAGATTGGTAAGGCTACAATTGGTTCTCAAAAGTTGAACAGAAAGCATAAGAGTTGGTCCAGTCCAGTGACTCTCCCACCTCTCTAGCTCTATCTATATAAGACCAAGAACCATCCTTAAGCTTGTCATACAATCTCAAAGCAAATTCCTCATTTGCACATTCCACTAAACAATGGCCACTGGCAAACCATTCATCAGAGCTTTCTTTGTTGCTCTAACCTTCTCAAGCATGAGTTTGAGTCTTGCAGGTCGCCATCTGATGCAAACAACTACACCAACTGCACCAAATTTACCAAATCCAACATTGCCACCATTACCTTCAATACCAACATTGCCTCAGCCTCAGCCTCAGGGCAATGTTCCCCCATTGCCAACTATCCCAACTCTTCCACAGCCTAATCTCCCATCTTTGCCTCCACTTCCTAGCTTCCCTACCATAACAATTCCACAGGTCAACCTTCCTCCAATGCCAACATTGCCTAACTTTCCCTCAATTCCTTCCAATATTCCGTCCATCCCATTCCTCTCCCCACCACCTTCAACCTCCACCCCTTAAAACACTTTCATTTCTTCATCACGTGCTCAGTACAATGCATGCAATACATACATGGATAGGAGCTTATCATTTTATCTTTGTTGTTTGGTGTGAGAAACAGTCTACTTTCATTTCTATTTATCAGTTTCTTGCTATTGCCTTCACTTTTTCTTATTATAGATTGTGACTGATTACACAGTTATACAATAATCATGTCTTCTCTTTTTCAATGTTTGGCTTATTTACCTCTTGTTCTTTACTAGGTAATGAATAAAAGTATTCCCTTTAGAAAATGTTCCGAAGATGTTTTGTTTTCTTAATCAGAGAAGAAACAAACAAATATAGCAAAACCAGGAATTATGACTTGCAAATCATAAAATTTGGTGTTTCATCTGAGTTGTAACAACAATAAAGCACCTAAACTTGCCTATATTACCTAATAACTTATGTTTCGCTTGTTTATAATCATTATTACATCAAGAACTTTAGGTTATTATTAACATAACTTTTTTAAACACTAAACAAAAAAGAAGTTATCCAGCAAAACTAACATAAGAACTTAAGCATAAGTTGTTCCCTATTGGACTTGGGTATCAACATGATCGAGATTCTGGTCAAACAATATACTACGCATAACTTACAAACTTTAATAAAAGATCCAAATATTCGGTATAATAAAAAAAGTCTTGAACTATACAATAAGCAATGAGTTTGTTAAAAACAATTTGTGATGAAGCAGACAAAATGTTGGAGGCAAAATATATGATGGCCAGAGGAAGCAAAATCTATTTGTTTAGTCATTTGCTAATAACAGAATTACATAATTTTTTTCTCCCACAAATATTTGACAGACGGATGAGATGAGTATCAAAATCTAAGTTTATATGGCCCCACTTGAATTCAATTTTGGTGGCTTATTAGGAATAAATGCCATGTATAATAAAAAATGCTTTACTTCATTATGAAAAGCCATTCCCACAAACACAGGCCATTTACGTGATACAAAAATATGACCACTAAGTCACAAGCTACCAACCTTTACTAATCCTTAGCTTTTCTGGATAAATTAATAAACTATCATAGAAATGAAAAAAAAACTCAAATTAAGTTAGTATTTTTCTTTCTTTTAAAAGTTTAAAAGTTTAAAGCTTAACCTTAAAGTTTGTTATCTATTATAAAAAAAATTTGTTGTCAAAATTATATCTATTTTAAAGATTTATAAGATAAATAAATCTGCCTAAAAATTTATAATATAAAAATATCAATAAATAAATTTAAAATCTATTTTTATAAGCAATTAAAAAGATTTATTTAAAAGTTTATAATATAAAAAAATTTAAATATAATATATTAAAATAAATTATAAAATTATAATAAATTTAATGAGTTAATGTATAAATTTAAACCTAACTTATTTATTTAAAAATATTTTTTAAAGAAATCTAGACGCATCTATTTAACAAATATATCAGTTAAATTAAACTTTAAACTGTTGGACAGCCTAACTTGGTCCTGTTCCTAATTCCTTCTTACAAGTAAGCTATACACTGACAACTAAATTGAAATGCATAAAAAAATATTCTGTTGTCGTAGGAAACATGCTGCAGCACTTGAATTGGGAAATTGCACAAATTTCATTACCAGGAAACACACCGTACTACTGAACAAGAAAATTGACCATGAAGAAAGATTTTAAGAAAGGTAAATGTTAACCAATACCTTCCAAACATAGATTAAGAAACTAAACATTTTAATTAAAAAAATGTTACTAATACATTTACAACATGATTCTTAATGCATTTCAAAATGACTTTTAATATCTTAAGGGTACAATTTAAAAAGATTTTTTAAAAAAGGTTGTATGTACCTTAGTTTTGAAGTAGGCAAAGTGATGATAAAGCATAGAACATCTCTATGGTGGGAAACAGAATGATGTAGGTAATTACTATGGATGTCCTTGCCTCAAATGTAGTTCAGAGAAGTAAATTTTTGGCAACTTGAGAAGTTAAGAAGCAATACAATTGGCAAGTTGAAGATTGACAGTTATGGAAATCAAGGAAAGTCAAAAAATAATAACTCACATAAATCTAAATTTTCAACTAAAAGAGAAGGGAGTACAGTCTATAATTCCAACAATTAATGGATAAGAAGCTCAAGGCAGGTACATCCACCACATATTCTCTTACTTGGATTGCATTTTGAGTGCACTAATAATTCATATACATTCATTACTGTTATTGAGGCCGCGTATTTAGCTACTCTGTTTTAATCAACTCAATGTTTCCTACCTAACAAATCCGGGACCAAGGAAAGTAATGGCCTGTTGGCTGGTGAACTGTACACTATAAGGGTATAATGATGTAAAAATTGTGTATTTTAAAATAATTTTAAATATTTAAATTAATATTAATAATCTAATTTTAAATATTTAAATTAATTTAAGTAATTGTTATTAATAATTTTAAGATATTTAAAACTTATTACTAATTTTTTAAATTTAAATTATGAATTAATTATTTTAATTATCCATTAATAGTTATTATATTTTAAAAGTTGACCGTTGAAAAATTATTATAACTTTATTTCTTACCATTTTGAATTTAACTTATGACCGAATATATGAATTTCTTAATAGTTCTATTTCTGAAAAATTTAGAAGAGGCTAATCTATACTGGAGATTACACTATAAGTAGACAAATCCTTAAGGATAGTATAATTGCACGCCTGAGTTTACGAGATATCTTCATATTTTTTCAACATATAATTAGTTGAAGACTTTAGGAGTGAAAAGGAGCAGATCCTTTGAAGAATATTTTTTTATGAACCTTCCCAAATACTCCTTTTACTACTTTTTATGCATTCTTAAACCGAAAAGTTTTGAAGAAAAGTTAATTATGTTAATTTTTTTTATAATGATGATCGTAAATTTATAATATATTTAATTATTTTAGTTTAAATAATAATTATTTTTTTTTGTACATCAGTAATATCTAAATAAGAGGAAGGTTTACTTCTTTTTTTTTAGTTTTTCAAATCCTTAATTTCTTTTTTTTTTTTGTCATCCAAGTGCACCTTATCAAAAAGTGGGTGACATATCTCATGAGAAGAAAAACTACCCATTGATGATCCATTAATAATGGAT
This sequence comes from Canavalia gladiata, assembly GCA_037954105.1. Lineage (NCBI taxonomy): Eukaryota > Viridiplantae > Streptophyta > Magnoliopsida > Fabales > Fabaceae > Canavalia > Canavalia gladiata. Next base: position 5,580,432 of record CM075662.1, read on the forward strand.
TTAGGATAAGGGTTATCTCGGCATTACGTATTTATAGTAGGCCCCACCTCTAACCAATATAAAACTTTTTAATAATATCTTCATATTCAAGATAATTGTGCACATTATCAAGAGTTAAGGATAAAGGTCCAAAAGTTTGGACATGGATACTAGGGATGAAAGTAGGTCGAGTTAAGCTAGGTTTCGAGTGTTCAAGGTTGGCCTATTTAAAAATTTTGAGGCCTGAGTCTGGGCATGTTAAAAGCTTTTTTTTTTTTCTGTCAAGGTCTGACCTGATTTAAAGCCTACAAGTCATGTAAGTCTGTTTAAAAGTCTACATTACAAAAAAATCAATAAATAAACTTAAAGCCTATATAAATAATTAATTAAAAAATCTTGCAAATTTATAGCCTACAAGATAAAAAGGCCATTAAATAGACTTAAAACATATATATATATTAATTAATTAATATCATGTAAATAAAATATAAAATAAATATTATATAAATATAATATATTAAAATAAATATAAATATATAAATATAAATATAAATAGGCTTCTGAATAGGTTAAAAAGATTTTTTTATAAGTTTGGGCCTGACTTATTTATCTAAAAAGACTTTTTAATAAGTCTAAGCCTATTTATTTATTAAACGAACCGAACTTAACTAGGCTTTAAACAAGTCGAGCCTTAGGCCCCCCGTCGCACGACCTTATTCACTTCCATCCCTAATAGACACCAACAAAATTCACTGGACTAAGTTCATTCTTCATGTGCTGGTATTGAAATTCTTATATCATAAAATTATACAACTGCGAGTAGAGAAGCATGAAGGCTTGGGCAGTGATTTAAAATGAAAAGAATGAACAGGAATCATATGTTAAGTTAGCTTCATATAATAAGCATCACTTTGTTCAACTAGATTTTAATAGTGTTGGAGGGTAACTAACTGCTCACTGCAGGGTAAAACATTTTAATCATCCTCATGCCAATAGCATTAACATCAAGCAGAGTTGAGTCAGAGTAATCTACTACTCTGAACCAGCGAGTCTTGTTTGCGAAATAATCCTTCTTGGAAATATCATCTTCATCCAAATTTCAAATGAAGAATAAAAAGGGATAACTACAAAGATAGAACGCCATTACAATGCTTGAAGTGGGTCACTTCTGCATCTAAATCTGGTATACCACACGCAGAGTAATGCACTCCAACATTTGTCGCCATTTAAAACCGACGTCGACGAGGTCTAACTCAATTCATGAAACCTTGTCCTTTAGGCGAATTGTTAAAAACTGTTTCCAAGCTCAAGGGCCAACCTCTTCCTTCTAAGGTGCACTATAAAAACTCAAAGGCAGCTTCTTGCCCCATCATCACAATCCTCTTGTCTCATCACTTTTTCCTACTTATCGATTTCAAAACCATATACTCAAATGGCCTCCTTCCGCATGCTTCTCTTATCTCTGTTCATTGCTTTCTCACTTTTGAGTTTTGGCCATGTCCAGGCCAGTAGAAAACTTCTGGCACCAACATTGCCCAATTTGGGCAATTATCCTGGCCTGAATTTTCCTCCATTCCCTAAGGTAACTGAGTGGCCAGAGTACAGGATGCCTCCACCCTTATTTGGCACAGTTCCACCCTTCACACCACCGGCCACAATTACCAATCCTTGAGTAGAATAAGTTGGTAAAAGTATGCTCCGCAGCATAGTCAGTGTTGCATTGCAAGTATGAGCAATAAAATAAAGGTTCACGCACTAGCTTTTTAATCATATCTATTGACGTATTCGTTTGCTATCCTTTGGTTGGGTGAATATGCCATGTAGCACCTTATAATGGAGCATCATAAGGTTTCCACTTTGCTTTTGTGCAAAATGTACATTGCATTGCATGAAACGATAACTATTGTTAAAAAAATTACCAGAAATCGTCAGTGTTTCAGCTCTCCAATAAACAAAAGTCTATTCAGTAGTTTGCGTTTGGTATTGTAAATTTTTGGCTAGTGACAACCATGGGAAATGAATGTGTGTCAATCAATAATTCACATTCATAGTTAATCTAAACCTCTCATGGGCATTAGGCAACCAGTAATTTGCATCCATAGTTAATCTAAACACCAATCTAATATAATATATCAAATATAGAGAGACCAACACCCTATACGGTTTTAACACGCGCCTCTAAATATTGACGATTTTAGCCGGCATAAGCCACAAATTCTGGTTTCATTCATCAATATTAAGTCATACGAACAAACTAACCTAACAGATTAATCAACAAAACCGAATCCATCAAATTTGTGTCTAGAATACATCATAAAAATTTCAAGTGTCTAGCTTGTTTCATATTTGGGGTCCGCAGTGACCAAGTGATATGCTATAACCAACGCAAAAATGAAGATGCCAAGATAGTTGGCAATGAATCCCAACGCTTGATCATCAACCATCTCTTACTTTCTGAGAATCTGGATCATGGATCATGGATCATGGATCATGCAACAAAAAGTAAAAGTAACTGAGCAACACATCAAAATTCAAAATCACAAATCAAATGAATTGCTTTAAAATCGCTGTAAACGAATTCCTCATCATATTATACCAACTAACATGGATTTTAATTTTTAAATGTCCAATCAGAGCACTTCGTTACGGTTGAAACGGGACGGGACCAAAGAAAAGCAAAAGCAAATTTGAAGAAAGATTGAGCATCTCAGAACGAATTCAAAATGCAATAAATCTAGTGTTGATAAATGCCGATAATTGACTGCCGAAACGAACAGATGCAAAGGATGAAATTAAAAATAAATAAATAATTAAATAGGTATGAATGAGAAATTGACCTTCTGAATCGCCGAATGAATTTGTGTGCGGGAACGGGAATAACCAACGCGCAGGGCACGAGCTATTCCAAAAGCAAAGCTGAGTTGACCTGGAATTAAGGCGACCCTTCAAACGCTGTCGTTTTAGTTTGTTGTTTCAACGAAAAAGAACAAAAACAACAAGGTGTGGCTGCTGGGATTCGAGCCCAGGTCTCCACGGCCACAACGTGGAATTCTTACCACTAAACTACAGCCACTTCTTGTGAAAGTTAGAGAAATAATTTTATTAATTCTTTATTTAATTAGGGGAAAATTAAGTCCAAGAGACCAACTCCTTTGCTAGGTAAAGGAAAGACAAATTTATGCTGGTGGTAAGATCACAGTTCAACTGTATCCAGGGATTCAGATTTTTAAATTAAATCCATATGAAATGGGTGATTTTGTGAGTGATGGCTTTTATCTAAAACATATGAATGACTTGTTTATAATAATTTATATTCAGGTTTAGAGTTCACTAACTGAAAAATCCACATCGGATTCGAAACTTGAATATATATTTTTGTTCTCCACCGAAAAGATATATTAGTAAACCAATATTGATTCTTTTTTTATCCAGTTTAGTTTCACAAACGAAGGAACCAACACATCTTAGAAAGAGGGACATGATTGTCTTTGATTCTCCTATTACATAATAAAATATTAATTAAAAGCTTGGGTACTTTTATAATCTCTCGCTTTAGTTGCTTGACCATCTCAAGAAAAATGCAATGGGCTAATTAATTCCTATTTGGTCTGTTTCTGCTGCCGACAAGGTCTCAAAGGCCGGTATTTTGTTATTAAAATCAGATCAAGTTTCTTTCATAGGCCTTCAGTTTCTTTTACTGTTCCCGGGGAAGTTTTTGTAACATCTTCACATCTCTTTTCCACTTCTTTCATCAGTGTCCTAAAGATTCTCTCACCTGTTCCAGTGATTTTTTTGTGAGTTTCTCTTTTCCTGTTATTCATCATAGCTATAGACGATTCAGCTAGTGTTGCGCACGGTTAGCCCGTGACTTTTTCCTTCTGTCACGCTTTTGAGCTGAGAACCCATCTATTTTTAGTCTTCACATGATCAAGTTATTCACATCCCAATTAAATTTCACACCTGATCAAATAACACTATCATCGTGTGTTTGTTTACATCTTTTTCTTAAAAAAAAAATCTGTCCACTACTTAAGCTGATGATTTTCTTAGCATTTTTACCAAACCAATTCAATTAAATAACGGTATTAACTAACCTACATCACCATAAAAGAAGCAAAGAAGAAAGGAAAATAAGCCTTTTATTTTTAGTGCTATCATATCATGCATAATAGCACCATGGAAAACGAATACAAGCATATACCAATCATGGCACACACAGTTTTCCCAAGGCGCAAATTCAAACTCACATACTAACCAATCTCCGAAACACCAGAAAGAAGGCAACCATGTAACACTGCAGAGCACATGACAGAAACACCAATCATAATAGATGGAATTAAAAGGTGGAATCAAGTTGAACCCCACCATTGGTGTACTGCAACTCCCTCATCCCTCACCCTTCCATATAAAGATAAGCACTCCCAATATGCTCTGCCATTCTTCTTTCTCTTCCCCATTTGCCACCATTGGCTTTTACACTCCAGGAAGAGTTCATCGACCAAGCAGATTGTCCTTTCCTTTATCATCCTCTCCACCACCTCCGCTTCTGCCTTCATCACAACATACTCCTCTTCCTTCACATGCTTAGATAACCAGGCAGAAACATCGGCGCCGGGCAGAACCTGGTCTTCCGGGGCAACCGAGAGGCTGTGAATTTCAAAGTTTGTATTCTTGTTTGGGTAGTTCTGCTGGAACCCTTGTATCACACTCTTGTTTTCCTCAGGCAAGCCAGCACCAACGAAGAGTCTTCGACTGTAACCTTGAAGAGAATCACCCAACAGGTCTGGTAGGTAATTGATCCTGTTCAAGTACCAGTTTGATGGACGTGTAGGTGGCTCCAACAGCACATCTTCAAGACCCTTCAATGCCACAGTCTTGGCATCCATCCCCGATCGGCAAAGCTTCCTCTTTGGGGAAGAATCCACCAACCTAATTGCAGGGCCAGTTTTCTTCAACGCAACAATAATAGAGCCATACCGCCTAATGTAAACAACCCTATAATTAGCTTGTTCTCTGAAAGCAGCATTTGATGTACCCAACAGGAATGCCACAATACCATCAATTTTGAGAATGCGATCAACAAACTCAGCATCAATAGAGCAGGAGGTGAACACAAAATCATAATACTCATCAAGGAACAAGGTCTTTCTCTCGAAATCAGAGTCCATGATCACATCAACCTCGTTGCTCACGAACGGAGCAATGAATCCATCGGGGGGGCTCACGATGAGAGCCTTATCATTTTTCTTGAAGAGACCTTCATCAGCCAAATCATTAAGAATCGAATTCAATAGGTCCACATGGACACAGCTGGATGAAGTCTCAAAATTAGGAACAAGTGAATGGGAAGTTGATGGAAACCCTTGAATAAGGGTTCGCAAGAAAGGGAACGAGGAAAGAAGCATGGCCAAAAACAAAGAGCGAGACAAAATGCGCAAAATCTGAGCATCGGGAATCCTAATAACAACAACAGTTTGGGGATTGAGACCAATTGTTCCATCATGCGAATGCTTCATCTTACTCCCTTTCTTAGCTTCACATCCACGACCTAATTCCATGAATTGCTACGACAATCTTTGGATAAAGAGCGAGCACGAGATCTGATTGGCTCAATTGGCGAAAAAGAAGAGAGTAGCCAGATGCAGAAAAAGAGAAAAGAAAGCCAACGACTACAAAAGAGGGGAAGATTAGCGACTGCAAAACCTGGCAGCGGTATGATTTCCACCCACAAGAGCGAGACGGTTGTTTCGCATTCTACAGCATAAGAGCATCAACTGCCTCATCCTCTCCACCTCCATTGTAAGGATCAGATCAGTGATGTTTCACCCACCTGTTGTCATCTGAAACCGAACGAGGAAGAGAAGAAGAAGAAGAAGAAGAAGAAAGTGTGAGAGTTTGATAATGAATGAAATGCAGAGGAAAGAGAAGAAGAATGAGAGATGGTAGTTTTATAGAAGGAGTAACAATTACAGAGCATGGAGCGTGAGGCCCAGATGAGGTGTACGTTGTCGTTTTCTTTGCTACCACTATGCTTAGCACTTTGACACCGTGCGAGGTCAGTGTTACATTACACCATCAACATACTTAGGGTTAATTATAGGATTCAATGTTTAAGTTAAGTTTCCATTTTAATTTTTAACCTCTTCTCTTCTGCTGATGAATGTAATCACATTAAGTTTTGTGTTGTTGTTGGTGCCATTCGGTTATTTTGGGAATTGGGATTAAGCTCATTCAAATCTCCAAATAATTCATATTTAATTGGTGTAGGGAACGTGTGTGGCTAATATGCTTACTGGGGCCGTTTCATTTAATTTCAAGATAAGGTGTGTCTGTACTTGAACTTCCACTCTGTTTCTACCACGGACAATAGGAATTTCCAATTAATCCACACAATCAAATTAATTATATCCCGTAATAAAGTAAAATTATTGAATGCATTGCCAGCGTGTATTGTTTCTATCTACTTGCTTGCTTATTTTTAATGAAAAGTAACTATTTATGTTATATAACTTTAGTATTTCCAAAAAAAATAACGTTGGTTTTTTTTAATTTATAAAACATGACATCAGAATTATTCTTGGTTTACATTTTAAGATCCAGAGATTAAATTAATTATAAAATTATAAGGTTGAGGAATTAAATTCTTGAGCAACGAAATTAATGTTAAAAATAATTAAATTTTCTATTCAAATATAATTTTAAAAATTAAAAAAAATAACCATGGCTTGAGTTCAAAGGTTCAATTAGTAAATGAGAACTCAATCGAACAAAACTAAATTTGCATAATTTTTTTTTTATAAAATCAACTATTTGTAAATTATCACGTATTAAAAGATAAATGTAATTTTCATAAATTTATTGATAAAAATATGATAAAGGTATCCTATTATCTAAAGAATATCATTTTTACAAAAATTTAGTTTCAAATATTTTGACTATTTAAATTTAGTTTTAATTTTTTAAAATATTTTTACTATTTAAATTAATAATATAAAAAATTGACATTTATATAAATTTAAATAAATCATAAATTTTATAAAAATTAATAATATTAGAGTAAAAATAATAAATTTTTTATTATAATTATTTAATAACTAATTTTTAATAGTATTACAATTCAATTCATAATTAAAATTCAATCAATATAATATAAAGAAAAGGATTGGTATATTAAAATATTAGAAGTAGAATTCATCTAATCTTTATCTATCTAATCTAAATTATCATCTTTTTATTAATTTTTTATAATTTATTAATTATATATTATAAAAATATTCATTATTTTTCAAAAATATAATCAATGAAGTGTCGTCTTTTACATTATAAGTTAAAATATGAGTCACTTGATTTCCTTGCATGGCTTTATTTTATTTACAAAACATTATAAATGTTCTGTCAACATATCAAACAAATCTTATAAACAAAATTTTGATAAACAACACATTAAAAAGACTATGCGAATGTCGGAAACTGTATATAACGGTTCTTTTAGGCGACCGACTTGAAAATGTGAAGTGAATAATTATATATAGTAACTCTCTTTTTCTTTAAAAAACTGTTTGTACAAACATGATAGTAAAGTTGAGGATAAAATTTAAAATATATTTTTATTGATGATTTTGGTATTATTCTTTCAAAAGTGTCATATTGATAACTTGGATAATAAAAATTGATTCAATAATGTGTTTGGTATGCTTTGTTTTTTAAATAATAGTTTATTTTTCAACTTCATGAGATAATTTTTGAAAAACAAATAATTACTTCTTAAAAAATAATCAATGTTAAAAGGCAAGGAATTTTGAGTCATGAAGAAGAGCAAAAAAGAATATTTTTGTGCTTTGGGTAAGTAACGTTATTAAATCTACTTAGCAGAAGATTTATTTTGTTATTAGATTATTATTACAATACATATAAAATCTAATTGTTTAATTTTGAGTAATATATTTAGATTTTTTTAGTAAAATATTTAAATTCATTACAACATTGTATAATTACTTAAATCACGAGAATTCTATTTAAACACAAACAATGAACCCATGATACAATTGTTATAAAATAGAAAATTACATAAATAATTGTGAAGTATACAATTTATTAATTAAATATATTAAAATTTAATACTTTTAACATTTATATATTTATCTTCACATTGTAACAATTATTGTCAACGTTTTTTTTTTTTGAATAATTTGCTCCCACGGACTAAGAGTCCTGGTTCGTCCATCATTGGCTTCTCTCTCTCTCTTTGTTGAAAAGAAAATGGTATAAAAATAATCAATATTAAATAAAATGAAAGTGATAGTATTTTTTTAATCCAGTCTTTACATCTTCTTATAGCCATAATAAATGATATAATAATATTATTAAAATAAATAATTTTAATATCTAAACATACATTTTTTAGTTCTTATGATAATTATTTTTTAAACTAATTTTAGTTCCTTATCATAAATTAAAATTAAAATTTTTTAAATTTTAAGTAGAAACAAAATTTTATAATAAACTAATTTCAAAAATAACATATTTTCAAGCATACTTATAAAAAATAATTAAACCACACAATTTGTTAGTTCAGCAAGAAATCGATCAAATCACTGGTTTGTACAATTAAAAAAATCAGTGAAGCAAAAAATAAACCCTAATTAAAGAGTAACTAAGTTGAATTACTTTAACATAAAATATTATTTTTAAGAAATTAATCTAAAATATTGATAAAATAGGTAAAAACTTGTTATTTTGATTGTATAAAAGAATTATGGATCCGAGTTAAAATATTGTAAAAAAGCATAATAATTACTAAAACCTAATTAAATTGTTAATTAAAATATATAAAACCCGTGACTGAATGATGAGTATAAAGGGAATGCAGTGGTGGCGGAGTAAGTAGCAGATCGGCGTTACAGAGAGAAGAAGGAAGAAGAGATGGGAGTGGAGAAGCAATTGATAAGGCCTGGCACCGGTCCCAAGCCAGTTGCCGGTCAAACCGTCACCGTTCACTGCACTGGTTTTGGTTCGTCTCTCTTTCCCTTTTCAAACCCTAATACTTACCACATCTTTTTATCTTTTCTTTTTTCATTCATCTTCTTACTTACCATTTCATCCACCTCTTGTTTCGTACAGGCAAGAACGGTGACCTTTCTCAGAAGTTCTGGAGGTTTCCATTTCTATTCTTTGATTTTAATTCCTCTTCCTTTCATTTCATTTATTATAATCTCACATATCATTTTTCTCCTTCTCTTACAGCACAAAGGATCCTGGCCAAAACCCTTTCACTTTCAAAATCGGTCAAGGTTCTGTTATCAAAGGTATAGATTTAAAATATTCATTCTTATCAGAGTTTGGATCTTGTGTCTTCTAAACCTGCAATGAGAACTTAGATTTGTTCAATGTGTTGCAGGATGGGATGAAGGTGTGGTTGGTATGCAAATTGGGGAAGTTGCTCGCCTCCGGGTAATATATTTCTTACTGTTCGCAATTCTTTGCCATTATTATTTACATTATCTCCGATCAATTTTGTTTTTCTCTCATTACAATACATTTTGCTTTGCTAATGATGGTGAATTTTCCTGGTGCCTTTGTGTTTAGAATCTTTCTTGTTATTCGGTGTTGGAATATTCACCATGACTATTTTCTCTGCAACATTTACGCTTTAATGTGCATATTTCAATTACTTCTGATCCGTTATTACATCCAATACGCTGTTTTTGTGTCATACCTAAATTAATCTTACCATATGTTGAACAAAAGGTTGATGAGTCACTTCAAGGCTTGTTCTTTACCGTTTTTAAAAAATAAATAAATTGTGGAGAGTTATTAATTTGAATTTCACGATTGTTGATGATCTTGCAGTGCTCTCCTGATTATGCTTATGGTGCCGGTGGCTTTCCTGCTTGGGGAATACAGCCCAACTCTGTGTTAGATTTTGAAATTGAAGTCTTAAGTGTGCAATGAAAACCTTCTTAGTCTGTCTCTGTCCAAAGAATAACCAATGTCATCAATATCCTCTGTTTCCATGGACATGTGTAATGGTGTATCGCCACATTTCGAGTGATGTCTACTGTGGTTGAGTTGCTTAACTGAAGAACTAAATAAATAACTCTCTCTAATGTTATATCTGGTAGCCTTGACTTTCTTTCTTTCTTCCTCATTTATTTTGCTAAATAAATATTATGTAGCAATGCATGATCTTAGTTTCTGCTTCCAAGTAAAATGCATGGATAATTTTTATATATCTTAAAGAATCTGGTCCTTGACCATTCATCAGAAGTTTATAATTTGACTTTTTTATATCTTAATAGATTGAGACCTAACTTTGCAACAGTTAATAATAGCGTTGTTGCTATCACATTTTGCCTGTTGCTACAAACCAGACTCTGTGCTGGTTGAAAGGCAATGGCCAATAGCACACTATTTTGGCTGTGTTATGTGTACTGTGCAACCCTGAAATATCGAAGGAATTTCCAAATTAGTGATTGAGATTATGAGTTGGAAAGTGGAGTTGACTTTTCATTATTGTATTATTTTTTATGGTCGTTTTACATAAAAAAAAGAACTAAAATGGTTTAAAGGAAAACTAAAATGATGTTCTGCAAAATTAATAGTAACATAGGGTTATTAAAATCTTCACCTGGGGGAATAAAAATGTCGTTTTAAGCAAATTTTAAAAATGTAGAATGAATGATGTTAAGAATAACAGATGGTTAAATTTTAGAGATTAAAATATCTGCCACATACCGGACAAATTTGAGATTCTCGAAATATCTTTATGCTTCGGCTGTAGAAGGCTCGAACATTTCGATTTGGATGCGATGCTTATCTATGAGCTTAACGGTGCTGTTTGTATCATCTACCGGCTCAGCGACAACTTTGAACCTGGTTCCTTCCTTTTCTTTTGAGGTTACTTGAGTTAATTCCCCTCTTTTGTTTCAACCACCGACAGCTTTCAACTTTCAATGTATCCGTTTGTAAACTATTATGCATATGTAGGAGAATACTTTCCATTTCTGGAGTCATGGATATATAACTATAGGAGCATGCTCGTTTAATGATACTATTTTCTAAGGATTGATAAGTAACTATGGCTATCTATAATTTATTTGTATGCTTTGAATCCCCAAACTAACTAAAAGTGACATTATTTACATAAATCGTACCACCGGCGGTGCTGCTACTTTCGTTTTACTTCCACCTTCTTTCTGTGTCTTGGCCCCGTGTTTTTATTTAATTATTATTATTATTAGAGAAAAGTGAACGAAGATAAGAATTTATATTAGTATTTGTACTCGTTCTTTGCATAAAGGACTACTAGATAAATTTGATTCTTTTTAGATTACAAATCAATGCAATATCATAATTCTCAGTTCTCACTGGTAAAATAGTAATGATACGGATTCATCCGTCGCTAATGCTGCCTTGTGAATCATTCAGCCAACACATTTTGGCAAAAGAAAAATAATGATGAAGAAATAAGATAAATTATAGCGACCAAATTGGTTTTAAAAACAAAACAAAGCACATAATAAAAACAGCTCCTGCTATGCTATAATTGATAATACTGCGTTGCCCTCACATCATAAAGACATTATTGCGTAATGGAACAACAAGCAACTTGTTCCAGAAAAAGCAATTTGATTGAGATCGAGGACAGAGGTTCTGTGGAAGCAAAATGGAGAGAAGGAAATTGTAGAATGCATGTAACCAAGAAGAAGCAATAGAAGAAAATAAATTGCACAAGCCCAATTCTAAGATACATTAAACAGAGAGTAAAGAACGGACTCATCCGGTAATTACAAAACAATACTGGACCTGAAAATAAAATAGACTTAAGCAAAACCCAATTAGGTGGGGAGGCATGGTGAACATTTGCGTAAATTGTTTAGTCCAAACTCCACATTATTTTTCATCACTTTTATAAAAACAATAAAAATAAATTATTTTTTATCTTGACCAAAAAAAGAAATCATTATTTTTCATCGATTTTATAAAAATAATTAAACAAGAAACGGAAAAAAAATAAAAAATCTAGCACACGCTCTTTCAATCTTCCTCTCCTCCTCCACCCCCACCAATATCCAAGCAAGCAAGGCATAAAACTGATTTTTTTTTATTATGTATAAGTGTATATTTGGATACACATTTAGTTGGCATGACACATGTTCCAAAGTTCAATTTTTTGAGAATATAAATTGTTACTTCTATTTAAACATTTGTTTGGTGACGTTGGAATGGAAAATAACACACTTTGAGTATCATTATCCCAACCAGTTTCAGTGAGAAGTTCCTCATTAGTATGATTTTATAAAGGATTTTCGAAATTCTTACTCCGAACAATGTGAAACTTGCATCTATTATTTTGATCATTTGTCAATAATTTCTTTTTCCTTTTGGTCGCAAATGTTTCTTTAAATAAACTGAGACAAATCCTTGAGTTTGGAATGATGATTGAGTAAAACTCTTTTCAGAGTGGTGACTCTAATATCAGCAACTTCGATTCTATGCAGCTATGCTGCATCAGCAGCAGCACATTCACCAATGTAGAACTATATTGATTATTATAAGATGCAGGATTGACCAATTATAAAACACTCTAGCCTTTTATAACCATTGGATTAAAATCTAATGATGGATATTTTTTTATGCAGAAAACGGACAGGTGCAGAGAATCAAGATCCCTAATATTAGAACCATAACTTGCTTTAAATGTAATAAACTATTATTTAATAAAATTTGCATATATATATATATATATATATATGAGACTCAAAGCAGATTTAAGTTTAGAAACAGACGAAAAATTCAAAGTGCAACTATTAAAGAGGAAAAAAAATAAAGGCCTACATGAATTAAATAAAAAAGTGAGTTATTTCGAGATTTTGAAATTATTAACTTATATATTATTCAAGTGAAGGGAAATATTTCAAATTGTTAATGCTTCATGCCTATCACTAAACCTTTCTAAAATGCAATGGTGAAAGGATGCATGTATCTCTATCAAAAATCAATGCAGTGATGATTAAGGGTAAGTATTATGAATGTGTTTAATGATAAACGTTGTTTACAATACTTTCCATAATTTATTCATTCTATTTCTTCTTCCTTGGTTCAAATCAAGAACAATATAGATTTTTATTTTGGAAAAAGTGGAAGAAAATTTGAAACTGAACTATCAAATTTTGCATTGTAAAGGTTCGCTTCTTCCCTGTTTATCTCCACCACCAATATTGCTAAAGCTGCATTCGTACAGTGCATTTCAGAACAAAGAGATTGCAAACATAACACGTTTTAGTTAATAATTTGCTATTTTGGTCACTAAATCCGCCAACTAGAATTAGTGCTTCTGATAAAGCTCACAGAAAAAGAAAATAAAATTGCAAGGAAATATGTAGCGGAGGCTAAAGGTATGCATTTTTGCTTTGCCTTTAAAAAGAGATAAAATCAGAAAGCAATCAATTTCATGGATGTTCTTTAGTGATAAAGGTTAAATGAATCCCTGAATTCTAGCATTCAGTCTCTGAGATCCAACCGCACTTTGGTGTAGCTGTAACCGAAAGGGAAGACCTCATCATAGATTTTGGTATTTGGTGCTTGTGCCCTCCACTCCAAGCAAAATGCTATAGCACCATGCATATAATTTACAATATTATACATAAATTATTGGATGCTATTAGCCTTTTATAAAATTTGGATCTATTTTTTTCTTCTTCCTTTGGCTTTTCATCAAATGCACGGGTGTAATATATTAGATTGGATGATTGTAGTTAGTGGGCTAAAAATGGGTCTTGCACTTGATGGATGTACCATTTGCATAATTCTCTTATTAATTTTTATTGCCATGCTATTGTATCATTCATTCCATGTACCTTGTGCCAATGTGCTCACTTTTGTGGGGGCGATTGGGCCCTTCAGATTGGTTGCATTTCAATGCCTAACTAACAACAATTAGATTATTCATGAGTGAATGGCACATGTTTATGTCTCATCTCTCATAAACTGCGACTCTTGTTTCTGCAATGTTATTGTCATCATAATTATTCTAATTATAACCATTCAACCGTATCATAAGTATGCTAATGCCTTTTGATAATCGCCACACGCCACTTAATTAGGGCCACCTGCGTTAATTCATTTCTTAAGCAATTTTCTCTTAATGTTTGCTTATCGAATTGTGAAGGAATGGGGACTTTGATCCAGGTTGCATGTCAGCAAAAACAAAATTTACGGTTAAATCTTCAACAATTTAATAACAATAATAAATTTTAAAAAGAAAATAATGTATAAAAGAGATTTCTCTAATGTTAATAATGAAAATTTTAGTATCATCTTTTTAATTTCCGAATTAAGAAATTTTTTTATTATTATATTAATTATAAAGTTAAAAAATTTCATCATTTATAGAAGGTAAATATAAAAAAATAGTATTGCTAAATTTTTTTTACAAAGTCAAACTATATTGACAAGGCCTTTGGTTCTTCAAATCCTAGAAACTTAAATGGTTGGTGACTTGCAACATACCTACTTAGGATCTTGTTGAATTCAATGAAAAATTATAATTATATCATCCTAATATTTTCTTGGTGAATCACATTAGAAAAATCCTTGCTTATGATTGAAATCTTATTCTTCAATATATTTTACATGAAGAAAGTTGTGTTGCCGATTAGTTGGCCAAACATGGTGCTCGTTTGGATCTTGTTCTACATCTTTGGAAACATTGTTGTGCTCAACTCAATGCTACTTTGCTAGCTCATGTTATGGATATAATTAGAACTTATCCTTAATTTCATTGTTTTATCTTTTAACTAATAAAAGAAAATATGAATTTCATATTAAAAATTAGAATAATTTTTCAAAAGAATTTTGTAAGTAGGACTAGAGAAAATATAAAAGACCACTAAAATTTTGTCTTATAATTTAACAGTTCAATTATTATTTTTTAAAATTATAAAAAATGTTGATTTGACAAAACTTACACAGATCCGCTATATGTCAAAGAATTCTAACATAAGGAGAACCATGTGTCCTAGCGTGAAAAATCTAAATAAAAAGTTTAATTTTAACCTATTTTATGTAAAAAAAAATTATATTATTAGCTAAATAAAAACGCAAATTATTATAAAAATCATTTTTTCTCTATAATAGGATAAGAATATTTTTTTTAATATATTTTTTAATTGGTTAACTTTTAAAATAAAAGAATTTATGATAAAATTTTAAAATTATTTTAACTTTTTAAAAAATTAAACAAATCCTTAATGTCAAAGCACTTATGATAAAATTTTTAAAATTATTTTTACTTTTTAAAAATTTAATCAATCATAAAAAATATATTTTAAAAAAGTATGTTGTTAGCATTTATCATATTACAAGTAATAAATGAATGATAGCATAATTTTTTCTTATCTTATCAATTATATTTGAATCCCAATTTTTTTTTAATTTTATTAACTTCAGTCTTAACAATGATTTTAAGTATTTAAAAATAATAATAATTTATTAAAAATAATTATCATATTTTTATGCAATAATATATTTTTAATAAAATCATATTATTTATTATTTTAAATATTTAAAATTAATTTTAAAATTTATAATTAATATTTTTTAATTTTTTTGGTATAATATGAAAAGTTAGAAAGATCAAATTCCTCATTCTAATTTTCAGTCCCTCACCACTTCAATCATATTTTTATATGTTTAAAAATGTGTGAAACTGGGTATAAAACATACAAGTCTAGAATCATATACTATCATTTTAATCCATTAAATTATATTTTTATAATTTAATTTTTAATTTATAAAATTTTGTTTAATTTTTAATTTTTAAAATTATTTATTTTATTTATTATTATTTTAAATTAAAAAAATTGTTATTCTAAAATTAAAAATAAAAACGATTTTTTATAGAATTAAAATAAAAAAAAACAATACTTATAATTTAAAAGATTAAAACGAAGATTTACATTTAGAATAGCATATAAACGGGAAAGGGTGAAAATAAAAGGTGGAAGTGAAAGGAAGGGGCAAAAGTGAGATTTGGGTGTCTATATAGTGGTGGGCATGCACAACCTCCACTACCTCTTTGACACATTTTCTTCTTCACTGTTCACTCTCTCTCTCTTTCTCTTTCTCTTTCACTCTCCTCAAACTTTGAAAACCAATCCCACCAATCTTCATCTCTCTGTAAGTCTTTCAATAACTGATTCATATCATCATCTTCTTGTTTTCTGCTTTTTCTTTAGTTGGTGGTGCTGTGTAACACAAGAACATGTTCAAGGTGTGAATGCTTGAATTCAATTGGGGCTAGGATCGGAACTTCGCTTTGGAATTCAATTTATTTTTAAAATTGGGATCGTCTTGTCGTTAAGTTAACCTACTTTGGTAGCTAACAAATTTGAGGGTTAGGTTAATTTTTATTATTATTATTTTTCTCGTAACTGTGTAGAAAATCTAGAAATTTAAAGGAATTAAATTAAGTAACTGGGTAATAATCCTACTGGGCTAAATGGGCGTCGTGGCCTTCTTTTCTAGTTTCCAACAAGTTTGAAGCATAATGATTACTTTCTCTATTATCTTATTATGGCCCCGTTTAAGCCCAACGTAGTCTCTCCCATTCGAATAAGAAAATTACCAGATGGGTAAGGATTTAAAGCTTTACCTATTTGAATAAGAAACGAACGACTGAGTTGTATGCTTCAATGAGTTTTGTCATTTTCATAGTAGTTATTGATATATTTTCTCATTTAAACATTTTTCTATAATTTTGGATTTTTTTTTAAAACACTGTATATTGTTGTGGTTGCCACTATGAAATTGTTTTAATCTTATTTCAGGGTAATTGGTGTTGAGGGAACAACATCTGCCTGAAGCTCTAAGCAATTCTAGAATCATAAGTCACGCAGGAAGAAATCAGCATGCGTTGGTTGGGTCTCTTGGTTGATGTGTTCCGTCAAGTTGTACGCTTGAACTTGTACTGTAGAGTTATTCTATAGGTCACCATTCCCATAAATCCTCTACTTTGTTACTTTTTGTACCTTATTCTTAGCTATTGCCATGGAATTCAAGCATTGTTTGATCATTTCTTCAGATAAGTATAGGATTGGGTGAAAGATTATAAGTGAAGACAGAGCCTGGTCTTTTGAGTCTCAGTGTTGTCCTTGTCTCATACAGTTCTCTAGTTCTAGCTGATTTGATTTTATAAGTAGCTTGGTGCCTTCATTATCACATTCTATTGGGGTATTTTTGGTGTGTACATTGTGTTCAGATTGATTCAGTAGTGTGGTGAGGATCAAGAGAAGTTATGGTGTGCCAAGCAGCAAGCCAAACAAGATTTCGGGCATTAAAACATGAGAATGGAATCGAAGGTGAACCAACAATTATTGTTAGAGTGATAGCATGCTTTCAACCCTTGCACGATTGTCAGGTTAGTAAGTTTTTGCTGATTCTTAGTATTTTCCAAAGGCATGATTTTGAAGTTAGCTGTTTGGTGGAAAATATCATTTATATCTATTTTGTGCATAGAATATCCATGGCATGATCAATGATCACTGAACTTTCTGGTATCAGTTATTGGATAATTTTAGGAGCTCATGGGTGATGAATGCTATCTTCTTACTCTTTTTCAGGCTGAGTATTTCCGTCATTTGCTTAAGCCTGTCACGTAGATTGCTTTGCATTTATTTCTCTTTAAGCTGGAGTTTGTAGTTTTCTTTTTCTGTCATTTGTCTCTAAGAAGCAGCAAGTCGTTGAAGATCCATATTAAAGCATCATAACATCTACTGGTACATATTTTCAAATGCTCCTCTTCATCTTTACATCTGAAAGGTTCTAGTTTTTTTTATCTCCAGCATTGTTTGATAAATTCTATTGTTTTTCAGGTCATTTTTTTGGTTGGATGGTTAAGGCTCACAAGTATTGGCCTTACCCACATCATGTGGCTTGGCCATCACCTTATTTAAATTGCTCCTGCACATTGGCGGAGCTTGGTTCATGTGTTCATTCAGCATATCTGAATCCTGGCACATGCATCTTTCCTGCTGTCAGCATATATCCGGGATTCACGGCTCCTGCTATCCCAAGCTTGAAGACTGAGCAGACCAATGAAGTGCAAGGATTTGCTCAGTATCCCAAGTCAGAACCATGTTTGAAAGAAACACGTGCTGGAGGGGCTATGCAAAATGCAAACCGTGCATCTTTACAGAAGAAATTACTTATTTTTGACCATTCTGGTAACAGGACAAGGATGCTTTATAGTCCTGTCTTCCCTCTTGTCCAGAGTCCAATTGTTACTGCTAAACAATTGGCTCAAGCTTATGATGTAAATGAGAAAGCACAGGCAACTAATATGGGCCAGAAGCATTTACCCATATATAGTTCACCAGAAGAGTCTGATAAGGATCATATAGTTGATGAAGAAAGTGAAATGCATGAAGACACAGAAGAAATCAATGCATTGCTTTATTCTGATGATTCTGATTCTGGTTCTGATGATGATGATGATGATGATGAGGTAACAAGTACAGGCCATTCCCCATTGGTTACTAAAAGAACTTATGTAATGCAAGAACAGTTTGAGGATACAAAGGAGGAGGTTGCTAGCTCTGACTGGCCAAACAAAAGGCAGAAGTCAATTGATGGTGGATACAATAGATTACCACCACTTGTGGACAGTGCTAGTTCCGTAAGGCTAAATGAAACGTGTGAGTATGTAAGTGATGCTGAATCGAAGAATTCTAGTGGCAGGGTGAGTTCTGCCAGACAAACTAAAGGAGATAATTCAACAGCGGCTGTTATTCAATTGAAAAAGGATAAAATTCGTGAATCGTTGAAAGTTCTTGAGAACTTAATTCCTGGAGCAAAAGGAAAGCATCCCCTGTTAGTCATTGATGGGACTATTGAGTACTTGAAATCTTTAATGTCCCAAACTGGTACACTGTGAATTTCACGGAGTGCTCATTGTGGTTATAATATGGTTAAAGGTCACATGAATTGTGAAAAGGGTTATATTTGTTGATTTGTTGCATTATAAGTTTCAACTTAGCATTGTTGTTCTTTGAGCCTCTTTCACGAGTATTTATAGTTTAGCAATAAAGGGGCAAAAGCAGCAACAGATAGTACTGCACTTTGCTTCTGCAATTGAAGAAATACGGGGTTTGGGATTTCAATTTGATGGCCAAAGTTTTTATCTTTTAGCTTTTGGAGAATTAAAGGTCACTGATTGAATGCACAGGAGATGGTAGTGGATAGCTGTGCTGTAAATGAGGACACTTTTTTTCTCCCCAAGTGTTGAATTCTCTTGTTGATTGAATGCATGCGCGTTAGGTAACTGGGGTCCCACTTTCCACCCTCCTTTTCATTCCTGATTTCATGCTTTTGTCCTCTCTTCCAAGCTTGCTCACATATCATACTGGCATGGACTCTAAAGTACCGATAAAGTTTTGGATGTTGGGGAGTGCTTGAATGAGGAACGTGGTGTTTCATCATGAGTTGCTGGGGCCCTTTGTTGGATATAGCGTTTGTGGTAAAGGTTACTTTGTTTTACGTGTTGAGGGTGAAATGATAGGCATTTCTATTTTCTACGTTGTAATTGAGAGCTGTGTTGAGTATTGTAAGTTTCTTTTTCTCGATGCTATTATGTATCTGTCGGTTGTGTGATTGTATGAATAATTGGAGTGTGAATTGTATTCTGCTTTGATGGCTGTCGTTCATATTTTCTATGTTTATTGTCTTATTTGGTTGATGTTTGTACATGTTGAGTACTTGAGTATCATTTTATTACGAATCTGTGGGAACAGCCTATATATATAAAAATAATAATTAAAAATATGTTAATTTTCTCCTTTCTCCTATGAGATGGAAAAAGAAGGAAATTTTCACATACCTGATGAGATATATCAGTATTGGTAATAAACATTTTTTCAGTCCAAATAATTTAAACAAGCATGGAAATAAAGTTTTGTTCATGTTCGTGATCATGCACACTTTAAAGTTATGGTGCCTGTCAATTTATTATTTTTTTTGTGAAACAAAAAAAACAAGATGTGTCGTGCGACACTTCTAGCTTATATTGGTTTACATCATTTCAAAAGTGAAATATATTTCTTTGAAAATATAATTCAATTAATTAAGTTCTCCCACTTCTTTACTCTGGTCATCACACTTAATTGACATGAGCAAGTCTGGTCTAATCAATTTTGGCTTTCTAGCTATCTATCTTTTATGTCGACACTTTGTTGACATAAAGCTATGGTATTAAAACACTAATCTTTCAGTCATGCCATCACTTCAAATTTAAGATGTATAATTTAAATGGAAATGACTTCTAAAGTGAGGAGATGAATTTCAGATAGTAAAATATATTGGTAGTTGATTATAAAATTAATATTTAAAATTGTAATAAATTTGATAGTTTTTGATTAAAAATTAATGATTGAGATTGTAATAAAAATTGATTACAAGCATTTTAAATTTTTAATCATAATTTTTTAATTAATTTCTATTAACTTAGTTTTTTAAATATATATTCCCATTTCAAGAAGTTCAATCTAACTTAAAGTGTGAAAAGTAGAATATTTCGATCTTTTCAAATTATATAACTACCACACATTTTGTAAAAAAGATAAAATTATTACTAGAACATCATTTATGTAGATTTTTTAAAATAATAAATTTATTGTATTATAATTTTATTTAAAATTTATCTTTTGTTTTTAGGATAAAAATAACTTATTAAAGTATCATAATCAAATTTATTTAATATATATTTATTTAAATAAAATTGTATAGGCCGTTATGATTGGTTTAATAATAAAAAATTAAAAAATTTACATAAAAATTATATATTTAAATTTTATCGTTTTTCACTTTGTGTAAATACAAAAATTACATTAATCCAATAACTTTCTACAATAACTTTATAGGATGAATAGCACTACCTTATTAACTTCTACTTACAAGAAAAATGAAGAAATCATAAAATCCTCCTCTAAAATGGAGGAATCAGTTTTAAAAATAAAGTGATTAATTAAACGTTTAACAATTCCAATTTAAGTATTTACATATAATTTATTATACATGTGTGCATACATTCACCGTTGATTTTTCAATTAGTGATCGTAACTTTTCATTTCAAAAGAATCAAATCATAAGATGGGGAGGTTTTTAAGTAAAAAAAAAAATAGTTATCCTTAAGAAACTAATATTATTTATCAAGTGTTAGTTATGTTTTTAAAAAAATATTATTGGTAAATAAAATAGTTTATTTGAGCTTAAAAGGAAGACTTTACTTGCCTGAAAATTGAATCAGCCCTAAAATTAACTTCGTTAAGTTATGCAGATTTGGTCTAATTCATGTTTAAATTATGCATGTTGATGGTATTGCTTCAGCCAACAACATTATTTCAAGCTTAGAAAATTCAACTCTTGTGAGGCCAAGCCTTCAAACAGAGTGCATTCATGTATTCATATTGGCTGGTTCTGTTTGAAATTGATAATGGTTCTAATACATAGAACCTTCTCGTATCACTTGTGCAACTCTAGAATTGAAAGTCTTAAGAAACTGAAGATGAGGACTCTAAACAGAATAGCTTCATGTATTATAACTACTAGCCCATAGAATATTCCTACATGAAGTGGATTAATTGATTGAGTGTAGAGTTATTTATAAAAGCATTATACTTCAGGTTCCAGCAAATTTTCAAGCATTGTCCCAGTTTTTCAAGATAAATTGGATTAGATTAATCCACCTTTTGCTACATAAAATCCATGTCTTCCTATTAGCTAGCAAAACATGTAATTATGAAACATTTGACATTGAGATTGGCCATAATGCAGTGCAATGCCAGCTTCTGGAATCTCATGACTAATATCTAATCAATTGAAGGCCTACAAATGATTTATGGTCACTGTTTACCCCCAAATAGTTCTGGGGACCAAATGTTTAAACTAGATGCTATAATTATGAGGTGGTTGGAAAATCAGAGATAATATTAACACTGTCTTTCTCATGCCAAATAAAGGGCTTCCAGATGAGCATAGAGAGGGACATTAGAATCAAATAGATTAAATTAAAGAAGACTAGTAGCACTGAAAATAATCATTAACAGATTAATTAATTTTTTTTCCCTTTGTTGGTAGGTACCATAATAAGTTCTATGCTGTTGATTGGTTTTTCTCTTCAAGAAGCTGCTATGATAGTCACCTTGTCCTTTGTCATGTGTGGTAAACTGTAGCTGATGATGAAATTAAAGCATCAAAGAAATCCTTCACGGCAATCTAATCTCATCAAAACATTTATTTATTGCCTATCTTGGACTCGTGGAAGCCTTTTGTCTTGTCACATGACAACTGTATCACTATTTTTATACAGGATGACATGATTTATGTGGGAATATCTAATCTTGTTTCTTTCTTAATTTTGTTGTTAGTTCACTACTTTAGGACTATTCCTTCTTTTTTTTTTTTGTATCTATAATTATTTTGGTATTATTCTCTCCTATTGCATTGATTGAGTCTTGACTTTTTTGAAAAAAAAATTGTTATTTGAAATCATGTTTAATAAAAAGATAAATAAAAAATAGGAATCACTGTATATGATATTATTTTTTTAATATTTAAATAATATAATTCAGAAAAAGAAAACTGAGGGTGTTTGAATAACAGAAAGAAAATTGAGTTTACTCTATTTTACATAAACAAAGATTTTAGAACTATAATTGTCATTTTAAAATAATTTTCACTTGAAACTGGAATAATAATAAGCTGAATATGATATCAGGCTTGCTTTTTGGTACAAAGGTAACAAGAGCATCTAACAATGTAAATTTGATAACTTGATTAACTTATATTTAAATAATTTTTATGTACATTTTATAAATACACACCACACTAAAATAGATACGAATTGTAACAAATGGAAGAATGATTGAAATTAATGATGAGAGCGAATTCATTCTTGAAGCTATGCAGATAGAGGTGATAAAATAAATTCTATCAGAATGAGTTTAAGGGGATTTCTTTGTTTTATAGTTGAAAAATTAGTTTTTATATTTTTAATATAAAATATATGATCTGTATTTATTGATATATATATATTTTAAAATATTTAATAATGTCAAATTAATTTTTAAAAATTTTAAACTAAAAAAATATTAGGTAAGTTAATTAAAATATAAGATTTAAATCTTAAATTAAATAATTTTTAATTTTTTTTATCTGGCTTGGGATCCTATAAATATTAGTTTTTACATTTTTACTTTTTAAAAATTTATTTCATTGTTATTATTTTATGTACGGGTAGAAATGTTTTTATATAAAATATTTTTTTCTTTCATTTTTCTATCAACTAAACAAGCAGAAAGAAAATTATATTTTATTTTTCTTCTATTTTTCTTAATTAAAAATTCTAATAGTTTACTCATTGCTTATTTATTTTCTCTCTTCTCGTCTATTTTTTCCATACTATTTTTTCCTTCTAAACTTCTTATATTCAAATAAAGTGTAATTTTTTTTAAATTGTTAGAATATATAAAAATATCTTATTATAATTAAAATATTTATTAAGATTAATTTCTAACTTTTTATCATCTTTAAAATTAATTATCACATTTGGTCATTTTATCATTTATTTTTCTTATTATTTGAGATTATGATTGATATTAGTTAGAATCTATTCCGTTACATAATATATTATTATTTAAAGTTTATTTTCTGTTAATGTTCAATATTTCAGCACAAGTATTCCATGGCATGTGTATTCTCTACTAAGCATGAACAAGTGAAAATTTCACTCATGTAATCTTTCATCTTCTTTTTCTTTCTTTTTCAATTAGCATATAAAAAATTTTTGATTTAAGTTTGATATAGGCACTTCAAATCTTAAGTTCTTGACGATCTGGAGAAGTTAAAAAAAAAAAAGTTAAATAAAGAAAGTCGGACGCTATAAATACTAGAAGAAATGTGAAGTGGTCTGTGATAGATTTGATGAACTTTAATATTGTTCAATGTATTTTTTTTCTTTTATTAGAATATGGATAATTGCAATTAATTTCTTAACATAACAGTTGTTATTATTGTATGAGCATGATACATATCTAAGTGAATATAAATAATTTTGCTAGATTACTTTTCATTGTTCTATTACTAATTTAGATTCAATATTTATTATTTTACTATAAATCTACAGGATATCGATCCAACGTGATAATTTTTAACAAAATATTGTTCTATTACTAATTTAGATTCAATACTTATTATTTTACTATAAATCTACAATTCGAGAATATTGATCCAACATGATAATTTTTAAAAAAGTATGTTAAATCAGAAAAGAAACAAAATTTAATTATACATATATAAATAAATCTATTCAAAAACGGATTTTTCACCTAAACACATATCCTAATGTGAAAACGGAGTGAACGCAATATTGACATTAGCTACTTTTGTAATTACCTACCAGCCATCAAATTCTAGAAAACTCTGCAGCATAATGGATTATGCTTCTCTTAAATGACATTTTTTAAAATCAGAGGCATAACATAGAGCAAAATCATGCATTATAGCATCATCCTCATTTTTTAGCATCTTATGAAAGTTTTTGCCTAGAGCTTAGACCTGTTTACTTTAATTGGTCTAAGATATGTTGATTATTGTTAGATATAATCTTCTCACGCCCCCTCCCCCACACACACACACGAAAAATAGCATAAAAAATGGGTATTTACTATTTAGTCATGACTGAAGTGGAGGAAATAAAAAGGAGAATGTTTTCCCTTTTCCTTCTTCTCTCTTTGGTATTTTCTTCAGTTCAGTCGTGAAACCCTTCTGATTTTTCTTGGTCTAGTTGCAGATACATACAAAACATCTCTTGATATGAGAGATATACATCCAACACAATTCTGAAAAGTTATAAGATATCAAATATAAGATATATGTATAAAATGATATTATGAACTTCAAAATTTGTGAACAAATATTAAATAAATTAAGTTTATTAACTATTCCAATTGCAAAATACATGCAAAATTAAGAAACCTTGATATATTTTTTTTATTCCAATCCATGCATGCAGCCTTGCAAAATCTTTAAACTTCAATTTTTTTTATTAAAATATCCACCATTTGACCATTGCTCCTCACCTAGGAAAATTTAACCTCTTTCTTCTCAACATACTTGTGTATGGAATTAAATTTTGTATCTGTATTTGTATACTTGCTTCAATAATGGAACAAAGGATTATTGACTAATGCTATAGCAGGTTTGTTAGGTCAAACAATCCTCTCCTGTCTAACAGCTGGTTTATGAATCTCCACCAAATCATGAACTGGGGCATCTGTTTATACAGTAGCTGTGGTAACAAAATTACCAAGAATTGTGCTGCTATTTTCCCTTTTGAATTCTTGAGCCAAAGCAAGAATAGTTTTGAAATTTGATCTTTCTAGCTTCTGCTAGAGTGGATACTTCATTGCTCACAAGGATCCAACAGAATAGGTGACCGTGTTTGGAGTAGTGTCTCAAAAACAAACCAAATTGCTTTCATCTCAGACCAACAGCATCCAACTGGTTCATTGTTCTCTATCAGAATTCAAAGAATTGCATCATGCAAAGCTTTGTTATAGCCAAGGATTGCTTTGATAGCTGCTTCCTTGTCAATTTCAAAGGGTATGGCTATCTCAATGTCAACAGCAGGATTCACACCAACTTTATGAAGCATCTCTATGATTCTTCTTGTCAAAGTTTGTGTAGCTTTTGGGATTGGTTTTCTTGAATAGAACTAATACTAGCAGCCAAAATATGCAAGGATGGTGGGCCAATCATATGTGTCCACATTATTTGTGTTGACCAAGTTTTCTTTAGCTTGAGAAGGTATCCTAATGTGGTTGAGCTCAATGTCCTGTTCGGTGAGAAACTTCTCCTTAGTGTTGGTGCAACTAAGCTGATCATACCGACTACATGTGCAGCTGCATATTTTTTATTACCTGTTAGGTTTGCGTCTCTCAGAGCTAAAGCAAATACTGTGCTCCCATTCTCTTGCAAATCATCCGGAATATAATATCTACATCTAATTTTAGCCCCCACATGTTGTGGTGCCTGTTTGGTATGCAGTTGGGTAAAATTGATTTTGAACTTTTTGAATATTGAAAAGAGCAAGAAATGATTTTGTAACTGGGAAACAAACACCTAAATTGGTGCTGAAGGTCAGGTTGGTTGGTTGGTTGGTTGGTTCTCATAGTTGAATTTCTCTTGGGCTGATATGCAGCTAGCAACCTATTAGGCTTCCACCTGCTTGATTTCCATCATCTGGCCCTCCCTCTTGGCCTGAGTTTCTCAAATTTATAGCAGTATGAATCATTTGGGTTTAAAACATTTAAGATCATCCTCTCTGCACCCCTGAATATGGTGATACCACTTTGAAAAAAATAGCAAGGAGATAGGTGCAAAAGGAAAAGGGAAAACACTCATTCTTTGCTTAGAAACTCTCTTGATTTGATTTCTTGGCTTTTTTTAATGTACTGGTACATGACTATTTATAGGTACAACACCTCTTGGTACAAGGCACAACTCCTAGAAACTATAAGATACCAAATGTGAGATACATGCATAAGAAAAATACTATGAATCTTAAAATTCATGAACAAGTATTAAATGAATCAAGTTTATTGGTTACTCCATTTTCCAAACACTTAAAAACTATGATTGGCTTTGGCGACAAATTACAATTTAGCTTTAGCTAGAATCTTGTAGAAATTGCTTTAAGGTATGAAGAGGAACATAACTGAAAGAAGAAACGCCTCAATTTACTGTTCAAAATAAGAATCAGGATATTGAGTTTCTCCACCTTCTGGTAGTCTTTTTGATCTGTTCTTCTGAAGATGGAATCTTCGGTGAATTATCATGATTTTCAACATGATTTTCAGCATGATTTTCAACATGACTCGTCTTTGTAAGTTTGCTCAGTTTCTTCCACCCACTGCTCCATGCAGAAGTTTGCTTCTGCTTGAGCATCTTATCAAATTGTTTCTGCAAACTTGCCATGTCATCTTGAAGCTCCAAGTACTTGGCTTTCACACTATCAAGCTCAAACTTTAGTGTGTTGATGTCTTTTTTAGCAGCTGTCCATCCTTCTTGGAATGATTGTGGTGTCTCTTCAAGAATTGCATTACGGTTTGTAACCATTGAATGATAATGAGATTCGACATCCTTCAAAGAACTGCTGGTTAGAGCATTGCTTATCTTTACCTGTTCAGCGAATAGGACTTGTACTACCACCCTTAGTGGAAGCCTTTCATTTTGTGCAGCATGCATGCAAGCATCAATAGACAGTTTCTGACAATCCATTACACGGCACAGTCGTTTCCTTTCATGCTCAGAGAGTGTTGGGTGTGCCTGTTAATTTTTTTCACTCATAAGAACTCCACAGGTAGAAATCAAATCCATTGGAAAAAATGAAGCTCAGCTACTACACATTCCTACTCATCCTTCTACAAGGACAGATGAGAATAAGAAGCATGCTAAGGTAGTATGAGATCCAATTTTTTTATCTCAAATTTTATGATGCTGTTTACCAAAATTTCATGTGTAAAAAATATATTTAAATAACATTTGTGTTTTGTTTTTCCTTGGAAAAGGAATTAATTACCTTAAGATAGGAATCAATTGCTCTATAAAGTCCATCATCACAGGTCCTAGCTGACTCAGGCAAAGCTTCTGCAAGCACCTGAAACTTTGTGAGGGAAAGGTTTCTATCTCTGGACACCTCTGTAAGATAACTGTCAACAAGCCTTGCTACTCTTGCCTTGGCATTTAGGTTACATCCCATATGTTTATCAGAAAAGGAGTGTCTGCTTGGACTGCAACTTTCAGTCTGTTCCTGAACAAGAAAATGCTCCAACAGTCTCTGAACAAGATCCACATCATGCACAGTCTCTCCTTTATTATAAGATGGAATTAGAAGATCAGCCAGTGTAGCTTGCTCAAACTGCATTCCCACCCTTTTCTCTAACTCAGTAACCAGTGCTGGTGCAACCTTCAACATTATCGCCATTCTAAGGAGCCTAAGAAGGAAGCTGCATGTGACACTGTCCTTCTGAGGTGGAATAATGCTGACAAGACTCTCAATGATCAACCTTTGATCTTTACCTTGAAGACTTGAAGTGTCATCTCCTGTGCTACTCACTATCATATGAAGTCCACCTATCCAGCTACTACCACCACCACTGCTACTACTGTTACTGATGCTGCAGTTGCTTGCTTCATCACCTGCGATTGATGTGTCACTAATCAACCCTGGTAGCCACTTGGTTGCATAGTGCATTATTGCAGCACCAATCAACTCAAATCTCATTCCCTTTACCTTAATGGCAGTGATGACTCTAACAAAGTGATCAATCCTTAGGATTGAGGCATCTTCAAACCACCAATCAGGTGGAACCTGTTGGTTCCTACTTGGGCTAGTGTCTTTCATATCATTCCATTTTGGGCTGGAAATTATTGCTGTTCTTCCAGTGTAGGACCACTTTATTCCTTTGGGATTAGCACAAGCTTTCCAAGCTATGGATTCGCTGCATCGGCGAACAATTTGAAGGTTTTCTGCCCATGGTGACAGCTTTTCACAGCTTTTCAACACTACTATGGAGTCTCTCCATGAAGATAAAACAACATAGCTGAGGAATGCTTCTGTCTTGAATATAAGATTCCCTTCCTCTAGGTCCTCTGTCATTTCAAGGTACTCAGCAGCACATCTTAGGCCTGAGATGCTGCCTGCTGTTAAATCAACAGCAATTCCATAGCAGAACTTGGCTGCAAGCTCAAAACCCTCTGGCCCACCAGGGATATCATCCATAACTATCTTATTCAAATCTGGGTCGTGTGACTCATACACAAATCTACTCAGCTTTCCACTTCGAGATACCAAAGGGTACTTTCACAACAAAGAGGGAAGAAAAAGACACCAAATTCAACAAATACAAACAAATAAGTAGTATCATCTTAATACAAAGCCAAGAAGTTCATGAAATTCAAACTCGGGAAAGAAAAATAGAAAGCTACCTTGTGCAGGTGGAAGTTAGCTTCTCCAATTTGAACAAGAAAGTCACTTGGAATATCAGTTGCAACATACCTGCATGGAAATAGATTACACTTTTTAAGCAAATTGTTCAAAGTATATGAAATGGATAAATTAATACTACAAAACAATATTATTCTGTTTCAACCTAATTATTTTCTGTGGTGTGTCCTAAAATTTCAATTCACTAGAATTAGACAAGAGATTAGTGGCTGTAACTTGTAACATGTAACATGTAACATAACATCTTGAAAAGGGTACTAATTCTGCATTTAACATACCAAGAATGGCCTCTTTGCACAAATCCTTCTGTCTTGACACCATGCTTGGTTGAAGTGAGAAGTCCACCCCCATATGCGGCTGACTCACTCTCTGATTCCCACATGCTGGAAACCAGATTCACAGAATACACTGCCTTAGATTTTTCGTAAGAAAGTGCCTTTAACTCAGAGTCACAACCAGAAAGAAAAAGAGGTAGAGAAAAAGAGCAGGGTGACTAGACACAAAGTTCAGTGAAAGGAGGAAGGAGCCACATGGGATGGTTGGAATTATTAGTTATGTTAAAATTGTCGGTTTCTTCATAGAAAATTCAAGGACCTCTTACAGGCTGTGCTGAAATGGGCACAATCAGTTTTATTGTGAATGATCATCTAGATTTCTGTTTCTTCCAGCTTCTCATGTTTGGTACCCCTTATCTATGAGTCAATGTATTAAGACAAACCAGTTTCAGTTTCTTAATTTATGCCTCACCAGTGACCACTGACCCATACATGTCTCTTCCTTTTCAGCTCTTTTTCTTATTATTTTAGTTTACTCAATTTGTTTCATCCCAAAAACATTCCTTTGGCCATGAAAATTTCATTTCATTTAACAGGATTTGAGGTATGGTCCCTTGATTACCAATGAACCCACCATTTTGGCCTTCATAGGTTTAATCAAAACCAAGGTAAAAAAAAAAAAAAAAAAGAGAAAAACCTTTTACTTACCATAAACAAATATCTTTTCCTATAAACAAAAATAAACTAAAAAGTGATAGGAAAAACAAGTGGCTGTGGATGAGAGGCAAAAAGACTATGACTTCTAGCTATACGTTTTGTCCTAATGAAACCAACATGAAGAATTGGCGTTTTCACAAACCCTTGTGCTTTGTAGTAACTGTTTGATATATTTGGGAATTGTTGATGAATGATTGGTGTAAGACAAGTGCATCATAAACTGCGCTTCAATAAGATCTGTTTTTTGTAAGAAAATGAAAATCCATGCAGCTTTTCTGAACTGTTTCAAGAAGTTACATACAGCTTTCGTATATTAACTTTTTATGTGGTAACATTCTCCATATCTTCTCGTATAGCACTTGTTACGTACACTTGTACGTGTAATCTGCAAGTTACTAAACGGAATTACATAATATAACAGACATTAAATTTCTGACATGTCAACGAAAAAGAAGATTCCAATCTTGTCTTTAAAAAGCTATGAAATCGTCATTGTGCATTGTCTATGGTGGGGTGGGGACGGATTTATTTATGTTCAAAATTAATAAACTGCTAGCTTATATCCGAATTATATTTAAATATAAGTTATTGATATTTTTTTCTAAAAATTAGAAACCGTTAATGTGGATGGAAGTATAGATAAATGAACAAGAAAATTTAGAATATGAAAGCGTTGAAGCTCTTACTTGTTTTTACTCGATTTCAAATTTTAATATAGTCATTTAAATTTAAACCCAATTCAACCAAAATCTAATAATATATAGAAGTACATTGGATCAAACTAATGTATTAATATTATCACTATAGATAATTGAATTATAAAAGTAAAAAAAAATTAATTTAATTTAAAATTATTTTATAATATTTTAAAATAAATATTACATAATTTTTTTATTAAATATCATTATTAATACATAATTGTTAAAAAATAGTTTTTTTAATTCTTTTTATTTATTAAGAAAGAGAGTAAAAAATTTGTTTCTATTTATTTGTATACTTTAATTTTTAAGAGAATATTAAATATGTATATATATATATATATATATATCCTTATATTTTTTTTTAATTATTATCAATTGTAAAAAAATAAAATAAATAAAATATAAATATAAATTAAAAAATTAAATTAAATTTTAAAAATTTTAATTATATTTCTTAATATTTTTATTTTTTAACAAATTAAAAAATAAAAAAGTGTAAGATATCTCATGATTATGTTAAATATAAGACGAAATTATCTTTAACATAAATCGAATCTACTTTTAAAAATTCAAATTCATCATAATTAACATCATGATGATCCTAGTTTATAAGGTAAAACTTTGGGCGTATTCCGTTATAAATTTTTGGAATTTCAACACCATAGAGTAGTGTCAGTTTGCTGTTTATCCATTGTTTGATTGGTGGAGTTGAGAGAAAAAAAAATATTTTTAACATTTGTATGAATTTTATTTTTTATTTTTATTTATTTTATATAAAAGGAAGAAATTAAATTTTATGAAATTTGTAAAAATATTTTTATCTTTTAAAAGAAGAAAAAGTAAAAGAAGTTAATTTTTATTTTTTATTTATTTTAAATTATTAATTTTTTTAAAAAATAAATAAATATCATATTAATAAAAATATAACAACATAATTAAAAAAATTAAGTTAAAATTTATTTTTTAAATTTTATATAGAAAAAATATTATTAATATTTTTTATTTTATTTTTATTCTATTTTTTTCACTTTCCTCTTCTTCTTCTTTTTCTATTTCTTTTCTCTCTATTTTTTAAATAATCCAAACAAAGCATTAATTATCTGCAGGTTGTCACGACGAAATAGTGTCCCTTAAAAAATGGATGGTTTTGGTTTGGCCATGCAGAAAATAAATTCAAGTAAAGGGTGCTCTAGGCTTGATTTTGCTACTTAGTTGTTATAATTATTAGACGACACTTAAATACTAGGTAGGTTTTAAGCTTTCCATTTTTGCGGCTTTAATTGTATCTTAATTTCATGCACAAGATGCTTGGTTGAGTAATTTTCAACTGGAAATCCTTAGAATTACTCGACTAAAAATGAATACAAATTAAAGAGATCTTTATTTAGAGACAACATAGATGTATATGAATTGATTAAAATAATTTAACTTTAGAGCTCAACACTATAAATTTAATTGGCTCATAATTTAACCAAAAAAATTATAAGTATTGTTTTGTCTATTTAGTTTTTTGTTTTGGTGGATATTTGAAAATAAATGAGGGAAAGAAAAAATGGAACCAATCAGAATACAAGTGTCATTCTTGAAGTCACATCTGATTTTGTTGGGCCAACTATATTGAAGATTTCCCCACTTAATTAATCAGATATGCTTTGGCATTATATATACACACTGAATTATGGATGCTGCGGACAATTTCTTTTTGGTTGGTGTAGATTGGTGTTCATGATTTATAAGTTCTGAAAATACGTGAAAAAGAAAGTGTTTCCCATTTCCATGGTTTCAATTGGGACGCGTAGGCTCCTAACTCCTTCGCCCACATGCTTTTGCCATCAGCTGTTGCCTTTTGGCTTTTCACCAACCATTCTCATTCTCAATTTAACCTTTAACTGCAAATTCCATATACATGTTTATGGATATTTAAGAAAAAAAAATATTTTTTTATTTAGATTACAAATATTTTTTAAAATAATTTAGTTAAATAAATACAAATATTATAATATTAAATAAAATTATATTTTATATGAATTTTATATATTATATTACAGCTATGTTTTATAATATTTAAACTTTAATGTTTGAGTCTTGTCATATGCTTTTCTCTAGTCATGTTGATACTCTTTAGGTATCCTCAGTATTTATGAATTGGTCGTGAGATTTGTACCATATTGCAGCAATCATTCAATTCCCAGCTCATGGATTGTTTCTTGTTTGGGTTCACCCATTTTATTTCTTAGTTTTTTGAGCCCTATCCCTTTTCAATGCTTTCTTTTTTTGATCTATTAGGATCTAATTTTTCCTTTTGAAGAATGAAGACCCACATAACTAGATTTCGATTTACTATATATAGAAGCATTGCAATATTTGTCAACCATCCAGGAACAGACTTCCTCTTTCTCCAAGCGCCAAAAATGGTTGAGTGACTTTTTAGCTATGCTTTAAAAATAATTCATGAGCTAATTAGAATTAAATCAGGATCATCTAATAATTAAATATATATATATATATATATAATATTATATGATATATTAAGTGATAAACTAATATAAAATCATAAAAACTCAACTAAAAGTTAAAAAATAAAAAATTAAATGCAAATTAAATTTTTATTATTATCAATATATAATTGTTTAAAAATATAAATTTTAAAATAATATAGAACATTGGATCTTGTTTAAAATAAAGTGTATCTCAAATTCATTCTTAAAACATATTAAATAAGACCCTTTTTCAAATTTAAAATCAACAAAATTAAGATTAAATTACAAAAAATTATATTTTATAAGATATTTTAATTAGTTAAAAATTTAAATTATCAGCTAAAAAGTTTGTTAAATAATGATTAAAATTTTAAAAAAATTACTTTGAATAACTTTTATATTTTTAACTTTTAACTGAAATATTTTATTTATATTTTTCTTTTAATATATTTTATAATATAATATTTTATTTATCTTTGTAGTTTTATAAGTTTAATATTATTTGGTTATTTCATAATAATATTATTAATTTGGATAGATTTATTTTTAATTTATTATAAAATATTATATTTTAAATTATTTTTTTAATATACACTATTTATTTTAATTATTGTATTATTTATTTTATTTTATTAAAAATATTAAATCGTTTGATAAAAAAATAAAATTATAAAAATATTACTTTAAAAAAATTATTTAAAATTATTTTATGTACAAATTTAAAATAAATTTTTATTTTAAAAATAAATTTTTATTTAATTATATTTTAATATATTTAAATATATATATATATATAACATACTTACTATATTTTAATTTATTATTTAACTATCTTTATTTATCATTTTTATATTTATTAACTAGTTTAATAATTAATTTTATCAAATATTTTTCATTTAATTGATAATTTATCAGCTTTTAACACTCAACTAATTTATCAACTTTTAACTTTTAATTATCTTTTTAATTTTAAGCTAATTTAATATTGTATATATAATTAAACATTCGAAAAAAATATATTAAATGTCATTATAAATATTATGTTTGCACAAAAATTGTGCTACTTATCCACTAAAAATATATGAAAAATATATGAATAGATTACTTTTTCTTCATACAAAACTATTTAAACAATATTTACTTATTTTTTTAATTTAAAAATTAAAATTTTATTCTCTAAAAATAATAATTATACTAATTATTCTCTAGGCTTTGAATATTTAAGTCTAATTTGTTTAAAAATTTTGAGACGTAAATTTGGATATATTACTTGTTAAAGATTTTTTTTATAGACTTAACTGATTTAAAGCTTACAAGATCTACAAGTTTATTTAAAATCCTACATTCCAACAAATATTAATAAATACACTTAAAATCTATATATAAATAATTGATTAAAAGGTTTGCAAGCTTAAAGTCTACCAGATAAAATGATCCTTAAATAGACATAAAACATATATATATATATTATAAATAAAATATTTTAAAATAAATATTATACAAATATATTATATTAAAATAAATATAAATATATAATATATAAATAAATTTTTAAATAGGTTAAATAAGTTTTTTTATAAATTTAAATTTAATTTGTTTATTTAAAATGACTTTTTAACAACTTTAAATATATTTATTTATTAAATTAAGTCAAGTTAAACTTTAAAAAAAATCATAGACTTCTGTGAAATAGTCTTATTCACTTTCATATATAAATAAAACTTATATAAATTTTTTATTTATAATATTTTTTCTAAAAAATTAATCATGTCACAAATTATTCCTTAATCATAATATAATTGCACTTTTTAATAGCAGTGAATAATTAATAAGAATTTTTTATAAATATTTTTCTTTTTAGCATCACCAATAATTAATTTTAAACATTACTGTTAATTTATAATTTGAGCAAATTAAATAAAATTTAAATGTTAATCCAGTTTAAATTTTCATCTAAAATTTTATTTTACCTTTTAAAACCTCAAATTTGATAGTTAAAAATTCACTGTGAATATCAATAAGATTTGGAAAGAGAAAAATTATCTCCAAAATACTTATTTATATTAAAATATAATACATATTAATCTCACCTTATATGAGATAGAAGAAAAGTTCATTCTATTTTTAAAACGATAAAATATCAAGTTTTAATTTTTTTGAATAAAAAAACCAATCAGATTTAAATTTAACATTTTATATAAATTATTGTAATTCCTAAGTTTGAAAAGGCCTTCTCCCTTGATTTAGTGAAAATATATTGGCCAACTTCAGCAAGTTTTAGACAGCAGTTAGAAAAGAAGTTCCATCACATTGCTGTTTTTGTTCATACGGTCTACTGTCAAATTCGTCAACTTCCTTTTACACTCTTCATGTGACTAAGAGATTCTAAATTGTACTTCTCAACCTCACTTCCTAATAGAGGATTGAGGATACCTTGACCTGGGTTGGGGTTTTCATTCTCTCTTTTTATATATAACGATGAATCTCATATTCATCACGAGTATGTAATCGTAGTCAATTTAGTTAATGAAAGATTATAGATTCATCATTCTAATTTTTAAAGATAAAAAAATTGTTACTATTATATGAAGATTATTTTAACTTTTTTAGAAATTAAAATGACTAGTTTTATTATTATTTTTTAGTTATTAAAATAGTTCATTGTTCATTTTTTATCTTTTACAAATTAATATAATTATTTTTTAATTTTTTAAAATTCAAATTATTATTATTTACTCTAAAAGGTATCTACTGGCCAGCCCAAACTTTTTTGCAAACTGTTCCTATATTTTCCGCTCTCTCGTATGTGAGTGGGCTATAAAGTGTGTCTATGCATGCTGCTGAGCTTGAATTAAGAAATTGAGTTTTACTTAAATTATTACAATCATTATTTTTTATTTATAAATTACTCAAATTGAGTTGTAGTAATTTTTTTACAGCTTCCATTTTTTATGATAATATTCCATTTGGGATATTTATATATTTGAAATGTTAGTGATCGTAGGGATGAAAGTGAACAGGCTGTTCGATAGAGGTCTAAGATTCGGCTCGTTTAAAGTCTAGTTAAATTCAACTCGTTTAATAAATAGATAGGTTCAGGCTTATTAAAAAGTCTTTTTAGATAAACAAGTCAGGTCCATATTTATCAAAAAGCCTTTTTAACCTATTCAGGGCCTATTTATATTTATATATTATATATTTATATTTATTTAATAGATTATATTTATATAATATTTATTTTATATTTTATTTACATGATATATATATATATATGTTTTAGGTCTATTTAATGACCTTTTTATCTTGTAGGTTCTATATTTGCAAGATTTTTTAGTTAATTATTTATATAGACTTTAAGTTTATTTATTGATTTTTTTGTAATGTAGGCTTTTAAACAGGTTTACAGGCCTTGTAGGCTTTAAATTAGGTCAGGCCTTGACAGAAAAAAAAAAGTCTTTAACAGATAACAGACCTCGAAATTTTTAAATAGACCAAACTTAAACACTCAAAGCCTAATTCGGCTCGGCCTACTTCCATCCCTAGTGATTCTTAGGAGGGCGACCATTGGCAGCTGCAAGCTTACATCCCAACTGAAACAATTCCTTGCTTGTATCATCTCTGTGTACAATCACTTCAATGAAGCATAGACAATTCTTTTTGCTTTCCATTGCTGTCTCTATTGTTTCTATTAGCTCCTCCTCACATTGCACCTTCAAGTACATCCATAGTTAGAAGCATATATGTAATAAAATGTGGTCACATTCTTACATCTTAGTTTTCCACTTATTACTTGTTCTAAGTGTAATTTTCATTGATGTTTCCAAAGTACAAAATGATTGCAATTACATATCAAAAAATTATTATATCCATTTTCATCTCATTTATAATTGTACAATTTTGTTTTATATATTTTTTTTAATATTAAATTTAGGATATAGATAGATATAGGATACTTTTGAATATAAGCCAATTATTACTGTTTCCAAATTTCAAGTGTTTAAGAAAGCCTCACCCTTGCAGTCCAACATTTGCCTTCACCGTTATCCATTGTTTCAACCATTCCAGCATAGTTCCAGTTTTTTATGACATTATAAGGCCCATCATGGATTTCTACCTCTGTTGCGTATCCACCATTGTTAATTAGAAAGATGATGCCATTCTGCTCACACCTTAACATTGTTGA
The DNA here is from genome assembly GCA_037954105.1 of Canavalia gladiata. Taxonomy (NCBI): domain Eukaryota; kingdom Viridiplantae; phylum Streptophyta; class Magnoliopsida; order Fabales; family Fabaceae; genus Canavalia; species Canavalia gladiata. The sequence continues at coordinate 5,617,829 of CM075662.1, forward strand.
GACTTCCTGTGCTGTCATCTGCAGAACCGTTTGAAATCTAGCTTATTAATTAATTAATTAATCACTTGTAAATTGACCTTATTGGTATTGAATTAATTAATTAGTTATTAATCAGTCTCCAAGAGAAGCAAAGTAAAGAGTTAGACATGATATGAATTTCCTAAGGTGTTCATTGTTCAACACAAAATAAAATGACCAAGCTAATGTTGGTTATGACATAAATTAATGTAGGGATATTAAATTAATTGAATCACCTGGAAACTACCATCACCAATACAAGCAATGACTCTCTTGTGTGGAGCAGCCTGCGCATAACCAAGAGTTGCACCTACTGACCAACCTATTGATCCATATTGCATCTGACACTCATAGCTATAAAACTAGTATTAGTATCTGAATCATATATTCTTAAATTGGTATCTCTTCAAGATAACTCTGATTAAGCATAGCATATACACAAATGTCTTACCCACAGCCTTGTGGCAATTTCAACTTCTGGCAAGTAAACCAAGTGTCTCCAGTTTCAGCAATGACAATGGTGTCACAGGACAACATCTTTTGTATATGACTGAATAAAACATTGACCCTTAAAGCTTCCTTTGGATTATAACAAAGAGGAAGGCCATCTGGGATATTATGCATTCTTTGGTAGTTATCAAAGGCAGTTGTGTTGCATTTGAGTCTTTTTGTAAGTGCTTCAAAAAAGTCCTTCATTGAAATAGAGGCAAAGGTAGGACCCTTTGCAAAGATTACTCGATTAGGGAACACTAGAATTGCTTTATCCTTTTTGAGTTGGCATGAGTAGCCTAAAGTGATAATGTCATTGAATATTGGACCAGCAAAAAGATAAGCATCAGCAGAATCCACAATTTCTGCACAGAATGGAGTGCTAGCTGCTCCCCAATAAGTGCCAATGAAGTTAGGATGGTGTTCTGGAACCATCCCTTTTGCTGAAGGAAGAATTGCCACAGCATAACCAGATGAATCTACCAAATCCATGAAAGCATCACAAGCCTTTCCCATACGCAGCCTTGGCCCACCCACCATAACTGGTTTCACTGCCTTGTTTAACAACTCTGCTGCTACTTCCACCGCAATTTCCAAACACCTTTCATTACTCAACCTAAGCAAGAAACAGGATTTCAAATTAAAAATGAATTTGATAAGAAAATGAGTACACATATATGTGTGTGTATATATATATATATATATATATAAATTAATTACTTGGGAGTCAAATAAAATGGAAGAGGGTGATGAATGAAGGAATGGTGAGGAATGCTGGACAAGTTGCAGGCTATGCTGATATAGACAGGCTTGCTTTCTCTCAATGCAGTTGCAATGGCACTGTCAATTTGTTCATGCGCATCATCTAAGTTGTTTACTACAGTCTGAAATTACAGTAACAGGTAACCCATATTAGGATGTAAATTGCATTTCTGCATTTACACTGCCGCCTTAACAACCAGCATTCCGATGCACAAGTAAAAAGAAATAAATGTAATTTTTCAGATGTATGTCAAATATTCACAGTAAGATTTATATACAATAACTTTTTATTAAAAATTATGACATTCAATCTTATGGCTGCATTTGATTATGAAATATATATATATATATATATATATATATATATATATATATATATATAGTTTATAAATCATATCTTTTGTTAAAAAAAGTTAAAATAAACTGTTTAAAATTAAAAAAAAATAAAGTAATCTGAAATATAATAAAAAGTGTAATAACTTTTTAAATAAATGTTCAGGATGCTTTTAATTACATCATCTCCAAAATAATAAAAAAATTAATTTATCCGTAAAGAAGAACAAATTTATTAAAATATTGAAAAAAAAAACTATAACTTGTATAGGTAAATGTTACTTGTGATATTTTTTGTTAAAACTAGCATAAACTAGTGAGATAAATTTATTAACAAAATACTTTTATTTTGATGAAACAAACTTAAAAAATAAAGAAATAAAATATAAACAATATAATTAAAACTATTAGTATTATTGTAATGATGAGTAGTTAAATATTAAAATAATTAAAAAAAAAAAAAAAAAAACACATGTAGTTACAGAGAGAGGGTAGGTACCTGGTGGCAAGTTACGGGCTGAAAGCAACGTGGTTCCTGGGTAAAATCCGGTAGCCCAATGGAATGATGGAGAATCTTGTCGGTTCCATAGTCGTTTGAATTTGGGCCCCCAACAATGCAAATGATTGGAAGATCCTCACTATAAGCACCGGCAATAGCGTTGAGAATGCTGAGGCCACCAACATTGAATGTAACGACACACACACCAACACCTTTATATCTCGCATACCCATCGGCGGCATACCCTGCATTCAGCTCATTGCAGCACCCAATCAGGTTCAATTCTGGTTCTGCTACTAAATAATCAAGTAGTGTCAGGTTAAAGTCTCCAGGAACCGTAAACACATCTTTGATCCCAATTTCAACTAGACGCTGAGCAACATGGTGCCCTAATGTGTTCTTATTCATTTCTCTTGAGACCCCTTCAACTTTATTGTTGCCATTCTCCATTTTTGTCATGCTGCCAATTGACCACAAATTTTTATACGTATTTCTATGGATTTAATACGTATCCCTGTTACCAGCACAAGCAACTAATTAATTTGATACTATAGATTACGAGTATAATACAATTTACTTAGGTTGCGTGCCAATGCTACAGCATGTCTCCTTAGTGCTACAAGAGTATTTATAGGGAGTTTCCTGAACCGGTTACCCAAAGAAACACTCACGTTTCATAAAATAATAAGATTACATTAATTTTTATAAGAGTATTATTACATATCATCAGTCATTTATATTTATATACATATCACATCTAACGGTTATAATTTTTTTACAAAATATATTTATAAAAAAAAATCATAAAATTATAAATAAAATAAAATAGATGTAATGTAGTTTTAATATATATAAATATCATTTCCGTTTTTATATATAAAAAAAATTATAATCATGCTTTTCTTTTTTTTATTATTCTCTTCCTTTATATCCTTCATTTATAATTTTTTATTTTTTAAATACTTCTTCAACGGACACAGGTGAAATAAGATGTGAACATTTATTTTTTTTTAATGAAAAAAAAAGAGATAAAAAAAATATAAAGTAAATGTTTGATGTAAGGGAGAAGACAGAAAAGAAAAATAACATTGTAAAATATTGGAAGCATGTACGAGTTTAGAGTCAACATTTTATTTAGGATGTTGCTGACCAAATTATTAGCTAAGTTACTTGAAGGGAATGAATGTTTGACAAAATTAATTCATAAGTTAATTAAAAACTAGAAAATTAATTAAAAGTTAAAAAACTAGTTAAAATTGAAAATGAAATACTAGTAATAAAATTAAAAATGTTAGATAAAATTAATTATTAAACTAATTGATAAATATAAAAAATAAATAAAATATAATTAATTGGCGTATTAAAAATTAATAAGTGTGATGTATTTTTTAATTAAAAATATATTAAAAATTATTTATTTAACATAATTTTTTAATTTTTACATTAATAATAATCTAAAAATTATATAAAAAATTAATATTTTATTTTAAAAAATAAATAATGTAATAACTAAAAAATAGTATATGTTAAAGCAATAATTCAAAATATATAACATAAAAAGTAAATATATCAAAACTAGTAATATTATTATGAAAGGATAGAAAGATATTAAATTTATAAAAATAAATAGATAAAATAAAAATTAGATTAAAAAATTAATTAAAAATTTAAAAATTACTTAAAATAAATTTTAAAAATGTTAACAACTATAAAAAAATTATTTTATTTAACAGAGTTGAAATATTTTAATAAAATTTTTAGCAAATAATTTTAACTTGTAATCAGGTCAAATATACTGTTAAACATACTTGAAAGATAAAAAAATTAACTATAAATTTAAAATAAAAATTAAAAACCAAATAATTAGTTGAAATTAAAAGTTGATAAATAATAATTAAATTAAAAAAATTTAGTAAAATTAATTTTTTAATCAATTCAAAAACATAAAATAAAATTAAATATATAATTAACTAATAAATTAAACTCGATAGGATAGTTTTTTATTTTGAAAAAATAATAAATTTAATTTTTAAAAATTAAAAATATTTATTTTATAATTTTTATATAAATAATTTTTAAATAATAATTTCAAAAAGTAATTATTTTTAATTAAAATTTTTCACAAAGAGTTTAATATTTTATTTTAAAAATAAAATAATAATTAAAATAAGTAGTTAATATTAAAATATTAATTGAATATATGATATTTCATAAAAATAAAAAATATTAAAATTAATAATATTATTACAAAATATTATACAGTATTTAACTTATAAAAATAAATAGGTAAATAAAATATAAATTATAAAAAGAATCTTAAGGATTAAAAAATATTTAAGTTAAAAATGTTAAAAATCGAATATTATTTAAATTAGAATTTAAAAAGTACTAATAATTATTGAAAATAATCTTTTATTAAACAAAATTGAAATACTTTAACAAACTTTTTAGTTAATAATTTTAATATTAAAATATTTTAACAAATTGTTTAATTAAATAGATAAAATACATTAACAAATATATTTTTAGTTTGAATTATTTAATAAATAAATAATTGAAAAAAGGAAATCAATATATACTTTATATTTAACAATTATAGTTTTTTTATTTTCTTAAGAAAAAGAAAAAAAGGAAACAAAACAGTGGTTGAAGTTGAAATAGATAGATTCAGATGTAGCAATGGTGGGGTATGCGTTAACCGGAAAAGAAGGGCTAGTATTAGATCGTACATTTTAATATCATCAACACACAATTTTAGCCACCGGTTATTCCGTATTTGTACTCATCCAAATTTTTATAACTATTGATAAGTTACTTGAAGTGGATGTTTGACAAAATTAGTTCATAAGTTAATAAGAACTAAAATATTAATTGAAAGATAAAAAATTAGTTGAAATTAAAAATGAAATATTAATAATGAAATTAAAAAATGTTAAATAAATTAATTGATAAATATAAAAGATAAATAAAGACATAATTAACTGATATATTAAAAATTTATAAATATGATGTATTTTTCAACTAAAAATATATTAAAAAAATTTTAAACATAACTTTAATTTTTACATAAATATTAATTTAAATTTTAAAATTTTAAAAATTAATATTTTATTTTAAAATTCTAATAATACAATAACTAAAAAATAATATATATTAAAATAATAATTTAAAATATATAATATAAAAATAAATATATTAAAATTAATAATATTATTGTGAAAGAATAAGAAGATATTAAATCTATAAAAATAAATAGACAAATAAAAAATTAAATTACAAAAATATATTAAATATAAAAAATATATTTTAATTAATAATTAAAAATTTTAAAAATTATTTAGAGTAATTTTTAAAAATATTGATAACTATAAAAAATTATTTTATTAAATAGAGTTGAAATATCTTACTAAAATTTTTAGCTAATAATTTTAACTTTTAATTAGTTAAAATGTAGGTTAAACATATTTAGAAAATTAAAATATTAATTAAAAATTAAAATTAAAAATTAAAATTAAAATTAAAATTAAAATTAAAAATTAAAAAATTAGTTAAAATTAAAAGTTAATAAAATAAAAATTAAATTAAAAAATATTTAATAAAATTAATTATTAAATTAATTAAAGATTAAAAAAATTAAAGATATAATTAACTAATAATTTAAACTATATAAATATGGAATAATTTTTTTGAAAGAAATATTGAAATTAAATTTTTAAAAATTAAAAATATTTATTTATAATTTTTACGTAAATAATTTCAAAAAATTAATTATTTGTATAACTAAATATTTTTAAAGAAAGTGTTTAATATTTTATTTTTAAAATAAAGTAAATTATATAATAATTAAAATAAACAGTATATATTAAAATATTAATTGAAAATATGATATTTCATAACAATAAAAATATATTAAAATTAATAATATTATTACAAAATATTTAGATAATATTAAACTTGTGAAATAAATAGATTAATAAAATATAAATTATAAAAAAATCTTAAGGATTAAAAAAATATTTAAGTTAAAAATTAAAAAAATTGATTATTATTTAAAGTAAAATTTCAAAAATACTAATAATTAATGAAAAAAATTATTTTATTAAACCAAATTAAAATGATTTAACAAATTTTTTAGTCAATTATTTTAATATTAAAATATTTTAACAAATCGTTTAATTAAATAGATAAAATACATTATCAAATATATTTTTAGTTTGAATTATTTAAAAAAGAAATAATTGAAAAAAGGAAATCAATATATACTTTATATTTAACAATTATAATTTTTTTATTTTCTTAAAAAAAATAAGAAAAGGAAACCAAACAGTGGTTGAAATTGAAATAGATGGATTCAGATGTAGCTATGGTGGGGCATGAGTTCACGTGAAATCCTGTAAAAAAGAAGGGCTAGTAGTACATGTACATTCTAATATCAGCCACACACAATTTTAGCCACCGGTTGTTCCGTATTTTCACTCACCCTAATTTTTATAACGATTGATAATTTTTTTAAATAAAAAAATTGATAATTTATAAATAAATAAACATGTATAAACATGATATTTTTCATATTTAATACAATCATTTAAAAACAATTCTTAAGCATTATTAATTTATAAAGTAAAAATTTTATTTTTTGATCTATTCTCCTGAAGACAAAAATTAATACATTAGGTGGACATAAAAATTAAAATTTACTCATAATTCAATTTTTTAATCTCATTTTTTTCTTATTATTTAAATTTCAAATATATTTTTAAAGATAATAAATATTAATCAAACACATTATTAAATTTATTTAATATAAATATCATTTTTTAAAATATAATTATATTTTATAAAATTAAAAATATAAATAAATACACATTAACATACATTTATTTACATTCATAATTAAAAAAAAATAATAGCCATCCAGATGCGGGCACACGTATGTGTATATATATCTTAATTTATTAGTTTATAGAGATGAAAATAGGCCGGTCACCTAGATTTTGAATAGTCTGATCTGTTTAAAAATTTTGAAACTTCAGTAAGGACCTATTATTTATTAAAGATTTTTTTTTTCTATCAGCATCTGGCCTGATTTAAAGCACCTACAAGCCTATTTAAAAGTTTACATAACAAAAAAATTAATAAATAGACTTAAAATCTATATAAATGATTAATTAAAAAATTTATAAACTTAAAATGTATAAAATAAAAAAAATTATTAAATAAATCTAAAATATATATATATGATATTAATATTATATAAATAAAATAAATAATTTATTAAATAAGTTAAATAAATTTTTTATAAATCAAAGCTTGATATGTTGAAACTTTTTAATACGTTTAATTTTTATTTTTTAACAAATTTGAGCTCTATCTCTATATTAAACAAATCCAACCAAATTATATTTTAAACGAACGATCTATCGAATGTACTTATCACCGCCCCATAAAATAAACGTTTTTATAATGAGATTCTAGTATTTCTTTGCTCAGATGTAAATACTATTGAACGTATAACACTGTCAAATATTAGCTGGCACCGGGATTATGCAAACACCCTTCCCCAAAACTATTACATGTTGACATTTACAATTTCCTTTTATTTTATATATATATATATATATATATATATATATATATATATATATATATTTAAGTATAGAGGGAGGCGGTTAGAATTTTTTGTTTTTCATTTTAAAAAAAATTATACGCTATTGAATGAAAGAAATAGAACTTGATGTCAACTACAACGATTTTGCAATAACGCGGAACATGAACATTTGAATAAAGTGCGAGAGTGTGTGTTGTGCATCTCGTGCTGGTGTGCCTCAACAACCCCTTAACGGCACGTTGTCTAATACAAGTTAGCTAGCAGACAAATTAGTAAATAATTTATCTTTTCATGGGAAGATCATGTTTTCAAAATAACATATAGTAAAAGTACTTTATTAAGATATTGATAGATAGATATTTTAATGTGAAAAAATTCTATAAACGATATTGTTTTAATATTTTATCTTTTTGTGATATTTATGTATATTTTATTATATGAATTATATTATATATAATTGATGTAAAAAATTTAAATAAAAGAACAATAAAATAGAATTTAAAGTTACTAACTTAGAAAATAATCACAAAAGGATTTCAAATATTATATGTGAAAGGTTAAAACATAATAGAATATGTATAAATTTTAAAATATTATATAAATACATATTTTATATTTAACACACTGTATTTAATAAAATAATATTTTTATGATGTATTAAATTTAATATATGTTTAATTTATATATATTTTAACATTTTATAAAAAATAACTACATATTATTTTTAAATTAACAACTTGAAAATAAAAGGTTATGAAATAAAATTAAGAAATTAATTAAATTAAAAAATAAAAATATCAAACTACCACAGTATAATTTTAGTAGAAAAAAATTTATTAATATTATATATAAATTATTGTATTTTTATATGAAATATTATATTCTATAATAGATAATTGAGTATTAGAATAAAATATTACTATTGGTTTATGGTCTCTCATGTTTTTAAAGAAATAGGTTTAAAGTTCAAAGTCTATGTAACACACTCAGTCGACAAATTTCTTATAAAAGACAGATAGGTTTAAAAAAATATCATCAAATAGATAAATAGGTTTAAAAACTTATCATCAAAATATATAATAAATAAATAAATTAGTTTGTAGTTAAAAATTAAAATTAAAATTTTATTTTAAAAATTACTAAATAGTAAAAAATTATTATTATTGTTATTAAATTTTTTTAAAATATTATAAAATTATTATTATTAATTTAATAATAATTTAAAAATTAATAATAAAGAAGGATAAATATATATATACTAATTAAAAAACTGATAAATTATCGATTAAATAAAAATATTTAATAAAATTAATTGTTGAACTAGTTGATAAATATAAAAATAATAAATAAAAATATGATTAAATAATAAATTAAAATATTATAAATATATTATATTTTTTAATAAAATATTAAAATTTAATTAGATAAGATTTTATTTTTAAAATAAAAATTTTTATTTTAGTTTTTACGTAAATAAATTTTTTAAATGATATTTTTATAATTTTAAATTTTTTATTAAATAATTTAATATTTTAATAAATAATATAATAATTAAAATAAGTAATATATATTTAAAAAGTAACTTAAAATATAATATTTTATGATAATATAAAAATATATCTACCAAATTTAATAATATTATTATAAAAAATTAAATAATATTAAATTTATAAAAATAAATAGATAAATAAAATATTAAATTATAAAAATATATTAAAAATAAAAATAAATAAAATATTTCAGTTAAAAATGTAAAATTTACTTAAAATAATTTTCTTAAAAAATAAAATAATAACCACTTAAAAAAATTAGTAATTTATTTTATCAATTCAAGTTAAAATATTTAATAAATTTTTTAGTTGGTAATTTAATCTTTCATTTAGCTAAAATATTTTATTAAATATTTAAATTTATTAATATAAATTTTAATATTTATATCAACTTAATATAAAATATTATAATATCTAATAAATAATATATATTAAATTTTAAAAAATTTAAAAATTTAAAAATATATTATTTAATTATTAATATTTATATATATTTAAATAATATAAAAACTATTAAAATAAAATTATAAGATAAAATATATATTTTTTATTTTATATAAAATTTTAAATTTAAATCACATCGTTTTTTTAATTATAAAAAAGAAATTTCCAAATATGGGTGGTGCCGTGTCTTGAGCGTGTATCATGAAAATTGGGTAGAAGAAGTCGTTCCATAAGAATTTTGATATGCTAGTTAATGCTATTTGGTATTTGGAAGAATCAGTTTTCACGTTTCATATTATAAATGGTGTACTGTTTTGCAAAACTATAATGATATTAAAGGCTTGCTAGTTCTATAGTTCCCACAATCAGTTTTCACATTTTAGTGTTTAGCAAAACTAGAATTTTATTAAAGGCTTGCTAGTTATATTGTTGGGAGAATTAATTTTCATCTTTCACAGGTATATTTGAAAAATTAGTAAATAAATTAGTAAAAAATTTAAAAAATTAGTATAAATTTAAAGGATAAAAATTATATATTAAAAAATTAGATGAAAATTAAAAATTAATAAATTAATGATTAAATTAAAAGTATTTAATTAAATTACTGATTGAACTAACTAGTAAATATAGAATGACAAATAATAATATAAAAATATGATTAAACAAAATTTATTTATTTAAAATAAAAAAATTATTTTAATTTTCATATAAATAAAATTTAAATAAAATCTCCAATATATTTATTGTTTCACATAAAATATTTATTAAACAACATAAATTTATAATTTAGTAAAATCAAATAAAAATGTAATAAATTAAATAAATATCATATATTAAAACAATAATACAAAATAAAATAGTTCATGATAATATAAAAAAATAAATATATCAAAATTAATAATATTTCCATAAAAAATTAGATAACATTAAAATTATGAAAATATATAAAAATAAAAATAAAAATGTTTCAGTTAAAAATTTAAAAAATATAAAATTATTTGGGTAACTTCTTAAAAAACATTAATAATTGTCTTAAAAACGTTACTAATTATTAAGAATTTACTTTATCAAGTAGTTAAAATATTTTAATAAATATTTTAATTTTTATATAAGTGAAATGTATTATCATGCTTAAAATACATATTTTAATAAAAATATGATTTAAATTTAAAATTAATATCTAATTTAATAATTACATTTGATAATTGATATTAGACTTTCTAACGCTATTAATCATATTAAATTATTCAAATAAATTATAAATTTCTTTCTTTGATATTTTTTATAAAAATTCATGAACTGATAACTGAGTTGTAAGAGTAAAAAAAATCACTTTATTTAGTTATCAGTATTAATTTTATATAATAAAATTTATAAATTTAAAATAAATTTTATATAAATTTATATAAATATAATTTTTTTTAATAATTCATTCATATAAATACATATAAACTTTAATCAATTCTCGTCATGGTTTTAGAATAAATGAAAGTTAAGATCAAAATAATAATTTAAAATTGGATCCTCCATTAAAATAAGGGTATTGATTCATATTTTATTATTTTAACTATAACTAAATTAGTAATAATAAAATTATTAAAATTAATTTAATGATAAGGAACTGAGATTTAAAATAATTTAATATAAAAATTTGAGATTCGATTCTTATATTTTTTATATTCTGCAAAAAAATTAATAATAATATAAATATTATTTAGTATTATATAAAAAATTGATATAAAATATAAAAAATAAATTAATATAAAGAACCATTTTACATATCCTAGAAGATAAAAATTTAATAAACAATTAAATAATAATAATTTACATATAGATATAATGCATGACTTTTTATTTTTTAAAATTATAGAATACAAATTTAAAAAGATATTAAAATCAGCTCAATCTAGTTCTTAGCATTTTTTTCTCACTTTTGATTGGTTCTTGACCGAGTTTATATTCTGTTAATTTTTTGGATTGTTTGGAGATCGAATTAGGTCCTAATTCAATCGATGGAATCAACTTATCTACATTAGTTTTGAAAATTATAGACAAAAAAAAATTAGTTAGCAAAAATAAAAGAAAAAATTGTCCTTTCTTATTTATTTATCTGTCGATTGATAATAGTATTTTTTTTAATTGTGAATAAGAACATATTTATTTTATTTTAAAAAATAAAATGAAAGGAAAAAACAATTAGCAATGGGCGGGAGGAACAAGGAAGAAGAGAGTAGAGTACAATGTGCGATTTATCCTCTTGGGAGCAACAATTATGATTGGGTTCACAATTCTTGAACTTATACAAAGCAAGTTAAACAACATAAATATTGGTTATGTTTGAGAAAAATAATTGATAAATTATTTTGGTGTAATTATGGTTTTAAATTTGAACTTTTATTCTTTTTTTAAAGATAATATATTTTTTTAAATATAAAATAAATAGTGTAATAATAAAAATAAATTTTATAATATTAAACGTAGAATTTTATTAATATAAATAGTGTATTATTAAAAATACAGTAAACAAGAATTTTGTAGAAGTATTGAAAGTAAAAATAGAAAAAATACTGAGTTATAAACTCAACTACTATTTCAGGTCGTATATGAAAAACAGTAAATTAGTTTTATAAACTCTTGTTTTAGTCAAATAAATTATAAACTAGTCAAATAAGCTATAAACTAAATGAAATAACTTGTTAAACACACTAATTGACTAACTGAAATCACTTATCACACTTATTGTACCAATTGCGGTATCAACTATTACATTTTTTGCTTTGTGCACTGATGAACATGTAATACAAGGATAAAAATTAAAATATTTTTATTGAAACATGAAATATTTATTATTAAAAATATGTTATTAAATGTATTAAAATATTTAATATTTCACACCATCGCTTTCCCCACCCGACAATTCTTTAACTATTTCACATATTTGAGAATTCAAATAAGGAAACATCCGGGCATTTGAAAAATGTTTTATCTTTTGTAACTTATGTATATTTTTACAGTAAATAATTAAATTAGTAATTGAAATATGAAAATTGCTATTTTAATACTTTGTTTGTTTCATAAACAAATAGAAGAGAAGAAAATGATTTTCGCAGGCCTAAAAATTATTCTTCCTAAATAGGTGTGAAAATAAGGAGGAAAAGTTTTTTTTTATATTATTAAATTATTATATATTTTTAAAAATTAATAAAAAAAGTAAAAATTATTTTTTAAATAAACTTTTATTTTTAAAAATTTATATAAATTTATATTCTTAATATATATTTTTCTTTTTTATCTATCCAAACAAAAATAAATTATTTTTATTTATCCAAACAATCAATTTTTTCTTTCTATTTCTACTCTATTTATTATTCTCCTATTTGTTTTTTCTTCATTTTTTTCTTCCCATTTCTCACACCAACAAAGATGCAATTGCTATAAGGTAAAAGCCATAAAAGTTGAATATACAAGTTTTGGCCCAAGAATTGACTAACAAAATCCCAGAAAATTGAGTCTAAGGCTAAAAATAAGTAACCTTTTAAATTGTGGGGTTATAAAGTTTGACCTGTATATTCCGCAAATCAAATGGATTGAACTCTCAAGTTTGTGGATCAACCCGATGTTATACCATACTGATCATTATTTTGTGTGCATGAACGCTAAAAACATGTTATTTATAAACAAAGTTCGGATGAGTAGATAACAGGAAAAGTAAGAAAATCTTCAATTTAACTAGTTTTTGAAGAATGAGAATGTTAACATAGGCCCAAATTCATACGAATAAATTTTATAATCAGAGATTGCAGCTACCATATCAGAGAAAAGAGAAAATTTGAAGGCTTTTACAACATCAAAGATGCCGCTAGCCAAGGCAACGTAGCAATGAATAAAATTAGAAGCAATGGAATCTTACACATCCACAAAAGCAGTGCAAAAGTCATTCACACAGCAGATTTATTCATTTGGAATCTATTAGAAAAATGCAAATGAAATATACATAATTCCCATCTGAAGGTTGCAAAGTTGATGAAAACTCCTAATTAACTATTTTCCTGACTGACGTTCTTCTCAATAAGAATCATATCCAAGTTGTTGGCTATTTCAGCTAAGCCAATGTCTGTAAAAGCAACCATAATCTTTTTACACACAAGCATATCAAAATCTGTGGTAGTTGATTGCTTCCATTGATCAATAACTTCTCCTACTTCTTTTGTATGACCAAGCATCAGATAGGAAGAAATAATGCAGATATAATTCCTGCTAATCATTTTCTGTTTAGTCATTCTCAAGGAATTCCATATCTGATCAAGTTTATCCTTACTTCCTAACCCAGCATAAAGAATGATTAAGAAGTCATAAGTTATCCATTGACTTTGGGTGATCCTTTTCTCAGTCTCAATAAGTGAGTTGGAATTTGCATTATCAAGATGACCTACACTAACGTATATATTGGCCAGGTTCAAATATCTTATCCAACTTTCATTAGAACCAGCACCATGACTCATTTCAACAAGAATCCTTCTAACTTCATCAATATTAAGAGTAGCAGCACAGGAACTTATCCATAGATTGTAAGTAAATATATCAGGGGAAACCTTTTGTTGTTTCAGTTCTTCAACAACTGATGGGACCTTTTCAAACTGCCCCACTGACATGTAAAGAGTCATCATTTCATTGTAAGTAAGGGCATCAAAAGAGAGGTTTGAATCCTTTATCCTTTGATAAAGTTCCTCAGCCTTTTCAGTCAATTTTGCTCCTGCATAAGAATGGAGGAGAGCTGTGTAAGTTTCAGTTGTCTTGGTAGAAAGAGATAAACTCTCAAAGTAACGCTCTGCAGCATCAATGCCAAAAACTTTGGTCATCAAATCTATGCGGACTGCATAATCAGAGTCTGATAACTCGTATTCTTCATGGCTAACCATCCATTCTGATATCTGCAATCACCAATATGAAGCTACAAAGAATCAGAAAAACAGTCAGGAATAGTAACAACCTAATAATATTAATTCAAATATATTCACTTCAGATTCTGCTGTATTCCAATGGCCTCATATGTACTAAGGTTTACCAAAGGCCTTACTAGTAGTAACTGAATAACACCAAAGGACCCTTCATTCCAACAATTATAACTACCTAGGATCTTTCTTTCTTCTTTCCAACCTTTACAAAACTGTCAATAACCACACATAGAAATTCAGTAGCATGCTCTAACTTGTTACAACAGGTAAACCATTTTTTTTTAAAGGAAAAAATCCAGAATCTATCAAGATCCTCTATGTGGGCTTCTTCAGAATTTTCCTTCTACTTCACCTAAACCATTGTGAAAATTATCCCTAATCCACTATCACATAAGTATAAAACCAAAAATCTCTAACCATGTATCACTTCTCTATTCTATTTTTTCTATTTTCATGAAAAGAGGATATAAGAAAAGGAAAGGGTGAAACCTCCAAGGCGTGTTTGTAACGTTGAGATCTTCGAAGGTCTTTGGATATATCTCGAAGCTGAGACAGCGTAATAGGATTCCCTTGGAGAACCCATTTTTGAAGAACGTTGATGGCGCTTCGCTTTGGGAGTCTTAGCCTCAAGATTCTGCTCCTTAGGTCATCAGCTTCCACAGCGTTGGGATTCTCTTCCACAAAATCGCTACTCACAGCATCAGAAGAGACGAATCTTGCTCTGCTGAGAAGAGAGGGTAAACCGCTGTTACTGCATGATGAGAAAGTGCGATTTCGTGAGATAACTACCGATACCCAACAATTCCAATCTGATTGATTAGCGATAAAATGTGAGAAGAGAAAAAAAATTATGGAACTTGGTTATGTTCCGAATATGGGGACTAGAAAGCTCAATTAAGGCGTTGTGTGTTGTATTCAACAAAAGAGAGAGAATGAGAAGTAGAAACAGATTGGCTTACCGTCTGAGAGAGAGCAACAGTGAGCGATGCGCCATTGGCGGCGTTTGTCACTTCCTTGATCCTTCCTTCGCCTTCTTCTAAGTTGTAAGTGCACTTTCATTTCACTCAGTTTTGACCATAACAATTAACCTTTTAATAATATCTCTAATTCACATATTTTTTTTTTTAAAAAAAACTACTATATACTCAAATTCCGTCTATAAAAATACAATTTACTACTAATTGTAGTTTAAAGATTCCCGATATTGATTTAGTTTAAAATGAAAACCAAACATTATACTTTCATTGTCTTTTGGATATTAATTTAGTTTTTACTTAAGTATTATTTCATATTATAAATTACTGAATTAATATCCAAAGTTTAGATGAATAACTTATGTATTTATTTATGAATAAAAATTAGAAATTGTTATTAAAATAAGTTAACTGATATATGAATGTATAATATGAGTTTAATTTTGATATATTATTATATAAAAATTTTATATCACTTAAAAATTATAGTAGATATACTTTTTAAAATATTGATTACAAAAATTAATAATTTTTATTATGATTGAATAATAATGTAAAATTTTTTACGTTACCAATATATTTTAGTTAAATTTTATTATATTCATAGATTCTTATATTTGAATCCTATTTTTATCTTAACCTACATGCTTAATATAATAACATATTTATGTATTTATTTCGGGTAATGTTTTTAAGTTGTTAAGATAGGTAGCGTTTTATTTGAGAGTATATTATTATATTTTTAGGAACAACATAGGTAGGACTAGTATTTGGTTAGATTTTTGTTCATGGGGGAATTTATACATATATTTGGTTAGATTTTAACATTTTATAATTATTTTGAAAATTTAAATGACAAGAGAAATAAGTTAAAATAGAAATGAAAATTATCATTGGATCAGAAAATGATTTCCTATACTTTCATGATAATACAATTTACCCATCCCTCATCATGGAATTGAATGAAGCAAATTATCCTAATACTTCCTTCAGAATCAATAATACTCAAGAATAATTTTTTAAATCATGTAATAAACATGTGAATCTCACGTTCCTAAGTTTGATTTTCTATAAATGAGACATATCTTTTATTTTTATTTTTTTCCTTTTGCCATTCACAACCTTTAATTAAAGACATTTTAGGCTCTCTTTGTCTTTCCTTCAAATCAATTTTAACTCAAAAAATGATTGATGTCATTCAATGTGCATAGTGATTTGTGCTAGAAGTTTCAATTATTTATTATACTTTTGAAAGTATGCTGCAGTGGGTAAATTTCGTTAACTTTCTTATGTCTACCAATAAAAATATATTACACTTATTTTTATCTTTATATTTTTTTAAAAAATAAAAACATTATCTATATTTAAACTTAAAATATAAATAAATTTAAAATAATTTTATATATAAATTAATTATTATTTTGTTCATCCATATGAAGAACAAATTCTACAGCTTCATTTGTTTTCACGTCACAACTTTTCTTCATCATAATTAATTTTTTCTTTCCTTTGATAAAATCATATTAGATTTGCCTTGAAATTTTGAAAATCCTCCTTCAAACTCATTTTCCGATACTATACAAACACAATATTTCTATTCATCCACATTGAAAAGTATATATAAATAAATTTTAACCATTAAATTTATGTAGACAAATGTGTCACATTTTGATAATTGAAATACAAGATATGTAATGATTTTAGGTCTTTTTTATAATATTAATATCTCAACACACGTTATCCCTCTCTCTATTTATATATAAAACAAAGTGTTAAATCTTTTAAAATTTATAAAATATTAATAATAAGATGTATACAATAAATTTTTTAATTTGGTAATTAAATTGTTAAGATTTAACAATTTAAAAAGTTGAATAAAATAAAAATAAATTGATCCTTTTCTTTATATATATATATAATTTATATATAAATTAACTTAATAAAAAAAGTTAACTAATGAAACCAATAGAATGATCAGTAATTAAAAGAACATTATAATAAGATCTAATCTTTAAAAAAAAATTACTTCTCATATTATTCATTAATCAATAATTTTATTTTCATATTCTGTGTTAAGAAAGAATATTTTTAGCTAAAAAGAAATAAATATATATTAGTAATTTGTATTTTAAATTTAAAATATTGTTAATAGTTAATAAATATTCTTAAAAATTATAATATAAAATACAAATTATTGATTAATAAATAATATAAAATAGAACATCCATCTTTCTTACATAAATTTTTAATTTATATAAAAATATAACATTGTATATCTATCTCAATTATATAATTCTACATAAATTTTTTTCTAATTTTTTATGATATATATAAAAAATAAAAAAATATCAATATAATTTATTCTATAAAATAAAATAACTATTTTCTTCATCTTATTAGTTAATTTTTATTATTATAATGATTTTGGTGTGTGTAAACACATACTCACTAAAGTAATTAAAACACTGGCCATTGTAAATCTTAATCACTTACTATAATATGTTAATAAATAATTTTGTTCTAAAAAAATTATATGGAAAATTTTAAATAAAGTTACCATAATTTTAATAATTATATTAAGTAATTTAAAAAAAAAAAAGATTTCGTTCAATAATTCGTTCTAGGCCCCAATTTACATTCCCGGTCAGTGTAGTTCCAATCTTTCTAGCTCATTGTAAAGATTGCAATGTATAACTGAAAAAAAGGTCATTGTAGACTTCTATCTGGGAGAGTATTTTTAATGGGCATAGTTTGACAGTTGCTGATTCTACTTTTTGATAACATAGCAAGAGACAAAAATAATTTTAAGACACAATTACTAATAGAAACAATTTTTTCTTTTCACTATACGGGACCAGTAAAATAAAGAAGAAATAACGGGTTAAAGTTACTCTAATGTGTATATATCATTCGATCAAGTGCTTTTAAAAGACGAGCCTTAACCAAAAACAAAATAAGAATGGTCTAACAAAAGTGCATTTTTAAAGACTTCGTTTGGTATGATAAAGTCAAAACTTATAATCACATTCATGACCATCATGTTTTGGTTGGAGTAGAAGGATTCTAGTCCTTTAAGCATGTATTTTAAGATCGATCCACGTTATTAAAAGATAGAAGATATCCTTGCTTTAATGTCTGACCATATTTAAAGAGATTTTAGTCTCACTTTTTGGGCAAAAAATATTCTAGAAAACCCAAAAGAAAAAATAGGGAATCACATTCATGGATTCATGAACACTCAATGTCTCTAAAATGATGTTGTTGTAAAGGTGCATTCTCAACAATGCAGGGCTCCAAGTAAGGATAAGCCGAACTGACTTAGGCTTTGAATGTTCAAGCCTGACCTGTTTAAAAATTTTGAGGACAGAGTCTGGATCTGTTACCTTTAAAGGTTTTTTTTTTTTTTTTGTCAAGGCTTGACCTGATTTAAAACCTATAAGGCCTACAAACCTGTTTAAAAGCCTACATTACAAAAATATCAATACAAACTTAAAGTCTATATAAATAATTAATTAAAAAAGCTTGCAAACTTAAAACTTACAAGATAAAAAACCTATTAAATAAGCCTAAAACATATATATATATATATTAATATTATGTAAATAAAATATAAAATAAATATTATATAAATATAATATATTAAAATAAATATAAATATATAATATATAAATATAAATAGGTCCCTAAATAAGTTAAATAAACTTTTTTATAAGCCTAGACTTGGCTTGTTTATCTAAAAATGCTTTTTAAAAGACCGAACCTGTTTATTTATTAAACAAACCGAACCTAACTCAGCTTTAAACAAGTAGGCCTGTGGCGGACAGCTTTGGTCACTTCCATCCCTAACTCATCCTTTAAATCAGACAGGAGGATGAGAGCATAAATCTGATTGTGTAATTTGCCACACATGGTAACAACTTAACTCCCCATTTGTTTTATCATCAGAAAATCAATTTTTAACAGAAGAAAATTTTCAATATAATTTCTCTCAACTTTTTCAAAATCACTTTTATCCAACTCTTTTGAAGACAGGGATGTAAAGGCACTGGCTAATAGAATTATGTCATTGCATTGTATTGTGATGTCTCAAATAACCGAGGCTAACAATTGAAGCTATTGACTATCATGGCCCTGTAGAGAGGAACAAAAGCCCAAAAGAGAGAGAGTAATGCTTTTCGATCACTTTTTCCCTTTTCTTTTCTCATTTTACAGGGCAAGAATATGAAAATTCTAGTATCTAGACATCAACCTAATCTAGTATAAAGCCTTACGGAGAAGGGAAGGGACACGAGCTTTTGTCATAATTATTCAACAATGTTTTTGTAAAAACAAATAAATAAATAGAATAAGAACAGCATGTATTTTCAGTTTACTAAATCACAAATTTAGATATCGTCCTTCTATCATTGACGCTCCTTTCCACTTCTATTCTCGTTCTTCAAAGAGGTGAACATGAAATTCCCCGATAATAGTGCTTCTTTATCTGCCAATTCAAATTCCATGACTAAGTAAACTCAAAATTAAAAGAAAAAAATGGAAATAATACTTCATAAGATCTGCTAGAATTCTTTCATTAACGTATCTTTCAAAGTTTCATGTATTCTACTAGTAAAACCACAAACATGCAGGACCAGGAAGTATCCAAGTTAAAAACTCTTCATGTTTCCTAGGGGGGTCAGAAGTGAAATGCAGAGAGCACAATGTAAATATTTAATGACCTTGTGAAAATTCTATGTTTTCAAACTCGATCATCACAGACATCAGGGAAATAACGGTGCATGTTGAAAATGGTCTAGTTAAAAGAGGTATTGCTGTCTGTGAGATAGCACAGGTAGAAAGTTCAGAAATGTAAAGATAAGTAGCATATGGCTACTAATTACGGAAAAGCTCCAAAAATTTGTATGAAACTAGACAAATTTATCACTTTAATGGATTAAAGCTGAATTCCTTGCACAAATCTACTTCCTCACTAGTCACTATCTGTGGTCTCAAAACCCTTTTTTCAGGGCAGGTTTTCAAATGAGACCCTTGTGGGGTGATGGGAAACTCTACAGCTCACTTTATCGCCATGGATAAAGCAGCAGGCATTAACCCATCTTTTTTTCATCCACTTCATGATTGATAGTATAATACAAAGAGATACAATTCTTATAGACAAGGACAAAATAGACAGTAAGTACCTGTTAAAGTCAAGCAACTTGTTTCACGACGAGCATACCTGGCCATTGCCTATATAAAAAATTGAAATTCAGAATGAATGTGTGGGTACTAATTAATATAAATGAAGGAATTAAGGAAGCAATGTGGCAAAAAACAGTAAGCATCAGGCATTTAATTAAAATATGAAAGGCAAAGGGAACAAGAATTAAAAAAAAGGAGGGATAGAAAGAGAGATGATGATGACCTGGAGTTGAACATGCTGAAAGAAGTTATTTTAGAAACAATTATAGACAAAGTGGCAAATTGGCAATCAATACAAACACAGGAAGCTCAGAAAAAGCCCCTCACTTAGTCATATCTACTTCATGAAAGTAATAACCAATGCTCTCCTAGTTTGGCAAAGAGATTCCATTGTAACGGTAATATGTAAAAAATAAATAATCGATTACAAAAGGATGAATTCTTGGAAAGTCAGGCCAAGCCAAAATGTTAACCCAGAGTGGAGGCAATTGGAAAATGACAACAGATTAGAAGTGACTTTACTGGTGAATGGTTAATATTAATGAGTTGTATGACTTGATTTACCAGTTACCTCTGGGACCAATATTGTGGCTTAGCTTGAATTATTAGGGAATGGTCCCATTCCCAAAAGCCTACATTAGAAAAGTCACACAATATCTTTTTTCCATAGATACAAATACAATGAAAAATGTTATATCATATAGAAGACATACCTGCACTGATTGAGATGCAGCATTGTCTGGTGTTGAAGAACCATCATCAGAGAATATATTCCTGATAAAAAAAAAAAAGAAACACAGAAATTGACAAACTATGAATATAAAGGAATTAGGTTGTGGGACTGACTCGTCCACTCTGGTTTTCAAAACAATGTTCTTAACTGATTTGATATCCAAAACAGAGCGCAGAGAAAGAATTGATTGAAAGTTTCCTACTTTCAACAGCCAACAGTTGAAAGATTGAGTTTAGATTAGAACCTACCTCCATATAACTTTAGAGAAATCACCCGACTTAGCTTCTGGAAGCAACGCAGCATCATAGGCAACAATGTTCCCATAAAAAATCTTCTCAAGCTCTTTCATCCATTTAGTCAATAGTAGGTTAACCTGCCATTTCAAATCAAATGATCATAATTCACTATTACCAAAGAAGGAATTTACGGTAAACATGTTCAGTTAGAACTATTAATGGATAATGATATCAACAAATAAATAATTACTTGATTGCTTTTATAAGGTAAATATTACCGAAAATTTTCAAAATAAACATTGTTAGTGAAAATATATCTGATATAAATGACTACTTACGCCAGCTTTGGACACTCTTAGCTCCACATCGTGATTGTAAATCTCATAAAGGTACTGCCCAAATTCAACACCCTCCTTTCCCTCTTGCTTCAAGCGACGCAGACATAACCACATATGAAGTACAAGTAAAGAAAATGTTGTTTTGAATGTTTTCTCCAAGTTAAACACTGCAAGCAGAAGAAATAAGTTTAGAATCCTACAAGATCTAACCCTAGTTTGACAAGCACCGATACAAATCAAACTCCTTCCACACCATGATTACTCAATTCTAATTGCAAACAACTAATCTGAGAAACTAGTATATCTAGTCACCAGAGACACACTGGTATTGACAAAGTGAAACTTTTCTCATCAAGCACGAACACAGTTGCTTTTCCTTAAATGGTTAGAACTTCAAAAACAGGATACAAAGTGTTAAAGGACCTTGTTAATTCAATCCGAAAATGGCAACCAAAATACAGGCTCTAGCTAAATTGAAATTTCAATAGGAAAATATAAGCTCTAAAATCCTCCACAATAATATAGATAAAAATTATCAAACAAAGCAATACACTCAGACACTCGGACAATGTAGCTCTTAAATCCATATGTATTCACCAGGGAAAGCTAAAATAAACACGAGCCAGAGAACAGAGGGAAATTAAGTGAACATGTCTGTCACATAACACATGTAGAGGATGAATTTATCTTTAAAATTACATGGACAAATCCACAAAACCTTGTCTTCATCTTCTACCAAGTACAAGTCCCCTAGAATTTAAAACAGGGGGGGGGGGAGCTTAGAGCTTCCCACTCACGGAGAACAAGTAGAACAGCAGATAAAATAGGTACAAGTCTCTGATCTATCAAAACACAAATGACACATATCTCATGTTTAGTATGGCAAGCAAATCATTGACTGTCAAACTAAGCATCCCCGAACTAGCCTAGAAGACTGAATTGGTGGGATAGAGGAGCATAGGCACGCATCTAAGTCTTTGTATGGGCATAAATGCATCATGGCTCCAAGTTACGAGTTTACAAACATAGTTTATACTGGTATGAGAAGAATAGACCTTCATAAATGGGAGGTTTATCAACTTGTGAAATGATTCTTTGGTACACAACATTCGCCCCTCGAATTGACCTGCTCTGCTTACTATAAAACATCATAAGTTTGAGCATAAAACGCTTGATTCCCTGATAATCAGGATCTTCAACTCTGAGGGGTGAGTCACGGGGTAGGGCCAGCGAACAGGGTTTAGACCAAAACATTTTGTCCAGGTTAACCTGCACAGTAGAGATTTTCTGTTAGCAGCATCCAAAAAGGAGTAGTTCCTTTCAAGTTAAGGTTGAAGAGTGTTTGCAATTTCACACCACGGGTTGGGCTTTGTCCTCCAGCGTTGGGGCGGGTGCAACTCCAGCGTAGCTATGGCGCGTCCCATCCTTCACGAAATTGAAATGACTCTGCGATCCAAACTTGCAGATTGGAGTAACGGCTTTGCTCCATCTTCGCAACATTCCGATTCCGAATCAGAATCACAACCTACGGAACAAAACAGATATCGATGCTACGCAAGTGAAAAAACAACCATCCCAATGCCGAAGAAGAGAAGAGGAGAATCAGAATCCGTTAAAGATTAAATAAAAATATAAAAAAGGATTTCAAACCTCACTCTGAACACACACCAAAGCCACCGGCGAAGTGAAACCCAACTTTAATAGGATGAACGAATATAAATTGGACAAACCGTGAGTTTTTTTGGTGCCGATATTAACATATCTTCTCCGATCACAATTTCTGTTACTTCCTACTCAAAGTAATATTATTTTATGTAAGAAAAAAAAGTAATATTAGTTTGAAAAATAATTAAAATAATCCTAATATATATAGTGTTAATAATATATTCATTTTTTTTAACAATCTAAAATTTGAGAAAATATTTAAATCTATATTTTATGGATTACATTTGAATTTAATTAAAATGTTCTCACATTTTTTTTAATGTACGAATTAATTTAACGAGCTAAAAACTTCAAACGTAATTCCTGTAATAGTGTAACAGATAAAAAATAACATAATTTATTTTATATAAAGTGTGGAAATGAATTTTATTTGATATTTAAAAAATATGGTAGAGAAAAAAGGCTGGTTTGTTTTGGGCCTGTATTGGGTTTTGGGTTGGACTAGGGTTTAGTGTTGGGAGAGAAAAAAATGTAATCGAACGGCGGCAGAGGGAGCAGTGAAGTCCCTTAAATGAAAAGTTAAAACCCTGATTGATTTTGATCGCCTCCATTTTGAGTGAAGTTCTAAAACCCTAACTCACATTTCCAAGGTAGAGAGAGATGTCTCAGTCAGAGAGTAAGAAGAAGAAGCAGCGAGGCAGCAAACATGAAGAAGAGAAGGAGGAGAAAGAGGATTTGATGATTAAACCTCAAAGCTTCACACCACCAATCGACACCTCACAATGGCCTATTCTCCTTAAGAACTACGACCGACTCAACGTTCGAACCGGACACTACACACCCATCCCCTCCGGTTACTCTCCCTTGAAGCGCCCTCTCACTGAGTACCTTAAATACGGTGTTCTCAACCTCGATAAGCCTGCTAACCCTTCCTCTCACGAGGTCGTTGCCTGGATCAAGCGCATCCTCCGTGTCGAGAAAACCGGTCACAGCGGTACCCTCGACCCCAAAGTCACCGGAAACCTTATCGTCTGCATCGACCGTGCCACTCGTCTGGTCAAGTCCCAGCAGGGCGCCGGAAAGGAGTATGTTTGTGTCGCTCGCCTCCACTCCGCCGTTCCCGACGTCTCCAAGGTCGCTCGTGCACTCGAAACCCTCACCGGCGCCGTTTTCCAGCGTCCACCCTTGATCTCCGCCGTCAAACGTCAGCTCCGCATTCGGACCATCTATGAAAGTAAGCTCCTTGAGTATGACCCTGATAGACACCTTGTTGTTTTTTGGATTTCCTGCGAGGCTGGGACGTATGTTAGGACCATGTGTGTTCATTTGGGTTTGCTTCTCGGTGTTGGGGGTCATATGCAGGAGCTTAGGAGGGTGAGGTCTGGGATTATGGGTGAGAAGGATAACATGGTTTCCATGCATGATGTTATGGATGCTCAGTGGGTTTATGACAATTATAGGGATGAGACTTATTTGAGGAGGGTTGTTATGCCTTTGGAGGTTCTTTTGACCAGTTATAAGAGGTTGGTTGTCAAGGATTCTGCTGTCAATGCAATCTGTTATGGTGCCAAGTTGATGATCCCCGGTCTCCTTAGGTTTGAGAATGACATTGAGGTTGGGGAGGAGATTGTTCTCATGACCACCAAGGGTGAGGCCATTGCTCTTGGGATTGCCGAGATGACCACTGCTGTCATGGCTACCTGTGACCATGGTGTGGTGGCCAAGATCAAGAGGGTTGTCATGGATCGCGATACCTATCCCAGGAAATGGGGTCTTGGTCCCAGGGCCTCCATGAAGAAGAAACTCATTGCCGATGGGAAGCTGGATAAGCATGGGAAACCCAATGACAAGACTCCCCAGGAGTGGCTCAGGAATCTGGTTTTGCCTACTGGAGGGGATAGTGTGATTGCCAGCATGGCTGCTGCTTCTGAACCTGAAGCCGCCAAGGAGATTGCTGCTGCGAAAGAGGAAGGACGCAAGAGAAAGAAGCATGAAGATACCGATAGCCCTGCTCCCCTTCCTGCTAAGAAGGTCAAAGTTGATGAGGTGGAGGAGGTTGAAAAGCAAGAAAAAGTGAAGATGAAGAAGGTGGGTGAGGAGGCTGTGGAGATTGAAGTTGAGAAGAAGGAGAAGAAGAAGAAGAAGAAAAAGGATAAAGAGAATGGTGAAGCATCAGCTTCAGATGAGGAGAAAACTGAAGAGAAGAAAAAGAAGAAGCACAAGGATAAGGTTGAAGATGGTTCCCCAAATTCAGATAAGTCTGAGAAGAAAAAGAAGAAGAAGAAAGACAAAGATGCTGAAGATGCTGCTGCTGAAATTAGTAATGGAAAGGATGATGGGGATGCTGATAAGAGCGAAAAGAAGAAGCATAAGAAAAAGAAAAACAAAGATGCCGATGAAGAATAGAGGAAGGCATATTTTTGTGCTTGGTTAAATGAACTTGTTGTGTAACGCCTATTTCTTGATCATTGATAATTTCACTTTTTAGACTTTAGCTAGCATGTTGTTTGTTCTTCGAAATTTCCATAGTTTTTGGATTCTTTTTGTTTCTCTTTTCGGTCAACAACTATGCTTTTGAGAGCGTGTAGTATGCATAATCTTTCTGGCGTTCAATAGATCTTACAATTGCTCCATTGGCATGTCTCCCGGCTCCTGCATTTGCCTGCTCAGCTAGCTGCCTAGTTTTCCCACTTACATAGCTGATGAGGCGAATTTGTTTTAGGAAAAATTTTGCGGTCTTTTTCTTGTTTCCAACTTAAGTTGTCTGTATGTATGAGCAATTTGGGTTATTTGGTAAAACCTCCTCTGTTCTATTATTACTCCCAAACGGATCTTTTTGGAATCGTCTGCTTGCAATTTTCTTCAAATCACTCCCAAATAAGGACCTGAAGCTGCCGATTAAGGCATGGAGGTTGATTTTGTAAATTCAATTAGTTCACTTTCGGTTTTGATCTTGTCAAATTCGTTGCCTAAATCTTCTCAACTTTCTGATGGAAGGACTTGAGTCAGAAGTTCAAGTTATTTAAGTTGCACCTATGCATCTACTTATTCCGGAAAACTGTTATCTGCAACACCTCGTCAACTAGGCGTTTGTTGAGTGTGGAATTGTGGAGTACCATTTGCCATTGATATTCATCTTTTTATAACTGTATCGGGCTGGTTTTCGTTGTTTTCCTAGTGTTTTTAATCTATTTCTCCAAATCATTGCACGACAGTAACGTCCATACATTTGGAGGAGGAAAAGGCTTACTCTAGTAAAACCAGAATTTCGTGTAAATACACCGTATATAGAACGGAGCAAAATTAACCAAGATTTGTATGCAACTTAACTGGACTAGTAATGTAATGCCTATTTCTTGATTAATCACAGGCCAAGTAAGGACCTGGAGCTGCAGGTTAAGGCATCAAGTTGGATTTATTGCGATATATATATTCAGTTAGTTGACTTCTGGTTTTGATCTTGTCAAAGTTGTTCACAAAATCTGCCTTCTTCCATAATGTATCTACTTATTCTGTAAACTGTTATCTGCAAAACCTCGTCAACTATGGGTTTCGTTAGTGTGGAATTGTATTTGTGGGGTACCATTTACCAGTGATATTCATCCTTCTATAACTATTTGGCTGGAATGCTGGATTCAATTTGTTTTGCTAGTTTTTTAAATCTATCTCTCCGCATCATTGCACGACAGTGTATCATCACACTTAGATGATGAAAAGGCCTACTTGCTGGTTCATCATTGACTCTAGAAAACCAGAATTTCATGTGAATAAATCGTACATGTAATGGAACTATTTGAGCAAAATTAAGCAATATTTATTTGCAACTTATTGTTTTGGTATTGTACACTTGAGACTCACATAATTTGCTTGGTGCATAAAGAAAATTTCAAAGCTCTCAGCTTGTAGAGAGTTACATATACATTTTAGTTGGCAAGTTAGCTTAAGCTAGTAGGACAATCAAAAGTTTCCGAGAGAAGCATTTGGCTTCCTCTGACTGCGGCCATACCAGGACAGAAGGTATTTGCCGTTGTAGGACTGTGACCTTTTCATCGAACTAGGAACACCCTGCAGATATCTTGTTAACCTGAAAGAAGAGCTACCTTTGGAAGTAGTTGGCAAATCGTTTCCACTAACCCCCTTTGAAACAGTAGGATGATCATCAACACCTCCAAGCACTGTATTCGAATTACCATGATTAGATTCTACTGAGAGAAACATTGGTTGAGAAAGATTGATATTTGCAACAGAAGAAGAATCCAAAGAAACAGATCTTCTAGGAAGAATGATTGCCACCTCTGCAACTGGGCTTTCAGTTTCACATATCCTTACTCTATCTTGAACTTCCAATCGACCCTCTTCCCCTTCTCCGTTCCTCAATTCAGAATCAGCACTATTTTCCATTCCTCCTCCGGTTTCACCAGTATTTTCCAAGATTTCCATGTCCAAGGAACCTGAATCAACATTAGAGTCCATGGTTGCAGTTGGTGGGTGGGAAACAATGGGAGCCCGGCACATGGGACAATTGGTATGAGATGTAAGCCAGGTATCAATACAAGGTAAATGAAAAGCATGATGACATTTAGGCAAGAGTCTAAGATTCTCATCATCTTGAAACTCACTCAAGCAAACAGAACATTCTGTTCCTTCAATCAAACCCTCACCTTTCTTATACTTACAAATAGTGATAGCATTGATAATTGATTGCTGGAGGCCAGGGGTGCGGATATACCATATGGGGTGGTCCACCACAGGACCATGTTCTTCATCAATAAAATCATCATGGCTCTCCTGTGTTTGTTGCCTTGATGACACCCTCCTCCTTGAGCAAAACCCAACATAGATTGCACGGCAACAAACAACCAAAAAAGCAACAGTTAGAAAAGCAAGTGTGAGGATCAAATAGATGGTGATGTTGCGGTTGTTTCCTTGATGTTCATCATCATCGAAGTCGAAAGGAGCTACTTGTGATGGTGGCGCTGGAGGAGAATAATAACTATATTGAGGGGGATTTGTTAGGCAGATCTTGAGGCAAACTCTGCAATCTGATGAAGAACAAGATTCAGACTCCTTCACATGACAAATTAATTCACAGATTTCTGGTATCAATTTTTGATGCAGCCCCATATCACACACGGGCTTGCAGGTGAAGGAAAAGAGATTAGGCTTCAAATCAACATCAAAATTCAGAACTCAGTCTCATGGATGAAAGGTAGATGATGACTTGAGGTCTCAAACTTTGACTTTCTACAATAGATGAGAATTTCACCATGTGTTTGCTGCCTAGGCAAGCTATTAAATTTCTTACATCCAAACCAATCACCACAGATAAATTATATTAAATCTTTGACCTTGATTTTTTTTTTATAATTTTAGTTTTTATACCCTTATTTGATTTTATAATAATACTTTATATAACAAATTCCATTATATTAAAAACTAGGGTGATGTTACATACTGTTCAAACACCTGTTTGCACCACCGTCCACCCGTCGATCAGTTAAATTTTCAAATTTTAAGTGTCATTGATTTATGAATGTTAAAAAAAATTATTAAATGGTATATTAATATATTATTAAAATAATAGAAATTTTCTTACATTCATGTATATTTATATTAAAAGTAAAATTTAAATCTTATGAGTTGAACGTAGTCCTCTAAAAATACATTTTAAAAAATAAAAAAAGGGTTTAACTTCTTTATTTGCTGTCACCATCTTCGACTTCTTATTTTTTGGTTGTTCGTGGACAGTTGGATTTCACTTTCGTACCGACTGCTGTCATTTGTCTTTGGCTTACTTTATCCCATCCCAACCCAATTTATTAGAACCACAAAGTTAGTTCATGCTTACTAGTTCAAAAGTAAGGCCATTTTCAGGCCATGTTTATTATTTCTTGAATTTATAACATAATATATATATATATATATATATATATATATTAAAGTTAAAATGAAAGTTTCATAGACGTTAAGTGTAAAAAAGTTATATAAGTTAAAAATTAATTAATACTTTATCGGATAAGTTTATTTTAATATATAATATTTTTTAAAAAATATAAATAAATTTTGATTAGTTTGATTTATTTAAAAATTAGTATTCATAATCAACATGTTAATATTATTTTGTTCAACGATTTAATTTATTGAAGTTTAAATTTTATAAAAATGTTAAATAATTAAATTTAATAAAAATTATTTTTCAAATAATTTAAGCCGTGTATTAGCTTAAATTCTATAAAATAAATATATTAAAAAGGATTTACTTAACAATTAGCGTTTATCTTTCATTAATACATGGCACTTTTTGAGGATACGGAATCTTATAATTTACTCATATATATTAAATAAAAAAAATGTAAGAATAATATAATTTTTTTATTGAAAAATAAAATATTCTCACTTCTATCTTAATTTTTTTATCCGATCCTATCAATTAATTATACAAACATTAACTCAAATAAATATCATTTAAATAGTCCTTTTTTATAACTTGTCCCTCCCTTCTTAATTCTCTTGATCCGATCTCCGATCCTATCAATTATGTAAACATTAATTCAAATAAAATTCATTCAAAACTCCTTTCTTAAAACTTGTCCCTCCCTTCTTAATTTTCTAGATCCGATCCTATCAATTAAGTATATAAACATTAAAACAAATAAACATCATTCAAACATTTCTTTCTTAAAACTCGTAAGAATAAAATTAATAGATAACAAAATTTATATTATTAATCAATTAAAAGTTATTATAGATATAATTTTAAATATGATTATTATAATAATAAATTACTTTTAATTATATGATAATCTGTGATTAGATTATACAAAAATTTTACAGTGTATTTTAATGAAATTTATTTTAATATTATTTATATTATATGATTGTATATTTTGTAGTATTTATTACCGGTATATATATATATATATATATATATATATATATATATAGATGGATGAAAGTAAGTCGAGTCAAGTTAAATTTTAAATGTTCAAGTTTGGTCTGTTTAAAAATTTTGAAGTCTAAGTTTGGGATTATTACCTATTAAAAGTTTTTTTTCTGTGAAAGTCTGGTATGAGTTAAAGTCTACAAGGTTTATAAATCTATTTAAAAGTCTATATTAAAAAAAATAATAAATAAATGTAAAATCTATATAAATAATTGATTAAAAAGGTTTGTAAACTTAAAGTCTACAAGATAAAAAAATTATTAAACAAGCCTAAAATATATATATTAATATTATGTAAATAAAATATAAAATAAATATTATACAAATATAATATATTAAAATAAATATAAATATATAATATAGAAATATAAATAGGATCTTTGATAGGTTAAATAAGTTTTTTTATAAGTTTAAGTTTGATTTGTTTATCTAAAATTTTTTTTAACAAACCTGAACTTATCTATTTATTAAACGAATCGAGTCTAATTAAACTTTAAACGATCCAAGTTATGAGCCAGTCGGACGGTGTTATTCACTTTTATCCCTATATATTAAGCATTAACATATGAATTGATATTTTTTAAATTTCCTTAAAAATAATTATAAAAACCTTAAAAGGTCAAGAAAATAAAAAATCAACAAAGAATAAAACAGTTAACAAAAATAAGAATGAAAAAATAAATTTCAAAATTCAAAAAAGTAAAATTTCAAATAAAAAATTACATGATAATTGTAGCGAAAGGACTTCAATATAATGTATGTAACATTATATATAAATAACACGAAAATGTTTTCTGGCATACGTAAAAACAAATTATTCACTGTCAATCACTGAAAGTTGTTATATTATACCATTGTTTATTAATTTCTTTTAGTATTGATTTTAAAAACTGTTCTTATTTTGTTTACTTATTCCTGTTTTTGGTGACCTAAATTGTGCTTCCTTGAACTTGAAGGTTATTCAAAACTCTCACGAATTTGGATCCTCTACGGCAGTCGTCGGTCAATTTCACATTTTACAGCGATCAGAGTATATAATATATTGCTACAAAGAGAATGGACAGAAAAAACTCTAATTAATTAATAAATTAATTTTTCACTTTTTATATACATTATAAATTTAAATTTAAACTTTAAAATAATATAAATTAGTTTCTTACTCTTTAAAAATTTATTTTTATTATTTTAAATAAATAAAAAAATATAATATACTGCTACAACGAAGTTGGAGAGAAAAATTAAAATTAAATGTCAAATTAATCTCTCATTTTAGATACACAATACAAATCTATCTTTAATTTTTAAGATAATACAAATTAATCTCTTACTTTTAAAATTTTTACAAAATTCATTGTAAAAAGATAAATTTGCATTGTTTTAAATAAGTGAAAAAATTTATTTGTAAAAATTTTTAAAATAAAATTAATTTTTTATTTTAAAAATTCAAAATGAATTTATAATACATTCATAAAATAAAGAATTAATTTATTAGGTAACTCAAATACTCACACAGAGATCCAAACTCCTCTTTGAAAGATTGAAAGATTGTTGAGTAACAAAGGAACAATTTCTTTTATCCATAAGGGTCTTTGATTTGTAGTTTGGAAGTATCATTCAAGTAGTAGTCTTTCCCTGTTCTTGATATTTTTTAGCTGAGAGAACTCATGTACGTCTTGGTCTCAATTGGAGTAAATAGGTATGGTGTAATGATACTCTTTTGTTTCGGTCAATTAGGTGACATTTAATTTATTGAATCTTTTAAAAAATTTTAGTAAGTTCCATCAGAATAAAAGTTCTATGTATTTACTAAAAACAATATTTTTTAAATATAAAAGTTATTAAAAATGTTATTTTTTAAATAAGAATAAAACTTTCTTATATTCGTAGTTGGGAATAAAACTTTTTGTAATAATTAAGTGTGAATTTATTAAATTTTAATGATAATTTATTTTAAAATAATAACAAAACATTTAAATAAATTTTTAACCTCTTGAGAATCTCATTTTTAAAAATAATTTAATTAAGAATGAAAAATTATTCCGTCAAATGGCACATTAGAATAGGAATAGAATGATGGTCCAAGTACTACCAAGTTTGGGTTATAACCTAAAAGATTCTCTTATGGGTTGGTCCAAGTGCTGGAAATATGAACAATCAACTTTAGGCCTACCTTAGTCAAAGAAACAAGGTCATGGTTTAAGAGATTGGCTTTATGCGTTCACCTATTACACTTCAGTTAATGGTTCATATTTTATTTAAAATTTAAATTTGATATTAATACTTCAATTGTTTTGTCATATGCCCATAGGTTTATAAGATCAATTTCCCTCATCATCAATTTTAAATTATTTTAGGGTTATGGTAAAAGAAAAATCATTTGGTTTCTAAGAGAGAAGTTTTAAAACACTTGACTATAAATTGGTAAAATGACAAAAGAATGCGGCTTAAGATAGTTTTTATGATTTATTTGAAGATAATATTAAAAAAAATCAAAGATACTGCTTGAAATACTAAATTAATGTATTTTTTATACGTTAAAAATATGAATAAAAGTAGGCTGAGTTGAATTAGGTTTTGAGTGTTTAAGTCTGATCTGTTTAAAAATCTTGAGGCGTGAGTCTGAGTCTGCTTATTAAAGGTTTTT
Source organism: Canavalia gladiata (assembly GCA_037954105.1). Lineage (NCBI taxonomy): Eukaryota > Viridiplantae > Streptophyta > Magnoliopsida > Fabales > Fabaceae > Canavalia > Canavalia gladiata. The sequence continues at coordinate 5,651,201 of CM075662.1, forward strand.
TTTTTTTCTGTTAAGGTCTAACCTGATTTAAAGCCTGCAAGATCTACAAGTTTGTTTAAAAGCATACATTATAAAAAAAAATCAATAAATAAACTTAAAGTCTATATAAATAATTAATTAAAAAAATTTACAAACTTAAAACGTACAAGATAAAAATATCATTAAATAGATCTAAAATATATATTTTTTTATGTAAATAAAATATAAAATAAATATTATATAAATATAATATATTAAAATAAATATAAATATATAATATATAAATATAAATAGGATCCTGTGTAGGTTAAATAGATTTTTTTATAAGTCTAGATCTGAATTGTTTATCTAAAAAAACTTTTTAACAAATTTAAGCCTATCTATTTATTAAACAAACCAAATCATAAACTTCTGTGAAAAAATTTTATTCACTTCTATCTCTAGTTAAAAGTAAATTTTTTTTTTACAATATTAACTTCTCATGCTTTACAACTATAACTAAAAACACTGACAAAATCAATTTATTCTTGATAAAAAGTATGGAAATAACAAATGTATCATGAATACACTCACAATTGGTTCTCCCCAGTTGAACTTAAATAAGGAAGGATAAAGTAATGACGGTAATAGTATATATATTTATATAATAGTTGTAAATAAATAAATATACATATGTTTGACATTTTTGTGTATATGTGTGTAAGTGGGTGTGTGTTGTATTTATTACTTAATATATCTATTTATTTTGTATTCGGTGAGTAATTATAAATAAATAATTCAAAATATTTTATAAAAAAACAAAGGAGGGAGGAGTTGACGGGTAATCTGCTAGTAAACTATGTTAATGTAGCGTTGGCCAAGAAAAAGTCATATTTGTTTTTAAAGCCCCAAACTTTGACGTACAAGTGACACACGAAAGATCAGATAATAGCATATGCTTTCGCATTTAAGTCAAATAATTGCTTGGAGCTACCCAAATTGATTCACATCCAAAATATGAAAATAATGCCTAACTGGGTATACGCCCACATGCTCGCGTCTCATACTCCTCAAGACAATTATAGATAAATAAAATTATCAATTATAAATATTTTTTAAAATTTTACAAATAAAATTTGCGTTATGGATAAAAACTTTCTAGTGATTAATAAAATCGTTTAATTTAACACTACAAATGTTCTTTTAATTTTTTGAGCAATTACTGATATAATAAATTTGTCTTATTATGTTAAAATTTAAACTTGAAAATGCATTTTAATAAGGGTAGGTTATTGATAACATAGAATTATCTTGAAATTTTGATTGATTATAAAAATTACAAGTAATTAGTTATTCACTATAATTTATATATATATATATATATATTATTAATTAATTAATTAATCATATATATTTTAATAATTGATATCAAAGTATATTGTAGATTTTATAATGTCATAATTTAGTTATTATTTTTTAAAATTAATTAATGAATTTTATTCTCTTATAAATTATGAATAATATATACAAAATTAGGAGCATATATTTATATATTTTATTTTATTTTTTTAATTTTTAATTCATATTTTAATGTCAGTGTTTTCTAAAATTGATTAAGAATCTTTGACAATTCATTTGTTTTTTTATAATATTATAAAATTTTATGAATTTTTGTTTAATATTCAAGACGAATTAGATATTTTTCTGTATATGATTAAAATACTATTAATTTTATATTTAAAATTAAGCATAATCTAATCAATCAATTTTAAAATTGGTTAAGCTCTTCTTGAGAGAATTACGGAATGATCATTCATATCAAGTTTTATAGAAAATTGTTGATGCATTTGAGAAAAAAAATTTAGGTTCTTTTCATGGGTCAAACAACTTGTTTTAGCCATTCATGGGTCTTGGAGCTAGTTTAGCAACATTTCCCACCCGCAGGTCTAGCACATGTAGGTGTATGGTCCGATCAGAAAATTTAACCTTTTTTTTTCATTTTTTTCCAATATTTTTACTATTAATTTTTATAATTTTAGTAATAAAATTACAGTAAATTATTACTTTCATCTTTTATTTTTTTAATGTATTTCATTTTCATTCATGACTTAAAAAAATTAGATTATTAATCCTTTACTTTATAATTTATGTTTCACATTAGTTGTTAGAATCAATTTTTAATAAACGAAATGTTGATCCATAATATTAAATGTTATGATAGCAGTTTAAATATACCTTATGGTTAACCAAAAAGAATCAAAGAAGTTGTGGTGGTAAAGGTGAAACATTTAAAAATTTATTTATCGATACCGTGGGAACAAGAATGAAGACAAGGATATGTTAGAAAAGTGAATGAGATGGAGAAGTCTTTAATGTATTGTACGATATTGTTTAGATATATTTGAACGTTCAATGTGTCATTTAACAATAGAAATCAACATACTGTTTATAAAAATTGACCATAGGAATTAATGTGAAACATGAATAACAAAGTGACGGACTAACTACCTAACTTTGGTTAATGATAAAAACGATACACGTAAACAAAGTGAAGAAAAAAAAATGACAGTTCACTCTTAAAATTATAATATAAATATTTTTAATATTTTATATTCATGAATACAAGATTAAATGACTCAAAAATATAATTTACTCCCAGAAATCAAATTTTATTATACATATGGTGTACTCTTCCATATGATATGGTGTACTCTTTTTATTAATACATCATTATGGATTTAAAATTTTTTATATCTTTATAGTATTGTCTATTTTATATTAAATTTAGATCTTTCTATATGCATACTATTAAATATCTTGTGTATAACTGTTATTTTTATATGATCATGAACTCATCTATCATAATAAATCATTATGTAAATTTTATATGAATTAAAATAATTTTTTAATTTTAATTCTCTTTTACAATATATTAATAAATTAACAACCATCGGTATTTAATTATTAAGGTGATTTATGATACATGTAATGCATTGTCAGTTTCATATTTTTAGTGATATAATTTTGTACGTTGTATTATTATTATATTTATTTTTTATTGTAGTTTAAGACCTTTAGGTGAGATCATAGTAAATATAAATTTGTCTGTAATTATGTTTGGGGTACATACATGATCATTTAATTCTCTAAATCACATAATAGAATATGCATATTAATTTCTCATTTCATTCCAATAACACTTGGATCCACTTTGGTAGAAATATTGAATGAGACTAATTATGAGAATTGGAAATAATCTATTATTGACATTTGGCTATCGTTTGTATAGGCTTAATTATAAGAAAAGATGATTCTCTACCTCTTATTGCTATTTAAAAGACTATTCAACACAGATGGGAACACTCGAATATAGTGTGTTTAATGGTGATAAAATACATTATAGATAAGTTCATTAAACAAAACATCTCATAGAGTACTAATGCTAAAACTTTTTAAAAATTTGTGGGAGAGAAATTTAAAACTTATGAAAAAGTTTAAAAAAATCATTACTTCTTTTTATTTGACAACACCAAATATGATGGTTTTAATAGTGTTCATGAGCACATATTGAAGATAGTGCACTATTGTAAATAGTTAAAAGACATAAAGTTAAAGATTGATCACAACTATTTGATTTAAAAGATTGTTAAATTACTTTTTTCTCAGTTTTAATGTTTTGAGAATCTGTTATAACACTTAAAATCATGAGTGGATTGATGATATGATTGCTATAGTTTTTTAGAAAAAAAAAGTTTATATAAAAGGATAAATCTCTTCCTTTTCAATTTGCTACTAAAACTTTTAGTGATGAGTTTGTAACTTATGCTACTGATACTAGAGATTGAAAGAAGGTCTCAAAGACAAGTTTAAGAATGATAATAAAAAAGTAGGTAAAACATCATTGCAGCAAGAACCTAAAAAGAATTTAAAAAAAAATTATAAGTACTCCAAAACAAATGGTCACAAAATAGAATATTATTTCCCTCTTAAGAAAATAGGTAAAGTACACTTCTAACTTTAGATTGTTCTCAATTAAATAGAGTTAATGTTCCTTCCAACATTTGGTGATTAGACTCAAGGACAACTTTTCATGTTATAAATTTTTTGCAGGATTTCCAAGCATGAAGAAAGTAAGTGATGTTGATGTTGAGTTTAAGATCTTTTATAGGAATGGAATTAAAGCAAATGTGGGAGATACAGTAGAATTGGCTTTTGTTTACCTAAAAAATATATGTATTTATCTTTATCATTATTTAAAAAATCATAATTTTCTATAAATATATTTAATAATATGAAATAATTTTTTATTTTATATTAATAAAAATATATGTTATAAGTTTTTTAATTTTATCATCAATTTAAAAGTTTTATTCAGTAAATTTATGTTAAATATAATATAATATTTATTTTATTTATTTATTAATAACAAAGTTATTTAATATTTTTAAATTTTTATTTATGAATTTTATCTAAATTTAAAAAATACTTATTCAATGATAAGTGATATGCTAGTGTTATATTAACATTACAATTGTATTTTGATCCTTAATTTGGCCGTTCAATCAACTAATATTAACTTCTATTATTTTTTAATGTAATTTTAATGCTTGTAGTAAAACAGGTTATGAACTGACATTTAATGGTATGTAGTTATATTGTTTAATAAGTTTAACATAATTATTAATATAATTGATTTTTTAAATCAGAAAAATTATATTACAGTATAAAAGAAATTTATATTAACCATGCATATAATTAAATTATTTGTTTTTTTCCTCTTTTGGTGGTGAAATTTGTGTCATAGCTGTGTGTTAAAAGAATTCTTTTGCATGAATGAAAGGGTAAAGGATAATTAACTTTTGGTATTGTTAAGAGCTTGTGTTAGTCATTTGATCTCTTCGTGCTACCAAAAGACCAATGCGGTTTTACTTCCCCTCCTCCAAATCCAATGGTCTCTATGGGCCTGCTCTGCTGGGTCATTAACGATAACACCCTATCATCTTTTTTTCTTCTAAAACGGCACAAGCTTGTGTACGTCATAGCTCTTGAGTCTTGACCATTTAAGTATCACAACATATGAAAAGTAAGGTTGAAATTTTAAAAAAATTATATTAATTTTTTTTTAATTATTTAATTTTTTATTAATAGATTAATTTTAATAATTTTAATAAAATACATTTTAATCATTTGATTCTGCTTGAAATAATTAATCTTATAATAGTATTAAAAAATAAGGAGGAATAATATTTATTTATTGAAATTATATTAATTTTATTTTTCTATTTGCTTATATTTATCTTATATAAAAAATAGAATTAAATTTTGTTAAATTTACGAAAAATATTTCTCCCCTCAAGTAGGCAAGAAAATAAACGGGAAAGATACACTTTTATTTTAAACTGTTAAAATTATTTAATTTTTAATAAACATTATATTAATAAAAATATAGTAAAAATATTAATTTTTTAAAATTAAATTTTATTTTTATATATTTATATAAAATATTATTTTATTTTTCATTTTTTTTCATTTAAATAATAGAAGATAATTTTTTTATTTCCATTAATTAAAATAACGTATTTTTTTATTTTATTTTAAATTTATTTTTTACTCTTTCATTTCTTTTACTTCTAATTTTTTTATTCATATCTTTATTTAAAAAAATATGAAGATAAAATTTAACTTTCATACAATATCAATATAAAAACTTGTATATTAATTAATTATAATTTATGATAAGTATAACATTAAAATAATTATTAAATTAATAAATATGAATAATATAATAACTTATTATTAAATAACAGTATAAAAATATTTATATTATTATTTTTAATTAAATTTATCCATAATTCATATATAATAATAATATATAATATAATATAATATAATATAATATAATATTTTTAACATGTATTCAATTTTTTTTCAATCCTCACGTAACACATATTTTTCCATCTTAAATTATGATACTTGTTATATTTTCATCTTAATAAATTTTTTAAGTATAAGTCTAAGATTTGAAGAGATATAAATTAAAATTTTTTAATTTAAATTTTCTAGCTATGATTAATTTATATATAAATAATGTTATGCACTTTTTTATATCCACAATCTAAAGTTGACAACTTTTGTAAGAAAAAACTAAACAAGATCCTCCGGCAGGTGTATACTGAAAACGTGGAAGGAACTTTTGCATTAATTTAAAAACGGAAATACAAATTATTTTAATTGATTTAAAAAGGAGGAAAAATATTTTTTATGAAACATATTATTTAATAATTTATTATTATATATTCCTAAACATATATTATAGAAACCATTTTTAAATTGTAATAATTCTGATTTATAAATAAATATAACAAGAATTTAAATATCTAAAAATAATATAATTTTATTATAAAAGTATATATTTATTACATGAAATATATAAATGATATAATAACCTTTTTTTCAATGAAAATTTGTCTATTAATACAAAATCAATCATAACAAAACAGTTTATATCAGTCTTTTCAAAATCAGATTACACCAATTAGTTAATTTAGGAATCGATTTTTTTTAAAAATTCATTAAATTATTGATTGCGATCAAAAATTAATTCTATATAAAATAATTATTTTAAAAAATAAAATTTTATTTTATTTTATTTTATTTATATAATTTAAATTTAAAAAATTAAAAAATATATAATTTTTTATTTTTTAATCATATAAAAATATAATTTTAATATATATTATTATTATTATTATTATATATTATATATTTTTAATATAATATATTTTTTTAAAATAATATTTAATTAATACTAATCTATCATCCCACCAACTTAGATTTATATAACAAAAATTGAATTCGCATGTTCTCCATTCTCTTTCTAATGAATCTAATGAGAGATATAATGAAAATTTATTATATATATCAAATTTTATTAAAAATCGCTTTAATATCCAATGGACTGATAATAATGTTATATTTTTTCAGATATTAGAAATACGATTTTAATAACTTAAATTTTTTATTTTAAAAATGATTATATTGTATTATTTATTTTATAAAGTAATAAAATTATTTAAATGTAGAATAATTTTTTTAAAAGATGTTATTATAACACATCTTAATAATACTCTCATTTCAAATTTAGTGTATCATTTTTATATTTTACTTTCTATCACAATATTTCTTTATTCCTTTTTCATCGTTTTCTTCTTTTTATTAACTATATTTTTAAAATATTACTGAGTAAGATTTTCTTGTCTCTTCCGTTTCAACAGAACGATTTTCGTCTTCTATTTAAAAGTTAAAACTCAGTTTTTCATTTTAGCTCGGCAACGGCGGGGGAATCTTCAGTCGATGACCAAAAAGGAACGATTACAAATTCCGAGTAACAATAGGTGAAGCCAATCATCTTATACAAACTCTAATGCTACATACATATATTTAACAAACATAAAAAAAATTATAAGAACTCAATAATAGTAAGGAGATAATAAATTTTAGATATATAAGCCACTAAACGTAGATAGAGAGCTACAATCCAAATACGACGCTTCACACTATCAAAATGGCAGCTGCGAGAAAGGCCGCGACAGATCCGGCGAAGGCGTATCCATTTGAGATGGCGCCATTCTCGGACGGTGAAGGTGCAGGAGCCTCGGAGGGAGGGGCAGAGATCGAGGGGGGAGGGACGGAAGGCGATGGAGAAGTCGCCGACGATGGAGTAGGAGACGGAGGAGAGCTGACGACGGAGGGAGGAGATGGAGCGACGACAGGCGGTGACTTCAACGAAGAAGGCGAAAGAGCATTGGGAGCCTCGGCCTTCGGCGCTGAAGCAGCAGCCTTAGGAGACGACGCCGGAGATTGTGCGACGGCGGAGATGACGAACATCGCTATAAGCATGAGAAGCGGTGTGCAAGAGAGAGCCATTCTCAGAGGTTGAGAGATAAATAGTGAATGAGTGAGAGTGGAATTGACGCAGACGAAGTTTATATAAGTGAAAGTGTTTGTTTGAGTGTAAAATGAAAGGATAGAGACTGAGAATTTATAGGGAGAGTGGAAGAGGGAGATGGGAAGATCAGACGGTGGATATTTCTCTGATGTTGGCGTGGGGTGAATCAAAACCATAAATCTGGAGCGAGGATTTGAGCAAAGACAGATCAATGGCCGTTGATGAAATGGATGCCGGAATTGTAACGGTCAAGGAATAGGAAAGTGTGAAATTTGTGGGGATCCACGATTATTAGGAAAGGGAAGCAGAAGCCAGAAGAACATTTGGTCTGCTCTTCGGTGGGACCAATATATTTATTTTTTAAGATAGTATAAAGTGATTGTTAATTGACGCGTTGATTACGGTACAGCTATGTAAATGTTAACCCGCGTTTTATTAACAAAGCAGCCTCCTCTGATTAATGGAGAATACAAAAATATACATTTTTAGACAATTGTTTTTAGGGTGAATTAGTTGGCATCTTTAAGATTTATCTAAACTTTTTTATTTTTTATATTATTTTAATATCTTATATATATATAATATTATAAGAAAATAATTTTTTTATTTTTATATTTATGTATATAATATTATAAATATTTGTATAAAATTTTTAATTATCGTAACGTAATTTTGATTTTTTTATGTATATAATATGTATATAAAAATGAAAGTAATATTGATTTTTTTACAAATCTTTGAAAATCTTAACGTAATTTTTTTTATGAAATTAAATATTTTTAATTCTGCTAAAATAGAATTTTTATTATCTAAAAATATAGTTTTAATCATTAATGAAATTAAAATCTACGCATAAATTACTCTATATTGCATATCTGATTTAAAAAATGTGAGAAACTGACAAATCATATTTTAAAACTATGACAAATAAGCCCGCAATTGGAGTGTTAAAGCTGCAATGGACAACTTTCTCTTTTTTACCGTTCCGACTTTGGATTGTTGTCATTATGATTTTGGAAGATAGAAATGGGAAGATTGAGGAAGATTTTATTCATTTTTAATTGTTGTCACAGTGTTCAACTGTTCATCAAAAGATCTTACCCATCTCGGGACAAATTACAGCTTCACGGTTTTGCTTAATAGTTCATTGTATTCTCGGTTTTATAATGGTAAGTCAATTTTATATATTTTTATTCTCACCCTATTATCACTTCTTTTTAAAGAATATTTCCAATTATAATATGAAATAATCTGGCATCTAATGATATGATTATGCACTTTTTCACATGTTATATTTTCGGATTTATTTAATTTCCTTTTTAATTACATTACTTTGAATTATCTGTAATTTTTTAACTCTAAAATCTATGGATTACCTGATAAAATATCAATTTAACTTAATTTAATATTTTAGATTTCAATTTTAAATATATAATTATATTGAAATTTTAAATAAATACTTCATTATTAAATATTTTAAAATAAAGAAAAACTAAAAATTTCCAGTCTTTTCATATATTAAGTAACGATTTTTGGTCAAATATTCATTTTTTGAACTATTTAACAATTTTGTAAAATAACTATTAATGTGACCCTTAATAATAACATTTTTATTAAATATTGTAGATTATTTAAGAAACATATTTAAATCCTTTTTAGACTACAAGATTGATTGTAGGTATAATATTCAATTTGAATTACTGAATATTTATATATTAATTAAATTATAAATAGTTTCAAATTCATTAAATATACCATTGAATGTGTAATCAAGAAAAATTTGCTTTAACTTATATAGCGTTTTACATACACAACAAAGTATAGGAAGAGACTGTTGCCACTTTTTACTGTTTATTGTCATCTTTTTAACCAATTTTTTTAAATTAAAAATATTTTTAAAATACAAAATTAACTAAAAATTTAAATATACATAAAATATGATAATAAACCTTCTTCAGAAATTAAGTTAATAAAATTGGATTAAAAAATTAAAAATTAAAATAACTTTTCATAAAAATTCTAAATTTGAATCTTATACATTACATAAAAAATCTTTTTAAAATTTAAAAAATACTTTATCAAATACATCGGTGAGAAAGAAAATGCAAATTAGTCTATAATTATAAAAAGTAATGGCTATATTAATTTGTTAATTTTTCTTCCTTTCATTAAATACTTTACCTTTTTTTCCTAATCTATTTTTTATTTCCGGATTACCAGTATTATAAAATCCTCATCTTCCCATAGGTTTTTTTTTCCTCTTAAACAGTAAACAATAATTTTTAGATTAAATTTAATGACAACATTATCGTGATAGAAACTAAATTTAATCCTACCATATTATAAATGTTTATATCTCAAATAATGTTTCTTTTAAAAAACTATAATTTAAACAAAAAAATGACGTAAACTAAATAAAGTTTGTCTTAGTCAGAAATTATTTATTATATAATTTAAACACTTTAAAATTTACTATGAAAATCGCTTTAAAAATTTTGTGATTCGTCTATAAATCGTAGATATTTTTTATATAAGATAATTTTGCTTAAATTAAAAATATTTGTAATATGATAAAACTAATTCTTTTAATAGATTTTTTCACAATTTTATCTCAAGATATTATTTTAAAAAATTTAATTGGGTACTATATAAATTAATTACCCGTGTATAATTTACTTTTTCTTGTGTTTTTATTTTATTTTTTTCCATTTACAGGTGAAATGACGCGTTTTCTTAATTCTTACGTTTAAAGTCAATGAACCTCCATTGGTTTATGTCAAATGTTGTTTATAAATTTTAAATTATGTTTAGGTAAAAATAGATAGATATGCCAGAGCAGGGAAGATTCTACTGTCAAAACATCAATTCAACCACATCAATACATTTATCAATTGAATTATAATATGCAAAAGTGTTCCATGAATTTTCCATTCTACCCAATTAATATATGGGAACAAAATCAATTATATAATTTGATAAATTTTTATCTAATTTTTTCATTTTATTATAAGTATATTTTTGAAAAATTATTTTAGTTACTTAAAAATTAAAATTATTAAATAAAAAATTTATTAATATATTTTATTTTATTTAGTAAAATAATTTATTTTAGCAGTTATTATCTACTTTTAAAAAGTTATTTAAAAATTAAAAAATAATTTTTATATATTTCAAATTTTAGTTAAAATATTTTTTTCAACATATTTATATAATCTTATATTTTACTATAAATTTAATATTATTTTATAACAATATTAATAATTTTAATTAATTTATTTATATTATAACAAAATATTATTATTTATATATATTATTTATTTTATTTTATTAAAAATATTGAACTATTTATTAAAAAATAATTAATTTTATAAGTTTTTTACATATAATTTATATAAAAATTTTAAAATATTTTTATTTAATTAAATTTTGATATATTGATTATTAAAAAAATAAATATATCAAATTTATCATATTTCAATTTATTATTTAACAATACATCTATTTATTATTTTATATTATTAATTATATTTATTTAATACTTTTAATTTAATTAAGAATTTATTATTTTTAATTTTTATCTAATTTTTAACTCTTAATTATAACATTTGAATTAATTTAACCAAAAGCATTTAAATGAACAAAATCAATTAATTATTTATTTATAATTTTTTATCGAAGGACAGATAAATTTTTAAAAAAATAAAAAATTCAATTATTTACGTTAAGATAAATATATACTTACTATTTTATTTTTAGAGAATAGAAGATTTTCTCAGGAGAGTACAGTCAGTTGTAATGTTGGAATCTTTTGACCGGGAAATGAACGTACTCTTTCCTGTCTGGTCATTTCACTTTTCTTTACCTAGACAGTTCACTTTAGATACGACCAAACTTTAATAATCATATATTTGTGGTACAACGAAAGAGAAAGTAAAACGAAATTCACACTAGAAAAAAAATAAAGTAATAACTAAAGAAAATCTGTCGAAAGCATAATTTGTCTCATCCAATTCGAGGCCCCAGCCAAACGAAGAAAAAAGAAATGCAAAACACAACGCATTAGTTTATAAAAAATAAAATAATCCTAATGATTAGATTATAATCATGTAAATTGATAAAAATTAAAATAATATTATATTTATTGCTTAAGTTATTATAAGAAAATCGAAGGCAAACGGGATTTAATTTGTTCTATTTCATTCATTTTTTTCCTTTTCTTTTGAATAATGTATTAAACGAAGAAATTAATTAAAATGTATTATATTTATTAATTTTCATAATCTATTCCGATTTACTGTTAAAAATAATTTTACCTATTATAATTTACTAATATATGTGAATTTTATATTACGATAAAATGGGCTTTCAATAATGCGATCAAATACGATAAATTACAAGCGATTTTATTTTCGTTAAAAACTATAAGTTGAAATTTATCAAAAGATGATACATTATTTTTAATTATCGATAAAATTTTGAAACTGAATTTAAGATTAATTTGTTGTTGGGCTTTCAATAATACGATCAAGAGTGATTTTATTTTCCTGAAAAACTAACTTGAATAAGTTGAAATTTATCAACTGAATTTAAGATACTCTGCTTGAAATTTTTTAATTATAATTTACTAATCTATGAATTTATTTTCAAAAAATTATTGAAATAAATGTAAATTAGAAGTTAGAAAAATAAATCATAGTTGGGGGTTAATTGTAGACGCAAAATTGAAAATAAGTTACTGGAATTTTGATTGGGTCGCATGAGAGTTACACAGATGAAATTATTTTGATAATTTTGGGTTAAATTGAAGGGACAGTCAAAAGCGAATCAAAATTCTAGCAGTTAATTAAACAACACACGGCAATGCACATGATATGTATTATATTATGATTGCAAAGAATTGATATTGAATCAAGATTTTGTAAAGGATATAATGGTGTATCATTTCATAAGAATAATATAATAACCAGAATATACAAAACAATGAAATCAATGAATCCTCGATGACACCAGAGCAGCCATAAAATAAAAGAAACAATGAAGTGCCGGAGTTCAATACTCCAGCAATTCATAAAAAATTAACAAAAATAATAATAACAAATCCCTAGAATTGCGTCTACATGAGCAAAGCAGCAGCGGCGATGAACACGACCACAGCAGATCCAGTAACGGTGGCTCTGTTCAAAACGGCACCGCTGGAAGCTGGTTCAGGTGCATCAGATGTTGGACCAGGAATGGAGGAGGGAGGGATTACGGGAGTAACAGCTGGTGGATTAGAAGGAGACTGAGGAGAGATTCCGGTGGGAGGCGATGCCGGTGGCTCGGATGTTGGAGATGGGGACAGTGCCTTTCTCGGTGGAGTAGCTACCGGCGCCGTGGCGGGTGACGAAGATGGAGACTGAGCCATTGTGGAGCTCAAGAACAATGCAGCCACTAGCATAAGAACGAAGGTAGAGCTAGCCATTCTTGAGAGAGCAAAGAAGAAAGTTAAAGTAACAGTGAGTGCGATTCCGAGAGAATGCGTTGTGTCGTGCTGTGCTGTGGTTGAAGTGCTTTGTGAGTAAAACAGGTAAGAGTCAGAGGGTATTTATAGAAAATTTAAGCAGAAGGGTAACCGCGTGCAGACGTGGTCTGTTGATGGGCCTGGGCCGAGATGTTGAAAGTGTCAAGTGATTTCACACGCTGAGCTGGCGCAGCTGTCACCAGATCTGGAACGTACGCGGTGATGAAAATCAAGACTACCGTTGGATATGGGAAAAGTGGCGCAACGGTCAAAAACGGAAAGAAATAACTTCGAAATTAAATATTTTTATTGCGGCAATGAACTACTCGGATTGGACTTGGTTGTTAAAACGACGCGTTGCTTGTTCGTGTTATTCTTCTTCTACTACACTTGTACTAGAAGTAGCCGTTGAAGGGAACAAATAAGGAATAATAAAAAAAACAATTGAGAGTTGTTCATACATTTTACGTAATTCATTAGATTTGCTGTAGACAGTGGATTTTACTCAAATTTTACGCGGATTTATTAATACCGTACACATTACCGACTCTTTAATTAAAAACAAATTTAAACATAGTTAATGTTAGTATAATTCTATTTTATGCATTAAATTAAAAGAATATAAAATTTAGTTAAAAAGAGAATAATCCTTATATTAATAATATAAAATTATTTCTATCATTAAATTTTTTACACTTAAACTTTAATATACAATATTCTATTTAGAATGATTTTTAATTTTAAAAATTAAAATAATTTTTTTAGTTTTAAATTTTTAAAATTTATTGTAAAAATAAATTAATTACTTTATTATATTTTTTATTATAAATTTATAAGAATATATATAAAAAATATTAATTTAAAAAATTAAATTATATCAAAATATAAAATTAAAAAAAATAATAATGTGATAATTTTAATATAAAAAATTATATAATTATGTAAATATATATTTTATATATTATTTAATTATTAACATTTAAAGTTAAAATTTTTGCATGTTATTATTATAATTTTTTTGTATTAGTTAATATTTATTTTATATAAAAATAAAATATATTATAATATTATATTATAAATAATTATATAATATAAAATTATATTATAAGATTGTAAATTTAATATAGTTTATACAAATAAATATTATTTTATTTTTAATAAATAAAAAACTAAATTTATTAATATTATTATTGTAATAATAATAATAATTATGATGATGGTTATAATATTAATAAAAATATATAATTATACAATTTTATATTTTATATATTATTATTATAATTTTTATATTATATAATATTTATTTTATATAAAGTAATATATATTATATAAGAAAAATTTATATAACATAAATTTTTTTTATAATAAAATATATTTTTTATAGATCAAATAGTATTATTTGTTTATAAATCTATTAAAAATATATAAATAATTAAATTTTTAAAAAATAATAAAAATAAAATTTATTATTATCATAATATAATAATAATAAAATATTTATATAATAATTCTAAAAATATCAAATTTTTTTATAATATAAAAATATTTTTTTATAATATATTTTTTTATAAAAATATTTTAGCATAATTATAATATAAAAATATTATATAATTATATAAATTTTTTTATTTTAAATATTATTTGATGATTAATATTTACAAAATTAATTTTATATATTATATTCAGTATTTATTTTATATAAAAATAATATATATAATAATATTATATTATAAATAATTATATAATATAAAATTATATTATAATATTATGAATTTAATATAAATTATATATTGAATAATATTTTTTATTTTATTTTTATTATATAAAAATTTGATAACTTAAATTAAATTTTTTAAAATGACAAAAGATATATTATTATTATTATTAAATAATAGTAAAGTTGAATAAATTTAAAAATAAAAATATTTTAAAATTAAAAATACTAATAAATTTTTAATTTAGAATTTAAATTAAAACTGTTTTAAAAAATATATTAAAAAATATTTTTATTAAATAAATTTTATTTAAAAATTAATTTAAAAATCAAAAACTAAAAATTCACTAACATCATTAACGAGTTAAGATTTTTTTTAAAAAAAAATTTAAACAAATCGGTCAATATTTCTATTGAAGTCTTTTATTCTTGTATAGGCTAATAGTCTAATAGATTTAAATGCAGTCAAAACATTTAATTTGGCTTTCGGTTTTGTATTTAAGATGTCCAGATTTTCTCTACAAAGGAGACTGAAAAGATTCTGAAACTTTAAAATCTGAATATTAGTATGTATTATTTATATATTTTAAGCATTGTATTTAGTTTTTACATTTTTTTAAAAAAATATATGTGATAATAATTTTTTATAATGATAAAAGTATGACATTTGAATAAAATTTTATATAAATTATTTTAACTATATATCATTAAATTAAATATAATATCTTAAACAGAGATAGAATATCTTAACCACTTATCTATGTTATCACTCGTTCACGCGTATTTTTTAGTAATTACTTACTGACGCACTCGTCGCAAACACGCAAAAATACTTTCTAGATTTTTCCCAAACTATTGGTATAGTATAAGGTGCAACCTAAGTCATCTCCCAAAGACCATTTCATATTCTTAAGCAAATTAGGAGAAAATTAGAACAGGGGGATTTTGTAAAGATTGATATTGAGTTCTAAATGCAAAATATAGAATGAAATTAATTTCACTTAACAATTATCAACTCAAGAAATTCAGAGACTATTTTCTTAACTAATCATTGATCACTAAAATCATGCATTGTGTTTATCAACCTAGGATCATCTGGAACCCCTAAAATGATCATTGAATTCTCTACTGAGAAACCTCTCAGAATTTAATTGATTATGATCAACAAGATTAGTAACCACTTAATCTTTTATCTAAACCAATTTCACAATCAGAATTCAGTTGAAGTAAGTAATAAAATGAAAACCTTCAATTCAATTACTTAATTTCTACTCTTCAAACTTTTGGAAAATGATTTACCAATCAAAAACCAATTATAAATCAATTATACATTAATTAAAATACGTCAACCGATCAAACTTTGATTAAAGAATAAAATTGAAGAATATAGTGAAGGAGAGTAGAAACCACTTAATAAGCATGTAAATAAAGATCAAGACCTCAAAGTTAAAATGAAAATAGCTTGAATCCTTGAATTGAAACTACGGGCAAACTTAAGTTAAGGATTGGTGACTATTTTTTTTTTTGAAAGAACATCAAAGTTTTGAGTTGATTTCTCAAGAATTCACAAAATTTCATGAAGCATTCTTTCATCACATTTTTGAAATTACTTAGAAAGGCAACTTTAATTTGAAAAACATAGATTGAGAAAGATAAAACCTCACATGATATACTATGAATCTCTCAAGTGTTTGATTTGGTAAGTGTTTCTCTCAAATTCAATCCATGAAAGATGAACTATCATAGGCTTGCATATCTTCTACTTCTCTACTACTATGTACACATGCAATGCACAAATCAAGAGGTTTTTATTCTGGTTATAACGGGATTAGAAAGATGAAATGATATATTGAAGAGATATAATGTTCGACCAAGGAAAATGATGAGGATTGAGAACTGAGTCTAAGTGCAAGTGTGAGAAACAGATATCACTTCTTTATTCTTTTTTTTTTTCTTTTTTTTTCAATGTAATAGTTTATTTATTAATTTATTGCTTCAGTTTTTTTTTCAACCATGATATTGATGAACACAACAATAATCTCCCCCACACTTATTGAAACACTTATGGTATGATAAATCTAGTATTCCTCACCTTCTATGGTCAGACAAAGTTGTTTTTTTTTTTTTATTTGTGGTGAGCTAAAAAGAAGAAAAGGCTAATCGGCTCAAAGGGCTGATCAAAGGATAAAATTATATGGGTTGGCCAAGTGGTTTGTTCAAGAAAAAAAATGCCTCAATCATTTTTGTACAATTCATGTGAAAATGTAGCTTCAAAAAGAATCAATGCAAGTTCTGAAGTAACATATTCCATGGATGAAAATCACACAAGAAAGAAAATAATAATAAGGCTCAAAATCTCACAGGTAATATATTTATCAAATCTAATCTATCTAGTTCAAATATGTGTTGCCAAACTAATTAATCTCAAAATATAAATCATTTTGCTTCAATTATTTTATGAAATCTAAAGAAAAACATACTTTCACATTCAATTTTTTTTTTAATCATAAGATGCGTATCAGGAGTCAAGTGTAACTCCTTACTCAGCCATCTTACTCAAAGCAAGTTTATGAATCTAACCTAATTTTTTTTTTGTTTTTTTTTTGGGTTTTTTTTTTAATTTTTTTTTTAGATATCGGACCATCCTCCCCCCAACCTATCCAAAACATTGTCCCCAATGTCTTAGATGGAATTTCATATAACAGGAAAAGAAATGTAAGAAAACCACCAAAGTAAGGAAAAGTTATAACCGAAGAGTGGTATCTGGTTCTCTTTTGTCTCTGTCATCCTGATTTGGTTGGTTCACCAGCTGTATTGCTTGACTGAGCTCAGATGTAGGATTTTGCAAAATCTCAAGTAGCTGTTCAACAGTTGAAGCAGATACTATGATGTTGCGCATGGATTGTGGCATGAACTCCTACTCTACTGCATGATCTAAAAAGGATATCAAACCATTATAAAAGCCATTAATATTCAATAAGCCCAAAGGTTTTTTATGAAAATTCCGATAGGCCCAAAATATAATGGTAAAAATTTCTTCCATTGTTCCAAGACCACCAGGTAATGCAATAAATGCATTAGAATTAACCAACATGTGTCTCATACGGTCATGCATGGTTGCAACCTTCAATTCAGTACCCAGGGTCAAGTAGGAGGTGCTCCCATTTTTCAAGCCAACACCTAAGACGTTACACCCCTTTGTGAGTGCAGATCCTGCAACACATCCTTTTAAACCCTGAATCCCTCCCCCATAAACAAGATTGATTTTTCTTGCAGCTAATGCCTTACCAAGGGTATAAGCTGCATGTTGAAATTCTCCATCCTTTCCAAGGTTAGACCCACCAAAAACACAGATAGTATTGATCCTATCCATATACAGTGTTTCTGTCTTTTTTTGAAAAAATATGTCATAGAGGTTGATAATTTATAGGGACTCAATATCAGACAAGGAGATCGCTTGAATAGTGCGGGATCAGGATTTGGTAGCAAAAGTTTGAATTTTTGTTGCAAAAGTTTGAATTTTTTTGTTCAAGGAAAAGGTGAATGTCAGAGGGGAAAGACTTTAAGCAGGGGTGAAAATTTCAAAAAAAATGGTGGCCCAATAAATTGAAAAGACAATGTAAATGACAAACATACACGCATGAGAATGAACAGTAATTGTGATTGTGGCTCACATCTTCCTCTGGTTTTACGTCCAGTAACGGCTGAAACGCCTTCTAAGAGTCGAGGATGTGTTTCCCATTCAGTTTTCTTGTAAACTGACAACAGGATCTTTTAAAGTCAGATTCCCAAGACTATAACGTGCTTTTTCCTTACAGAACAGTTCAAACAAATCAAGAAGGACTCCTTGTACATGCCCACTAGGATGCGTCTCAAGAGTCTGAATGATATCACCCAATGACTCCTTACTCAGTCCATCCTTTATGAATTGAATTTTGTCCTCTCGATTTCTTGAAACCATTCCAGGGTTCTTGCATCTTGTGTTACAGGTCCATCTTGCACACCTGTAGCAAACTCCAATTCTTTTTGCCCTTCTCTTCTTTGCATAGGAACTTCTTCCCATACCTGGCATGTTTTTAACAAATGATTCTTGAAATTCACCTGCTAAACGTACCTTAGCTTCAATGATCTAACTGACATCTTCTGGAAGGCCTAAGAGTGTTAATGCCCTCAATCGTTCAAGTCTGCAATTGTAAATGTCTTTAAGAAAATTTCTGGGGAGAGTAGGGAACAAAATTTTGATCCTGGTAAGAGCTTTCTCCATTTTTTTTCTTAAAACACTCAAGTTACTATTCCTGCAAGCTCAATGTAGTGTAATAGTTGGGATGATTTAAGATGTGAAGAAGGAAGTTGAGAGATTAGTTGAAACTTATAAGTGAGGAATGTGAGAGAGGGAGAGAGAGAGAAAGAGAGAGAGAGAGAGAAAGAGAGAGAGAGAGAGAAAGAGAGAAAGAGAGAAAGACTTCTCTTGAATTTATTGCAAGTATGTGGCATTGTGCAAATGCACTTCTTCTACCGTGTGCTTTTGAAAACCTTCGAAAAATGGTTTAAGACGATGTCCATTCACCTTGAAGATTTTTTCAGTTACCTCATTTTTTATTTCCACTGCACCATAAGGAAAAACATTAGTAACTACAAATGGTCCTAACCATCTAGAGCGTAGCTGACACGCTTGTCGCAAACGCGCAAAAATAATTTCTAGATTTCCCCCAAACTATTGGTATAGTATAAGGTGCAACCTAGGTCATCTCCCAAAGACCATTTCAGATTCTTAAGCAAATAAGGAGAAAATTAGAACAAGGGGGTTTTGTAAAGATGTGATATTGAGTGCTAAACACAAAATACAGACTGAAATTAATTTCACTTAACAATTATCAACTCAAGGAATTCAGAGGCTATTTTCTGAACTAATCATTGATCACTAAAATCATGCATTGTGTTTATCAACCTAGGATCATCTGGAACCCCTAAAATGATCCTTGAATTCTCTACTGAGAAACCTCTCAGAATTTAATTGATTATGATCAACAAGATTAGTAACCACTTAATCTTTTATCTAAACCAATTTCACAATCAGAATTCAGTTGAAGTAAGTAATAAAATGAAAACCTTCAATTCAATTACTTAATTTCTACTCTTCAAACTTTTGGAAAATGATTTACCAATCAAAAACCAATTATAAATCAATTATACATTAATCAAAATACGTCAACCGATCAAACTTTGATTAAAGAATAAAATTGAAGAATATAGTGAAGTAGAGTAGAAACCACTTAATAAGCATGTAAATAAAGATCAAGACCTCAAAGTTAAAATGAAAATAGCTTGAATCCTTGAATTGAAACTACAAACCTAGCCTTCCATGAAGGAGGCAAACTAACAACAAAGAAAGAGGAAAACTAACAACAAATAAATCTTAAGCCTTCCATGTAGGAGGCAACTAACAACAAATAAATCCTAAGCCTTCCATGTAGGAGGCAACTAACAATAAAGAAAAACTAAGCCTTCCATGTAGGAGGCAAACTAACAATAAAGAAAAGCTAAGCCTTCCATGTAGGAGGCAAACTAACAAGAAAGAAAGAAAGAAAGATGGAAAATGGTATTGGAGTTAATCTCCAAGTGGTGTGTTTCTCCTCTTGTAAACCCTTCTATTTATAGAGGATTTTTGAGGTATCATCTTCAGAAAGTCACCAACTAGGATATTACTTTTCTACCCTTTTATTGCTTTCACATGGGTTTTGTTGAAAATGCAAAACACTTTTGAATTTTTGTCACCAATGAGCACAATAATTTTGACTTTCTTGCACCGCAATTTCGTATGTTCACATGTCCGAATTAGAGCTTGACTTCTGAACAAAAGTTGTAGCCCCAGATCTTAGCTGTCCAGCAGATTTGATTTCATCTCAATATGATTTCTGTATCTCAAGATATGGTTGGATCTTTGCACACTGTTCAAATTCCACGTCAGCAACACTATCTCATCTTTTGAGATAATTTCGGAGTCCTAAACATCCCATTTAGAGTCTGCTCTTGCTTTGTAACTATGTACACGTCTTTAAGCTTTCATTCAAGACATATTTCATGATTTTTGGATGTCTAAAACTCCTATTATGCTCAAAATACTATAATAGTGTCATTTTAATCGGGTAAGCAAAGAAATTCAATTAAACTTCATATGAACCCAAACTCATAAAATATGACAAAGATCACTTAATTGAACATATAAGAAGTCTTAATGAGATAAAAGTGAGAGATAATTATTTATGAAATTTATGCTTATCAGTAGCTTACCAGGCCAAAGTCCATCCAATTGCTTGTTTATGGCTTCTTAAGGTTTGCAACAACCTTTCTTCCAGTTGTGGTAGAAGGTTCTTTGCTACAATGACAGGAAGCTTCTCATTTTCCCCCAAATAAGTATACTTTAGATGTTCAGGCAAAGACTTCAACTCCAAAGGAGGTGGTTGTATTATGGAAGGAAGGGATCTATCTGAGATTGAAATGTCTGCAACACTTGCATCTAACATGTCATCTTTCAACGAAGTTTGGTCTGCAACATTAATCCTGGAGAACACAATACATGAATCAAATTCATCACATGTGCAAGTAAAATTATCTAAGTAATCTAAATCAAAATCAAAAGATTCAAAAAGTAGATTGTCAATAGAATAATTATCCGCAAGAAGGTCTATGGCATCAAGTTGAAAGAGTGAATGGTTCTCTATAGGATGCTTCATGGCTTCAAATATGTTGAATTGGATGATATCATCTCCAAATTCCATAGAGAGAGTCCCCGTATGCACATCTATATTTGTTTTTGCAGTTTTGAGGAAAGGTCTCCCTAGGATCAAGGTTGCTCTATTGATGGATGACTCATCTTCCATATCCAAAATGTAGAAGTCAGCTGGAAAGATTAGCTTATTCACTTGAACTAGCATATCTTCAAGTATTCCAGCTGGATGTGCTGTACTTCTGTTGGCTAATTGAATCACCACACCAGTTGGCTTCAGTTCTCCCAGATTCAAAGATTTATAAACTGATGAGGGCATAACATTAATGGAAGCACCTAGATCCAGCAATGCATCGCCAAATGTAGAGTTTCCTATTGTGCAAGGAATGGTGAAAGTTCCTGGATCTTTACATTTCTGAGGGAGGCTGGGTTGAATTAAGGCAGAAACATTGCGTCCCACACTAATCTTCTCATCCCCTTTGAGTCTTCTCTTATGCGTGCACAAGTCCTTTAGAAATTTGGCATATTTGGGAATTTGCTTGATAGCATCTAGAAGTGGTATGTTGACTTCCACTTTCCTGAAAGTATCTAGAAGCTCCTTATCCAATTCTGTATGAACATTGGGCTTGGATTGGACCATTCTATTTGGAAAAGGTAAAGATACCTTCTGATCAGCACAATTTGGGGTTTTTGTCTCATCAGATGCTTCAAGTGCAGATCGTTTATGGCAAGCTTCTTTTTGTTGATCATTCGATGTCTTATCGAAGCCTGGTGTACTTTTTTCATCAGACTTTCCCTCTAATTTAGATGGCTTATCAGAGATGTCTCCAGGTGTGGAGATAAATTCTTCTTTTTGGTGTGGATTAGTCTGATTGAAGCTTTGTTGCTTTAAAATTGTAGGGTCTGTCTGCACTTTCTTCCCACTTCTCAAGGTCATGGCATTCACACTTTTGGGATTTATGACAGGTTGAGAAGGTAGTTGACCAGAACCTTGAGATTTCAATTGGTTGATAGTGGTAGCCAACTGACCAATTTGAGTTTGTAAATCCTGAAGGGTAGAACTTACATTTTGTTGAAACTGAAGATTGTTGGTTGTTAATTGCTTCATCAAATCATCAAGAGAGGGTTCAGAAGCATTAGAAGGTACAGATTGCTACATATGCTGTTGTTGTTGTCTGAATGGCGGTGGTTGGTATTTATTTTGGGAGTCAGATGTTTGAATCCTTTGTTGTTGTGGAGGATCATATCTCAAGTTAGGATGGTTTCTCCAACTAGGATTGTATGATCCAGAAGGTGGTTCAAACATCTGTTGCTGATAATGTTGAAGAGGCCTGTATTGTTGTCCTGTGCCAAAAATACCATTTACTGTAGCCTCAGGTGTCTCACTTTCTTGCAATGTTGGGCATGCATCAGTAGGATGATCTGCAGAAGTGCAGATATACCACATGTTTTGGTTTTGTCAACAAGATTAAGTTGCTGTTGTTGTCTGATGGCCAACTGTCTTACGATGAAGGTTAGTTCTTCAATTCTGTTCTCCAATCGTGTATGGTCTGTCTTAGTGGTCATTTCATGGACTCCTTTAGACAAGGAATTAGTTCGAGAATTGAATTGCTGAGAATTTTCTGCCATGTTGGCAATCAAATCTCGAGCTGCTGTAGGAGTTTTGTCCATAAGTGCTCCACCACTAGCTGCATCAACCATGCTTCTGTCCATTGGCATGAGTCCTTCATAGAAATACTGAATCAGTAATTGATCACTGATTTGATGGTGTGGACAAGTGGCGCATAGTTTCTTGAATCTCTCCCAATACTCATAGAGAGTTTCTTGGGAGTTCTGTCTGATGCTGCAAATCTCTTTTCTGATCGCTGTCGTTCTGGATGCAGGGAAGAATTTCTCCAGGAATAATCTCTTCATATCATTCCAGCTTGTAACAGATGTTGGATGTAGATAGTACAACCAGTCCTTAGCTCCATCATTTAAGGAGAAAGGAAATGCCTTCAACTTGATATGATCTTCAGGAATTCCTTGTGGCCGCATTGTGGAACACATAATGTGAAATTCCTTCAAATGTTTATGAGGGTCCTCACCTGCAAGGCCATGAAACTTAGGTAGCAAATGTATTAATCCAGACTTTAGTTCAAATGGTGCATCAACATCAGGTGCAGCTAATTCTTTTAGGGTTCTATCAGCCATGTTCTTAGCAGAATATTTGAAACTATCAAAATTTAAAGATGAAAAATCACTACTGTTACTTTCTTGGTTATTACTGAATGAATGCCTTCTATGTGCTCTTTTCAAATGGTGGAATGTTCTATCAATCTCAGGATCATATGCATATAAATTTTCAGGATTGGATCGGGTCATACACAAAAAGGTGAATTCATACAGAAAATACAAGAATATATACCTAAAGTAAAAAACAATTGTTAGAAAGATTAAAATTTTTATACAAACTCTTAAATGAGCCTAGGAAACTAAAATGGTCCCCGGCAACGGCGCCAAATTTTTGACGCGCTCGTCGCAAACGCGCAAAAATAATTTCTAGATTTTCCCCAAACTATTGGTATAGTATAAGGTGCAACCTAGGTCATCTCCCAAAGACCATTTCATATTCTTAAGCAAATTAGGAGAAAATTAGAACAGGGGGATTTTGTAAAGATTGATATTGAGTTCTAAATGCAAAATACAGAATGAAATTAATTTCACTTAACAATTATCAACTCAAGGAATTCAGAGGCTATTTTCTGAACTAATCATTGATCACTAAAATCATGCATTGTGTTTATCAACCTAGGATCATCTGGAACCCCTAAAATGATCCTTGAATTCTCTACTGAGAAACCTCTCAGAATTTAATTGATTATGATCAACAAGATTAGTAACCACTTAATCTTTTATCTAAACCAATTTCACAATCAGAATTCAGTTGAAGTAAGTAATAAAATGAAAACCTTCAATTCAATTACTTAATTTCTACTCTTCAAACTTTTGGAAAATGATTTACCAATCAAAAACCAATTATAAATCAATTATACATTAATCAAAATACGTCAACCGATCAAACTTTGATTAAAGAATAAAATTGAAGAATATAGTGAAGGAGAGTAGAAACCACTTAATAAGCATGTAAATAAAGATCAAGACCTCAAAGTTAAAATGAAAATAACTTGAATCCTTGAATTGAAACTACAAACCTAGCCTTCCATGAAGGAGGCAAACTAACAACAAAGAAAGAGGCAAACTAACAACAAATAAATCCTAAGCCTTCCATGTAGGAGGCAACTAACAACAAATAAATCCTAAGCCTTCCATGTAGGAGGCAACTAACAATAAAGAAAAACTAAGCCTTCCATGTAGGAGGAAAACTAACAAGAAAGAAAACCTAAGCCTTCCATGTAGGAGGCAAACTAACAAGAAAGAAAGAAAGATGGAAAATGGTATTGGAGTTAATCTCCAAGTGGTGTGTGTCTCCTCTTGTAAACCCTTCTATTTATAGAGGATTTGTGAGGTATCATCTTCAGAAAGTCACCAACTAGGATATTACTTTTATACCCTTTTATTGCTTTCACATGGGCTTTTTTGAAAATGCAAAACACTTGAATTTTTATCACCAATTAGCACAACAATTTTGACTTTCTTGCACCGCAATTTCGGATGTTCACATGTCCGAATTAGAACTTCATGTCTGAACAAAAGTTGTAGCCCCGGATCTTAGTTGTCCAACAGATTTGATTTCATCTCAATATGACTTCTGTAGCTCAAGATATGGCCGGATCTTTGCACACTGTTCAAATTCCACATCAGCAACACTATCTCATCTTTTGAGATAATTGCGGAGTCCTAAACATCCCATTTAGAGTTTGATCTTACTTTATAACTGTGGACACTTCTTTAATCTTTCATTTAAGACAGATTTCATGATTTTTGGATGTCTAAAACTCCTATTATGCTCAAAATACTATAATAGTGTCATTTTAATCGGGTAAGCAAAGAAATTCAATTAAACTTCATATGAACCCAAACTCATAAAATATGACAAAGATCACTTAATTAAACATATAAGAAGTCTTAATGAGATAAAAGTGAGAGATAATTATTTATAAAATCTATGTTTATCACTTACCTTTTATCACCATTTTTGTTTAAAATTTTTAGCAACAAAAAGCAGTTCTCTTTATAATATAAATTTAAGACATATTTGATTTATTTTATTTTTATAACTAAAATATTTTATTTTTCTTAACCTTTTAAGATAACAAAATATTATTTTCTATAAATAATACATTTCCAAATACGTTTAACTATTAAGTGTTTATGTATCATGTATTTGACTCGGATTTGGTATCTTTAGAGTGAAGAGATGCACTTCTCTAAAGTATAATTATAACAATTGACTAAAAATTTAATAATTAAAATTAAGATAAAAATATATAAAGTAAAATTAAAATCTTAATTATTAATTATTAATATACTTTATTTTTAAAATAAACCCTTTCACTTTAAAAAATATAATCCTTAAAAAAATATTACACACTTTTGAAAGTAAAAAAATCATTTGAGGTCCATTTTCTCTTAAGAAATGTTGGGCGCACTGGGCAAACTCCATTTTCGGAGTCATATAATCAGATTATAGGGATGTTTATTTTATTTTTAGAAAAATTAACTTTTATATATTTTTAATAAAAAATATTATTTTGAGTGACTAATATATATAATTTTAAAAATATTTAACAGTTTAAATTTGTTTATTTAAATAATTTTACACAACTTTAAATTAAGCATACAACATAACTTATAAATGAGCAATGGTAAGAAGATGCAATTTGTATTAGAAAAAATTTAAGATAAGTTTACCATGTAAAAGCATATCTACTTTTAAATTAGAAGAATAAAATAAAAAATCACTTTAAAATAAAGCAACCATTATATATACCATATATATAGTCCGTATCAGTCTTAAATATAACATCTTGTAAATTCCAACGATCCACATTCGATATTTTCTATATCTTACTACAGCCTCTTTTAAATCCTCACGAACAACTTCATTAAAGTTTTATTAATCTCTTTTTCAAAATCATTATCAACTAGTATTCCAAAATTATAGAACTATATTTGAATTTAGGCAAAATTTTAAAATGAAAAATAAAATTAACAAAAAAGTTAAAAATTTATTTTAAAAGTATAAACAATTGAAATTTGAATATAAAAAATTAATATTGTAAGTATGATATTAAAAAATTTCTAAAATAAATTTTTTACATTAAAATTTATTATAAGATAATAGTATCAAAATTTACGTCATCAATATATTATAATTAAGATGCTTTGATAAATGTTCAAATAAATGGTTTTAAACAATAGTTTCACATCTTGAGAAAGTAATTAAACAACAGTTTTAATAAAATATATTTTTATTCTTAGCGAAGAATCTATCTCATTATTTTTTATAAAGATTTTTTGGAAATTTGTAAAAAAAAAGAAAGAAATCCATTAAATTTAGAATTTATTTTTTAAAATATAAATTAAGATTTGTTTAATTTTAAGTTAAGCCTAATTTTAGGGTTGTACATAGAAAATTATTTATATTTAGTCTTTGAGTCAATGTGATTTTTAAATCAAATAATTTATATTTATAATTTATGCTAACCACAATGGAAAAATTCTTCCTATTGAATTTTAATGCAACTACATTTCTAAAAGAATTGAGCTATATATTTAAGTAAAATTAATTAAGCAAACATTGATAGTAATGGTGATTAATAATGATTAATTATTTTTATTTGAAACTGAATTAATTTAATTATCAAATATAAACGTGTGATATATGCAATTAAAATTCAAATATTAAAATTATTTTATGATATATTAATTATCATTCATAAAAAATAATTTAAATGGTTAACTTATAAAACTTACACATGCACTCAAATTATGTATGAATATTCAATGTTTCATGTTCGCTATTGACCTTGACCATTAATCTTAATATATAAACAACCAAGATTATAAGTTATCTATCATCACATAATTCGATTATATATATATATATATATATATATATATATATATATATATATATATATATATATATATATATATATAATAAAAATGATAAATAATATTGTAAAATAATTCATATATAGAGTGGACGGATTTATAATTAATAAAAAATTATTAAAATATAATTAAGGTTGAACTAAAATTAACAATAAAATTATAAAATAACAAAATTTAGACTAGAAATTATATAAGTTTTTTTTAAAAAAAACCATTTTCACAACATGACAAAATAAATTTAAATGACATTTTTTCTTTCTATTCTATTTGTACATTTTACATACAAAGATTAAATTACGTATATAAATTTTAATAAAAAATGCACACAAAATTATAATAAAAAGATAAAATAAATTCATCATTATTAAAATTTGAATTAATTTACTTTATAAGATTATATTTATATTTATGTTTTGTTGAAAAAATATTTTTTTTACTTTGCATAGGAGCAACTTTTTTGTTAAAATATTTTAATCATATTTTAAGAAAGTAAAAAAAATTAAAATCCACTATGAAAGATTTGAAGTCTATATGATTCTGCACTCATTCGTCAATTAAACGTTAAAATTCTAGACAAAAAAAAAAAGTTAAAAATGTATATTTTTTCATGTTGGATTGTGAGACTCTTTTTCCTCTTCCTGTACATTAGGTCAATTTGTCCGAACATATTTTTAAAAAAATTTCAATTAAAATTTTTTTAAAAAATATTAAAAAATCATTATCCTAAAAAGTAAAAAATAATTTATCATATTTAAATTTAAAAATAAAATAAAATAATTTAAATTTAAATTTTTAAAAATTAAAAGATAGTGAATTAAATTTGAGATAAAGAATAGTTTTATTTTTTCAAAGCATGATGTGAGAAAATGTGAGTGCATGAGGTAATTTTTGGAGAATGAAAAAAATATATAAAAAATATGAGAAGAAGATATGGCAAAATATATGAAAAAATAGAAAATAAAAACAAAATAAACAATGACTTCGGTTCCTTTTCCTTTCAAATTGATATATAATTATTTACTTCCAATTCCTAAGACAGACACAACGTTGTAGGATACTAAATTCATCCTTAGATGTAAACATAGTTGACTTTAGGATACTAAATTCATCCTTAAATGTAAACATAGATGAGTTTTGAATCCAATTTGATTTTAAAGATATATTTTTAAAAGTTTTTTAAAACTTTTTTTAATAAATTTTTATGACAATTTTTCTATTTTATCATTTTCACACAGTCGTTCATCATGAACCCGTTCATTGTAACTCAGTTACGACAAAAAAGAATTTCAAGAAGGAATTTATTTATAATACAGTAGAACTACAACACATGATTTTTTCTATTATGCATAATAGAGGCAACTGTCATACACGGGTTATTGTGCTAGAAAGAATGAAGAAACTAGGTTTAACTTGGCCAACGACCTCCAGAGTTTGGAAGCAATGTAACATGATGAGCCTTCTAGAAAAGATTGCAAAGAAAAATGGCCTTGTCTATATGAAGAATGTTTGGAGAAGCCTATAATTTTGTAGAGCCTGCCTGAAGATTATCGGGCAAATGAATAAGAAAAATCAAATTACAAATAGAATCATGTTTTTCTATCATTTTTTTTTTGTATTCATCAGCAGTACGGAAATCTACTTCCTCATCCACTGCATCTGACAAATGATTCTAGCAAAAGAAAGGCAGGTTTATAAGCCGGTAACAGCATTAGAATCATGAAGACTACTGCTGGCTTTACCATTACCACTGCCATGAGTGCTCAATTGGCCGTTAAATTCCATGCCATAGATGTGGCCCATTTTCACACGTTTGGTCTCTAAGTATCTCTTGTTCTCCGAAGTTATAAGAGTTAATAATGGGATCCTACCAGAAACTGTCAAACCATAACCTTTGAGCCCGATATATTTTGATGGATTGTTTGTCATCAGCTTCATAGATCGAACACCCAAGTCCCTCAATATCTGCAAGTAGAGAATTTCAAATTCAAAATCCTTCCAGTGAAATTTCCACAATTATAACCATCTATTAGAGCAGGTCAAATGCTATGAGTATAAGATGTCAAATATCCAGTCAGTAAGTACTTCTAACATATTACCTGTGCCCCAATGCCATACTCCCTAGAGTCAACAGGCAATCCCAGCTCTTCATTGGCTTCTACAGTATCCCGTCCGGCATCTTGTAAGTTATAAGCACGAAGCTTGTGGCCCAATCCAATACCTCTCCCTTCGTGTCCACGGAGATATACAAGCACACCCCTACCAGCAGCCTCAATCTGCTGCATTGCAAGTGCAAGCTGATTTCCACAGTCACATCTGGCAGATCCAAATATGTCTCCGGTCAGACACTCGGAGTGTACCCTCACAAGAACATCTTGTCCATCACCAATGTCACCCTGTTGAATAACAGTCAAAACCACAAAAATGGCTGTAGTTTACAATTGAACCAATCGATCAAAATCTAAATTGGAAAACTAGAAGACCATTGGAAGAGCTAGTTCAGGGCCCAGGTTTGCAAGCTCATTAAATAGAATAGCATATCAAATATATCTGGTACGCCATTTTTTTAAAAACAATACAGTAAACACCGCACCTTTTTCAACTTCACAGAGCCTTGAAGCAGACCTTACTCAACCAGTTTCTAGTTTAGAGTAGGTCAGCTGACACTTAGTTACACAAATTACTATCTTCCTCCTCCTCTATGTCTCTCCCTCTCCACTTTTTTCACACTCACAACATCTACCTCTTCATCAGATTTGGGACACAGCGTGGGAAAGTTTAACTGGAACCAACTCTAAATAAATTGGCTTTTGTTTAAATCATTCAAATTCTCATTTCATACAGATTAGATTTGGATTCAAAAAAGAGTGACATGGAACTATTATTGTTAATTACATCAGTTCTGAGTTTTTTCTGTTGTTTTTTAAAAGTGGAAGCATAAATATTAGTCATGCTTTGATTCTGGCCGTGTCACTTCCATGAATTCAAAATTCACACACACAGATATAAACGAATTATAAAGTGTAGCCTAGGACGGATGGTGCACTATTTAAACCACTTCCATTTTTACAGTAATCTTAAACCACATTTGCAGAAATCGAATTTAAGCCAAACCATAGGTATATAATATGTTTACTCTAGATGTAGCCTATTATAGATGTTTCCACTACGAAGAACGTTCACAAGTGTCGTAAATGTTATGTGTACAGTTCAATATAGGTAAAAACACAAGCAATGCCCACCTTAACCATTGCAATATGCTCCATCCCATCTAAAAGTGACCTATAGCAGTAAGCAGTGAATGGTCCCCACATTGTAGGTATTCGTGCAGCAGAAGCACGATCCACTAGTTTATCTCTCTTCCGTCTATATCTGTCATAAGTCATAACAGTGTTAATTTCCTTGCTATAGTCAAATAAGCAACAAGTATCCCAAGTAGCAAAAACCTTGACTAAAGATTAAGATACTTGGGTAAGGAAAATGAGAAAAAATAGTGCATAAGTTTAAAATAACTACTTAGTATTTAACTCAAAGAATTCCAAATTTACTAAATCATATGCAGGACCATCAGTTGGAAGATTTTTCTTTAAAAGGAAAAAGGTTTGCATAGCCAAATATGAAAATTATATTCACTGAAAAGCTTACAGAAAAAAGAAATTGAAGATTTAAACCAGAGATACATCACATGCAATCATATTTGACACAGAATCCTCAAAAGCAAAAGTACCACAGAAGTCAAGTTAGTTCAATTATGCAGTCAGGATTTTCAAGGTTGTAAATTATGATATCAGATTCATTTCATATATATAAGACCACACAACGGATATAAATTGTAGTGTCTGCACTTGAAAGCAAAATCTAAGCATAAAAGACATCATAAATATGGACACAGCAGAGCAAATTTTATGGAGTCCATGAAATGTAACCCACAAACCTTATCAAGTCAGCAATAGATACAATTTTCAAATTTTCACGCTCTGCAAACTGGCGAAGCTTTGGCAATCTAGCCATGGAACCATCATCATCTACAATCTCACACAGAACTGCCACTGGATCCAACCCAGCAAGTATGGTGAGATCAACTGAAGCTTCTGTATGTCCAGCTCTCTTCAAGACACCGCCTTCCCTATATTTTAGTGGGAAAATATGGCCTGGACGGTTGAAATCACCTGGGGTAGAATCTCTAGATGCAAGAGCCAAGACTGTTGTTGCCCTATCCTGAGCTGACACCCCAGTGGTGGTACCATGTTTAGCATCCTACAAATGCATTTTAAATTGTTGAAATGTATCAAATTTCATCAATAAATGCCTATAATACATCAGATGAGAATTCCTACAACAACATAACAGAAATAAAATTTGAAGACATTTTGCTAAATGATAGTGAATGCCCCTTAGACATAAAAGCTATCAAATGCAACAAACTAAATGCATTTTAAGAATGCAGCTTGATAGTCAGAGAGATAGGCACTAATTTTGTAACTCCAAATGTAAAGATGCATGTAAGAAAAGTAGTACATACCACTGTCACAGTGAATGCTGTTCGGAGTTTCTCATCATTATCCTTACTGTTCACCATCAAAGGAAGTTCCAATCTATCCAGATCTTCCTCTTTCATGCTTACACAAACTATCCCAGTCCCATGCTTAACAATAAAAGCCATAGCCTCGGGTGTTGCTAATTGTGCTGCCATTATCAAGTCTCCTTCATTTTCTCGATCTTCATCGTCCACAACCACTACCATCTGCATCATTAATATCAGTGAATAACAGAAATCTAATATGATAACCATATGAAAGAAAGAAAAGTTCCAACATTATACACCTCTCCTGCACTAATAAAAAAAGGGGGAAAAATAATTTCATCAAAAGAGAGGGAGAGTAGCAACCTTTCCCTGGCGAATGTCTTCAATGGCCTCAGGGATGGAAGCAAAACCTCCTGTGGGGCTATCAAAATCAAATTCATCGTTGTGAACGGAGAAATCATTGCCAATTGGTCCTGCATCTGCAGCCAGTGTTCCATTAGGCTGTACCTCAATTCCAACAGTTTCATCACCAGCCAGAGTTTTGCTTATATTTTGATAGGAAAGTAGGTCACCTCCGCCTGAGATCAACGTAGCTTTAATTCTACCAGCAGAATTGCCACTAGAGGTAAATTTAGAATTCAGTCGGACAAAGGGCAAATCATTGAACAATTTGAAGTGTTTGCATGCCCTACATAGAATATAAGAACAGACCAAAGGTTAACTTAATAATAGTCATATCCAAAGGTAACTGAATTCCAAAATGTATAAGCATGCGGACACAATGAGCAGCTCGATGCAGCTAAAATATTCAGCCCCAAAAATAAGAGTAGGTTTCAGCATAAAACTCAGAATGACATGGAAGATAAACATCTAGATATAACAAAGCAGGGCAAGAAACAACAACAAACAGACTGAATTAAAAAGAAGGAAACAGAGTTCAGAAGCGATCCCTAGCAAATTTTAAGCTAAAAATCGAAAACATTACTTCACACAATGAAAGACGGAGAGAGAAGAATTCATGAATTTTGTCGTCAGCATAATAGCAATATTTGTCTATCACCGAAAAAGCTATGTCAGCAACACGGTTTTATTAAGGGACATAGCGACGGGCGACGTGTCTCCTATAAGAAGTGAACGAAAAGAGAGGGATCTTGCGTCAAATTGTGGATCGCAAGAACATTCTATTCCTACAGCGAAAATGATTTCCGGTGATGGATCACAGAAACGAAAATGCAACACCTTATCCCAAAAATAGGGAAAAAGAAAAATCAAAGGATATTAGAATTAGACTTTAGAGTTGAATGAAAATAAAGACCAAAAAACATTAGGCTGAAAGAAGCAACGAATGATAGAATGTATCAAGCAAGCAACGAGGCATGAGTGATTTGAAGAAACGAGAGAGGGATAGAAACTCACCGCGGACATGGAAGGACTGGTGATGCTGATGAAGAAGAATAAGAGAGATTGAAAGAAGCCATTGTTTGGTTTGTGTTGCTTTGGAGGAAGGGTTTTCAATTTATTTATTGGATAATAGAAGAAATGCAGAACATAGAGTTGGGAGCTGGAAGCTGGAGGAAGCAACGTTGAATCCTGCTCAACTCACACAAAAACGTGACGTGAATCAAAACACGAGCTCGCACACTTTCCTGCCTCCTACCTCCATCCTTTCTCCATTATTTCATATATAACCGTCCAATATTCTATTTATTTATTCTTAGCAGTACATTTCAAAACGTAAGAAAAAATATGATGAGAGAAAGAGATAACAAAAAAATAATAATATATTATGATAAATTTTTGTTTAATGATTGCAACAGGATTTTTTTATTTATTTTAATATTTACAAATTTTATAATCAGTTCTGCTGACAATATATTATACCTAATTATATGAAAAAAATTTAAAATTTAGTTTTTATTCTTGTTTTTTAAGAATATTTTAGAATATAAGAGAAATATAGGATAGGAAAATGAAGAAGGATGGGGCGACTTGGGTTGGTGTGGTGGGGTGGTGTAAGCGATTACGTTTGAAAAGGAAAATGAAAGGATGGAAATTGGCAAAGGAGAAAATAATGTGTGCCAAAGCAAGAGAGAATAATATTATTAAAATAGAGGCTGGTATTGATTCAGTCTTTATCCATTGAATGAGGGTGGCGGTTCTTCCTGGTATTCTAATTTGTGGTATCACTTTGACCATCATTTTTCCTTTATTCAACGGCCTAGATAGTTTTGTCCGGACTGCATATAAGCCTTTACGGAGACGCAGAACAATAGGAAAAAGGGATGAAAAAAAAAAAAAACTGTGCTGTAAATATGAAATAATCCAATCTTATATTTCAATCCTGATTTTTAATAAAAAAAATTTTAATTTTTTTTAACTAGTGACCTTTTTCCGTTAAATATCTTATTTTATTTTTTATTTATAATTTTTATTCATTTGAATATTATTCATTGTTTACTTGATTCTGAGTTAAATTTCAATTTTTAAACTAAATATTTAATTTTAATTTTAATTTTAAAATTTAAATTTCGACATGTTATAGTTTTCCTTTTAAATATAATTTCTTAAATTTATATAAATTTAATTTTAATTTTTAAAACTTTAAAATATACTAACAATGACGATATCGTGAATATCTTAATACAAACAAATATTACAAGAAATTAAAGATGGAACTAAAACGGATTATTCCATGGATGAATCATACGGATAACACCTCTTAATATTATATAAAAATATGTGATTTTTTTTATTTATATACACTACTTTAATCTTTTATATATATATATATATATATATATATATATAATATTATAAAAAATTAAAAAAATATATAAAAAATTAAAAATAATATACAGTGTTATGCTGTTTATATAAATTTAAAATTTGTGTAGGATAAAAATAAACTGGATATATGATATTTTTTAATAAATTTTAAAGGATATTAATTTAATTTTCTTAAAAATAAAAAGATAACAAAAATAAATAAAAAAGTTAAAATAAAGTGTAAAATTTTTTTCAAAAAATTAATTATTAAAAATATAAAAACTTCATTTAATAAAAAATAATTTTTACTATAGTATATTATTTTGAATAAAAATTATAAAAAAGCATTAATCTATTCGAATTCAAATAATACTTTTTTATTTTTTTTCATTAATTTTATTTCTATTTTTTCTCTATGTAACATCCATAAAAAAAATTATGATTTGATATTTAAGATTATGATTTGTTATAATGTCATTAATCTTTATTTTTATTATGTATTTTAATATCATCCATATATATTATTAATTTTTTAATTAAATTTCTACATGTAATTTTTTAACGTAAAAGAATTAAATTAAAAATTACATGTAAAAACGTTTAATTAAAAAAATATGTTATAAAAATGAATTAATCCAATCTTATATTATGAATTTAAATCCTAATTTTTAATAAAAATATTATGGTATTTTATTTTAGAAAATATTTTTTATTTTTTTATTTTTAATATTTTATTCAAAAAAATAAAATAAATATTTCTTTTATTTTATTTTCATTTTTTAATATAAAATTTTAAAAATAAAATATAGAATACAAATAATATGATATTTTATAAATAAAATTAAAAATAAATTTTTTTAAATCAAACAGCATCTAAATTTCTTTCTTATTAATTCATATGAATTATTCTTTATTAATTATTTTATTTTATTTTTAATTATATTTTTTATTTATCTTAAGTAATATTTTCAAAATTTAATTAATTTTAAGGTAAATTTTAATAAAATTTCAAATTTTAAATATCTTTTATTTTATTCATCTTAAATATTATTCCTTGAGTTTGCTTAATTCTAAGGTAAATTTATGTTAAATTCCAAATTTTTAACTTTAATATATTATTAAGAATAAAAGTAGATTAAATTGAATTAAACTTTGAGAGTGATATGATCTATTTAAAAATTTTAAAATTTTTTTTTTCTGTTAAAGTCTGATTTGATTTAAAATGTACAGTATTGAAGATAAAAATCTACATCTTAAAAAATTAATAAATAAACTTAAATCATATATAAAGAATTGATTAAAAAAACTTAAAAACTTAAAATATATAAATTAAGAAAGTTATTAAATACGTCTAATATATATATATATATTATGTAAATAAAATATATTAAAATAAATATAAATATATAATATATAAAGATAAATAGGTTTCTGAATAAATTAAAAAAAATTTCAGATCCGAATCTGACATATTTATCTAAAAATACTTTCTAATAAATTTGAATTTATTTATTTATTAATTAAGTCGAATTAAATAGTAAACCTTTATCAAATAACTTTATTCACTTTTATCAATCTGCATCTTATTTAAAATATTAACTTAAAGAAGAATTTTTTTTTAAGATAAACTTAAATTTAATAAATTTTAATTTAAAATTTTTTTTTAAAATTTAATTTTTTTATATGTTTAATTTTTATTTCTTTTAAAAATATTTTTTTTTAATTTAAATTATAAAATTTAAAATATACAAACAATTGACATACATAGTAAACATCATAAAATAAACAAATATTACAAGAAATTAAAAATAAACTAAAATGGAAACTTTTATTTAATAAAATAAAAAAATTAATTATAAAAACTTAATTTAATAAAAAATAATTTTTTACTATAGTATATTCTTTACAATAAAAAATTATTTTTTTAACTTTTATATTATTTTAAATAAAATTATAAAAAGCTTACTTTCTAAAATTTAGATAATTTTTTTTATTTTATTTTCTTGATTTATATATATATATATATATATTTATATATATATATATATTTATATATATATATATATATATATATATATATATATATATATATATATTATCTCGACTGAACATCTCTATTTAATGAAAAGGATATTTGATCCTTAATTTTTAGAAACATTTTATTCAAAAAAAATCTTGACTTTCTCTTTTTATTTCTATTCAAATAAACAGTTTACTTCCATTATTTTTTTTCTAATTTTCTCTTCTCCTATCTAAAAAATAAATAAATTATTTTTATTAAATTATTTTTTCCAGATAACATGCATAACATATTTAATAAAAATAATAATAAATGATCAACACACAAAAAGTATATGTAAATCATGTCTTTAAGTGTAATATTAAGGAATTAATTTAATGTCATAATCTTTAGAAAATTACACAGCGACGGTTTAAATTTTTTAATGGTCCAAATTTTTAAAAAATAATTCAGTAACATTTGTAATTTTAGAACCTAAATAAAAATGTTTCCGCCTAAATTGGGTAAATAGGCCCTTTCACAAAATAAATTAATTTTACTCAATTTTAAGAAAACCATTCATTGAATAATCATTTATAACGTTAATATAAACTGGTTTCGTATTCAAGGATGCATGCTTCACCGCCCGTTTACACATTCTGGTTATACTTTTCTCCACCATAACTCGTTCCTCCCGAAAACCAACCCATCCTTTCTGGCTATATTTCATCTGCATACCTTTTTTCTTCAAACAAAGTATCCACAATTTGCTTAGAATTTTGTTGTTCATACTGAGTATGGTCAATGATCTTCTCGGCTAGAAATTGAGGGTTTACTTAGTCCTTTAAGATTCTACCTGCCATCACATAGCTTTTATGAGAATTAATTTGATTAAATTTTTTATTTGTTCCTTAATTTAAAGATTTGATTTATTATTAGGTTACCATTTTAATTGTTTCTAAGGATTAATTTAATAATATTTATATTCAAAAGACTAATTCAGCTGCTCAATTTTTAAACAAATAATATAAACATTTTTCAAGAGTCGTCTCCCTTAAAAATTACCACCACTAATAATCATCATTATTTTATTATGCATAGGAATCCAAAATTTACATAATTTCAGCAATCCCTTTAATTAAAAACTTATAATTGATATTTCCAACAATTTTACCTGCATCAGCAATTCAAATGTCCAATATAATATTTACATAGAGATGATGTTAAGAAAAAAAAAATACATAAAATCAGGAGTCAGACTGATCACATGAATTTAGTATTTCATATAAAATTAATCCGAATTAATTTTGATTAATTAATTCATTTTACTTCAAATTTAAATTAAATTGACCAGAATTTTGATTCTTATTTTTTTCAGCCTAAACTAAATTGTTATATTTTAACCTTTTTTAACTTTTAAATTTATATATTTTAGACTTTATCATTTATACCTCCCCTTTATTGTTATTTTCTTCTTCTTTTCCGTTCATTTTGATGTTTTTATTTGGTGTTATTAAATAAATAGTCAAGTTACACAAATTCATAATTGGAAAAATTAAATATTTTAATTAAAATTAATATTATTACTTAGAATTAATTTAATTACTGTACAATTTTTTATTGCAAAATAAATAGTTTTTCGATTTATAACAGTAGAGAATTTAATATAAAAATGGTATGTAAAGAAAAAGGATTAAAAAAATATAATAATGTTTTTTCTCAACTGATGACTAAAATCAAAGTAAATATTTATCTTAATAAGATTAATTTAGTTTAAATTGGTTGAAAAAACTTGAAAGAATTTAACTAAGTCAACTCAATTAAATATAATTGATTTTAATTTAGGCTCTGTTTGTTTACAGGTGTAAATTCCGTTTCCACACTTTCCTAGATAAAAAAGGATGAGGATTCTTACTATTAAATAGAGAGTTACATTTAATATTAAACGGAGAGTTACTTTTGAAGAGAGATAGAGAGTATGTATATAAATTTTATTATATAGATGAAAGAAAAAAAAAATAGAGAGAGAGATTTTACCCTGATAAAAATTCACGCTAGAAAATAAGTTTTTCCAAAATAAAATTTTTTCAATTTTCAATAATTCCGTTTGGAATGTTATACAAACAGACGCTAGTAAATAATTTCGACAATTCTACACTCATGAAAATGTATAGCTAAACAATTCACCACTTCCACAGCTGCACTTTTGTCAATTCATAAGGCTCGGAACGGCCGAGAGTATTGGGCTGCTACTGGCACCAGAATCTATTTGATAAAAATACTTCTCAGCAAGACTATGCGACTGGAAACTGATTTGTGATTAGAGCAAGATATTTTTGTTAGGTAATATTTGTTTCATGGCATATATATAAATTACAAAGACATGTTTGATGTTCGTGAAAATGATTTTTAAAATTTAAATAATAAAAAAACATAAAAAGTGAGAATAAAAGTTGCTATAGAATAAAATTGGAATATATGATAATTATTAAGATTTTTATTCTCACCATTTACCATAAAAATATAAAAATAAAATATTAACATGACTCATTTATGAGAATTAATTATAATTGTTTTTTAAAAAAGCCTCATAACAAATGCATAAATGTTATTGGCAGCAAAAAAATAATTGACATATGAAGGAGAGCTCTAGCCAACTATGAATCAGGATTGGGGGATTTCACTCAAGGTATAAATTTAATTTTTTAATAATAAAATACTCTATGAAAATACTCCAAAAATTTCAAAATGGATGTTAAGATCCAAACAATTACAGATTTTAAAATTTTTCCGAAATTCATTTTTTCTTTCTTTCAATTATTCATCTAGACACACTATATGGGGAAAACGTAATATAAGGAATACATTAAAAATATTGTAATTATGATATGTATTAAGTATTTCTTTTATTCAATAAAAACTAGTAAATTGCTTGTACATTTTTTGTGTATTGAATAAATATTTTTAAATTTCTAAATATAAATAAGTTAGAAAATAATTAATATTTTTATTATTAATAATGAATGTTTCCGTATATTAAATAATATTAAATTAAATATATAAAGTTCCTAAAATTAAGGAGAAAAAATTATTAAAGTTGTAATTTATTATTTTTATTGATATAATATATTAAAATTTAAAATTAAAATTAAATTAAGATTACAATAAGTTTAAAACTTAATTTATCTAAAAATATATTTTTAATTTGATAAAATATGTTAAATTTAAAAGAATAATTTATAAATAAAAAATTAAATTAAATATTTAATATAGAAGAAGTCATGTCACTCAATAAAAATTTATATACATTAAAAAAATTAAAAATTTTCTCATTAAAAAATTAAGATTCAAATTTAAAATATAAAAATACACTATATAAAAAATTTAGTCACAAAATTATTTTTTAATGAGAGTTGAGTTTGACTTAAGAAGCTAGTCCCACAAAATAGCAACCCACAGTTCAAATTCATGCTACCAAGATATTCATATTTAGTATCCACACAATTTGTTAGATATGAGATTTATATTAATTCATTCAATCAATCTATGTGAAAAAAAAAATATGTTAATTAGTATCGATGGTATTTATAAACTTAACTTTCCGGTTGTACAACACCCGTTAAAAGAGTGTCAAGTTGTCAACCAACCAAATCAATAACATTAAGTAGCAATATTTTTTTTAATAAACAGATTAAGCATATCCTTAGTTTTGTTTATAGACTTACATGACGAAGAACAACAAAACTATCAGTAAATTAAATAAGCTTATATATTACACATGGTATCACTAATGTTAAATTATCTTTTGAAATTACAATCATGATAAAAAAAAAAAGAAATTGTAAATAAGCATGAGAAGAATACAGGGGAAACAGATTGCCAAATTCCATAAAATTGTCATTTTGCCATTCTTGGGCTTGGTAAACGAGGATAACAAAGCAAGAACGAAAGTAATCTCAAACGATAGTCTAAAATAAAAATAGCAGAAAACGACATGTAGAACATGACAAGCACATGATATTCACACCACACAATATGGTATATATGGTATATATAGAAAAGGAAAAAAAGAAGGAGAAAGCACAAAGGGAAGAGAAAAGAGTTTGAAGAAGGAAGTAATAAATAAAGTGGTGGGTGGGTAAAAAAAACAAAAGAAGCAAGGAAGGGAGGTTACCGAGTCTGGTATGATTTCCCACCTCACATCAACGACATTGGTCACACTCATCATCGTAAATACCGAACTTAAATAACACACGACAGGAGTCACAAGCTGAAACCAAACCAAAGGGTTATTCATAATCACCTGAATTCTCTTATTTAAATCTTCACATTTCTCAATTTTGTGAGCAAAAGCATCAGCATCACTCGTTACAATGGAGAGCTTTGCACTCCACTCGCTTTCCACCTCAACCTCCTCCTTCTCTCGTTTTTCCAAACTCCATCATCATCATCATCCTCGTCCTCCTCGTTCCATCTTCAGATCCCAATTGTGTCTTCCATCGAATCTAACGCCATCTCTTAGTCTCAGATCACCCATATTCTCTCAACGTTTCCCCTTTCCCTATAAGCCTTCCACCTTAAATCCTCTCTGGAAACCCCACAACCCAATTCAAGCTTCAAAATCGCCCACACCACCTCCTCTCCAGGGCGCCAAACCTATCCCTTTGATAATCTCCATATGCATAGGTCTCATTGTTCGGTTCGTGGTTCCCAAACCGGTGGAAGTGACTCCCGAGGCATGGCAATTGCTCTCGATTTTTCTTTCAACGATTGCGGGCCTTGTGCTGAGCCCGTTGCCGGTGGGGGCGTGGGCCTTTATGGGCCTGACGGCCTGTGTTGTGACGAAGACACTCAGCTTTACGGCGGCTTTCAGTGCGTTCACTAATGAGGTGATTTGGTTGATAGTGATATCGTTTTTCTTTGCACGTGGGTTTGTTAAGACTGGGTTGGGGGATAGGATTGCGACATACTTCGTGAAATGGATGGGGAAGAGCACTTTGGGCCTTTCTTATGGGCTCACATTCAGCGAGGTGCTTATTGCACCGGCAATGCCTAGCACAACTGCAAGAGCTGGTGGTGTCTTCTTGCCTATTATTAAGTCACTTTCCCTCTCTTCTGGTAGTGAACCTGCCAGTCCTACGGCTAAGAGACTCGGAGCTTACCTCATTCAGAACCAATTTCAGGTTCGCTTCTGCAAATCACCAAAACTTAATGCCACTATATACCTCAATCTCTGTAAACTTTTTTTTTTTTCTAACGATGCAAAATCTACAATTAATCATGATTCACTTCTTTCTTCAATGGTGTTACAGAAATTATAAGCAAAAAATATGTGAAAGAGATAAGAACATTCGATTTTAATGCAAAGAGTTAGGTTAACTTTGATATCATGTTGCTGCATGAGTATATAGGTTGTATTTTGAGAAGTTCGATCAAAGTAAATTTAGGTAAGTTATTGATCCCGCTGATCGGCAGAATGTCTGGAGATTAATACGAGAAAAATCATTATACAGTTTAAGATTTAATCAATTAATCTTTCGGCATAGACTTCATAAGATGTATAGGTTGTTTTTAAAATTTAGCTTTTGAGAAACAGCTCAAAATCTTGCTTGGATATTGCCAGGTTGTTGGATGCTTCGTCGATGTGGAAAAATTCCTGTTTTCTTTTTATTTTTCTTGAATTTGTTTTGTTTCTAAGAGGCATGGAGGCACTGTATATGGTTATTGTAATTATGTGCATATATTCTGATGTTGCTGAACTTTCTTCTGTGTTCTGTCTTTTGTTTGGAAATTGCTATCATGTTATAATGAAATGACTTGTGCATTGCCTCTGTGACCTGTGACAGTCTGCTGGTAACTCTAGTGCTCTTTTCCTAACTGCTGCAGCTCAAAATCTGCTGTGTATCAAATTAGCAGAGGAGCTTGGGGTGATCGTTTCAACTCCTTGGGTTACTTGGTTTAAGGCAGCTAGTTTACCTGCAGTTACTTGTCTTCTTCTTACCCCATTGATTTTATACAAGCTCTATCCCCCTGAAATCAAAGACACACCGGAGGCTCCTGCCCTCGCTGCAAAGAAACTTGAAAGTATGGGCCCTGTCACTCAAAATGAATGGATTATGGTTGGCACAATGCTTCTCGCAGTCTCTTTGTGGATCTTTGGGTATGTCATATATCTTCTATTATATCCACATATGTGTATATGGATGAATTGTTTCTTGATTGATTTCTAAGTTTGTTGACTTTTTCGGTGGAGTATTTGCGGTCCCATGGAGATGTTGAAAGTATAGAATTTTGAAGGAAGAATGTTTTTAATTCATACTTTCTAATTTTTATCATGTTTGGTGGCTTCCCAAACTATACTTGTGCGAGTCACTATGGCTTCTGTTGATGCGAAAGAGTCCACTTGTTATACCTGTGTAGATTGTTGTTTTTCTTGCACTTTTTTCACTGTTGAATTCAGTACCATAAGTGTTTTTTTTGGTCCTGCAGAGATAGTATTGGCATAGCAAGTGCTGTAACTGCAATGATGGGTTTATCAATTCTACTCCTCCTAGGAGTCCTTGACTGGAATGACTGCTTGAATGAAAAATCGGCATGGGATACCTTAGCTTGGTTTGCCATTCTAGTAGGTATGGCGGGCCAGTTGACAAACCTTGGT
This sequence comes from Canavalia gladiata, assembly GCA_037954105.1. Lineage (NCBI taxonomy): Eukaryota > Viridiplantae > Streptophyta > Magnoliopsida > Fabales > Fabaceae > Canavalia > Canavalia gladiata. The sequence goes on from CM075662.1 coordinate 5,695,053, forward strand.
ATTGTGAACTGGATGTCTGATTGTGTGGCTCACAACCTTCGGTCATTCTCTTTGAGCTGGCCAGCCTCACTAGCTGTTCTTCAGGCAGCTTATTTCTTCATCCACTACCTTTTTGCAAGTCAGACTGGACATGTGGGGGCTTTATACTCTGCATTTCTTGCCATGCATAGGGCAGCTGGTGTTCCTGGTGTTCTGGCAGCACTTGCTTTAGGTTATAATACAAATCTTTTTGGCGCAATAACACACTATAGTAGCGGCCAAGCTGCTGTATACTATGGAGGTTTGTCCGTCTCTTAATGTCACCTAATATCTGTGTTTTCTATTTTTCTTTCCATTCAATAACTTTGTTTCATTCGCTATATTTTTACAGTTATAATATTTATCCTTCTCTTAAACTACTTGTCAAATTGTATTCGTTTTTAATGCTTCATTTCTGTCTTCTCAATCTTGAGCTGTTGTTTTTTCAAATTGGCTGGAAAAAATTGTAATTTATAAAACAGTTTTTCTAATGTCTGCCCAATGGCATATAATAAAAAGTTAATAGGTAGTGAGCTTTTATTGGAAATTGTAGTATTTAATGTTATCAATGTATTGGATCATATAATTTTCAATAAAAACTTAGTTCTTGGGTACACATTAGAAAAATCGTTTAAAAAAAATTTCCAAGATAAATGCTGTAGCCTTGTAGGTGAGTATTTATATTCTTGTTCTGCTTTTCTAGTTGCAGTTGGTGAACAGAGGTTATTTCTGTTAAGGCAAATCCAATCTTTATCCTTTCCCCTTTTCTCATGAATTTATGTTCAAGCATGGTGGCTGATATGATTTCAATTCTTCTGTTTCAACAGCTGGTTATGTAGAGCTTCCGGATATCTTCAAAATGGGGTTCATTATGGCCGTGATTAATGCTATCATCTGGGGAGGTGTTGGCACTTTCTGGTGGAAATTTTTGGGATTATATTGAGTTTTCATTTTCGTATAAGTAAATAGCACTTTTCCCAGTTTCAATAGGCATTTCTTTTTCCCGGCCGAAAAAAAAGGTCCTTCATTGGAGGGCAATCGAGGTCATCATTTTGACATGAATATTTTTGGCTTCAATTATTTGTTAGTTTTAGTGTCGTTACCTTTGCTTTAGCTTATATACATTGATTAATATATTCATAAAGGGTTTTATGGAATCCTAAAAGATTTGACACTGGCATGGTCTTTCTTTTGTGGAGGTTTAGCATGGCTTGATGGCGTTAGCTTTCCCACTTTTCAATTTTCTGATCTATAACGGTGTGTGTGGGTGTTTAATGCCACTCCTATATTTAAATAATCTTAATTTAAAATATCCTTCCTTGATTATTATCAAACTAATATATTTAAGTAGAATTTATAAAATTTATTTAAATAAGAGTGGTAATAGGCTCATTGTAATGGTAATATAGACTTCCCACAGGTGTGTGGTTTGTTTTTTACACGCAATTTGCTTAGCTTAATGATTAATCTTTACATGTTTATGCCCGCCTAGATTACCATAAAACTAATTTCTTGGTTTCAAAATTTCGTTTTCGAAAAATTGTATTTTTTCTTTTTAATTTTTCTTGTGGAAAACGGTATGAAAGTAAGCTACCTTTTAAAGCATTACTAGTTTGCTGCCTTTATTTATGCAGAATACCGATTATTGTCATTAGTCTTTACGAAAATGTTACGGTTACACATGTAGATTAGTTTCTACCTCTACATTTCTTCATGCAAGGTTGAGAATTTTTTCAAAAAACAATTTAAAAAAAATAAATCCAGGCTATTATTAGTCTTTACTGATCAATACTCAGTCACGGTCGCTGTGCAGGCTCCATGTAGTTTGCACCTTGCAAACAGGTTTCGGTTGGATTGTTTTCAATGGACCAACTTGCTTTTTGGTCCATCTGATGAACAAAGTAGGATTACCGTTGATTTATTACTCCAAAAATTTAATGAACCAGGTTCATTTGGGCAACCTAGTGGGAAAGTTTGGTCTTGTAATTTTAAAGAATTTCCAAATATGTCCCATGTCAAACTGATTTTAACATTTGATCCTGGTGGAATTTAATAATATTACTACTATTACCAGTATGTAAACGTGTTGAACATATTGGTAATGAACCAGAAGCTTATTCATCGATTGCAACGAATTGGGCATATTGGTGGTGCAAAATTGTGAGTTTCAGATTGGTGAAGAAAAAAAATATTTATGTTTATTTATTTATTGAAACGAGAAAGAGTTTAATAATAAATTGCTGACTTATACAATAAACAAATTGCATATTTATGTTTGTTTATTTATTGAAACGAGAAAGAGTTAATAATAAATTGCTGACTTATAAAATAAATAAATTTCTGTGATAATTTTAATTGCATCAATAGATTAATTTTATTCTCAGCAGAATTAAATTATCATTTATTAGCACTTTAATATTAAAATAATCCTACTTTAATTAATATATATTTATGTTGTAAATTGCTGAAATGGATAAAATATTTTTTTAGTTTAATGTAAAAAATAACGAGATTCGAATCCAGAATAAAATTTTTAGCCTCTTAGGTAGCGGACTAATCCTTATGAATTGTAGGGAACATTTTGGTTTTCTAAAAGTAGGTAGAATCTAATGGAGCATAACATAATATTTTAGTAATTATTTTTTTTTAACAATATTATTACTAATTCCTATTTATTCGAAAATAATTTTGTTTAAGTCATGTTTGAATGGTTTATTTTTTGCATTAATTTATATTCCTTCGGTTGAATAGATAATTTATATTGGAGGGCAGCATAATCGTGGAATGCAAACTTGAAACGTCAAACTCGCAACATCTTTTCACAATTATAATAATTTGCACTAATTTATATTCCGTCAGTTATTATTTTTCTACGTATATAGGTGTGTTTTTGTAGGTCACACCGGGTTTTTCATTAAAAGTTCTAACAAACTCCAAATTTCCTAAAGACTCCAATTAGTTTTCATCGGCTTTGTTGCTCATACGAAAGCCATCACTAAACTCTAGATGGCAATTACGTCATTTGGCTTGTAGAAACAACATATCAAGTATCTAGTCTTAAAAAAGATCCAATCACAAATCGATGCATTCTCATATCATTTACTCTTAGATTCAAGACATCCTCTAACTTTTCTCTTTATTCTAAGGAAAGGGGGAGAGGAATTTGCTCCTGCTGATTTATTGAAATCATGGTTTACTCAACTACTAAGTCACTTGAACTAGGGGTAGGGTAGAGCCTAGTAGTGTTAACTTTCAATTGCCATGTCAAATAACGAAAAAGAAATAGTATTACTAAAAGAAAAGGCTTGAAATGGAATTAAATTATAGGTTTAAATATATTTTTAGTTTATATGAATGTAGTTAAATTTGATTTTATTTTTTTAATTTTTTTTATACATTTTAAATTTGATAAATTTTAATTTTTTAAAAATACTTCTTGTTATTAGGTGAAATTCACCTAATCTTACCATATTGATAATCATACTAAAATGACATGTGACATGATATAGTTTAATATATCGTAAAAAAATAATAAGAAATTATTCTTAAAAGTCTTAAATTTTAAGAGGATTGAAACTGATACTGTTTTTGAAAAATTAAAACTAAAATTAAGCATATTTATATAAATTAGAAACATATTTAAGCCTAAATTACATAAATTTGGCCTATGATCTTGAATAGCAACACCTAGGAAATGTGGGCAAAAGGTACGCAGACTAAATGGGATAATAATGGATCCATCTTTCAAACATTTCGAAGCATTCTCTGTTCTTGTACACCGTAGGGAGAATGCCCAGCTCCATGTTTAAACCTCAAAGACAATTTTGGCCAACAATTAGTGTCATGCTCCATTTGATCTCGTTGATGGGAATAACATAAGGTTTTTCCTTACCTTCACGGTTGCATAAGTCAAATGGCATCTATGTTTTCGAATATTAAACTTGGTACTTACACCACACATTTGCCTAGTGTTGCATAAGTAACACTATGTTTCACCTGTACCAATTTTTTACAGTTCCCTGTATATTATATACTTTGGAAATTTTGTCAATCAAACTTTACAAGGAAGGAACCATGTTAACGCATTTTGGATTGTACCTCTCGAACATGAAGTGCTTCCTGAACTTTGTTATCGTTTTCCCATATAAAATAAAGTATATAAATAAAATTCTGAAGAGAAACTATATTAGTTTGATAAGATTTTAATAAATGTCACAACAAAAACATTCACAAGTTGTTAGTTTTAGAGACCTTGTACCACAATTCCTTATGGTGTGATTTTTGAGATTCCCAACGGAAACCTCTTCCTCTTCCTTTTGGTGATATATTTGCACAATGGAGATCCGAAACATTTTGAAGATAAATACCAGCCAGCAACCGCAATCTTAAATGCATTAATTTCTATTCCTATGAATAAGCCTATAGAAAGATATATGATTTAGTAAAACTAACACATTAGTTAAGCCATAGAACCTGTTCAAATTTTTGGAGTGCTTTCATGCATTTTGTATTTGAGGGATCTACGTAGGGAAGAATATACAAGTTATTGAATCATTTGGTATTTATTGCTGGATCATAGTAGGACCAAAATATGTCTTTTATAATGGCATACACCTAGGTAAAATAGAAGGCCAATATAGTAGCAATAATAATGATAATCTCTGAGTTTGTTACCTAATAAAGTCTATCTGAAGTTAGTGCCAAAGTGAGCCATAATATTAATGAATTAACTTCAGTTCTCCATTTGTATGGGGAGATCCACCTATCATTCCCTAAATGCATTTTGAAAAACATTGGTACATTACAAGTTTACACTCTAAGCATAATGGTTTTTGTGTGTGTGTGTGTGTGGATACAAACAACTTGGATATTATTGGAAAACGATTCATCACTTACTATTAAGTCCATGTATGGCTTTAATCCAGCTGCGTTGCCTGCAGGCTGCAGCTTCGTTAAAATACAAGGGTTGTAACTTGTAAATATATTGCTAATTGATAACATGAAACTGAACCAAAATAAGTTATCTACTATGGAAAAACGGTCCTCTTTTGAATTCATATTGAAGAATCGTGAGTTGCCATTGCATTAAATTTGTTGCAAACATTTGTTGCCATTCATACCGGTGACCAAACATTTCTTCCCCCTCTTAAAATTTGTTGCCATTGCATTAAATGAAAAAACACAATTAAACGGCGTAACATGCATAAAGAAGCTCGACTTAGATGACCCTGTGATCATCGGTAGAATGCCACACACATTAATGCTTGCTTGAATGCAGAGAATTTCAGGGTTATGTGAAGCTCATCAGTCCTGAGTCCTCCTCACTCAAACATTCTCTACATATTTCACCAAACAACTTTTTAGGAGCAAAAACTTGAAGATGCGAGTTATAAAGCATCCAAAGATTATTGACGGTGACCTGAAATGAAAAGAGGCTCCCAACGTTTTGGCTGTTAATATTGCTTGCAAGGTAAATATCCCTTTCAATATGTATGTAAATATATTATCATGCTTCCCCTTTTTTTAAAAATAGATTTTATGTTGTATACCTATATAATGATATGATTTTATATTAGTGGAGTTATATGCCTTAATCAGTTCTGAAGGATTGGAAGAATAAGAAAGTGAACCTTGACGGTCTTCAAACTTCACATAACATGTTATCACGAAACAAAAGTTATGGTAAATAGTTGAATAAAAATTATAAATCAATTTATAATTAGAGAAAATATAAATTAATTTTATTTGTCAGCTCCTACAATGTGCAAGTCAACGTCTAGTATACACTTAACTCCAAATTAAGGAAAATCTACAAATAAATTAAAGCTAGCCTGTTGTGCGGTTGAAATATCCGTAATCATGTATCTGTGCACATTATTTTTCCGTTAGACTAAGAAAGCAAATGGAAGAAACACACTGATTTCGTTTTACTATTCTGCCGTCTCATGTGACAAAATTATTAGTATATTAGTGGACGAACAAACCCAAATAATTTATACAACACCAATTCAAGTATGTATATGATCATGTGTGGAACAAGGATCCAGCCGACGAAAATACAAGGAGTGTCGATTATATTTAAAACTACATACCCGCTAGAAGAATGCTCAAAACATTCAGTTAAAAAAGGGACAAAAAATAAGCATACAAGAAAAGAAAAAGATAGCTCAAAACCGCATTAAAAATCACATCTCATGCATTGGTGATCATACATAAACAGAGCTAAATACTGTAAACCATATATACATTCACCAACATCACTTATGTCTATAGTATGTAGCATTAGAAGCTAACTTTCAACCCAAAACTGCATAAACAAAGTGACACCGAAACAAAAAATATGAAAATTACGGTTCATGGTGACCGTTGACAACTGGGACAAGACTCTCCACATAATCGAAGGAAACATAACAATATTCATCTCTATGGGATGGCAGTTTCTTCAATTCCTTACTATAAGGATTGAAGATGGAAAGAACAGTTTTGAGTCCCCTGTTGTCTCTACACAATTCTTCCCTACAGACAATTTCATCTCTCCAGATACTCAAAGGATACAATATCCTCGAAGGGGACCTCACACTATACATCTTAATCCAACTCTCCTCAGCTGCAGTACAAGTAGGAGTATCTTCCAACACCCACAAATCAATGGAACATGATTCAAAGTTATCGTCAATGAAGAGGCGAAACATAGCAAGTTTATCATGATAAACTACAAGCACGTTGCTATAGGAAAAAGGGAGTGAAGGAGGATGTGGAGGACCTTTTAACAGCGTAAACACTTCCAATCCAATATCAAATGAAACGACCAACTCAGAATCAGGGTCAGAGGTGATGATACCCTGCCAAAATATAGCACCATTGGCAGTCACAGAACTAGTAACAGAATTAGACACAAGACACAAACTTCGCAAATTGACAGCGTCAATATCTTTCCAATACCCGGTGGTTAACGAATACACCTGCACTCGATTAACCCTAACGTCATCAAGAAGGACAACTCCATCCTCAACCTCGACCTCACAGAAGGAAATTCTAACTATTTTGTAATCATTGACAAGGGGACTGAAACCAAATCCAACATAGTTAATGGTCTTGACGTCAATTAGGGTTTGAGGTACCTCTTTGATTTGCCTGGTGGCTGGGTTGAAAAGGGAAAGCGTGTGATCGATGTGTCGAAGGCAGAACAAGCCGTTGCAGGAACCAACGATCCTAGCAGCGGGCGCGGTGAAATCGATGTCGTGAACGCTGAAATCGGGTGAAATCAAAAAGGTGGAAGGGTGCAGAGGGAAAGGAGATGGAGGAGATCGAAGAGGGATTCGTTGGAGGAGAAGAAAGGGATTGTTGTGGGTAGAGTATTGAAGTTGTTGTTCACTCAAATACGGGCTTTCCAACAGATTCGCCCAATTTTTGGACACACATTTGAATCGGATTAAGGATTTGACAGGAACCCTTTTCAGAATGTTGATCAATACATCGTGTGGCAAAAACCATTCCTCGCTATTTCTACCGCCATTGTTAACCATTTCTGATCCCTCACTGTGACTGTCTCAGATTTTCGCGACTCAACGAACCTAATAGGCTAAATTTAAATATAATTACTCAAATGTGGTTATTTGAGTCATTCCAAGCGAGGGTTGGACACGTTGCTATTTATTAGGGATTGAACTAGGCCAGCCTAAGTTAGGTTTTAAGTATTCAGTTTTATCTGGTTACAAAATTTTAAGCTCTCCACCTGAATCTGTTATCTGTTAAAAGTTTTTTTTTTTGTTAAGATCTGTTCTGATTTAAAGCCTATAAGATCTGTAAGCCTGTTTAAAAGTCTGCATTACAAAAAAAATTAATAAATAAATTTTAAGTCTATATAAATAATTAATTAAAAAAATTTACAAATTTTAAACCTATCAGATAAAAAGGCCATTAGACAGGCCTAAAACATATATATATATATATATATATATATTAATATTATGTAAATAAAATATATAAATATAAATAGGCTCCTGACTTGTTTATCTAAAAAAGTTTTTCAAGAGTCTATCTATTTATTAAATGAGATGAGTCTAACTAGACTTTAAACAAGCCGAACTGTAATCGAATGGTCTTCTTCACTTCTATCCATGCTATTTACGCTCATGGTTATGGTTACAAGTAAGAAGTAAGTAAAACGTAAAAAGAGATGCGTTTTATACATTTTTTATTTAACTCATATTTTATGCGTTTTGCACCCCATTTAACAACAACACATGGGAAATCATCTGAAAAAAACAAGTGTACCCTTTCTTTAAACCCATTGTTTGATGTGTTTTACCCGTAACACATTAATTGGATAATTGATACATAAGTAGCACTGTGCCAACCCCGTCATCAATAACTTCTCAAATAACCTCATTCGAGTAATTTTTTTTTTTAATTGACCTTATTCGGGTAAAAAAAATCAATTTGCAGGATCTTACACTAACAGTTTGGACGAGTCCTTGGGGACCTTTATTCAAATTTAATACTAATTCTAAGAGTATACTAATTTTAAGCTTCAGTATATTTATAACATCAACCTATATTCAAATTTATTATAATCTATCAATTTTTAAAATTTAAATTATTATTTTAAAATATAAAATTACAAATAAAAAAATTAAATACATAATATAAAAATTATGTAATTTAATAAAATTAAGAAAAATATTTAAAAATGATCTTATTTAATGATTGAAATTTAAATTTATAATATAAAGATTAATTTTTATTAATATTTTTACCATAATTTCAAATATTTTTAGCATGATTTTTAATCATTTTTATTTATTAATAAATATATTATTTATACATTATACAGATATTTTAAAATTTAAATAAAATTTATATATAACAATTAATGAGAATAATATATATTTTTTATTATTAAATTATGCTTTAATATATATCTTTATATATTAAATTAAAATCTTTAGTTTTAAATAAAAAATTTAAAAATGATTTTCTTCCATATTTTGGTACATGTTTATTTTATATTAAATATATTTTTTAAATTCTAATTTAATTTAAACATTAATATACTATAATAATTTTGAACATATATATATATATAAATTAAATTTTTGATTATTCTAGTTTTGATCAATCTTTAATTTAAATTTATATTTTGATATATCAAATCAATTGATTGTATTATGATTTTAATTTCTTTCTTCTATTTCATTTTTAAATTTTCAAAAAGTTTATCCTTTTAATTTTCTAGTAATATAATATAATATTTATTATTAATAATAAAAATAATTACTATTCTTTTATTGAAAAGGAATCACATATAAATTTAGCTGAGTAATTGGTGAAATAAATTTAGTAAAGAAAACGAAAGGGATTGCTGTATTTCTAGTTGATATATTTACTAGTCTTAAGTTCAATGTGACTTCTGGAATATTTGCATAGAATTGATTTATTGCAATTTGCAAAGCCTGTAACTATATTAACATCAGGAAGGAAACTAGATAACTTGCTACTAGGCAAGTTGTGGGCAGAATCATTGTCGTTCAAATCAACTGTTATTCTGTCAAGTATACATCTCAGAAGGGCTTAACCAGAGAGTGACAACCAAAAAGTACACATGAAGCAAAACTATACACCAAGCGAAGATAGGAAAAACATGTATATTGTCCGGTAACAAATAATACACCACCATGCCATTTTGTTTCCCTTTCTTGGTCTTCAGCCCTCCATGCTTTTCATATAAAAAAAATCATCCATTGATCCCAATTTTTCTAGGATAATTTTTTCTTGCTTCGCATCTGTTATTGTGTGGTTAAGATTTTGTGAAGTAAATCAAAAAGCTGCGGAGAGTGTAGAGATCACAATGCTATGCACAAAATGAAAGGTCATTCAGAAGCATTTATTAGCTCTAAAAATGATGATCTCTACACTAACCTAATGAAATTATTATGTGAAAAGATCACATGAAAGATTTCCATATAAACTAAAGAACACTATTTATCTGTGTTGCTTAATTATGCTTGAGAAAAGGTTAGACATCAAAATTACAGCAATACAATAATAGCTTTACCGAAACTTTGGTCTTCAATCCACACAATGGTATCAACTAATCCTTTTACCTAATCCCATTTAATAGGATAATGCTTGGTTGTTGATGTTGCAGTAAATTTACGTAAAGCTAAATTATGCAAAGGATACATTCCTGATCAGGGTTGTCACTAAAATTGGAATGCAGAGCATTCCCAATGCAATCCACAATAGCTGAGGTAGTCATGGAGGATTCTATGCATAAAATAGCTGTGATGGCATCTAGTCGAGTCACCTCGTTTCTGAACATCAGCCTAGCATGGGCTGTGACATAAAAAGAGTCAAAGCACATAAAAGGGACAAGCTGACCAGAGAAGTTCCATCTAAGGCCAGTTACATACCTTGTGCTAGGCGTATCAAACTTTCCAACATGCGAACAGTTGTCCTAGCTACATTGTAAATTTACAATTAAATAAAATGGAAAATTGATTATTATATTCAATTTAGAAAAGGGCATTTTTCTAGGTCAAACCTGCATTATGAGTTGCAGATCTCCTCTGAAGTTGATAATAGCTGGATATTACTATCTCAGCCTCTCCGGTAAGGACTGGTCTGAATTTTTCCTTCACATAGTGTATATACCTGCAGGATTCTTTTCAATATTGTCGGTAATCAAGAGTTTCATACAAAGCAATAGAAATTCGGGAAAAACCAGATCTGTCTAGTTTTAAAACATATTCTACAGGACAAAAGGAAATCAATGGAGATTGAATTTTGCACACAACTAAAGTTACTGTATTCCATTACCAGAAGTCTACTTAACAAAAGGAAAACAAATAAAAAAATCAGATATGCAAAGGAAGTTAGATTAGAGTGCAACAACCAGCAGTAAATCAAAGCTGAAAAGCTTGCCCACTAAATGACGTTCAAAGTATATGGAAAAAAAGATTGGGGGACTAGTCGACTACAAGTTATCCAAAAATTATGAGCAGCTTCAAACTGCCAACATAAGCATGGAGCAATGAGGCTCAAAATCAAGCTAGAGAAGAGAAATTATATTTAAATTCTAGATTCCTAATTTGCTGACAAAGCTTAAAGATGAACAAGAATTGAGAGGTACATAAGAGAGTAACACCTATACAAGACAGGTTCAAACATCCTTTTCTTTTCTAATTTTATTATATGCAAAAGAGTTGCTTAATGGCCATTAGCCTTGTACCTTACCTCTTGAGTGTAGAAAGAGGCCACATATTAACCAGATCTTCATCATTGTTGGTTCTATCTGGTTCTGCCTGGATATTGGTTTTCAAGTGTTATAATCTTAACCACAGGAAGCTGCATGCATTGTACAGGGATCAAGATTACCTCAGAAAGAATATGTGATGAAACTACAGCATCCCAATCAGGATTTTTTGTATCCAAGAGCACAAGGACAATATCAAACCTGCTTAATAAAGGACCAGAGAGTGTTGTATTGACAGACAGAGCTACCTTGTGTTAAGTCAGACAAGTATTGAACAGAAACAAAAGTAAACTACTTCAGACATAACCAAGCAGCAAGATGAAAGAGCTCAATGCCCTTGAAATTGTCCATCAAGAGTGACAGGGATCATAGTTTGACAGCAAAATTAAAAAGTATTAAACTTATATTGATATGAGTGATACGTTGATCAGGATCATAATGTCCCTTGGGATTTGTGGCACCAAATACTGTTGTTCTAGTACTGAGTGTTGTTACAAGACCAGCCTGAATAAAACGAGAGTAAATCAGAAGCCACATTTCTTTGTTACCACAAACCTGCCTCGGCAGGTTTACTTGTGTTTTGGAGAAAGCTGAAGTTCATTCAGGACTTTCAGAATGTATTCAAACATTCTACCTTGGCAACACTTATTGTCTGCTGCTCCATGGCTTCATGTATCGTTGCTCTGTCATGTTCCCTCATACTGCCAAAATATAATGTTTAGTTTTATACCCAATGCCAGCATGCTAAATAAAAATATCCAGTTTCAGCCCAAATATCCATTGAATCTGAACTTTCAAGTTTCATGAAAGCATCTAAAACTGCCTCAAACAACTTAAGAGCATTGAAGCTGTGAGGTTGAGGAAAAGTAGGACCAATTAAACGTAGATCTAGTCCAGGTCTTCCAAGTTCAAAACAGAAGAAACATAGTCGCTAAGTGCAGTTAGAAATTAAGGTTCAGTTCTCATTAAAACAGAATGCTCTTTTATTGCAAACTATGAGTTTTGTTAGGTTATTCATAAACGATAAAGAAAACATCAGCTGGCTAAGGCACAGATGCTGAAATGAAAGAATCTTTGTGCATAGACATAAACATCAAATCTTTAAATATAATGAACAAAAAACAAAAGAAAATGTTTATAATCCTTTCTAACATAAGATTTCCTGTATAAATCTCCAATAATGAATATCTTTTTCTCTTTGTTTTGTTTTCCAACTCAAAATTGGGATAATACTTGACCACATACAACATTTGGTCAAGAACTAAACCTCCGGAAGAAACTTTCAGAATGAAAAAACCAAAGCAATTACATTAGAGCTTACCTATCAAATTCATCTATGCAACACAATCCTCCATCAGACAAAACAAGAGCACCAGCTTCCAACATCCATTCACCTAAAGATTCAATAAATTGGCCCTGCACTTAGTATAACCATCTACAAATATGCAAATCCAAACATGTGGGATTTTGTATCCAATTAGATAATTTCAGTTATGTACGATTAAATTAGAGTATACTTGAAATGCTGGATTATGACTACAATTGTTGTCACTATTTTTGTCAATCATAAAATGTATGAAGAGGTAAGTTCAAGAAATGAATGCAAAAGATACATGTTGCACAAACTAAGAGTCCTTTATAGGACATTTACCAACAACAAAAATCAATTATAAAAAAATCTAGGTACAAACAACAACGTTCCACAGATTTTAGGATATCATATGCAACTAGAACATGATTTTATCAAATATGGGAAATCTCAACAGTTAATTGAAGAGCACTTCAATAAACTGGCTTTAATAGCATGTGGTGAACTCAAACAGAAACAAAGATTTGACCAATAAGAGATTGGACTACTGCTAAGGTATGAATGACAGTAAAAGAATATGTTTATACTTCAGCTGTATGAAACTTACCTCCATCCTTCACTGCAGTAACAGTCAATCCTGCACTTGTGCTTCCCAACCCTGTGGTAATAACAGATCGGTTGCTCAATTTTGCAGCAAATTTCAGAAATTGAGATTTTCCGGTGCCTACAACAAAGAAAGACAATACAAGAGAAATTAAGGGCTAAAAATTTTAGTTTTCTTCCTTGATGATAAGAATAGGCAGGAAGTAAACATAAAGTTCAAATACATGATTAGGAATGCTGCATTTGATAGATAGCAAAACACATACTCAAGTCATAAGGTGAAGCATCATCCAATATTTGTGGCAGTTTAACAATATACAGAAATTTAATAGTATAGATTCTAACATAGAAATTACTTAGATGCCACTTTTTACCATGTGATAAGCATGTAGAACCCTCTTTTTTAATAAAAATTATTAAAGTAGTGGCAAAACTGTAGCACCACAGAACCTAAGCAATTAGATGGGTTCTAAGCTAAACCTCTAACATTTTTGCCACAAGTTATCACAAGAATGGTATAAGTCAGATTGTTTTTTACCTACTTTATGTTACTTTCTGGGGTGTACATTATGCAATGTTGTTTCATCAAGCATTGAATGAAAATGCAGGTCACGAACTTTTAGAAAGCTTTGAGTAATAGTATTAGTGGTTGTGGTGGTGGTAGTAGAAATAGTAATAGCAATGGATTGCATACCAGGATCACCAACCAAGAGTAGGTGGGACTCCCCTCTTACCCTAGTTCCAGAAGCATCAACATGTTGAACACCTCCGATAAGTGTTAATGCAACTGATTGTAGAAGCAAAAGACATTAGATGTTTACATAGAGATTATAATGATTTACAGGAAAGGATAATTTCATTTAAAGAAGAAAAAGACCGACGATTTGTCAAAGGAAAATAATAATTCTCAGTTTGAGAATAACAAATCCTCATGTGTTCTTATCCGTACTAAAAAAACCACAAGAGCCATAAGTCTTTATCCTAGTTAATTCACGTACTGACATGAATTAGCAATCAAAATAAATGAAGGCCTCCACTTCACAAATCTTTTGCCCATCTAAGCCGTTTCAAGGACTAACTTCTCTATAAACACAAGTCATGTATTTCCTAGTACAATTCATTTGAACTATGTCTTCATCTTTATGATTCCCATTTCCAAGTACCTGGATAAATTGAAAGTTTAATTCTATTTGAACTATTCACTTTAGAGTTCAATTTTATTCAATTTAAACTTTACCTAAATTCATTCCCTTCTATAAATTTTCCAATATGAACCAAGGTATTTTAATTTCATTGCTTTACATTTGAAATAATATCGCATTAAGGGACCTCATCATATGTCAATTCCATATATTCTTTGATACAAGAAGAAAATATATCAAACAAAATTCTCAAAAGAAACGATAGGCCAGGGATGAAAGCTTCCAAATAGCAAGTACCAATCCTGCATCAAAATGAAATGGCTTTCAAGCCAAACACGTAATTAGCCATAACCTTGGGTGAATGTGTTTACCAGCCAACTTGACAGTGAAAAGGCCAAATACTTGTGGGCAAATTCCTCGTAGAATAGCATTCCTCCCTGGATCAGTTTGAAAAGGCTTTGAATTTTTCATCTCAAATAATACAATACATAAATCATAGCATTCCTTAAAACTTCTACAGTCATTAACCAAATTTGGCAAGTAAAGGAGTGTGGGCAGAGTTGGACCAAATATTTTAGGTGATGAATTGTATAGTGTTGTGCAGTCCAGTTTCTTGTGGACAATGAAAAATCATAAATATTGGGAAAGACACCAAAGGGTCTAGAGGTATGAATTTAAATGATATAGGGATGCAAAGAGCATGTTATCAGAATACCACCTTTTAGAGGTGAATCTTTGAAGTGAACCCAAAACTGCTTGAATTTCATAACAATATCATCAGAAATATCAATTTCAGACTTCAGTTCATTGATTCTCCTGACAACAATGACAAAATAAAAATTCATAAAAACTTTATCAGAATTTTTGCTTTCCTTCCAGTGGATCATAGTAATGACTACAACTTGAAGCATAAGTTAAATTCATGAAAGCGCTTAATCTGTGCTTTGTTTAAAAATATTAAAACATATAATGTGTGAAACTTACTCTCTAGTCTCCCATAGACCACCTATGAATAAGGTTTACACTAGGAGAAATCAGGGGAAGAGTAGAGAATCAGTACCCAGGAGCAACAAGGAAACCATAAAGGGATATTCACTAGTGGACCCAATTTCACTAGTGAGATCTGAGCATAACAGAATTGACACATGGACAAGGGAGAGAAAGAATTTGGTAGGATACGGAGATTTAAAGAGACTGTTGCGGTGGGTATGCTTTGCAGGAATTGTGTGCTGCTTTGATTCATCCTCCTTTTTGTATTTACCTTTTTCTTCACTATTGTGTTTGTAGCTGATAGAGTTCAATCAATTTGTGTGACCAACAGGAAACTCAGATTCTGTACTAGTACAGTAGTATAGCTGAAAAGGATGAGACAAAGATATATATATATTGATATTGGAAAGAAAAGAACAACAAATGGTCCAGAGCACAATGCTCCTCAGAGGAAGATTCCTCTGCCCTAGATATCAAACCAGATTATAACAGAAAGTCATGCCTACCCCCTGCCCCCATCCTTTTTAATACTACATATAATATATCTTAACCGAAAGATCTTTTTCTCCCACTGTCATCCACTAGTAACCACCCACTAAGCATCTCTCCACTAGTAACCACCCACTACACAGCAATCCTTTACTTTTTCTCTCTCCTGGAATATACTCTCCAAATTGGAGGATTCTCTCTCTGCTGACCAGGATCCCCCTCTTCCCATATTTTCGGGTTCCTAACATTGCCACCTTCTGAAATGGCAGCCTTGTCCTCAAGGCTGAAATC
The DNA here is from genome assembly GCA_037954105.1 of Canavalia gladiata. Lineage (NCBI taxonomy): Eukaryota > Viridiplantae > Streptophyta > Magnoliopsida > Fabales > Fabaceae > Canavalia > Canavalia gladiata. Next base: position 5,711,152 of record CM075662.1, read on the forward strand.
TGGAAACTGAGCAACGAGTACTTCCTTATCCTCCCAAGTGGTGTCTTCCATAGACTTGCCCTTCCATTTAACCAAGCATTGCTGAACGTTCACTCCTTCCCTGTGCACGGTTCGATTAGCCATAACAGTTTCAGGTTCCTCAAACTCCTCAAGTTCGAGACCTTCATGCAGTATGGGTTCGACAAAGGAATTTCCCACAGCCCGCTTAAGTTGAGAAATGTGAAATATGGGATGAATTTTGGAATTGGGAGAAAGTTGAAGCTTGTAAGAAACATCACTATACTTGTTAAGAATCTGGAAGGGTCCATAAAATCGAGGAGCCAATTTTTGACTGATTCTTCTTTGTACCGAATGCTGCTTATGAGGATGTAGTTTAAGAAAAACCCACTCACCCACTGTGAAAGACGCAGCAGTTCTGTGTTTATCAGCAAATCTCTTCATGAGTTCTTTTGCCTTAGACAAATTATGTTTAAGTTGTCTTAAAGCTTCATCCCTATCCACCAACTCGTTAGCTACCGCTTCCACCTTTGTTTCATTACGCAAATATTTGATAATGGTTGGTGCCTTCCTACCGTAGACCAGTTCAAAGGGAGTAGTGCTTGCTGAGACTTGATAAGAGGTATTATACCACAATTCAGCCCAAGGAATCCAATATGCCCAATTTCTAGGTTGTTCTGAAGCAAAACATCTTAAATAAGTCTCCAAGCACCTATTTAAAACCTTTGTTTGACCATCCGTTTCTGGATGATAAGAGCTCATTTTTAAAACAGTGCCTTGGAGTCAAAATAATTCCTTCCAAAAATGACTAAGGAATAAAGGATCCCTGTCACTGACCACGGTCTGAGGAATACCATGCAATTTGACCACTTCCTTAACAAACAACTCTGCCACTATTTTAGCTGTATAGGGGTGTTTAAGTAGCAAAAAATGTGCATACTTTGATAAACGATCCACAACAACTAGAATAACATCAAATCCTTTGGAACGAGGCAGTCCTGTGATGAAATCCATACTAATGTCCTCCCAAATACGCGAAGGAATCTCCAGTGGCTGCAACAACCCTTTTGGAGAAATAGCTTCATATTTTTGTTGTTGGCAAATGGTACAAGCCTTGACATAGTTCTGAATATCATTCTTCATTCCTTTCCAGTAAACATTTCCAGCTATTCTCTTGTATGTTCGAAGAAACCCGGAATGACCACCTAAGGGAGTGGAGTGAAATTCCTGCAGAAAAGAAGGAATTAATGGAGACTTAGACAGAATAACAAGACGCCCTTTATACAACAAGATACCCTGTTTGTAAGAGAAGCCAGATTTAGATTCATTGTTGGCTTGCAATTCATGGATTATTTGTTGTAAATAAGGATTCTGTTGCACCTCACTAGCTAATTGTGTGCCTTCCATCTAAAGGGGATAAGAAATATAAGATTGGAGGGCTCCTATCTCTGTTACTCACGAAAGTGCATCAGCCGCCTTGTTTTCTAAGCCGGGCTTATACACAACTTGGAACTGATACCCCAATAGTTTAGCCAACCAACATTGCTGGTCCATAGTCGTTATTCGTTGCTGCAACAAATGTTTCAAGCTCTTTTGATCAGTGTAAATAATGAAAGGTCTCCCTAACAAATAAGGCCTCCAATGTTGTACAGCCATAACAATTGCCATCAACTCCTTCTCATAGGCTGACTTAGCAAGATTTTTTTATTGAAAATGCCTTACTAAAGTAAGCAATAGGCCTTTCGTTTTGCAGCAATACAGCCCCTGCACCTACCCCTGAAGCGTCACACTCTATCTCGAATGGCTTATTAAAATCAGGAAGAGTTAGTACTGGAGCATTAGTCAGAATCTCCTTAAGTTTCTTAAATGCTTCCAAGGCAGCTTCTCCCCAAATGAAATTATCCTTCTTTGTCAATTCTGTAAGAGGCTTTGCAATCTTCCCGTATCCAGGAACAAACTTTCTATAGTATCCAGTCAACCCCAAAAAGCCTTTGACTCCACGTACATTTTTAGGGATTAGCCATTCCACTACAGCTTTGATCTTTGCTAGGTCAACAGCCACACCTTGGGCTGAAACAACATGGCCCAAATACTCCACTGAGTGCCTCCCAAAATAGCATTTCTTTTTGTTAGCCACAAACTGATGGGATGAGAGAATTAGCAGTACAGTGCTCAAATGAAGCATATGACTTATCCAATCCTTACTGTAGATCAAAATATCATCAAAAAACACTAAGACAAACTTACGGAGAAAGGGTCTGAAAAGGTCATTCATAGTAGCTTGAAAGGTAGCGGGAGCATTTGTTAAACCAAAAGGCATCACTAGAAATTCATAGTGTCCATTATGTGTCTGAAAAGCTGTTTTTGGCACGTCCTCCTCTTTCACCCTTATTTGGTGATACCCTGACTTCAAATCCAGTTTTGAAAAAAAACATGCTCCGAATAATTCATCCAACAGTTCATCTATCACCGGGATGGGGAACTTATCTGGGATAGTAATTTTATTAACAACTCTGTAATCTACACACATTCTCCATGAAGCATCCTTTTTCCGCACCAAGAGAACTGGGCTAGAGAAGGGACTAGAGCTTGGTCGAATAATTCCAGATTCAAGCATGTCTTTAACCTGTTTCTCAATCTCCTCCTTATGGTGATGGGGATACCTATAAGGCCTAACACTTACAGGCCCTTGATCTGGTGGAATAGGAATGGAATGATCGTGACTTCTTTTTGGAGGTAATCCTTGTATATCATGGAAAACATTCACGTACTGGTCTAATAAATTAAGCAGCTCATGTTTCTGAAGTTCTAAGAGTTGATCCTCCTCTTGCGTCTTCTCGCAAGATACACTCCATAATAGTCCCTCAATTTCTGCGTGACCCACTCCTAATAGAACTCGCAAAGGAACTTGTTCTTTGTCTTTCCCTTGCCTGTGTCTCCACGTCCTCTGGATCTTTCCTTGCAAAGTCACTTTCTTCTTTCCCAACCAGAATTCCATGATTAGGTTCTTCCAATCCATGACCACTCTTCCTAGCGTCCTTAGCCACTCAATTCCCAATATTACATCCATTTCCCCAAGCTCCAAAACATAGGCATCCAACAGAGTAGTATAGTCCCCGATTTGGATGGCTAGTCCTTCACATTTCCCCTCCGCAACCACCTTATGGCCATCACCCAACTGTACTCCTAGCTGTTTAATGGAAGATATTGAAAGTCCCAATGCACGTACTAAATAAGGAGAAATAAAGTTGTGGGTTGCCCCACTATCAACCAACACCACAATTTTAACCCCACATAGGATCCCTTCCATTCGCATTGTGTGGTGCATACACGGTGAATCTTCTATCATACCGAATAATCTCATCGTTTTAAACTCCCCCACTTCCTTGGCATCCTCTGATTCCACTTGCAAGGCTACAATTTCCCCTTCATCGTTCATTGTCTCATCATCATCCAACACTAGAAGCCGTAGCTGCTTCTCAAAACATTGGTGTAAAGGATGAAACTTCTCTCCGCATCTAAAGCAAAACCCCTTTGAACGTCTCTCCAGCAACTCCGAGTAGCGGAGGTGTCGGATTCCCTTGGATTTGTCACCATAGGGACGACGATCGTCCGACATGAAAGATGCCGACGGAACCCTATTGTGCGTCGAACTGTGAGCTGTCCCTAAAGACCACCCATCTCTCCCTTCTCGTCCCTTGTTTGCTTGCCCATGGCCGGCAAAAGACATTGGGCTATTTTTTGAACTTGGGCTTAATAAAACTGGTTCTCTTTGGCCCAACGAGCCTCTACTTCCCATATTTGACCCTTCCTTCTTTGCTGTATTCCAAGTGCTCCCCTTCGAATAGCCATAAGAGCTGATTTCAGAACCACCCCACAATTCCTCCTCTACTGCACGAGCCACCCTCATCAATTGCATTCTTGATTTTGGGTCTAAGGTCTTCACCCTTCGACGAATTTGTGGATGTAATCCATTTAAGAAGTAACCCATGTATTGCTCCTCAGGTAGGCACCCTACTTGTGACGTGAGCAATTCAAAGGTTCGTATATATTCTTCCACACTTCCCACCTGTTTCAGCGCTGCTAATTCTTCGTACAGATTGTCATAAACTCGTCCTCCATATCTCTCTAACATTACCTTTTTTATCCTCGACCAAGATAACGCTTCTTCCGTCTCCATTAGCAAGTTAAACCAATGGATTGTGGGCCCTTCCATACATAATCTAGACAACTTCACCTTCAGCTCCTCCGAAGTATTCTGCACCTCAAAATAAATCTCTGCACGGGTTATCCATCCAGCCGGGTCCTCCCCATCAAACAGTGGTAATTCTACCTTTTTGGCAGCCAAACTATATTCCTCTGTGGGATTGTGAAAGGTTGAGGAGGATCCTCCCTTTACATTCGATTCACTTTTACTAGGTGAACCCTCCTTCTTCTTGTTTGTTTGGCTAAACTCCACTAAAGCCTGTTGCACTTCAATTACCATAGACTTCAACTCCATCATGTTTGACTCCAAGAACCCCATCTTTTCTTCCATAACATCTAGGCGATCAGACGGTTTCGGTGGCATTCTCTTCCTTCTTCACGCTAACTCCCTTATCTCTGTAATCCGGCAGGTCGGACCAATTGATAGAGTTCAATCAATTTGTGTGACCAACAGGAAACTCAGAAAATCTGTACTAGTACAGTAGTATAGCTGAAAAGGATGAGACAAAGATATATATATATTAATATTGGAAAGAAAAGAACAACAAATGGTCCAGAGCACAATGCTCCTCAAAGGAAGATTCCTCTGCCCTAGATATCAAACCAGATTATAACAGAAAGTCATGCCTACCCCCTGCCCCCATCCTTTTTAATACTACATATAATATATCTTAACCGAAAGATCTTTTTCTCCCACTGTCATCCACTAGTAACCACCCACTAAGCATCTCTCCACTAGTAACCACCCACTACACAGCAATCCTTTACTTTTTCTCTCTCCTGGAATATACTCTCCAAATTGGAGGATTCTCTCTCTGCTGACCAGGATCCCCCTCTTCCCATACTTCCGGGTTCCTAACAGTAGCACTAGCATTACACCATGGCTTATAGTTGCAAACAAGCAGCATGAGTGTTTGCCATGATTTGTCAAAGGACTACTGCACAGCCAACCTGTACTGGTGCCACGGGTATGGAGCACAGTGGAATATAATAACCCAGTTACAAGGTATAGGACTAGAGCCCTGCACTGGAAATATTGGATTCTGATGCTGCGTTTATATAGCTTTAAGCTCTCCCACCACAGTGGCTCACTGTCCTGTGGTTCCCCATGGTTTGTATCATTCTCCCTTCTCCTTTTGACAGAACAATCATGCAGACAATTTAAAGGTTATAAGAAAGAAACCCAAAAGTATATCCAACTGGGTAACACTCCTTTATTCAAAGTCAAAACCTTAAAACTGGAAGCAAGAAGATGCTAAAAATAATATCAGACTGCCTAGAGCAATAATATAGTGACTACATGCTACAAAATTTGTATGTTGTGTATTTCATTTCCCATTCATCATTTATTTTAAAGAATATTTAAAAGTTTTATTGAATACCTTATGCTATAAAGAATTTAAGATTAGTCACCATGTAAATTGGATTCAGATTTAGGAAAACAAAGACCATTGAGCTGAAGTTCTAACATGGAACTTGTGTTCTCTAGTAAAGAACTCAATCTAGAAGAAAAAAGGCCAATGGTTAGTTAAAGTAGCCAAAAATAGCCAAGAGGATTACAATGTTTTTAATTATCAGCTTCACAGAGATGACAGACTGGACTAGATTATTTCAAGATGGCACTTCATAGGATGGTACTTAAAACTTTTGACATCACAATGCATGGACAATGCATAGATCCACTTTACTGGTCTAAAATATAATTTAATTATGAAGAATGAGGGTGACAATGACTGAGCTCTAGACCATATGATAAATCCTGGATTTTTGAGAATGAAAGTAAAGGAAACTATAAGCAGCAAACTGAACACTTGAAGGAATAACATCTTGAAAGTGAGAATGTAAGATTCATATCAAGGCAGTACCCAGCAAAGAACATGGGAAAGGAATGCCAAGCCAACCTACACAAGATTCTTAGAAGTTAGAACTGACAATTGAGTAACCTGAAATGTAAATGATGAGAAGACTGTTACAAGAAAAGGTTATGGCTTCAACCTTGGGTATCACTGGATGGTCTATAAATTAAGGAGAAATGGGAACGGTTTAGAACATGCATAAATAAAACAAACTTTTCCGTGAAAAGCACCAAAATAACAAATGTCAAATACTAGGAAGTTTTTTTCTAATTATTTTTGAAAAGGTAAACACAGCATGAACTTCTTTTTCACCTTACATTGTTGGCAATTAATACAGGATCAAGGTCACAGCGCACGTCCTTTAACTCAGGAGACCATTTTGCTGTTAAGAGACCGGTGACAATCACATCATCTGCAAGTAAAAAGAAATTGGAGTTTTCATAACCAAACATCTAACAACACATTTTACATTTATGAATTCTTCATGTCCCTTATTCCCTGGGAAATATAATTGCTGCAATGGCCAGGGCAAAGGTTATAATCCTGCAAGGGTGAGCTAACTCCAAAGTCAAATGCAGAGCTTAAAACTCAGATGCAGGCCATTTTATAACACAAACACATAAGAAAAACAAGAGTTTCCCACATATATTAATTACTTATCTCCAGTAATAATATGAAAGACTAAAAATTCCAAAACAATAAGGCAAACATGGCAGGTGAACAAGACTCATTAAGAAATCCCAAAATACATTGTTCATAATCTTAGGAAAGGAAAGTCATAGTTTATAGATAAGCTTTCTAAGATCCAATATATTGAAGATAGGGCTACAGGCTACCTAGTATTAACTAGAAACCTTCTTGTAATTTTCACTACTAATGAACCTAGGCCAAGCCATAAATTAAAATACGTGTATGTCATACAATAGTTTTCAAAATTTGAAGTGAATCTAAATACCTCCAGCTTTAACAACATCAACAAGATCATCCTTCAAGATGACAAGAATCGAACGAGGAATTGCCCCAACACCTAGCACCTGTGTGCTTTCTTGAATTTTTATCTCCTGATAATCATGGCATACTATAGTATTCTCTACAAACTGGAATTTTGTGCCTCCACATGGCTTGGACTTCTGCTATCATGAACAACAAAAAATCAATATAACCAAACAAAAGAGGAAGCCTGCCAAGTTAAAAGTATGCTGATATCAGATTTACAGAAAAATAAACACAAATAATGAAAGGATAAAAGTTCCAAAATCATAATTTATGCTGCCTGGAAATTTTGTGGATTAAGAAAGTTGAACTACGAATTCCTCTGCTTATAGCAGTAAGCTTCACACGGCACAAGCAAATTCTAAATGAGACATTTTGCTAATCTTACATTTTAATATATGATTGTATACTTGATTATTGATTCATTTTTGGGTAATGAGATGGGACAGATGTCCAATGATAAGGATACTACAGTTGGGAAAATGCAAAACTTGAAACTCAAATGCAGAAGATACCTGAATTGGGCAAATAGAAGGTAATGATATGGAGTTTCGAGCTTCCACCTCAGGATAAACTGTGAAGCTGCACACATGCTTTGTTAACTGATATACCACTAACTTATTGTAAGGTACACAGGCATAAAACAGATATCTTTACTAAGTTATGAAAGTACATAGGTGAGTTCGATTTGGTTACACACACACACTGAGACACACCAAGTGTGAGCACTTAATTACAGCTGTGGTACCACAATAGTATAAGTGTGCAGTTATTACAGTTAATAATAGAGCTAATATTTACAAAATTCAAGAACTTTCACCATGCTGGGGTAAACAAGTCATATGCATCTAGCTAGTTACATGCACAATTGATTCAATGATCTTTAATAGATAGTTTAACATTTGATCAATTAGGAGTTTAATGTTTGATGAATTAGGAGTTTAGCAGGAGGGCAAGAGATATAAAAAGCAAACAATATTGGAATTTGTGGCTCAGAAGCAACACTGGAACTGTTGGCTTCAATGTTTTCTGATAAGATTTTAGGGGACTTGACTGAAAAGTTGCCAGCTGACAATAAAAACAACTGGAGTGAGGCGCAACCACAGAAGGAAGCAAGGATTTATACCCAGCTCCAGTGATAACGTATATGAAAGAGACAGAGAACCAAGTTTTTGTGAAAAATAGTGAATGTAAGTGAATTAGAATTGCGTATGCATGCTGTATATACCTGAAAATAATAGTGCAGTACTAAAGACTGCATCACAACAACACAATTATTAATATTAATAGTAAGGCTAATATTTTCACAACGACAAATTAACCGAAGATATCCTTGCTGTACAAATTGAGAAGGGGGAATAACATAGAAGTAGGACACACCTGTTTTTGCATTTTTGGCACATGTACTTTCTCTCTCCTTCATGCATCTTGATTGCTCCGGACCTGATCACAATCCCTTTGAAAGAGAGAAGAATTCCCCGGTGCTGCACTCGAATGCGTCCTATGCTTGGAAAAGTCTCTAATCACATCAAACAACACAAAACACACACACGAGTCAACATTTGTGGTCAGTGTGCTTGAGTGATATTGTGACAAGCAGGTAGTGGGAAAAAGCAAACCGGGGCATTCAAGGGGTGAGCCACTGATGTTAATACGAACATGGATGAATTTTTTCTCAACCCCATTTATGTCAGGCGCCATATCCCCCAATATGATTTTCTAACATGACCCATAACACAAATCCAAGTCAAGTTTCCACCTTTGTATATTCCAAATTAGAAGAAAATAAATAAAGGAGAGAATTACGGACATGAGCCCAAAGGGCAGCATCATCGAATACTTGCAAGTAGGTTTTGGGTTGGGCAAAGAGGAGATGGGCAATGCGAGGATCATCCTCCATCAACTCTGCGAAACTAAATAAGAGAGAGAGAGAGAGAGAGAGAGAGAGAGAGAGAGAGAGGGTTAATTTTACAGTAAAAGAAAACGGGGGGAAAAAGAAGAAGTGGAAGTGGCATACTCGACGTAAAGAGGGAAGTGAAGGTTGGAATCAGGAGAAGAAGCAATGGAGTGGAGCTGGTTGGAATGGTAGCGAATGAGAAAGCTAGCCATTGGCTTCTTCCAGTAATCTGCATCCGCGTTCTTCTCCATGCTTCTGCTACTGCTTCGGTACGTTTAAGCGGGAAATGAATGAAGAAATGAAGGCGCCGCATTATTTGGAACGTACTTCCATAATTTTATTTTGAGCAAATTATTACAAATTGAAGGAGGTCGGTATAAAATAAAACAACTAGAAATATCTTATATGTTATCCTTAAATTTTAAGAGATCTTAATGTAAAATATCTTTTTATTTTACAGAAACGTAATGTTTTCGAAGTATGAATGATTGCTTTTTCTATTTTTGTAAATAAAGTTATTATTACGCATTTTGATTAGTTGCATAAAAGCACATATTAGGTTAAAAATTAATTTATAATCTTTAATTATCTTTAAATTTTAAATTTTATATTAAAATTATTAATTTATTTTTAATTTTTAAAATAATTAATTATTTCAAATATAAACTAACTACTATAAATATTTTTATTTCCAATTTTATAATTTAATTATAAAATTATTTCTTTTATATAATTCAAATAAAATAGATTATTTGTATATCAAAAATATAAAATATATTATTACTTTACAATTGATTTTCACATATCATGTTCAAACAAAAATTCGATATAAAAGCAATTATAATAATTAATTATAAATAAATTTAATAATTAAATTAATTTATTTTTTACAACTAATGGAAAAACATACTAAAGGGATGGAATCGCTTAAATTAAAAATAAATGTTTTTAATTTTTTGTTTAATAATTTTTATGGTTTACCAGTTTAATTATTATATTAAAATTTTCCATTGTGTATTAAGCTTATAAAATTTATATATTTATAAACTATTTAATATTTTATTAATCAAATTCCCTTTAAGGTATACTGCATTTTTTTAAATAAAATAAATATAAATATAAAATTAAATATTTATAAATACTTAATTCATAGAGAAAAATAATATTCACAAATATCAAAATAACATCCCATAACTTAATGACTAAATTTATTAAACTTACATTATATAAAACACTATTGAGTTGAATAAGTAAATTTCCTTTAGAAAAGAAATTATACAACAAATACTTTTGGGTCCTTATACTTAAAGATAAAACCCTCTACATACTATTATTATCCTATTTAGTTTTATATACTATTTCCATGTTTAGCAGTTATTTTAAAAGATATATTTTATTTATTTATTATTTTTAAATTTTAATATAATGAGTTATTTTAAATTTTATCCTTATTTTGAGAAATAAATAATATTATTACTAACTCCCTTATGTTATACTTTCAAAGAATCCCTTTGTAAATGTTTTTAGCACTGACCTCTTTGTATATAATTTTAGAGACACGACACGTCGACACGAACCGGGGAGAAATAACTAGCATTTTTTTCTTTGTTACAAAATGAGTAGCATATTTGAAATATATGGTACAATTATATTCACCTACAAAATAAAAATAAAAGGTTTTAGAGAGGAAGTTAGAATTAGGCCAAGTAGTAAACGAATAGCACAGAATTCCTCGCTTTATGATTCGGAAATAACCTGTCATCGACAAGTAACCTTGAAAGGTATGAAGTAAAAAAATCAAATACATACTATTTAATTAAGTCCGAAATTGACCAAGAAACTAAGCATTATAAATTATCAACAACTCAGCATGATAGAGCACTCTTCAATTCAACTGCATTTTTCTCAAATGCATATATATTCAAACTTAATACAAGAGCCTATCCTTTCTTCTACAATATGCTTGATAAATACATTATCTCTATCAAATTTCAATTACATTTTCTGCCTCATATTAGTAAAACATAGTTTCGAATTCTACATTAGAAATTTGAATTCTTAAGTAAAAATATTCTAACTCATGTAAAGAGTTGGATCATCACGATTGAAACAAGAACTTACAGCATTCTGTTACATGATCTCACTATCATTGCAAAATTATAGAAGATAGACCTAGGAATATCTTTGCTCCTGTCGAATGGATATTGCAATTGAAAAATCATTTAGGTTCAGTAAAAAGATACTGAAGTAAGGGAGCAACAACTGCAATGCTTAAACTGTTCCCTAGCAATGCATACCTGTACAAGAAAGAAGATTACTAGTATAATAAAACACAAGCAATAGAAGCAAGAATGTCAATATCACTCGGCAATCTGACTAATTAATCAAATAATGCATTCAGAAATAACGATAAGTAAACAACTAAACCACCACTGACAACAACGATAAGGTGTTTCTTCGTAGGAATGCAAAAATATTGTTTAAACCAATAAATAGCTATACCGTTGCTTGAGACTGATGTGCTCTGGAAACTCAAAGTCTTCAGGAAAAGAATGTAGGTTTGCAACCTAGGCATATGATGACAAATATCTTATAGATTAGTAATATGCACTGAAATCAAAACGAGAATTTAGACACATACATTTACGAGCAAGCATTCTTGCATGCATAGACCTTGACTCAAATCACAACAATGCATTGACATTCTTGAGAAATAAATAAAATCTATCCACCTCTTTTGGGGTAAAATATCTAAGGCACTGCTCCTTCAGTAATGTTTTGTCCCTCTTCATTGGCTGTGCACATTCAAATGTTGAGTTGAGATGAAAGCAAAGAGTGAGTCAGTTTCATAGTCACAGTACCAAATAGTTACCTAATCCCCCCCTCCCCCCCAACACAAAAATATGCTGGGTTTGGTAAGTTTATTTTTCAATTGGTCCAATTGAGAAAATATCTTTACTCTTCATTTGGATATACTTAATAAAAAAGTAAGCTGAAACTAAACGGTGATCTGAAAAGCAAAAGTGAAGAAACATATTCTTTAGCATCAGATTCACTATTATATCTCAATTCATATTCAAAACTAACTTGATATTTTATGTCAATCAATGAGAAAATTTTAACATCTACAGAGGTAGTCATTCCAAGTTTGTTCCATTAATTTAACCCTTCAAAGTCACAATGATGAATAGCTACCAAATATAAGATGTCAAGGATGATTATAAAGCATATAACAGCATCTAAGTGCTTCGAAAAGAAGAATCAAATTGTAGTGTTATGTAAATACACTAGACAATAAGTCAAGAAAGGCTGTCGAAGATAGAAATATAGAATTACTACCTGGACAGTTGCCAAAAGGGATCCAGTTCCCTTCACATATCTGTAATAACTTTTCGTAAAACAGCAACATCGTTTTGAATCAGGATATACAACATCTAAACTCTTTTAAGGAATGAGATGGGAAATGCATAGTGATCAGATCATAATAACATGGTGATTTGAATATGCTGTAACCAACTACTGAGGCAAGGATACCCATGGCACTTCCCCACCGTTCTACCAAGCTGGGGTGAACGTAATACCGGTCCAAAGAGTCATTAGACAAACCAGTCATTAAAGCTGAAGATTCAACAGCTATATCATTGCTAGGGTTCTTTAATTCAAGAAATTTCTCTATAGGTTGACATGACTGCACCAATTTATGCCTGTCCTCTAGTGATGAATCATCTTCATTAGCCACAGCATCAAAATGATGCTCCAATAATGGCCCTGGAGAATGAATCAGCTGGCTGTTCAAACATTCATTTACAAATGATGAAGGTTTTCTCTTAGCCTGGAAAAATTATACACATACAGGTCAACAATTACAAAAACTTCATAGCAAAAAGTTTATGCCCAATTAGCAAGAATCCTAGTTTAATACATTAGAATAACTAAATCTAACTCTGCCCCCACCATCAGTCAAATGTGAAATAACCCACACAATTTGCAAATCAAGTGATCAACAAGAACTGTTGCCATGAGATGAAGTGCAATAGAAAAATCAACAACATCATCAGCATTGACAACCTCAATATGGATTACCTTTACAAGAAATCCTACCACAACCATAGCTTGCAAATACTCAATCCAATTCAAAAACCATGCAGAAACTGTTCATTATCAACATTTATCTTTACTATCTTATATTCTTGTTGGTGCAGTTATAAATTAATATCATCTGAATAAAAACCAAATGGCTATGCGGCCAAAAAATTCGATCAGTCTATTTTATAAATTTTTCTTTTTTCTGTTTTCCAAGTTGCAGCTCTAAAACAACTTACCAAAACAGAAAGCATTTTGCAAAGAGGTAGATAAAATATAAAATATTGAAGTGTTTGAAACAATCATAGTATAGATCCAGTGTTAGGCTAAATTTGACTACATTGAGGATTCAATGTACGATATTTCATTGTAAAAAGATGTCATTCTAAGTTGATGACACATTGAAGATATCACTAAATCATAGAGGCCATACTTGATATAATTCAAAAAGTCGGAGCACATATCAGGATGAAAACTTAAACATAAGGCTGAACTCAATTTATGTCAACAAGAAGATTTCCATTAGAAACCCTTGTCATAGCAGTGTCAGAGGCCCCAACATTTTCTTCATTTCATCTTGGATAAAGTAGAGGGCATAACAATTAAACTTCAATTTTTAAAACAATTCAGAAAAGTAAGCACAGTTGCAAAAGATTGCGATTATATGATCATCTTTCAAAGCATATGGCCTAATGCAGGTTGATTACTCAACGACATGAAATACTTCAATCTTTTGAAATACATCCCAAAGGCTGAACTCAATTTATGTCAACAAGAAGATTTCCATTAGAAACCCTTGTCATAGCACTGTCAGAGGCCCCAACATTTTCTTCATTTCATCTTGGATAAAGTAGAGGGCATAACAATCAAACTTCAATTTTTAAAACAATTCAGAAAAGTAAGCACAGTTGCAAAAGATTGCGATTATATGATCATCTTTCAAAGCATATGGCCTAATGCAGGTTGATTACTCAACGACATGAAATACATCCCAAAATCCTTTGAAACACATTTACATTTCAGATGAAAAAGATATTGCAAGAAAAAGAAATCCTACCAAACAAAAATAACGGGGCCTGGAATATGGGATTCCAAACTGTAAAGGGCTCAGAATGAATTCCTGTGTGATAAAATTTGTCTTTTCCAATATTTCAATCAGTTTTGCATGAGTATCAGATGTCTGTAACCAAGGAGAGAAACAGGAAAAAATAAATGAATGAATTGAAGAAATCATTGATGTAATTAATTTGGAATCCTAGCCAATGAGTTGAATCCAACAAGACAAACCTCAAATCCAACAACATTTTCCACAAATATCATACTTGGAAGCTGCAATAAAGATGGCATAAGCTCAAGAATCTGAAGAAAAGAAAATGCCCGGGCATCACCAGTGTCCTTCTGGAGACCTAGCACAAGATTATTGAGTAACTTTTTGCCAAACAAAGAAAAAAATGGTAATCCATAGGATGAAAAGAAAAAAACATTCACCTTGTCGGGTGTAAGGTTGGCAGGGAGGAGAAAGAAGCCATGCATCGGCACCATACTTGTCCAAATCAGCAGCAGTCAGGCACTGAATATTTCCCTAAGTCAACCAACACAAGTTAATCATGATAAGCCCCATCATTTCGTATCATATGTATGTCTCAAGTAGTCTAAAATCCATATTCATCTAGTTTGACAGTGATGGCCAAGCTGAACTCCAAAAAGAACCTTGACAGAGAAGAAAATGAAATGCATAAATGGTTTGTTTTAGCATAGCTTATCAACTTCAAGTCTACGAGTAATGTTCATTTATTCAGAATAGCTTGGAGGAATTTAAACTTCTATAGAATGTATACAAAATAACTGAGTCCAAAAATATTCACCAAATCATCAAAGTTCATGCATAGAAGAGGACTAAATAGGCAAACAGTACTCCAAATCAACAATTTCAGTTCGGAAATACCTGAAAAGGACGATGACCAAAATTATGTTGGTAAACATCATTTGCTGTGTCATTAATCTCAAACGCTTCCACCACTTGCGCGTCCACCTGCGCCTTCATCAGCGAGTACCTCTAAACAAACACAGAATCATTATTTAACATTCGAAATTGAAGCAAAAAGATTTGGTTGCATAGATGAAGGATTAGGACTTGTGTGGATACCATGCCGCCGATTCCACTGTAAAATTCCAATACTCTCCGGCAGCCATCTGACTCTGCCGACGCAGTTGCCATTCCGGCGAACGCACCCAATCTATCTATCAATGGTTTTGATCAAACATAAATTCTTATGACACCACACTAGACTTCCAATTGCCTGTTCCAGTACATTGAGTTGAAACCCCCAAGGCCAACCCTGTAGGGTTCCTTGAAATTTTTTTAAAAAGTAAATAATAATAAAATAAAATACACTGCAAAAAATAATAATATGAAATTAATTTGATTAAATATAATTTAAATATCATATATTTTAATATTATTTTTATTCAGTATATTTCAAACAATATTTTCATCTTATATATCTTATTTCTTTATATATTTTTTCTTATTACATCATATTTCTTTATTATTTATTTTTTTATATTCTTTTACCTTGTTCTATCTATTTCTAAATAGAAAAAAAAATATATAATAATAATATAAATATTTATCTGATTGTTATTTAATATTAAATAATTATATACTTGTCCAAAATAATTTTTAAATAATTGATATAAAAAATATATCGAAAATATTATTTATATATATATAACGTAAATCCATAAATAATATTTTGGTAATTTAACAAAATTTTAATTAAAATATATTAATAATTATAAAAATATCTATTATTATTTCATCAATAATATAAAAACTTTATTTAAAAAATTAATTAAAATTATTGATATTTGTAAAAAAAAATTAAATAATTTTTAAATAATTAATAATATATTTTTTACAATAATAATGTATTAAAATTAAATTTACCTATAATCCATTCATGTAATGTAATAATATTTTGTTTGAATAATGAAAAAAAAACAAAAAATAGAATAAAATAATTAAATTATTTAGATAAATAAAAATAAAAATAAATAAATTTTTTGATAAAAATTAAATTAAAATTTTATTTTATATTAATTAAATATTTAATAAATATTTTTATTATATTATTTTTTATTAATATGATATTTTTTATTTTAAAATTTTAATAATTTAAACATTAAAAACAAAAAAAAATAATAACTTTCCAATTCTAATTATCTTCTATTGTAAAAAATTATTTTTTAGACTTCGTCGAAAAAAACTCTAGTTCCCCCTATTTCTAATCAAACAAATTTAAGTAAACCTTTCTATCTAATTCTATTTTCTTTCATCTTAATTCGCTTTTATTTAAATTTTATTTTATATTAATAAAAAAATTATATTATTTTTTATTAATATAATATTTTTATTTTAAAATTTTAATAATTAAGACATTAAAAAATTAATAACTTTTTTAATCCTAATTCTCTTCTATTGCAAAAGATTTTTTTTTAGAAATCATTATGGAAAAAAATTATAGTTCCCCCTATTTTCTAATCAAGCAAATTTAAGGAAACATTTCTATCTAATTCAATTTTATTTTATCTTAATTCACCTTCAAACAAATTTTATGAGAAAAATTCTCAAATTATAAAACAAGTTCTTAGAAAAAAAAATGTATGAAACTGAAGGGAGGCTGCAGTGTAAAAATAAAAGGAGACTTAATAGTATAAGTTACTTTTAATATGTCATTATTATTAAAAAAATTATACTATCAAATAATTAGAAATCTTTATGTATATAATTTTAACAGTTATTATAACAAAAGTAAAAAAAATTAATAAACGATTCATTGGATATCAAAGTAAAAATCCTTTACTAGTATATTTGATTTTAAATTTTCACCTTTTGAATGTGTAACTTTTTGGAATTTACTTCTCATACATTGTTAATTAATTTAAAATTATAATAAATGTAATTTTTGAAGTAACTATTATAAAATTAAAATGTTTTAATGGTACGATAATTTATAATTAGATGGTAAAAATTATGTACATTAAAGTGCATTCCAATTAAAATTAACTTTTAATTATATTTAAAATTTTTTAAAAAATAAATTTTGATATATTGATAAGAAAAAAATTTTTTACCTTCACAACTAATTAAAAAACATTTTTATATAATTATTACAAAAAAATGTTTTTTAATCATATGACAAATTTTTATTAGATGATAGTTAAAAAATTGTAAGTACATTTTAATTAATATGACTTTAATTCTGATATAATATATAACTTTTTTTATATTATTAATTAATTAAAAATTACTATAAATATTATTTTAAATTAATTGTTACAATAATTAACTGTTTATAATCGCATAATAATTTATAATTGGATGACACGTAAAATAATATTTATACTGCCACTATCTTCTAATTAAATTTTTAAAAACTTTAAATATTAGTAGGTCTAATTTTTTTATTATTAATAAATTAAAAATTATCTAAGATGTAATTTTTAACTTTATTATTATAAAAATAATAATTTTAGTAATATAAAAATTTATAATTAGTTATCAAACTAAAAAAATTTATATTGTCACATGTATTTTAAAGAAATTATAATAGAAAAGTTTGTAATTTTTATTTATAAGTTGATAAAAATTTTAATTAAAGTACATATAGAAAAATAAATATTTTAAAAAATCAAAATTATGGTATAAAAGTTATTTTAAAAACTATAAAGATTATATTTTTTTAGAATGAAATGATTGTAACATGTATAATATTTTAAAAAAAATTAAATTTATAAAACTTATCAACTTATCAGCTGTAAAAATAATATTATTCTCTTTTTTAGAAAAAATTAAGAAAATATATTTTTATTATCGTAATCCAAAATAAAATTTTATTTATTTATTATATTTATCATTGATTTTGTTAATAATATTTTTTACATCTAATATTAATAAAATTAAGTTGTTAATTTTTTTATTAATAATATTTTTTAGCAAAAAAATTATGAGGAAAAAATAATATATAGTAAAAAAAATATAATTTAAATTTACATATAGAAATAGAAATAAGTTGGATTGAATTTAAATTTATTTATTTAAAAATTTTAAAGTTTGAGTCAAACATATTAAAGATTTTTTTAAGGTTTAACCTAATTTAAAGTTTACAAAACTTATAAATTTATTTAAAATTTGTACTCAAAAATAAAAGATTCACACATTTAAAATTTTTTATAAAAATATATTTTAAATTATAAAATTTATCAATCTAATTTTTACCGGTATTACTTATACAATAAATAAATTAAAATTATATAACATTAAAAAAATGTACAATTATTTATTTTAAAATATTCATAGATGTATACAAAATAATAAAAAAAATTATACTTTAAAGATAAAGAAAAAGTTATGTACGATTTTTTTAAATTAAAAAATTTTAATTTTAATTTTTTAATAAATTATATAAATATATTTTATTAAAATAAAATTTGATAAATATAAATATATATTATATAAAGATAAATAAACTAAATTCACTATTTTATAAATCTAAATCTAACTTATTTTAATAAACTTGGATTTATCTATTGATTAAAGAACTAAGTCAACTTTAAATAAATCAAATAATAAATTCTCAAAGGATGGAATAACCTTATTAACTTTCATCTCTATTTAAACATAACGAATAATAATTTTATAATTTTTTTAAATTAAAAATTATATTTTTGCTTTATAATAAAACAATAAATATATAAAAAAACTAAAAAATAATATTGTAGAACCACATTAATTTATAAGATAGTTTTATGAGTATTTTTGTAAATTTAAAATATGTATTTAATATAATCAATATTTTATATTTTTTTATAATTGTTAATATTATCTATTAAAATTTAAAAATTACTCATAAATTTAAAAAATTATTATTACATATTTTTTTATCTTATACAGTTTAAATTTAAATATCAAAATTTAACATTAAATAAGTTATAAAAAATTATTAATGTATATAATGTAAATTATACAATTATAATTACATTTTTTTATCTTATACAAATTTAACATTAAATAAATTATAAAAAATAAAAGATCATTAATTTATATGGTGTAAATTATATGTTAATAATAACTTAATATAAATTTTAATTTTTCTAATTTAATCGAAAATTTATAATTATGTATTTATTTTTTTATCAATTTTTATTAAAAATAAACAATTATAGGAATATAATTTAAATATTATTATATTTATATATTATGAAAATAAATATATTAGATTAATTTTAATATATATAAAAAATAATTTTTAATTAATATATAATTTGTAAATATAATTTATATGATAAATTTTTTTAAGTTAGTAGTTGATTTTATAATCATATTATTTAAAAATAAATTGTAAAAATTTAATAATAAATTTTAAATAATATAAAATTTGATATAACTTATACTAATAGTTCAATTTCTCCTCTTCTAATATATATATATATATATATATATATAATTTAATATAAAATATTTGATAATAAAATTTCCAAACAAAAATTGGAAACACAGATACAATACAAAAGAGTTAGGTAGGTTCATATACATTTATTTTAATAATTAAATATATAAATATTTTATATGAAAACACTGATTTTATAATTTATTAATTTAATTATCAATTATTTTATATTAAATTTAAATTTTTGAAAACAAGGACTATTTTAATATTTTTTAATATACTATATAATTTCTTTTATATCAATCATATTGTATTTTATTTTATTTTTTATATTTTTAAATATAATAATTAAAAATTAAATTTTGATTTATCTAATTATTAGTTAAAAAATTTAATATCTATATTTTTATAATTAATTTATAAACATCATGTTACTTTAATTGATTTATATAATTTTTATATCATTTAATATAAAAACATATTTTTTATTTTTATATTACAAAATGAATTAATTATTTTTAAAAATAAATGCATCTTGTGTTTATTCTGTATTCTTTATGACTGTTCGAAAATAATTATGATAATTTTTTTATAATTTTTTAACCTATATTTTTAACTTAAAATTATTTTCTTTATAATTACAAACATTTTATTTATTTTGACCTTATCTTCTATTTTTAATTTTTTTATAATTAATATTTTTACCATTTGTGATATTTTTATTAATTATGATAATTTTTAATTGTAACTAAAATCAATAACTTGACAAAATTGGTAAATTAAATATATATATATATAATTTAGAAAATCAAATTAAACTAAAATTAAATACCAAATATTGTTTTTAAATTATATTAAATATGTAAGTTAGTTAGTAAAAAATTATTTTAATATTTACTATCAAAGAATATTACTATATATAGGTGGAAAAATTAATGAATAATAATTATTATTATGAAAAGTAAAAAAATATGAATTACGTTTAAACTTATATAGATATGTGTAAACATTTAAATGATTTGAATATAAAAAAAATCACCTACATAATTAGTTTCAAAGTGCAATTTAAAAGTGAATACCTTATTAATTTGATGGTTATTCAACTTTTTCACAACATTTGTCTAAAAGTCTTCTGTCTCCTTGCACATAATATCCAAATTTGAAACCAGTATCCGTACTTCATTTAATTAACTCAAACTTTACAGTCAACTTGTTGGCAGCGGATTTTTAAGCAAGTAAATACAATCTTATTATGAAATTAACTTCAACAACTAACAGTGCATTTAAATTTAATTGGCTTTCAGTTAGTTTTCTCATGAGAAGCCGGAGAAAGGATTAGCAACAGTATTTATTCACATATATGATGGAAAATGCTGCGGACAACAGAATTTATCAATGAACAAATGAACAAAGATAAAATAACATTAAATAAAGTTAAATTTTAAATATTTAAATTTAATTAATTTTAAATTTTATAATATAAAAAAATTATAAATTTTAAAATTATCTAAATAATTAATTAAAATAATTTTAATTTTAAAATCAATAAAATAAAAATTTATAATCTAATTATATAATTTTAAAGTATATATATTAAATATTAATTATATATAAATATAATAATATAAAAAAATATAACATACGTATATACCAAAGCACACATATATATAAATTTAGATATATAAAATATTTAATTTAAAATTAAAATAATATACATAATTATTATAATAAATATTAATTTTTTTTATAAATATAAAGTTTATTTTATTTAAGATTAAAAAATTTAATTTTAATAAATTATATAAATATAATATATAAAAATAAATATAAATATATAATATATAAAAATAAATTAATTAAACAAATTTTTAATAAATTTAAATTTATTTAATTATTAAATAAATTCAACCATAGACTTCAATCAATTTTGTTTATTTTTCATTTCATGTTTAGAAGAGTTGAAATAATAAAGAAAAAAACAATCACAGCCTTAAATGTGCAATACATGTATTTATGGCCATATGAATCTCCGACAACGTACCAAACTAAATAGATGCAGGATTCTAGTTCTCTAGAAAATAAAACCATTATCTTTTTTTACTTAATGCCACATTTTACAACAAAGTTCATTTGTGAATATGTATCTAGTATAAGCTCCAACCGGTCAAAAAGAGAGTATTACATACGACACAACATGAGAAGTTGAAAAAACAACTATATTATATCCTTGTTGCAACTAAAACCAATTGTTAAAAGTCCGGTTTCAGGTTAGATGTTCACTTTCATAACCACAGGTAGATTCCTTTCTTCTGCGGAAAAAATAAGATCAAATTATAAGACAAGCAAGCTTACTCTGCAAACAAACATTTTGGAACTTTCAAAATTAAAAATTTACGATTGAATTTTATAATTTTTAAAATTCGGTCACAATTAGAGACGGGTACAGTAACTGATAGTAGGTACTACCAAAAAAATAAAAATTTTTATTTAACCACCAAATTTAAAATCAAAATATCAGTAGCAAAATAATAAATTAAAAATGGTAGCTAAATTAGGTTGTTAAACCCTTTTTAAATATATTAATATTTATTATGTTATTTTGTGACTGTACATGCGGTTGTAAAATTTTTACGTTCTTACATTCTTTTTTCACTGTACTTTAGGTAAATAAATTTCTCCCTTTCTTTATGAAATTCACAATCCTTCAACACTGTTTTCTCCGACGACGTAGAGTAGTTTTTCACGTTTGTCTATTTCAAGTTCACATCCTAATTTGTTGAATCCAGTATAAGATATGTTATATTATAGATAAAGATCTATAACATAAAATCGTGAATGAAAAGACGAGAGTTGGTCGATTGAACCCGCCATTTCTGATTCACGAAGGATGGATCTAAGAGATCCTGGATGGTTACTTCTAGAGATACTGCAGCCACCATGTAGTGCATTTGACGACGTATTTAAGTCATTGTCAGACCCACGACCTTAAGGTTGTGTACTCCGCAAACTTGCGACTACCATAGGTGACCATAACCGCATCAGTATAGATAGAGACAAAGGTTATTTAGAGCCATTCTCCTGGGTAGAAAATAGACAAAGATTACGATTCTTTGTTCTCGATGTTATTTTTATTCCAAACTCAATTGGTGCCGAAGAGTCTCTTTTCAGGTTTGAACCGATGACTTATGATGTACCATGACGTTACTTTACCACTGAGTACCATAACGTTACTCTACCAAGTTTCAATTACTAAATAAAAAATTAGTCAATATAACTCGTAGATACTGCGTATACTTATTATATAAATGGAATTAGAATATATGTAGATAGATGTATTTTTTTTATAATAAACATGATTAAAAGGGTTTTTTTCAATTTATTAATTTTTCTCATTTTTCATTTGAAAAACTTAATGGGCAATTTGGCAATGGTAATTCTCTGTATAGATTCTTGTTCTTTGGATATTCAATAATCTTGAGAACGAGAAAGATGAATTATATTACTGCCACCTTCAAATGGTGCAAAATCGCTCCTGCACGCGAGGGAGAGCGCGGGAACCCACTTTGATCTTGCAAAGAAAAATTACATGCCAAATAGAATACTGAGATAATAAAATAAATGAATAGAATATGATACAAAAATAAAATTAAATAGAACATATCAAAATGCATGTCATTAATGTACTTTGTTTGCCACGTGTATAGGCATCATTCAATTACGCCACTTCAAACATTTGATGCTCTACATGCAGTTTCAATTTTTATTAAAATTATTAACTATTATACCGGATAATAACACAACACTTATGAATGAAAAATAATAATAATTAAAAGTTGTAAAATATTTTTTATCGTATGTTAATTATAATAAAAAATTAATCATATCAGATAAAAAAAAGTTTCAATAGAAATAAAGTGTTTTTAAAAAAACTGAAGAGAACAAGCTTTTAAAAAAATTTCAATTTTATAAATATAAGAATAAAATGAAATAAATGGATATTGGTGTTCTTGTTTAAATTATTTACTAATTATTTTAACTATTTTTATATTTTTTAAATAATGAAACAATTTTTTTTATTAAATTTAGTGTGAAATTTTTATTTGATTTAAATCATTTCTTACATATTCAGTAATAATAAAATAAAAATAATTTTTAATTATAAAATATTCAATCAATAGTATGAAATATTTTCTCATTCTATACCATTTTATTTTATATTTATCTTTAAATAAATATCAAAAACGTAGTTTAATGATAAAAAATTAACAAATAAACTTATCTTTAATTAAAAAAAATACCAAACAATTTTGAAACTTCTATATTTCATGTGTATTTGATTTCTTAATTTACGCAACATTAATTTTATTCATTAATAATTACAATGACAAATAAAAATGTTAATTTAAAAATATTATAAATTAAAGAGGATATTTTTAAGTTTTATAATATTTGAAGAATTTATTTGATACCTCTTAAATTTAATAGATAAAATGAATATCAATTAAATGTTTTTAAATGAATTGTATTATATATTACTATTATTTTTATGGTATGATAACCACAAAATACAATAAAAAAGTATTAAATATATAAAATTAAGAAAATGGATAACTTTTTAAAATATTAAAATATCAAGTATTATCACATATTTACGATGATTATAATAGGATACATAAAATCTCTTAATATATTTTTTTACATAAAATTTACAATTTTTGAACAAATATTTGTTCTTATAAGAATAATTATAAAAAAGTAACATAAGAAGTTAGAACGTGTTTTTAGGCGAGGGATTCCATGTGAGTATATAATAATAATAATAGGATAATAAAGGGAAAAATTAAATAAAAATTGTCTAGGGCCCAAGTGATTAACCCAACCAACCCCTCAGAACTTGAAGGGAGGGGCAAAGAGAAAGGGATAGATAGAAATCGCAGCGCAGGCTCGGGTGCCGGCGTCCCTCTTTGACGGAGACATGGAAAACGACGACGTCGACATGCAGGCAGCAGAGACCAATGAAGCAGTAATGGTTTCCGTTTCTTACTCTTCTCTCTTCTGTTCCTTTTTTATTCTCTGCATTCGCCTAATTTCGTTGAATCAAACTTCGTTTCGGTGCTGACGCTGTTCAATTCCCAACCCTAATTTGTTCTTTCATCAATGTCAAATGAATTTGGTGCAGGAATTGGATGACATGAAGAAGCGCTTGAAGGAGATGGAAGATGAAGCTGCTGCTTTGCGAGAGATGCAGGCCAAGGTCGAGAAGGAGATGGGATCCGTGCAAGGTGACTTTTTTTTTTTTTCTTTTTTCCTTCTCCTCAAAATGATTTATTTTTGGAACTTTCCTCTGGAAAGAATGATTCAAAATATTACCCCTTTCTAAAAGGAGATGCTAGAGCTATATAAAAGTTGGGTTGAATTGGATATGTTCAAAGTTAGAATTGGCTCTTTTTAAAATTTTTTTTTTTGGGTTCTACATTAATGATATAAGTCGTAACTTGTTCGCCTAGAAGATCTTTGTGTTTTACTTTTTGGTTTGAAATGTTTTATTGATAAATAAACTAGCAAATTAGGATTTAGCTTCATACTTGGAAAAGGGAAGGGCTCTCTAACTAGCTCGTAAATGTTAAGCTGTATCCTTGTGCTCATTTGAGATGTTCATATTATGAAGAGATTTAAGCTAAATTTTGTCAACTTATGTTTGAAATTTCAGAAGAGCTCTTGCTTTAATGCTAGATGCTTGCAATTTATTTCTGTTATTTTCTCTTTTTTACTATTGTTTTCTTCGTCCTTTTAACTGTTCTTCTCCATGCTCTCGCATAGTATGAACATTGTTTTTTCTTTTTCTTTTTTAATGTGTAACAAATGTTATTACAATGTATTGTTGGATTCCAATCTCTGTTATTGATTTTTATCTCCAAATAGATCCTGCTACTGCTTCTGCGAGTCAGGCCAATAGAGAAGAAATAGATTCCCGATCAGTCTTTGTAGGCAATGTGAGCTCTCTCTTCCCCTGTTTTTATGAGAACGTTCTGTTGTGCTTAGTTGTCTTTTGTCATCATTTATGATATGGGCCAATGATATTAATGTCATAACTTTTGTCTGAAGTGATTGATTCAATTATGAGCCAAGGTGTGTTTGATGTTGAATACATTGGAGTTTTGGACTTCCTCATATTCTATCCTTGAAAGTTCAGTTCTATGTTTGATGTTGAATGTGCTTCTGCTATTTTGAAGTTTCATTGTATTTCCGAGTGGTGGCATCATGCTTTGACATAATGTTTTGACTACAATCGCAGGTCATGTTTCCATCTACAAGTTTTCTGGTATTGTAATGCTGCTGTTGAAAGTAAATGTTATAATATATAGCTGGAGAAATATTCGAAATGTATGAAACTAACAGGAGGAGTGAAAAACTGAAATATATAACATAAAAGAGACATTGAGGGAAAGAGGAGAGAACAAGAATGTTAAAGAATTGTTTGTTAAGGAAAATGATGTTTGTGGTTTTGTGAATTTACATATTTTGATGGAATGAGGGAAGAAAAATATTTTTTTTAACAGAATATGAACTGTCTACAAGAAGTCTTTAGCTTGGAAGTTTTTATTAATATAGTTTCCTAGATTTTAGATTGAGAAGCTGGACTCCTGCTGGCAAGAAGAGGACATGCTTTATGGGTAAATTATTATGCATGAGTATCTGTCATTTTAATTGCAAATCCAAAGGAAACTGTCAGTGGTGCCTATTGCCTGGTGCTCTAGAAATATGTAAGCATTCTTTTCTTGTGGTGAGGGACTGCTGTCAGTTCTCCCTTCTACTTTGGGATCAGGAGGAATTACTTTTTGGCTATAGTCTTCTCATTTTCTACCCTTCTCTAATATACCTCATGCCACAAAAACTGAAGGAATATTGAAAAAGTAAAAACTGGGGGGGGGGGTGAAAATGAGAGTAGTGCACTTCAGAGAGCAGGGTTCTTAAAACCATAGATCCTATCTAGGATTGGATGAGGGGGTTAGAAAGAAATGTAAAATGTGAGATCATAACATGAAATATAAGATCCAGCCTATTATAAAATAAAACAAATAAGACATGATAGCAAAAAATTACACCTACTAGTAAGAATGTTGGTCAGTAGGTATTTTCTAATTCATGAATCATAATGCATAATAGATGTGAGTTTGCAAGGTTATATACAAGCCTTATAACAAAACAGAGGCTTCTTGATGACATTTTTAATGAAAAAACACTGAAATTAAATGGTAGAAACAGGGAACTGCTAAAGCATCATCCACAGACCAGCAGAGCACCAAATTTTTTCATACATGCAAAAACAAAAGGAGGAAGGTTGCAGATGCTGAAGTCAAATCAGATATCGTTCATTCAGAGACAGCGGCACCCAAAATTCAATCTCACAAGATCACACATCAAGGCACCCATCTCAAGTTTGCAGTAAATCTTCAAATGACCCACCGGCAAGGGTTTGAAGATTTTGCACTGGACCGCTTTTTTTATTGGAGGCCCAATCCATGCCAACACAACTACCTTTGTTATGAAAATATTGATGAACACACTCAAACCAGAGTTTGTGGTCAAACATGTGACTGACAAATCATGTTCTAAGCTGGGTTTGGGATTGGAGGGACCTTCCAAACACATAGGAGCATACAATTCTATGAGTCAATGAGATTTTGACTACCATATAAGGAGTAAAGTACTAGGTGGATAACTGTGGATGAAAAAAATGTCAATGGTTTTTATTTTTAGGAAAATGTTAATCTCAGCCATTAGAGTTGATCTTAAGCATCTAAAACTAGTAGGTTTTATTGGGAAAATAAGTCTTTATTACATAAAAAATACAAAAAGTATAATAAATACGTACTTCTCAATAAAATTCTATCCCTTTTAGATGTTTAAAATCAGCTCAAGGGTTAAAGTTAACAAAACTGATATTTTTATATAGTCCTAGGACCTGAGTAATATTTTTTTCATTTATGAAATTCCACTTCCTAGGTCTCTTTTAATTTGTGTTTATCTTCTAAAACCCTATTCTGTGAACTGTGCCTTGCATTTTTGAGGATGAATCTTGCTGCTTGCAAATAGCAATCACTTAGGCCAGGGTGAATGATTTTTTTTTTCCTGAAAGTTCCTTGCATGCTATGACATGCCCATGTTTCAGATAAATTTCCAGGCTACTGTGAGATGAATTAAATTCTTCCTCAACCTTAAAAGGGCAAAGCTAAACTATTAAATTGTTTGGTGGACGTGAAATCTGCTACTTGTTATATTATGTACCCTTTTTTTCTTCTACCTGAAATTAGCTGACTTGCTCCAAG
The DNA here is from genome assembly GCA_037954105.1 of Canavalia gladiata. Lineage (NCBI taxonomy): Eukaryota > Viridiplantae > Streptophyta > Magnoliopsida > Fabales > Fabaceae > Canavalia > Canavalia gladiata. The sequence goes on from CM075662.1 coordinate 5,738,966, forward strand.
CCTAAATTTTCTTCATTTGTTTGAAATTGTAATGATAATATTGGCAAAACCAATTTTGGCATAGTGTGTTACAACTTGCTGGAAGGTGTAGCAGCTTTTCTGCTGAAGAAGGTTGATTTTCATCATTTTGTCTCTGTAGTAGTGTTTGACAGCTGTTAGAAAAAGTTCCTGTAAATGTGTATATTATTAGTCTACTTCAGATGGTTTTTGTTGAGAAGGCTTGTATTTTCAGAGATGTACATTTTTTCATAGATGTATTGATATTTAGTGACAGTAAGGCTAGAAACTTGTAACTTTTGAATTCTAACCTCTAAGGTTGGTGTTCACAACTACTTGAAAACATTCTACTATCACATGATGAATGTTTTGGCTTTACTTAATTACTAGTTGCTTTGCTCTCATAATCTCAGATTTGATATTCTCCACAGGTGGACTATGCTTGCACCCCTGAAGAAGTGCAGCAGCATTTTCAATCATGTGGAACAGTAAACAGAGTCACCATTCGGACTGATAAGTTTGGCCAACCCAAGGGTTATGCTTATGTAGAGTTCCTTGAGGCTGAGGCTGTTCAGGAGGCACTTTCGTTGAATGAATCTGAACTTCATGGGCGCCAACTAAAGGTTAGGCTAGAGGCTCTTGCTGTTGAAAAATATCATCTGCGTCCACCTTTTCTCTAATCGTCTCTGCTTACTTGGAGATTTTTCAGGTAACGGCTAAAAGGACCAACATACCAGGAATGAAGCAGTATCGTCCCCGCCGGTCCAATCCTTACATGGGGTTTCGAGGCAGAACCCCATATGCACCACCTTTTGTCTATTCTCCATATGGATATGGGTATTTACACTCGGTTCTTCCCTTTCTAATTTATTTTCTTTTTATGCTGTAGCTGCAAACTAATAGCATTTCTCTGTTAATTGCAGAAAGGTTCCGAGGTTTAGAATGCCAATGCGCTACAGCCCCTACTATTGACCGTGCAATTCAGGTAGGATGGACAGAATGAGGCCCTTCCTCCCCTTGTAGTATCATGGTCGCAGTTTCGGCCATTCAATGAGGGAAAATCCAACCACCTGGATTGATGTGGTTGGTGGTTCTGTGAGGATTAAGCATTGACTTAACAGCAAACCTTGTAAAATTGTGGTGTTTGCACCTGCTTTCCTTTAGTATCGGCCTATTAAATTAAGTTCTTGTAAACGTATCATTCGCGAGTGTGGTTAATACATGGGTTTTGGGTTTATCTATTTTATTTATTCTTGCTCCTTCGTAATAGCCCTCACCTTTTATTCTTGCTCTTTCGAAATAACCCATTAACCCCGACCTTCTTTCTGCTGTAAAACTCAAACCTACGGTAATCCAATTATCTTTGGGCAAAATCTATGCAGTGTCTCCAAATATCACATTATTTACTTTTACACCTCATCCTCGAGCGTTGGCAGTAACATGGTAAATCACCAGAAAGAAGATTCTGGCGTGTTTGTGCGTGAAACGGATGGCATGCATGTGTTATGTAATTTCTTTACAAGTAATTAGTTGACACGTAACGTGTCAGTAATTTTTTTGATGAATAAAATTATTATACGTATTTCACCGACCATATTCCGGAAGTGGCTGGGAACATGGAAAAACTCATGAGCCATTGATGACTTGCTAGCCTAGTAGGCTGTTTAAAAAATGAACGTTGGCAACATTGAACCACGATGATTTGCAGTTGTGTATTTATATAATATATAAACTAGTATATTGTTCGTGAGTAATTTTAAATTTAAATAAAATATATTAATAATTTTAAAAATAGTAAATATTTCATTATTAATAATTAATAATTAATAATCAAAACTCTATTATATTGAATAATAATAAGTTAAATAGATAAAATTATTAAAAATGAGTATAAAATTGAAAAATAAATCATTAAAATTATGTAACAATCTTTATTAATATGATTCATCAAAATTTAAAAATTAAAGTTAAATTACAATTGTAATCATTTAAAATTTAGTTTATTTTAAAAATACTTTCATATTTGATACAAAATATAAAGATTCAAAATTTAAATTATAGGAATCATCAGAGTCCTTCACGTTGAGCTAATGGTCGATCCTTTTTCACGGCTTGAATTAGTTTAGATCCGGAGGCTTCATCATGTTTGTTGCAACAGTGACTCGACTCAAATCATTAGCCTATTCATAAAGTCTGGAAATGAGTGGCTTAAATATAGAAGCATCATCCACAATGTTCAACAGCTGCTTCAGAAGGACTGAAGTGTGGGCTTGAACATTCTTTACGTGATGCCAACACCTGTGCTAACTGCCAACTGGGTTGCCGAGAAAATGAAGCCTTCAAAAGTGGAATGATCCGTCGAGTAGCATCACCCTTTTTCACGTAGTGGATAGGATGTATGTTGTTCACATTCATTGTTAATTTTCTCTAAACATTACTAAATGGAGCAGAATTGGGTCTTTAATACGCCTATGCTAGCATGACCAATATATGTTAAACTATGCTTATAAATTAAAATGTGTAATGATTATACTTTTGTATAATTTGTGAAAATTTTCTTAAATATTATACAAGTTATCAAGGTTTTGGTGCAGTAGTTACGCTAACTTACTATTCCATATATTTTGTGAAAATGCTTGTTATCTGAACAATGAATCATCTCATTGTCATTATCTTAACATTGCCAAAGGCCGAAATCATAGTTATTTAACAAAATCATAATTATTCGAAATGATCATGGATGAGATTGTAATCAAGGTGATCATACAATCTATTTTAATCTTGAGCTTATTTGAGTCATGTTGTGTATTTACTGAGACATCTCATCTGAATCTTATAAGTTTAACTCGTAATAGACTAACAATATGTAAAAGAAATAAATATTCTAAATTGCTCCACAGGCCCCACTCCATCTTTCTTCTCCCTTTTTTGTTTTGGATTTTGAAGATGCATGTGGAAAATGTTTTTTGCACCCTTCGTTTCACTAAATACATCCCCTCTCATTTTTTTAAGAAGTGAAAATTTCAAAACATTCCCTTCATTTATTTAATTCACACACCTCCTTGTTAGTAAATTATTTTTAAAAAGAAAATAAATGAATATAATTATTATTTAAAAGATTAAGAGTTGATATTTAAATAATTATATAATTTATTATATACCTGAATACATTTAATTATAAATATAACCATTGATTTTATTTATTAATAATTTAAATTATTTTTACAAAATCTATACTAAATAAAAGCTATCTTAACACTTATAGTCTTTTGTATATTAATAAAAATTTTTAATGCATCTTTATTAATCCACATAATTTTGTTTATATTAAATATTTTATTTTATTTTTATTTGTTTCAAATATTAACTTGTTTTAAATGTTAAATATAGGTAGATTGTTATAAAATATATTTGTTTTTAATTTAACTAAAATATAATTTCAAATTTATAGAAATATATTATATTTAACATTTAAATTAAATAATATTTAAAAATAAACAAAAACTATAAATAAAAAATAAAGTTAAATACGTAATATAGACAAAATCATGTGACTTAATAAACATTGCAAAAAATATTTTTATTAACATATAAAACTTGTTAAATGTTAGAATAATTTTTATGTAGTCTAAATTTTGTATAACAAAAATTAATTTAGTAATAAAAAATAAAATAAATGATTAAATGTACATATGTATAATAAATTATTTATTATTTAACTTTTTAAAATAATTTTTATTAAAAAATAAAAATATATATTTAAATAAATGACAATGATATTTTGTGAGTTTATTTTTTTTAAAATGGAGGGGAAATGTATTTATTAAGATGATAATTTAATAATTAAAAAAAAAGATTACAATAAAACAGTTATAACAAAAACTATTTATATATATATATATTTTTAACGTGGGTTGTATTGTAAAAAGTCAAATCCCACATATGGTATCATTCCGTGAAAGATTCTAATTAGGAGAGTGTCATATATATTATATATAAGCTAAAGCCAGAGTCAGAATCGGATCAGATATCTGTCACTCATCATATTCATATATTCGTATATTATATTCTTTCTTTTATTTTTTTTTTATCGTTTATCGTTGCGAGAAGAGAAAACGATATGGCTCTGGCCTCTTCCTCTCTTATCACCTTGAAGTTGAAACCCTCTCTGTTATGCCCTCACCAGCCTCGCAGATCCGTCATTGTCGCGAACGCTGCGGAGCCTTCCAAATTGACGGCGGCAACGAGTACCCCAATCTTGAGCAGTTGGAGTGTGGATAGCTGGAGAGTGAAGAAGGCGCTTCAGCTTCCGGAGTATCCAGATGAGAATGAGTTGGATCAAGTTCTACAAACCCTATCTTCCTTTCCCCCAATCGTCTTCGCCGGAGAGGCCAGGAGCCTCGAGGACAAGCTGGCTCAGGCCGCCATGGGAAACGCTTTTCTCCTTCAGGGAGGTGACTGCGCCGAGAGCTTCAAGGAATTCAATGCCAACAATATTCGTGACACCTTCCGTGTCATCCTTCAGATGGGTGTCGTTCTCATGTTCGGTGGCCAAATGCCTGTCATCAAGGTCTCTTTCCTTTCCCCCAATTATTTAATTGTATCATTCCATTTCACTAATTTTAGGTTTGGGAATAATCTCTTTTTTTAATTATTATTATTATTATTAGAGGAGGGATCAACTTACTTCGTAAGTGTACCAACTCCGCTCAATGCAACAGTTACCCTATACCTCTTCTAATATATGGATAAATGATCTGTACAATGATAACTCATGATTTGAAAAGATGGAAACGTAAGCATTTCGTGCTGATTTAAAATTTTATGGTGAATGTGAATGACTTGCTTCTACTGTCTGATTATGCTGAATCAGGTAGGGAGAATGGCGGGTCAGTTTGCAAAGCCAAGATCGGAGCCGTTTGAGGAGAAAAATGGGGTGAAGCTTCCGAGTTATAGGGGTGACAATGTGAATGGTGATGCATTTGATGCGGAATCTAGAATTCCTGATCCGCAGAGGATGATAAGAGCCTACTGCCAATCTGTGGCTACTCTGAACCTCTTGCGGGCGTTTGCCACTGGAGGTTATGCTGCCATGCAAAGGGTTAACCGATGGAACCTTGATTTCATGGAGCATAGTGAACAGGGAGACAGGCATCATTTCTAACCTTTTCTAAAATTATTTCGGAATTTTGATTCATTAGTGTTTACTGTTTATTAATCCTTATTCCTTTATATATAATAAAATGGTTTGGAAGGATGATTTTGAAAATTGAATTGACTCTTCTTATATTTGCTCAAAGGTAGTAGAAGACAAAGGGATACTAAAACAGGGAATTGAAATTGGAAATAATTTTAGATATTTCCCCTTAAGAGTAGAAAGGATAACAAATGAATTGGAGTTGAAGACTTTATTTTTTTGGCTAGCTACAGCAAATGAACTAAATGTAGTGACACTGTAACAGGAGATATTCTCCCTGGCACCCGTGTTATACTCTAAAAAGTAATGAGATTGAGAAAAAAATCTGGATGGGATTTTATTTATAGTATTATGTATCTACACTCTGTTCCCCTTCAAACATTGTTAAAATTACAATTATTCCAATTTTCTTGTAGGATTCCTTTACAACTTAGTTTATCTAATTGAACCTAGTTGATATGCTTTATCTTTTGTGCTTTCTACAAATTGCAGCACTGTTTATTCTTGAAATTGCTGTCTTAGGAATTTGTCAACTTTTGGTTACCTCGTTTTTTTTTTTGTTGTGGCCAACAGGTACCGTGAATTGGCTCATAGAGTGGATGAGGCTCTTGGCTTCATGAGTGCTGCTGGGCTCACATCCGAGCATCCAATCATGACTACAACAGACTTTTGGACCTCTCACGAGTGTTTGCTTCTCCCTTATGAACAAGCACTTACTAGGGAGGATTCTACTACTGGGCTTCATTATGATTGCTCAGCTCACATGCTATGGGTAGGGGAACGTACCCGCCAACTTGATGGTGCTCATGTTGAATTCTTGAGAGGAGTTGCTAATCCACTTGGCATTAAGGTTCATATATAGCTCTTCACCTGTGGTTTTGAAAATGTGCTTTGTTTTATTTATTTATTAATTTGTATAAAGCTTGTCTTTGCTTTGATTTTCAACTGAACTTACTTCTGCATATGCTCGTCTCAATTAGTTATAATTATCTTTTGATATGTTGGGTAAACGCATAAACTACAATCCTATCTGAAAGGCCTTAGTCCTGTTGGCAATACTTAATGTGCCCACTGAGAAAAAAATAGCAATTACTGAAAGACTACTTGGTTTTTCAGGTGAGTGATAAGATGGTTCCGGATGAACTTGTTAAGCTGGTAGATATTCTGAACCCTAAAAACAAGCCTGGAAGAATTACAGTAATTGTTAGAATGGGAGCTGAGAATATGCGAGTGAAGCTTCCTCATCTTATCAGGGCAGTTCGCAGAGCAGGTCAAATTGTCACTTGGGTTAGCGATCCCATGCATGGGAACACCATTAAAGCTCCATCTGGACTCAAAACCCGCTCTTTTGATTCAATAAGGGTAATTTTCACTTATACTTGGTTCCTTTTTCCATCATATATATTTCTGTTTTATATTCAATATTTGGGCAATACACTAGTGGCATAAAAATATGGTCTTTTCTCAGCACTCTGTTTTAGGTCATCTTTTTTTAATCCTTCTGAAGTGTTTAAAATTTATGTTACCACTAAAACTTCTATAGAACATACAATTCAACTCATAAATCTTTTACACTATAAGGAAAGAATGAACTCTTTTCTCAGTTCTCAGTTCTAGGTGATCACTTTTTAATCCTGCTGAAGTGTGTAAAGTTTATGCTGCTCCTAAAGCTTCTATAGAACATACAATTTAACTCAAACTTTTACACTATAAGGAAACAATGAATTCATACTTGACACATTCTGCTGACACCTATTATTGGAATATTTCTCTTATTTGGTGGTTGGCAACTGCTTTCACATATGAATTTTCAAGAAATATTTCCAAACCCTGAAATTCCATCAAATTTACCATGGAAGTGTTCATTGATATGAAAAATTACAGATTATGCAATTTTGTTGGCATAATGATGGATAGAGCTAATGGTACAATTTGTCCATCAACTCTATCCTATTCTTCAAATGCAGTTTTGTCCTGGAGTATATGGATCTGGCACATAATAGTTAGATAATTGTTTGGCATGTCATTTACTTGGGTAGATCATAAGTGCACGTAAGAAAATACAGTGTCATGTCCAATTATACAAGAACTGAACTTGTTGAATTACATTGGTTGTTTGTCTGTTTTTTGATGTCTGTGCTTTCCTTTTGTCATTCAAGATCTGGCTCTCTTGCAGTTTCAATGTTTGTTTTTGTTGAATAAGATAAGTCAAGGTTTATTGCTAGTTTGCCACTGATGATAAATTCATGTGTTCCCGGATGTTGGTAATAGGCTGAGTTGAGGGCATTCTTCGATGTCCATGACCAAGAAGGAAGCTACCCGGGAGGGGTTCATTTAGAAATGACTGGGCAGAACGTGACAGAATGTGTTGGAGGCTCACGGACTATTACTTATGATGACTTGAGCTCACGCTACCACACTCATTGTGATCCAAGGCTTAATGCTTCTCAATCTCTGGAGCTTGCATTTAATATTGCGGAGAGGTTACGCAAGAGAAGGCTTAATTCAATGCAGTCTCTTCCCTCACTCAGAATTTAGATGAGAGGAGTCTTGCTTGGATCAGAAATACTGGTGTACCATATATTTAATTTTGCAGCAGACAGTGAACAAATACTCCATCGTGTGTCATAAGAACATCAATAGTTGGCACAATAAAGTTATGCTATGTGTTGCGGGAGAGTTAAAACACTGCAGGTGTGCATCTGGTTGTACTTGCGAGTTTTGTACTTTTTAAGTTTGGATAAAATATATGTATTTATGCTCTAGTAATGAGTAATGAATAAAATTCAAAGATAGAGCTGGCTTCATAATGCATCCGAGGGCAATTTATTATATGCAATATATTTTTTTTCAAGGTTAGAATTGATTCTTTTATTATCATCTGACACACTGTTAGAGTTCTGTTAAACAAATTATTTTCTTATTTCCTTTTTTTATAAGAAAAAACACATACAAAGAAAAATGACAAGATTTTTATAATTTATGGATAATGTTATCTTTTGCTTGAATGGAAAATTTAAACAGAAAAAATAATTTATTTAATAGTTTAAATTTTAAAATATTTTATTGATATAAGTTTCTATAAATTTTAAATATTAAAAATTTGATAAGATATTTTAATATATTAAAATGAAAGAATTTTAAATTTATCAAAATAATGAGAATTTCCTATTTTTGAGATGATTCCTCTCTTGATACCTTTCCACCTTTCATTTATCTTATTTTTGTCTTGTATATTTTAAATTTTAAAATTAAAATTAAATATTTTATGAAGTATAATTTTAATCTCTTTTACAAAAAAATATCATAAGAAAATTATTAATAATTTTTATAATAATATTTTACTATTTTATAAAATATAATATTAAATTTTTTATTTTAGTTATAATTTATTATCAAAAATTTAAATTTCAGTTGTAAAAAATAAATTTAAAAAATTTACAATTTTAATGTTAATACTTAAAAATTATTTGAACATAATTTTTTATTTTTTATATAATTATATGGAAAAATAAAAATAATAACATTAATTTTAAAACAATAGATTAGTTATGTTAAAAACTCATTTCAATATAATTTAAAAATTATTTTATTATTATTTATTCATATAAAATATTTTAAATAAGATAAGATTATATTATTTAATGTATTATTTTATTAAACAGCACAAACATAAGATATAATAATTAAATAAAATTTTATCACACTCTTATCTTATGTTTTATTAAATTTTTGGTTTTTATCTTTTTTTATGTTTGAATAAAAAATTTAAAAAAGAAAAGTAATTTTCTAAAAAAATTAAAATCTAAATATTAAAACTTTATTTAAATATTTTTAAATTTTAAATTTGATCAATTTTAATAAAAAATTATAATATATTAAAATGAGTGAATTGTAAATTTTAGCAAAGCAGTGAGAATTAGAGTATCTCTCGAGACCTCCCTCACTCTTTACTTTGCGACCTGGACCTTTGTTTGAATGTTACTCTCGTTTAATATGTTTTAAAATTCGAAATTTCTTTCAATCAAATTTAAATATTTTATAAATATTATTTTACTATTTATATAAAAAAATATATGAAAATAAATTTAATAATATTTTTTAAAAATATTATAGTTTTTATAAAATATAATTTTAAAATATTTTTAAAATTATTTTAATTTTAGTTATAGTTTATTATAAAAATATAATTTTAATATAAATTATTTCAATATTATTTGTAAAAACAGAATTTTAGTTTTTAATAGATATATTTTTATTAAAAATTATAAATAAAACAAAATTAATTTTTTTAAAAGTTGTACTGATTATGATAAAATAATTTATTTTAATATAATTTATAACTTATCATATAATTATTTTTTCATCTTAAAAGTTGAATAGTATAACAAAATATTATATAATTTATTATCTTAATAAGTAATATCAAGCATAACATAAAATAAATATATAAAAATTTATTATATCATATCAATATATTTTCTTCAAACCTTTATATATTACCGTTTTAAGAATAATTTTAAAAAAATAAACTTACTAGATTGACGTAAAATTTTAAATAATTAATTATTTTATTATATTTTATGTATAAATTTTTAATTTTTAAAATTTTTAGCACAGTAATTTTATGTTTCGATGAGGTATTTTAAAAGAAAAAAAATAATTTTTAAAAAAATTTAAAATTTAAAAATTTAAAATATTTTATTTAGATATTTTTATAAAAATTTTAAATCATAAAAATTTTAAAATTTTTAACAATTAAAATAAAAAAATTTAAAATTCTTTTAAAATATGTGAAATTAAAAAATTTTCAACTCATCAATTATTTTTTCATTATTTTATGTTATTTTTTATTTTTGATATATATTTTATTAATTTTTAATTATGTATATTTATTAAATTATTATTATGTTTAAATATGTTACATAATAAAAATATTTATGTATCTAAATTTTTCAATATAAAAATAATAATAAAATTAAAAAAATCTATAAATATTTAAATAATTTTATATATAATAAAAATTAAATTATTTAATTTAAATAAAAAATTTAAAGTAATAGATTTAAAATTTAACATTTAAAATTTTTTTAAATTTTTTATTAAAATAAAATATTTTTAAAATAAAATTTTTTAAATTTCTAATGATGTTTAAATTTCTAACTTTAAAAATACTCCCATAGCTCACTCTTCTTTGTCTCTCAACCTCGACATGTCTCTCAGTCTTTGTTCTCAATCGCGGACGCCGCCGTTAGTGGCGCTCAACGGCAACGGAATTATCGTTAACATGGCAACACAGTTGGCAGGCACCGTGACGAATCCGTTTAACAACGGCTACTTCCAGGGTCCGGCGATGGGGCCTTTGGATGCGGTTTCGGCGTGAACTGGAGGAAGTACCTGTTGCCGGCGAGGACGTTGGTATGCAAGACGTAGGTGTGATAGGTCTCATGAGTGCCTTGACTTTACATGGAATAAAGAAGAACATTCAAAATATGCCGGGAAAAGAACATTATTTTTATTTATATAATGTAATGTAAGCTTATTTTTCTAAATTTGAATCATGAAGAATTGAGTTCAAAGTAGTTTTTGCAGCATCACAATTGTTTATCTTATATTTTAAAATTTAATTGAAGGTGATGTTTATTATTTGTTTTTAAATTAATAAATATAAAATATGCACCTGGTCTGAAGTAATTATAAAATATAGAATATATTTACTTGCATGGGTGATCTTTCTTAGGTTTAAAATTTGGAGAGGATGAAAATATTTGGTTTCAGAAAATGTTTTATTTTATTTTTTATTTTTATATAAAAATATTTTTTATTTTTAAAATTTTGTATTAGAAATAGTACAAATAAAAAATAAAACTAAGAAATAATTATTTTTTATTTTTACTATTTTTTATATAAAATATTAAAAATAAAAAATAAAAAAATATATTTTTTTAAATCAAACACACCTTAAATGAGTATGATATGATGTAATATATGTACTTCCTTAATAGAAGAAGACAAGTATGTTTTATATATTTATTTACTTTTCTATTGTATAGTTAAATTATTTTTTGTTACAATATAGTTGTTAGTTTGAAAAAATTTCTAGCTTTTAGCCTCGCACAAAATTTAAATTGAGGGAATTCAATTCTTAACAGTTAATTAACACGTTTAATTAATTTCTAACTAATGTTTGATTAATTTCATATGTGGGAATATGGTTTTTTTGTTGCGTTTTAAAATATTTTTTAGCACAATATGTTTTGAACAATTATAATAGTTATGTAGTTTGTGAAAAAATGAAAGTTTTTTAGTGTTTTAAAAAATAAAATAATAAAAATTTTAAAAAATAATTGTGAATAAATGTTTATGGTAGTCGATGGTAAATTAAAACAAAGGAAAGGAGCTTTCGGATTTGTTGGTATATATATTTTGATAAGAATTATGATGTTTGTATATCTCAAAATAGAATGTATTTTGGTAGAAAAAAATTAAAAAAAATGATAAGATTTGATATGTAATATGATAAAATAAGAAAATACAGAAAGTAAAAATTACATATACTGAAATATAAATATTATTAAGATGTATGTTTATTATTGTTCATTATAGTAATAAGTAATGAATAAAATTCCAAGATATAACAGATTTCATAATGCATCCGAGTAAAATTTATATGCAAGATGATTTTTTTTCTCGAATAGAATTTTGATTTTTTGTTATCACCTGACACATTGTTAGAGTTCTGTTCAACGAATTGTTTTCATAATTCCCTTTTTTTTTTAAAAAAAAATACATAGTTAAATGATATTATTTTTCTAACGCGTTTATTGTTATAAATAAATAATAAATTTTCATTAAAGTTGTAACATATAATATGATCACTACATTAGATTTTGTTTTTTTAAATTAAATTTTACTATATATAGATTTTTATTAAAAAAAAATAAAATGATAATATGAAAAAAAAAGTATTGAGACTAAAGCAAAATTATTTTATTTCTCCGATGAAAAGCTTTATAAACAAAGCTTGAATAGTTTATTCAAAATTGACCAAGGACAATAGGTGATTTTGGCTACCATTTTAAAATTACTGTCCTAAGTTGTAGCCTGATTATTAGAATGGTGTGTACATAGGCAATGAGCAACTTGGACAATTATGCAAAATTAATGGAATATGATAGATAATTCTCAAGGATACCTGATACATAGAGGCACACCTAGTTGCAGTTACATGTTTTTCAGGAAAGTTTTAAGATGAACGATGATAATACAACAAAAATGAAATAAAAAAATTCAATATATAGATATTCTAAACATTAATCGAACAACTATTTAAATTTTAAATATAAACATCTACATTTGGTCTTGATTGTATATTTCACGATTTTCTCTCCTTTAGAAATGAGAAGTTGGCTTTTATGGCCTGTGGATGTGAAAATAGAAAGAAACATTTTCATCTAGCTCCATCCATGCATAGAGCGGTTGTTATGAAAATTTATGAAAACGGATGGTTTCCGTGAAAATGGGTCTTGATTTTTTTATATATGAACAATAATCACATTTATTTATATTTAAAAATATGATTACTAAAAATATCATAATTATGTTTATATAAAATGATGGTTAATTTAATTATGTAACTAATTATATAATTAATTACATATTTTTGTTAATCTATTAATTAAGGTAAAATTTGATATATAGATAAATATATTTACTGTGAATATGTTTGTTGATAATTTTTAAAAATTTATTAATTTTTTATCTTTCTTGCATTTTTTTGTCATTCCGATTACTATACAAAATACAAGTTTATTCAAAAGAAATACGTAAAATGACAACAATGATCAAACGTTATTCGTTAAAGATAAAAAATTAACCTTATTACAATTAGTTAGTTAATTTTATGAATTAATTAGTTAATTTATAATTGATAAAGTATTATAAATAAGAACTTTATGTAATAGTTGTTTAATTTTTTTCATAATAAAATTACATTCTTTGTATTTTGATTTTATGCTTTATTCTTCTATTGTTGGTCATATTTTTGAATTCTAATATAGCATTAGAGTTTCAATAAAATTTACAATCACTTTTGTAAGTTCAAGTTCTTTTACCTGAAGTTTAGCAATGTCTTCCTCCTATTTTTTCTGTCATCTTTCATCTACCTTCTTATCTCTTCACTCATGGAGATTAGCAAAGAAAGAAAAAAAGTTTGATCCATTATGCATTAGTAACACCAATCCTTCAAAAGGTTTTGAATAGTCAACACAACTTAATTTGTTTATTTTTGAAAGTTTTCTTGATAATGGTTGCATAGTTAATAATCAAGAAGATAATGAGGAATATCTGATTCTCATGCCTTCTCATCAAAGAAATCTTCTAATTTAAATGATGACAAAAAATATCTTGGTTGTGATGTAGAGTTAGAATTAGTGTCTTATAAGAAAGATGTTATTAGTAAGAAACTCTAAAAAAGAGACTCCGTTAAATCCCTCAATAGAGAGGAAGGTTTGATGGAGAATTACAATCAACATCTCTCCATGTAAGAAGGTGAAATAGCTTCATCCAATTAATAACGATGACCCTCTTTTGAATAAAAGCTTTTGCATTGATTCCTTCCAATATCAACTCTTTTCTTCCAACAAAATATAAAAGCTTTTGCATTGTATAATACTTAGTTGGAACATAAATATTAAGGCTAATCACAATGGTGATGACTTGGATTATATAACTTTTGAATGTGATGTATCTTGTACATGTTGTGGTGGATATTAATAATGTGAGGCACAATGAAAATCTTAAAATTGATTTTCAAAAAGATGCTTTTCTAAAAAAGCAAAAGAATGTTAAATTTTGACATTTTACGTTATAAGTTATTAAAATTTTTTGTTCTCCCATTATTTAAAGCTAAATATATTTTATAATGTATAATAAAGTTTAAGAGAAAATTAACTTTTAACAATTTTTATTTGAAAAATCAAATTGAATGAGTTCTCGCCAAAGATACCTTTTTCTAAAAATTTTAAGTTGGTAAAAAATGATTACTTTATTTTGAAATAAGATTTTTTGGTTCATGATTTTCTAACCTTTAATTATTTGTTTAGAATGATATTGCATTATGTTTGAGAGTATCGTGATATTTATTGATAGAAAGATATTTTTGAGTAAATATTTTATAAGATTTTTTTAAAAATGAGATTGTTTGATTTATATTTGAAATACATAATTTCGTCTTGTTCTTAATTTCTATACTAAGTGTATTTTATGAATATATAATTAAGTATTCAAAATATATTTATCATTGATTTTCAAAAAAATATTTAACTTTAGAAAACCTAAGTATTTTTCTTTTGACTCTATTAAGATAAAAATTAGACTTTATAAATTATTGGCAAATTTATATATATATAAAAACTTTGAGACCAATTTTTATAAGTGATCTTGAAAAAAATACAAAATTATATGTTTATCATTTTGGCTACAAATTGTCAAAGAGACTACAATTATTTTTGTTTTGCAAGATTCAATCAAGCTTGCAATATGTTTTTTTTACTTTGTATTGTATCTTTAGAAAACTTATTATTTTCATTAAATTCTATTTAAAAGCAAGTGAAGAGTTTCATATCAAGAATACTATTATTATAGATTTTAAAAAGAATATCTAAATTGATTTGATATAAAGATATTTACTATTATTTTTTAGGATATGATTTTTTTGAAGAAAAATAAGATTTAAGGATGAATCTATTATAGTATTTGAAGTTGAGAAAAATGTTTTGATTCCTATAGGTGGAAACTTCTTAAAGGATTCCTATGAAAATGAGATGGCCTTGTGAAGGCTAGTGATGTCTAGATATAGATGTTATTATGTCAGGTATATGCATAAAAAGATCATGTGAATTGTGATGACCTCTTGGGGGCGAGCGTGTCTATGTGTAAGTGAAAGTATGTCAGAATTTTATCAAAATCATCATTAGAAGGTGAATTGGAAAATAGAAAATGAGCTTGAGATATATATATGGATTTTATGTGTATGCAATGGACCATTATGATTGTTAAATTGTTATTATATGCATGCATTTCTGTATGATGAGATGAGAAGTAACATGGAAAAAGTTAAGAAGTCATAGGGGCTTGATTTAAGAGATTTGGAGGTAAGTCTCCTGAGTGTCACAAGCTACAAGAGACCTTGTGTGGCTTCCTAGTGTTATGATAATCACAACCAAAACTTGGATGCCTTGACTTGCTTAAAAAATTATCATGGTTAGTAAGTCAATTTTCATTTATTATTGTGTGAAAAGAATCAATTTTTGGTGTTGTTGTGTGAACAAAGCAATTTGAATCAATTTGATAATTTGCAACATGAAATTAAAGGAAATTCGAGATCCTGATAAATTCCAAAGTTATAGGCTTGGAACCACATGCATAGATGATCTTCTCATTTCCATTTTACAAGGCTTAGCCCTTGGTAAAGGAATTTCTTAAAAAAAATATTATCTTGTATACTGCTCTTAGTAGGTAATCCATATTTATAGATTTAAACATATAGTGTGTATTAACATGAGATGTCTATTTTGTGATATGTGATGATGTGATGTTTCTTAGTTCATATTGTAGATGGTAAAAAATTGAATTAACACCTTTAAAAAAAATTATTCCTTTTTTATTAAATATTATAAAAATGTTTATAAATATTATGTAATAATTGAATGATATTTTTAATATTAAAATGATGTATCATAGGATAATTTGTTACAATTAGTTGGTTTTGTACATTAGTCAATTAGCTTATGAGATTTTGTAAATTAGTCAATTATTTTGTAATTGAAGTATTATAAATAGGAATTTCTTGTAACAATTTTTTAATTTTTTTCATGATAAATTTATACTCTATGTTTTGATTATATGTCTTATTTCCACTCCATTTATAAGATTAATAACCATGAATGTGAAGATACAAAATTTTAAAATATTAAAACCATTTATTATTCTATTAAAAGCAACAATTTTTTTACTAATATATTTAAAGATACATAATAAAAATAAAAATATTAAATTTATTTAATATTTAATATTATCAATATATTAAATTTGATAATTTTTTAATAAAAAATTATAATATATATATAAATTAAAATTTATTTATTATACATAAATCATAAGAAGTTTGAGAAAAACTCAAGGGACAACTTGATAATAACCCTTAATTGTTATTATAACATACACAAGGGTATCACTTAACATTAGTTTTTAAGTGATAATTTGTGTTTGATTTCATTTTAAAAACCAAAACACAAAAAGGAAAAACAGAGCAAAATGAGATTTTTTTGATTGTAATAATAAAATTAATAAAACAAATTATCCAAATGATATTGTTTGAAAACTGTTAACCTATCTAGGATGTATACAGTATTGGAGACTCCTCTTCGTTGTACGCCACAATTGTTCCTCCGTTTTAACGGGCGTTACAATAAATTATTGCGTTCTACCACCACTTGCCACACATATAATATGCACTACCTCTCATCACATTGTTGCACCAATTTGCTTGCAACACCTCCAATCGTGTCATTGCACCAACGTACATGTATTATTCCATGGCAAAAGGCAGAGAATTACAACTATGATGTCACTTTACAACACATCATAGTTTCCATGAATCACTACAAAAATGATAGTATTTCATGGGAGAATGCATGTAAGTTGGTGCAATGCTCTTATAGAAGTTAAAAGAAGATGTTGCTACCAAATAAATATGATGCCATAATAAGACGTCATGTATACCAAATATATAGTATGTGGTGGTAGAATGCAACAATTTACTCTAACATGCATAATGAAAAAAAGTTTTTGATATTGTTTGCATTCCTGGTAGCTTAATTTTCAAATAATATAATATAATTTATTTTATTATACTTTATTTGGTTGGAAGAAAAAAATAAAAAAAGGAAAAAAAATTAATTTTTTTATCATTTATTTATACATAAAAATAAGAATGAAGGAATCAATTTTTTATACTATATCAAAAATTTTCCCCATAAATTGGAAAAAAATAAGGAAAAAGTTTATAGTGTTTGTTTTTTTTATTTTCAATTGTTAAAATAATTATATATATTTTAAAATATAAAATATTATATTAATAAAAAAATTAAATTTTATACTATTAATATATATTTTATTTCTTTTTTATTTATTCAAAAAATAATTTTTTTTTCTTTTATTTTAATTTATCTAATTAACTATTTTTTTATTTTTTTCTTTCTATTTCCCCTTTATCCACACAAATCATTAATGTCAATAAGCAAAGAAATGAAAAAGTAGCAACTTGTGAGTGTGAATACTGAATAGAGATTGCTATACCTTATCATAAATATGATTGCAGCACAGGATAACAGACCAAAACCACAAAAACAGTCATATATTTCTTTCTATAGACATGCCACGATATTCACCACTCACTCATTCCTTCTACTCCGCCATGATGCCTCCCACTCGCCCAACAAATCCAAAAGCTTCTTTCCTTTTTTTTCCCATTTACCATTGACTACCAGAAACATCTATTCACAATTATTTTCTTAAAAAAATCTAAGTTATTGTTTTTATTTTTAAACATTAAATACATTCAATTTACACAAACTACATCATTATTATAAGTTTTTCAAAACAGTTTCTAATAAAAGTTACATTAAATTCTATGGGAGGCTAAAAGTTAAAGAATTTTCCAAAATTTTAACAAAAAAAAAAAACTACAACTTGAGTATATAATATTAAAACAATTAAAAAATACACCAGTTAGTTACTTATTTGCCTTTTCTGTGTCAAGGAGTACTTATATTATATTACACATTTTCTTCTTACTTATTTAATAAATTTGAAGTTTGCCATGATTCATTTTTCTGTCTTCTGCATGCTCTTTGGACACGCAATTGGTTTTACACTATTTATGCCTCCACGTTTTCGTCCAAATAAAGATCACCCATTCGGCTATATATTTACTATATTTTATAATTACTTCACATCAAGTGCATATTTTATATTTTTTTATATCAAAGCAATATTTATAAAACATTATCTTCAATTAACATTTAAAATACGAGATAAATAATTTTGTGACGCTACAAAAAATACTGAACTCAAATCTTCATTTTTCAAATTTTAAAAAATAAACTTGCATACATTACATTATATAATAAAAACAATTTTCCTTTCCCTTATTTATCGTTTTCACCCCCTCCTATTTTGCACATTCTTCTTTATAGAAGCAGAATTTACACGTCGCATTAAAGGACAGAAGCAGATTTGCAGAACAATAGCAGCATATTTCATTAACCTGAGACCCATCACACCTGCGTCTTGCATGCCGACGTCTGAGGATCCCACATCGCCGGCAACAGGTACCTCCGCCCGTTCACGCCGTTCGCATTGTAGCTCGCCCCCGTCGTATTCTCAACCAGAACCCGACCCGGGTAACCCGGATATGCCCCACTCCCGAAAACTCCCGTGCAGGCGGAAACCGCCTCCAACGGCGCCGTTGCAGGACCCTGGAAGTAGCCGTTGTTGAACGGGTTCGTCACGGTGCCCGCCAATACTGTTGCCAGGTTAACGATCATTCCGTCGACACCAACGTCACCGTTAGGAGCCACTAACGGCGGCGTCTGCGGGCCGTAAATGGGCTGGTGGAAGGGCCACGCGCATTGGCCCGGACACTGGACCTCGGAGTTACCGACCCAAACGTACGCAGTACGGGCCTTCCCGTTGACGGGCCGGGTTGAGCCGTGGGTTCCGCACCGGCTTCTGCAGAAGCCATCGACAGCGACGTCGTTGCCGGTGAGAATTACGTTGATGGCGGAAAGGTCATTGAAAGTGGAGGCAAGTGAAAGAAGGTGGGTTCCCTTGAGATACTTTCCGAGGGGATAGTTCGGGTGTAATATTTGCTTCCCTACTACCAGCGCAGAGTATCCCCCCTTGTAATTCTCAGTGGTTTTCCACCATGTCGCTACGGAGGGGAGTGGGGCCCTCGGGGAGGAGCTCAAGGAGTTTATAAAGTCGACGATTATTGAGCGTTGGATTGGCGTGAAGCTTCCGTACCATACCAGATTAACGGTGATCCTCCCCTTGAGGAGCTCGCCGTTATGGTACTTGAGCACCAGGGGCTGCTGCTCTACCTGCGCCCCCATTGTAAGGTTCAGCACCAATAGAGCACAGCACAATACCGTGGCAAAGCAGTAGCTATAATTAGAAGTCATTCCCTTAAGTTTCAACAAAACCGATGAATTATTTATTATCTATCAACGGTGGACAAGGGATAGAATTAAATTGAAATGGGAGGGGTATTTATATGATGCTCCATGAAAGAGGGGACAGCTGTAGAAGAGAGGTGTCAACATCAGAGGTATCCACGTGGGAGTTTTTGATTGGTATGACCGTTGCCATGCCAGGCTGTAAGGTCATGAGGTGAGGTTGACGTGGCAGTCTATAGGATGATGGGGACGCTGGCGTCTAAACTGGTCTTAAAAAAACTTAAACCCGCATGCACAAAGTGGTATTGGATTGACCGAACACGCACCCACCAAGTCACCAACCCTGCTATTGTTTTCATTGATTCAGAAATTCACAATCCCCATAAAATTACTGCTGTGGCTACAGTTTTGAGTATGGGAGTATAGAATACGGTACAGGTTCTTAGATTGGAGCCAACTGTGTGGGTCCCATGGGGGAATTCTACACGCAATGGCCACCTTCAGATTCCTATCCCACGAACACCATGAAGAGCCAGCCACATGACGATGACGTCACCTGGATACTTATTTTAAGTAAATATGATGGTGCTAGTTGTAGACTGAGTGTGAGTAGAGTAAATGAAAAATAGAAGGTACCTACTGCCTGGGTTTCTGAGACTATCCTGTGACTCTATGAATTTAGGTGGACCAGCTGAGCCCAGGCACCAGGGAATTGGCTTTCATTATCCTCAATACTTCAGCGTATTAATATTTTACTTTGTAGTATAATTAATAAAAAAAGGTGGCAAGCCCAAGTAGCTCCAAGCCAGATGTTGGGCCTGTCAATTGCCATGTCCGGAACTCCGGGCGGGTTGAGGTGGTCCTCCCCACCCTGACAATTCCGACTTCAATTTTTATTTTATGCACTCATATTTTCAACTTATTTTGAATTCGTCTTTTCTTTTCTTCAATTTCACTTTGTTCTTTTTTCCTCTCTCTTCTGTTTTTCGTTGCGTCCAATTTCAAATTTCTCGGACAACTTAATGGGACGGTGCCGACTCTATGAATGGCCTACTAAAATCAGATTACACTGATGGAGCTACCGATGAAATTCTTTTGCTGGTGGTTATAATTCTAAAGGACCAAAATGAAAATTCCATTGCATGCATGAGGATTCAAGTACAACTGGACAGTCGAAACTAGAAAGAAATTGTTTTGGTATCCTGTTGCCCACGTACATCATATTTGCCCGTTTGAGTAATTTGATATTAAGATAGCCAAAAGCAATATGTATTATTATTATTATTATACATTTCCATCGTATATATATTTATTTTATTTATCATATTATATATTATATTTTAAGATAAAATTCACCCATATAAATATGGACACTTAATAATTTTCTTTACTTTATATATATATATATATTATTTTATTCGCCTTCGATTAATTGATTTGCTTGCTAGATTATTCGGTATTAAGTGATATTTTATATATATTTTTATTAGCTCAATAAAAAAAGGAAACGTTATATTGTTAATTGGAGTGAAATGAAGACAGTTTCAGATTACTTAGACATAGATTAACAAATAAGACTAATTTATAGCTAATTAACATCAGGAAAGTTAGCGAAGCGCATGAAAAGTGGTTGATAACTCAGAAGCATTCGTGCACTTCTCTCTCTTAAATCTCACAATCACATCATTCAAAAGAAAAGAGAAGAAAATAACGACTCTCAATTATAAATTTTGTTTCGTATGTTTGATGCCTCCTTATCCAGAAAAGGGCCATGTTGTTTCCTTCGGTTTTGGCCCAAAGACCAAAAGGTAGATAAGAAGGGAATGTAAACTTATTGAACATGAAGCTTCGTGTGTCCTTCATCCTTGATTTAATTTCGTCCTTTTCATGTTTGTAAAGAAATAGAAAAAAATAATAATGTTAGTTTAAAAAATTAAGAAAAGAGAAAAGGGTACAAGAAAAGTGATGAGTGAGATAGAAGGAGGAAGAGCGAAGACCGAACAAACGAACGGGAGTAGTTGGGGGAGGCAGCAACCAGCACTTGCTTTGGCACGGTAGATTAACCGATTAACAAATATCCCTCCGTACGTCGTTCTAAATAATTTAATTCATCTAAAATTTATTATTTTAAAATTATTTTTAAATACTATCTTCTTTTACTGTTACTTGAGTAAATGGATGCGTATTTAATCAGAGTAATGTAAAAAATATTATTTTTATTGTGATATTTTGCATAATTAATAATTTAATTTAGACAAAAATAAAATAATTTACACAATATAAAAATTATCTATAAAAATCTTAACCAGTGAAAAAGAATCCATGTGATCTCCCGAGTTCAATACATTTTAGTCAAACAACTAACACTACATTAATTTCATTTTTTTTTTCGGTAAATACATAATGAAGAAAAAAAAAAAACTACAATCTAGGGTAAGAAATTACTAAAGCATCCCTTAACAGTTGTAGCTAATCTTGCTGGAGCTATTTCTAACAGCTGGAACATGAAGTTTGGTCACCTCCTTTTTTTACCAAAATATCAGCACAAGCATTGTCTTCTGAGATATATATTTTTATTAAAAGAGTTAAAATATAGTTATGAATCTAGTTAAAGATTTAGGTAAAAAAATATTAATAAATGAAGATATTAAAAGTAATAAGTTTTTAAAATGATAAATATTTAGAAATAAATTAAAACACTTGAAGTCATGATATGAAATCAAAGGAAATAGAAAACGCATTTAAAATTGTGTCAAATCGCTATAAATGTCTCCCGTTGCCCTATACACATGCATAAAAAGATTACATGCGTTTAAGAAAAGTATACACTTCAAAATATTTATATTAACTTTTTGATAATTAATATTAATAAATTAAAATATAGAGAAAATTTATAACAATTTAAAAATAAGATCAATGTTAAGGTTTCTGGTAATAATTTATATAATCATGATAATAATAAGATATCAACTAACAATAAGATTGATAAAAATTTATTTTAATGTAGTTATTAAAATATTATTTTATCTGTATATATATAGAGAATATAGAGAGAGGTAGATGGATATAAATACTATAATGTTGATACTTAAACTAATAAAATTTTATGTGTTTATTCATATCTAAATCTAAATCTATCAATTTTGATTCTTATCTTATTCAATAATTATAATTTTTTCGAATACCCAATAAATATAAAATTGATTGTCATTCTTAACTAATTCAAGCATAATTGAAAACTAAATAATAATTCTAAATTGCAATTCCAACTTCCTAAGTGAAAACCCCTACAAATATTTTAATACATATTGCACCACATATTTCCATTAACAAAATATTTAACCTATCCGATTAAAAAATTATCATTATTAATTAATTTTTTACACTTAATTTTACTTTTTTAGTGTTTTTATATTTTAAAATTATTTATATTATTAATTACTTTTATTATTATTTTTTCTCTTAAAATGAAAACTTTTTTATTTTTTATTTTATTCTAAATTTTTCTTTTGTCACAAATCAGTTATTTATACTCTTATTTTTATAATTTTATTTTTTAATTAAATTAATTTTTTATATAATATAAAAAATAATAAAAATTAAATCTTAAACTTTCACATTAAACTACTCTAATTTCTAACCTCTCATAACTAAATCAATAACTTTAATTAAATTAAGCTTCACAAGTTACAAGGTAGATTGCTAAAAAAATTCATACACTGACAATAAGGCATTACTTGGTAGGCTTATTCAGATTAGTGTAGACTTTATAATAAAAAATGGAATTGATAGTACGGCTTTGTGTTAACATTAAAATACATTATATTGAACGACAATTCTTTTTAATAAAGGAAATCGTTATATATTATTGGTGCGTCATATTATTCGTATGATATATTATATTTTGTATTAAATATGTTTTCTTTCTTTTTAAATATTTAAAATTTTAATTTTAATTTTAATTTTTAAAATGATTGATTTTGATCTTGTATTAAATATTGATATTTGTTATTATCAAAAATAAATTTTTTTAAAAGTTAAAAATAGTATATTTAAAAAAATAAAAGTTAAAATTAATTATTTAAAAAATAAGAAATTTTAATTTTAAAATTTTAAAATAACTTAAAATATATTTAACATATTATTTTAAAAATTAAAAATAGTATATTTAACAAAATAAAAAATTAAAACTAATAATTTTAAAAATAAAAAACTATAATTAAAATTTTTTTAAATTTGAAAGAATTTAAAACATATTTAACGTATATACTTTTAAAAGTGGATACAGGAATAATATATTTTTATTAAAAAATTATATTAACGATGCAGGGGAAATGATAAGCGAATAATGTAATTTTTTTACATTATTATTTATGATGAAGTATTATGTAATAAAAAATTATAATAATTATATTAAAAGTTCATAATAACTTTTTAATAATTTATAGTGAAAAAATATTTATATTAATAATAATTAAAATTAAATTTTTAAATAGTGTTCACCAATTAATTTATAATCAATCACAATTTATGTCACGTATCATTTTGATGATTATTTTTAAATATATTTTTCTATTGTGTGGTGAGACATATTTTAAAAAGCAAAAAAATTAAAATATTTAATTATATTAAAAATATAAAAATTATTTAATATTAGTTTTTTATTTAAATAACTTAATTTTTTAATAAAATATATTTCATAATTTTATATTATGTGTCTATTGATAATTTCATTTAAATAAATTATTTATTAAATATGTTTAATGTTGATCGAAGAAAAACCAGTGAAGTATGTGTTGACAATGGGAGATAGCTTCACACCTTAATGTTATTAATTACTTTTATTAAAATAATATTAATATTTCACATCTGCGTTTATCATTTTATATTTATACAATTTTATTGTCTAATAAAAAATAATCATTACAAAAACATTTTATATGTTTATTTTATTTTTAAAAAAATTTCATTTTTCATACTTTTCAATAAATATATTTAAAAATATATAAATGAAATTAATTACATACATATAAAAATATTTAATAATATAAAATTTATTATTTAAAATCAATTCAATTCAACTTTAAATTAAAGAAATACTTACACTTTAGTATGTCATTCTATTATGCACTAGCATATAAGATATAATAATATTATTCTTATTCAAATTTTCGTGATATTATTTTATACATATTTTTTTAATTATATTATTTTCTATTTATTTATTTTTATAAAAAGTATTGTAAAAATATTATTCCTTTAATATTCAAAATTTACGTAATGATTGAATCATAATAAGTATATTTAGATATATCTTATTTTTTAATTAATTAAAATTGTTCTTTAATTAATTAATTATAATTATTAATTAATTAATTAATTTTTACATAATTAATCATGAGATATTGGTTAATTAATTACTCTCACATACTTAAATAATCAATTATCATATTTTGTTAATTGATTAAGACTTTATTTTTAATTTACTGTTTATATAAAAGAAAACTAACCATGTTTTTTACATTATATTTTTTATAATAATTAATTATAAAAATAATAATAAATAATTTAAGGAGGAATATTTTAGATGAGTAAACAATGGGTGGAACATGGGAGAAACTTTTACCAATACGAGCAAGAAAGTCCAAACTAAGTAGACCGCTCTTTGTCCTGTACTCCTACCATTTATCACCATTGTCCTAACTTCTTTATAATTCACCTTCACCATGCATTCTCGGCATATCATTTTCAACCATGCAAACTAATTAAAACGCAAACAGGAATGATTCATTTTGGATCAAGCACTTTTATCAGAATAACTCGCCAAAGGAAAATTAGATGTCAAACTTTTCAATAAACGTTTCAAGAAAATGAAAGTTTAGATAATAACGAGAAGAAAAGAGAGAAAAAATAATACACGTCATAAATGATGTAATTGTAATAAAAAAATTAAAAGAAAATGAATAATATTAAATAAATAACAATACTGTTGGAGTATGAAAAGTATAGGTTTATAAAAAGCAATGCTTATATAGTCTGATTTTTAATTCCGCACAACCTAATGTTAATTTTGGCAAAATTAAATTTTAAAAAACAATCCCAATGTTAATTTATGCCCTGTTGCATAGGGCACGGATATAATTTAATAATGAGATTTAAAAAAAACAATTTTATGTCAATACTGATAAAATTAACCTGAAAGTACAAAACAAAATACTTAGATGAACCCTGAAACTATTTTTTTGGATGAAGAGAAAGAAAGGAAAGTTTGAAATATTTTTATTTGATTGAAAAAAATTAAAAAAATATTTGAATTCTAAAATTCAAAATTTTCTCTATTTTTAAAATTAATTTTTAAGTTGTTTAAATTAAGAGAAAAATAAATAAAAAAAGTAGAAGAATTAATAAAAAAGTTAAAGTTTCTTTCAACATATTTAATTGGATGAGAAAAGTATAAAAAAAATAGTAACTATGTTAAATAGCATTATAAACTCTTGTAACAGTGAAATATAAGCGAAACAGAGTAATGATTTTTTGCACACTCAACCAGTCTTTTGCACCATGTATATTATATCGATTGAATTATATAATTTTTTACTTTTGATTAAATATATCTTTTATTAATTTAAAAATTAAATTATAATTATCTTACTCAAATTTATAAATTTAGAAATAAAAAATTTATAGTTAAATAACTCTTACTTTTAAATATTTTTAAAGTATACATAACGATAATTTTAATATACATCAATAACCTATCAAATAATTTTAGATTGATATAAAATTGTATAAGTATAATATATTAATAATATCTTTCAATGACGAATTTTAAATTATAATTATTAAAAAATATTTATATAATTATATCAACATAACTTAAGTGATATAATTGAATTTATTTTCTGTATAATTTGATATTCCCATTTTAGGTTAATTCAAATAGGCTAGAATCTGTGTTTTCCTCTTATCGTATTATGTTGTTGCATTTTTTAAAACCAAATAGACGCTCAATCCCTATTTACCGGAGATGTAAAACATCTTGTTACTTCTATTGAAAAATAAAGTTTAATATTGTTTTTGATTTAGCATTGATTAGAGTGAATCCGTGCCTACTTTAACATAGTTAAATTAGCTTTAGAAAATTAAACCCATATTTTCTTCCTCCTAACACCTATCCAAACATGTGCTAATTAACACTACACTCTCACATAAAAATGTTTAATTTGGTGAACCTAACGATAGTAAGATATAAGTTATATATAATTTGCATACAATATGTATCTTAAATTTCAATAAAAAAAATAATATTATATAGCATGATAGATAAATGTTTTAAATATCTAAAGAAGTATCTATGCGATGAAATTTAATCTACCTATAAAAAAATATTAGCCATTAATGCACAAAAAGTATTAAATATTAAAATTTATTATAAATTTAATTAAGATATATTAATAATGTAATTTTTATAATTTCATCTAATTATGAAATCATTTATAATAAAATAATTAATTTTTATAATAATCATTTTAACAATAATATAATAGTGTAAAATATTTATATTGTTAATACATAAAAATTAAATTCATTTTATAGTCTTTTATGTAATAAATATTAAATTGATAATTAGTATAGATCTTATAGATTTTTACCGGCAGTACCATGTATTATTAATTATCAACATTGTTTAA
The DNA here is from genome assembly GCA_037954105.1 of Canavalia gladiata. NCBI lineage: Eukaryota > Viridiplantae > Streptophyta > Magnoliopsida > Fabales > Fabaceae > Canavalia > Canavalia gladiata. The sequence continues at coordinate 5,766,091 of CM075662.1, forward strand.
ACGTATTGCTACTGATATTTAAAATATTTCAACTATTAGTTGAAAATATTTTTTTTTTGTTGTATTTTTATTTTATTTTATTTATTTATTACGAAATATTATTATTATTTATTTTAATATTATAATATTTAATTTATTAATTAATATTTTTTAAAATTATTTATAATAAATCATTTGATATTTTTTGATAAAATTTTTAAATTATAAAGATAAAGTAAATATATTTTTTACAGAAATATTATTTATTTTTTTATAAAACTTAAAAATAAATATTTTTTAATTTCAAAGAAAAAGTCATTTATTTAATAATATTAATTTTGTTAAAAAATATCAAAGAAAATAAAATAAATAAATTTATAAATTTTTTTCTATAATATAAAAGTATTAAAATAACTATAAATTTATTTATGTTATATTATATTATTTTATATAATAAAATATATATAAATAAAAAAAGTATCCTTGTTTTTAATATAATAACTTAATTTAAATAAAATAAATATTAAATTAATAATTAATAAAAAATTATAATATTTAAATTTCAGTTCAATAATTATATTTTTATTTATCATTTATATTTATTAATTATTTTTATTAAATATTTTAATTTTATTATTAAAAGTTTTAAATTTTTAAATTTTTAATAATTTTTTATTTTCATCTATCAACTAACTTATTTTATCTGTTAAGTTATGCGCTAATTTTATTAAATACCTCTGATTTTAATTACTACGATGAAAGGAGCAGTTATCAACATGGAATTGTAATTTTAATGAAAAACAATATAATAATATAAGCAATATCACATCTAGGTTTTATAATTATAATTTTAATTAAAAATAATATAATAATATAAGCAATATTACATCTAGGTTTTATAATTATAATTTTAATTAAAAATAATATAATAATATAAGCAATATTACATCTAGGTTTTATACTTCAACAAAAGATCTCAACATCTTTGAACATTTTAAATATACAAATTAAATTAAAATTAACAAAAATTAATATTTTAGTAAAATCAAGATATTTAATAGATATGTAAGAAATAAAAATAGTTACTATGTTAATTGTTTTTAAAGTAAGACATAAAATTATTAATTATTCTACATGCCAATCATTGGTAGGAGGTGAGAGCATTTAAGAAGGCCAACCCCACCAGGATATGTAATGGGCACCATTGTGACAAACAAGAAAATGTACTGAAACGACAAAGTAAAGCTCATTATAATGCAGCATATGTAGACTATAGAGACAGCTACAGCTGTCTTAGAATTTGGTGCATTTTGGTGTACATTTTTTTTTTTTTTTTTCTTTCGGTGGTTATAGATTCATTCACATTTGACCCGTGTTATAAGTGCAACTTGGGGGCCATGGCATCACTTCTCAGGAAAACGAGGATGCAATCAATGGAAAGTTTCGGCATCAGCTGTCCAAATCAGTTCAATGCCTTGTTTTCTTCGTTTGTCCACTCTTCAAAGTTGCACAAAGTTGTTTGGATGGTGGTAGAAGGAGGTCAAAATTGCTTGAAAAAAATAATACCAAAAGGGACCTATTCTCAGTTACTATATATATTGGCTTCGAGCTTATTTGAGGTTAAGAGCAAGTAGATTTTTTTTTTGTTGGCCTATTTGTTTCAGCGTTAAAAAATCAATTCTTATATGTGTAAATTATACATTTATAAAAAAAATTATGATTCAGATTAATTTAAATATATTTTAAAAATATATTAATAATTTAAAATTGATATTGTTAGAATTAATTTATTCACCTTTAAATTAAACAACATTTTGCTGTTAAGAAATTTTCGTTGGAGTGCATCGGAAATTGAAAAGAATCAAAATATGATTAGCAGACAAACACATTCTTTTCTACGTTTTTCTTTCTTTAATGAATAATTAAATAATTTATAATATTTTTTAATAATAATCTGTCATTTTTATTTTTTATTTTATTAACATATTTTATTATTATTATTTATTTATAAAAATTAAATCGTTAATATTTAAAATTAATTTTTATAAACAATATAATAATTTATAATATTAAATATTACGATATCAATTTAGATATATCTTAATTATCTTATACCAATTTTATTTTTTTCATAAATAAATATTTTCATCATTTGTAATTTTTTACTATTATTATTCTTTCTCTTTCTATCTTTTCTACATAAATAAAATATATTCTCTTTACCTATTTATTTCTTTTTCTACCTAATCTTTCTTATAATATTATTAAAATAAATTCCTTCGTACTCAATTTATGAGTATGAATCCCTATCCCAGACAACAACAATCCCTTTTCCTCTTTCTTCTTCACTTACAAACTCTCCATTGCTAGTGTTTTTAAAATCATTTTTTAACCATGAAATTCTATCAAATCAAATTCTTCTCTATCTTCAACAACAAACCTTTCTTTAGAGCCTTCAAATCCTAACAAAAATCCTACAACGACAAAATTTATAATACTTCTAAATGAGATGAAGATTTTGAAAGAACCTAATAAATGAAACAAAATTGTTAAACAATACGAAAAAAATATATTTCTTTAAATAATATTATTCTAATTCAATATCTAAATTTTTTTTAATAGATCTAATTCAATTATAAAAAATTTTACTTTAGAGATGAATAAGTTAAATTTTATTTTAAAAAATAATATTGACAATAATAAAACAAAGAAGAAGAATTGAAAATGACAATAAAAAAAGATAAAAAATAATAATATATAATAGAATGAATAAAATAGATAGATAACTTATTTAAACATCCAATATATATAACATTTAATAACACAATTTAACAGGTAGATTATGAACATTAATCCTAAAAACATTTAACAGTTTATTATATTTTTTTAACAGTTTATTATATTTTTTAACATCCTTCAATTGTAGAGTCTTTTAAAATTTTTGTAGAACCAAATTTAGACATATAATATTTTATAATTGTTTTAAATTTAAAATTTTAAAAATATATTAATTATTAATTAATATTAAATTTTGATATTATTATTGATTTTAATATTAGTTTGTTATTGTTTATTCTGTACTGAATTATTGTCAAAATAATTATCTTAATTAATTTGAATTCTCGGATTAATGATTGCTAACAATCAAATTCATTGATTTTATCTATTAAGATCTATCCAACAGCGGAATGTTAGAGATAATTTACATCAAATTATAAATCTAAATTTCATTATTTTTATTTTATAAAAAAATTATTAGTTTTTTATTAATATAATTAATTATATAAAAATGAAAGAAAACGTATTCATAAGTACTCACATCGATTTCAAAATTTCACATTAAAAAGTAATAATAAGTGATTATAATAAATCAAGTAAAAAAACGTGTCCCTAATTTTAAATCAATTTCAAAATTTTAAAATATATTCATTTTCAAAACTTCAACTTAATTGGTAACTATTTTTAAATTTCGTTATCAACAAATTAACATTATTCAATACTATTTCTAATATATTTTTTTTTTGGTATGATTTATATTTGTAGTAATATGTTACAATATCTAGCTATTGTTTATTTCCAACTTTTTAAAAATTTAGAATACAGAAACAATTTAGTGATTGACCAAAATAACACACTTTAAAAATAAAGTTTAATATTGGTTTAAATTTCTTAATTTATAATAATTCTGAAAAAATAATATTATTTGAATAAATATATAATTTAGTTTCTAAAAGTTATAACCTGTACGGTTTTTATTTAAAAAATGATCGGTGGATATAATTTAATATTAACTTAAATATATTATAATTTATTTAAAAATATGAATAATATATTAATAAAATATGAACAAAATCAACAATTCAGAATCAAAATGTATAAATTGATATTTTAAAATTTGAATAGTCCTCTAAATGATAAAAATATGTGTAAATAAATAAATTTAAAAATTAAATTATACAGACTAATATTTTTGAGACTAAAAGTATAAAAAAAAAATATCAACAATAAAAAATAACATTTTTATAAAATAAAGGACTAAAACCATAAAAAAATATGATAAAAACTAAAATTAAAAATTAAATATAAATTATGAAACTAAAATTTTTATTAAGATTAAAAGTAAACTACTAAATATTATTTTAAAACATATTACCAAATTAAGAATGTTTTACCACCTACCATGCGGATTAACGAGTAAGGCACTAATTTGGTTTAACTAAAATATTGAGTTCAAACTCTGAATATGCAATCATGTTAAATTTTAGAAGGAAAGTTTTTTTCTTTATTATTACTCCATTTACTTATAGTTGCTTCTAACAGAGAATACATGTAAGTTTAAATAACAAAAAGTTAAAATTACTTTATTGTCAAAGGTGGGTTCAAAGCAACTAAAAAATTATTTTTCTAACAGTTTAAAATTTTTAAAAGAATTTTAAATTGTAAAAAATATTTGTAATATTAAACAATTGATAAAAGTAGAAAATTATCACAGTTTAATAATATGTTTTAAAATTTAGAAGGAAAAACAAACATGTTAAAATTTAGAAGGAAAGCGTTTTTCTTTATTAGCACTCCATTTGATTAAAATTGCATCCAATAGAGGATACATGTAAGTGTAAAATAACAAAATATTAAAATTGCTTTATTGTCAAAACAGTTTGTGGCGGTTCAGAGCAGCTAAAACATTATTTTTCTAACAGTTTAAAATTGTCAAAAATATTTGTAATCTTCAAAAATTGATAAAAATAAAAATTTATCACGGTTTAATAATGTTTTAAAATAATATTTTTTCAGTTCTTTTTTTTTTTATCTATTCAGCTAGAAAAGATCCATACATATTAAGAAATATAATTAATATTCTTATTTTAAAAAACTATTTATTTTCTTAATTTATCCTTTATATATAATTTTTTATTTTTATTTATTATTGTTGATAAATACAAGAATATGCATAAAAACAAATTTTGTACTCTCTTTTTAATAGATAAAAAGAAACAAAGGAGGAAGTATTATTTTAAAATATATTATTTTGATTAATTACTCAATAACTAAGTATCAAAATCAGAGTTTATGTGAAAGTCTGATTACTCAATAACTAGTATCAGAATGAGTGCTTTATTAGTTGTTTGAAATCTTCATCTCTTGGAATATCTTGCAATTGATTTTCTCAATTATTCTTGATTTCATCCAATTTTTTTACCGTTGATTTTTAATTATTTATATACAATATGTTTTATTACATAATTTCTAATCATGATTTTTAATTTATTCACACTTTATTTTGTGACTTCATTCGCATATCATTTTCGCTATGATTTTCGACTCTGACTACTTTGTATTAACTAATCACACCTGTATCATAGAAATAAATTGCTACATACCTAAATGTTATTCATTCAATGTGATCTGATCATGAATGTTTAAAGCTCCTTCCCCCTCTCTCAAATTTTCATTCAATGTCATCCATATGAAAAAATATCCTGTTTAAATAAAGTAATAAGGTTATATTGTCTCTATCAAATCGAGTGAAGAACTAAATATGATTATGAAGTACGAACCGAGCATGTACACTGGATTAGTGAAAGCGATGAATTAAGCTATTTTCATATATCTTTACCTAATTAAATAATTGCACCATAATAAATTTCAGTTGGACCCCCACCTTTTGGTTAATAAAATTTCATATATGCTACGATTTCTCAACTAATATTCCAATAGCATTAATTATGGTTTGAGAATCTCGAACAATACGCATTTGATATTAAGGTCTTCTAAGTTGTAGGATACCAATAGCCGTCTATATCCAAGTTGGTCTTGGTGCATGTATGAGGATAAAGTCAACATGTAACGCCTAAATTCAATATATTTTCTTTCAAACGTCTTTCTCAATGAGCCGGTGATTGGAATTGAATCGTGAAAATGTTAAACATATATCGTATTCAATACTTGGAATCTTCAAAGAGCGTGATTAGACCCTGGGTAGGCAATATATTTGCTATGTGCAATTTCTTCTAGTAATGTGTATTTGAAAACTGGTATATAATTTCCATGCTTCATCGGTGAATTTAACTTGTTTCGTTATTCACGAGGATAAAATAAAACAAAAGAAAACAAATAAATAATTTGGGTAATGCATGTACATGAGTGCTGAACAACCTGCCTAATTAATTAAGCACAAGGAAATGGTGTACTTAGACGCACATAATGAAAACTCTTTTTTCTTTGTTGGTTGGGCGTCCAAGCACAAGAAAATGGGTGTGTCTAGGCATAGGTTTTAGTCCCAATTCAAATTGGCTGTTTTTTTTTTTCCTTCTTCCAATGACTTTCAAAATTCAAACATTTACTTTTCCAAAGCAAAATAAAGTGTACCTATATATATCACAACCAAAAGAGAGAAAGAGGATAGTTATTTTCTTTACCTCAACATGATATTTCAAAATTTAAATTTAAGATTTTATGTAAATTATTTTAATCATTAATTTTTTATTATTAAACCATTTCTACTAGCTTAAAAAGATATTTCTATTGACAAAAAATATAAATTAAATAGTAAAAAAATAATATGCTTGAAAGTTTAACTTCAAAAGGTATTTAAATTAATTATTAATAAAATTTATTTTTAAATATCCCATTATTTTTATTATTGAATAAATAATTTTTTAATATATATTAATTAAATATTTAAAATTTTAAGAAAAAGTCTATTTTGATTAAATAACTTATTAGTAAGGAGAAAAAGATATTCATTTAATTTGATATAACATATTTGATAAACGTAAAAAATATATAACTGCATGACAGAGAAAATAGATATGAAAATCATCTCTTTTAAAGATGAAAATTTAAATTTAAAATATAAAATATAAAAGTGGAGTTACGATGTTTCTCTTATATGGTTTGGTATTTTATATATTCCTACAAAGATTCACTAGTTTTTATATCAGGGTTTCTAATTCAATTTATTTATTCATCAACCATCCAACATATTTGTAATTTATTGGGTCAAGTAATTTAAAGTTTATTGATTGAGCATATATTTTTTAAAGGATAGGTCTTAGATTCAATAGTAATTAGATATAAAAATGTGTATAAATATTAAGTTTTATTTTATACAAATTATTTTTAAATAAAATAAAATATAATACATTTTAAATAAAAGAATTGGATATCCATTCGAGAAAAAAATGATTAACTAGAAGAGTAGGATAAATTTTTATTAAATAATTTATGAATGGATTAGATTTTTAATATATTTTAACAGATCATAAATAAATTAAATAAAAATTTATTATTTATCCACCTATTATAATTTAAGTCAAAATTTATCCGATTTATCCATTTGATATCCGTAGCAGACATTACACTTCTATTCAAGTTTCTTTGCATAGCATATGTGAGAATGATATTTTAAATGATTTCGTCTCAATCAAAATCGGGAATAATTAGTAGATGTGGGGGTTCCATCGTGTTGATTTATGTAATTATGGAATGAAAAGTCATAGAACAAAGCATATGATAGGGCATGAAGATGCTGGCACTGTAGATAAACAATGTTTGCCAAATAATGAAAAGTCTGTAAGTGTATGCAGTCCACTAAAGTCACCAACTTGACACCATCTGACAAAAACATTAGGAGCTTCTTGAAGGAACAATTCAGCCACGCAACTCCAAATTATGAAATAGAACATTTCAATGCCATTCTTGGCCTAAATCTACGACTTGTTACGTATGAATTTGATTGAGTAGCACAAAACAACATAATCATGACATGAAACATTATTTGTTCATTTTTCTTTTTGAAGCCCATTATTGGTTCATCAGTAGCGTAAACATTTTCTTACTTAATGTGTATGAAACTAGAGGTGCTCTATTAAATAATTAATTTAGGTATGATTGTATTTTTTATTCTGTTAATTTTTAATTTGGAAATTTTGATATCTAGCTAGTTTATTTTTGACGATTTTGATCTTCTATTATTAGGATTTTTCTATTTTGATTAATTTGTTAATTTAATAAGTAATAAAAATATTATTTATTATTTTTATCCAATCTCATCAATTAATTAATTATTTTAAATTAAAATATTCATTTAAATTAATTTTTACTTAACTTTATTAAATTATTAATTATGATAAAAAATAAAGGAAATACCAAAATTATGAAATCTTAAAAAATTAAAAAATTAAAATCATAAAAAATAAATTAGGAAAATCAAAATTGAAAAATCTCAAAATTAAAAAGAATAAAAATATAATTAAATTATTAATTTAAAAATAATTATATAATACCACAAATTACATGATAGAATAATCATATTGATTTCTCATTTTAGCACGTATATGTTACACCAGTAATTTGTGACGTATATAAAAATTATGACACTGTAAGATTATTTATTATTTACGATCCATCACTATTTCAGTTTTATTCACTTTTAAATTCTAAACTCTAAATTTATTTTTTATATTTTTAATTTTTGTTGATAATTAATTAAAAAAGTTATAATTAACTGTGTAAAAAATAATATTTAACTTAATTACGTATGTAAGTATTAATCGATTATTATGTATTATTAATTGATTATTAAACTAATTTTTAATAATTACATATGATTAAGATAATTATCATTTTTTATATAATTAATTATAATTGATAAAAAATTATCAAAAATAAAATTTGCAAACGTAGAAAGATGAAAATATTATGCATGCTTGTTAATCATTTTCAGTTAAAAAATAATGATAAATTTTGATACTGTAATTATACATTTAAAAAATAGTAACAAATTCATAGACAAAATTAAATAAAAGATTGAAAGTAAAACATAAAAATAAAAATGAAGCTCGTTTGAGGACAAAATCAACCCACTTTCTCTTGCATGGCTACCAACAATCCACTCTAGTTTTGATGAGAAAGTAAGGTTACGACGAATCTAGAGAGGTTTGTCATTTTGATTTTGAGTTTGAATGGCTCAACTTCAATAACACTTATAGAATCGGATGGGAGAAGGGGCATCTTAATCTATCCATAAAATGAATACCTCAATGTCAAACATGAAACACGTTCTACTAAGCTTCATAATTGCAAGAAAATGTTAGTGATCCATCAACAACAAAAAGCTGTAATTAAGAAGGAGGAGTCTAATTAAGCCAATATTCAAATGTGCAGAGTAGACGCCAATTACATTGATCATTATCCACTTCCTTTCCTCAACTACATTGCATTATACCAATGATATTATTGATATATTAAAAAGAAATTATCTTCATACTTAATGAATTGGCAAAATTTGACATATCACCAGCTTCCAATGTATTAATCAGATACCACACCATCACCTGTCATGTGCGGTCTAAAGCAGACATTAGCATTAATAAATTATATTACTTAACTAAATTTATATTTGTTTAATCTAATCAAAATGGTCTTTCAACCCAAAAATCCCAAAGTAGATATTAGACAATTTTCTAAGTGCATCCATTTGGTGATTTTGAAGACCATAATAAAGGTAGAGAATAGTAGACTCTGTTTAGGAGACAGCTTCCAGGCCTTAAAAGAAAAAAAAAAAAGAAAAAGAAATGATGAATAATAATATTGGTCCCTAAAAAAAATAACATCAGAAACACTTGAATCTTAAAAAATAAATTAACTATTTAGTTCCGTGAAGTTATAAATTCAAGGTACTTTAATCTTTAAATTCAATAAATGAAACAATTAAAATACTCCATATTTATTATTTTAAATTATTTTTTTAAAAGAACTAAATTAAATAAATATTTTTGAAAATTAGATAGAATGTCTATTCAAAAAGAAATTTAAACATTAGAAAATTGACAGATAAGTCCAAACAGAAATAAATTATTTAGGACCCATTTTGACTTCCAATTTGGCTTCTTCTTGCCATTCCTTGGAAAATAGTTTAAATCAAAGTCTTGAAATGACTTGATTTCATTTTTCAGAAAAAGCCAGATTTTTTTTTTTCTCCGGAACTTTGTCTAGATATTAACATCAAACGGAGACTTAATGTAATATATCAGTTGCACGCACCACATCAGCAATGACTAAGAAGTTTAATTGAAGCACCAAAATACTGTACATACAAAACTAGTTCTCTTTCTTTCTTTAATTAAGAACATGCATGCATAAATTATTTAATTGCATGTACATGTGATTCACGAATCTTTTGTAGTTTGAACAAATATTTAAATTTTCATGTCAAATGAATAATGATAACCTTGTTATTTAATTAAAGCATGGCAAGGTGTGGGGAACTATCCTCGCAATACGTGGATCCTTTTAGTTATTACAAAGAGAAAAAATTTATATACAAAAACTTTGTTGTGTTGAATGATTATTATAATATTTATAGTAGTAACAAATTGTTTAAAAGGTTAAATTTTTTTATAACTTTTAATGCAAATAAATTTTAAAAATAAATTATCTTTTTATTGTCAACTTAAAATTGTTAAAAATGCTTTTTATATTTTTTTTAAAAAATAAAATAGATAAATTGTACTCTATATTTTGGTAACATTTTTAAGACTTGTATTGGTTTAATAACTTTTAAAGAGGATTATTCTAAAATTGTAAAAAATTGTTAAAAATTAAATTTTTTAATATTAAATATTGATGTTTTTTTATATAATTGGACCAATTTTATTCAAAATTTATCATGTGTAGTTTTTTTTAAACCCTAAATTGTATTCGTAGTGTATGACCTACATAATTCTATTATTTTTATACATAAAAAGTTTGTTGAGTTGAATAACTCCTATGATATTTGTAACAGTCACAAATTATTTAAAAGTTATTCGAATTTTTTATAACTTTTCATGCAAACAACTTAAAAAAATAAGTTGTTCCTATCATTTTTACAAATATTTTGAACTTAAAATTATTGAAAATATTTTTTATATTTTTAAAAATAAAATAAATTTTATTCCATATTTTGGTAAAATTTTTAAAAGTTGCACTTTAGTAAATTTTAAAGGGGATTATCCCAATATTGTAAGAAAGTTGTTAAAATAATCTCTTAATTTTAAAAATTGACCTTTTTTTACATAATTGCGCCAATTGTATTCAAAATTTATCGTGTGTAGTTTTTTTTAAAAAAAAGATGAACAAAATAATATAAATTGTATTCATAGTATATAACCTACTTAATTCAATTATTTTTATACATCAAAAATTTGTTGTCTTGGACGACTTATAGCATTCACAAACCACTTAAAAGGTATTCGAATTTTCTATAACTTTTAATGTAAATAAATTAAAAGAATAAATTATCCTTTTATCGTCATAAATATTTTAAACTTAAAATTGCTGAAAATATTTTTTATATTTTTAAAAATAAAAAAATTAGATAAATTGTATTTCATATTTTGGTAAAATTTTCAAGAATTGTACCGGTTTGATAAATTTTTAAAAAAATTATTTTAAAATTGAAAGAAAGTTGTTAAACTTAATCTCTTAGTATTAAAAACTAACGTTTTTTTTTTAAATAATTGGACCAATTCCATTCAAAATTTATCATGTATAGTTGTTTTTTAATTAAAAAAATAATTTAAATTATATTCATAGTGTATAACCTACTTAATTTTATTATTTTTATATATAAAAAATTTGTTGCGTTGACCGACTGCTATAATATTTATAGCAGGCACAAACCGCTTAAAAGGTATTCAAATTTTCTGTAACTTTTAATACAAATAAATTAAAAAAATAAATTGCCACTAATATTTTAAACATAAAATTATTGAAAATATTTTTCATGTTTTTAAAAATAAAATAAATTAGACAAATTGTACTCTATATTTTGGTAAAATTTTTAAAAGTTGTATCGATTTGATAAATTTAAAAAAAAATATTTTAAAATTATAAAAAAATTGTTAAAATTAATCTCTTAATATTTAGGTTTTATTTAAAATAAAAATAAAATAAAAAAAAAGAGAAAATTAAAGATAGAGTAGAAATATAATGTAAAAATATATATTATTTGAGTGATGAAAAATACAATAAAAAAATTATCACTTATTTGGATGAATGAAAAAAAGTAAATTATATAAGAAATCATTTTATAAAAATAAAAATAATTTAATTCAATAAAATTTAAATTTTTTAATACAATATTTTAAAATTAAAAATATATTTAAATATTTTTATGTAATATATTAAATAATAAAAAAAATTAAAAAAAATCATAATTCACCTATTTTAATACAAAATTAAAATATCAACTCTATCATTATGAAAAAAATTAAAATATAAAAATGAATTGTTTTTTAAAATTACATTCAAAATTTATTTATACAAATAATTAATAATACTTTTAATGAAAAGAAAATAAATACATCATATTAATCAAGATTTACCTTACTAATTATTAGCTAATTTAATTTTTACTTTTATCAAATATTTAAATTTAATTAATTAACTTATCACTTTTAAACTAATTTTTATTTTTTAGTGGTTTTTAATTTATTTTTTAATTTTATTTAATACACCTAACTTAAATAGCTGCATATTGTAAAGTTTGAAGATTATTCATGGAATAATATGTATTTGGTATATCTTTACAAGTATTATTTTTTTTAAAAAAAATATATTAATTAAGTATTATAGATATTAAAAAATATATTTGTCTTGCAACCGTAACTCCGACGAGACGATGAACTCGCTAAAATTTAAAAGAATTTATTTTAATTATGTGGAGTTGCCACCAAATTTTTATTTAAGGGTAAGAGATTTGGAAAACCCTAACTCGAGGATGAGATTTAGGTTCGGGAGTCGGTTACGAGTGTGGAAGGTGTTAGACATCCCACTCGCCCGTTCCGAAGAACGGTATCCTGAGTGTGTGATTTTTTAAAATTGTTTAATCCCTTAATTAATGTGAAAATAAATAGATTGCTGGAGGTTAGCCTGACAGGACTTGATCCTGCTCCTACGTATTCCTCGGTGCAATGGGAAACTTAAGGCTTACGTAGTTCTAGTTTGAGTTGAAGACTTGACCTTCATAAGGTGTTTGAATTGAAAAGCGAATTCATTGTTGTCTTTTTTGAAAATATTTTAAGGGTGCAATCTCAATCCACCTATGCACAGGGCCAAAGACAACTACGGCTGCACTTGGACCCATGCGGACCTCTAAACAACGAACAACAGAAAAAGCTACCAGCTCATTTTTAGGGCCCGTTGCGTGACATTAAGGACTAAAAAATGACATTTTTATTTGTTTCAAAAGGGAAGGGCAATCCCCAATCCACATATGCATAGGACCTAAGACAACTACGGCTGCACTTGGACCCATACGATTCTCTAAATAGCGAACATCAGAAAAAGCTACCAGTTCGTTTTTAGAGCTCGTTGTGTGAGAGTAAGGAATGCGAAATGATTTTTATTTGAAAAAAGAAAAGAAAGAAAGGCAATCTCCAATCCATATATGCACAGAGCCCAAGACAACTACAGCTGCACTTGGACCCATACGAACCTCTAAACAACGAACAGCAGAAAAAGTTACCAGTTCGTTTTTAGGGCTCGCTGCGTGAGATTAAAGAATGCGAAATGATTTTTATTTGATTGAAAAAAAAGGAAAGACAATCCCCAATCCACATATGCACAGGGCCCGAGATAACTACGGCTGAACTTGAACCCATACGGACTTCTAAACAATGAACAACAGAAAAAAGTTACCAGTTCGTTTTTAGGGCTGGTTGCGTGAGATTGAGGAATGAAAAATGATTTTTATTTAATTGAAAAAAGGGAAAGGAAATCCCTAATCCACATATGCACAGGACCTAAGACAACTACGATTGCACTTGGACCCATACGGACCTCTAAACAACGAACAACAGAAAAAGCTACCAGTTCGTTTTTAGGGCTCGTTGCATGAGATTGAGGAATGAAAATGATTTTTATTTAAAACAAAATAAACTTGATTTTAATTTGATGAAATAAAATTGGACTTGATTTAAAAAAAAAACTTGATTTGAATTTTGGGCTTGAATTGGGCTTGATTTGAAATAAACTTGGCTTGATTTGAAATTAAGGAAAAGAATTGCAAACATGTTTCAGTAATTAGGCGATATCAATTTCATTTCAGATCCAACTTGGACAAACAATATCATTCCAGAAACTAGAGAGAAAGACGAAGAAAACGCAATAAAAATCACCAAACCAGAGATCATTTGACCGATTAAAATGAAAACGAAAAACAGACGAAAATAAACTCGGAAATCCGAAAAGAAACAAGAAACTTAAGAAGATTAAGAGTCGGATCTAACCTCCATTGGAAGATGATGAAGAACTGATTCCATGGAGGCCAAGGGCTGGATTGGAGGCAGAGGTAGAGAGTTTCCTAGATCCTTCCTTCGGAAATTCTGAAAATCCTCCTTAAGACTCCAAGTGCTCCTCCTCCTCCCTTCATTTTGGTTAAAGACCTCTTCTTATATAAAATGATGAGAGATTAAAGAGGTCCTCCTTATCCAATGTTCCAATGTGAGACTTTCCCACGTAGGAGAATTTTTCTTTTTCTTTCTTTTTTTGAAAATTTTATTTTATTTGGTATGAGATTCCTTTTTCTCTTTTCTTATTATTTCATCTTTTTCTTTTTCCTCTTCTTTTCTTTTTTCTTCTTTTTTTTTATTTCTCTTTTTTTTTATTTTCTGTTTTTTTTTAATTATTACTTAAATTAGTATTGATTTCTTGATTAATTTTAATAATTGGAGTCTCAAACATAATTGAGTATCGAGTGTTCACAATATTAAATATGAATAATTTTTTGGATACTATAAAAAATATACAATAACTTATTACAAATCCTAACTAGATCACACCGTATTCCAGCAAAGTGGAAAGTGATAACGACTAAGGGAAGGAACCGACCATGGTATGTAAGAAATCTATATGGTAGTGGATTTCAGTAAAATGGATAAACAATTTCAGCCATTAATCATAATTTACCAGAATATATTTGTAATTTAAAATTGTCAAGTAAAAATGGATTCAAATTATGTAAATGAGGGATAGGCCAGTTTAGAATAATAAAAAAAATATGAACATGAGAATTAATTTGTTTTCTTCATTCGATTTTTAAGAACACATTGATCATGTCATAAAAAATCCTTTGTCTAATTAAACGAAAAATTAAAAGGTTGATCCTTTTCTCGAATTCCAACTGAAAAATCCTTTTTCTTTTTGTTGGCAAAACAGAATATTTGTACTGATTACTGTATTGTCGCCACACTGATTAGAGGATTGGGCCAAGCTATAATTGTGAAATTTGAGCCCAACCTAAAGAGCTAGGATTTAGGCCCAGAGTACATATTCATTTGGAATATACGGAAAAGAGAATGAATTAATTTATATTAATATGGATTATATTTATTCTTATATCATTAATAATTTTGTATAACATGATTCTTATTTTTATGATAATTTTAATTCATCTAAATATCATACAAAATTTTTCAATATAGTACATGTTTGCAAAAATATTTTCAGACAGCTTTATAATTTTGAAAGCAGAAACAGTTCTGCTAAAGTACTATGATCACTAATGCATTAATTCGATTGTAGTGAATCATAGCTATCATTGACAAATGCTACATACTGATGGAAACTGTTTTTCGCAACTGAAATTAGAGACACTGATTGTAAATTTCAAAATATTGAAACCCAATTAGTACATTTAGATACAACAATGATTGTTTTTATTTATTTATAATTATTAAAAAAAGTATGCAAGAAACATGATGAAACGTAAATATTTGACCTGAAAATTTGGTGAAGTATTTCTCTTACTTTATCTCCTTATATAGGTTTTAGAATTTTGTAAAAAGGCATTTTTGCAAAATATATAATTAAGATACACTTATTTATAATTGAAGCATTATTAATTTCAGAATTTATTTATTTAATTTTAAAATATATTTATAAAAATTAGAAGCTTTTATCTTAACTAGAAATTTCAATTGAATTTTTGAAATTGTAATTGAGTTGAAAACTGGAAAAAAAATGTTCTACACCCATACAAATATATTTAACTTCATCCAAAAATGCGGTAGATACTGGTGATCCTGGATGAAAAATTAAAAATATATTCGTCCATTGACTTGTTAAAAAATTTCAGATAAATTAAAACAATCAAAATTTAATATTAGCTGAATTGAACTTTTTGTTTTTGTAAAGGACCTATGTTCAAAAGAACAAGAAGTTCATGCCAGAAATTACTTAAGAAAAAATCAAATTTTAATTATTATACATCTTATAATATTTATATTTTAATATATCTTACTTTTATATTTATTTTCTTATCATTTTATATTTCAAATCATATCTTTCTTTTTCTTTTCTTTTTTCATCTCTCTTTTTGGTTTTTACTTTATTTCATCTATTTTTAAATGTACAACAATAACTTTTCTAAAAATATTGATATGTTTTATAAGGCTTTTACTTTTGAACTACCAATAGTCAAACACAATATTTTTAACTTCAACTTCAGTCAATCTACACATCAAACTTCAAATTCTTAACCTCCAACCCAGTTTCAAACCTTCCTCCCCAATTTCGCTACGCAAGCTGAAGTAAAATACTTTCAACGTTAGAGAAACTAATAAAAGTAATTAAAATTAATTAACTTTATTGATTTTTAAAATTATCATAACTTTTAATTTATTTGATATTATTAATTTTAATTTTATTATTAATAATTATTTTTATTAATTTTAATTTCCTAATAGCTTATAATAAAGACAAACAAAATCTTCTGGGTGATGTTTTATAAAAAGGAATAGAGGGAATACCAAAGTTTTTACTTAGTCATCATTATATGTCTGTTTCTCCAGAAAGCCGAATGCAGTGGAAGAAGTCTCAACCAAACGGGCCATTAGCTTCACCTTAGGAAATCACATTCTTCCCTAATTACTTTACGGATGTAGGTTAATAATTATTTATAAATAAATTATCAACTATGAAAGGTTATAAATTCAACTTCTAATACCAATTTTTTTTAACTTTTATTACTCATCACTTCATTGCCAATGAATATTTTATATTTTATATTTTATTTCTTCAAAAATATTAATCAATATCTTTAGTATATTAATTAAGAAATTAAAAAATTTCACTTTTAATGTTCATACGTATATTTTTACCATAATTTTTAATGTATTTTAACACAACTTCAATAAAAAATTTCACTTTCAATTTTTTGATTATAAAAATATTGGTTAACAAAATCAAGTATCTTTTATACTTGAAATTATTTTTCTTTTGAACTACTTGAAAAATAATGATTTTTCATTTGTATGGATAGATTTTAATTAATTTATATTTTTTCAAACTGATTCATGGTTTGAAGCATGTTTCTTTTGGATCAATTATAAAATATTCTGATGGGGGAGTCTTTTGCCACCAAGAGCTCATATATTTGAGATGTTGTTAAGATGCATCACATAACTACATATAATTATCGTGTTTGTGACTCATCTTCGTCCATATCATATAAATATTATTGTAAATGAATCAGGTATGCCAGTCTTTTTTATTTGTTGTATACTTTAATTTAAGTATGAAAATGATAATCTCATATATGTTAATTGACTAGTCTATTTACAATTCTAAATCTTTCTTTGATTGATTACAAATTTTCATACGTGTAATCGTTTACATAATCCATATACATTTTGTTAATTGATTATAATTTTATTTTAAATAACAACATATGTAATATTTTCTATATTATTAATCACAATTTTTTTAATAATTAAATATTAAAGAAAAATTTGAGATTATAAATAGATGTAGATTTTAATAATTAAATACTAAAAAAAAATTTGAGATCATACATAGATATAGGTAGTGTATATTTGTAGGAGTATGAGAACTGATTTAAGTAACAGGGTGATTTTACTGTAACATTTCTCCATATTTCATCGATTAGTAGAGCACTGGCACCATCATTTTCCAAAAAATCTAACTGAAAAGGAGAAGTTTGAAATAACCAATATCATCACCAACCATCCATAAATGTAATAAAAATAAAGTTTAGGTTAACAATATTTTATAAATAATTCTTTTTAAATGAAAAATAAATATTATTAAATATAGTTTTTTTTATTAATTTTCATATCAATTATGAATTTCATCATTGTAATTCATATCATACAACAATGTTAATGTATAATTCATAAAGTAAATAGATATTGGTATCAATATATTAAAAAAAGGAAAATCAATCATCATAATCTACATCTAAGTTATCATCTAATCATATGTACAAAACAATAATGTAAATACCTTAAATCTTAAATTCAAGAAAAAAATTAAATAAAAAATTTCTTGAATCAAAATTATAAATAAAATCTATATATAAGAAGGTATAAAATTTGGAAAATTTTATAAGCAGCAGAGAGTAGAAAGTGATTTGGATTACTCTTCTTAACAGTTCTTCTTATTATCTATAAAATATCAAAGTTCTAAATAATGAGCTGAGCCTTTTGTATTTCTCAATTTCATTGTTGCCATATTCCATTCGTCAAAAAAGAAAAAGAAAAAAGAGTTCAAGATGTGATTGAGTTTCATTTGATTTAAACTTCTTTAAGGTATAAGATTTTTTTTCTTGTTATATACTTCCAAGAAATAACAATTGGATGAAGTTAGAATCATTATCTGGTCTCTGTTCTACGATAAATAAAAAATTAATTACTTTTAGCAAATTAAATTAAATCTATTTTGAATATATATACATATATAAAAAATAGAAATACAATATAAATCTGTTAGAATGAAATAAAACGATAAATCTAACATGTCCAAATCTAAACATTTAAATGGAGGCTTTCACAGGCTAATAGACCTCGTTACTTTAAATTTTCTACACAATTATGATTCCCCTATATCTTAATGTTTTTTTAGTTATATTAATTGATTTAAATGTAATAAGCTTGCGAAAAGAAAAATCAACATCAATAAATAATATCATATTAAAAAGTGTTCAAGTTCAACTGTGATACTTGTTCGTATTACAAAAAAATGGGTAAGTGTTCAGTGTAGGTCATAGTAATCCTAAAAAAAGAGTCAATGTTATCTGATTTCGGGGAGTTGAGGAGGACGGGTGAAGAGGTGGCTACAAAAGGCATGCGCGGTGTGTGATGGGAATGGTGCTATCAATATATTTTGTTGGTGAAGAAGATGGGTTGGAGAGGGATATTGGGTTTTGAGTATGGTATTGTTCAGGCACCGTTAGGCCCTGATATCTCTGGTCCCCACCTTGTTGCTGCAGTTGCCAATTCTGGTGCTCTTGGACTTCTCAGGGCTCCTGACTCGGTACACTTCACTTTCCTTTTTCAATAACTCATTTTCATTACCTTAATTTGTGTTTCAATTCATTGTTCCCGTTTTAGGAGTATCATGTATGAATTTGTGGTACAAGTTCCTTGTTATCAATTGTAAGCATTATTTGTTAATCTTGAAGAGTTTTCATCCATCAGGAATCACCGGATTACTTGAGGAAGCTCATAAAGACCACAAGGACTTTAACCGATAAACCGTTTGGGGTTGGTGTAGTTCTAGCGTTTCCTTATGAGGAGAACTTGAAGGTCATTCTGGATGAAAAAGTGGCAGTCCTGCAAGTTTACTGGGGTGATTCTACAAGGGAATTGGTAAATAAGGCTCATTCCGCTGGGGTCAAAGTTGTTCCACAAGTGAGTTTTGTGCTTATTTATTAATAATATTAGGTTACTAACTATATGCAAATCCCAAGAGACTATGGTATTCTGGTTCTGGTGTTCATTTTTTTTTCTCAACAAATTAATGATTCCGTTTCTATGTTTGTCTTATGTATAGCTAAAGTTAGACTGTGCCCTTTTTACTTTTAAATTAAAATAATTAAATACAAAGTTCGTTTCAGGCAAGCAAACCTGCTGTATTTTTTTTTTTTGACATAGTGAGTAGTGATATAAAAAATTTGCAGAGTTTACAATTCATGATCCTTGCTTTCAGAATAGCAATTGGATGATTGTTAGTAGGTCCGTTGTTTGACTTAAGTGATACACTGTCCCTTTGTTGAGGCATGTTGGCAGCTAATTGTTGGTTACTGTTGGTGTCTGATCTGTTACTTTTCATTTGTAATCCTATTATAGGTAGGGGATATTGAAGGTGCAAAACAGGCAATTGATGCTGGTGTTGATGGAATAATTGTACAGGGACGAGAAGCTGGTGGTCATGTCATTGGTCAGGTGTGCATGCTTGTTGTAATTTTGATGTATGTGATAGATTACAAGTAGCTTATCTTAGTGATGATAATAAACAAGAATCATTGTTGATTTACTGTCCATTTCATGCATAAGATAGTAGAGAAGAATGCTGATAACATTTATTACTTTTCAGTGGCTCTGACAATTTTTTAACTTGAGTAAAATGGCTAATGCCTTGCATAATCACACTAGACATACAGTCACAATTGACTGCAACAACGTTGGTGTCTGTCATATCTGTGTTTGATAGGAAAATTTCAAGTGGGACAAATAGTACTTAGATATGGAGATACTTATGCAGTTGTGGTTGCAAGTGTTTAATAAATAGTCATTACATTCTTTTTCCTCGAAAAAATTTTCCATACCTTCATGATCTGTTTAGCATCCTGCCTCTCAGGTTCAATTGTATACTAAAGATTTTTGGGTCATTTTTGCCTGTGTTTTGAGGAACTGATGAAATAAAATCAATTTCTTCACCAATGTTTTTCTATAACAAACATTTGAGTGTATGATTCCATTGTTAAAATAAGGCTTGTTCAGTCTTTCAGTGCACTGGAAGACCGTCACTTATATATGCAATGTTTCAACAATCTTTGAAGAAGTCGATCTTTCATTGTCTGTCATGCTTTATTGATCTTTTGTAGTTGTTGTGAATGATAGCCAATTATACTTTTCAATTGTGTTTACATACAAGTACTTTCCATTTCTGCTACTCAGAGATGATATTGCTTTCCTGCATATAATTGCAGGATGGTTTAATTTCACCGGTGCCAAGGGTGGTTGATCTTGTTGGTGACCGAGAAATACCTGTTATTGCAGCTGGAGGAATTGTGGATGCTCGAGGTTATGTTGCTGCTCTAGCACTTGGTGCTCAAGGCGTCTGTCTAGGCACTAGGTTTTTGAAATACTTAATTTTACATTAATCATATTTAAGGAAATTGTTCACATATTCTTGCAGTAATATTTTAGCATATGCAGTTTCTGTGTTCATCTCAAGAACAATAGCCACCTACATTGAAGCCTATCTTCAGGCTAATTACTCAACTTATTCCTCATGAAATTAAGATTGAATCCACTTGATTGTGAGAAGATATACTGCAGTTCCAAAATCATCACCATGTCTACCTAAATAATCTTAATTTAAATTGGCATTGTTGTTCCTCTTTTATACATGTTTTCAAGTCAAGAGTCATGTTTGCAGGTTTCTGGCAACTGAGGAAAGCTATGCTCATCCTACATACAAGAGGAAGTTAATTGAAGTTGATGAAACTGAGTACACGGATGTATTTGGGAGGGCCAGATGGCCAGGTGCCCCACATCGTGTCCTGCAGACACCTTTCTACAAGGATTGGAGATCCCTTCCGGCAAATGAAAGTGAAGCCAACCAGCCTGTAATAGGCCGTTCAACTATTAATGGCGTGGTACAGTTTCATTGATAGTGGTAGTAAAGCATCTTTATATATAAGTAAGAATATTACAACCTTTATGCATGACTATACTTTTTGCATCCAACAGGAGAAAGAGATACGGCGTTTTGCGGGTACTGTCCCAAACATGACAACCACAGGAGATGTTGAGAGCATGGTGATGTATGCTGGCCAAGGTGTTGCTCTCATCAAGGAAATTCTGCCTGCTGCTGAAGTGGTAAAGAGGCTAGTTGAAGAGGCTCAGCTTATAATACACCAAAACTTTTTTGAATAAATTATCAAACTTAAAGGCTTACATTTAGCTTGGTCAAATTGGTTCCCAGTGTGTAAAGAAAGAATAAAAGGAGAAATACCGGAAAAATAAAAGGATAATAATCAAATGTACTTAAAAAAACATTGCTTCACCAGAATGCATCTTGTAATACAAGATGCATGCAACTTGTATTAATACAAAGTCGAAGTTAAATTCTAGCAAGTCTCTGACAACTAAGTCAGCTAATAGAAAGCAACTGAGATGTTATTCATCGATTATTGATTCCTTCAAGAAAGAGATCCCAAGAAGAGGACATTAATTCAATATCATACAAAGAAGACATAAACTTGCACTTCTAACCAACGAGACATCACATCATTTTAGCTTCACAATGCCACAAATTCATGAAGGGAACATCAACTACGATCACAGTACTGCAATACAGAAAATAAATACTCTAAATCTGCTTTTGTTTAAGCAAGACGTCCTTAATCACTGTGTCTAAGTTCATGTATGAACAACCACCGGGTCTGGTCTGCTCGTCTCCTTTTTCCTTCAACTCCATGATCTTTTGCCTCATCTTCTTTCCCTTCTCTCCCACCATCAATTCATTGACCAGCTTTTCCACATCTTCTCTTTTCACATTGGTATCAATTTCAATCCCAACGTTCCACTCATTGCAAATATATCTGCAGTTTGTTGGCTGATCAGCTAAAAAAGGCCAGCACAACATTGGCACCCCAGCACAAATACTTTCAGTGGTTGAGTTCCATCCACAATGAGTCAAGAATCCACCAATTGAAGGATGGTTCAGCACTTCCTCTTGTGGACACCAACTTGCTATTAGGCTTCTCTCTCTTGTTACGTTGACAAACTCAGCTGGCAAAACGGAGGAGCCACCAATGACAAGGTCAGGCCTAATGATCCACAAAAAGGGTATTTTGCTGTTGGCCAAACCCCAAGCAAACTCCAAGAGTTGCTCTGGAGATATAACCGTGACGCTGCCAAAATTCACATAAACAACAGATCTAGGTTCCTTGGATTCAAGCCATTCAAGACACTCAAGATCTTCTTTCCAAAGGTTGGAACCTAGATATGCTGAGTGGTTATGTGGACTTTGATTTAAAAATGAAGGTAATGGGCCAATTGGGTAAAGAGAAGGGAAGATAGAAGAGAGACTATTCAAGCTATCACTCTCAAGCTCATCAAAAGTATTAATAACAATAGCATTGGCTCTATGAATATTATCAGCTGCTTCAATGATAAATTCAATCATCAAGTCCTTCGGATCAGTTATTCTTATATAAGTAGGCAGGTCCTTCAATCGCAAGTTCTGCAAACCTGGAATACAATCTACTTTGGTGTCCAAATATCCATTTGTCAGATAGCTCTCATCTGCATAACAAAATCACAAAAGCCAACAACTTTTTTAGATCCATACAGATACTAAAACTCAATGGAAAAAGAAGTTTAACTAACACCTTTAAGGGGTAAGATTCCTTTATCAAAAAGAGTACGAAAGTGCATAATAGAGAAGAATACACCTGCACTAGCTGGGAAAAAGAAAAGGATAGGCACTGCAAGTTCTTCAGCAGCTTGTATAGAAAAAGACATGAAACAATCAGAAACTAAGAATGTAACTGGTGGTATGAGAGCAGCAGTGGCAGAGTGGTTAAGTCTAGCAAGAAGGTCACGAAAGGGAGGGAGGAAGTTCTTTTTGACAGAATCACAAAGAGAGAGTAAGTTTTGTTGTTGAGTAACATCATCAGCATCTATGGGGGGAAGATCATCTGGTATAGTCTCAAAGCAAAAGTCTTGGAGACCATCAAGGGCCTTGGCACCCCTTGATTTGACCAAGCGTTTGTAGTTGTACTCAGTGTGGACAAAGGTTATGTGAAAACCTCTGAAGTGAAGCAGCTTCGCCAGTTTAAACAAAGGGTTGATATGCCCTTGAACTGGATATGGAATCAACACAGCATGTGGTTTTCTCTCTCCAATATTACTCATCTTCTAACTTTTCTGTGAACACCGAATTGAGACACCACGGATAAGCCTCTCCTGTACAAACTAAATAACAAAGCACCCTAAACATTAATAAGCAATCTACACCATGAATCAATATATATATATATATATGCACATGCACGCACATCCAAAATAATTTGCAAAACTCTTCTATACAATGAAAATAAATAATGACCAAGAAAGTAGATTGATAATTCCTGATATGAAAAAAAAAAGGAAAAAATTCGTTCAATAAAATTAACCAACAAAAGAAGTGAAGCTAAAATAAATATATTGATGTTTCAAAATGGAAAAAGGAAAGAAGTATGCCAACGTCGACAATGGTCGGCCCAGGATTTAATTCATATTTACATGCTCGAATCTCATTGTTAATATAAACATCTTTTGTAACAATCTCTGTATACTTTCTGAATTTTGAGATAATGTTTGATTTGGATCAACTTTTATAAGCTAATTCATCTAGTTTTTTAAACAAATTAAAAAAAAGATAAATTAATCCTTTCAACTCATGCGTCTCCCTGCTTGACTTCATTTTTTGTTACTTGACTTCTTTTCCTTTGGATCATAATGAAACTGATAATTTTTTCATCAAAATTAATATCACTTAACCCTCCTTCATTTTAGGTTTAAATAAAATTATGTTTTACATTAATGCTAAACATCATTGGACGAAATCAATGTTTTTTATGAAAAATTATCTTGACTGTGGCCAATTTATTAAGATATTTAAATGATAAATTTATTTATTAATTATAATGGGTGAGTTTAACTTTTTTAAAAGAAATGGATGATTCAATGAATGCTAAAGTACCTTTATTGTATTATTTTTCTTATTCGAGAGGTTGTTCACAACTTATGGTTTATATATGTAAAAAAGGAAACTTAAATCTTATAAGTTTAAAATAAAAAACCAACTCTATACAAGTCAATATAATGTACGGTATTTACATCCAAATATATTTAAGTATAAATTATATATTATTTTTTTTAGGAAAAATACAAATAAAAAACCGTTGGTTAAAGTGGTGATGTAGGAGGTAGATACATTGTTTTCATGCGTGAATCATCTTCCTAATTTCAAAAAGTATGGAAAACAATGGTCACAACATCTATACAAAAGACACGGTGCATTTGTATCAACCTTTTTTTTAATAATACAGATCAATAAAGTGTTATAATGTTATAAGCTACCTTTCTGAATCTATCAAATACCATTTTAATTATGTATATTTTTGCCAAAATTTTTCTTTCTTCATACATCATTTATGGATTAAAATATCAATCTTTATTTAAGGAAAAAGTTTATGCTATATTGTAATTAAATCAATACAATCTTAAAGAATAGTTATTCATCTATGACACAATTTTTTTTTATTTAAATTAAATTTGAATAAGTGGTAATAATGAAAGAAGCACTATTTTAATAAAATTTTCAAAACTTACACTAAATTGATAAATTTGAGGAGAAATTACCCAAAAATAAAAAAATCCTATAAACACCTGCACTATTTTAATAATTAATGTGTTTATTTTTTTCTTATCTTTTCAATAAAAAAGTCACATTATTTTTTTTTTTTAAAAACAACATTATTTATTTTTTTCTAAAATACTTTTTAAAATAATAGAGAATGTAAAATCACAAACAACTAAAAGAAAGTTAAATAATATGTTAAAAATAATATAAAATTTTTCATATTTTACTTGTAAGATTAATAGATAAATTAATATGAAAATATAAAGAAGGGTCACACCTCGTCTACTATAAAAGTTTTTATAAAAACTTTAATAAAAATATAATTTTAATATTTATACAAGTTTCTCCAAACTCAATAAATCTAATAAATACAAACTAGATAAATCTGTTATTAAAAACTATATCAATGGTCACAGAGTGTTTTAGAATTCACCTTATATACATACAAGGGACAGATAATTCAAGTCCATGTATATTGTGTTCTGAAGTGGGCTCAATTGTTTATCTCTTTCAGCTTTCTCTATCTTCTTTTTTCAAATTAACATTCACAAATTCACATGCCAATGTTTTGATTTGACAGCCTCAAGCGTATTTTTAAAACCAAATTAAGACATATTTCAACATATACGATAGATTAAGTTATTTTTAAAATAACTTTAGGATAAAGTTATCCTAAATATTAAACAGGTAATATTTATTAATTTATTGTGTAGATTATGTTTACAAAATATAATATTTTATTATATAATTTTATTTTAATTTATATAATTAATTTAAAAAAATTATAAACAGAATAATTTTATATTAAAATTATTTTTTTAATAAGTTAATCCTTTTTCTTTAAAATATATTAAAAATTATTTACTAATTTGAATGATTTATGTTAAGTTATAAATTATACTAATTTTTTAATATATTTTTTATCGATATTTTTTATTAAAAAATATATTTTCGGATAAAATATACTTTTAATTTTTTTAAATTTTAAATTTTTTATTTTTAAAATAATAAATTTTGGTTCTTATTTTTTAAAATAAACTTATTTTAATTTTTTATAATTAATTTTTCAAATATTGATATATAGTACATATTAATTATTTTAAAAATTAAAAACTATCGTATTAAAAATAAAAAATTAAAAACATAATTTAATATGTATATATATATATATATATATATATATATATATATATATTAAAAAGGCAGGAGAGTGGAATGAATGGAGAAACACAGTATCATATTTCTCTTCTTGCAACTGAGAAATACTGCCATATACTACCACATTAACAGTTGGCTGTGCTGTTTCACCCTCCTGCAATTATTTATTTATTTTTTACTATAATTTTTGAATTTAAGAGAAGCGTTATTTTTCTAATTCTGTCTATGTAATATTTCTTTTATCAAAATAATTTTTATCCAATAAATAATAATTATTTGTACAACATGTCAACAAAATTTAGTCTTTTAATATTTTATTAGTTTTTAAATCATAATATTTTACATTTATTTATATTTATGATAAAATAAAAAATGTAATAGGTGTAAGTATTAAAATAAATTACATTTTATATGAATTAATCTAACTCACTAGTAGATCAAAATAAATTATTATTTAGAGAATTAGTTTAATTGATCTTAAATTAGAGTGAGTCAAATTAAGAATAATAAAAAAAATTCAGAAATATCTCAAATTTTTTCGATTTGGTTCATCCAAAGTTAAACCAACTTTTGATAAGCCTGATCACTTCATAATTTTTTAAAAAATTATTATTAAATGGTATTTGAAATTGAAACAGAAAACATTCTAATTTAAATTTTTTCTGTTTTTATGTTATTTTTGGGGATTTGTTCAACTTTTTAATAATTTTTTTATTTGATCAACCAACTCGTAAGCTAATTTAATAGCTTGCTGAATTCAGTTAGATCTACATTTTTAACTCATAAATATAAAATGTATGAAGTTGTCTCACCTTTAAATTTAAGATATTAATGATCAATTTAGACAAGTTAGTTAGTTAGAAAGAAAAGAATTTATTACAATAAATTGGAGTCATGTTACTCATATTAAATGACGACGTGAAGTGGGTTCAATATTAATTATTCGATTAAAAACATTGTGCAGAAGTGCACAATTTCGCCATCAAACCAATACATTATTATTATTTGGTAAAGTTTTCTTCGGATACTTATACAAATGAAATATTGGTTTAAAACCATACTTTGGGTTAAAGTAAAGAAAGGTACTTTTAAATCTAGCTAGTAGCATTGATAACGAAAATTATCTATATCAATCTATATTTTATCTTTTCCTTTATCAGTTATGATGATCTATACCCCACGCACCGCATACACGTCTAAAGAAACTTAAAGAGGGGTTTAAGATTTTTCACCCAAATTCTAAAATTATAATGATCAGTAAGTTTTGTATTTTTTATTTTTTTTTCAATTTATTAAAGATAAATAAATAAAAATATATTATTTTACAATGTTACATAAATTGTAATCATGATTCTAAAAATCAAACCGTTGAAGAATCCAATAAACCAAACAGACAAAGAACTAGACAAATCGATGTTGAATCAACGAAATCAGTAAAAATAGTTAGATTGGTAGAGTTGGCTGATCTGATGCTTTAGTCCGAAAAGATGTTGTTTTTGCTGTTCCATTATTTGGTTTCCAAGATTTGAAGATTAATTTCTTAAGTAGTTTTGATAACCCTATGTGAAATCTATAATTTCTCTCAAAGCTTGTTCACTCACCGTTTTTTTTTTAGTATCTTTGTTCAGGAAGTAATGGAAAAAGTACTCTAATTTCAGCCACTTTTAATTTTTACTATTTATTTAAAAGTATTTAATTTTTTTTTACTTTACTTTGAATATTATTTTATAAATAATTATTAAAATATAATAAATATTAAATTTTATAATATAATATTAATAAATTTTTACTTATATATATATATATATATATATATATATATATTCAAGTTTTTGAAGTTATACTAACCTTTATGAAGAGGTTCCTGATCAATCACGTCTGTTAATTTATTTTTGGTTAAATAAGTTAGTTGATTAGTTTATACACTGTCTTGTCAAATATACAGTCACATTTTTAAATAATAAATTATGGGATAATTATTAAATAGATTATTTTATTCTTATAATATAAATTTGATTTATTATAGAGATTGAAATATGAAATTCAGTTAAAAATTTTAGATTTAAATTTAAACTAATCATAATTTTTTTTATTATTAAAATTTAACATGTTTTAAAATTTATCAAATTTATGAATTTTTAAAAAATTACAATATAAAAAATTAATAAATAAACTTAAAATTTATATATATAAATAATTAAAAATTTAAAATTTAAAAATTTTGAATAATTTTTTTTAAAATTAATATAAATATAATAATCATAAATTATAAAATTATAATATATACATATAATTAAGTTTTTGAGTAGTTTTCAAAAATATTATAGTCTTAACTCTAAACTGACGTATATATAAAAGGTCTAAATCTAAAGACTTTATATGAAAAGTTATTTTCACTTTTATCTACGAGTTGTAATTGTATTAACATTCAAATTTATTTTATATATTGAATAAAAAAATTTAAAGAAGAAGAAATCTGATATAATTTTTTTATATTTTTTTATTAGATAAATTATTATAAATATTTATAGGTAGTTATATGATGGTTATATTTATAAAAATAATTTTTATAGATTATTTATTATTAATATTATGCTAATTAACTATTCCTAAAATTAGATCATGATAGTTACAATAATATCTTAATCCAAAAATACCAAATCGAATAATAACAAGAAAAAGATCTTCCACATATCTCAATATCCTTCCTCGAGTTGCATCATATGGGTTACAAATGCCTAATTTAAAAAGCATGCAGTCAAATTTGGTTTTTTCTTTTTAAGCCTTGGTCGAGATGTTTGACAACTAAGCATATGATGACACGCGTAGCAATAGTTCCTCGCAGCAGCTCATCACGAACAAAGTGGCAATTTACTTCGATATATTTGCTACGCTATTGGAAACTAGACTAGCAGCAACGTGCAAGGCAACTTGATTATCAAAGTAGAGTTTAATAGATTGAGAATGAGCAATGTCAAAACATGATAAAAGTTCCTTTAACCATCTAAGCTAAAAAAAACATAGAAGTTATAGGGCGATATTCCACTTATGCGGACGAATGAGACACTATAGATTGCTTTAGTTTTTTAAGAAATAGGAGAATCACCAAGAAGAATAAACCAGCCAATCAGATATCTCCTAATCAAAGGACAACCAGCCCAATCCAAATCATACCGAGCAGAAAGTTGCAAATTACAGTCTGTTTGCAACATAATTTCTTGGCCATGATTACCTTCAAATAACGCATAACACGGATAGGAACATCTCAATGTTCTTGTCTTGGTTGCTGCATGAACTGGGAAAGTACATGTACACCATTAAACAAGTCTAGCCTATTAACAGATAGGTAGATTAATCTGCCTACTAACTGTCGATAGTGTTCTGTATCTGTAAGGATACTGTTGTTTGATAGAGACAGAAGATGATTGGGATCCATGAAACACTAGTAGGCTTAGCTCTTAACAATCCCATTTCAGATATGATATGCAATGCATATTTGTGTTGACACATGAAAATTCCAACTGAGTTTCGAGCCTCCTCAATTTCCAAAAATTATTTCAGTACTCCAAGATCTTTAATATGAAAACATTAACTCAATTATGCTTTGAAGATTCTGATGGCATCACTATCATTTCCTGAAATCTCAAGATCATCCACGTAAACTAGCTCCACATCTGCACATCGTAGGACAAAGAGTGAATGATCGGAGGAGGATTGTGTAAATCCATATTGTTTCAAAGCACCTGCTAATTTGGCAAACCAACATCGTGGAGCTTGTTTCAAATCTATACAATGACTTGCGTGACCTATACACTTTGTTGTTTGTGACTGAAATCCTGTAAGAGGTTTTATATACATCTCTCCTCATGCAACAAGACATTATGAACGTCCATTTGATGAAGCTCCCAATTTTTAGTAGCAGCTGCAGCAAGAAATGTCTGCACAGTCACCATTTTAGCTACAAGAGCAAAAGTTTCATTGTAATCAACACCTTCAACTTGATGATTTCCGAAGATCACAAGTTGGGCTTTAAAACACTCAACAGAACCATCAGAATTATACTTAATTTGATAAACCCATTTGCACCCGATAACTTTCTTTCCAAGTGAAGTCCAAGTCCCACTATTTTCCAACGTCTCTATTTTAGTTTGCACGGCTTAACGCCATATTTTATCTGTCATGGTCTGGGGAAAGGATCGTGGTTCAATACTTACATTAACAGCTTCCAAAAAATGTCGGTGTTGCACGAAGAAGTTATCATAATTCACGTAACATGCTCATGTGTCAACAATCGAGGTTGAGCATAGAGAAATTTATTTTCACGAAACACCACATCTCTTGACACCATGAACTTTTCTGATTCCAAATCATATACTCTCCAACCCTTTTTACCATAGGGATGTCCCAAGAAAACACATTGTCGACTATGACTTGCAAATTTATCGTGTCTCGATTGTGCGCATAACACAAGCTTCCAAAAACACGAAAACGATTGAGGGTGTATGATTGATTAAGTATCCATTAGTTAAGACACATTCCCCCTAAATTCAGCAGGTAAATGAGATTCAAAACGTAGTGCACGAGCAACATTAAGAATATGCCTGTGTTTCCGCTCTACTCGCCCGTTTTGCTGAGTAGTCTTGTACAAGAAGTTTCATGAACAATCCCATAATTTTGAAAATAGTCACTCATGCATGTAAATTTTGTACCATTATCACTACGTATAACTTTTACTTGTTTCCCAAATTGATGCTCCACCATAGCAAAGAACTGACACATACGTGTAAAAACTTCTTTATTTTCTTCCAACAAATAAATCCACACAACTAGTGAATAATCATTCATCCACGTTGGTCAAAAAATATTTA
This sequence comes from Canavalia gladiata, assembly GCA_037954105.1. Lineage (NCBI taxonomy): Eukaryota > Viridiplantae > Streptophyta > Magnoliopsida > Fabales > Fabaceae > Canavalia > Canavalia gladiata. Next base: position 5,797,524 of record CM075662.1, read on the forward strand.
ACACCAAAATGAGTCATGGTTCGATAAGGTCCCCAAAGGTTACAATGAATTAATTGAAAAATATCCACGGTTTTATTAATGCTAATAGGAAATCTTCCTCTATATTGTTCGGCTCTAAGACAAAAATCACAGACTTTATTACATAATGCATTATTTTTATTAGAACCAATATTCAGAATTAGCTCCACAATCTTAGAGGAGGATAGGTGTCCTAGCCGCCTATGCCACAAATCAAATGCGTTTCCATCATCATGCCTTACAGAACCAGTAATGGCCATTCCACCATGATAGTAGAGCCTCTCTCTTCGTTCACCCGCTACAATCACCTTCCTCGAGACACGGTTCTGTACAACACAAAATTTATCAGTGAATAGAACCATGCAATTCAATTTATTAATAAAGTGTGACACTGAAATTAGATTGCATTTTAAGCTAGGCACATTGAGAACATTGCTTGGTTTCAAAGCATCACTAAGCACCACCACTCCTTGTTTGGTAGGAAAGGCTCAGTTTCCATCAAGAAGCCCCACTGGACATTTAAAGTCATTTTTTATGTCGGTCAAACATTTTAGCTCCACTGTCATATGTTGAGAAGCACCTGAATCTATTATCCATAGAAGAAAATTAGACTTGCCAGTCAATTTCTTCGTGGCTCCTAATTTGACATTATTCAAGAGATTCACCGTGTTGTTTTTCACTGCTCACCACTCGACCCAATAGCAATAGATTTTTTTTCATCTATCGGCATGTTAGTTGATTCTGATGCTAGTGCAAAGGCTTGCGCTATATTTGCCTTGGCCACTGCACCATGTCCTCTAGCATTGGATGTCATCCCTTATTGTTTGGATTTTCCGCGCCCAGCTCCTCCTACAGTTTCTAAGTCGTTCGCCCCACCATTCTAGGTATCTGATCAATTGAAAACATTCTTCAATGTGATGTCTGGAATGATTGCAATTGCCACAAATTATGTTTCGGTGCTTCCCTTAAGTTTTTCCATAAGGTTTTCTTGCAGTCTGCGTACTAAAACTCATCACTTCATCACGTTCTTCTGTGAGTAACCATTCTCACACGTTCCTCTTGCACCAAGGTCGAATAAATTTTATTCAAACTTGGAAAGGGGTCATAGGCAAGCAGATTTGATCTCACGATGCCATAGACAATGCCATCAAGTCCCATGAGAAACTGATGGATTTTTTCTTCTTCATGCTTCTTCTCCATCTTACGTGCTAGATTACATGTATATCCACCACATGTGCAGGAAGGTGCCTGCTCATGGTTTGCTAATTTCTCCCTTAACTTCTTCAACATTCCGTAATAATGGACAATAGTCATACCTTTTTGTTTGCATTTAGTCAACTCCGCTATGAGCTGCTGGATGTGTGGCCCGTTTGCAATAGAAAATCGTTCCTTGATATCCATCCACAGGTCCTGTGCCACCTCCATGTGTGATATGGTTGAATGAAGAGTGGGCTCAAAAACGTTCATTATCCATGACACCAACAACGAGTTATTTGTCCACCAATCTTCAAGTTCTGGCGATTTTTCAGCTAGTCAGGTAATGGTTTCATCTACGAACTCAAACTTCTTTGTAGCTCTCGACGTGATTTGTAGAGAGCGAGCCCACTCATCGTAATTCTTCCCTTTCGGTTGAACTTGTATCAAAAGGATTCCTGGATTGTCGTTTGCAGTGATGTCATAAGCTGAAATTGTCTTACTTAGCTTCACATCATCAGCAGCATCTTTTCCATTGTCTTTACTCTTATTCTCTCGGCCAGCCATGATAACAATGACAGACTTACCAAAACGTGCTCTGATACCACAAATAGGAAGAAATCTGTGATTCCTTGTATCTTTCCACTAGACAAGTCGTCACATGATGACTATATTTACAAAAGCAAGCGCATCATCTATCACTAGTATTATGCTAACTAGCTATTTCTAAAATTATGTCATGATAGTTACAATAATGTCTCAGCAAATATTTACAGAATAATCTTTCTAAAAATACCAAATCAGATAATAACAAGAAAAAAATCTTTTATAAATCTCAATATCTCAATAAAATCTATTCTTTTTGTTTTGTTAAAAATTTTAAAAATAAAAAATATAATTTTGTTTCACCTACTTTTTATGTCTAAAGTTCATCTTCATGACTCATTAACAAAAAAAAAATGAGCTCTCTATCATATTCCAAGAGTCCCAGTATCTTTTCTTTTTTGTCTAACTTGTCCAAAATAAACCTCCTCACTTACCCAATGACCTAAAATAAATTCAATAAATACAAAAGCATGGAACTTATTCTCAAATTTTCTCAATGTCAAAAACATTAGCACAAGATCCATCTCACCGTACTTATGCATTTACTAAAATACACATAATATTCCATGTCATCCACTTACGCATTCATTCATAGACAAAAAGAAGACTCACTCTTTTCTCTCACAAAAGCAAAAACATGGCCCCTCTCCCTTACAAATAAAATATTAATTTATTTAAATGTAAATTTTTTTACTTATCCCGTTTAATTTACGAATTAAAATGAGTTCACCTTGAGTTAACAAATGGATTAATTTTTAAAATAAAAAATTAAACTTTTATATATTTTTTAATTATTTTAATATATTTTAATAATTAAATAAATTAAACATGTTGATTCATTAATTTACATATTAAGATAGATTAAAAGCATATCCTAACTTTTTTTATTCATCTATTTTGCAAACCAACCTAATCTATTTTAGTTATAATAGATTAATACACATCAAATTTAAACGAATTAGGTTAACCTGTTTATTCAATTTTATTTTCCATGCCCACATTTCTATTCAAAAAATACAAATTCTCCTAGTTCCATTTATGAATTCACTTGCATGATCCAAGTTTCCTTTCTTTCATTCTCGTTCCATCAACATCCATCACTACTACACCTTCTCCCATCAACATCCATCACTGCTACACCCTCCCCGTTCACTTTTCTCTTATTCCACGTATACTACACCTCCTCCCATCAACATCCATCACTACTACACCTTTTCTGTTCACTTTTCTCTTATTCCATATATTATGAGCACATAAGAAAGAAAATAAATCTCTCTTCACAATCCTTTTTATTCATAACGTCCCGTCCTTTCTCTTGTCAACTTATTCACCAAAAAATTCTTAGCTCAAGACACCCGTACACAACCCCTCTCACGCCTACTCTCCACCATGTGATATTTTTTACTCATCAAAACTCATTCCCACATTGTTTTTTATCATGGTTTAAGAATTACATGCAACATTTGTTTACTTTATCCGTAGATTTAGAATATTATTAATTTTTTTAAAAATAAACATTTTAAATTTATTGTTTTATATATTTATATAAATATTTTAATTTTAAATCTTATGCAAAAATTTTAGATGGATATATATAAATTACTTTATCTTATCTTATTTGAGCATGTTTAAAGAATTGTATGAATTGAAGTGTAATTTTTATTTGTCTTAAATTTTTTGTATACATAGATTTAGAACCATTAAACTTAAATATTTTTAAATTTTTTCTTTTATAAAATTTTTCAAAATTTAATTTGAAACATAAATATTTTTTCAAGGTATTTATAATTTATTTTTAAAAAATTAAAGATAAAGCTATGTTGCCTTAAATTTTTCATCATACACAAAAATATGTAGGAGAAAAATTTAAAATTCTGTTAGGTTATTATTTTATGTATATAATATATTTTATTTTTTTAATGTATACATTTATTTATATATATATATATATATAATTTTGGTCATATCATATCTTGTATATTTAAATAATTTAAATATTTAATTTTTATCTTAAAAGGGATCATATAAACTTTCTTTTACAATTATTTTAAAATTACACAATTTGACTTTGGGTATCATTTTCTAGAACGATAAATGGGATGTTAGTATCTTTCCTATTTGTAGAGGATTTCTAAATTTAATTTTTTTTTACTTTATAATGTTTTTTTAAATATTTTTGTAATAAATATAATTTGATGATGGTTCCACTTTTATATCTTATTTTAAAACATTTAATTATTTTACAAATTTTTTGTCCTATTGTGATTCAGGTTTTCAAATAATGCGATTTATCAAATATATATTACATTCATTTATGGTCATACGATTTTTTTATATTTTTTTTAAATTAAAAAATTATAAATTGTTAAAATTAAGATGTAGATAGATGTAAAATAATTTTTATATGTAAATTAATCATTACACTAGTATAAACTCAAGATTGAATAAGAAGTATCAGCCAATTAAAAAAAAGAATTTATTTTTTAGAATTGAATGGATTCTATTTTTCTATATATGTTTCCTTGCATTTGTTTTATATGGAGAGATAAAATTAAAATCTATCATATAAATACAATTTTTGTCATCCCATGCTTGCCATGGAAATGGAAGGAGGACATTTTTTTGTTTGTGCTTTTATTTATTTTAAATTATTAAAATTATTAATATTTTAAAAAATAAATATTATATTTATAAAATTATATAGTAAAAGATTAATTTTTAAATTTAAAATTTATACAAATAACAATTTATACTACTAATATTTTTTTCATTCTCTTTTCCATCCATCTAAGCAGTATAAGAGAATTATTTTTTTCTTATTTTCATTCATCCAAACAACTTGTTTTTTTATCCCATTTTTTATCCTTCTATTTTTTTCTCTATTTTTAATTTATCCAAACGAAATTTTTTAATAGACAAAATCTAACATGTAAGATTATGGACCATCCAATTAAATATTAACAAATTAAGCTTTTAACTAATTGAATTAAAAACATATATTTTTTTAAAAATATGATTTACATTTTTTCTTCAAATTTAATTAAAAATATTTTTTTTATATTTATTTAATTAAAAAATTAAATTATCATGGTCCAATATGGTAAGTGTTGAACTTGGCTAGTCAAGAATTGTTTTATTCATGAAATATCCTCGAACAAATGAATAAATCAAAGTTTGACATGCCAAAATGAAAATATTACATACCATTATTTCAAACATGCAACAAATTCAAGATCAATGAATTATCAATATTATCAAAGAAGAAAAACACTTGAATTCAATATTGTTTAATTAAGCAACATCTCTTTGATCATTTTGTGTAAGTTCATGTACGAACAACACCCGACTTAGTGTGCTCCTCTACCCTCCGTTGGAATATTTGGTAACTTATAGGTTGAGATGTGTGATAACACTATCCTAAAAAATTTGTGCACACCTATGATGTGAATGACTTAAGGAACATAACTACCAAAGAATATTTGTATCTCAACCCAGTAGAAAATAGTTATATATATATATATATATATATATATATATATATATATATATAGAAAATATAGGTACAACCAATGATTAGAAATTAAAATTGCAACGGTCAAAAATGAAATTCTTAACGATAAGAAATAAATTTGTAATAATTTTCCAATAGTAAAAATTAAAGCCATAATAAACCTTCAACGGAAAAATAAATAGTTAATTCATAAATTAAATTTGAAATAATTTGTAATAAATTCTCAATATCTTAAAATTATAATGATAATTATAAATTAATTTAAATATTTAAACTTAAAATAATAATATTAATTATCAAATTTAAAACCTTTTGAAATACCTAATTTTCAATAATTTTTAAAAGATTTTAAAATTTTTTAATTAAATAAATTATAAGAAAGAGGTTTTGCTAGGTTTTAATGAGTGTAAATGCATTAAATATAATGTCTTTTGGACTATGAATTAAACCTTAGACAAATAAATTTAGTTGATAGTATTTTAGCAAAGTAAACTTTCTACATCGGTTGTAGTTTTAACCGATGTAGGTTATGGTCACAACCGATGCAGAAAGTCACTTTTTACATCGCTTAAGGTCACAACCGATGTAGAAAGTTTATTTTTTTTTAAATGTTATTTTTGTTTAGGGAAATTGCCATATTATTTATTCACAATACCTATATATATAAACAGAATACCAGACAGACAATACAAAAATTACAGAGTCTATATATTTAAAGTAAATACATCAATATTTATTATGAAATATAATAAAAACAAACCGAATATCTAAAAATCCCATGAATTCAACACAAATTGGCAACATCTCTCAGAAATTCTCCCCACCGTCTCCTGATATCATCAATTTCTTCATCTAACAGAGGTTGAGGATTGTCAAATATCTACAAAATGTTTTTGATTAAAATTAGTAAACATGTCATGTTATGCATTAAAATTAAATAATTAAATTAGGACAATTGTAATTACCTGGTGCCAAGAGTTAACAGTAGAAGCCGAGACAATGAGAAACATATGTCTCATCACATAATATCCACACTCGGTTCGTCCGGGTTGTCTTGGACACTTCAAAAAAAATAAAAAGAGTATCAAATATAATTAGAGATGGTTATAAAAGAATATAAAATAATTGAATAACTTTTAATAAAGTACTTACCTTTAGAATTATCCATACAAGCTTTTTAATATTTGATGAATGCGTCCCTTTTAACCGAAGTCGAGCATTCATTTCTCTACAGTAAAATAGAAAGCAAATGAATACCTTTGAGAATAACAAGTTATATGAATATAAATACCAAAATCATAAAAACTTACAAATCTATAATGTCCTTTATATCTTTCTTTGGTTTTTGCCAAGCATAGCATAGAAATACAAGTACATTCCGCTTTGGAAAAATAATGATTAATTGTCAATGGGCCCTACAAAATATGGATGACAATGAACAAAAATTAGGAATTTAATTGAATTCATGAAATAAATCAATTAAGTATTGACTTATGATTGAAAATAGGGGGCTAGGTAACAGTCTTTATCAGACTGCAATATCCTTTGAAGATATCCCTGTATCTCAGCTGCCTTGTTCCCAATTTTCTGCATATGAACTGGGTCCAGGAATCCATAGAGGTTTAAGTTACCTCTTTCAGTGCAGATACGATACAGGTACCTAATATTGCGAATAATTTTTATATGTTAGATTTTGATAATGAAATAATTCAAGTAAGGTTTAAAAATTTACTTACATCAACCATAATTGTAGAACTGTTACACATAGGAGATCGTTACCCACAACCAACTCCAATATATCCTTCTTAGTAATATAGAAGGGGATAGGTGTGGGCTTCCTTATGATATCTTGTTCCATTGTTATTTGCAAAGTTTGGTCGCCCAAGTTCATGGCGATACCAAATAGACGTGTGAGCAAATCAACCTCATATTTCTTTGGAGGAGGCTCAGGAAGATCTGCTTTAGCACTTAAATCAATCTTCTTCCCATGATCTTCCTTATAAACCTACGATAAATTCAAAAAATAGTATATATATATATATATATATATATATATATATATAGACACACACACACAATATATATATTAAAAAATTAGTAACATAGGCTAAAATTATTTAATACCTGAGGTTGAACTTGCTGCACAAGTCTCCTCGGCCATATAATGAAATGATTGAGGCTTGCCCCATGACATGAACCTCCTCAGTAGGGACAGGAACAGGAGCATCTGCATCTTCAACCCGTTCAACCACCACTCTAACATGATCATCATCAATTTGCTAGTGATGGATGGTTAAACCCAAGTTGTAGACTTTCCCAATTGCTACCAAACGATATGGATCATCAACATATAACTCATAATCGTCTGTAGCTGCATCCACATCCTCTTCTCCATGTAGTTGCTCCTCCGCCGGAGCACAACTTCCTTTTGTGCTCACGCGCCTAGGAGAAGGTGATGGATGGTGACCCTGTGTCTGTGTTTAGAAAAGTCCCAAAGATACAAGCTCCTGCCTAAGCTCTTATCTGAGCTCTTCTCGAAGTTCTTGCAGCAGTGCTTGCCTCATGTCTTCGCGCATGGCGTCCAACTCATCTCTAGACACCAAACCTTCTTTGGATGTCTGTCTAGAAGACAATCCAAAGTACTGTCTAAGGCCAACACCTCAGCCAACTGCACGAACACGCCCTGGATGCTCCGATTGGCCAATAGCAGTACTTAAGATGTCATCCTGGCCAGTTGGAAAAAAGACTCCTTGTGAGCTTTGTTCAACCAAAGAATCCTACAAAAAAAAATGACCGTTATCAGTAATGTAAATGTTTGAAGATAAATAAAAAGAAATTTACAAAATTGTGTGATTACTTACAATCTTCTTAGCAACAATGCGAGAAGGCTCTGATGTGTACTCTCCAGATGCCTTTTGGTGTGCTCTCTTCCATTTCTCATGGCGTGAAGGTGGAGAGGGTGGAGAGAGAAGTGTAGAGGGGTCTGCTTCAGATGATTGCTGACGATCTTTCGACTTCTGCTCTATCAGCCTCTCCTGAAGCAACTCATAACCCCCACGAGATAATCTGTGAGGGTAAAAGTTCTTGGCAGATATTTGTTGAGCCTTCTTTCTTTTCTCCTGTTATAAGAAATCAAATCAATTAATCATAATATTGTTTATATTAGTCAATTAAAAAATATAATTTTAGAAAGATACATACAATGAAGGCAGGATCCATTCGAGACTCAACAAATCTCTGCCAAGTGTCATCATCAAGGAACTGGTACTCCTCACAAGGAGACACATCCTTGAGTGACCCATATATATATTTGCTGGTAAGATATGTCTTGAAGCCCCTCCAGCGCTCACCAATAAATGAAAGCCACTTCCTCTTCAGGAAGTTAGTGTTTGGTACATCATATGTAAGCTACATAAAAGAAGATGTAATTGGTTAGTGAATGATAAATTTATGGAAAATCTTAAAGCTTTAAAGTTAAATACCATGATAGTCTCCCAAATTTGATCCTTGACTCGCATCTCAACATCATCCCAATCCTTCTCCAAAATACTGGCTTTGCTTCGTCCAAGGAGGGCCACATAACTCTTAAACTTTGTCTTGTTTGGCCCTAATGGATTCCCAGTGGCCTGATCAAACTCTATGGGAATCCTCTGCTCACCGCTCCGACTAAGGGTTAACTCCCTTAACCGTGTGGCTCATCTTCCCTTCTTTTGCCGAGAAGAAGGGTTCTCAGACCCACTTTGTGAAGGAGGAACCTCAGAAGGGTCAGTCATGTATATGTTGAAAGTAGAAAAAAAAATGAAAACTAAATACAAAAATAACAAGTTATGAAGCAAGAATAGCAAGATATGAAACAAACTACTAGGTGTGAATATTAGCTATAAAAAACAGCAAGCAAGTTATGAACTATATTATCTGTTAGTGTTTCAATTACCTTATTAAAAAGAAATGAGAACAAAAGGCAACTCATCATGAGAATTAAATACTCATAGGCTTAAAATAACTTTTTTTTAAAAACAAACTACTAACCATATAAAATTATTAACTATTAAAATAAATTACTTTATTAAACTAAACTAAAATATTTAACAAAATTTTCAATTACTAATTTAAGCTTTTATTTAACTAAATTACCTTACCAAACACATTGTTAGTCTCAAAAGCATGTGCCCAGCGTCCGTTACTCGACATCCTACTTACTTTGATTTTCCAAGAAATCTTAGTCTCTTGTGATAACACATCTTCAATCAAGAAAAAAGTTGTTGAAAGAAATTCCAACAAGACATTTCTTTAAGGATACAAACAAAAATTTAATCTTACTATATGCATTCACCAGGATGACTATGAAGGTGCTCATATTCACTCTTATCAATAACTCGAACACCAAGGTATAATTTTCAATATCACTAACAATCCAAAATCTAAACTCCATAATAATCTCACACTTCCTTGTGTGATTTTATTTTCCTTGAGGATAGAATTATTGCCTTATCCTTATTAATTTTTGGGAAACGATAAATTATAGTTTTAGTATGGTATTTAAACTTTGTGATGATTAAAATCGTTATAAAACTTTAAAAATATCACAAAATTAAAGTATATCCGAATAAAGAAGCACTATATAGATATATGAATATCAAGGCTCTTAAATTTTCTCCTTGAAAAATCACAAAAGAAATGAAGACAAAATAAAAAAGTAACAGTTTCCAACTAGTCAATACCAGAACAACAAAATAATATCATCTACAAAATCAAGTGAGGTAGCAAAGGACCCTTATTTTTTTTTTTGGAAAGCAAAGGACCCTTATTTTTTTTTGGAAAGCAAAGGACCCTCTTTACAAAAATTACATGGATTCAAAGCCAAACACAAATGACTTTTTGTGAACCTAACATAGTCTAACACAAATCCAAACCATTCAGAGCATCTCTCATAATACTAAGATTTTTTTGGTTAGGTAAGTAGATCCAGGTGGCTCAAAATGCAGCTACTAACTTAATAATAATTTGAGAACATATCAAGAATGAGGTGGCTCAAAATGTAGCTACTAACTTAATAGCAGCTACTAACTTAATAATAATTTGAGAACATATCAGGAATCAGGTGGCTCAAAATGCAGCTACTAACTTAATAAAATTTGAGAACATATCAGGAAATCAGGTGGCTCAAAATGCAGCTACTAACTTCACAATTTAAATACGAACAAAAGCCACCTATAGGGGAACAATATCACATTTCATCTATGCATGTTCTAAAAGTATATCTCAGTTACAATAGACACAAGATATCTTGTTTTGGTTTACTTATTGATTGATAAAATAATTATACAACAAAATATTGTAAGTTCCAGAAACCTACCTTAGCTTAGCGACGGCGATGGCATAGATGACGGTGAGCTTGGCCCTTATTTCAGACGATGACGTGCTTCACGTTCGTTCGGACGAGGGTGTGCTTCCAGATGACGTTCGGAGACGGCGTTCGTTTGGAGACGGCGAGCTTCGAGACGGCTAGGGCAGGGGGAGGCAGGGGGACGACAATGGAGATTTTAGAATTATGTTTAGAGACCACGGTCGCATCAGGTTAGGAGGAGGGAAAAAAGATTTTACGTCGGTTGTTACAAACAACCGACGTAGAAAGAACTTTTTATATCGGTTAGTATACTTAACCGGTGTAAAAACTCAAACTTTCTACATTGGTTGTAAAGCTTGTAAAGCAACCGATGTAGAAAGTTTAAACTTTATTTGCAAAAATGCCACCACCTACTTTTCTACATCGGTTGTAATGTAACCGATGTAGAAAGTGTCAACTTTATTTACAAAAATGCCACCGCCTTTTTTCTACATCGGTTTATGGATAACCGACGTAAAATCCTATTATAAAAAACTATTTTTCTACTAGTGATCCCATAAGAATGAGAATATTAATAATTTTATAAGCATAAAAAATAACTTCTTATTAATTTTATTTTGACTAAAATCTCATTTTTTTAATGTCATTCACTAAGACACTTTTTGAAGTGGTTGCGAATTTTCAATTTTTGATTTTCAAATCAATTTTGAAAAGAAACCTTATTTGGCAAAATTGGTTTCGAAATGGTTTTTAACACATTCTCAAAATAACTTTGACTTAAATCTCAAAACCAAAAAGAATGATTTATTAAATATTGATTTTAGTTTTAAAATATTTTCATTCTTAAACTTATTCAACCTTACCACCACTAAACTATCATCCTATAATAATAATAACAACAACAATAATCATAATAATATAATTTTATTGTTTTAAAAAAATTTAATTTTTTATCTAATTTTTATATAATAAAAATAAAATAAATAATGTTATTTAATATATAAATTATATTAAATCTATAATATTATATATAATTTTATATTGTATATTTATTTATAATATATATTATTTGTATATAAAATAAATACCAAATAATATTAAAATATTAAAATAATATATAAAATTATTTATCTTAAATATTAATAATAAAATAATATATTTAATAAAATTTATATAATTATATAATATTTTTTATATTATAACTTCTATACTATTATTATTATCTTATAAAAATTATTTTTATTTTTACTATAGTATGATCATTATCATAATAATAAATTTTATTTTTAAAATTTTTGTTTTTTTTATTTTAAAATAATTTAATGAGTTATTAATTATTTATCTATTTTTTTATAAATTTACAAATAAATGATATTATTTGATATATAAAAATTTTATTTAATTTACATTATTATAATATAAATTTATCTTATGCATATTTTTATAATATAATATATATTATTTTATATAAAATAAATATTGAATAATATAAAAAATTTATAATAATATATAAAAATATTTATCTTATATAATGATTATCACATAATTTATAAAATATAAAATTATATAATTATATGATATTATTTATATTATAACCATCATTATTATAATAATTATTATTTATTTTTTATTTTTAAAAAATCTAATTTTTATTTATCTAATTTTTATATATTAAAAATAAATAATATTAAATTATCTATAAATTATATTCAATTTATAATATTATAATATAATTTTATATTATATAACTTTATAATATAATAGTATAATAAATATTATTTTTATATAAAATAAATACTGAATAATATAAAAATATTATATTAAAAATATACATACAATTTTATATTTTAAATACTAATAATCAAATAATAATATGTAAAATATAAATTTTAAATGATTTCGTCTCAATAAAAATCGGGAATAATTAGTAGATGTGGGGTTCCATCGTGTTGATTTATGTAATTATGGAATGAAAGTCATAGAACAAAGCATATGATAGGGCATGAAGATGTTTGCCAAATAATGAAAAGTCTGTAAGTGTATGCAGTCCACTAAAGTCACCAACTTGACACCATCTGACAAAAACATTAGGAGCTTCTTGAAGGAAAAATTCAGCCACGCAACTCCAAATTATGAAATAGAACATTTCAATGCCATTCTTGGCCTAAATCTATGACTTGTTACGTATGAATTTGATTGGGTAGCACAAAACAACATAATCATGACATGGAACATTATTTGTTCATTTTTCTTTTTGAAGTCCATTATTGGTTCATTAGTAGCGTAAACATTTTCTTACCTAATGTGTATGAAACTAGAGGTGCTCTATTAAATAATTAATTTAGGTATGATTGTATTTTTTATTCTGTTAATTTAGGATTTTGCTATTTTGATTAATTTGTTAATTTAATAAGTAATAAAAATATTATTTAATTTTTTTTATCCAATCTCATCAATTAATTAATTATTTTATTTTATTTTAAATTAAAATATTCATTTACATTAATTTATACTTAACTTTATTAAATTATTAATTATGATAAAAAATTAAAAGAAATACCAAAATTATGAAATCTTAAAAAATTAGAAAATCAAAATCATAAAAAATAAATTAGAAAAATCAAAATTGAAAAATCTTAAAATTAAGAAGAATAAAAATATAATTAAATTATTAATTTAAGAATGATTATATAATACCACAAATTGCATGATGGAATAATCATATTGATTTACCGTTTTAGCATGTATGTTATACCAGTAATTTGTGACGTATATGGAAATTATGACACTGTAAAATTATTTGTTATTTACTATCCATCACTATTTCAGTTTTTACTTTTTATTCCTTTTTAAATCAGGATGGAAGTGAACAAGATCGTTCGATAAGAGTCTACGGCTCGGTTCGTTTAAAGTCTAGTTAGGTTTGCTCATTTAATAAATAGACAGACCATAGTTGTTAAAAAACTTTTTTAGATTAACAAGACAGACCTAATCTTATAAAAAAGCCTATTTAACCTATTCAGAAACCTATTTATATTTATATATTATATATTTATTTTAATATATTATATTTATATAATATTTATTTTTTATTTTATTTACATAATATTAACATATATATGTTTTAGGCTTATTTAATGACCTTTTATCTTATATACTTTAAATTTGCAAGCTTTTTTAATTAATCATTTATATAAACTTTAAGTTTATTTATTAATTTTTTTGTAATGTAGACTTTTAAAAAGCTTGCATGCCTCGTAAGCTTTAAATCAGGCTAGACCTTGACAGAAAAAAGAAAAGTCTTTAACAGATAACAAGTTCAAACTCAGGTCTCAAAATTTTTAAACAGACCAGACTTAGACACTCAAAGCCTAGTTCGGCTCAGCCTATTTCCATTCCTATTTTCAAATCCTAAATTCTAAATTCATCTTTTTATATTTTTAATTTTTATTGATAATCAATTAAAAAATTATAATTAACTGTATGAAAAATAATATTTAATTTAATTACGTACATAATTATTAATCAATTATTGTATATTATTAATTGATTATCAAACTAATTTTTAATAATTACATATGATTAAGATAATTATCATTTTTTATAATAATTAATTATAAAAATAAAATTTGCAAACGTAGATAGATGAAAATATTATGCATGCTTGTTAAGCATTTTCAGTTAAAAAATAATGATCAATTTTGATGCTGTAATTATACATTTAAAAAATAGTGATAAATGTTGAAAAATTTTCGAGGATTGTTGGAGAAGTTTGATGATGTTTCGTAGATTGAGGCGCGTGATGACACTGTCCAGAAAGATTTGTTTGCCCATGGCGTAAGAAATTTTCAAGAACAAAACTAGTAAGAAATTTTACATCTGTTTAACCTAGCAGAAATAATGGTATATATAGAAGATTTTTAGGGTAACCAATATGGCTAGAAATTGAATTCCGATCAGAAGTTAAATTCAAAACGACAAAGCAGTAATAATTTTTTAATGGTCAACTTTTAGAACATAATAACCATTAATGGATAATTAAAATAATTTATTTATAATTTAAATTTAAAATAATAGTAATAATTCTAAATATCTTAAAATTATAATAGTAATTATTTAAATTAATTTGAACATTTAAAATTAAATTAATAATATTAATTTGAATATTTAAAACTATTTTGAAATACACAATTTTTACCGCAACCCCCACTATTTCAAAAAGGTTTAAATTAGATCCGGTCTTTTGGACTATGAACCAGATCCTAGACAAATAAACTTAATTGACTATGCTTTGGTGAAGCAAAATTTCTATGAACCAAAAACACCTGATAACACCTGGTGGTAAGATAGAGATTTATGTGTCACATTACACCTCACGATTCTTGTCGTTTTCGCCGGTTTTGTGCAAATAAGCCATGCGTGTGTCTGTTTAATTCATGAGTGTTCTAGATATTATGCCTCAGTTTTGTACAAGCGACCCCAGTTGACACTCATACAGGTGACTTCATCAAGCGTATTATGCTTTTTATACACCATTCATAAGGTTAGAAAGAATAAACAGTGCTCTAGAGATTGTGCCTCAACCTCTCGTTCAATGCAGCCTGATGCAGCCTGACACTTCTCGCATCGTAGGATTCTGCATTTCATACACCAACCATAAGGTTAGAAAGAATAAACAGTGCTCTAGAGATTGTGCCTTAACCTCTCGTTCTGCAGCCTGACACTTTTCACATCGTAGGAACAAAAAATAAATAGTGCTAGAAAGATCAACAATAGTTTGTTATTACCCATATGAACCTTCTCTATGGATCTTCAATCACAAAGGTTGAGTTTTTGTTATTGTTGATTTTATTTTGACTAAAACTTTATTCCCCTCGATGTTGTTCACTAAGTTTTTGCTTTATGAGAAATAAGGTCAAATTCATTTTGACTTCACGTTAAGGATCGTTAATTATTGAGTGATCATTCACAGGACTTTGTGACATATATGATCATATCTTGATTTATCAATTAATTTTTATTATTGTTCCTTGGCCATCATAAGTATGGTTACAATAAACATAATAATTTTTTTTAATATTTACTAAGAATTTTTTTAGTACACATTCTTCCAAATCAAAATAATGATTTAGTCTTTATAATATATTTTATTATATATTTGGATAATTCAAATCATGATATCTTGTTTAAGATTAAAATAAATCACATTTTGATTTATTCTTGTACAAATTAATTTTATCATCACTATATTATTTTAATATAGTGAAAAGTTTTTTCATACCATAATTAATGGCATCTCTTCAATATTTTAAATATCACAGATAAAATGAAATATCTTGTAACAAGCTCAAAAATATTTTTAATTATATCACTTTCTTAATAACAATTTGTAGATATCATATTTGATTATTTGTCCATATATCAAATATCAAGTAGGAATCACTAGAATAAAAATTGACATATAAAACAAATAACAAAATCTCATACAACAATATCAACCCAAAATTTTTTGTATGTTCTCAACATTCAAGATTAAAGAGCAAGCACTCGTTTGCCTAAACACGACATTTACTATTGAAATTTAAATTAGATATCATGCAAACTCATTATAATTTTGAACCAAAAATCCTGTTTCAACAATAAATACCCAAATGTATAACATTCCAATTTCACTCGATCCAATCATTAAATCAAACACAAAAATTATGACCAATAAGAGAGAAGAAATAGAAGGAATTCCATAAAAAAATTTGGAGATAAACTACGTTCCAATTTTCGAACCCTAATTAAATTCCAAGAAAAGTCATACGTAGTGGCTTTTACCCTAGATCAAGATTCAATCACCACACCAAAAAAATAAACCCTATACAAAAATTAGTCATTGTGACAATTTATGAATTTTCTTGTTAAAGTAAATTTAGAAATTGTCATAAGGTAATCATTAAACAACAAGAACAAAATCAATCACAATTAGAATACAGAAGATAAATCGCAAAATCAATTAAAATAATACTAACAATGATGATAAATCTTTAGTAGACCAAAAGGTGGGGATTTACAAAAAAAGTTGATTTTTATTGTTATTATTATTATTATTATTATTTTAAAAAAATTTCATTTATTTTGTTCCTTCTCTGCCTCCCTCGATAACAGACCTAATTCATGGATAGAACCGGACTTTTATGCGGAATACCTGAAACTTGCAAAAAGACGATTAATGTAATAGATAAGAATTACAAAAAAAAAAAAAAAGTTTGATGATCTTGTAGGTTGAGGCGTGTGATTTGTTCGCGTAATCCTCCAGAATACAACAATCCTTTCTGAAATATTTAAGAACAGAACTAGTAATAAATTTCACATATGTCTAACCTAGCAGAAATAGTGGTATATATAGAAGATTTTTAAGGTAACCAATATGACTATAAATTGAATTCTGGTCAGAAATTAAATTCAAAACGGCAAAAAAAAATCATAATAATTTTTGAACGGTCAACTTTTAAAACATAATAATCATTAATGAATAATTAAAATAATTGATTCATAATTTAAATTTAAAATAATTAGTAATAATTCTAAATATTTTAAAATTATAATAGTAATTATTTAAATTAATTTAAATATTTAAAATTAAATTAATAATATTAATTTAAATATTTAAAATTATTTTAAAATACACAATTTTTACAACAATTGAAAAAATTAAATAAAAGATTGAAAGTAAAAAATAAAGCTCGTTCGGAGACAAAATCAACCCACTTTCTCTTGCATGGCTACCAACAATCCACTGTAGTTTTGATGAGAAAGTCAGGTTAAGACGAATCTAGAGAGGTTTGTCATTTTGATTTTGAATTTGAATGGCTCAACTTCAACAACACCTATAAAATCGGATAAGGGAAGGGGTATCTTATTCTATCCTTAAGATGGATGCTTCAATGTCAAACATAAGCTTCATAATTGCAAGAAAATGTTAGTGACCCATCAACAACAAGAAGCTGTAGTTGAAAATGGTCTTTCAACCCAAAAAATCCCAAAGTAGATATTCATTATGAGACAATATCCTAAGTGCATCCAATTGGTGATTTTGAAGAGCATACTAAAGGTAGAGAGTAGTAGGCTCTCCTTAGGAAGCAGCTTCCAGGCCTTAAAAGAAAAGGATGAATAATATTGGTCCCTAAAAAAAATAACATCAGGAACACTTGAATCTTAAAAAAAAAATTAACTATTTAGTTCCGTGAAGTTATAACTTTAAGACACTTTAATTTTTAAATTCAATAAATGAAAGAATTAAAATACTCCATAGTTATTATTTTAAATTATTTTTTTAAAAGAACTAAATTAAATAAATATTTTTTGAAAATTAGGTAGAATGTTTATTCGAAAAGAAATTTGAACATTAGAAAATTTACGGATAACTCCAAACAAAAATAAATTATTTAGGACCCATCTTGACTTCCAATCTGGCTTCTTCTCGCCATTCTTTGGAAAATAATTTAAATCAAAGTCTTGAAATGAGGCACTTTTATCTGCTTTCACTTTTCAGAAAAAGCCATCTCTCGAGAACTTTTTGTGGAGAACATATTGAAGAGGATTAACATCAAAATGAGACTTAATGTAATATCTCACTTGCACGCACGACTTCAGCAATGACTGAGAAATTTAATTGAAGCACCAAAATACTGTACAAACAAAACTAGTTCTCTTTCTTTCTTTAGTTAAGAACTTGCATAATTATTTAATTGCATGTACAATAGTCTGTGTGACTCACGAATCTTTTGTAGTTTGAACAAATATTTAAATTTTCATGTCAAATGGATAATGATAAGCTTGTTATTTATGTAAAGCATGGCAAGGTGTGGTGGAACCATCCTCGCAACGTGTGAATCCTCTCCGTTGCTATAAAAAAAAAATTTATCCTTCCTTCCATCTCTTTTTTGTTTAATTTTCTTTATTTGTGTTTTTTTTTAACTTTGATTCTATATTTTTACCACTTCGTCCTTTAAAATCTTTTTCTTCTTTTTTGCATCCCATTTGGAATAGATACATTCAAGATAAAATTAAAAAATAATAATAAATATGATTTATAATATAATTAAAAAATATATAAAAAATAAAAGATAATAAAGTAGATGAATATAATTATTTTTTATAAAAATTTTCTTTTTCAAAGTGTCCTGAACCATAAGTTAAGTAAAAATTGGTATTTTTTATATAATTGGATCAATTTCATTCAAAATTTATCATGTGTAGTTTTTTTTTAAAATTAATAAAATGGTATAAATTGTATTCATAGTATATAACCTACTTAATTCTATTATTTTTATATATAAAAAGTTTGTTGCGTTAAATGACTGCTATAATATTTATAGCAGTCAGTTTAAAAGGTATTTGAATTTTTTATAACTTTTAATGCAAAAAAATTAAAAAAAATAAATTATCCTTTCATCGTTACAAATATTTTGAAGTTAAAATCGTTGAAAATATTTTTTATGTTTTTAAAAATAAAATAAATTAGGTATATTATACTTTATATTTTAGTAAAATTTTCAAGAGTTGTACCAGTTTGATAAATTTTAAAGGGAATTATCTCAAAATTATAAGAAAGTTGTTAAAATTAATCTCTCAATATTTAGGCTTTATTTGAATGAGAAATAAAATAGAGAAGAAAAAAAGAAAAAATTAAAGATAGAGTAGAAATATAATGTAAAAATATACATTATTTAAGTGATAAAAAATATAATAAAAAAATTAAAAAATCCTTACTTATTTGAATGAATGAAAAAAAGTAAATTATATAAGAAATAGTTTTATAAAAATAAAAATGATTTAATTTAATAAAATTTAAATTTTTTAATACAATATTTTAAAAATAAAAAATATTTAAATATTTTTAAGTAATATAAATGTTATGAAATAATAAAAAATATTAAAAAATAAAAATAATCATAAGTCACCTATTTTAATAAAAAAAATTAAAATATCAACTCCATCATTATGGAAAAGAATTTAAAATATAAAAATGAATTGTATTTTAAAATTAAATTCAAAATTTATTTATACAAATAATTTAAAAATAATTTTAGTGAAAATAAATAAATACATCATATTAATCAAGATTTACTTCACTAATTATTAGCTAATTTAATTCTTACTTTTATCAAAATATTTAAATTTAATTAATTTATTTATCACTTTTAAATTAATTTTTATTTTTTTAATGTTTTTTTAATTTATCTGCTAATTTTATTTAACACACCTAACTTACATAGCTGTGTATTGTAACTTAAGAATATCAAATAATTTTTTGAATACTAAGGAGAATATACAATAACTTAAGAGAAATTTGTTTTCTTCATTCAAT
Source organism: Canavalia gladiata (assembly GCA_037954105.1). Taxonomy (NCBI): domain Eukaryota; kingdom Viridiplantae; phylum Streptophyta; class Magnoliopsida; order Fabales; family Fabaceae; genus Canavalia; species Canavalia gladiata. The sequence continues at coordinate 5,817,558 of CM075662.1, forward strand.
TTTTAAGAACACGTTGATCATGTTATAAAAAATTCTTTGTCTAATTAAACGAAAAATTTAAAGGTTGATCCTTTTCTCGAATTCCAACTGAAAAATCCTTTTTCTTTTTGTTGGCAAAACAGAATATTTGTACTGATTAGTGTATTGTCGCCACACTGATTAGAGGATTGGGCCAAGCTATAATTGTGAAATTAGAGCCCAACCTAAAGAGCCAGGATTTAGGCCCGGAGTACATATTCATTTGGAATATACGGAAAAGAGAATGAATTAATTTATATTAATATGGATTATATTTATTCTTATATTATTAATAATTTTGTATAACATGATTTCTATCAACCCAATAGTCATTATTTTTATATATTTTAAAATATATATTGTGTTAATTTTAATGCATTTAAATATCATACAAAATTTTTCAATATAGTACATGTTTGCGAAAATATTTTCGGACACCTTCCTAATTTTGAAAAGCAAGAACAGTCCTACTAAAGTACTATGATCACTGATGCATTGATTCGATTGTAGTAAATCATAACTATCATGGACGAGCGCTGCATACAGATGGGAACTGTTTTTCGCAACTGAAATTAGAGACACTGATTGTAAATTTTAAAATATTGGATCCCAGTTAGTATATTTACGTAGACACGATGATGATTTCTTTTTTTCTTTTTTAATTTTATTCATAATTATTAAACAAGTATGCAAGAAACGTGACGTAAAGATTTGACTTGGAAGTTTGCTTAAGTATTTATCTTGCTTTATCTCCTTATATAGGTTTTAGAATTTTGTAAAAAGGCATTTTTGTAATGTATATAATTAAGATACACTTATTTATAATTGAAGCACTATTGACTTAAGAATTTATTTATTTAATTTCAAGATATATTTATTAAAAATTAGAAGCTTTTATCTTAACTAGACATTTTAATTGAGTTTTTGAAATTGTAATTGAGTTGAAAACTGGAAAAGAATGTTCTACACCCATAAAATTATATTCAACTTGATCCAGAAATGTGGTAGATACCGTGATCCTGGATGAAAAATTTAAAACATATTCGATCCATGATTCGTTAAAAAATTTCAGATAAATTAAAACAATCAAAATCTAATATGTTAGTTGAATTGAACTTTTTGTTTTATTAAAGGGCCTAGGTTCAAAAGAACAAGAAGTTTATGCCACAAATTACTTAAGAAAAAAAATCAAATTTTAATTATTATACATCTTAATAATATTTATACTTTAATATATCTTATTTTTATATTTATTTTTTTATCATTTTATATTTCAAATTATATCTTTCTTTTTCTTTTTTTTATCTCTTTTTTTTTTTACTTTATTTCATCTATTTTTAAATATATAAAATAACTTTTCTAAAAAATATTGCTATGTTTTATAAGACTTTTACTTTTAAAGCTACCAATAGTCAAACACAATATTTTTAACTTTCATTTCTGAGTCAATGTACACATCAAACTTCAAATTCTTAACCTCCAAGCCAATCTCAATTCTTCATCCCCAATTCAGCTACGTAATACTTTGAACGTTAGAGAAACTAATAAACGTAATTAACATTAATTAATTTTATTGATTTTTTAAATTATCATAACTTAAATTTAATATTATTAATTTTAATTTTATTATTAATATTTATTTTTATTATTTTTAATTTATGTTCCAAATAGCTTATTTAGCATCATTATTATCTGTCTGTTTGTCTAGAAAATCAAATGCAGTGGAAGAAGTCTTAACCAAACGGACCCATTAGCTTCACCTTAGGAAATCACATTCTTCCCCTACGTACAGATGGAGACGGAAAAAAATTAATATACATATTTATAACCTCGTTTATTGACAGCCTAATTTGTTTAAAATTTAGTTTCTTTCGATTTGTTTAATAAATATATAAATTAAAAGCTTTTTGAGATAACCTAAATTTATAAAAAAGTTTATTTAACATATTTAAAAATTTATTTATATTTATATATTATATATTTATATTTATTTTACTATATTATATTTGTATAATATTTATTTTATATTTTATTTTTATAATATTAATATATATATATATATAACTTATTTAATGATCTTTTATATTGTAAATTTTAAATTTAAAAACTTTTTTAATCAACTATTTATATAGACTATAAATTTATTTATTAATTTTGTTAAAATATAGATTTTGAAACATACTTGTAGATTTTATAGGCATTTTATGCTAATTTTGAGGGAAAAAAAAGTGTTTAACATGTAATAAATACAGACTCAGATTTTAAAATATTTAAATATATCAAACTTAAACATTTAAAATCTAACTCATTTCGGTATATTTCCATCACTATTTATAATACTTTATATTTATATATATCTTTAAATATACTGTGTAATTTTTTATTTTTTATTTTTTTTAATTATAAATTATCTAATCCAAGTGTAAAGGAACGTATACGGATGTAAGTTAATCATTACTTATAAATAAATTATCAACTATGATAGGTTATAAATTCAACTTCTAATATCATTTTTTTTAACTTTTATTATTCATCACTTTAGCCAATGAACATTTTACATTTTATTTTTTCAAAAATATTAATCAATATCTTTAGTATATTAATTAAGAAATTTTAAAAAATTCACTTTTAATATTCATACGTATATTTTTACCATAATTTTTAATGCATTTTAACATAACTGCAATAAAAATTTTACTTTCAATTTCTTGATTATAAAAATATTGGTTAACAAAATCCTTATCTTTTATATTGGAAATTATTTTCCTTTTGAATTATTTGAAAAATAATGAATTTTCATTTGTATGGATAAATTTTAATTAATTTATATTTTTTCAAACTGATTCATGGCCAAACTAAAATGGTTTGAAGCATGTTTCTTTTACAGGAATTATAAAATATTCTAATGAATGAGTCCTTTACTAAGACCTCATATATTTAAGATGTAGTTTAGATGCATCACACAAATACGATATAATTACCGTGTTTGTAACTCATCTTCATCCATACCATATAAATATTCTGTAAATGAATCAGTCATGCCACCCTTTTTTATTTGTTGTACACCTTAACTTAAGTAGGAAAATGATAATCTCACAAACGTTTGGTAATTACATCTATTTATAATTTAAATTTTTTTAAGACAATTGATTGAATCCTCAACATGCAATCAATTATTGTATTATATAATCAATGATATATTTTGTTAATTGATTAGAATTTCATTTTAAATAATCTCATATATAATATAATTAATATTTTTTATACTTTTAATCATAATTTTTATTGATAATTAATTATTAAATATAATCATTATAAAAAAAATTTAAAATTGTAAATAGATGTACTTACTCTATGTTTGTAGGAGTATGGAAACTGATTTAAGTAACATGGGTGATTTTACTGTGATATTCCCCCATATTTCATCGATTAGTATTTTATTGAAAGAGCACTAGCAGCATCATTCTCCAAAAAAATCTAACTTAAAAGGAGAAGTTCGAAATAACCAATATCATCACCAACCATCCACAAATATAATAAAAATAAAGTTTAGGTCAACAATATTTTATAAATAATTCTTTTTAAATGAAAAATAAATATGATTAAATATACTTTTTTTTATTGATTTTTATATCAATTATGAATTTCATACAACAATATTAATGTACAATTCATAAAGTGAATCGATGTTGGTATTAATATGTTAAAAAAAATAAAATCAATCATCATAATTTACATCTAAGTTATCATCTAATAATATGTACAAAACAATAATGGAAATACCTTAAATCCTAAATCTTAAATTTAAGAAAAAAAATTAAATAATTTTTTTTAATCAAAATTATAAATAAACTCTATGAGAAGGTATACAATTTGGAAAGTTTTATAAGTGGTAGAGACTAGAGAGTGATTTGGATTACTCTCCTTAACCACTTCACCTTATTATCTATAAAATATGAAAGTTTCAAATAGTGAGCTGAGCCTTTTGTATTTCTCAATTTCATTGTTGACTACCATATTCCATTAAAAAAAAAAAAAAAAAAGAAAAGGAAAGTACAAGATGTGATTGAGTTTCATTTGATTTAAGCTTCTTTAAGGTATAAGATTTTTTTTTTCTTGTTAGATACTTCCAAGAAATAACAATTGGATGAAGTTAGAATCATTATCTGATCTCTGTTCTACGATAAATAAGAAATTAATTACTTTTAGCAAATTAAATTAAATCTATTTTGAATATATATATACATATATAAAAACGATAAATCTAACATGTTCAAAATCTAAACGTTTAAATGGAGGCTTTACACAGGCTAATAGACCTCGTTACTTTAAATTTTCTACACAATTATGATTCTCCTATATCTTAATGTTTTTTTAGTTATATTAGTCGATTTAAATGTAATAAGCTTGCAGAAAGAAAAATCAACATCTATAAATAATATCATATTAAAAAGTGTTCAAGTTCAAATGTGATACTTGTTCGTATTCTAAAAAAATGGGTAAGTGTTCAGCGTAGGTCATGTAATCCTAAAAAAAAGTCAAGGTGAGTTGAGGAGGACGGGTGAAGAGGTGGCTACAAAAGGCATGTGCAGTGTGTGATGAGAATGGTGCTATCAATATATTTTGTTGGTGAAGAAGATGGGTTGGAGAGGGATATTGGGTTTTGAGTATGGTATTGTTCAGGCACCGTTAGGCCCTGATATCTCTGGTCCCCACCTTGTTGCTGCAGTTGCCAATTCTGGTGCTCTTGGACTTCTCAGGGCTCCTGACTCGGTACACTTCACTTTCCTTTTTCAATAACTCATTTTCATTACCTTAATTTGTGTATCAATTCATTGTTGCCCGTTTAGGAGTATCATATAATTGGTGCATGTATGAATTTATGGTACAAGTTCCTTGTTATCAATTGTAAGCATTATTTGTTAATCTTGAAGAGTTTTCATCCATCAGGAATCACCGGATTACTTGAGGAAGCTCATAAAGACCACAAGGACTTTAACCGATAAACCGTTTGGGGTTGGTGTAGTTCTAGCGTTTCCTTATGAGGAGAACTTGAAGGTCATTCTGGATGAAAAAGTGGCAGTCCTGCAAGTTTACTGGGGTGATTCTACAAGGGAATTGGTAAATAAGGCTCATTCCGCTGGGGTCAAAGTTGTTCCACAAGTGAGTTTTGTGCTTATTTATTAATAATATTAGGTTACTAACTATATGCAAATCCCAAGAGACTATGGTATTCTGGTTCTGGTGTTCATTTTTTTTTCTCAACAAATTAATGATTCCGTTTCTATGTTTGTCTTATGTATAGCTAAAGTTAGACTGTGCCCTTTTTACTTTTAAATTAAAATAATTAAATACAAAGTTCGTTTCAGGCAAGCAAACCTGCTGTATTTTTTTTTTGACATAGTGAGTAGTGATATAAAAAATTTGCAGAGTTTACAATTCATGATCCTTGCTTTCAGAATAGCAATTGGATGATTGTTAGTTGGTTGGTTGTTTGACTTGAGTGATACACTGTCCCTTTGTTGAGGCATGTTGGCAGCTAATTGTTGGTTACTTTTCATTTGTAATCCTATTATAGGTAGGGGATATTGAAGGTGCAAAACAGGCAATTGATGCTGGTGTTGATGGAATAATTGTACAGGGACGAGAAGCTGGTGGTCATGTCATTGGTCAGGTGTGCATGCTTATTGTAATTTTGATGTATGTGATAGATTACAAGTAGCTTATCTTAGTGGTGATAATAAACAAGAATCATTGTTGATTTACTGTCCATTTCATGCATAAGATAGTAGAAAAGAATGCTGATAACATTTATTATGTTTTCAGTGGCTCTGACAATTTTTTAACTTGAGTAAAATGGCTAATGCCTTGCATAATCACACTAGACATACAGTCACAATTGATTGCAACAACGTTGGTGTCTGTCATATCTGTGTTTGATAGGAAAATTTTAAGTGGGACAATAGTACTTAGATATGGAGATACTTATGCAGTTGTGCTTGCAAGTGTTTAATAAATAGCCAGTACATTCTTTTTCCTCGAAAAAGTTTTCCACACCTTCATGATCTGTTTAGCATCCTGCGCTCAGGTTCAATTGTATACTTAAAGATTTTTGGATCATTTTTGCCTGTGTTTTGAGGAATTGATGAAATAAAATCAATTTCTTCACCAATGTTTTTCTATAACAAACATTTGAGTGTATGATTCCATTGTTAAAATAAGGCTTGTTCAGTCTTTTCAGTGCAGTGGAAGACCGTCACTTATATATGCAATGTTTCGACAATCTTTGAAGAAGTCCATCTTTCATTGTCTGTCATGCTTTATTGATCTTTTGTAGTTGTTGTGAATGATAGCCACCTTTTCAATTGTGTTTACATACAAGTACTTTCCATTTCTGCTACTCAGAGATGATATTGCTTTCCTGCATTTAATTGCAGGATGGTTTAATTTCACTGGTGCCAAGGGTGGTTGATCTTGTTGGTGACCAAGAAATACCTGTTATTGCAGCTGGAGGAATTGTGGATGCTCGAGGTTATGTTGCTGCTCTAGCACTTGGTGCTCAAGGCGTCTGTCTAGGCACTAGGTTTTTGAAATACTTAATTTTAAATTAATCATATTTAAAGAAATTGTTCTCATATTCTTGCAGTAATATTTTAGCATACGCAGTTTCTGTGTTCATCTTAAGAACAATAGCCACCTACATTGAAGCCTGTCTTCAGGCTAATTACTCAACTTATTCCTCATGAAATTAAGATTGAATCCACTTGATTGTGAGAAGATATACTGCAGTTCCAAAATCATTACCATGTCTACCTAAATAATCTTAATTTAAATTGGCATTGTTGTTCCTCTTTTATACATGTTTTCAAGTCAAGAGTCATGTTTGCAGGTTTCTGGCAACTGAGGAAAGCTATGCTCATCCTACATACAAGAGGAAGTTAATTGAAGTTGATGAAACTGAGTACACGGATGTATTTGGGAGGGCCAGATGGCCAGGTGCCCCACATCGTGTCCTGCAGACACCTTTCTACAAGGATTGGAGATCCCTTCCTGCAAATGAAAGTGAAGCCAACCAGCCTGTAATAGGCCGTTCAACTATTAATGGCGTGGTACAGTTTCATTGATAGTGGTAGTACAGCATCTTTATATCTAAGTAAGAATATTACAACCTTCATGCTTGACTATACTTTTTGCATCCAACAGGAGAAAGAGATACGGCGTTTTGCTGGTACTGTCCCAAACATGACAACCACAGGAGATGTTGAGAGCATGGTGATGTATGCTGGCCAAGGTGTTGGTCTCATCAAGGAAATTCTGCCTGCTGCTGAAGCGGTAAAGAGACTAGTTGAAGAGGCTCAGCTTATAATACACCAAAACTTTTTTGAATAAATTATCAAACTTAAAGGCTTACATCCAGTAGCTTAGTCAAATTGATTCCCAGTGTGGGAAAGAAAGAATAAAAGGAGAAATACCGGAAAAATAAAAGGATAAATAATCAAATGTACTTAAAATAACATTGCTTCACCAGTATGTATCACTGAAAAGAAAGAAGCTCGTTTAATTTAGTTTTAGCAGCCCCTCCCTTAATCACTTTGTCAAAGTTCATGTATGAAGACAATAGCCACTGGATCTTCTTTTTCAAAAGATGATTCTTTGCAGTGGCAAAGGCATTCTCCTTGATCTTTTGTCGCATGTTGTTTTTCCCTCTCTCCCCCATCATCAATCCAGGGACTTGCTTCTCCACCTCTACGGTCTTCACTTTCAGCATCAATGACCCGTTAAATGCAAATAGTTTCAACATATTATTCATGTCTCTACAATGTAACTTAACTAGATTGGACCCTGCATCCACCTTACTTGGTCCATTGAGGCCCATCGTATAAAGGGCCCAGGTTGAGGTATCAGCTAAATCTCCTCCTCCTTAATGGGAAAAGTCTCCTTAGACATGAATCAATCGCTACGAACCAAGTTTTTCAGCGCTGTTAGGTCCCAAGTTGAGGTATCAGGGCTCAATATTTCCTCAATAATGAATTAAATCTCCTTAGACATCAATCAATCGCTAAATATAAGTATGTGAACCAAGTATCTTCAAGATCGAACCCAGAAACAATGGAAAAGGTGTAATTACAAGTGAAGGTGAGTTATCTGTATTATAACTTTGTGTTATAATTTATATAATATAATTATTTTCTCTATTTTTTTAATCATGTTTTACATTTCTTTATCTTTTGTTGTATGAATTATTTACATTTATAATATAAATATAATATGATTTCTCTTGTACGGTTATACCCCAGCTCCTCTGCATCTGTGGACAAAACATAATTCATATTCATTTTTTTTATCTTTGCTATGTAAAACTTTCAGAATCTGGAAACAAAGATATCACTTAGCTCTCTTATTGTATTCAGTTCCATTTTATTTTATTTTCATTTAATTGGCATTTCTTCCGTATGAAATCCTAGAACGAGTCATGACATCTCCTGTTATCCGGTGCACTGTTGTAGATCATCCTACAATATATTGTATAAATTGTAATGTAGTAAGCACATATTTAAGTTTCAGCTGGTACAATTTACACCGTTCAAATAGCGAGTCATGATAATTATTCAATAGATAGTTGTTACTATTATGGTTTACATTGTACCTGCAACTTGTATTAATAATACAAAGTCGAAGTTAAATTCTATCAAGTCTCTGACAATTAAGTCTATAGAAAGCAACTGAGATATTATTCATCGATTATTGATTCCTTCAAGAAAGAGATCCCAAGAAGAGGACATTAATTCAATATCATACAAAGAAGACATAAACTTGCACTTCTAACCAACGAGACATCACATCATTTTAGCTTCACAACGCCACAAATTCATGAAGGGAACATCAACTACGATCACAGTACTGCAATACAGAAAATAAATACTCTAAATCTGCTTTTGTTTAAGCAACACCTCTTTAATCATTTTGTCTAAGTTCATGTATGAACAACCACCGGGTCTGATCTGCTCCTCTCCTTTTTCCTTCAACTCCATGATCTTTTGCCTCATCTTCTTTCCCTTCTCTCTCACCATCAATTCATTGACCAGCTTTTCCATATCCTCTCTTTTTCACATTGGTATCAATTTCAATCCCAATGTTCCACTCATTGCAAATATGTTTTAAGTTGATTAAAAAGACATTCTTTTATATATATATATATATATATATATATATATATATATATATATATATATATATATATAAAATCGGTTTATGCTTTTTTTAAAAGGATAACAATAGGTGTAAGTGTTAAAATAAATCACATTTTACATGAGTTAATCTAACTCACTAGTAGATCAAAATAAATTATTATTTAGAGAATTAATTTAATTAATCTCAAATTACGAGTGAATCAAATTAAAAAAAAAAAAAATTCAGAAATTTTTCAAAAAAATTTTATTTGATTCATCCAAAATTAAGCCAACTTTTGGTAAGCCTGATCACTTCATAATTTTTAAAAAAATTATTATTAAATAGTATTTGAAATTGAAACAGACAATATTCTAATTTAAATTTTTAACTTTTAAATTTTTCTGTTTTTATGCTATTTTTGGAGATTTGTTCAACTTTTTAATAATTTTTTTATTTGATCAACCAACTCGTAAGCTAATTTAATAGCTTGCTGAATTCAGTTAGATATACATTTTTAACTCATTGTAAATGCAAACTGTATGGAGTTGTCTCACCTTTGAATTGAACTTATTAATGGTCAATCCACACTAAGTTAGTTAGCTAGGAAGAAAAGAATTTATTACAATAAATTAAAGTCAGGTTACTCTTATTAAATGACGAAGTGAAGTGGGTTCGATATTAATTATTCGATTCAAAAGTATGGTGCAGAAGGTGCACAATTTCGCCCTCAAACCAATACATTATTATTTGGTAAAGTTTTAGTTTCGGACACTTATACAGATGAAATATTGGTTTAAAACCATACTTTGGGTCAAAGTAAAGAAAGGTACTTTTAAATCTAGCTAGTAGCATTAATAACGAAAATTATCTATATCAATCCATATGATGATGGAAACCCCACGCACGGTACACACCTAAGGAAACTTAAAGAGAGATTTAAGATTTTTCACCCAAGTTCTAAAACTATAATGGTCAGCGAGTTTTGTATTTTTTATTTTTTTTCAATTTATTAAAGATAAATAAATAAAAATAGATTAGTTTACAATGTTATATAAATTATAATCATGATTCTAAAAATCAAACCGTTGAAGAATCCATTAAACCGAATAGACAAAGAACTAGACAAACTGATGTTGAATCAACCAAATCAGTAAAATAGTTAGATTTGCAGATTTGGCTGATCTGATGCTTTAGTCGGAAAAGATGTTGTTTTTTCTGTTCCATTGTTTGATTTCCAAGATTTGAAGATTCCTTAAGTCGTTTTGATAACCCTATTTAAAAAATGTATAGTTTCTCTCAAAGCTTGTTCACTCAAATTCCTAAACTTGTATTTTTGCTGTTCCTTGAACAGAATAATTAGGTACAGAATAATTAGGTGAAAACAAAAATTTCAATTTTAACACTTAACAAGGTAGTTTTTAATTTAAGATTTTTCATCTTTATACTTCAATATAACTTACATCATTCAATATTATAAAATTTTCATAAAAGAAAAGATAATTCAAATAAGTATTAAAATAGATTAAAAATTTTATAAAATTACATTAAAGTATGAAAAAAATTGATCCAAAATGATATCAAAATTATGGTTGCAACAACTTCTTATAAGAAAATATGGATTAAACTTGCAATTCCATCCAAAATTTATTATTTCGGTTATATAATCAATTTTTAAGGGTGGATGTTTCTATCAATGTCACCCAACCATGATCTCACTACCATAGGCTTTTCCATGTTTTCCATCTCCAATACTTATTCACATGCATGGAAAAATTAAAAGATCTTATTATAGATTGTAACGTGGCTCGAGTGAAGCTGAATATAATATTTGAGATACTATCTTATACTATTAAAAGAAACAAAGGAAAGACTAGAATATGAGTTCATACATGAGTATAAAATATGATACCAATTTTATACCAATGATAACTTATTACATTTGCACTTAAATGTTTCTTCAACAAATTCATTGTGCTATAATTTTTTTTTGAATGAATATATATATATATATATATATATATTATTTTTCTAATCATTTTTTTCATTTTTTGTTTTTTCTATCAATATTTTTTTATTTTTGTTAAAAATTATTTTTTTTTTCTTTTTGCAAAATTTTGACCAATTGATATTACAACCCTCTATAACATCCTTAAATTTTGGTCATTATAAACTTTTAGTTTAGTCTTTATAATTAGAGTTATTTTCATTTTTTACCAATAAACTAGAAACTGTAGAAATTAATAGAGATACCTTATACCAAATTTATTAGGATATTTTCATAAGATTTTATATAAATTTTAAGTTTAGAAAAGAAAATCTCCAAAAATCACCTATTTGATAATTTTATGTATGTTAGTACAAAAGAAGCATGGAGTTTTAATAAATAGAAGGAGAGAATTGAAAGTAGTTGCTTTTTACAAAATTAATTATATTAATTTTTAGAAAATTTTAATATAAATTTTATTTTTAGAAAGTAATACTTTGAAAATGAGCCATTCAAAGTGAATTAGCGCGGCTTATAAATGTTGATGAAGATTTTATAGAAATGAGATAGGAAGATTCTGGAAAAATTATTATAGCATAGAAATGATTTTATATTAATTGATTTTTTTTCCTAGAATTTATCTCACAGTATTCCATTTTTTTCAAAAATAAAGAGTTTAATTGGATCCAAAATATACGTAGGCTTTATTTTTTTTTCTAGATTTTTTTCAAACAAATTTTTATAAAAATTACCCATCCTAAATAATTTCTTGAATCTTTTAAAATATCCAAAACTTTTTACTTTATCAAATACACAAATTTGGTCAAATCAAACACAAATAACTTAAAATAATATAAAATATATAATTATATATAAAAGGGTGGGGTTATCTTCTTCACTGAAGACAAATGAAATCACATAAACCATCGTTCCTCCTCTCATAAACTTCAAATTCAAATTACTTTCAATCTATTCGATCGTTTTCAAATTCAATTTAAGATTTATTTCATCTACTGGTAAGGAATGTTTTGACACCAATTTTTCTTAAAAATTTTCATGTTTTTCTCTCATTCTCTCTTATTAGACCAAAATTTTTATGTGGGGAGAAAAATTAAATTTTCCTCCAATTCTTGACTCTAATTGGTTCAATATTGACCTATGTTAGTAATTCTTACCATTGATTGTTTAGGAAGCACATTTGGAAGTGAGATTTTTGAATTTCTTCCTCTCCACACCTCAATGGTACCTTGACTAATTGAGGAAGGTAAGGGGAAGGAGAATTTATTCTTGTATTTGTGGGATTTAAGGGTAGAATTTGAGTTCTCCTAACTCAATTTAGGTTTATTCAGTTAAAATTGGCCAAAATTTTAGGGGAATGTACTATGGAGGTGAAATTTAACCATCCCCTTTTATTTTGTCATTTAATTGTTAACTTAATTATTTTAGGGAAATCCTTGATAATGATATGGTTAATTATGAGTTAGAAGAGTTAATAAAATATAGGTATTTAGCTTTAAAAGTTAAAATTGAGCCAAAATTTTCTTATGGAACAGTTTAGCTATCCTTTGAATTAAGAAAACTTACAATAATTAATTTAGAAATGGCTTTGAGGATATTAATTATATTGATGGTTTACAGGACTATTGTTGGTGGAAATGTGATGAAGGTAAGTGTACCTTATCATTTTTCAGAGTAAAGAGTGAGAAAAAGTATCGTCTCCACATGGATGTGATTCAATTATTAAATTCTCACTAGTCCACTAATTGAACTTTGTTATAGAAATGCGTAGGCAACGCAAATGTGAATGTAGGCAACGCAAATATAAAAGAATTGCAATTAATGATTTTTGCTAAATAAGATGAAATATTGTTCTAACATGCATAAAACTAATTAAAGTTAGATCTAGAACTGTCCAATACTCAATAGATGACACAAATGTGAGAAAATTCGGTTTGTAGAAGGTGTTAGGGTTTTCTACATAAAAATTACCTTGCATCTATTTACAATCTAAATTTAAAAGTGCATAGTTTATATATATATATATATATATATATATATATATAAATATGTAATGTATTTTTGATAAATTATTTTACTTTATATTATAAATTTGAAGATATATTATATCGTAATTTGAATTATAACAGATGATTAATTTATAAAAAATTTAAATATTTTAAAATGTGATATAAAAATGGAGCTATTATTAAATTTTATTTATTATAAAAATTTTAATTTAAAAAAATTTACTAATACAAGCTTAAGATGGAATAAAAAAGTGTTAACCAATCAATAATCCATTATTTGGTTATAGAGAAAAAAATTATTTTTTAAAATTGGATGGATTTTATTTTTTTATATATATTTATTTGTATTTATTTTATATTAAAGGATGCAATTAAATTATTCAAAATCAATGGAAATATTTTCATTCAATACTTGCCATTAAAATGGAAGGATTTTTTTTTGTTATATATTTATTTTAAATTCTAAAAATTATTAATATTTTAAAAATAAATAATATTATATTATAAAAATTAATTTTTGAAGGTTAATTTTTTTTTTAAAATTTATATAAAAAATATATTACTAATATTTTTGTTATTTTTTTTTTCATCTAAAAAGTAAGAATTTTTTTTTCATTCTATTTTTCATTTTTTTTACTTTTTCATTCTTTTTTTATATATTTTTTTTATTTACTCAAATAAAATTTAAAAAAAAATTAGCAAACAAGATCTACCATACAAGATTATGTACCATTTAATTAAATATTGAAAACTAAAACTTTTAACTAATTAAATTTTTAAAAAATGTTTTTTAAAAATTGATTTAAATTTTTTCTTTAAGTTTAATTAAAATATTTTTCTATATTTAATTAATTAAAAAATTGAAATATCATGATCCAATACGATAAGTATGGAACCTTGTCTAGTCAATAATTTTTGATATTTTCTCTGTACTTTTGAAAATCAGGGGATTTGGTACCTGGCCAATAAAAACGAACATGTATATATCAGCATTTATTACGGTCAATTTTAAATAAAAGTTATAATATTAATAGTATTTATAATTTAATCCCATCAATTTTGATATATTTTTTTCTTGCTATTTTTATGTCTTCTCTTCTTGATTTCCTGTCTTAACAAAAGTCACTTGGATGTTTTCTCCTCTCTAATCTCAATCTCTCAATTCCCAAATTTATTTATTTTTAGGGTTTTTGTTTGTTTAATTTTGCGGAGAAAAAGATAGAGAGTATTTCAATACTCTATTGTTTGGAGCACGGCAACCCTCGCTTATCTTGGAGTGTCTGTCTGTTGACTGAGTTCCAAACCAACTTGTTTCCTTACCCAAGGATCCATTTCATTTCATGCTTTTCTCTTTTGCCCATATGATCTCTGTTGAGAAAATCTACCATGAGCAACTTTCTATGACTGAGATTACCAACCGTAACCATCCTCTATGTTGGCCAAGTGTGATCACAAGTACATGGCTTGTTGCTTGATGTACAGGGATGATGTTGTGCCCAAGGATGTGAATGTTGCTTTGCCCACCATCAAAACAAAGAGAACCATCCAATGAATTGGTTTCCAGCTGGGCTCAAATGTAGTATAGGGACAAAATCATAAATATTAAAAATTTTATTCATTTAAAATAAATATAAAATTTTTTATATAAAGTTGACTAAAATAAATATTTTATATAAAATTAACCAAAATAAATAATATAACAAATGATATAATACATATGTGAACATATGTATTTTTTAATTTGTCCAAGCTAAACCCTAAATCGGTATTCTCCAATTTAAAAGTTACCGGAAAATGCACCATAATTTTTTATTCGTGGAATGTCCTCGAAGACAGGGACGAATCAAAGTTTGGCAATGTAAAGATGAAATTATTACATACCACTACAAGAAGACAGACTGCACTCATAACTTATAACTTATGCATTATTTGAACACAATGCAACAAAGTCAAGAACACTGAATTATCATCATTACAGAAAAGAAAAACACTTCAATCCAATGTTGTCTAATTCAGCAACACCTCTTTGATCATTTTGTCGAAGTTCATGTACGAACAACCACCAGGCCTAGTGTGCTCCGCTGCCATCTTCTTCAACTCCATGGCCTTTTCTCTCATCTTCTTTCCCTCCTCTCCCACCATCAATTCATTTACCAGCTTCTCCACATCCTCTCTCTTCACATTGCTATCAATTTCAATCCCAATGTTCCACTCATTGCAAATATATCTGCAGTTTGTTGGCTGATCAGCAAAAAAAGGCCAGCACAACATTGGCACCCCAAAACAAATACTTTCAGTGGTTGAGTTCCATCCACAATGAGTCAAGAATCCACCAATTGAAGGATGGTTCAGCACTTCCTCTTGTGGACACCAACTTGCTATTAGGCTTCTATCTCTTGTTTCATTAACAAACTCATCTGACAAAATGAAGGAGCCACCAATGACAAGGTCAGGCCTAATAATCCACAAAAATGGTTTCTTGCTGTTGGCCAAACCCCAAGCAAACTCCAAAAGTTGCTCGGGAGACATAACCGTGACGCTGCCAAAATTCACATAAACAACAGATCTTGGTTCCTTGGATTCAAGCCATTCAAGACACTCAGGATCTTCTTTCCAAAGGTTGGAACCTAGAGATGCTGACTGGTTATGTGGACTTTGATTTAAAAATAAAGGTAATGGGCCAATGGTACAAAGAGAAGGGAACATAGAGGAGATAGCCTTCAATGCATCATTCTCAAGTTCATCAAAAGTATTAAAAGCAATGGCAGAGACTTTTTTCGTTCTGTCGGCCACTTCAATGAAATATTGTAGCATGAACTCATTTGGATCTGTTGTTCTTATAAAGTCAGGCAGGTCCTTGAGGCGAAAATTTTGCAAACCTGGAATAGAGTCTACTTTGGTGTCCAAATATCCATTTGTCAAATAGCTCTCATCTGCATACCATAATCACAAAAGCCAATAGCTATAAAATATCCCCACATAAATACACATCTATATATTGCATACAGATACTACACTCAATGGAAAAATAACATAAATTGTTACCTTTAAGGGGTATGATTCCTTTATCTACAAGAGTACGATAGTGCATGAAAGACCAGAATCCTCCTGCACTGAGTGGGCTAAAGAGAAGGATAGGGACTGCAAGCTCTTCAGCAGCTTGTGTAGGAAAACTCAGACTAAAATCAGAAACTAAGCAAGTGATTGGGGGGATGAGACCAGTAGTGGCAGAATGGTTGAGTCTAGCAAGAAGGACGCGAAATGAATGAGGGAAGTTCTTTTTAATGGAATCAAAGAGAGAGGGTATGTCTTGACTAACATTAGCATCATCATCCATGGGAAGGCCATCTGGCATGGTCTCAAACTTAAAATTTGATATTCCATCAAGGGCATTGTCACCCCTTGATCTGAGTAACCGTTTGTGGTTGTACTCAGTAAGTACAAAGGTTATGTGAAATCCTCTGAGATGAAGCAACTTTCCTAGTTTCAACAATGGGTTGATATGACCTTGAAACGGAGAAGGAATCAACACAGCGTGTGGCTTTCTCTCTGCAAAGTAACCCATCTTTGATGTTCTTTGGTGCGTTGGTTTGTGAAACAAATTGAACTCTGAAGTTCTAATAATTTTTTCTCTATTAATAAGGGATAGGCCTCTGCATGTTTCACACCGGAGGCAATACCTTATATGAACAATTATATATTTTCATCCTGTGATCTACGTTGCTATTATTCAATCAGACGCTAAATTTCGAAGTTGTTTAATTTGGAAGCTGAGTGACTAAATTTTCAACTCTTATATATAGGCAGAGTATCTCGTGCGGATTTCCTTCTGTCAGGCTAAAGTTGCTCGGTTAAAGATTATTAAATGTTTAAAATATTGTAGTGGAATGAAGTTTAAAATTTAACTTCATTGATTTTTTGAACGAAAGTTGAACTCTCAGGTCCAAGTAAAATTTTCTCAATTAATAAGGGCTAGGCCTTTGCATGTTTCTCACACGAGGCAATATCTTATTGATCAACTATATATTTTTCAAATCTGTGATCCACGTTACTATTAATTAATCAGGCGCTACTATTATTCAATCAGTCACCAAATTTTCAAATTTATATATCCTCAAAGTATCTCATCCCGGGATTTTCTGCTTTATGACGAACATAAATGTAGCAGTCTCAAATTATGAATGGGGTGCTCACATTATGAATATAGCTCTCCCAAAAAATCTCACTACGCACGCACACCCACATAACAGGAATAGATCTACTATATTTTATAGGTGGAGATACAATAAAATAATGAAAAAGGACAACCAATTGTTAGAGAAGTTTTTCTCACCTGACAAAAAAATTATAGAAGCATGTATCGATACATACGTTTGAATCTGTCCCAAGCATGACAACTACTACACGAGATCTTGAGAACATGCTGATGTATGCTGGCCAGCTTATGACAATACTTTTTAACTAATGGAAAATTATTCTCAACGAGGCCAGTCTTGGAAATGCAGTCGTTGCCTAAAATAACAGGAGTACCAATTTCTGATAGAAATTCATTATAAATATTTCAATGATAGCAAAAAATGTAATCAAGACTTTAAGGATTGTTTAAAACCATCATGCATTGCCGAAGAGAAGAAAAACTAAATATCTAATTTTATTTTATCGAAAACCTTTATATATATATATATATATATGAATAAAAGGAAAGATTAAGTTATTTCAGAATAATTTTAGGTAGAATTATTTTATTTATTAACTCTTATAAATAATTAAATTTTATCAATCTAACCATTAAATTAATAAATTATATTATATAAATTATTTTTATAAAAATTTTAAAAAATTGGATACTTATAAAAATAAATTTAAATTAACGAATAATATTTCTTTTATAATATTTATTAATTTAAATTTATTTAATAAACTATATAAATATATAAAACTCAACTTTTAAGAGAGCTCTTGGAAAACTTATGCAGAATTAATATGGGCCTATAAGTGGCTTATAAAAATTTTACAAGCTCTTTTTAATTTATTTTAATAAATTTCATAAAAAATTATAAAAAAATTATACAAATTTTTTTTAATAAGTTTAATTATTATTATTATTATTATTATTATTATTATTATTATTATTATTATTATTATTATTATTATTGAATAGGATCGTCCCATACTAAGCTGTGTTCATTATCAAATATCTTAGGCCTAAAGTGATACATTTCTTAGATTCGTGATGATGGCATGTTGTATTTCCTACGACACCTGACAAGAATAAGAAAGACTTGAGTTTTGAGGTTTTTTACCCCTTTTGGAAGCTATATATCGTGTCTACAAAAAAAAATGGCGAAATAATTTTTTTTTAGAGAAATATGTTATTTCTAATTTACTATTCCATCCGTTTCACTTTATAAGAACCTTTTGTTCAAAATATAAATATCACAAAAACATTTAATTATTAAATTTTAAAACTGAGCGAAGTATTACAGTGATATGCCTTGAGTCAATAATCCAATCATAGCGATAATTATTCTGATTTCAACTATCAAAGGATAATAGTTTGGAAGTCGCATTCTGCTTTTGCTAAAGGTTTGCCGATGTTCATACTACTAAATCCTAAACATTGTTATACGTCATTTTATATCCTATTCTTTTAAAATGGTAGTTTTAGCTGTCATAAATATATTTTTTTAAATAAAAAATATTTGCAACAGTTAAAGATTTTTTTTTTCATAAACTCATAATATTACAATCAATCATCTTCTCAAATATTTTTATATGTTTATATAATACAAGATCATTTATATATTTTCTTCTATTATATGTCAATATCATAAACAAATTTTAATAACATAATTTTAAAATATTTAATTTTTTTATAAATTTTTTTTAATATTAATTTTTATATAATATTATTGTATCACTTTTCTTATGATTTTAAGATGTAAAATTTACTTTTTATATCTCTTTTATATGTTTTAATATAAGAATATGTCTAATTAGTGTATATAATAAAGTAATATTTTAATTAAAAAGTTGTTATAATCTATTAAAAGATATAATAGGCACATTTTGTGTCGATTTCTCTTTTCATACATATCTTATAGAGGAACTATATTTTGTGCTTTGAAGCATAACAAAAGTGAAAAACTACCAAACATGAAAGATTTTACAGAGTTGTGTCACATGGTCGAAGAATGATAAAGATACCAATATATTAAAAAGATTACACATTAGTTAATGTTAGTCAACTTAAAATATGGTAATGAGAAAGACATATATGCATGTTTTATCCAACTTCTTTCACAAATATTCACCATGCAAGATATTTTTTAAAAAAATATTATATAACAATTAGTAAGATGAGAATTTAGATTGTCCAAAAT
This sequence comes from Canavalia gladiata, assembly GCA_037954105.1. NCBI lineage: Eukaryota > Viridiplantae > Streptophyta > Magnoliopsida > Fabales > Fabaceae > Canavalia > Canavalia gladiata. Next base: position 5,837,141 of record CM075662.1, read on the forward strand.
ATATAATTTTTTTCACATCTTAAATAAAGTATGAAAAAAAATTTTAAACATCTCATCATACATAGAAAGATATTTCTTTTTTTCATATAATCCAATAATTTCTTTTTATTTTTTTATTTTTCTGCATAATCCAATATTTAATTTCAACACTCTCAATATTATTCTTTTACAAAAATAAAACACAAAACTCACTACACTTGCATATAAGCATCCTAACAAGATTTTCTAAATTTTTTCATATAAATAAATAAAATATATTTTTTTTCTATTTTTTATTTTTATTAAACGAAATACAATATGCATGATATATAGAAAATTTATATTCACGTATATAGAGATAATTAGTAATTTTTAAAAAAATCTCATTTAATAAAATCAATATTAAATTTATATCAATTTAATAACAGCTTCATTTTTTTAAAAAAAACAACAAAAACAATATAATAATTCAATTTCCAATACATATATGTAACATAAAATATAGAATATAAAATCATGCATATACATATAATTAAATTCACATTATTCAAGAATTTCATAGATTTATTAATATATATATATATAGTAAAATATGACATTAGTAAAAAATAATATTTTGAAAAACAAATCATGTTATTAAAATGATATATATAAATTTTTTATATTCTTGAAAAATCTCTTAGATTAAAATATGTAACAGCACTATCTGTCTTTAATGTTGTTGATAAATATTGTTTTTTTATCTTCCAAGACTTAACAGCCAGACTCCAGGATAAGATTTTTTAAAATTTAATTTGTTAATAAATATAATTAAATATTATTTAATTAAATTAATTTAAATTTTAAATTTAAATAAATATTTAAAATCAATAATTAATCAAATTTAAAATAAATAAATAAATAATTATAAAATTTATAATTAAAAATTTAATTATTACAATTTAATGAAATAACCAGTAATTTATAATTATGTTTTAAATAATAATTTTTTAAAATTTTAATTTTTTTTAAAATATTATTTTTTACAAGAGAAGGATGGTCGTTTCCTTAAGCTGGACGAGTGAGTGAGAGAAGAATGTGGGTCCAAAGAAATTACTGGGCTTTGGTGTATATGTGGGTAGAGAAAGTGGGTGGTCGAGAGAGTGGGTTGCATGGGTGCTAGAAGGAGATTTTCTTTCCATTACGTGAATGAGTGGTGCATTGTGTGGCTTGTGTAAGGGAGAATTGAGTAGGGGTGAGCAGGAAACCGTCTCCGTCCAAATCCGGCGGAAACCGCCGCACTATTAACGTTGTCGGACGGATTGAAAAAGAAAATGGGTTGTCTCGGATAAGGAGAAACGGTTAGACACGGTTAAATCGGTCGAAGATAGGTTTTATAAAGGTTATCCGCTGAAAACCGAAAGTAACCGACGTCGCCAGAATTTATGGTTTTTTGTCGGAATTTATGGTTTTTTGTCGGAATCTATGGTTTTTTGTCGGAATCTATGGTTTCTTTGCCATATTTCATGCTTTCATCCTTTTAAAGTTTATAAAATAATTTTATCCTTCTAATATTTGAGTTTGCATTCTCGTTTTTACCGTTACTACAACTATTTCAAGTTTTTTTCCGATTCCATGGTCGTCTGTCGCCAGAATCTGGAAAATTTTAAACACGTCGTTAACCACTCAATTAAACCGACCACCCATTTTATCCGAAACCGACCAACCCAACTCTGTAAACGGACCAAAACAGGGAGACTTTTATGAACGGCGGTTTCTGGCGAATGAAGGTTTTACGGCCCAAACCCGCCTAACGCCCACCCGTAGACTTGAGAAATCTTTTTTAGTGCATGTGTTGTTGTTAGGCTCATTGGTGCCAAGGGGAATGGGGAAACAGAATAATTGCACATTGGTTTTCTATTTTCTTGTAAGAGAATGAGTCTCCTATATGCTATATGGGAGGTAAATTTTTTTATATCTAAGTTAGTTAAAGGTGGATATTATTAACATTTTTTAATATTATTTTTAAAGTTTTAAAATTTTTGAAATATATCAAAATGGCTCAACATTTTAAAATTATTTGGTGAGCTTTATCTAAAATTGGATAATGATAATCATAACAACCTCACCGTTCATTCTCTGTCGGCTCACTCTCTCACAATGCCAAAACACACAACACCCAAGGTCCACACTCAAGATTGAACACCCGTAAGGCAGTATATACAGCATTCAAAACAGGTAACAAGTTCAGATTCAAATATCAAAATTTGTAAAAAGTCATACTTAAAGCCTAATTCAGCTCAACCTACTTTTATATATGTTTGCAGCAAGTATTTTGACTTTCTCTCCTTGCCATGCATGCAAAGGTAATTTTCTTGTTTGTTTCATAATTTTTTTCATATTTTAATTTTTATATTTTAACTAATTAATAAATTTTTATTTGTTGATGGATGGATAAGACTCATTTAAATTTATTCTTTTTTAGAACTTGGGCTTGATGAAACAACTTTTGAATATATTGGTTGATATTAAAAAAATAGATTTATTAAATTTTTTTCTGATATAATTATTTTGGGTTAAATATTTTAATTTAACTTTTAGATATTTGAGCTGTTATTTTTGAAAAAAAAGTTTTTTTAATTTTATCTTGGTTCAATTAATTTAAATTAATTATTTTAATTTAATCTAAATTTATATAAAAAATCTACTGAAAATAATGATTGGACAAATTTTCATAAATTTATCTAGTATATTAGATTTCATTTCTCGCAATGTCAACAAAAAAAATTAAAATCGTATAATAGTGAATAAATATTATCATAGTAAAGGTTTTTTTTCTTTAATAATTTAATGTATCTTATATATATATATCTATAGTTTATTATTTTTAATAAAAATTAACTTATTAATTTTATTATTTGTTAAATTTAAATTTATATTATTATATTTTTTATTAGTTTTATAAATATTTTAATTCTAAATTTCACATATCAAATTTTAGATGCATATGTATAAATTATTTTATTTCATCGTATTTAAAAAATTGTACAAGTTTAATTTTGTTTTAATTTTTGTATATATGTAAATTTAAAATATTATTAAAAATTATTTTAAATAAATTAATTTTATATTTAAATAAATATTTTATTTTTAAATGTAGTCTTTATTTATTTCAAATTTTGTACATATATGAATTTAAAATATTACTAAAAATTATTTGAATAAATTGACTTGAGATTTATTATTTTAAATATTTTAATTTTAAATCTCATGGAACGAATTTTAAATGTATATGTATAAATTACTTTATCTTATCATATTTGACTGACGAATCGAACGAATTTAAATGTAGTTTTTATTTTTCATAAACTAGTGTATATAGAATTTGAAATATTATTAAAAAATTATTTTAAATAAATTGACTTTAGATTTATTATTTTAAATATTTTAATTCTAAATTTCACCATCAAACTTTATATGTGTATATATAAATTACTCTGTCTTATCGTAGTTAAAGAATGATATGAGTTTAAGTGTAATATTCACTTACCTTAAACCTTTTCAATATTTAGAATATTATTAAAAATAATTTTAAATAAATTAACTTTAAACTTATCATTTTATATTCATATAAATATTTTAATTTTAAATCTAATATAATAACTTTAGAGGTATATATATAAATTATTTATCTTACCGTATTTAAATAATCGTATGAAATTAAGTGTAATATTTATATATTTTAAATTTTATGTATATTTAGATTCAAAATGGTTGAACATGAATATTTCAATTTTTTTTATAAAACTTCTTCTAAAAATTTAATTTTAATGTAAATATTTTTTAAAAATATTTATAATTTATTTTGGAACAATTAAAAATAGAATTATATTGTCTTAAGTTTTCCATCACATTTACACATATGTAAAAGAAAGATCTAAAATTATATTATATTATTTTCTATATATATTATATTTTATTTATTATATATATATATATATACATATATATATTTCATATTATATATAAATACTTTAAATATTTAATTTTTATCTTAAAAAAATTATATAATTTTTTTTTCATAATTAATATAGCACATTCATTATTTATAAGTGACACTTGAATTTAAATTTTTTTAGATTAAAATTTTTATAATAAATAAAATTTAATAATAACTCTATTTTTATATCACATTTTAAAATATTCAATTTTTTTATAAATTAATCATCTGTTATAATTTAAATTATGATATAATATATCTTCAAATTTATAATATAAAGTAAAATAATTTATAAAAATACATTACATTTATATATATATATATATATATATATATATATATATATATATATATATATATATAAACTATGCGCTGTTAAATTTAGATTTTAAATAGATACAAGGTAATTTTTATGTAGAAGTACATTAAGATCAATAATCCATTATTTGGTTACAGAGAAAAAATTATTTTTTAAAATTGGATGAATTTTATTTTTTTATATATATTTATTTTATATTAAAAGATGAAATTAAATTCTTCAAAGTCAATGAAAATATTTTCATTCAATACTTGCCATTAAAATGGAAGGATTTTTATTTTAAATTCTAAAAATTATTAATATTTTAAAAATAAATAATATTATATTATAAAAATTATTATAGAAATTAATTTTTGAAGGTTAAATTTTTTTTTTAAAATTTATATAAAAAATATATTACTAATATTTTTTTATTTTATTTTTTTTCATCTAAAAAGTAAAAGAACTTTTTTTTATTCTATTTTTCATTTTATTTTTTACTCTTTGGTTCTCTTTTTTTATATATTTTTTTATTTACTCAAATAAAATATAAAGATATACCAAGATTATGTATCATTTAATTAAATATTGACAACTAAAACTTTTAACTAATTAAATTTTAAAAAAATACTTTTTCAAAATTATGATTTAAATTTTTTCTTTAAGTTTAATTAAAATATTTTTCTATATTTAATTAATTAAAAAATTGAATGATCATGATACAATACGATAACTAGGAGTGAGCGGGAAACCCGCCTCCGTCCAAACTCGCCGGAAACCGCCACGTCATTAACGTCATCGGACGGGTTGAAGAAGAGAATGGATTGTTTCGGGTAAAAAGGAGCGGTTAAACTTGGTTAAATCGGTCGGAAATGAGTTTTATAAACGTCATCAGCCGGAAACCGAAAGCAACCGATGTCACCAAAATCAATGGTTTTTCGCCGGAATCTATGGTTTCTTTGCTGGAATCCATGGTTTCTTTGCCATATTTTATGGTTTCATCTTTTAAAGTTTATAAAATTATCTTATCCTTTTAATATTTGAGTTTGCATTCTCGTTTTTATCCTTACTACCGCTGTTTCAAGCTTTTTCGTCGGATTCCATGGTCACCGGTCGCCGGAATCTGGAAAACTTTAAACCCGTCGTTAACCACCCGATTGAACCGACCACCTATAGTACCCGAACCCGACCAACCCGACTTTATAAACGGACGAGAACGGAGAGATTTGTATGAACGGCGGTTTCCGACAGGTGAAGGTTTCCCGGCCCGAACCCGCCCAAACCCGCCCATGCCCACCCGTAACGATAACTACGGAACCTAGGCCAGTCAATAGTTTTTTATTATTCATGGAATGTCCTCAAAGACAGGGACGAATCAAAGTTTGACATGTAAAGATGAAATTATTACATACCACTACAAGAAGACAGACTAGCACTCATAACTTATGCATTATTTGAACACAATGCAACAAAGTCAACGACAATGAATTATCATCATTACATGAATTATCATCATTACAGAAAAGAAAAAACACCTGAATCCACCGCTGTCGAATTAAGCAACACCTCTTTAATCATTTTGTCTAAGTTCATGTACGAACAACCACCAGGCCTAGTGTGCTCCGCTGCCATCTTCTTCAACTCCATGGCCTTTTTTCTCATCTTCTTTCCCTCCTCTCCCACCACCAATTCATTTACCAGCTTCTCCACATCCTCTCTCTTCACATTGCTATCAATTTCAATCCCAATGTTCCACTCATTGCAAATATATCTGCAGTTTGTTGGCTGATCAGCAAAAAAAGGCCAGCACAACATTGGCACCCCAAAACAAATACTTTCAGTGGTTGAGTTCCATCCACAATGAGTCAAGAATCCACCAATTGAAGGATGGTTCAGCACTTCCTCTTGTGGACACCAACTTGCTATTAGGCTTCTATCTCTTGTTTCATTAACAAACTCATCTGACAAAATGAAGGAGCCACCAATGACAAGGTCAGGCCTAATAATCCACAAAAATGGTTTCTTGCTGTTGGCCAAACCCCAAGCAAACTCCAAAAGTTGCTCCGGAGACATAACCGTGATGCTGCCAAAATTCACATAAACAACAGATCTTGGTTCCTTGGATTCAAGCCATTCAAGACACTCAGGATCTTCTTTCCAAAGGTTGGAACCTAGAGATGCTGACTGGTTGTGTGGACTTTGATTTAAAAATAAAGGTAATGGGCCAATGGTATAAAGAGAAGGGAACATAGAGGAAATAGCGTTCAATGCATCATTCTCAAGTTCATCAAAAGTATTAAAAGCAATGGCAGAGACTTTTTTCGTTCTGTCGGCCACTTCAATGAAATATTGTAGCATGAACTCATTTGGATCTGTTGTCCTTACAAAGTCAGGCAGGTCCTTGAGGCGAAAATTTTGCAAACCTGGAATAGAGTCTACTTTGGTGTCCAAATATCCATTTGTCAAATAGCGCTCATCTGCATACCATAATCACAAAAGCAAATAGCTATAAAATATCCCCACATAACTACACACACACACACACATATATATATATATATATATATATATATATATATATATATATATATATATATATATATATATATATATATATATATATATATATATATATATATATATATATATATATATATTGCATACAGATACTACACTCAATGGAAAAATAACATAAATTGTTACCTTTAAGGGGTATGATTCCTTTATCTACAAGAGTACGAAAGTGCATGAAAGACAAGAATCCTCCTGCACTGAGTGGGCTAAAGAGAAGGATAGGGAGTGCAAGCTCTTCAGCAGCTTGTATAGGAAAACTCATGCAAAAATCAGAAACTAAGCAAGTGATTGGGGGGATGAGACCAGTGGTGGCAGAATGGTTGAGTCTAGCAAGAAGGACGCGAAATGAGTGAGGGAAGTTCTTTTTAATGGAATCACAGAGACAGGGTATGTCTTGACTAACATTAGAATCATCATCCATGGGAAGGCCATCTGGCATGGTCTCAAACTTAAAATTTGATATTCCATCAAGGGGATTGTCACCCCTTGATCTGAGTAACCGTTTGTGGTTGTACTCAGTAAGTACAAAGGTTATGTGAAATCCTCTGAGATGAAGCAACTTTCCTAGTTTCAACAATGGGTTGATATGACCTTGAAACGGAGAAGGAATCAACACAGCGTGTGGCTTTCTCTCTGCAAAGTAACCCATCTTTGATGTTCTTTGGTGCGTTGGTTTGTGAAACGAATTGAACACTGAAGTTCTAATAATTTTTTCTCTATTAATAAGGGATAGCCTCTGCATGTTTCACACGAGAGGCAATACCTTATATGAACAATTATATATTTTCTTCTGTGATCTACGTTGTTATTATTCAATCAGACGCTAAATTTCGAAGTTGTTTAATTTGGAAGCTGAGTGACCAAATTTTCAACTCTTATATATAGGCAAAGTATCTCGTGCGGATTTCCTTTTGTCAGGCTAAAGTTGCTCGGTTAAAGATTATTAAATGTTTAAAATATTGTAGTGGAATGAAGTTTAAAATTTAACTTCATTGAAATATTACAGAAATAAATATTTTGAATAATTGAAAATGATTTTAAATAATAAAACCAAAAATTCTTTTCAATATTGCAAAGTATATACATATTTATATTGAGATAAAATTTTTGCAATCAACATATTTATCCGCTGGAACACATGCATACTATAGAAACATTTCAAATATTGTAAAAGGAAATTTGAGACTAGTTTTGATAACGAGTGAGAGAATGTCTCTTCCTATCTTTATATGTTGCTTTCTATAGATCTAGTAAAAATATATTTTTATAAATCTATCTCAATTTTAATCTTGGTTATAAAATTAATTATGTGATTTTTAAAATAAAAAGATATGTAATAATTTTATCTTTTTTAATTAAATTTTTTTTACCAAAACATGATTAAAATTCTAATTTCCTATTTAAATATATCTACATATATTAAATTAAATTAATTATTAATGTTAAATGTTCGTTTAAATTTTATTTTAATTTTAAAATTTAAATAAATTTAATTAAAAAATTTAAACAATATTTAATTATATTTATTGATAAATTAAATTTTAAAAAGTCACATAAATTTTCATTCTATTTTTATATATACTTTTCTAATTTATAATTCTTATTAGTGTTATTTTCTATTTTATTTTAAAAAGACGGTTGAATTATGAAATTATACAATAAATATATAAATTTTTAAAAATAATATTATCATATATTTTAATCTATAAGCTGATATCCAAATATTTTCAGACAGTTTGTGTGACTATTAATCGTTTATGTACCATGAACGCGGGCAAAGAAAGTTTAAGTTAAAGATGCTATAACTGTTGTCCCTATCTTCTTCCCTTGTTATCGAAGGCTATACGTGTGTTGAGGGTTTTTCCCCCTCTATTGCATTTGCATTGGTGATTAATTTTTATTTTCTAACCTTGAAAATGTGTTACATTTCATTACATGTTATTTGTATTTTTGTTGTCAATTTTCTTATATCACAACTAAAGGACCATTCTTCAATCTGTAAACTTGTTTCTAATTGACTTTGGAGTGTTCATGTGTTGCGTTGTCATCTTGTTAGTGCTAGCCATGAGTTGAAGATAATGCATCAAACTCAAAAGTTTGTTTAGATGGAATATAAGTGTTCACTACTCTTCTTCTAGGGTGACTTTTTTCTCCAACAGTATCCTTTTTTCCACATCAAGGAATGGGTACCTATGTCTTCCTCTATGGTGACTTAGTTTCTAAGAAAGCTCTGCGTAAGTAAGGCAAAGAGAATGAAGGTATGTTTCTGAGGTAACATCTTCTTTAGTTCTTTTGTTTAATTAGTTACAAAATTAAATTATATACTATTAAATTAGGTACAAAAATTTAGATTATTTAAAATCTTTTGTTTAATTTAATTGACATGTGTTTCTATTTTTTTATACTATGACAAAAATTAAATAACGTGTCACTTGATCGAAACCTTCTAAGAACACTGTCAGATGGAAAAGTGGAGTTTCTTCCATTGGACAAATAACCACCAGGACTTTCCAATTCATTCCCAAGAGAAACAGTCCAGATTTAAACTTTGGAATAAACAATAGACATGTATGTACCATAACTAGTTTCCTTGTTTAATTTCTTGAAATTTTCTATAAGCTTAATTGATTGATCTTTGTTATATTTTGCAAGTATAGGTATAAATTGGGTTAATTACATCTTCTAGCATAATCGGATGATTAATATTTTTTGTATTATCATGTATAACATAAATTATTACCTCAAAACAAAAAATTAAAAAGAACTTTGAAGCTTTTATTGAAGATCACTTTGATAAGTATGGATTGGACAATTATGAGAAGAAAACTATGAATGGAGCTTGAAGTTAAATCAATGTTGTTATTACTAGAAGTAGATTCACACAAAGTAAATTTAATGATATTTGAGATCTTGAAAAAAAAAATACACAATGAAAAATTTTAAAATTTCAGTATTAGATTTATTGTAATAATGTAAATAAAAAATTGGAGTGCGAATGATCTTCATGTAACACGAAATTAAATTTTATTTTAATTTTTATAATTTTAAATGTCATATAAACTTTTAAAAGTATTAGATTTTTTAAAAATATATAAAATAAAAGTGAACTTTTAATGCTAATAAAAATATTATGGTGAATTTTTCTATACCTGTAACAATTTTTAATTAGCTATAAAATTAAATATTTTAATATTTAGTAAAAAAAATTTAACGGTTTTGTTTATACTTGTGCGGTTTAAATTACTACGAAAATGATAAAACTATTTGTGCTATTTGTAGAATTGATTTTTTTTAAATGCTGGTTATGTAACAGTTTTTAAATACAAAAATTGTATTTCTAACGGCTTAAAATGATATATATATATATATATATATATATATATATATATATATATATATATATATATATATAGTGTTTATACTTCTTATAAACATTATACTAATAATATAATTAAATTCTTATTTGATATTTTTTTTAATTTTATTTAAAATGAAATTAATTTTTTTCATATTTATACATATTATTTATGCTTAATACTAGTAAAAATAAATAATATTCTATCTAAATTAAAAAGTATTTATTTGATTAAATTAAATTTTTTAATTTAATTATTAAATAATAAATTAATCATAACGTTCAAACTTATTATCATTAATATTTTTTTAAAATAATCATTAATTCTATAAATATTAAATTATATTCAATATCTTTTTAATTAATATTAAATAAAAATAATTTAATACTACACTATACATAATAATATTTTATCAATAAATTTTATTATATTTAATTAAATAATTAAATTATAAATATAATAATAAAATATTTAACACGTAATAAATTATATCTTGAAAATCCTTATTATCCTCCTAGTCGAAGGAAAAAATCCCTCCAGTTTAAGAACATAAATATGGCGGTCTGAAATTATTAATGGGCTACTCATATTATGAATATAATTCTCTACAAAAAATATCACGTCTACGCGTGCGTACCCACACAAGAGAAGGAATTATATTATTGTATAAGTCGAAATACAATAAAATAATGAAAAAAGACAACCAATTATTAGATAAGTTTTTCTCACCAAACAAAATAAAAAAATTATAGAAGCATCCACACATGCATCAATGTAGACGTTTGAAACTGTCCCAACATATCAACTACTACAGGAGATCCTGAGACATGCTGATGTATGCTGGCTAGCTTATGATACAACAAAACTTAATTAACTAATGCTAACTGTTTGATTGAGATGAAAGTAGATCGAGTCAAAATAGATTCTGAGTGTTTAAGTTTGGTCTGTTTAAAAATTTTGAGATCTGAATTTAGCCTGTTAACTGTTAAAGACTTTTCTTTTTCTATTAAAATTTGACCTGATTTAAAGTTTTTAAAACTTATAAGCCTGTTTAAAAGTTTATATTGTAAAAAAATTAATCAATAGACTTAAAGTCTATATAAATAATTGATTAAAAAGATTTTCAAACCTAAAGTTTACAAGATAAAAAAGTTATTAAATAGATTTAAAAAAAAATATATATTAATATTATGTAAATAAAATATAAAATAAATATTATACAAATATAATATTTTAAAATAAATATAAATATATAATATATAAATATAAATAGACTCTTGAATAGGTTAAATAGATTTTTTTATAAACCTAAGCTTGATTTATTTATTTAAAAAGACTTTAGCTTAAACATATCTATTTATTAAAAAAGTCAAACTTATTCATTTTTATTCCTAATATTTCATCAAAATACTTTCAATAAGACTAATCTTAAAAACATAATGATCACCTGAAATAACAAGCCTATCAAATTTTGATTGAAATTTATAATAAATATTTCAACGATAGCAAAACTGTAATCAATATTTTAAAGATTGTTTAACCATTATGCGTTATTATTGAATGAGAGAAAAGCTAAATTATCTAATTTTATTTTAATTAATTTTTTTTAACTTTGTCTAAGTTTACTATATAAAAGAATTGAATATTTTTTTAATGAAATAGATCAAACATATAAATTATAGATCATCCAATTAAATTTTAATAATTTAATATTTTAAATAATTAAATTTAAAAATAAAAAATGTAAATCATATTTTTTAAAATAATTTTTTTTAAATTTAATTAATTAAAAAGGTTAAATTATTAATATTTAATTAAATAATCCGTAATTGTTAAAATAAATCATGTATCATAAGTTAATTGAGCTCTTTAGGAGATCATAATAAGTCATTAGCGAGTGAGTTAATTTAATTGATAACAAATTAGGATGAACCAAATTAAGAATTAAAAAAAATTGAAAGATATTTCAATTTTTTTTATTTGATATAGCCAAAATTAAGATAAGCTGGTCGATTTTTGTTAAGCTAGACCATTTCTTAATTTTTTTAAAAAAATATTATTAAATAATATTTAAAAAATTAAACTACAAATATTTTAATTTTAATTTTTTATTTTTAAGATTTTTGTCTGTTATTTTTTTAGGATTTGTTTCTATTTTAATAATTTTTTTATTTTATCAACTAACTTATAAGCTAATTTATTAGACTTCTAAATTTAATCAGATCTACATCTTTAATCTATTCTAATGATAAGCTATATGTTGTTAACTCACCTTTAAATTTAATTTATTAATGAACAATTCGGGAAGAAAATAATTTATTATAATAAATTATAATTTTATCTCTTATTAAATGATAATATGAAATGGATTTAATATTAATTATTTAACTCAAAGCATGTTAAATAGGATGCACAATTTCACATCATTATAAAAGTAATTTTCAGTATTAACTTTTTTAATATTTTTATTATTTAAACTAAAAAAATTATTAATAAAAATTTAAGTAAAGTATAAATTATAAGTTTTTATATTTAACAAGTCAAAATTAATAATAAACTAAAAAAATAAAGTCATATAATAATTATTTTTTAATAATATTATAGTTCAATACTTAACAATTAAAATTGAATCAACGGAGCAAATATAAAAAAATAATTAATATATTAAAATGTTAGGATTACAGTTCATCTAACATTTAATTAATTAATCTAAGTTGTCACTTTAATTCAAATTTTTAAAAATATAATTAAAGATTAAATTTATTATAAAAGTTATAGATTCTCCATTCTAAGAGTCGTATAAGAGAGAACTTGAGAAAGATTTTTATTTTCCAACCGTGAAAATTGTTTAAATTTGAAGGAGTAAGCTATTTATACATGTTTTGCAAAATGCATTTCCAACATAGTTTGTCTACATTGCCAATAGGGATGGAAGTAGGCCGAGCCGAGCTAGACTTTGAGTGTTCAAGTCAAGCCTGTTTAAAAAGTTTGAGGCCTGAGCCTGTTAACTGTTAAAGACTTTTTTTTTCTGTCAAAGTCTGGTCTGATTTAAAGCCTACAAGACATGTAAGCCTGTTTAAAAGTCTACATTACAAAAAAATCAATACATAAACTTAAATCCTATATAAATAATTAATTAAAAAAGCTTGCGAACTTAAAACCTACAAGATAAAAAGACCATTAAATAGACTTAAAACATATATATGTTAATATTATGTAAATAAAATATAAAATAAATATTATATAAATATAATATATTAAAATAAATATAAATATATAATATATAAATATAAATAGGCCACTGAATAGGTTAAATAGGCTTTTTTATAAACCTAGGTCTGACTTGTTTATTTAAAAAGGCTTTTTAACAAGCCTGAGCCTGTCTATTTATTAAACGAGTCAATCTTAACTAGGCTTTAAACGAGCCGAGCTATAGGCCCCTGTCGGACGGCCTTGTTCACTTCCATTCCTAATTGTCAACGCAAAAGTGTTAAAAGGCTTTTTTTTTCTTTAGGATTTTGCATGCTCAACGTTAACTTTCTGTGTTGTCAACTCAAACTCCTATGAATATAGTTAATAAAGTGAATGGCACACCAAAAATAAAACAATTTGTCAAAAATACTCTAAAAGTCTATATTGGTAATAATTTCTTAAAAATACTTAAATTTCTTTGATTTTTATGAATGCAATCATGTATAATATAAAAATGATAATTATTTTCCAAAAACATAACCAATAAAGTATTATTCTTGACACTTATCAGACTCTAAACTTGTATTTTTACTTATCTTTGAGCAAAATAATTAGTTGAAGAAAAAAATTTTAGATTCAACACCTAACAAGAGAGTTTTCAACATGGGATGCATCATCCTAATGAAGTGTTTTTCATCTTTACACTTCAACTCACACTATTCAAGATCATGAGATTTTTAAAAAAATGAAAAGACAATTCAAATGTATATTGAAATAGATTAAAAAATTTGTAAGGTTATATTGAGGTATGAAAAAAATTGATCCAAAATTATATCAAAGTTATGGTTGTAACAACTTCTTATGAGAAAACATAGCTTAAACTTGCAACCCTATCCAAGATTAAATGTTTCACTCATATAATCAAGTGTTTAGGGGTGGTGTTTCTTTCAATGTCACCAAACCAAGACCCCACTACCATAAGCTTTCCCACTTTCTCCATCTTCAACGCTTATTCACATGCATACAAAAAACAAGAGGTTTTATTATGAGTTGTAATGTGGCTTGAGTGAAGGTGGATACACTATTTGTGATACTAGCTTATAAGAGTAAAAAAAAAAACCTAAGCAAGATTAGAATATAAGTTTATACATAAGTATAAAATATGATACTAATTCAATTCTAACAATAACTTACTACACTTTCACCTAAATGTTTCTTTCACAAATTTTTGTGCTATAATTTTTTTTTTTTGAATGAATGAATATTTTTTATTTTTTATTTTTGTTATAATCATTTTGTTAAACATTGTTTCTTTTTTTTTTCTTTTTTGAAAATTTTTGACCAATTGATACTACATCTCTGTACTACTCATTAATCTATTTATACTTAATACCTACCCCAAACTTAATGATGTTTCCTATCCTTAAGAAATCTTCAAACTTATGTAAGAACTTATGCTTTAAAGAAACTGATCTTTTCCTAGTTTTTTGGCTAGATAAATTCATGGTTTTTCACCTTTAAGTTTGTAATGAGCTAATAAAAAATAAAATAGATATAAAGCTCAAGGGGCTAAGTAAAAGTTAATGATGCAATGTAAGTTATTTGATCAAGTATGTGTATAACAAAGAAAGGTATCAACCATATTTACAGATGCATGTGAGGATCTCAACTAATAAATACATAAAGTTCTAGAGTGAAAATCTCAATTTGTTATCAAACACATAACAAATGTAAATTGGTGAAAGCTTAAATTTACGCAGTTAATAGATATCAATCCTAAACCATGTCTCTCGTAATATTCATCATTATCAACCATAACAAAATAGTGATGTAATTTTATGCAATTATGCCACAATATCAATCAAACAAATAAATTAATCTACCTAATGCTCACTCTAATCATATTTTAAAAAAATGAAATTATGTCAAGAATAATGCTCATTAGATAAAGAATGAGACAAAAGAAATACTCAAGTGAAGTGTGATGATCACAAAGTATAAACAAATTAGAAAAAATGGAAAATAAGAGAGAAAAATACCCCCTAAAAATATGTTCATTTTACAAGGTGAAGGTATGAAAAAGTGTTTCTTTGACTCAGTGAGTAAAGATAGTACTCTTTATAAAGTTATAATCTACTAAAAAAGAAACATAAATCAACAAATTATAGAAAACAAAACATTTGAAATACATGACAAAACAACCATCGATGTAAGTAAACACACCATAAAATCCTAAACTATTACCAATCATAAGTTTAAATGTACCCTAAGAAAATAGTATAGCGACAACATACAACTAAGATAATTTCTAAACACCTTAATTAACCACTAATAATAGGCCAAATATATGATGATGTCACTTGAATATTTCCATCATTTATCTTCTTTAATCTCCTATGGTATGATCATTTACTATTCCACACGACTGTATTCATCAATTGAAAATGATTTAAATTATGAAGTATTTCATCAAACATTTGGTGGGTATAGTCAACATTAAACCCAACATGTTCTATTAACTTCATGGGTTATATCAAAATAGAAAAACCAAAAAATTCATTAAATCTAAATAAGAATCTCTTCAAATCATGTAGTAAAGTCACAATAAGTGTATTAACAAGGCAAAAAGTTCAAGCTTTACAATCAAGATGAAACCTTTATTATTGGAATCAAGATCTAACAACAAAATATCAAATTTATCCCAAGAACCTAACATTTAAGTGAAATAATATGTTCTTTAAGATCTTGAAGTGGGTTTTGATGAAAAACACAAGTTCAAAGAAATAACCACATCCATTTAATTTTTGAATAATGAAAAAAATGAGAAACTTACCTTCAATCTTCCAAATAGGTTAAATCTAAGCAAGAAGAACAACTTGTGAATGCAAGAAATAAATGTGGATATTAAGAATGTTGAGGGTGAGAGAATGGTGGAAAGGATGTGACTAATTATGAAATAAAATTAGAAAAAATGCTTCTTACATGTTTTTAATCCAGAGCGTGTGAGACACACAAAAGTTTTTGCATTGGAACATAAAATAGATAGAATAGGATCCTTTTTAACATTAAATGTTTTAAACACCACTAAAGGGTTTATGTTGATAACATAAATTGGATAAATAGACCTTTTTCAACATTGAATGCATTGGACAGATAAAAGGTGTTACATTGGTAACAAGCATTGGGTAGCATACTAATACAAATTTGTTGGGCATGTAAAATCATTTTGAATGAAATATAAGTGAATATTTACGTATAATAAGTAATGTGATAATTATAAAGAAAACTCCGCTCCTTACACTAATGCACCTGTTTACTTATTAAAGCCTTTTGAAAAGATTTTATTATGTGTTAGTCTAAATCATATTGACGTAGAACAATCATGTCAAGTTGTTCAAGTTAAGAATACATCTTTCATGACCCATTCTTCTATCAAATATTCAATTTAAGGAAAAAAATTTAATGACTCAATTTCAACACGTACATATATTATTTATATGAAAACTTTGAAATACAAAAAAAAATGATTTTATTTCCAAAGGGTTTCCTCCCTTAAAGTGTTTATTTAACATCACGAGCCTAACATTTTAAGCTTCAAACACCTTGAAAGTAATCTTTTCATCTTTCATTCGCAAGATAAGTTTTCCTTATTGCATATTAATTAAAACTTTTTCTGTAGCAAAAAATGATCTTCCCAAAATAAGTGGTATTTTTGCATCTTTCACAATGTCAAGTTCTACAAAATTAGTTGAAAACATGAATTTATCCATTTTGATAAGAAGCTCTTTCACTACACCTTAAGTATGCTTGATCAATCTATTCTCTAATTAGAGACTCATTATAGTAAGTTTTATCTCATGAATTCGTAGTTTGTTCAAGATAGATAGGGATATTAGATTGATGCTAGACCCTAAGTTACAAAGTACCTTTTTAATTTGCAACTTTCCAATAGAATATGAAATTTTGAATGATCTCAAATTTGAGTTTTTTAGATAACTTCTTTTGAATAACAACACAACATTCCTCCACAAGAGCAATCGTTTCATCTTCTTTTAATTTTCTATTCTTTAAAAGTAACTTCTTCATGAATTTGGCATAAGATGACATTTCTTCCAATGTTTCTGCCAAAGAGATGTTGATTTGTAATTTTTTAAATATATCACAAAATTTGAAAAACTTCTTCTCATCTTCTCGTTTCTTCAAACTTTGCAGAAATGGAATTTTCCTATTATTATTATTATTATTGTTATTATTATTATTATTATTATTATTATTATTATTATTATTATTATTATTATTATTATTATTATTATTATTATTATTATTATTATTATTATTATTATTCACCGTCTCTTCAAAGAATTGCTTCTTACTCCTCCTCCTTGGACTCTTAATTAATTATTCTCATTTCCTCCCCATATGTGTTGATTGATTGATACACCGTCATTCTGTTGATTTATCTACGGAAAATTAGTTATAATTATAATATAATTTAAAATTATTTAATTGTAATTCTACCTAATTTTCCTTGTTTTTGCAGGAATGGTCATGCAAGTAAGAAATATGAAAATACACAAGTTTTGGAGCAAGAAAAGAGGATAAAAGGGGCATAAAAAGATAGAACATCTACTGCGACAATGTCACGTTTAATGCGATAATGCCACGTCAGCCCTGATAACGTGACAATGTCATATTTTAGTGTATAGTGCCACGTTAGCCCTACAACATTGCAAGATGACTTAGAATAATCATGACGATTAAGGGAGCGACTAGGTCAAGCCCCGGCCCACTACGTTGGAACCCTGATCCGTGCCTATAAAAAGACGGTTTTACCACACTATTCAAGACACCACTTTTAGTATCCTCGATATCCCTCCGTAGGATTTGGAGATAGACAGAAGCTCTTCCACAGTACGAGTTGCAACGTCATATTGTTAGCTTTGCTAACATTACGGTTTTGTCATTCTCTTTTTTAAATTAGGATTATGGATTGTTTTCTAGGATTAGTATGTTTTTGTTTGTATTATCTCTCGATGTGTAACTAATCCCCAAATCATGGGGCTTTGGTGAAACTTATAATGTAACCAATTGAACCCCTTTTCCTTTTTATGAATGATTGTGTATTTCTATTCCATTGTGTTTTCCTTATTATGCATAATTAATTAATGAGAATTAATTTCTAAGTTAATTAGGGGATAGGCGATCGTACCATTGCCTAATTAACGGAACTACAAGGTAAACGGAATCTAAAGGTTTTGGAGGATCAATCGGAATCCTTGATTTCTAATCCGTTATTAATTTAACAAATCCGCATGTTCTTTATGCTTATCTTAATTATATACCTTGCATGATCATTGGGGATAGTAACTTGAGGGAAAGAATATTGTTATTGCATGATCATTGGGTAGTAATAGAATGAGAACGGATGATTAGCAATTGACTTAAATCATT
Organism: Canavalia gladiata; assembly: GCA_037954105.1. Classification (NCBI taxonomy): domain Eukaryota; kingdom Viridiplantae; phylum Streptophyta; class Magnoliopsida; order Fabales; family Fabaceae; genus Canavalia; species Canavalia gladiata. Next base: position 5,855,970 of record CM075662.1, read on the forward strand.
CAGAAGGGAGTTGGGATGAAATTGGGTAAAATTATAAGGGAAACCAAAGTCACATGTCTCTTCATAATTAAACTCGTATTTGTGTCCTTTTATCTCTAAATCGCTTACTTTCCTTTTGTTCTTTTTCTTCGTTCACTTTAAATATTTCTAAACAAACCCTTTTCTGGTGAGCTCAAAAATTAGGATTTAATATTTTTTAAGATTGTTAAAATAGTCTCTGTGGGAATGATATTAAGGGTTTTAAATACCACTTTCTACACCGACGGGTGCACTTGCCCGTGGGTAAAACTTTGTACACATAGTAAACGCACAACAAGTTTTTGGCGTCGTTGCCGGGGACTATTTCGCAACGATCTTAGAAGTTTAAATCTTAATTGCTTGAGACATATTTTATAAAAAAATAAAATATATATATATATATAAAAAAATAAAAAGATTAAAGCTTTTATTCTTATTTCTTTGTGTGATCTTTTGTCTGTTTATGCTAACTCGTTCTCGAGCTCCTCAATTGCAGTTTATTCCTAAGATAGAGAAAACAGCTAGAAGGTTAAGACGAGAAACCAAAGCAAGAAAGATGGCAGCACAAAGACGAAGAACACTATTAGATTACATGGAAGTGGTGAGGGCCTACGAAGTAGCATATTAATCCCAACACTTGAAGGTATTCCTAACTTCGAATTAAAGCTTGCCCTTATCAACATGATTCAGAACTCGCTTCAATTTGGAGGGACGGCCTCAGATGACCCACATCTCCACATTAGAAAATTTCTAAGGCTAACAAACACCATCAGAATAAACGGTGTTTCGCAAGATGTCATTAGATTACAATTGTTTCCCTTTTCCATCACTGAAAAGGTAAACGATTGGCTAAACTCTTTGCTGGAAGCATCCATCACTACCTAGGAACAATTACAGCGTCTATTCTTGACACAATACTTTCCACAATCGATGCAGTCCAGGATCATAGTAGAGATTTCTAGCTTCACTCAATATGAAAATGAGTCCTTGTACGAGGCTTGGGATAGATTTCAGGACCTTCTCCGAAGGTGCCCACATCATGGGTACCAAATACCTCATCTTGTACAAATATTTTATAATAGTCTTTCCTATGCCAATAGAGCAGTTATAGATGTAGCATCTGGTGGAGGTATCCTACATAACCCTCCAGAGGACACATGGACAATCATAGGGAACTTGGCTGCTAACAGCAATCAATGGAGATCTGCTGATAGACATGTAAGGAAGAAAGATACTCAACCAGCAGGAATGTATCAAGTTGACCATACTGCTCTACTAGCAGGTCAGATAGAGGCCTTAAATAAAAAGATGGAGGTACTTATGCAAGCACAGACACGATGTACCTTGCCTATCCAAACTCCAGTGGCATATGAACCTAACTTATGTAATCCTTGTGGATCCATAAGTCTCAATGATGAAGGATGCATATCTGAAGTTGATATAGCCCAACAAAATAAGGAGGCTAATTATGTGGGAAACACTTATAACCCCACTTGGAAGAATCATCCCAACCTCTCTTGGGGAGGACATCAAGGTAATAATCATACTAACAATGCTCAAAATGTTTACAGGCCCCCTCACACACAGAACCAAGGAGGTTACAGGCAAGAAAGGAAGGAGCAAACATCTTTAGAATCACGATTTCAGAATATGGAATCACGATTCCAAAATATAGAAACTCCACTGGGCCAGCTCGTTAACCTTTTGACACAACGAACTCCCAGGACTTTACCTAGCCAGCCCGAGGTGAATCCAAAGGAGCAAGCTAATGCAGTTACTCTTAGGAGCGGAAAAGAATTGGAGATGCCAGTGAGAAAAGAAAAGGTAAATGAAACCAAGGATATTGATAACCGTTCAACTCCTACTGATGGGAGTCCAAAAGAAAATAGGGATGATGTTGAGGAGACTATAGAGAAGGATCCTAAGAAACTCCCTATAAATTCTTACCAACCAATTGTACCTTTTCCTCAAAGGTTAAAAGGAAATAAAAATGACCATCAATTTGCCAAATTTTTAGACATCTTAAGGCAATTAAAAATCAACATCCCCTTTGTGGAGGTCATTTCCCAGATGCCTAAATATGCGAAATTCTTGAAGGAGATTTTGGGTAATAAAAAGAAGCTTGAGGAGTATATGACTGTCAAGCTCAATGAGGAGTGCTCTGCTATTCTTCTTAGGAAACTACCACCAAAGCTGAAGGATCCAGGGAGTTTTACTATACCTTGTACTATTGGTGATTCATATTTTAATAAAGCTTTGTGTGACCTAGGCGCTAGTATTAATCTAATGTCATTGTCTGTCTTTAGAAGGTTGGGTATGAATGAGCCCAAACCTACCACTATTTCTTTGCAGCTTGCAGATAGGACTATCACACACTCGCGAGGGATAGTGGAGGATGTTTTGGTGAAAGTGGACAAGTTCATCTTCCCTGCTGATTTTATTGTGCTTGACATGGAGGAAGATGAAGAGATTCCACTCATTTTGGGAAGACCTTTCCTGGCCACTGGGAAGACTATTATTGATGTGCAACAAGGAAAACTCACGTTGAGGCTTGATAATGAAGAAGTTGTGTTTAGGGTTTTTGACTCCCTAAAACACCCAAAAACATTTGACTCTTGTAATATTATAAATTCTTTTGAACCCTTTCCCTCTCTGAGTTTGCCTTTTGTGCAGGATGTATTGATTAAAGATACATTGGAAAAACTATTAGTGTTTGATGTTGATGCCATGAATGACTTTGAGGAACGTCCAGAGGAATTGATGATGTTAGAAGTTGGCATACACAAGAAAATTGGAGATCGAAGCAACAAGTTTGATGTTATAGAAGGCCTTGGAACCGCCAAGGCTAAGCCATCAATTGAAGAACCTCCGATGCTTGAACTCAAGCCTCTTCCTTCAAATCTTAAGTATGCATTTTTATCTCCTCCGTCTTCTCTCCCTGTTATTATCTCTTCTAACCTTACAGGAACAATGGAGGAGAAATTGTTAAGAGTCTTGAGGGAAAATAAAGAAGCTTTTGGATGGTCCATTCATGACATTAAAGGCATAAGCCCTATGATTTTCTCCCACAAGATTCACATGGAGGAGGAATTTAAACCTATGGTGCAACCACAAAGGCAGCTCAACCCAAACCTCAAAGAAGTTAAGAAGGAGGTTATCAAACTTTTTGATGCAGGTATAATATATCCAATTTCAGACAGTCCTTGGGTGAGTCCTGTACAGGTTGTCCCAAAGAAGGGAGGCACTACGGTCATGAAAAATGATAAAAAAGAGCTAATCACAGTAAGGAAGGTAACTGGTTGGCGGGTATGTATTGATTATAGAAAGTTAAATGAGGCTACCCGTAAAGATCATTTCCCTCTTCCTTTTATTGATCAAATGTTAGAAAAATTATCTGGTAATGACTTTTATTGTTTTTTGGATGGTTATTCTGGTTATATGGAAATACCTGTGGCTCTTGAAGATCAAGAAAAAGCCACGTTTACATGCGCTTTTGGTACTTTTGCATATAAGAGAATGCCCTTTGGGTTGTGTAATGCTCCCGCTACTTTCCAAAGATGCATGATGTCTATCTTTTCTGATTTACTAGAGGATTGCCTAGAAGTTTTTATGGATGACTTTTCTGTCTATGGTCCCTCTTATGATAAATGTTTACAAAATTCAGAGCAGGTATTGATAAGATGAAAGAGAACTAATTTAGTTCTTAACTGGGAAAAATGTCAATTCATGGTAAGTGAATGTATTGTCTTAGGACACAAGATCTCTAAAAAGGGTATTGAGGTTGATCCAGCCAAGGTTGAGGTAATTTCTAAACTTCCCCCTCCGCAAAATATTAGAGCTATTAGGAGTTTTCTTGGTCATGCAGGCTTTTATAGGAGATTCATAAAAGACTTTTCAAAAATTGCAAAACCACTTTCCAATTTATTGATGAAAGATGTCTCCTTTGATTTTAGTGATGCATGTCTCTCTACTTTTGAAACTCTTAAAACCAAACTGATAAATTCTCCTACTGTAATTGCCCCTAATTGGTCTTTACCTTTTAAACTAATGTGTGATGCCAGTGATACAACTGTAGGAGCGGTCTTGGGACAAAGAAAGGAGAATTTGTTTTGCGTCATCTATTATGCAAGTAAAACCTTAGATGAGACTCAAAGAAACTATACTACCACAGAGAAAGAGTTGTTAGCGGTAGTATTTGCCTTCGATAAGTTTAGACCTTACTTGATTATGTCTAAAGTAACTGTCTATACTGACCATTCTGCTATCAAGTATTTTCTCTCTAAACAGGATTCAAAGCCTAGGCTAATTAGATGGATACTCCTCCTTCAGGAGTTTGACTTGGAAATCAAAGAAAAAAAAAAGAGCAGAAAATATGGTTGCAGATCACTTATCTAGAGTAGATCCTTCTATACAACTCCCTGCGCAAGAAGTGATCAAGGAGACGTTTCCAGATGAACAATTGTTAGCTGTTTCACATACCCCTGGTATGCAGATTTGGTAAATTACTTAGCAGGTAATATCCTTCCTCCAGATCTTTCATATGCACAGCGTAAGAAATTTCTTTCTGATGCTAAACATTATCTTTGGGAAGAACCTTTTTTGTTTAAAATATGTGAGGATAAATTGATTAGAAGATGTGTGCCTGAGGAGGAAACTCATGCTATCTTGACTCATTGTTATTCAAGAGAGGCTGAAGGCCATTTTGGTCCCAATAGAACTGCTCACAAAGTGCTACAATGCGGTTTCTTTTGGCCCACTTTATTTAGAGATGCATTCAATTTTGTAAAATCTTACGACCGTTGTCAAAAGAGTGGTAATATATCAAGAAAGCATGACATGCCCCTAAATAACATTCTTGTGTGTGATATATTTGATGTTTGGGGTATTGATTTTATGGGACCTTTTCCTAAATCTTTAAATAATGCATACATTCTGGTTGCAGTTGACTATGTTTCCAAGTGGGTAGAGGCTGTGGCATTACCAACTAATGATGCATACATTCTAGTGATAATGGCACCCATTTTCTTAACAAACAGTTTGAAAAAGTTTTGAAACACTATGGTGTTACCCACAAGATTGCTACTCCTTATCACCCCCAAACTAGTGGTCAAGTAGAGATTTCGAATAGGGAGTTAAAAAGAATTTTAGAAAAAACTATTAATACTTCTAGGAAAGATTGGTCATTGAAGTTGGATGACGCCCTTTGGGCTTATAGAACTGCATATAAAACTCCCATTGGTATGTCTCTATATAGATTAGTTTTTGGAAAAGTTTGCCATCTTCTTGTTGAGTTGGAACACCAGGCCTATTGGGCCACAAAATTTCTTAATCTTGATTTGCAGCATGCAGGGGAGAAGCGTCATTTTTAACTCAATGAGTTAGATGAATTTAGATTGGAAGCATATGAAAGCTCAAGGCTATATAAAGAGAGGACAAAAAGATGGCATGACAAACACATTCGAAAGCGTGAATTCTCACCAGGGGAGAAGGTGTTAGTCTATAACTCACGTCTTCGTTTTTTTCCAGGGAAGTTAAAGTCTAGGTAGAGTGGCCCATACGAAGTACACAAAATACTCCCCTATGGAGTATTAGAACTCATGAAGGAAAATAGGGAGACCTTTAAGATAAATGGACAGAGGGTTAAACATTATGAGGAAGGTGCATCTAAGGAACGCATCATTATGCGATTAGAAGAACCACAGGTAACCACTCACGGTTCTTCTTAGTCGTTGGGTGAAGGTACATCAAGCTCGTGATGTAAAACAAGCGCTTTCAGAAGGCAACCTGTTTTTCAATAAATTATTATGATTAGTTATTTTAGGAGGTAATTTTTATTCCTTTATGGATTTGTATAATTAAAAAAAAAGAAAAAAAAATTTCTTCTTTCTTTCTCACATGGATGTATAGAACCTATTTTTAGGATGCATTTTTATTGTCTTCTGTCTCTAACATGTATGTTTAGTGTGATAAGGTTAATCCAATGCAATAGGACTTCTTCTCCAACCATTAGCACCCACTAGGAAAAGTATTGAGGGTACAGATGGTCTCTAAGTTTGAGGAGGGAGACTTTCTCCCTCCTCGGTGCTACTTTCAGGGAAGTTTTCTTTTACTCTTCACTACAACATATATGTATGTGTATACAAGAGCTTAAGTTTGAGGAGGGAGAGAGTCTCCCTCCTATACGTTTATCAAAATTTCTTATCCTTCCTCTTCTTTTAATTCTTCTATCTATTGTGGTAATTAATTTTTCCAGTGAATTAAGAGAATGGTAGAAGATTAAGTTTGAGGAGGGATACCTCCCTCCTCATGTTTTCTAAAAATTCTTGTTCCTTGTGATATCCCTATATGTTTAATTTTGTTTGGAATGCTATTGAATTTAGGGTATAAGGATCTCTAATATTTTGTGGCAAACATTAATTGGATCTAATGAGGACATGAGAACTTTTGATGAAAATAATTGATAATTAGTCGTGTTCCTTGTTGTCTTGTCTCATACTAGAATAGCTATAGTGAGGATTGGACCTAATTGAGGTTGCACACAACCTCTCTTTTTGTTGAGTGATTTTCCTTCGACTTGTACACTCTAGAACTTGCCTTGAAACCTTGTCAAGGCTTATGTAAGTTGATTGCATAACAAGAATATGATAAAGGCAAATTAGGTTTCTTTGATTAGACCCAGACTTAGATATCATTTAGTGCCCCTTTGAGCTTAACACCTTGAAAATTATATTCTTTGGTGCCCTTAATTAATTGTGATAATTTCAAGTACCCTTAAATTATAACTAAAGCAAAATAAATTCTTGGGAAAGTACAAGTATTAAAAAAAAGAAAGAAGAAAAAGCTCAAAAACAAATTAATGAAAAAAATAAAAATAAAAAAAATGTCAAATCATGACACCCAAGAAAATATGCTTAAAGTTTAAGGGTAAAGGTTATTGAAAATATAATGAAAAGAAAACTTTTGTGTTTCCTTCCTTCTTATATCATACCTAATTATATAATTTCCTTGGCCACGTTACAACCTTGATGAAAACCTTTTGATTCTTGTGTGCAATTTGACTCTCAGTGGAGATCTAAGATTTATAGGCAAGCCTATGGTAGTGTACAGTTGCGAGGAGTAGAGTGCTAATGATCTATACCCATATACAGTTGAGAGATGGTGAGAAGAGTGACCACATCTATGTGTGATACTTGATTTCAAGGAACTAGGGTCCTAATTGGATTATTATTAGTTGCTCTCATGATGGTAATTATGCTTGGTTGCTGCACGCTTAATATGTGAGGTTTCTAGATTCTATACTTGCTACATTCCCATTCATTGGGATATTGTTTGAGGACAAACAATGTTTAAGTTTGAGGATGTGATAAACCGCCATTCTGTTGATTTATCTACGGAAAATTAGTTATAATTATAATATAATTTAAAATTATTTAATTGTAATTCTACCTAATTTTCCTTATTTTTGCAGGAATGGTAATGCAAGTAAGAAATATGAAAATACACAAGTTTTGGAGCAAGAAAAGAGGATAAAAGGGGCATAAAAGGATAGAACATCTACTGCGACAATGTCACGTTTAATGCGATAATGCCACGTCAGCCCTGATAACGTGACAATGTCATATTTTAGTGTATAGTGCCACGTTAGCCCTACAACATTGCAAGATGACTTAGAATAATCATGACGATTAAGGGAGCGACTAGGTCAAGCCCGGCCCACTACGTTGGAACCCTGATCCGTGCCTATAAAAAGAAGGCTTTACCACACTATTCAAGACACCACTTTTAGTATCCTCGATATCCCTCCGTAGGATTTGGAGACAGAAGCTCTTCCACAGTACGAGTTGCAACGTCCTATTGTTAGCTTTGCTAACATTACGGTTTTGTCATTCTTTTTTTTTTTAAATTAGGATTATGGATTGTTTTCTAAGATTAGTATGTTTTTGTTTGTCTTATCTCTCGATGTGTAACTAATCCCCAAATCATGGGGCTTTGGTGAAACTTATAATGTAACCAATTGAACCTCTTTTCCTTTTTATGAATGATTGTGTATTTCTATTCAACTGTGTTTTCCTTATTATGCATAATTAATTAATTAGAATTAATTTCTAAGTTAATTAGGGGATAGCCGATTGTACCATTGCCTAATTAACGGAACTATAAGGTAAACTGAATCTAAGGGTTTTGGAGGATCAATCAGAATCCTTGATTTCTAATCCGTTATTAATTTAACAAATCTGCATGTTCTTTATGCTTATCTTAATTATATACCTTGCATGATCATTGAGGGTAGTAACTTGAGGGAAAGAATATTGCTATTGTATGATCATTGGGTAGTAATAGAATGAGAACGGATGATTAGCAATTGACTTAAATCATTCATAAGGGAGTTGGGGTGAAATTGGGTAAAATTATAAGGGAAACCAAAGTCTCATGTCTCTCCATAATTAAACTCGTATTTGTGTCCTTTTATCTCTAAATCGCTTACTTTCCTTTTGTTCTTTTTCTTCGTTCACTTTAAATATTTCTAAACAAACCCTTTTCTGGTGAGCTCAAAAATTAGGATTTAATATTTTTTAAGATTGTTAAAATAGTCTCTGTGGGAACGATATTAAGGGTTTTAAATACCCCTTTCTACACCGACAGGTGCACTTGCCCGTGGGTAAAACTTTGTACGCATAGTAAACGCACAACATTGATGAAGGTTTGAAAAAGATTCATATTTATGTTGGACTTCTTTCTTTTTATCCGAGTAATCCTTCACTAAATCATCAATTTGTTGCTCTTTTTTTCGACTTTAAATCATGAATTTTATGCATTTTTGATGGTTAATACTTTATAACTTTTCTACTCGTTTTAGTAATACTCATACAATTCTCCTTGGAGTTTACCATTGTATTACTAATAAAATTACAACTAGATCTCTTTACCAATTTCTTAGAGAGTTACCCCAATTGATTTTCAAATTTTTAATTGAAGTTTAAGTGTTCTTGAAGTTAGCTTTAGTAGCTTGAATGAATTAACTGAGAATGTTCCTCCAAGAAAAGTTAGAATGAGTCCTATAATTTGGATTGTAGGAATTTAAGAAGAGAGAATAATTAGACCTTTATCTTTGAGCCATATAATTAACCTTGCTTTTGGTTGCAAACTTACATCAAGTTGGTATCACAACACCTATTTTCATGGTTACCTCCCTTAAAATCACATGACAACACTGATGGTTGTTGTGTAACTCTTACCTTAAAGGCTTGTATTTGCTTTGAAAAAGTTTCTAACTGTTGAGAGATTAACTTATTTTAAGCAAGTATTGCATTTTGTGTATCTAGTTCCATCACAACTCTTTGCACCATGTCCCTGTCATTTGGTATTTGATATTTATTAGAGGTCATAATTTCAATTAACTTAATAACTTTCTCAATAATTTTAATGTTAAGAGATCCTCTAACCAATGCATCAATAATACATCATATAACCGACTTAATGCCACTAAAGAAGATATGAATTTGGTGGATGTTGAAAAATTCATGCTGAGGATACTACCTTAACAACTCCATAAACCGCTCTCAAGTTTCATATAATGATTTCATTTTTTTTTAGTAAAACAAGAGATTTTTCCTCTTAACTTATTATACTTAGATGAAGAGAAAATTTTCATGAAGAATTTAGATAGCAATTTTTCCCAAGTGGCAATGTTTCCCCTTGGTTGAGCTTTAAAGCAAACACTTGGCATGGTCTCTTAAGGAGAAAGAAAATAACCTTGATCTTATAGCATCTTTTGATATTCTATTCATCTTAATGGTGTCACCAAGTTAAGAGAAAGCTTCCAATGTGAAAATATTGATCTTGTTTAACTAAATGAAGAAGAGCTCACTTTATATGAAAACTATTTATTGCAATTAGTGATCTCCCAATGCTTGAGCAACATCCAACTGAAGTAATTCTCTAGTTTTCATTGTATTCATCCATGATTGGCTCTTGTATAAAGTATTCTCCTTCAAAACATTTCATTCTTCCAAAGTTATTTAAATGTTGTCTTCTTTCTTTTTAACTTCTTTTCTATTTCTTCTAGCAAGTTTTTTAATTTTTGGTTAAAAATAAGATCCTTATGCTATACCTCATGTAAATAGAGCTAAACAAAATTGAGAACTAAAAAAATAAATATGAAAATAGAAAAGTTTACAGAAAATTAGAAAAACATTAAAACTAGTAACATTCAAGGTACTTGTCAATGTTGAATCACAAGTCTTCGGCAACATTTCCAAAAAATTATTAGTAAAAGTATGGATAGTTTATCATGTCATTTTGAGAGTAAAAGGTGAAAGAGTATCATTCTTACAAGGACTTGGTTTCAAGTATTAATTTCTTAATATTTCTATTTTGACTAGCAATAGGGAGCAATTGGAATTGATAAGAATCTAATTGAAGAATGAATCATAAGTTTCTATATCTACCGAATAAGAATTAATAATAAATTAGAGTAAAAAAAGATAAAATTCATATAATAGCTATTTATTAACTATTTTTTACAATACTATAGTTCAATTCAAAGAAACTAAAACTCAGTCAATATAAGTATAAGAAAATAATCAATATATAAAAGTATTAGGATTAGAGTTCACATAATTTTTATCTAAGCAACATAATTTTTCACCTCAATTTAGGTTTTAAAAGTATAATTGAATATTGAATTCAACATAATAGTGAAAGTTCAATTCCTTGACTCAATAACTTTTTCTTCTAAATTAGAAATCCTAATTCCTTAGAAGTTTCTAATGTGAGCGAACACTAGGTTCCAAAATTCTTAAGACCTCATAATTGTTGGTCTCTATCTTTAGAGTATTGCCAACTATGTTGTTTATCTTAATTCCAACTCATATTCTAATTTTCTCCAACTATGTTGTTTATCTTAATTTCAACTCCTATTCTAATTTTCCAATTGTAAAATAGAAATCTAAGATCAATGGCAAGTGACCAAATCATAGAGACATTAAAAATAGAGAAAAATAAATAATTTAAAGAAAATAAACTTGAATTAGAAATAACAATTTAGATGATAAGAATGTTAAGCATCAGACATCTATTTCCCTAACTAAAAATCTAGTTAAATGTTGTTGTGAAATTTAATATAAATTTTAACTATTAAAATTAAAAATAATTTATTACAAAATTATATCAATATTTATTGTAACCTAAGTCACTACAGAATGATGAATCCATAAAAAATGATTAAGTTTAAAATGATATAAACATGGATTCATCACCAAATTTATCTTCGAAGGATAATATTTGAAAAAATTCTAAAACGATCTAAGGTTAGGAGTCCATTATAGATGGAGAAAATTCTAGCATTCTATTCAGTCATTTTGAAGAACTATATCAAAATTATAAGTGTAATTTTAAGATATTTTTGAAAAAAAAAATTATTTGATCCCTATTAAGATGAAAATTATTCAAATTTTTATATATACATGAAAAGATACAAAAATATTAAATATTTAAATAATATAATGATATATATATGAAAGAAATAAAAAAGTCTCACAAATTTTTAATCCTACTCTCCTATTATTTAAGTGTAATGGGAAATTAAAAATAATTTGTTCTATCTGTTTAATTTGTTGAGTTCAAAAACAAATTTTGTTAAAGCATAAGTGTTTTGAAAATAATTTTCATAGAGAAAGGACTTCAAAATGATATAAAAGTGGAGTTCTCATTAAATTTTTTCTTCTGATGAAAATATTTGAAAAAATTATAAAAAGATCTAGGGTTGGGAGTCCGTTACAAATAAAGAAAATTTTAGCATTTTATTCACTCGTTTAGAAGAACTGTATCAAACTTATAAGTATAATTTAAAATATTTTTGAAGAAATTTTTATTTGATCCTTATTAAGATGAAAATTATTTAAATTTTTATATATACATGAAACGATACAAAAAAATATTAAATATTTAAATAATATAATTATATACATGAAAGAAATAAAATATAATATATACATAAAATAGTCTCATAGAATTTTTGATCCTACTCTCCTATTATTTCTGAGTGCAATGGAAAATTAAAAACAATTGTGTTTTATCGGTTTCATTTGTCAAGTTGAAAAAAAAATTTTGTTAAAGAATGAGTTTTTTGAAAATAATTTTCATAGAGAAAGGACTTCAAAATGATGTAAAAGTAGAGTTATCACTAAATTTTATCTTCGTAGAAAAATATTTAAAAAAATTTTAAAAGATAAAGGGTTAGGAGTTCGTTACAAATCGAAAAAAATTTAGCATTTTATTCACTAGTTTAGAAGAACTGTATTAAAATTATAAATATAATTTAAAATATTTTTGAAGAAATTTTTATTTGATCCTTATTAAGATGAAAATTATTTAAATTTTTATATATACATGAAAGGGTACAAAAAAATATTAAATATTTAAATAATATAATTATATACATGAAAGAAATAAAATATAATATGTACATAAAATAGTCTCACAGGATTTTTGATCTTACTCTTCTACTACTTCTTAGTGCAATGAGAAATTAAAAACAATTGTGTTCTATCTGTTTAATTTATTGAGTTGAAAAATAAATTTTGTTAAAGCATGAGTTTTTTAAAAATAATTTTGATAGAGAAACAACTTTTATAAGAAATTAATCGTGGAAAACTTAGGTTGAAAGAAAGTTTGATGATTTTTAATAAAAAAATATTTGTTTTTTGAAATTTAATTAATTATTATTATTTAAAAAATTAATATTTTAGATCCACAAATATCTGGAATATAATACAAATAAAGTGATGTATTATATATCTTTACATTCCAAAATGTTAAATCAGAAAGAATATCGTACATTCATATTTTAAGGCTTGTGATATTTAGAATAAAAAATTTATATTAATAATTAAATAAAAAAAGGACAATTTAAAAGTGTATTATTTTTACATTAAGAATATATATCAAATCTACATGTGCATAAAGTTTAATATAAATGCATTGATGCATTGTAAATTCTTACAATTTCAAGAAATATGAATAATGTCCTAAATCTACATATGCATAGAATTTAAGGTAAACCCAATTATGCATTATAATTTTTTACAATTCCAAAAAATGTGAATAATAAAGAGGATCTCACACACACACATATATATATATATATATATATATATATATATATATATATATTGTTTGTTGTTTGAGATTTAAAATAATTTATTTTACAAATGTTGTATTTAAAAAATAAGTCCTTAAATTTTAACAATGTAAATAAATAAATAATAAAAAATAATAAATTAGCAACTACAATAATTAGTATAATAGTAAATGACAAATAGTTTGTAGTAACAAAAATATGGTAATTATGGGTTGATAATTACTTAATGGGGTTGTCTTTGATATATAACATTTTTACATTACTTACGCAATCTTTTTTATTACCCATCTTGATGCTTTACAGTGAACATTCGTTTTTTTTTTGTTTTTGGATCTGCAAAAATGGGCCGAAGTTAAAAATACAAGAGCAGCTTTGAATTACACCTCTTAGCTACAAGTTCAAATAAGACAAAACAATTCCAGTTGAGGAATTCAAATCACTAGATCAAGGTTGGGAGAGAAAAGAACCACATGTGGAAGAATGATTAGAAACATGAACACTCTAGAGGGTAATTAAGAGAGAAACGTTAACGAAAAGAACAAGAGAAAGAAGACCTCACTGAGCATGGTCGCAATTTGTCCTAGCAGCTTGCAATGGCTACCCTTCTTCAAATGAATCGGGTCTGGTGAAAGTTGTTAGGAGTTTCGAAGAGCTCATCAATGGCCGAAGGAACAAAATGGAAGTCATGGTTGTGTTGGTTTTTGAAGGACAAAACAGTGAAACTTTTTCAAGCAAGGGAAAAAACATGGTGAGGAAAATGACTCTTCACAATAGCAACAATGAACTCTTGAGCAATTAAAGTAGAGAGAGTGAAAGTGAAGGGTAGAGGAAGTTAGCGAATGAGACTCTAGATAAGTACAATTTAGTATCTCACATTTGTTTCTTTGCTAGATTTAATTTAGGATCTCATCTCTCTCTTGATAAATCTACATAAATAATTGGTTGTTTCTATTTTGTAATTAATAGATTATCACCTTATCAATTGTATTATCAGTTAACATCATTTTAGGAAGTTAGTTTGGAGGCTAATCTCTTGTTATGTATTTAAATGATATACAAAATCTGATAATAAATGAAAAGTATATTTATTCTCACTATACTTCTATATCTGCTATATTTTTAAGTTGGTATCAAAGCCTTAAGCTCTATCAGCACTAAAATCGATCAAGGAGTCATGGAGGCATTAACCAATTCAATCCCAAAAACTTTGGCCCTCATATCTCTTTGTTCTGTCAAGTTGGACAGAAACAACTTCTTACTGTGGAAATTGTTGGTGCTTCCACTAATCAGGGGAAGAAAGTTGGACAACTATATTCTTTGAACAAAGGAATGTCTTGAACAAGATATTATAGAGGGCTCTAACAAAAAGATCAATCCTACCTATGAAGAATGGATGACCAACGATCAACAACTCCTATGATGACTTTTCAACTCCATGACAGAAGATGTAGCAACTCAACTGCTACATAGTGAGACACCAAATGAACTTTGGGAATGTGCTCAAGGTTTGACTAGCGTACACATAAGATCCTGGGTTACATTACTGAAAACAGAATTCCATAGTATCCGTAAAAGTTCTTTGAAGATGGAGGAGTATTTAAGTAAGATGAAGAAACTTGCGAACAATCTCAAAGTAGCAGGAAATCCAATTTCAACCATCGATTTGATCATCCAAACACATGCTGGCCTAGATTCTAATTATAATGCTATAATGGTCCAATTATTTGATAAAAATCATTTGACTTGGGTTGACTTGCGGGCTCAACTCCTAACCTTCGAAAATAGGCTTGAACATATGAACAATTTCTCTAATCTCTCTCTAAATCCCTTAGTCAACTTTGCCACAAATACTAATAACAAAGGAAACAAATTCCATAATCATGGAGGTTGGAGAGGCATTAATCAAATAGGGCTCAAGAGGAAGAAAAGGAAGAGGCAGAATGTTTAAAGACAAACCTATTTGTCAGGTTTGTGGAAAAATTGGCCATGTTGCTATACATTATTTTTACAAGTTTGACAAGTCTTACATTAGAAATTCTTCTCATGACAAGGCCAAGCAAGAGAATTTCAATGGATTCATTACTTCACCACATTCAGTACATGACCCTAATTGGTACTTTGATAGTGGAGCCAACAACCATGTCATACATGACTGATCGCTTCTAGGAAGCCTTAGAGCATGATGGTAAGAACTCTCTAATTGTTGGTAATGGTGAGAAAATCAATATTCTTAATTTTGGTAACTGTAATCTTAAATACATGTCAAAGATCACTTATTCTGCATGACATCCTTTTTTGACCCTAGAATTACTAAAAATCTCTTAAGCATTTCAAGGCTATCTGCTAATAACAATATTGTTGTTGAATTTGATGCAAATCATTGCTTTATGAAGGACAAGGTGATAAAGGATTTTCTGTTAGAAAGAAGGCTTAAAGATGGACTATATTAACTCTTTTAATCTCATGCTAAAGAACCTCTTGAATTTGGAAAAATGCATCTACTACCTTTTAGCAATTCTATTTCTCATGCTAAAGAACTTTTTGAATTAGTTTATACTAACGTTTGGGGTCCAACTCCAATAAATTTCACTTCTAGCTTTTAATATTATGTACACTTTGTTGATGATTTTAGCGGATTCACCTGGATATATCCATTGAGACAAAAGTATGAAACAATGAAAGTTTTCATTCAATTTAAAAATTTGGTTGAAGACCAATTTAACAAAAAGGTCAAAACTATTCAATGTGATGGTGGAGGAGAATATAAAAGTATTTTAAAACTAACCTGAGAGTTAGGAATCCATATAAGAATGTCCTGTCTATATACCTTCCAACAAAATGGAATGGTTGAATGAAAACATAAATACATAGTTGAACTAGGACTAACATTGCTTGCACAAGCTAAAATGTCATTGTACTTTTGGTGGGAAGCATTTTCAGTTGCAGTCTTCTTAATCACCATTGCCTAGTCCAGTAATAAAAAATAAAAGTCCTTTTTACTATTGTTTAAAAAGGAACCAGACCACACTTCCTTGAAGTCGTTTGATTGTGCCTGTTATCCATGCCTTAAAGCCTATAATAGACACAAGCTACAATATGAAACAACATCCTCGGGTATAGAAACTTACACAAAGGTTATAAATGCATAAATTCTAATGGAAGAATATTTATTTCCAGATATGTGATCTTCAATGACGATCATTTTCCCTTTCAAGAAGGCTTCCTTAACACCAAGAAATCAATAGAAACTCTAACTAAGCTTATTTCCTTCTTTTATCCTCTTAAATTCGTGAGTGGTCCATTAACAGGTCTAGGATAACTCTGATACCATATTAGAAATTGGGTTTGGGTTTAACTCAACCCCACAAGCTAACTTATAGGGTGAGGTTTACTTCCATATTATATACCTATAAAGAAATGATGCCTAACATTGGTGATAAAGTAGCCAACAATAATGCAGAAGCCTATGATAGTCCAACACCATTAATCAACACACATAAAATATGCACCAGAAGTAAATTAGGAATTTACAAGCCCAATGAGTCCTATGTTGGAATAGTTGAAAAGCATACAGAGGATAAGGAACCTAACACAGTGAATGAGGTACTTTAGATAACAAAATGGAAGAAGGAAATGGAGTATGAATACCATACCTTGACCTCCAATCAGATTTGGAACTTAAGACCCTTTCAAGGCCAAGAAAATGTGTTTGACTCCAAAAGGGTCTTCAAGACCAAATATAAGTTGATGGCACAATAGAGAGAAAGAAGACTTGGTTAGTTGTAAAGGGGTTTTAATAGACAGTTGGCTTTTACTATGATAAGACTTTCAATATTATAATTAAAGCTAGCATGATGTGAATTATCTTGATAATCACAGTCCACTTTAACTAGGAAGTCAGGAAAATGGACATCAATAATGCCTTCTTGAATGGTTATCTTAAAGAGGACTTTTTCATGCACTACTGACAAGGCCTTATAAATCCAGCTAGGCCTCAACATGTGTGCAAGTTAACCAAGGCAATCTATGGCTTAAAGCAAGCTTCAAGGGCTTGGTTTGATAGGCTTAAAAGTGCCTTGATTAAATGGGGATTTCAGAACGTCAAAAATGATCCATCTTTCTTCTTTCTCAAGTGCAAGGACCACCTAACCTTTTTACTTATCTATATGGATGATATTATTATGACAGGAAGCAAAACTAATTTCCTAAAATCCTTCATCAAACAACTCAATGTGGTATTTACACTAAAGGATCTTAGGAAGCTTCACTATTTCTTTGGAATTAAGATACAAAGGGATGTTAGTGGCATGTACCTCAAGCAAACCAAATACATTTTACATCTGCTAAAAAAATTCAAAATGGAACATGCATCTTCATGTCCTACACCCATGGTCATAGGTAAATCATTCATAGCTGAGGAAGATCCAATAAAGAATCCTACAATATTTAAGTAGGCAATGGGTGCTCTCCAATACTTAACATACACCACATGACATTTCATACTTTGTTAATAAGCGAAGTCAATATATAAGTGCTTTTACAACATATCACTAGTAAAGGAATAAAAAGGATGCTAAGATATCTACATGGAACCATGAATTACTACCTACATGTCAAATCATCAACAAACCTTGACTTAATAGGATTTTCAAATGTTGATTGGGCAACTAGTCCTGATGACAAAAAATATATGGCTGGCCATTGTGTTTTTCTTAGGGAATCACTTGTTTCCTGGCTCTCAATAAAGTAAAGGATGGTATCAAGATTTAGTATTAAGTCAAAATATAGAGTGCTTGTTGATCTAGCTGATGAAACAACTTGGATAAAGTCCTTATTAAAGGAAATAAGAATACCTATTAAAAAAAATGATTCTTTGGTGTAACAATCTAAGTGCTAAGGCCTCGGCATCAAATACATTGAAGTGGATGTGCATTACATTCGAGATCAGGTTCTACAAAATCAAATTACAATAACATATGTACCCTCACCTGATTAAATAACAAATTATTTGATCAAGACACTTGCTCATTCAAGATTCAATATACTTTGAGACAAACTCGATGGAATTCCATCACCCACTAGTTTAAGAAGAGTTAGCAAATGAGACTTCTGATGGCTACAATTTAAAATCTCGCATTTATTTCTTTGCTAGCGATAATTTAGGATCTCATCTCTCTCTTGATAAAGTTCTATTTACACAGATAATTGGTTGTTTCTATTATGTAACTAATAGATTATTACCTTATTAATTTTGTTATCAATTAACACTATTTTAAGAAGTTAGTTTGGAGGCTTATCATTTGTTATGTATTTAAATGATGTAGAGGATCTGATAATAAAGGAAAAATAGATTTATTTTCACTATACTTCTATATCTATTATATTTCTAAGTTTTAATACGGAGGAAACCTCACCTTTTAAGCTAACTATTAGGATTGAGTTAAGCTCTAAAACCTAATTCTAATATGATATCAGAGTCTATCTTAAATATGTTATTGAGACATTCATAGATGTTCAGTTTTGAGCCATTCACAAATATTCAATCTTGCAAATTTTACGTTTTAGATATAGAGGAAAAGGAGACATATTAAAAGTTCTACATTAACAAAAGATAAAACATATATAATATGAAAATAAATCTTATCATATAAATTAGCTTATATAATTGAGTTAAATCTAAACCTAATTTTTAATAAAAAAATCAATAACACATATATGTGATATAAGTATAACTTCCCGAGCATGTGATTATGATAACCATAAGCATAGTTATCAATATTATTTTGATGATCAAGTTAGATGATAGATATCCAAGCTACGTAATAGTATATACATTGTTCTATTAGCGCTATCCAAAATTAAGCCAGCTAACAAAAACTTATAGGAGATTGTAGAAGAATAATTGAAGACGATGGGGAAGAAATTAATTACCCTTGAAGACCCAACTTTGCCTATTGAAAAAATAGTTTCCTTCTACTTCCCAGCCGGAGCTTCTTTCAATCTTTATGAATAAAAATGCTAGAGTCTCCGAAAAAACAAAATCCCCCTTTAGTGTTCCGCATTTCTCCTTTTAAAGGCTCTCCCAAAATTCTTCTCTCACCCGGATTTTTTCTCTTTCCTATCTATCCCCATTTTGCCATTTTCTCCCAACATCCCATGCCATTTTCTCCCAACATCCCACGTCAAATTGGAATGGAGAATCCTCCAAACAAATAGCATTTGCTATGCATTTAGCTTTTGTCATCTGGGGAATGTCAAATGGCATGGTGCGAGTAACCTTTTATTTGTTCTATGTTCATTTCGTTATTTGAGGGGAGCCCACACAAATTCAAGGTTTACTGCTAAAAGCTTAAATTTGTAATTTTTTTTTCTCTCATTCTTTATTATTTTATATTTTTAAAGGCAATAATACTGATTTTGACCTTCTAAAATAATTAATTTCCGACATAATTGAGTGATAATAATATTTTAAATTAATTTTATTGTATGATTTAGCTTTTTTATTTTAAACATAATAAAAAAATATTTAGATTTTTTAATTTTTATATTATATATCAAATGAAATAAAATTATATATATATATTACAATTCGTTGTCAGTAACTTTTATACATGATATATTTTTTAAATTTCAGTAATTTTAAATTATTTGATATTAAGTAAAATGTTAAATAAATTTAAATATGTTAAGAAAAATATATTTAACATTAAATTTTAAAAAATAAATTTCATCATAAATTAATATTAATTTACATTCATTTAAATTATTAAATTTTCTTGTCAAACTTTAATATAACATTGAACTATTAAAAAAACAAATTAGTACAAAATTATATTAATATTATAAATTTATTCTATTAGATAATTTAACTTTTTTCAGATAAAATAAAATAAAATAAATAGTTGGACTTCTCAAGCCTTTTATATTATATGTCAAATTAAATTATATAATTCTCCATTAGTTGGTAGTAATTATATTTATATATATGATATAATTTTTGAATTTCTGTAATTTAAAATTATTTTATATCAACTAAAATGTTAAATAAATTTAAGTGCATTAATAAAAATATATTTGACATTAAGTTAAATTTTTTAAAAAAATTATATTATAAATTTAAATTAGTGGATGTTAACATAAATTATTAAATGTTGTTGTTAATTTTTAATATGAAATTTATTTATTAAAAATATAAAAATAAATTATTACAAAATTATATCAATATTTTAAACTACTTCTATAGCTTAATTTAACCTTTTTTCCGTTTCATATTAAATAATATAAATACTTGATATTTTTAAATTTTTATATTATTGATCATAAATCTTAATTAGTTGGCAGTAATTTTTTATATAAAAATATTATATTTTTAAAATTTTTAAAATTATATATTAACTCAGCTATTAAACAATTTCAAATACATTAATAAAAATATATTTCACAAAGTAAAATTTATAATATCTAATTGAATAATCTAATTTCCTTCCTAAGCGGTAAACCTGGTATACTAAACAATTTTTTTTTAATATCCTCGAAGACAGGAACGAATCAAACTTTGACATGTCAGGATGAAAATATTACATTCCACTACAAAAGAAGACAAACAAGAACTCGTAATCTATGCTTTATTCCGAACACGGTGCAACAGATTCAAGATCAATGAATTATATAGAAAAAAAAAAAAAAACACTTCAATCCAATATTGTCTAATTCAGCAACACCTCTTTGATCATTTTGTCGAAGTTCATGTACGAACCACCACCAGGCCTAGTGTGCTCCTCTGCCATCTTCTTCAACTCCATGGCCTTTTGTCTCATCTTCTTTCCCTCATCTCCTACCATCAATCCATTTACCAGCTTCTCCACATCCTCTCTCTTCACATTGCTATC
Source organism: Canavalia gladiata (assembly GCA_037954105.1). NCBI lineage: Eukaryota > Viridiplantae > Streptophyta > Magnoliopsida > Fabales > Fabaceae > Canavalia > Canavalia gladiata. The sequence continues at coordinate 5,877,018 of CM075662.1, forward strand.
AATTTCAATCCCAATGTTCCACTCATTGCAAATATATCTGCAGTTTGTTGGCTGATCAGCAAAAAAAGGCCAGCACAACATTGGCACCCCAAAACAAATACTTTCAGTGGTTGAGTTCCATCCACAATGAGTCAAGAATCCACCAATTGAAGGATGGTTCAGCACTTCCTCTTGTGGACACCAACTTGCTATTAGGCTTCTATCTCTTGTTTCATTAACAAACTCATCTGACAAAATGAAGGAGCCACCAATGACAAGGTCAGGCCTAATAATCCACAAAAATGGTTTCTTGCTGTTGGCCAAACCCCAAGCAAACTCCAAAAGTTGCTCTGGAGACATAACCGTGATGCTGCCAAAATTCACATAAACAACAGATCTTGGTTCCTTGGATTGAAGCCATTCCAGACACTCAGGATCTTCTTTCCAAAGGTTGGAACCTAGAGATGCTGACTGGTTATGTGGACTTTGATTTAAAAATAAAGGTAATGGGCCAATGGTATAAAGAGAAGGGAACATAGAGGAGATAGCGTTCAATGCATCATTCTCAAGTTCATCAAAAGTATTAAAAGCAATGGCAGAGACTTTTTTCGTTCTGTCGGCCACTTCAATGAAATATTGTAGCATGAACTCATTTGGATCTGTTGTCCTTACAAAGTCAGGCAGGTCCTTGAGGCGAAAATTTTGCAAACCTGGAATAGAGTCTACTTTGGTGTCCAAATATCCATTTGTCAAATAGCTCTCATCTGCATACCATAATCACAAAAGCCAATAGCTATAAAATATCCCCACATAAATACACATCTATATATTGCATACAGATACTACACCCAATGGAAAAATAACATAAATTGATACCTTTAAGGGGTATGATTCCTTTATCTACAAGAGTACGATAGTGCATCAAAGACCAGAATCCTCCTGCACTGAGTGGGCTAAAGAGAAGGATAGGGACTGCAAGCTCTTCAGCAGCTTGTATAGGAAAACTCATGCAAAAATCAGAAACTAAACAAGTGATTGGGGGGATGAGACCAGTGGTGGCAGAATGGTTGAGTCTAGCAAGAAGGATGCGAAAGGGGTGAAGGAAGTTCTTTCTTATGGAATCACAAAGAGAGAGTACGTCTTGACTAACATTAGCATCATCATCAATGGGAAGGCCATCTGGGATGGTCTCAAACTGGAAATCTGATATTCCATCAAGGGCATTGTCACCCCTTGAACTGAGTAACCTTTTATGGTTGTACTCAGTAAGTACAAAGGTTATGTGAAAGCCTCTTAGATGAAGCAACTTTCCTAGTTTCAACAATGAATTGATATGACCTTGAAGTGGATAAGGAATCAACACAGCGTGTGGCTTTCTCTCTGCAAAGTAACCCATGTTTGATTTTTTGGTGTGTTAGTTTTTGAACGAAAGTTGAACTCTCAGGTCCAAGTAAAATTTTCTCAATTAATAAGGGCTAGGCCTTTGCATGTTTCTCACGCGAGGCAATATCTTATTGATCAACTATATATTTTTCAAATCTGTGATCCACGTTACTATTATTTAATCAGGCGCCACTATTATTCAACCAGTCACCAAATTTTCAAATTTATATATCCTCAAAGTATCTCATCCCGGGATTTTCTGCTTTATTACGAACATAAATGTAGCAGTCTCAAATTATTAATGGGGTGCTCACATTATGAATATAGCTCTCCCAAAAAATCTCACTACGCACGCACACCCACATAACAGGAATAGATCTACTATATTTTATAGGTGGAGATACAATAAAATAATGAAAAAGGACAACCAATTGTTAGAGAAGTTTTTCTCACCTGACAAAAAAATTATAGAAGCATGTATCGATACATACGTTTGAATCTGTCCCAAGCATCACAACTACTACACGAGATCTTGAGAACATGCTGATGTATGCTGGCCAGCTTATGACAATACTTAATTAACTAATGGAAAATTATTCTCAACGAGGCCAGTCTTGGAAATATAGTCGTTGCCTAAAATAATAGGAGTACCACTTTCTGATTGAAATTCATTATAAATATTTCAATGATAGCGAAAAATGTAATCAAGACTTTAAGGATTGTTTAACCATCGAACCTTTATATATATATATAAAACGAAACATCAAGTTACTTTAGAATAATTTTAACTAAAATTATTTTATTTATTAATCTTTATAAATAATTAAATTTTATCAATCTAATCATTAAATTAATAAATTATATTATATAGATTATTTTTATAAAATTTTAAAAAAATTTAATATTTAAAAAAATTAAATTAATAAATAATATACCTTTTATAATATTTATTAATTTAAATTTATTTAATAAAATTTATAAATATACTAACAAGTCAACTTTTAAGAAAGCTCTTGGAAAACTTACGTAGAATTAATATAGGCCTATAAGAGTGGCTTATAAAAATTTTACAAGCTCCTTTTAATTTATTTTAATAAATTTCATATAAAATTATAAAAAAAATTTATACAAGAAATTTTCAATAAGTTTAATTATTATTATTGTTGAATAGGATCGTCCCATACTAAGCTGTGTTTACTATCAAATATCTTAGGCCTAAAGTGATACATATCTTAGATTCGTGGTGATGACATATTGTATTCCCTATGACACCTGACAAGGATAAGAAAGACTTGAGTTTTGATGTTTTTTTCCCCTTTTGAAAGCTATATATTGTGTCTACGAAAAAAATGGCGAAATAATTTTTTTAGAGAAATATGTAATTTCTAATTTACTATTCCATCCGTTTCACTTTATCAGACCCTTTTGCTCAAAATATAAATATCACAAAAACATTAATTATTAAATTTTAAAACTGAGCGAAGTATTACAGGGATATGCCTCAAGTCAATAATCCAATCATAGCGATAATTCTTCTGATTTCAACTATCAAAGGATAATAGTAATTGGAAGTCTCATTCTGCTTTTGCTAAAGGTTTGCCGATGTTCATACTACTGAACATTGTTATACGTCACAGTATATCCTATTCTTTTAAAATGGTAGTTTTAGCTGTCATAAATATATTTTTTTAAAATAAAAAATATTTGCAACAATTAAAACCATCATAAAATTTTTAAAAATTGTAATAAAATGTTTAGCACTGTTAAATAGGGGCGGGAAAAAATGCAAGGCCCTTCCGAACTCAACCTAACCCAAAGCTCATACAAGGTGTTGGGTTAGGTTGGGCCAAAAACGTGTTAAGCGGGGTGGAATAAAACGGGTAAAGATGGATGTTGACGGGTAATTTTGAATTGGTGGTATATTATCTGAATTGATTCGACAGTAATACTAAAATAAGGTTTCAGTTGAGTTGGGAGTCTTGATCTAATTTATTTGACACTTTGAGAATTTTAATTTGGTTCATTCTTGTTATTTTTGACTCCTAGAACATGCTGCTTTAACTAGTTTCTTATTTATTTTATTTCAGTTGTTTTCTTCTTTAGTTTCTATTAGGATTTTTATTTTTTTTTTTCGTTTTGAAGGTTTAACCATTTTCACTAGTTATGTATTTTAAGTTCTCTGCTAAAATTTTTATTTTTTTTATTTTTGATTTGTTCTTTCTTTTTATTTTTGATTTATCCTTTCGTTTATTTGATAATGGTTGTTTTGCTTTATTTTTTATTTTTTTCCTTACATTCTTAGTATTAGTCATATATATTTGTCCCTTTTTTATGCTCGACTTTGGTTGTTGTTTATTGTATTAGGGTTTGCGATAAAGATTTCTAGATTTTTCAGAAATTAATCTCTTTCATGTTGATTGCTTTTTTTTTTTGTTCAAAATTTTAATGAATCTGACAAAGTAATAGTATTACATTAACTTTGTTTTATTTGAGTAATATTAAATTTTTATATTAATTTTAATTTTTTTATTATTGTTCTATATTTGTTTCATGTGACCTAACATCTATGGTTATTGGTTAATTGGTGAATGCATGCCTACTGTAGTTAAGCCTTCGTTTATAAAGATGAGGTATTAAGCTTTAATATATTTTATATTTCATTATTTTTTATGTATGCTTAATTTTATCCTAATTTAAAAATATTTTAGATTTTGTATCCTGAATATATAATTTTTATTTCATTATGCAGTTGAGACGTGAACATTTGTTATAGATTGAAAGAGTAAAAAGGTTGCACACTGACACTGTTAAATTTCTCGTGAGCATTTGTTATAGATTGAAAGAGTAAAAAAGTTGCACACTAACACTGTTAAATTTCTCCTAATCTTAAGTTCTATTAAATCATATATTCTGAGTGATACATGCTTGATTTTGATCCTGATTTTAAAATTTTTATATTTTCCACTTCTTTTGCAGATAAGGGTTTGTGATAGATTGAAAGAGTGAAAGAGAATAGTTACACACTGAGAAATGTTAAATTTCTCCAAGGTTCTGTTGAAATTTTTAATGATAAATTGAGTTATGTATGCTTGATTTTAAAATCTTTTAGATTTTGTGTTTCTTTTGTAGTTGAGAGTTTGTGATAGACTAAAAGAGTTGTATGTTGAGCACTACTAAATCTCTCAGGTTTTATTAGGTTTTTTAATGATATATTGAGTTATATATATTATAGTATGCTCTGATGAAGATAATGATTTCATTGACTTAGTTGAGATTTATCTATACTTTTTAGTTACATTTTGTCCAATACTTTTATACATTATTTTGAGGTCAATGCAATGTATTCTAAACTTGTGATGTGTTCCCATCACTGTTAGTCTAAGACTAAGATTAAAGGATGTATAATCCTTTTCTTATTCTGTCCCTATGATTAATGATGGTATCTAGTGAGATTAAATGATTATGTAGGACCTGTTGTTTTTCTTTGGTTTTGTGATTATATCTTTGATAATGAAAGTATGTACTAAGATTTAATGATATTTGGTGAAAAAATTATTTTATTTAGTATTTTTTTTATTATTCTCCTATGTCTATAAGAAATGGAAAACTGTGAAGGATTTATATTTGATATTGGAATAACAATTGTAGTTGGAGTTAGAGAAAAATCTTCTATTTAGTCTCACCCATAAATAATAGTAAAACAATATATTTTAGTATTTGACTATCTTTATTGATTATCTATTTCTATTTTTAATTCAATGACACTGATTTTAATTGTTATTATATTATTTTATTATTTTTTGTTACTCTTACAACATCTTAAAGTTACACTTTTTTTTGGAGTTTGAATATTTTTAAACTCATATTTTAAACTAGATTGCTTTTTAATGAAGATTTATCATTTCATCATATAAAATTTTATTTTAAACCATCCTCAATCAATTATTGAAAATTAGATGTTGATCTTAAATTGGATAAATTAAAACAACTTTATCTACTTATGTTTTTTAAGCTCTTTTATCATATATTATTGCAAAGTGTTAATTTTGATTCTTTTATTAGATATCAAAATCTACTTTTGAAATTCAAACTCATCTTTACTACATGCTTATTTTTGTTGCGTTCAAATCTTGTTCTCTTACTCTGGATGACTACATTTATTCCATTCAGGTTGTTCATATAAATAAAACATACCTTAACATGTTTCAATATTATTTTATGTTTATGAATGTTTAAACTCTAAGTAATTTCAATTTTTCACTTAATACAGGATATGTTAAAATCCAACAACAGGGTTGGAATAAGGAATCTTAGACTGAAATTTACAAGAAAAAAAATTTAATTATATACATATAATTTTTTATTTATAACTTGTGTTTTTAATATTTTCATTCTCTTTTTTCACAAACTTGTAACAAATCCCGTATAAATTATTAAATAGAATATATATAATTTATTTTTAAATATTATGTGAATATAATAAAATTATATAAATATATATAAAAATACTATGATATAGTACATATAAATATTTTTAGCTTTAAAAATTATAAATTTATGTAGTATGTATGAATTGTGTGTGACTTTATGTACCTTAATTTAAAGTATTGAATCTTTTACTTATATATGAATTATAAACAGAACATATATATAAATTATTTTAAAAATTTTGTGAACAGATATAATATATATATATAATATTTTTTTATTTTTCAAAAATTATAAATAAATATGTAAGTTTAAAATATTAAAAATTTAACTTGATGAAATTTCAATTAAAGATAAGATTGATTTACAAAAAACTTGTAAAAATTAAAAAATTTTAACCCACATTATATAGACCCAAATAAATAAAAAAACGATCCTAAACCCATAATCCACAATATCCAAAATCCGATCCACCCAACATTTTAAATGAACAGAGTCCAACATCCTCCATATGTTGAATAAGTGCAGTTCTAAGTCCAGTATGTCCGAATGTTAAGTAACGTTACAATCATTTTTCTTTGCTAAATTAGCAGCCAGCTGGAATCCATCTCAATGAAGACTCTTCTAACGTTTTGTTAATTCATCTAGGCAATCAGTATTCTTTTTCAAAAACTATAATAAAAAAAATCAATCAAACCTAATTTCAATAATAATTGATTTGATACGAAAATAAAATTAGATGAAAAGATATAGAAAAAGTTTGGATGGAGGTATATTTCTTTTTCTTGTTTAGTTAGGGAAATAATTATATGAAATAACATATATACGTACCATTTATAAATGTAATGAAATATAATTATTTTTATAATTTAATTAAAATATATATTGAAAATATAAATATTATTGACACTATTATGTAATTATGGATTATTATAAAATTAAATTTTTTTAATTTTTAATAATTGTTTCAAAAATTATATTTATTATAATTTTTAATTAATTGATAGTATAAAAAATTTTACATCGATGATATACCAAAATTAAACTATTATTTTTATTCATATTTTACACGATGTAATAATAGATTATGAAAAAAATGAAAATTGTTTTTTTAGGAAGATTCGTTGCGTTGGGTAATACTAAATTACTAATACAATAATCGATGATTTAATATTAGCAAACAGTGACTACTGTATTGAATGTCTTTTTATTTTTAAGTTCTAATAAAATTAATTTTAAATCACCCAACATGATTAATATATATATAAATTAATCTTAATCAGAAATTTTATGTTAAAATATGTATCCTAATTTTGAAAATTAATTTTGAAAATTAATTTTGATAAATTATCAAACAGACTCTAATTATTTAATGTACATAACCAATCATCATAATTAACCCAATAATTCATTTTTATTCGAGGACTTGGAGTAATTGATTATTGTTATTTGAAGAAGAAAAAGGAAAGAGAAGGGAAGAAGGGACAAATTAATGTAACATTTTTTCTTTTCCTCCCAATAGTTTTTATATACGCTTTGCTTTGATTAGAGAAAAAAAAATCAAGTTTCTTTGATTTAAAAGCAACGAAGAATAAAGCATGAAAAAGATTTAAATTCTCTCATATGGCTCAAAATAAAAAGGAGAAGGGAGGGATTTTAATCGCGATAAAAGAAGAAAAAATATTAGAGTAATTAAAATTCCCATTTTTAGAGCCTATGTTATTTGACTTGGATTAATCAAAGATTAAATAACTTTTGAAAAAAACAAAAAGGCGATATGTAGAAAGCATCATTCAAAAAATTGAATGGAAGATATAAGCTTGCAAGCTACCAAACTTTACCAGAAAGAAATGGAGGGAATACCGACGGTTCAAGCTACCTTGCTGAGGTATGTGATATAAATAAACATAATTGGGGTGAGGGTGGTTGTTGTTAGGAAAGATAATTAAAAAATAATACAACAATGGGTGTGGGGGTGAGTTGGGGTTTGTGTTGCTTTCCATTTCAGTTGGTGCTGCTGTTCCTATTACTTCTCTCTGATAATGCAATCTGTGGCAACATTGTCAACACCTTACCAGGCTTTCAGGGTTCACTTCCTTTCAAGCTCGAAACTGGGTAGGTTGCATACCAACTCACTCTTCTATATCACAATATCTCATCACTATCAATTTTAACAAGAGTCCCATTCCAAAGAAACTTACACTCCATTACATTTCAATACATTTGATTTTAAAAAATGTTTTTTGTTTTTATTTTTTATTTTTATCGAAAACGAAAAAAAAAAGTTATTTTCTGTTTTTATTTTTATTTTTTTATTTTTCAAAACAAAATTTTTAAAACAAATAACGGAATGAAAATAAAGTGATATTTTTATAAAAAAAATATTTTCTAAAAATAAATATACTCTAAACGGTTGGATTTATTTTTTTTTAATTTTTTTAGCCGTTAATCATGGAAATAAATAAATATATAAATTACTAAAGGTTTTATTTTTTAGAATTGGAGCTGAATTTTATATGTATGTGCTATCTGATCTTGTTCTGATGACGAAAAAGGGTAGATGCACAGTAAGTTTACCAAAATCCCTCCTTTGAATGTTTGTTGATTTTGCGTTCCCCTCCCTTTTTTTTTTAAATAATAAAAAATTTATAAATGTTAAATTTAGAATATATACAAATATTAAATTATTGGGTGCGGATATTCGAAGATGGATGGTTTTCAAGTAATTGTGTAACACTTTTGCACCTTGTTTCGCTCTCATCTCAAGAATAAGGATATTTACGTCCGGGTTTGACCTAGTTTTTATGTAAAGGATTACTTGATTTAATCGTAAAAAAATATTACGATTTGATTAAAGTTAATTTGAATAAAAAATTTAATTAAATTTTTTATTTGATTAAAAGTAGTTTGCATTGAATTAAATAATAAAAATTTTATATTTTTATATTTTATTTAGTTATAAAATAAAAAAATAAATATTATTTTATTATCTCTTACAGTATTTTAAATTAAATTTATATAATAAAAATACCATATACAAGAATAACTTTAAATTAATATAAAACTAATAATTTTATAAAAACATTAAAATAATAAAATGAATTTATAAAAAATATTAATAATATATAATTTTAAGAGTAAAATTATAAAAAATAATTAAATATTACAATTCATAATATATAATTATATAAATATGAATGAGAATTTAATTTCATAAATAAAATTATATATTAATAAATTCAGTTTAGATTAAATTGAATCAATTATTTAAATTAGATTCAAAATCATATCCAATCTAATAAAAAAAAGTTTTTTTTTAATTTTTGGTTTATTCAGCTATCAATTTTCTCATTTTGTGTTGAATTGAATCAATTTAAGAACATTTCAACCCAAGATTATCTTCTTGACCGTACACGGTAAAATTTAATCTGTACATTTGATACATACGATGGAAAGTGGATTTGATATTAAGTATCCAGTTCAAGGTATCGTATAGAGGAGTGCGTGCTGAATTTCAGCCTCAAACCAATGTATTTACCACAAAATTGAGCTAGAAGATAGTTTTAAGTTGAGTTAGAAGAAGTTAGGATTCCACTCAAGGAGGTATATTAGAATAAAATATATTAATAATTATTGATTTAAAAGTTAACGAGTAAGGTTGTAATAAATTTTAAAATTTGTTACATATATTATCATAATTTTAATAATAGTTATTGTGAATTTTATCTTTTAAAACATATTTCTTTATTTTAAAGAAATTGAATCACTTTATTATATATTTACTTTTGATCAAAATCAATCTTGGGAAAAGAAGTTAATTTAAAATTAAATCTGTAAATGATAATTAAAGCACATAGTTAGGAGTTGTGTTTATTTTATGGTTAGCAAAATTTTACTTATCCTTCGGCTTTTTTGTTTTTTTAACCGATATACTTTATTCTTATTTGTATTTTCCTTTTCCTTCTAACAATATTTCTTTTTTTTTTCTATTAAAAAATATTCATTGACAAGTCACATAATTTGGTAGCATGCTTGAATGTATAATATGTGGTAAATGATAGCAATTTTTGTGATAAAGATATGTAGGAGTGGAGGATTCAGAGCTGTTCTACTATTTTGTTGAGTCAACAGGAAAGCCACGCATTGATCCTCTTCTCTTTTACATAGTTGGAGGTCCTGGATGTTCTGCTTTAAATGGACTTCTCTACCAAGTTGGTATGTTCACATATATCTCTTACATAGTTAGATTTTTATTAAATTTTATCTCAAATTAAATCTTGTAATTTTTTAATTCTTATATTTAAATTTTTTATCATTTTTCCTTTGCCTAACTTTTAAATCCTCGTTTTCTACTTAGAGGTTTAAGATATGTTTGATATTAAAAAAAAAAATCCTTATTTTCTACTTAAGTAATTAGATGTTTAGGACTTATTTGATATATAAAATATGAAGTTAAGATTTTAAAAGAAAAAAAGTTTTAAAATATGGATGAAATATGATATTTTGATTTGTGAATTTATAGCAAAAAATGGTTAAAATAATTTAATTTGTTCAATTCATGAAGATTTTAGTAAAACAAATAAGGATTTAAAATTTTAGGTAAAAATAAATAAATACAAAAATTAAAAGGATTTGATTGTAATAATAGAAAAGTTGAGAGACAAAGCTTGAGAAGAAAAATGATTGAAATAACAAAATCACACGTTAGCCTTAGTAGAAGAACAACAGCAACAAAAAAAAGTTATTAAAGCAAAAAATTATTGGAGAATACTTTTTTGCTACCATTGAATTTTGATGGGGGGTTACACAACTCAAGGTAATCATACCCCTTTCCTAATCTTTCTTCTGGAGAGTGATTTTACTAGCTAATCCAAAATCATGTACCTCATAAGATGCCTGAAGATTAATAAGATGATATGTTATTAATGGTTGTTGAATTTTACAATCTCCCAAAAATCATGTACCTCATAAGAAACAAGAAATCTTGAATCAGTTCAATTTTTAATTTGGTTTGTTTTTCCTCCTTAAGGTCCTCTGGCTTTCAATGGAACAGACTATTCCGGGGGTATACCACAATTAGTGTTAGCGTCATACCCCTGGACAAAGGTGAAAAATCTCACATTACTCCATTTTCCTCCACTATAATATTCTTATCAACTTGTAACTTCAATAAGTTGATGGTTATGCTAAAATTTTCTAGACAGCTAGCATAGTATTTCCTGATGTTCCTGTTAACACTGGCTTCTCCTATGCTACAACCCCAGAAGGTAGCCGGATGTCAGACACTATATCAGCTAGGCAAACTTACAAATTTTTGAGGAAGGTAAAATTTTAGTCTAGGAAACACTTGCTACTGATATTCTCTTAACTAAAAAGATGAGTAACATGCATGTAACTTTTAAAAATTCAAATGCAGTGGTTGATTGAACATCCAGAATATATCTCCAATAGGATCTATATTGCCACAGATTCATACAGTGGATTGTTTGCTCCAATCATTTCACAGTATATATTAGATGGTAAGTTTGAGTGACCAGTTTAAGCTTTTCTTCTCTTAACTGTAACTATTATGTCAATGAAGGTTAATTCAATTGGTAGCAATAGCATCCAACAATCATGAAGAAAAGGTTCTCAAATGGTTCTTACCAGTAATCATTCATTAATAGATGAAACTTTTTTAAACTTTTGACATGATCTGATCTTGGAAATTAGGTAATGTCTTCTCACATAAACTTTGTGTGACCCAAAAAATAAATAGTATTTTGAATGTTACCATTATGGCAAAAAATCCTATTCAATATTGATATTCGGATTGGGTTGAAATTCTTTAGTATACGTTGTAACAATTGTCTTGTGGCTTCAACCTTCAGGAGGCTTGTTAGTTAGTCAATCAAATTTCAACACGACGGATCTCTAAGTACATATGAATCACAGAATCTAATTACAAAACAGAATATAGTGGAAGCTTGAATCATCAATATTTTCAATAAGTCAAACCAAATAATATATTCACTCTACCAAAAAATTCTTCATAATCATGATTGAACCAACTAAACTTTTGTGAAGACAAAATGTAATCATAAAAATGTTTAAGTTTTCAAATATTGCTATCTTGGTCTTTCTTCCCTATTAATGACTTGAAATATGATAAATTCAAGGATTAATACGTACATATAAATAATTTTTGAAACCAATGATTGAGACTGGATGATTCCCATATCAAGACTTAATGACTTCAATTTAAAAGACCCAGTTGTGGTAAATGCAGGTAATGCAGCTGGGCATCAGCCATATATACACTTGATAGTAAGTGATGAGTGGATTTCTATAGTCACTATGCAATGTATTTGGGGCTTTAAGAGATCACATTGTTTTTTACCCCTTCATCATGTATTCAGGGATTCCTGAGTGGCTCCCCACATACTAATACACCGCTAGAGGAAAATTCAAGAATACCCTACGCTCACAACATGGCACTCATATCTGACAAGCTCTATGAGGTATTTAGGCACAAATTATATTCATGTTTCACTGTGTTTCAACTTTTTTCATGTAATAATAGGGTAAAAAAAGATAATTTAGTCCTTGGAAATATTCTCCACTTACATTTTAATCCTTGACTTTATTTATCTACACGAGTTAGTCCTTAAATTTATAAAACTTGTATCACATTAGTCTTTTAGCTTGGTCAACCCAAGACACTAGATGGACTAACATGATATAAATTTAAGGACCAATAGGTATATATAAATAACTTCAGGGACTAACAGTAAGTTACATTTATTACAAACAAAAAAACTCTGTTCCAGTAGCTTCTTGTGAAGTTCATTATTGACAGGAAAATGTTCACAACCGCACTTTTATTCACAGGCAGCCAAAGAAAATTGCAATGGTTGGTACTATGAAGTAGACCCTTTAAATGCAAAATGTGTGGAAGCACTTGAACCAATATTTCAGGTATTAAGGTTTATTGATGTGCCGAAAATTCTGGCTGACATGTTATATATAATTTATTTTGGCATAACATTTTAAAGTACAATGTGTATTTGGATATTCATAATTGTAGTGCCTTGGCGATATTTATGCCGAGAATGTTTTGGGACCTAATTGTGCACAGATATCACCAAAACCAGATGATGAATTGGATGGAAGAAAAATCATAGAAACCAGACGTTTCCCCCATCCATCTTTGAAACATAAATCTCAGGACTGGTGGTGCAAGGTTCCAAACTATACATATAGTTTCCCTTCACATTACTATTATGATTTTCATACTCAAGAATTTAAATTTTCATTTTGCAGAATTTTATTCATATGCTTTCATACATATGGGCAAATAATAAGACCGTTCAGGAAGCTCTATACGTTCGTGAGGTTTATATGCTCATATCAGTAATCCATTGTTAATGCTACATATGCTTTCTCTTTCTCATATATTCCAACTACCCTTTTCCCCTTTCTTTAAAACCAGGGAACTGTTCAGCGATGGTATAGATGCAGCATAGCCGTTGATGATGCATACAATAAAGACATTAAAAATGTAGTTCCTTACCAGAAGAATCTTACCAAGACAGGCTTACAAGTATTACTTTACACGTATGAAACCATGCTATCTTTTCTTCTCTATACCCACTTCCATTTACCCTTATGTCTAAGACAAGAAATAATATACTAAATATTCCATAAAATTCTTATCATTCATCAATTTAATCTTAGAAATTATAAAAATATCATTTTGGACTTTGGAATTATTAAATAACGGTCATTTTAGTTCTTAAAATTACAAAATAAAGGATAAAGTGATTTACATTTGATAATTTCAGAAATTAAATGATTTTTTTTATAATTTTAAAGACTAAATTGTATTACACCAAATGATGGGTTTAAAATTAGTTTTAGCATAAGTAAATTTGACTTTATGAAGGTTTTTTGCTATGTAGTGGTGACCTTGACATGGTTATTTCTCACATATCAACTGAACAATGGTTGAGATCCCTAAATCTTACTGTTGATGTTTCTTGGATGCCCTGGTTTGTTGATGGTCAAGTTGCTGGGTAAGTGTATTTTTCAGCACTATTCTTATTCTAAGGAGAATGGTTATAACAATCAATTTATGCAGCAAAACACTACACATATTTCATGCATTAAAAAATGCATGTCCTAATCACGAAATCAAAAGTTTTTAATTTTTATATTGATTTTTGAATACTTTTAAATTGAATAATTCCTCAATAAGCTAAAATCATAGTGGACTGTTCCTTGTGTTCTGCAGGTACAGAATTGTATATTCTAACTCAGGATATCGCTTGATCTATGCAACTCTCAAGGTAAAAGAATTATATGTTTAATGGTTATTACATGAACACATTGTATTTGTATGCAAATGATACTAAGATTGGCATCTCTGGAGCAGGGATCAGGTCATTCCCCTACAGAATACTTCCATCAACGATGCTTTGAGATGTTTGAAAGGTGGATCCATTTTTATCCTTTGTAGTCTAAACTTCTTTTGAAATAACCTTCGGATATTCCCACAAAATAATGCCGCTCACATGGCTATATTAATTAATTATATGGAATGTATTGAGAAACTGAACTTACACTGAGATTAGTTTATTGTGGAGATGTGATATTGCCCCAATCCTTACAGAGTTACATTTGACTTTCTTCTAAATTTATATACTATCAAGTAATAGCTTGTGCAAAGCTAATGTTAGCAAACTTTCTATTCCAAGGAAAAGTTGGTTTTATGAGTTCCTTGTGTGTTTATTAGCTTGAGTGGTTGAATGTACATACATTAGATAGAGAAATTATTATAATTAAAAGCCATTGGATGAAGCACATACCTTTATCTACTTTGAAAACGGAAAACACTAGCCTACATACTAACCCTGCATTATATTAAGATACATTTTGAATATAAGTCGTTGGTTTATTTTTTTTCTAAAAAAAAAATTAAACCGTTGGATCGTAGATATATAAAAATGTAAAAACACTGTTTACATGTAGTTATATCATGATTCTTTGTAAATGGTAACTTTTCTTTAAAAATGAGCTATCCAGAGTAGCAGCAAAAGCTTGAGATGTATGCAGGATAATATCCTTAAATTTATATTATTTTGTCTCTATTATCATGAAAAATCTTCCGGATTTAATAGACTCACCTTTTAATTAAATGGAACAACAACAAATGAGATTTTTGTTAGCCCCAAAAACATGTCTAAACAACTTTCTACCTTTGACTCAACTTGACACTTGGTTAGATGTTTTTGATGAAGTTAAGAGAAATGTTTTGGTATAGCTAGAGGTAGCCCACTGTATTTCTATCAAGTATAGAAGCAGGAAACACCTATGGCCGCTCAAAAATATATGTGGGGTATGAAATTGTTGTAAGATATAAAGCACATGGATTATGGAAGAACATTGCCAGTAGATAAAAATAAGAATCAATTATTCGTAAGTTAATAGAATTTACAAAACGACTTAAAATGATTATAAAATTCAAAGAATAACAGAAAAAAATTGGTTGAAACGCAGCGTTCAAGAGTTGTTGATGCTTGTGTTAGTGACATTTACAAGCCTTTTTTTTTTTTTACACAAATGGGTAATTTTTCTTTAAAATTATCAATCTAGTGCAATATTAAAAACAATTTCCAAAATAGAGCAAGTCGTAGCACATGAGCACAACTTATCCAATCTTCTATTTTTTTTTTTCTGTTCAATATTATTTTGACGGTTTGCACAATTTTAAACATCTGAAAAAGTTCAAAACCAACAAACATTTCTATAACCACTGGAAATTGTTTGACATACGAAAACAGTGGACATATTTTCATACTTTTTTAATATTGCACTATATATTGGTAATTTTAAAAGGGACTTATCCCATCTACATCGGGCAACAGTAATATCAAAACAATCTACTATCACTATTTGTATATGTAACAAAAAAAAACATGAATTTATATAATTTTAAACTCACTTTTAATCAAAATTAATTATGCAGAATTAAGTTCATTTAAACTTAAATTTATAAACATTTGTTCGAACACATTAGCTCAAACTTATCAAATGTAAAAAACTCAAAAGGTACTCTTAATAGTATTGAGGAAATGTCAATCTAGTGGAAAAGATGCGACTCTAGACAAACGGCATTTCATGTAGTATGTTTGCTCAAGCGTTTCCATTGAAACTCCACTATTATGTTAATTTAACCTAATTTTATACATGGATCTAAAGAAATTAATTTTATACATTGCATTATAATTATGTTATGTTATATGATTTATAAAATTTATCTTATTCTCATATTTATATCATATCGCATTTATGTTCTATATTACATTTCTACTTTTTAAATATTGAAAATATCAAATTAATTTCACATAAATTAGTTTTTATTTTTTTACATTATATTAGCATATTGATTGGTACTACTAGTACATGTTTTACATTGAAGTTTTCATTATAATAAAAGTAAATAGTGATAAGTAAAATTGTGAAGCAAGAAGATTTAAAAGATAAACATAATTAAAGAGCAAGAAAGTATTGCATTTTCTATGGAAATATTTAAACGAGTAACAAAATACATGTAGATGTCCAAGTCATTATTAAACGAAGAAATAGTGGCAAACCGTATTGAAATTTGAAACCCGTGAAATACAAAGAAGAAAGAAAAAGAATGATGGAGAAGAGGATTGAATATGTGGTTTATTGTTTGAAAAGAGAAAAGAAAAGAGTAAGGTGTGAGTGGGGATTATTACTTTGGTTTGTTTAGTTGCAATTTGATCGGTGAAACATGGCGACGACAGTGGAGAGGAAGGTGAAGGAAGAAGGAGCGTTGAAGTTAGAGTGGGTTACATGCATTGACTCAACAACTCTCTCACAGTCAGAGATCTATGCTCTTTCTCTCTCCTCACTCTCCTCGCTCTCCGCCTTCAATGACCTCGTCACACCTAAGATCGATCCTTCTCTCTTCAACGAGAGCGCTGGCTCCCGCCGGCAAACCTACTGTCGTCCCCAGTCTTCCCCCACCGGACGCCGCCACCGACTCCCCGGTCTCCTCCCCGCCCCGAAGCCCCCTCCTCTCCCCGCTCACGACCCTGAAAACCGTGTCATCATCGATTACCTGAAACAACTCATCAGGGAGGACCCCAAGTTCGACCAAGTGGAGCTGGCTCAACCTTCTGTTTCCGAGCAAACTGAAGGAGTGTTACCGAGGAAGAGGAAGAGAGGGAGGAAGCCCAAAGTGAAGGTCCATTTGGAGGAATGCTATCGAGGAATGGAAATTGTGAACAAGAACGGTGTCGCCATCGATCTCTCCGCCTTGGCCAACGCTGACGACCCCTTCGCCTTTGAGCTCAGGAGACGCACCGAAGGTTTGCGGAACGAGGAGGAACTCTTAGGATTTTTGAGGGATTTGCCGGGACAATGGGGTAGCAGGCGGAAAAAGAGGAGGATCGTCGACGCTGCTGATTTCGGCGATGTTTTGCCTCTTCGTTGGAAGCTTCTTCTCGGTTTGAAGAGAAAGGATGGTCGCGCTTGGATCTATTGCCGCAGATACATTAGGTTTTTCTTCTCTTTCTCTGCTGTTCCTTCCCTTTCTATTTCTAGCTAGGGTTTATTATCTATATGTTCTCTTGTTTCCTATTCTGCAGCCCCAGTGGACAGCATTTCGTGTCTTGCAAAGAGGTTTCTTCGTATTTGCAGTCTCTTTTTGGTCACGGTGATGCACAGTTACAGTCTGGTCGTAGGAGTGAAAATGTGGCGCAGGAACAGAATATGACTGCCGAAAATGTAACTACTTGTGTTCCCGTTGTTATTTGTTATGATGTTATTGTAGAAATTTATTTATGGGCTGTGCTTCAGTCTGCAGGTGTTACCTATGAGGATCAGGATCGAAGTCAGATTGTTGTAACCGGCTCGGATGTGCCTGATTCATCTGTTGCTAATGAACGGGTGATGGAGGTCGCCTTGTTGGGGATTGAAAATCTTGCCGATGTGCAGATTCATGACCTGTTTGAGTGTCACAGGTGCAGCATGAGCTTTGATGGGAAGGATTCGTACCTGCAGCACCTGCTGTCTTTTCACCAGAGGACGACCAGGCGGTATCGGCTTGGTTCTTCCGTTGGAGATGGGGTTATAATTAAAGATGGAAAGTTTGAATGCCAGTTCTGCCATAAGGTGTTTTTGGAAAGGCGACGATACAATGGTCATGTGGGGATCCATGTTAGGAATTATGTGAGGAGGGTTGAGGATTTGCCAGGTCAGGCGAATGTCCGGAGGACAGACAGGTCTCCGGTCAGGGAGGATATGCCTTTACGGATATCTAAGATGGATGCCCTTATTGAAATTGCTCAAAACTCTATCATGGAGGATTCCATCATGGAACCCCATAGTTCAGCTAAACTGAACAAAATTCCTGCTTTAGAAATTGCTGTTGATGACTTTGATCATAACAGAAACTCCGACTCTCCAATAGGTGAACAACAAATGGAAGATAGCTTAACTGGAAAAAGTGTGGATGGAAAACTGGAGGAAATTGATGATGATAACAGTATGATAGATGCAAATATGGTTACTTTTCTAGATAACATGGGCTTGTTATCTGTAAATAGAAAAAATGTTAATGCTGAGACTTCTAAAGGGAAAGATGATGCGGCTTTGACCATTGAGCGGTTTGATCGGTCTGGGATTGATTTGGATGGAGTTTCTCAAAATCCTTTACTTCCTTCATCTGAAAAGAGTGAAAATTCTGGTTGCACTAATTCTATGGGGCAATTTAAACTTGATGAAGACTATACTGATGATAATGAGTTGAAAATCGGTTTAGATGGCTTGAGGGATGTACCTGTTAGCACTATTGTCCAAGATATGGTAATGCTGGCTTCCAAAGAAAATGTGGTACGTTCTAGGGTTTCTAACCCCTCTATATCCACAAAACAATCTTTGGATTGTTTTCCTGCATTCAGCTCAGATAAGCTATAAGGCATAAACTATGGAAGCCTTTATTGTCAGGATTACATATGTTGAAAAACTCAGAATATTCCTACACCCATTATATCAGGGTCCTCTGTCCTCTTGGAATGTGATTGATTTGAGGCCTTCTGTATGTGCATGCACATGCTTGGCATGTTGGCTACAGCACCTATTTCCATCTGTCTCTCCAAATGTATTCTGGTTTTATTTTGTATTGAATCATGGCTGTAATTTTTCGTTATTTGCAAAGTTCTTGGCACACATTCTGATTTTTCAAAAACATGTGCAATTTTAAGAACCAGTTTTGTTGTCTGAGCAATTATTGTTCCATAACAATCTATTAGTGTGGTTTTCACATAATTGTTAATGCTTCTATGCAATCCTGAGTGTAATTTTTCTTCATCTGTAACAATTACCTTAACCAGCTATATTGCTACTCTATGCAATAGTCATAGTTACTGCTTTTTCAGCACACATGTCTTTTGAAGAATAGGTGAATTTTAGAAGCACATTGTTTATTCATTGTTGACTGAGTACCAAGTCCTTTGTTCTGAATGTAATGCAGGCTTTCCATGTAGTTTTTGTTATTCTTTCTCATATCATATATCCTACAAAGAGAAAAATAAAGAATTTCTTCATTTTGGAAGGTTTTTTTTTTGGGAGATGAAGGAATCATAGATCTAACCTGCCTTTAGTCTTGCTGGGATTAGGAATGTGTGCATGATATGTTACTTGCCCTGTCATAAGCCTTGCACATGTCTCCTGCTTCTCGTAAATTTAGAGTGTCCTAGAGATTTGAGGAGTTCTAATTGCTAGATGATGACCACTTGTTCGTGTGCTTGAAACAAGCATGTGTATTACATTTCTTATTTGAACTCTTGCTAAAAGCTATCGTGATTATTAGAATCTAGCATCATTAACTTAAAATTCTATTTTGAACAATTAGCTACTAGCCAGCCATGATGCATCTCAACTGGTTGTTAGTGCTGATCTTACCTTGAAAAATTATTGTTATTGCTCATTGACAGGGAGGAAAACAATTTTGCAGTGCTGACCGTAAACATGATAATGTGAAGGGGTCCCAGGAATTGAGATTGGATGAAATAGGTACTATTGAGTATGATTTTTCAAGGGCTCAAGATTCTCCTACTCTGCCTGATGTGCCAACAGAATTGGCAAATAACTCAATGATGGAAGGGACATATGGATCCTCAGTACAGTTTGAATCACAAGAAGCTATGCTAAATATGGATGCCAGAAATCAGCTTACTACTGTGTGTGTATGGTGTGGAATAGAGTTTAACCATGATGCTGTTAATTCTGAAATACAGCCAGATTCTGTTGGATTCATGTGTCCGGCTTGTAAGGCAAAAATCTCTGGTCAAATCAATGTGTTGGACAGTGGATCACCGAATGCTGGCCATCTATAGACTGGTAATTGCTGATTCTCTGTAGATTTATGGTTTGATAAGAGTGGTTTCAGTTATCTTATCTCCTAATAATTATCTTATTCCTTTCTCAAGAAATCTGTTGTCTTTTGAGTTGGTTTCATCCCCTTTCATACTTTAAGTTGAATCTGATTTGCTTTTCGCTAACTAGTACTCTTGTTATCATCATACTAGCCACGACTGAAGTAGCAGATAAACCTATGTCATATTTCATGTCAACATCAAACAGTTTTTTAACTTTGGCTGCTGAATGATCTTCGAAAGACAGTAGGAGATGATCTAGAAGAGAATAGCCAGCGTTTGGGATTGATGGAATACTCAATTATGATTTTATTATGTTTTTATATTATTTTCTCCTTGTATGTTGTATTATAACGCATTGCTGTACATAACTAGAGTGTTTATCAGTATGAGAACCAATATTATCACGTAGTGTTGTTTTCTTTAGTCTATAACTCTGCTGTACATAACTAGAGTGTATATTCCTAAATAACGCCAAATAATTATATGTACATAAACATAGTTTGGTACTTGAAAGTGGCAAAATGTGCATGTTGGTCTGTAAATTTGTTTTGTAGTGAAATCAGCAATGGGAACGTGGTTTTGTCAGACAGAGGTTCATTTTGTTTTGGTGTTAGAAAATTAATATTCACATTTTTAATGAAAAATATACAATTTTATGTAATCTTTCTATTAGTTTTTTTTTTAAAATTAATTTTATTCAACCCTATTTTAACACCCGAGGGACACTGCAAAGACACTTGCTATAGCAGTTGGAAATGTGAAAGCAAATAGATGCTTAGGTCTTGGAAGTGCAACTTTATACAAATTTGTTCATGAAAAAAGGTCCATTTGTTAACAAATTTATTTTGTTAATTGTTATTTTATAAATAATTTCACCCTTTAAAGGACTATTTTGTATAGACGAAATTTTTTAAGAATTAAATTAATATAAATTATCACTTTCAGGAATTAATGCTGGTAGCAATTCTTAAATAATTACAATTGTCCATTTCTGTGTAGTTTAAAAGGGGCAACTTAGTCTTTGACATAAAAAAAAAGTTGTAATTTAGTGTTGTATATGAAAAAGATCATTAAAATAATGCAGAGATATCTAGTATCTTGTAAATGAATAGTGCTTTATTAATAAAAGTAATCTAAAATTATTAAATGACAATTATAAACAAATCAAACGTTTAATCTGTAGCATATGAAACACGGTAGTGATTTAGCCAGACTTTCTAACTTTTCTTTTTCTTTGGGGTAACAGCGAAGCATAAGTTTTAACGGTAGTAACACTTGCAATGAGGGTTTGTAGTTTGTCCGAAGCGAAACCTCACAAAGTAAACGAACAATTGATAGAACGGAGAAATTCTTGGGCATTATTTATGGAGTGAAAAAGGAATATGGAAAGTATGTGCAATTTTGGGCAACTAAAGAAATAGTTAAACTGTTAAGGAGCATCAGGTTCTTGGTCATTTGAGTGAGAATAATGGATAAAAGCATATGTTAGACGCAAATGAGATGCGCCACTAGTAACAGTTATTTCGTATTCTTCTTCTCACTAGATTTAAGTCCTCACATGAATTCAACTTTTGGGATGGCTCAGAGAGATGGGAACAGGCCATGTCTGGCAGGGGCTTATTGATCATGCAAACCATTAAATACGTCATAATCATATAAATAAATCAGACTTGGGTATTAAATTTTTAAAAGTTTTACCAAACTATATAGCTCACTTCAATCGAACTTATTTGCACTCGTTTTAGCGGTTCAAACTTTACCTTTATCTAAGATCCATGAAAAGGCTCAACATTTAGCATCTTTAACGGGGCATTGGAATTGAATTCCACATTTGGTTGTCTCATCCATCAAAAATAGAAATGTCAATATTAATTTTCAATACTGATTTTAAGCATATCAAAATAGTAGGATTTTATTAAAACAGGTTATGTAAAAATATAAAATATAATAATTTTTTAATAAAAATTTACTATTTTTTTATACTAAAAATCAACCATAAGAATTATGGAATTATGCTGATGTTAACAAAACCAGTAAAAAATATGCAATGCTGGTGCCAAGATTACTAATCACTAACTTCATATACACACAAAGGAAACAAATGAAGAAAAGGGAAAGTTGTGAATCCAGCAGCCTCATCTGAATTGCTTAATTTACATACTACTCTTCTTTATAAATCCTACTTACTTGGCTTGTGGAGAGAAGTGTTCTTCAAACAATGGATTGTAAGCCTAAAACAAGAACGAGCAGAAAGGGTGTTTCTTTCATCTCTAACATTACCACTACTCGTTGCTTTGTTTACTCTAAGATTAGTAATCCAAAGCGTACTGGGGAAGCAACACTTACCTGCTTAGGTTGCAAGCGAGAGTTTGTAGTACCCGCAGGCATAACTGCATACCGTTGCTATAAATGTCAAGATGTTAGCTATTCAAATTCAGGTTATGAGCAATCAAAGGAAGATAGTGGACGCAAATTGTTCAAACATGATCAGCGTCACAATGCTAAAACAAATCCAAGTTTACTGAGTATATTATCTCCTTCAACAGCTTCATCCTCGTCATCCATAGCATGTAACAAGCGTGCAGTTCTATGTGGTGTTACATACAAGAAAAGGAAATTCAGCCTCCAGGGAACCATTAATGACATTGATAACATGAAAAGCCTACTGGTTAATGAATTTAAATTCCCAATTGAGTGCATACGTGTCCTCACAGGTATCTCCTAGAACCTTTTCCTAATTTTAATTATTCTTCCATGTTTCCTATTTGTTTGGTTGCATAAGGAAATACAATAATTGATACTTCTTATGACTAGAATGTGTATGTGTCTTTGATTATATTATAGCAGATGATCAATTTTGTCTTCTGAACAATTATAGCTATTGGTTGTGATTTTTGTTGGACCAAATTTGTCAATAAATAGGCAGGTCCTTTTCTTTTCCTTAACAAGTCATATCTCATATCTCCTTTCCTCAGATCTTGAACTTTCCGCATGCATAGAAAGTGCCAAGTAATAATGAAAGATGCAGATTAATTTTATTCCAAAACTTGTAAATTGCAGAAGAGCAGGATCCCAGTTTGATTCCAACAAAGAGGAACATACTGGAATCCTTAAGGTGGCTTGTGAGGGACTGCCAGTCAGGGGATTCATTGGTCTTTTACTTCTCAGGACATGGTTTGCAACAACCAGAATACCACAAAGGAGATGAAATAGATGGGTTTGATGAAACTCTTTGTCCTGTTGATTTTATGCTAGAAGGAATGATCACTGACAATGAAATAAATTCAATCATTGTTCGGCCACTCAAGAATGGTGTCACACTCCATGCTATTCTTGATAGTTGTCATAGTGGAACAACACTTGATCTTATGTATGTTTACAAAAAAGAAAAGTAAGCACATAGTTAATGCTTCTATTCCAAACTCACTCATCTCCCTTTCAAGTCAACTAATTCGCTCTTCTATGCTTCTTGCAGTGGCGGTTGGAAATGGGAGGATAACAGACCTACTAGTAAAGAACCTCTGATAAAACATACAAGTGGTGGACTTGCCATTTGCCTCAGTGCTTGTGGAGATAATCAGATGGCTATTGATACCGCAGTAAGAATCTAGAATATTTTTATCTGTTCCCTCCATGTGATGAAATGCAATGCAATGCAATAAAGATATTTGTTCATCTCTTGAATTGTGAGTTGTGACCAACCTGCACAGGCTTTTGATCAAAAAAGGTCCAACGGACTTATGACCTATCTTTTCTCAAAAATAATCAGAGAACATTCTGGAATAACATATCGTGGTTTGCTAGAAAAGATACATGAGGAAATTGGAAAGATCCACCAAAGCAAATTCTGTAACAGCATCTTGAAACGTCTTTTTCATCATAAACTTGATCAGGTAGGCTTCCATTTTCCTTAGTCTGTTGCTTTTCACTGATATCAATCTAACATTTTGTTTAGTAGTGATCGAATTGTCTTCACTAGCAGCATCCTTAAACGCTTGCTTTGTCCCTAATCTAATAACCTAAAGCTTTTAGGCAGAGTGTAAAATATCTGATTTAATCTTCAGAAGTCCTGTTTGTGCAAGTTTAAGTGCATTTTATCCTTCCAGAATGTATAAGATATATATTATAGAAATTTAGTATTTGGTTCTCTGGTGTCCAAGCATTATTATCTGCACACTGCAGCACGGGGATATCAGTATTAAGCATGAACAACTATGATACAAAGTTTTAGATTCTCTAAAATCAATAATTTTCCTTTTCAATTTGTATAGTACATAATCTTATTTTATCATTGATCATTTATGTTTTATGCCCAAAAGTACATCATGTAAGATGTATGAAAGAAGCTAAATGTTATCTCTTTGAAGCTGCATCAAGAATTTACATTAACTTTTCTCCGTCATTAAATATGATTGATTGCTGTATATCCAATTCATCCAAAACTCTTATAAATCATAATTGGTTGTTCCTGATGAAGTATTTTACAATGAAATTGGATTCTTTTCTTTGGTGCATTGCAGGACCCTCTTTTATCATCCTCTGAGAAGTTTGATGTTTCTACAACAACATTTAAATTGTAAGCATGTACATTGGAACAGACAATTCTCTCGTTTCTATTCATCATAGTTGTCTCATGATAGAAGAAGTATTTCATGATGAAATAGGATTCTTCCGATAGAATAAAGTTTGGACTAATTATGCTTTATTGTTTGTTTGATTATAAATTTGGTATGAATTCCACTCCTTATAATAAATTTCTTTTCTTTTCTCGCCACACATTAATCTATGGTATTATATGTCACCTCACATAACACCTTCGGTTTGGGACTTAAAGATTCCCCCTTTAATCCTTGTGCGCCTTAAATTTCAGTTTGACAATTTATTTTTTCTAACTTGAAAGCGGATAAAACAGCATTTGTTGTCTGTTACCCATTAATCTGGCCGGTATTTGCATTCGTGGTAATCCACATTATTGCCATCCTTTAAAAATGATACTTTTTGTTCCAAACTGAAACTAATAGCTTGATTAATAACTGATTCATACAATGAATTTGTTCTCCTTTTGCCGTCATTCTCGCATCTCAGCAATCAGTTAGTTAATATGGTATTCAAATTGAAAGCATATAATTTTAATTTGGAGAGAAGAATTTACCGTATCAGATGCTAAAATATCCTACGATTTCAGAATTTTTTCAGACCAGATTCCTTTCATTTTGATATCCACCATATAATTTGGAAGGATTCAAATAAAGAATGTCACTATTGTCAATTTCAACAAAAGACAGTTTTTACGATAAAAATTTTGGTTCTTGCTTAATAATGTGAGAGAAAACTGAGAAACATTTTTTACTAGTTTCTTCACGGTGACTTAAGGTGAATCTATTAGGTCAATGACTCTCATATAAAATCCAATGAATGATCTGTTACAGAAACAAAATTGCCTTACATATACGACATTAGGTAGCCAACTACTCTATTGTATTTTGTGATCCAAATTGACCTGCATTGCGTACCTATGAATATTTATTTTCTAATATATAACATAAAATGGCATAAGAAATCTATGCATTACCGGATTCAGTCAATTTGTTGCTTTTATATTTTTCTTGGAGGTAATAACTCAAAAACTGGGTAAAAGATACCCTGCTATCACAACCAAAGAATAGAACACTTGAAGAATCTGGTTCTTGATGCTTCAATGAGAGATAATTCAAGAGAAAGATTAGTGGATGTACTTATAAGATTCGCCACCTCATTTACCTAGGTTTATCATTGTCTTGAGTACCTAACCCATATATCAAACGGTCAATTTAATCATAATTTAGGTTCAACTAAGATTCACTTGAGCATTAAATTGCTCTTCCCTGTTTGCATGCATGGCAATTGGCATGAAAAAAGGTTGGTGGAATGTATGGCAACCTGACCAGGATAATGCTTCTGCTGACACAATCACCGGTAACACTGGCAGTGACAAACAGTATGGTAAAGCTTTAATAAATAATTCAGGTCACGTTACAGGAGATGGGAATGGATCACTTCATCTTAACACCTTCAATTTCAACATGAATTATGTTGGCTGGGGGAATCCTGTCCAATTCAGTCATTATCCTCAGCTTCCACCTCCACGTCCATTGTGGTCTCCTTCTCCACATGGTAACAAGAGGGCTGTGTTAATCGGAATCAGTTATTGTAACAAGAGGACTTGGAGGCTTAAAAGTTCTGTGCATAATGCTCGGCACATGAAATACTTTCTGATTCACAACTTGGGTTTCCCTTGTGATTCCATTTGCATGCTCACAGGTACTTGCTTTTCAAAACTATTATGGCATTATTATTGTTTGTTGTCACTACTCAATCCCAATCCAACATTTTCCATGAGATCAGAAATGAAAACTATTAGCTCCCCACAAGGTTTGTGAATAAATAATTATCCTGTAATGATAAAGGAATTTCAGTCTTTCTGCTGAACAAGATGTATTGAACTCATAGTTTATAAGATCCTTTTTATGAATATCAACCAAGCATCATAAGTAAATTACTCCCAATTGTTCAATCATTTGATAACCTGATTTATTTTTTGATAAATGATCACTATGAGTCAGACTGCTTTAAACATGTGTATGCTACTTAAAGTTAAAACAAATATTGCATGTTTCATAATTCCTAGACAACTGTTAATCTTGTTATGGTTAAGACCTTCACAAATCGATGTCTTATGGCAGTTGATGATTATAGTTCAAGCGGGAAATAAAATAAGGCCTAAAACCAGTGACCTTGAATGATCTCAATTTTTCCTTTCAATGTTTGTGACATTCATAAACAACCTGCAGATGATCCCGAGGTGGAAAGTCGAGTCCCAACAAAACAAAACATGCGAAAGGCTATGAGGTGGTTGGTTGAGGGTTGCCAACCAGGGGACTCATTGGTATTTTACTTCTCTGGACATGGATCATGGGTAAAGGACCATAACATGGATGAGGTTGATGGGTACGATGAGGCAATATGCCCTGTTGATTATGAGGATAAGGGAAGGATACTCGATGATGAAATCAATGCTACAATTGTTAGGCCTCTACCTCATAATGCCAAACTTCATGCCATCATCGATGCACGCTGTAGTGGAACAATTCTTGACTTACCATTTATTTGCAAGATGGACAGGTTATTTGAGGGTTCTGTATATTGTTCTGAATCATTAAGAAATCTCTGCAGGGTACTGCAATTTTATATTGGTAAACTGGATCTGATTTTTATGAGTTCAAACAGGAAAGGTTATTATGAATGGGAAGATCATAGACACCCCATAGCTGGTTACAAAGGAAGTAAAGGAGGGCTAGCAATTTGCATTTCAGCTTGTGGTGATGATGGAAATGCAGCAGACAAATCTGTTAGTAATGCATTCTATTATGCCATTTCAATTATTGATGTGAATAGTTAAAATACAAGTGTTTCTCTAAACATAGGTATTGATTGGTTGATCAGGCCTTGACGTACAGTTTCCTCCACGCCATGCAAAATGAACCTAAATTGACCTATGGACACTTGCTCAATGTCATGCGCTCTATAAACCGTAGGACAAAATCAAGAAAATTTGACCTAAACGGCCAAGAGCTTGCCTGGGACACTTGGCTGCAGCATGCTCATGTATTACATCAGTTACTCTATACAAAGCTCTTGTTAATATGTTTTTAACATACCATAACTTATATGATGCTTATTCTATATGGATTTTGCAGGAGCCACAACTGTCATCATCTGAGAAGTTTGACATATATTCAAAGTCAATTGTAATATGATGCTTAACTAGTAGCACTCCAAAAAGAAAATGGATAGATGGAATAGGTGCGGTTAATCCTGTAGGAAGAAAAGAATGATATCAAGTTAGGAAGATATGAATAAAGGGTTCTTGGAGAGGTATGCCTTTAAAGTGTAAATAAGAAAAGTACACATTTCACTGTCTCGTTATGCTTGCTATCCACAAGTTATTTCTAAAGTCAATCCCAAGTATAATGTGAGTTATTTAAACTACACTGTTGAATTTATGTTTTATGTTTGTTTTTCCTATGCGGAGTTAGATCAATTCTTATCTGATCTTCCGCCAAGAAGCTACCTTGATGAAGTTATTTATGTGCTATTAGAATGTTGAATTGTATAACAGTATCATTTCTCAACATGCCGAGTGTCTTCCAGGCCAAGTTGACAACTAGGCAGATTCTCTAACATATATTCTTTCTATCCTAAATCAACCACTCCCCTCCATCATGTGAAAATTCGATCAAAGAAAGGAATCTACCACGTTCCATGCAATTTTGGCCATAAAGTTCAACAATGCCTTTTAACATCCATCACATAAGATTATGATCTATTCAATTAAAACTTACTAAGTCAGAATTTTAATATTTACCTAATTTAATCAATTAAAAGTAAATATTTTAATTAAAAATAATTTTTAACCAGTAATTTTTGAGTTAAATTAGGATTAAGATTTTAAGTTGGCAAGTTTTAATTGAATGGTTCATAATCTCATGTGTACAGAATGAACATTACCAACGGTTGAAAGCCCTAGATGCTTTTATAGTATGTGAAGAACTGTAGAAAGCTAGAATATACATAAAAGGTTTCTTTTTCATTGATTTAATGTGAATACACAATGTAGAACGATTGATCTGTTACAGAGGACACATAAAGAAAAACTGAAAATGCAATAATGAAAATTAAAAAAAAAGTTCAATCTGCTGATAAAAGATATCTGCATATTATATTCTTTCACAGCAATTAGATGAAATAATTCTGATTTCTGACTCAATCTGACTTGACTCAAATGGATTTAGCATTATTAATACATATACAATGCGTTTAATTATTAACTTCTATCCCGTGATAAGAATATTATAGGAGTTGTTTGAACATGCATACCCAAAGTCTGTGCTTAACATTTGGCTTTCCCACTTTTCTTCTTAGCTACGGAGGAATTGACGCTTACAATGTTGGAATCTTAATTTATTTCAGTAAGGAACAGGAAAGATATTTCATTATCCACAACCACAAGTGCTATGTCTATATCTATTCAATATGCCACAACATCAATAAACCAATTGTAAATGTTTTGTGATTTGAACATATACCACATTGCATAAAAAGCATAGCAAAAATATTAGTTATTTTCCTATCCAAAGAACTAAAATTAACAGCATCTGGTGCTTGCTACTTTAGCGAGTGATAATTAAAGAGAAAATTAAAAAAATCATTAGAATCATATCATGGATGCAAATGTAATTTTAGCCACTGATTACATTCTGCTGTCAAACAACTCAGATTCACTAGGCACTAAGCAAGCATTTTATTTCTTTGCCTCCTGATGTGTATGGTTGAGAATTGAATAGTAGGGATTTGCAACAATTACATGCTCCATATTGAGGGATAATTCAGGATCTAAGGATGTCAAAGTGATCAATAGAAGCCTCATAACATAAATATAAGTGGGAACATTTCAGGAAATTTGAATGGAATAGTTTTTCCTATTGATCATGTTGATCAATTCATATATTATCATCCTCAGCTTCCACGTCATGATCAACCAAGGGAAGACACATATGCCAACATCAGTAGCAGTACATAAGCGCCAGTTACTAACCCATAAACAGAATTCATTACAAAGAACAAAAATTACCAGAAGAGGCTGCAGACTTGAGTGTCTAGAACCCACAGGCACAACAGCTGCATACCGTTGCTATGAATGCCATTGTCAAGGTGTTATCAAATCATTTTCAGGTGGTCATCAACCAATCCAATCTAAAGTAAACAGCAAAAATCAATAAACTGAACTAACCAAAAATAAATAAATAAACTACAAAAACTGAATTTTTTAATTAAATTGGATGGAATTTTTTATCCAATTTTAGAAGTCAACCCAATTTAAACCAAACTTTGTAGCTGTGTACATGCATGATTTCTTTTAAAAAATTAACTTCTTATTCATACTTATGTAATTATATACTTATAAAATTATAATACCGAATTTCTTTTAATTTTTTTTAAGTTACATCTTATTATTATTTTCTAAAAGTATATTTTATTATTTTAATTAAAATTATTTGTAAGTTTCATATTTTTGTTATATAAATTTTATATTTATATGAAAAATAATAAAATAAAATTTATTTATCATCGTTTAACTAAATTACAAATAAATATAAAATTAAATTAAATTTAAAAATTTATTCAAAGTAATATAAATTAAACTATAATATATTTTTATGATCGGAATGGATAATTTTTTATTCAAAAATTAATTCAAATCAAACTATAAACATTAGAAAATGAGTTGTGATGTACATACTTACACAAACAGTGTTTTACACTTCCACAGGCTCGTGATCCAACAGTTCTAACATTTAAAAATAAATTCAATTGCTTATACTCAACTATAATCGTATATAAGCTACTTTTAATATGTTGGCCAACTTTTTCAGTTAAAAAAATACTGCATCTGAAGCCAAATTGTTCAAACATGATCGAGGTTAACACATGACGTTATTGACATGAAAGTTGTGCTACCAACTGAGTGTATATATGTCCTCCTAATAACGTCCTGACAACTTTTATATGGTTCTAATTGGTTTGTAAATTTTGTTTGTTTTTGTTTTATATTTTTTTTAACGTGTGTTGTTTATTTGAACGATTAATAAAATAAAATTGAAAATTTATTGAAATATTGAAATATGTAAAAGATTTTTTTATTAGTATTCGATTTTGGTGTTTTTAAGAGAATTATTTTATAAATATTTGTTGAGATATCATTGTAACTGTCATGATCTAATTTTAGGAATAATTAGTTAGCATAATATTAGTAATAGATGATATGTATATTAGTAATAGATGATCTGCAAAGATTGCTTTTGTTTGTAAATATAGCCGACGATATGTATATATTTGTGACAACTTGTCTAGTGGAAAGATACAAACATTACACACTAGATTCTTTCCTCTTTATGGTACCAGAATACGGTTTGGTAGGTCTACCATTGCTATCATGGCTGACACAAAGAATAAAAGCAAAGACAAAGGAAAAGACGCTACTGATGATGTGAAGCTAAGAAAGACATCACTGATAATCCAAGAATCCTTTTGAGGCAGGTTCAACTGAAAGGGATAATTATGATTAGTGGGCAAATAACTCGGTGGTGTCATGGATAATGAACACCATTGAGCCCACTCTTCGTTCAAACGTATCATACATGTAGGTGGCGCCGGACCATGCATCCAGCAACTCAAAACGGAGTTGGCTGAATGCAAACAAAAAGACATGATTATTGTCAATTATTACGGAAGGTTGAAGAAGTTGTGGGAGGAATTAACAAACTATGAGCAGACACCTTCCTGCACATGTGGTGGATGTACGTATAATCTAGCACGCAAGATGGAGGAGCGTGAAGAAGAAAAAATCCATCAGTTTCTAACGGGACTTGATGGCACTGCCCATGGCACTGTGAGATCAAAGCCAAGACCTCTTGCCAAGTTTGAATAAAATTTATTCGACCTTGGTACAGGAGGAACGTGTGAGAACAGTTATTCACGGTAAGGAAGAACCTAATGAAGTGATGAGTTTTATTGTGCAGACTATAGGGAAACCTTATGACAAAATTGAAGGAAAGGACCAAAACATAATTTGCAGCAATTGTAATTGTTCCAGACATACCATTGAAGAATGTATTCAATTGATTGGATACCCAGAGTGATGTGGCAAACCACCTAGAGAAACTGGACGAAGAGATGGATGCGGCAAAGCCAAACAACAAGAGATGACGTCCAATGCTAGAGGACGTGATGCAGTGGCCAAGGCAAATGTGGCGTAAGCCTTTGCACTAGCATCAGAATCAGCCAACATGATGATAGATGAAGAAAAATCTGTTGCTACTGGCCAAGTGGTGACCAGTGGAAAACATTGGTGAATCTCTTGAATAATGACAAATTAGGAGCCACGGAGAAATTGACTGGTAAGTCTACTCTTGTTCAATAGATAATAGATTCAGGTGCTTCTCACCATATAACATGAGCTTAAATGTTTGACCGACCTAAAAAATGACTTGAAATGTCCAGTGGGCTTCCTGATGGAAACCGAGCCTTTGCTACCAAAGAAGGAGTGGTGGTGCTTAGTGATGCTGAGACTAAGCAATGTTCTCTATGTGCCTAGCTTAAAATGCAATCTAATTTCAGTATCATAACTTATTGATGAATTGAATTGCATGATTCTATTCACTGACAAATTTTGTGTTGTACAAGATCGTATCTCGAGGAAGGTGATTGGAGCAGGTGAACGAAGAGAGAGGTTCTACTATCTTGGTGGAATGTTCATTGCTGTTGCTGTGAGACATGATGATGGAAACGCATTTGCTATATGGCATAGGCGACTGGAACACCCATCTTCTAAGATTGTGGAGCTGATTTTGAATATTGGTTGCATTATTTAACAAAGTCTGCGATGTTTGTCTTAGAGTTAAACAATATACAGAAATATTTTCTATTATCATTAATAAAAATATGGATATTTTTCAATTAATTCATTGTGATCTTTGAGGACCCTATCGAATCATGGCTCACTGTGGTGCTAGGTAATTTGACCATTGTGGATGATTATTCACGAGCTGTGTGAATTTATTTGTTGCAATAAAAGAAAGAAGTTTTCACACGTATGTGTCAATTCTTTGATACGGTGGAACGTCAAGTTGGGAAATAAGTAAAAATTGTACGTAGTGACAATGATACAGAATTCATATGTCATGGTATTGTTCAGCAAAATGAGAAAGTAGAGCGGAAACACAGACATATTCTTAATGTTGCTCGTGCATTTTGAATCTCATCTGACTATCGAATTTTGGGGGAATGCGTCTTAACTGTTGTATACTTAGTCAATCGTACACTTTCAACTTTATTGAATGGGAAAACTCCATATGAGATACTCTACAACAAGCCGCCGCCTCTCAATCATCTTTGTGTGTTTGGGAGCTTGTGTTATGCTCACAATCGAGACACCACAGGTATAAATTTACTAGTCGAAGTCGACGATGTGTTTTCTTGGGATATCCCTATGGTAAAAAGGGTTGGAGGGTATACGATTTGGAATCAGAAAAGTTCGTGGTGTCAAGAGATAAGGTGTTTTGTGAAAATGAATTTTCCTATCCTCAACCTCGATTGTTGGCACCTGAGCATGTGTATTCCAGTAATCTTTCGACTTTGTGCAATATTGACGATGATCTTGAAATAAAGATTACACAATCAAATTCAGAGAGTGAAGCCAACACTAAAAATATGGGTAATTTTGAACATGTGGAGAGTGGCGTTTCTTTGCTTGGGATTACTGTAGACGAAAGAGAGAGCCCTAACGTTGATAGGGAGCCCTTAGGACATGGACGTCGTGTTAAGCAGCCATCCACATGACCGAAAGATTTTGTGACGAACACCATCTGCAAAATAGGCCCCTCTCCAAGTTCTCTTGTTGCCTCTCACTCCTCAGGTACGCCCTACTATATAACACATTACGTGAATTATGATAACTTCTTCATGCAACACCGACATTTTTTTGCAGCTGTTAATACAGGTACTGAACCACGATCCTTTGCCCAAGCCATGACAGATGAAAGATGGCGTCAAGCCATGCAAACTGAAATAAAGGCATTGGAAAACAGTAGCACCTGGACTTTGGAGTCACTGCCACTTGGAAAGAAAGTTATCAAGTGCAAATGGGTTTATCGAATCAAGTATAATTCTTATGGTTCTATTGAGTGTTTTAAAGTCCAACTTGTGATCGTGGGAAACCATCAAGTTGAAGGTGTTGATTACAATAAAACTTTTGCTCCTGTAGCTAAAACGGTGACTGTGCGCACATTTCTTGCTATAGCCACTACTAAAAATTAGGAGCTTCATTAGATAGATGGACGTTCATAATGCCTTTTTGCATGGAGATCTTGAAGAAGAAGAAGAGATGTATATGAAACCTCTTCCAGGATTTCGATCACGAACTGACAAAGTGTACAGATTATGCAAGTAATTGTATGGATTGAAAAAGTTCCACATTGTTGGTATGAAAAATTAGCAAGTGCTTTGAAACAGTATGGATTTGCACAATATTCCTATGATCATTCACTCTTTGTCATGTGGAGCTTCATGTGTTGGTTTATATGGATGATCTTATGAAAGATCTTGGAGTGTTGAAATATTTTTTGGGAATTGAGGTGACTTGAAATTCAACTGGAATTTTCGTGTGTCAACGCAAATATGCATTGGATATCATATCTGAAATAGGATTGAAAGCTAAGCCTACCAGTGTTCGCATGGATCCCAATCATCGTCTATCTCTAACGAACGACAATATCTTTACAAATCTGAAATGCTATCGACGGTTAGTAGGCACATTAATCTACCTATCTGTTACCAAGCCAGACTTATCTTATTGTGTACATACACTTTCCCAGTTCATGCAGCAACCAATACAAGAACATTGGGATGCTGCTGTCTATGTTGTGTATTATTTGAAAGATAACCCTAGCTAAGGAAACGTGTTGCGAATATACTGTAATTTGCAATTTTCTGCTTGGTGTGATTAGGATTGAGCTTGGTGTCCTTTGACTAGTAGATCTCTGACATACTCAGTTGGCAGACATTTTGACCAAGGTTTTAGGAAAAATACAATTTGACTGTTTGGACATTTGTAACTCATCTACTCCAACTTGAAGGAGGGTATTCAGATATCGAGGTATGTGAAAGATCTTTTTCTTGTTATTATCTGATTTAGTATTTTTAGGAAGATTATTTTGTAAGTGTTTGTTGAGATATTACTGTAACTATCATGACCTAATTTTAGGAATAGTTAGTTAGTATAATATCAGTAATAGATGATCTATAAATATTACTTTTGTAAATATAATCATCATGTAACGACTTGTATATATTTATGACAATTTTTCTGGTGAAATTTTTTTTCTTCTTCTTTAAAATTTTCTCCGAACAATATCTTTTACATATAATGAGGTTTGAATTTAAGATTTTATATAAATTATTCTAATTTTTAATTTTTTATCATTAAACTAATTTTTCTTTATTTTTTACCATTAAACTAGTTTCATTAGACCAATTTTAATGGTTTCTAAACAATAATTTAATACTTCACAACACATGACTAGAATGTATCTTGGACTATATTATAGCTGATGAAAATTTTGTTAATTTATGCATCCGAAGCCATAATAGTATGTTATTTCTAGTGATTATTGTTGAACTAATTTTGTCAATCAACAGGCAGATTCATTTTTTAGTTATTTGTTGAATATTTTTTTAATTTGTAATTTTGTAAAGACTTCCAATTTTTGATTTATAAAAGTTTGGTAGCTTAGTATTTCTCAAACTTAGTATTTTTATGTGTACAGTAAAAAATAAGTTTACACAACATCAATTGGCGCTTTCACACGATACTACGCGCAATACATAACATCAACTAGCACTTTCAGATAATATTATGGGCAAACTACATGTAATATTGATCTACACTTTTATCTAATATTATGAACAAATTACATTTATATCTAAATTTTAATGTAATTATATAGGATATTCCTGTTATTTTGAAACTATCACAATTTTTTTTAATTTTTGTTAAGTTTGTTATACTATTTACACTTGTGGATTTAACAATCTTTAATGCATGTTTCTATTTTTAATTTTGGACCAACTTCTTTCTTCGTCTCCAATGTTCTCTCCTTTTACCATAATATCTTCCTTCACTTTTTTCTGCTACCAATTTTTTTCAAAAAAATTTGGACACATATTTTTTATAAATTTTCAACAAGATATATATATATATATATATATATATATATATATGAACGCAAACATAATTTTTATAATGATAAAAAAAATAATTTAATCTTTAAAATAAAGTGTAACATTATAATCAAATAATATCAATTAAAAAATTATTTTCTAATGATTAAAAAGTTAAAAATATTATATATAATTATATTAAAATTAAAAACTTAATATAATTTATCTTTATATTATTTATGATCTTATCTAA
Source organism: Canavalia gladiata (assembly GCA_037954105.1). Classification (NCBI taxonomy): domain Eukaryota; kingdom Viridiplantae; phylum Streptophyta; class Magnoliopsida; order Fabales; family Fabaceae; genus Canavalia; species Canavalia gladiata. The sequence continues at coordinate 5,913,327 of CM075662.1, forward strand.
ATAATAAATAAAGTAAATAATATCAAATAATAATGTGTTAAAATATTAGAAAACACTAATATAAAACTTTTTCATATTAACAATTTTATATCAATTAAATTCCTGTATAATTATTATGTTAAATATCTATTTCACTTGTCTCAATCTTACCATCGATGAATTTTAATAATTTGTCCATCATTCTTCATCATTTTTCAATAAGTTGATAAGATAAGAAAATTGAGCCTGGATCCTCTCCAATAACTGGAGGTCCATTTTAGAGAGAGAAAAAAAAAATATAGAAAGATAAAAATAAAAGAAATGAAAAAAAAAATAGAGAGGATGTTTACCAAAAAAAAATTTTAATTTGTATACTTCAAATGCATATCAAACCAAAGTTTGGTTAAAATTTAAATTTATTATTGCTCAAATCATTTCATTAGTAGCTGGTATTTTTATTTAATAAAATGTGAATGAAAGTTATAAATTAATATATTAAATAGGTTAATTTAATCTAATAAGAAAACGAATGATTGACAAGTGTTATTACTAGTAGTATACATGTCTAATAAAGGTATTAAATTGGGAGAGATAAAAGAACAATAAAAATTAGATATCTAATTTATCAACGTAGGAAAAAAAATTGGTAATATAAAATGAATAAGGTGCCAAGATGATAGCTTACACGTTATATTTAGGTATTATAAATGATGTGACAAAAAAGGTTAATAAAATGATTGTGTTGTCAAAATCATAGCCTGTAGGTCATATTTAATATATTATAAATAGAAAGATTGGTAATGGAACATTTGTGCATTTCAACCAAAAATGGAAGGCATCTCTTCACCACCACATCTTTTGCCACAGCGAATATGGTATCATTTTCTTCAAGTTCCCCCAATTGGCATTTAAACCTAAAGATAAAAATATAATATGGTGTGTCTCGGCAAGGCTCTACTCTCATGAACTAAGTAATAATATTGGACCACTAGTTCTTTTCTGACAAAAAAACAAAAGAAGAGACTATAGTAGTTGGAGTAGTTTGAAACCCTAGAAAAGTAGATGAAGAAATGAGTTTTGTGTTTAATAATTACATCAAGAACTCATTAAAAGCCTCAATTGAAACGGCAATTTAGACTTGCTATATTCTGTATTGAAATTATGTCCATCCTCTGATTATTTTAATAAACGGTGGATTGATATATTCTCTGCCCATTAGAAAAGGCAAATAGAATGTGATTCTGTATGTCACATCCATCACATTGAATTTGAAGTCATGGATAGATTTCACCTTTCATTCCTAGAATATAAATTCCTTCTTCATTGATTTGGGTAATAAAGTTTTCTCCAAAGTTGGAAAGCATGGCAACACGAAGAGTAAGATGCATGCAATGTGGAAGGCCTATGTTAGTGCCACTGGAAGCTTATACTGTTCCCATGATGTGTTATGGATGTCAAGGCTTACCCCAACTCCAACTCCAACCCAATTATGGTTATGTGAATAATAGACCTTCCTTCATTAATTATTCTCCTGGCTATGGAAGACGTAACCAATTCTATTATCCTCAGCCACGGCCACTGCCACTAACACTAAGAGCACCACCACCTGCATTGACTCCTCCTCCTTCCACATATGGCAACAAGAGAGCTTTGTTAATTGGTATTAGTTATTGGACTCAGGTTAACAGCCTCAAAGGTTCTGTCAATGACGTGCAATCCATCAAATACTTTCTCATTCACAAGTTGGGTTTCCCTAGTGATTCTATTCGCATGCTCACAGGTACTAATTAGTTCTAAGTTCATTAATTAACCATAATGCCATAATAACTCATGCTTAATTATTCTCATTGTTCTATCTGTTTTGTGTTTGTGACACTCGGAAACTAAACTACTGCAGATGATCCGGAGGAGAAAAGCCCTCTTAGAATCCCAACAAAACATAACATGCGAATGGCAATGAGGTGGTTGGTTGAGGGTTGCAGATCAGGGGATTCATTGGTGTTTCACTTCTCTGGACATGGATCTCAGGAAGTAGATAGTAACATGGATGAGGTTGATGGTTATGATGAAGCCATATGCCCCGTTGATTATGAGCATGAAGGGAAGATACTTGATGATGAAATCAACGCTACAATTGTTAGGCCTCTACCTCGTGGTGCCAAACTTCATGCCCTTATTGATACTTGTTTTAGTGGGACAATTCTTGATTTACCATTTATGTGCAGGATGAACCGGTAGGTTAACAATGCTTTATATTTATACCTTGTTCTGAATCATTTAATAAACATTTTTAGGATACTGCATTTTACATTGTTAAACTGAATCTGATTTCTTGATTCAAACAGAAAAGGTTATTATGGATGGGAAGATCATAGACACCCCGTAGCTGGTTACAAAGGGAGTAGAGGAGGGTTAGCTATCTGCATTTCGGCTTGTGATGATGATGGAAATGCAGCAGACACATCGGTTAGTGTAGTGCATCCTTTTGCCACTTCCAATGATTCATGTGAATTAGTATAGTACAGACTTTATCATAACCACCAAGGCTTTTGGTTTCTTGATTAGGCCTTCAGTGGCGTGGAAAGCACTGGTGCCTTGACTTACAGTTTCATCCAAGCCATGCAAGATGAATCTAATTTGACTTATGGCCGCTTGCTTAATTCCATGCGCTCTATAATCCGTGGGGCTAAAGAAGGAACATTTGGTCTAAATGATCAAGAGCTTACCATGGACACTCGGCAGCAGTATGCTCATGTATTACAATAATTACTTTATATAGTCTACTTTTTCTTACTGATATATTGATAGCGCACCATACTTTTATATGAATTATACTAATTAAATGGGTTTTGTTTGCAGGAGCCACAATTGTCGTCTTCTGAGAAGTTTGATATTTATTCAAAGTCAATTGTAATGTGATACACAACTAGTAGTAGAATAGATGAGGTTAATTCTGTTTGGCAGAAAAAGAATATTAATAATGTCAAACTGGGAAGAGGCAAATAAAGGATCGTTGGAGAGGTTTGGCTTCAAACAGGGGAAATACTGTACTAGATTACTACTATTGAATCACCCTGTTAGCCAACCACTAGTTGTTCCTCAACACGACAATAAACTCCTCATATAGATTCTTATCCGTATCTGTTTTGCTATTTGTCAAGGACTTGTGTGTTAGTTATCTAAATTACATTGTTGAATCTGTCTTTATTGTTGCTTTTTCCTATGCTGAGGTTGACCAAATCGTATCTGATGTGCTTAGTTGAAATGTTTTAGAACGGTATCGATGAGGATGGGAAAATGTTGATTTCTTATACAGTAGGAAAGAGCAAACCGCAAACAGTAGACAACTGGGCTGATTCTGTAACATAAGCTCTTTCCCGACGTAAAATTCTATCAAACAATGGGTTCCGCCACATTTGTTGCAGTTCAATAGTGTCTAACATACATATATCTTGAATTGTTGAAATGAATTTTAGGAAGCACACAGGAGGGGTATTTAAATGAATTTAATTTTAAAGTAATATGTTTAACGTGGTGAGTGCTCTACATGATTGCGCTAGTTGATCTTTGGGAAACTAGAACGATATTGGAAAGACAATGGAATGTGAGTGCACCACGGGACGACAAAAACCATGTTCAAAATTCCATATTCACGTCAATGTGAAAACTTAACCAACCTGATGTGTTAATAAGCTACAGCTACTAAATAAATCAATAGTATTATGATCCCAAAGTTTTAATTATACAATATTTACATATATCTACCTAATACCCCCACAATATTACTTATTCTTTTTACGCTAAAGGTGTATGCAAGAAATCAAGTGGCCTGGACAGGCTAGCTGCATGATTAAGATTATTATTGCTTTTCGATGAATTGCAAAGTATAGCCCCTACATTCTTTGATCTCCATTTTCATTCAAGCAACAACTGCTTGCGAGATGTACTGCACCAACGAGCAAAGCATGCATGGAGATTTGGCCAGTCAGAGGATGGGCAGCGGGTAAAATGGTGGAGCCAAAGGGAAAGAACCTGCTCCTGCTCCTCCTGTTCCAACCCCTCAATAATGTCCTCTAAAACCCTCTCTAACTCAGCCCTCTCGCTGATGCTTAAAGCAGGAGCATCGATGCCATTACTGGCCCTGCACAACAACGGCAGCCATGACTGTAACATCTTTAACTTGACTTGCATGTGTAGCTTCATCTTGCTTCCCTCAATTTCATCTAGACCCAGATCTTTGGCTTCCTTGAACAAGAATGCTGCAAGGAAAATCAAGCCAATTGTTAGAGAATATAAATGAATGCATTAGATAATTGTTCCAAAGTTAATTATGTTGATGTGTAATGTTCATAAAGATATCGTTATGGTTACCATTTTACACCCTGGTTTTCATAACGAAATTAGCAAATGGCAATGTCGCAGTTAGCAATTGTGAAAGCAAAATGATATATAGTGATGAATGGGCATTCTTCAAGGGGTTTACAGATTCCAATTTTAAAGTCAAAAGCTAACTAGATACCATGTATATATAGGACCAGAGAATTTGTTGAAGGTTGCAACAAGCACACAATAAATAATTTTCAGACACACTTAAGAAAAAGAAGACCAGAAAGTCCCAGTCACTCTGTATAATAATTGAATGTGTACCATTTAAAGGTGATTACTGTCTTTCATCTTAATTACATTGTTACCAATTATTTAATATCAAGAAAATTTTAAATGCTCTGAGTTTATTCCCTCGATATTATTGGATGTGAATAATCTTAAGCATCGGGTTATCACCATGTCACGCTTACAAAACAAGATCAAATTACAGCTGGGAAATAATTGGAAGAGAATAACAAGGTGCACAGTATGTCAAATCAAGAGTTAATTTCAGATAAATTTCTTTTTAAATTTTATAAACATAATCTACACAGAAAAATCAATTAATTTGTCATCCATGAAATTCAAACTTTGAGGAAAGATATTGAACGGACAAACTTTTAACATGAGAAAATTTTGATAATTTTGGCGGATATATTTCTCTTTGAATTTATTTAGTAAGATATCAAATTTTTTTAAATTTTATAAAATTTTATAATCATGATTTATAAAATAAAATCAGTTAACAGTTGATTTAATTGAGAAAAAATTGATCTTCTTTTATATATATATATATAATTTAATTGAATATTTACTAGTTAAATTTGTAAATAGACTAAAATAAAATTAAAAATATTTATAAAAATTAAAAATATATTTAACCTAAAAATTATTATATAATTTTATAATATAAATAATATATCTCAATTTTATTAGTTTTGAAGTGTTGAGAATTAGCAGTCATATTCGGGAGCGGTACAAATATTACAACCCTAATTCGTCATTTTAAGAAAACCAATTTCATAGGTTAGAAATAACCTAGTTAATTAATTGGAAAATAAAAAGTAGAATGTAGAGAGACTTATTCATTTATCAGATTTATTTAATAATTATTAATAAGAAGAAAAGTATGATTTGAAAAGTGTTGGAAATACCTGCAAGTTTGACAAGCGAGGTCTGAAGACGTGGGTCAGCCGTAAGAACGAGGGAACCTAAATGAGACGCCGCCGCTCCCTGCCAAATGGCTTCCTCCGCACATCCACAAGCCGCCATCTTCTGAGCCAGCCACAGAAGCTCCGCCGCAAGCTTTTCCGCCGGAACCCCTGACTCTCCTCCCCTCACCTTCCAACGCACCGCCCTCACCACCCGCCTCAGCCTCACCCGGTAGTACTCTTCATCCTCACCCTCTCCGCGCTCCGCCGCCGTCGTTTCGAGCTGCCTCATCGTCCTCACGAACGCTGCCGAGAGAACGAGGCGGTTGACCTGGCGCAGCGCGTGAACGCCGCTGTCGTTGTTATCGTCGATGATCCTCTCCGCAAGAGACCGAACGAGTTGGTATTTTCTGGAGCTGACGGGGATGTCGTTTAGGGTGGAGAGGAGCTGCGAAAGCGCCCGCCCGACTGCGGTGTCGTTTCGAGTGTCGTGTGCGTATTTGTGGCGAGGCTTGACGGCGTCGTATTTGTCAAGGAAGAACGAAGGAAGAAAACGGAGGAAGAAGAAGTAGATGGTTAGGATAATGAAACGAAGCGTTTCGAGTAATTTATACTTTTCCGTGAACAAGAGAGTAAGTAGCGAGGCTACGAGGTTACGGAGGAGCGGCGGCACTGGCACTGGCATAGGCATCGCCATCGCCACCAAACCCTCCATCTTCTTCCCCATTTTTTATTTTCGGTTTCCCCCTTTGTTTTTTCGGCCTATGATGCCAATATTTAATGAATTTACTTGTTTTTTCAGCTTATAATGTATTTACTTGTATCCTTTCTATTTTGTGTTTTATTTTTGTGCTATTCTTATTTTGTTTTAGCTATCAAATTAATAACCATGTTTTCTTTTATTCCTTTGACCAGGATATTTCGATTGGAAAATGTTGAATCAACATTCAATGAGCGGATTCCATATGTATAATAATAGGATTATATACGAAAATTCTTTTACATTCATCTGTTCTAAATTTAATGGTTAATACTTTTTTATTTTTAAAAAATAAAAAATATACAATTATAAATAAAATAAAAATATATATTTTTATATATATATAATAATCATTTTACATTTTGTTTATGTCAGGATCTCTTAAAATTAAATATCAAATTTAAAATTTACATTAACTTAATAAAAATATTATCATATGATTCAAAATACTGTAATATACTACAATATAATATGATAAAAAAATAGAAATAAAAATTAAGATAAAAATATTTAATAATAAAATAAATACATATAAATTAAAGATGAATAAGTTCTTTTTCTAACTAAGATTTAAAAAATTTTATATAACATGAAAGTAGAAGATGAAAAATTAATGATATGAAAGTATATCATAAAATAAACAATTTGTAATTACAACATATTAGTAGAAACTTTTGTTGCAATCAAAACGTGCCAAGTCAACAAAATTGATTTTATTTTCAATGACTATTTCTTTTGTCAATTTACGCATATATTTTGATTTTTTAATAATATATGAAGTAATTTTTATTAGTGGTGGATTTAAAACTTTCAATTAAAAATAATTGTTTGCATAATTTAACATCTATATTTTATAAGTGCCATATATTAAATGTGATGATAATGTGTTTTGAAAAGTTTTGCTTAATTAGAAACATATTATAAAAATGTGACAACGAAAATTAATGTCAAGAACTATTAAAAAAAACTTACATGTATAAGGATTAGATTAAAAAAAATTATTTGTAGGAATCAAATTAAAAATGTTTAATATATATAGAAAATAAATATTTAAAATAAAATAGGAGAAATATTTTGGTCAATATTATTATCACTTTCTTTTTGTTTGTGTGAACAAATATATGAGTATAAAAATTATAAAAAAAAAATTCCGTTGAAAATTTGAGTCCGCATACTTTTGAAGTTAGGTTTGGGCTATTAGCTTTTCTTTTTGTTATTGCTGTGTGGTCGTTAGAACTTTTATCATATGTAAACTGGAATCTCCATCGCTAGCAATTCCCGCCTAAATACATAGGTTATTCAGCAGTATTTGAATGATTTATTAAGTGGCCCAGACAAAACTGTCCCAAGTTAGCAACGCACAAGCTCAACAATACAAAAATATTGGCCAGCCAGAGCAGCAGAACATATTGCACAGAAAATGTGACATTTTGAACCCAAACAGGTTTACATGTCAACTAAGAAAGAGAACATTGCCTAGAGTCTGACTCCTGACCACATTACTTCCAAATTGCACCAAATGATAGTGTTCGGTTCATCTTACTTGTTAGAAAGATCGATCACAGACAAATAGAGAAATTTAGAATAAAGATAACAAAACATCATCGCCATTACAAACAATTTGGTTTCCAATATTGCCTGTAATAATAGACCACCACACCATGCCAGTGCAGCCCATCCTGACCAATTCCTAACTGCAGAGCAAAATCAAGTAATATATATTGAGATTTCGTTGTGAGTCATTGTACATATGTTCTGAAAACGAAGTTAAATAAATAACATAGAAGCTCCTCCACGATCGTAGAAAATAGCAGGTCAAGCTAGCCTTTGCTTGCCTTAATCCAACAAGTTAAAAATAATAATTCCTTTTACCCAAAAGAACAAAAAAATCCCCCCAGAATATATTGGCAATTGGGTCCGTAAAAAGCTGATTTAAGAAGCTGAAATCCCCGGCAATGAAGTTAGTTCTAGCCTCTAAATGCTGTAAAGTTATAAATTGCATTCTCCATCATTTTGATTCCCTTGTGAGAAAGACAAGTTCTATGACTTACTGGAATCAAAGGAGATAGACTTGCGGAATTGCTCACTGAAAGTAAGCGATGAGGAGGAGCATGTCTTTGAATCAATAAGGAATGACTTGAGGTGTCTGAGAAACTCTTTGGGCTTCTCTAAGTTCACTGCATGCCCTGCATTCTTGATGACTACCATCTGAGCACTTTCCCCTATATACCTGCTCCCAATAGACATCCATTATTATTATTAGTTTAAGACCATGCTTGAATGTAAATTACAAGCAGCAACACCGAGTTCAAATCTCACCCTTTTAATCTGTGGCCTAATTCCAGAGGGAATATCTGATCTTGCTCTCCCCACATGATTAGAGTGGTCTGCTCCAATGTAAACCCACAATGACGTAAATATTTAAACAATCAAAAATGAAAGTAGTACTTTAATTGGGAAAAATAAAGGTATTACTTAAAAAAGAAAAAGAAAAATATAGGTACATATTTGTGAGATGAGAATAAATTAATATATACCTGTTGGATCTTGGGAAGATTGGAAAGTTGTCGACCTTTAAGTATTGCCTCAAGCAATTCTCTCTTCTGTTCAATGTGATCTGTACACATGACCTGTGGAAGATTATTGAAATTAGAGGTAGAAGAAGAATTATTGGAGAAGTTGAAAGAGGAAGAGAAATGAAATAGATACATGAATGAAATCTTCAAGAAACCAAGAAGGGACACCCCTAGCAGGCCTAACAAAGGACAAGCGCATCAATTCCCTGAGCTTATCAGCGGTTTGTGGCAACAAAATGCTTGAAGCTTCATCCAAATTGGAAACCCTAAACAAACCATTTTGCATGTCAATCTCTTCCAAGCAAACACCAGCACAACAAAGCACCAACTTCTCCACAACCTCAGGGAACTGAGCAGCTACCTGATAACTAACAAATCCACCATAACTGATCCCTACCAAACTCATTCTATTCACACCATGAACCTCCATCAGCTTCACCAAACACACGGCCTGAAACGATTCGCTCCTCTCAGGCCGTGACGTGAACGATTCCCCGAAGAACAGAAGATCCGGCACGTACACATTGAACTGCGCGATGAAGTGCCGAATGTGTTCCCCGTATTGCCACATCGCATTGGCGCCAAAACCGTGAATCAGAACAAGAGTCGGTTTGCATGGTTTGTGCAATTTCGGTACCCAGCAATGCATGGTGGTTCCGTCACCGAAGTCGGTTACGACGGAGCGGAGGCCGGAGACGGCGAAGGAATAACGGTAAAACCAGTCCCTGGAAGCTGTGAAGCTGAAGCATCTTGAGAGTTTAGGCAACATGGAATGAATTAGATGTTATTAGAATTGATGAAGATGATAATGATAATATTATTAACAATAAAGAAAAAGAATGTCAGGAGGATTTAATAATCAAGAAATGGAAACGGTTGATGAAGAAAACGAAGATGTGATCTGTTATGTTGTGGAATAATTGCTGTATTTTGTGTGCGTCGTTAATAATGGGAACAGAGCTGCTTTGGATATCCGAAGATGAAAATCAAAGGAAAAGCGTTGAGATTGGTTGATTCTCATTTTTCAGAGGATGTATTAGCGAAGAAAACGAGATGAGGCCAACACACAAGGAATTCGAATGCAACAATTGCGGATTGCCAATTCACATCACACACTTACATCCGTGCAACTCCTACTTTTTGTTTTTTCCCCTTTTCTCTTTCTATTCAATCAAAATTCAAAATATGTCTCTTTAGGTTTTAAGAAATAGAAAATATGTTTTCATTACATGCTGTTAAATAAATAATATATATATATATATAAAAATAAATGCAATGAACAGAAAAAAAAATTATGTAATAAAATATATCAAGATAAAAGTATTGGTAGGTATAATAATTAAAATCCTTTTTAAAAGATGCCTAAATCTGAAAAACAAAAGCCAAAATGTTTTGCATGTTTTCTTTTACCATGAATGATAGCTTTAAAGGAAGAGTGGAATAGGCAAATATAATAAATAAAGATATTATTCTCTTTATATATATTTTTTTTTATGTTAAATATAATATATATATATATTAAAATATATAATATTATTTTTTTCAAAATTTTTATAATCTAATTTTTATAAAAATTATCTTTTTTATTTATTATAATTTTATTTTTTATCATTTATTATTAAGAATATATTTAAAAAATTAACTAATATTTTCTAATATTTAAAAAAAAAAGTAACTTTTTTCCTCTCTATAAAGGAAGAGTAGTATAGAACGGTTGACAAAGGATAAGTCAAGCGAGTCATGTTTTCATGAAAGACAAAAACTTTCACATGTTAACGTGTTTGTAGCTTTGTATATATGTTGACACGGTTTGTTTAAAGGTGATAATTTGTTGCTTTAAACCAAATTGTACAATTCGTGATTCGTGATATACTAACAGAAAAAAAAAACAAAAAAAAAAACCTATCTTAATAGTGCGTGAAAAATTAAACCTACCTCATTTCATCTAATATTATTAAAGAATAAAGAGGTAAATCTATCCTTCACCTCTTTAACCTAATATAAATCGATTTCTCACTTTTTAAAAAAATTTATTAATTTTTATTTATGATCTACTCTATAAATTAGTTTTATTTTTTAAATTTTTTTAATATTTTATTAATTTAACATATTAAATATTATGTAAATCTTCACATATATAAATAAAATAACGTTAATTATTTTTAAAAAAATTATTATAATTATAATTAGGGTTGGGCAAAAAATTTGAACTCATTTAAAATCAAACAAACCGGTATCGAAAAGTTGAAAGCAAATCAAACGAGTCAACAACAAATTAAATAAGTTAGAAAATACGAATATGAGTGATTTTTGGCAAATAGAGACAATTTATTTATATACTAATTGAACTTAGCCGTTTATACTCGCTTATATTATATATATATATATATATATATATATATATATATATATATATATATATAATCATATGTGAGTCTAACTCAATTCTTTCAAACTAAAATGAAATTCAAATTCCTCTTTCATCCATTCCTTATACTGAATGAGTTCTTCTTTTTATTTTTCTCTGGTATGAGTTCTTTTTTTTTTTGTGGGTCTCTACTAAGGTTTTGTTTTCTCTTTGATCTTATTTTCTATCTTCTTCCATCATTCTCCAGTGTGAATTGTAACTTGTCACTAGTGTTATCCATCTTTCTCCTAAGACTCATGTTCTTATCTTCCTTTTTGTTGCTTCTACCAGGGTTTGGTTAAACGTTTGATTTTTCTCTCCTTTCCTCTTATCATCACACACATCAATTCCATTTTATTTTCCCTAGTTCATGGTTATTCCTTGTTAGGTGGGTGACTTAACTCATTTCAAAATTGTTTACTCTTTTCTTTCACTATTATTTTAGATGCAATTTTTAACATATTTATGTTTCTTACTCTATTTTATATAAATTATGCATCATATTCATTGGTTAATGCATGTTTATTAAGATATTTATTTAAATGCATTTATTATTATTTTGGTTATTGATATTTGATATTAGATACGTAATTTTTTTATTGGAGTATAAAATTGCTTACAAATTTGTTATTTTTTTTATTCTGTAACTTTCTTGGTTTGGAAAATGGAAGGTTTGACCTTGCAAATTGGTTTTTTTTTTTGTTCTATAATCTTTTTCTAGTTATGTGTATATATTATATTAGTATAAAATTCTCAATGTAAAAAGGTCTCTTCCTTAATTAGCCTTATATATTTATATTTTTTTATTATGATGATAGATATTGAAAAAATTAATAGTTATATTTGTTCCTAGATTATGATGATTTGATGAATAATGATAGATATTGACTCTTTGAAATGGTTTCTGGAATGAAAAGTGCAAAAAAAAAAAAAAAAACCATTTTAGCCTCTTTTTAAGCTTAACTTATAAGCTTGGGCTAATATATTATTTGACCTTAAAACATATTGTCTACCGCATCTAAGACTGGACTAATCCAACCTTAGAAAGGCAAAAACGAACCCAAAAAAATGTTCATCAAGTAGTTATGGTTCTAGGTTTACCTATCCGAACTCGCCCAATAATCACCCTGTAATGGAGGGAAAACAGGTTTTCTACTATTATCCTTTAGGTAGCTTGTGTGTGCTTGTCTTCTACAATTGAAAACAAAGAGCTACTCATTTGAGGTCATTATTCTACTTTGCTAGGGTTTGAGTGTTTGCATATTGAAATGGATAATTAGGTATTCATCCATTATAATTGGACATTAACATGAGAGTTCTTTACATTTTAATTTATTGTTTAAAGTTTATATGCAATTGGTCCTTCACTTTTCTGACTTGTATTTTATTTATCGATTATGGAAAAAGAGAAAACATGGAGCAGGATCAATGAAATTTTGCTAAACTTTTTACTTGTGTTGGGATGGTCCCTTATTTTTTATATGTTAGTAGATCCCTAATGTTGGTTATTTTTTTTTAATTTTTTGTATTCTAAAACAATATTATTTGGTACATGTAGGCAGTAACAATTTTTATTCATCATAGCGGTAATTTTATGAAAGAAAATGGGAAAAGAAGAAGGTATAAATATGGTCAGGTTGACATATGGGATGAATATGATGAAGATACATTTAATATATTTTGCTTTAGAAAGTTTGTTGAAGTTATAGGATATCTAAATGTTAAAAATATTTTCTAGTTTTATAGGTTTGGTGATGGATTTAGAGTTAATGAAGCAAACCTACAAGTTTTCTTACCTACTTCACAACTAGAAATTGGTAAGGGTGCTCATGTTGTTGAGGCTTGTGAGCCTGGTGTTAATGCTGAAGAGGGTTCTATGGCTGGTGCTGGTAGTAGTGGTGAGTTTGACTTGGATGGTTCAAATAAAGGATTTCATATGATTGTTGGCGATGTTGAGGTAAGGGATGATATGGGAAGTGAGGCTCTGTTGATGTTGGTGGTGAGGGGATTATTAATGAATGGGTTAATATTATTGTTGAGGGGGTTATAGAGAAAACTGTTGTTGCTACTAAAAAAATTAAAGGAAAAAAAAAGAGGGATGGCAAGGATTTTGTTGTTAGGGGTGTTGAAACAAGGAAATGGGAAAAAAAGATTAATATGGATGTGGGTGCTGATGAGAGGATTGTTAGGGGTGATGGAGGTGTTCAAATAAGGAGAAAAAAAAAAGGACTACAAATGAGGATGTCGATGAAAGAGGGTGTTATTGGGGATGAAATGGGTGTTTGAACAAGAAGTGGAAGAAGAAAATGAGAGATGGTTGCTAAGTCCTTAGAGGGTGCTCATGAAGGGTCTGTTGATGGGTTTGAGGAAGGTGGTGAAGTAATAAGGGGGAAAAAAAGAGGATTAGAAAGGCAAGGCAGCAAACATATGTAGATGGATCTAAAAGTGAACAAGGGATCAAACATAAGGGCAAGAAAATCATAGTGGAAAGATTTTCTAAGGAAGAAGAACAAGTGCAAAAGAGAGGGGATGAAAATAAGGATGAATGATATTGGATGGTTGAGTAATTGAGAACTCCTACAAATTTTGATGACAAAGTTGGAAGCAAGAAAGTTTATCCATAATTTAATGAAGGTACAAATTTTGCCCATATACACTTAGATTTTAGGATGGAGTTTCCAACACTTGATTCCTTCAAACAAACTATGAAGGACTATACAATTTAGTTGGGTAAAGAGATTAGTTAGGTAAAAAATGCCAAGTAAAAGACTAGGATAACATGTAAAGAGAACACTTGTGTTTGGAAAAAAAATTTCAGTTACACCAATGTCCAACATTGTTTTTAAATAAATATTTTCAAGGATGTGCATAGTTATGGAAAGGTTTTCAAAAATAGGAAGCCAACACAAGCTTAGATGATTGAAAAACTTGTTAAAAAACTAACGAAAGACAAACAAATGAGGCATTCAAAAATTATTTTTTTCAAGCAAAAGTATAGTGTACAACTAGAGAATACCAAAGTTTGAAAGAAAAAGAAAAATGTCAAAACTATCCTCCAAGAGAATGAAAAATAGTAGTATGTCAAACTCTATGATTACTACAATGAGCTTCTGAAATGGAACCCAAGTTCACTAGTAAAAAATGGACATAGTTCCCTAATCTAAAGGTTCTTATGAGTTTCAAAGGTTGTATATCTATCTTGAAGGCCGCAAGAAAAGGTATTATAATGGTCAAATTCTAACTACATTACTCAATATGCAAATAATCATATTAGGGTAATTTCTTACATAGTAATTATGTTAAGAATAAATACAACCAGAAATGATTTTTTACCCACTTGCAACGTGATATTGATGATTACAACTAAAATATATGGAGTTTTATCTCTTACATGTGTTGAAAGAAAAAAAGTAAAAAGAAATAAAATGAATCTGTGTGTTTCAATCACAAAACAAAACATGTATTTATAATAGAAATTAGTGGTATAAGAGTTAATTACTAAGATATTTGATAACCTAATTACCATAAGTATAACGATATAATTTTTCTAATTATAACATAATTACAATTATCTTATTTATTTATTTTCATATTTCTCTAATTATAACCAACAACAAGAGAAAGGTAAAATTTTTGCATGAATTGCAATCATTGCATGGGTTGCATTTATTGCATGAATTGTCTTTTATTTCTAACATCATTGATTTACATTTTTTAATAAAGGACTTATGTGAATGATTTTTATTAATATTTTAATATGAATTATTTATTTACATTGGATATTATTTGAAGGACTGATTTACATCATTTTAGATTTTTGAAGGATTAATATGCATGAATTTGTTTAATAGAGTATCAAATAAGTAACACAAGAATTCATGTCAAAGAACATCTGACAAGTTGCATCGCATTGGAAAATTTTCTCAAAATAATGAAAAGACAAGAAGTTGAGATATCTGTTGTGATCGTGTGCAAGATCAACAACATCAAATAAATTTCAAAGATATATGAATACATTAAAGATCACAAATGCAAAAGCTGGTGACTATTTAGTTAAAAAGACAAAAGAATCATTGATAAAGATATATTTCTCAACTTGATTCAAATGTTGATAATATATGCAACAACAATTTCAAAGTATTTAATATAAAAAATTTAGAGATTAGAGACAAGTTCATTACATCTATGTTTAAGAAATTTAAAATAGTCATTTTTAATATATCATTCACTATAAATAAGTTTAAATTAGCAAAACATATTAATCATCGTTGATTTATATAAATATGCTATCAACTTTTGTAGTTGAGTAATATGTAATGAAAATGATGTAATATACATATATCATCATTGAATATTTTTATAGTTATTTTCTTTTATTATATAACTTTTTTTAAAACTTCTAAAAAAATTGTTTTAAAAATATATAAAAAAAATTATATTTTATAATTTTTGTTAAAAAAAGTTTATATTTTATTTACTTATAATTATAAAAAATTATTTTTAAATTTAATAAAAATAATAAAATTTTAATTTAAAATCTCATATAAATTATTTTAATTGTTTATCATTAAGTTAACTTTACTTTCATAAATAGTTATAATTTCATTTTTTTTAAAACAACTATTCAAAATATTTTTCAAAATAATCATAAATCTGTTTATTTTTTTCAAATTTTAGTTTTTTAGAAAAAATAATTTAAAACAAACAATTAAAAATACTGAGCAATGATTTTCTTTTTGAAGAAAGAAGACTTTTTTCATGAAAAGTCTTAAATAAACGGATTCCATAATATTTCTCATGCCAGAAAACTACTGTAAATAAACGCCAATTAATATTGTGAATTCAATATGCAAAATAATTCAGCAAAAATAGATATAGTTTCGATTTCAAACTCAAATTAAAAAAAGAAAGTAAACAAATATATATGATCAAATTCTTTTCTTTCTTTCTTTTTTTGTTACACATACAAAGCAAAGGGAAAATAAACACGGACACAATATTTACAATGGAAGATAAGGCCCGTTTGGAATGTAATTTTTCTGTGTTATTTTTACTAAAACTTGGAAATAGGGCAGAAAATATGTTTAATTAGAATTTAAAAAACATTTTTTTGAAAATATTTTATAAAAGAGACCTAAATTTGAAAACAGAAGCGAAGATGGTTTCAGCATTTTATTTGACACTCATTGAAGTATATATACCATAGTTAGATTTTAATAAATATTTTTTTGAAAATATTTTATAAAAGAGGCCTAATTTGAAAGCGAAAGCAAAGACGGTTTTAGCATTTTATTTGACACCCATTGAAGTATATATATATATCATTGGAGTGGAAGAGAGAAACAATTGGAGAAAGGAACAGTATATAGCAGTTGATAAATGTGATGAGTCAAGCAAGTCACGTTTTTATGGAAGATAAAAATCGTCACACTACAACATGTTTGTGTGTATGTTGACACACGTTTGTTTCCAATTAAAAAATTTGTTGCTTTAAAACAACGTCTTAATATAGTGCATGAAAAATTAATCTTGCCTCAACTCATCTAATCTCATCAAGGGCCTCTTTATTTTAGTTTTTCTTTAAAAAAAGGTGATTTTAAGAATGTATAAAAATATGATTCATATTTTTGAGATTTTAGAAAATGCAGATGTATTTTGTTTGTTTACAATTATAAAAAGCACTTTTTTATTTTGATAGTTATACTTTCAGTTTTTCTTTAAAAAAAATATATAAAATATTCTCAAAATAAATTTAATTTGTTTCAAATTCAATTTTTTTCAAAATATTAAAAAATATTGAAAATTGAAAATTATTTTTTTATAGGAAAACTTGCTTTTCATGAAAAAATCTTAAATAAATGGATTTTAATACTCCTCACGTGTGAGAACACTATGCTACAAAACAATTACTATAGATAAATCTCAATTAATCTTGTGAATTCAACATGCAAAATACTTCAGTAAAAATATATATAGCTTCAATTTCAAACTCTGAAAAAATTAAAATATATATATATAAGCAATGTTACAATAAAAGACAAAATGATTTGTCAAAATTCAAAAATAGTTGTTAGATAAATTAAATTAATATTATAAAATCCATTTATTTATAAATCAACAACAATACTAATTCTTGTCAATAAAAACATTATGGCAAAAAATTAGTTAAGTAAAATTTTTCTAGAATATAAGTTGAGAACAGATTCAAGCCAACTCAATTGTATGTTTTGATGACAAGTGTCACTCTTTCAGTCCACAGTTACTACTAAGTAGGTTCGGAGCCAAAAACAGTTTCAATAGAAGGTCCTTATCCTTCTTGGATGCGTTGGTTCTCTTGGCACTACCGATGTATTTTCAAGGACTTGGATATCAACAAGTTGCCTTTTGCCCATCATGGGTATCATCAATGCGTCTTTGTGGGACTCATGTTGCTGTGTCGCAGCTTTTGCTTTCTTCTATGCAACGAGACATATATTCATTACTAGTTGCAGAAAATTCAAATTCTAGTTTGGCGAATAAACTTTTGAATATTATGGACTTGCATTTTTTAGTTAAAAACACAATTAATAAAATAATAAAATATATGCATATAACAAGCTATAAAATGTGCTAAACTTCTCAACCATAAAATTTAAAATCAACAATTAAAACTATAGTTTAACATTTAAAAAAGTGTTTATTATCACTTCTACATAAATAAACTTTCTCTAAAATCACATTATTAATTTAATCAACAGAAAAAACATTTTGTATAAAAAATAATTAAATGAGTGACAATAACCATTAAAATGGAAATCAATATCTAAAAGTATCATCTAAAATACACTCCTTTACTTTAATGCTTTGGAAAACAAGAAAAAAAAATTAAAAATTAAAAAATAGAATAAAAATAATATTGTTTAAATTGATAAAAAAAAATTATTGTTTGAATAAATAAATAATAGTAGAAAGACTTATTAATAATATAAATTTTAATTTATATAATTAAAAGTAAATTTTAATTTTTACTATATTTTTATTAATATAATTTTTTATTTTTTAAAATTATTTAATAATTTTAACAAATTAAAATAAATAAAGAAAACAATCTTTTCCATCCATTTTTACCGTTATTCATATGGAAAAATATTTCCATAAATTTCATAAAAATTAATTTCTTTAAAAAATAAAATAAAACTCACCCAACTCTAAAAAATTATTTCTTTCTCCGCTCATTTCCGTCAACCGAAACAGTGCGTGAAGCTAAATCATTTTACATCGATGGAAACTAGGTTCCTTCCCGAACAATAAAGAGTAAAAGATTG
The DNA here is from genome assembly GCA_037954105.1 of Canavalia gladiata. Taxonomy (NCBI): domain Eukaryota; kingdom Viridiplantae; phylum Streptophyta; class Magnoliopsida; order Fabales; family Fabaceae; genus Canavalia; species Canavalia gladiata. The sequence goes on from CM075662.1 coordinate 5,931,869, forward strand.
TACACGTGGCCTTCAGTCCAAACCTGTGTTCAAGCAAAACTCAGACAGACAGAGAAAGAGAGAGACGAGAGGAAAGGGCGTGAGATATCAGATGTAAAGATCCAAACTTAAATGCACTATTGAATAAGATTTCTTACAACAAAATGCCCAAATGGGACCAAAAAGTGGAACATCCCATCGACAAAGGCTCGTCTTCTGCGTAAAGTGCAGGAAGGAAAGGGGCTAGAATCACATTCCCCCGGCCAGTAACATTCTCGAGCAGGAGGAGTACGGTCAGTGTTGAAAGAACAGCATGCATCAACTCATCGTTTTCCGAGTCTTCTCTCGGCAAGACTAGCAGTCTTGTTCCGTGGTTCAAGAACGAGAGCATGCTGGAAATCTGCATAGCATGAGAAAATGACAAAGGGAATAACATTAAGAACAAATGAGGTGCATAGTCCAGAAAAAAACTATTGAATGGACCCTCTTAAACAGATAGTGGTCCATGGTAATGGTGAGAGAATGAACCAAGAATCCGCAGTTAAAAGTACAGCCAAAATGGCTATTACTGGACACAACCAAGGACTCGTCCTACATCAGTGCAAGATTTTGGTGCAACTAGAAGTCTAAATATCCAACAATGGAGAGCTCTACCTTAGACGAAAACTCTTTTCACCTACCTATATTACTTTGCCAATTATGTCAGTTCCTCAAAAATGAAAAGATCTAAAAGGACCAAAATAAGTCTAGACCAGGTACATTTAAATATGATTTTTCACGAATCTGCATTTCCCCGTAGTCAATACTTTTGTTCCATGTGTTTTTTAAATCAGCATGCTCTACAAGATCGCCAACTCAAAGAATCAAGAAAACAAACTTGGACATAAAAAGGTCCAAAGTCCCAACGTTGTTGGACAGCCTGTGCAATATCAAAACTGTCCAGTGATGGCTGTTCTATGGGATATATCCATGTCAAGAAGCAGCATTCCAAATTGGATTCAAATGACATGCAAGACAATTTTTTAAGAATCAAGACACCTTTTAGAGCCTCCTCATAACGATGCAATAATTCTCTAGCAGTCCCACGTCTCAGATATGCTTTCACATTCTGCATTAAAATAATAATACAAAATCCTGAATGACATTCATACGTTCTATAGATATTGGTACAGATTCAGACATCAAAATCTAAAGGATTGTAAGATATAGAAACCTAGTAGATAAGCATTGCCAAATGCAATGATAATTCAGAAGCACACAAATGACACAATTAAATAAGCTCCTAAAACAACAATCGGGTAAGATGGTGCGACCAAAAGTATTAAAAGATAAACAATTGGCATAATATTAGGATTTAGGTAGACCCTACCTATGACTTATGGTTATCAGAGTTTATTAATTATTATCATTACACATGCCGTGTTATAGAATACAAGCAGGAGTGGAGTTGGATGATTTTTAATTGGGGGGCGGAAGAAATAAAACATTGTCATGATGTAATTATATTACAAAAAGAAAACCAATCTTAATTGTATTTATATCCTTCCACGACGATCATTGCTGATTTTGTCCCCTCATACTTTGAATTTAATCCTCCAATTTTTTAATTGTTCCAATTAAATATCTTGTTAATTTTCTTCTACATAAAAACCCTGACATTCTTAATTCTTTTCAAATAATTGAGGATTTACAACATGATTGAGATAGAAAATAATTTAAAAGGTTTCAAAATTAGAAAATTGAATAAGTTTATAGGATATGAAGTTAAGATTATAAAGAGGATAAAGATTTGAAATATACTTATTTTGAGTAAAATGTAATGATTGGCGAATTTTAAGTAGAAAAGCGTTTAATTTAGTTTGATTACTATAGTTTATGATGATTTTGAAAAGAAAATAAAGAATTGAAGTGTTTTTAAAAAAAGCAATGAAACAATTTTACTATAGTAGTTAAAAAGAATTAAATTTGAACAAAAAAATATTAGTAAAAATTATACTTTGATTACAGTAGAAGAATCGGCATTGTAATTAAATTTTAAAAATATTGACTTGTTTAATGTGTATATATATATATATAACGGAGAAATTTATAAAACTTGGGGGGCAAACTTAGCTCCGCCTCTGAATACAAGCTTTTCACGATTTTGTCGCTGTCACATGCCCATATCCTCACCTTCTTATCATGTAATATGGCCTTATTGCAGTCCTCTTCAGCTTCATGAAAGCTGCATATTTTCACAGGATATACACCAATTACACAGGGAAATGGTGAAAGTGCCAATTGAAAAAAAAAAAAGGGGAAACACCATACCATCCTAACTCTAGGTACGCAGCTGCCCGGTTGCAGTAGTAAGTTGCATTTGTCCCATTCAAGTTGATAGCATCGGTGTAGTAATTGACAGCATTATTCCACTGCCTTCCTTTAAAGGCCGCATTTCCCTGCAGAGATGCCTCTTTCCGTGATCCATGCCACATCTTGAAAACCGACTAACATTCTAAAACTTTCTCCCCACATATAGCAATTGACCTTTCTTGAGAAGCTTAGATCCAATTGTCTACTCAAGATTTTAAACCAAACGCGGCTCTTAAATTACACTAATCCAAGCACACGTGTCCAAACAATGACAAAATAAACTTATGACTTACTCAAGGCTGACTTTAAAAAGAAAAAAAGAAAACGGTTATAAGTCTCTTCGGTATTCAAGAAAAAATTTCATAAATAATTGATTTCCAGATACAAATGACTGAATAATACCACAAACTTACACCGTTAATTTTCATTAGAAGTTCAAAAGAACCCTGACTATGATACTCAATGAGCACCAAAAAACTTATCCTTATAATAATATTTTTAAATTACTAACGATAGATTTTCCAGAGCCATTACTTTTTCACTCAGATCTCATCAAAGTCATTTTTATCATAGCATTTTTAATTGCCTGTAGTCAGACCTTGTTATACATCAGACACGATTTTTCAAAATGCCTTTCAATTAAAGCGATCTCTTGCTTCAGAATCTTATATAGGAGAGGGATTTAAACATGAAATTACCAAATTCAACTCGAGTAAAGCTAAAGATCAACTTAAAATTTCTTTTGGATTTATTCAAATTATAATTTTAAGATGTTTAAAAGTATAACAATTAAATGTTATAATAACAAATGATTTTAACTATTTAATTATTTATTACAATTATAAGTTTGTAGAAATAACACAAAATATATATTTAGTTGAGCTGGATCATGAACCTACAAACCTAGAATCCGTAAGCTCTAGCTTGGCTTTATTAGCTGTAGAACCCAAAATTCAAGTTCACATCATAGTTATCAAAATTGGGTCATTCCAACTTTATGGCATGTCCCTAAAGAGAACTGGTCAAGTCATCGGTCCAACGTTATTCTGAAATATATTTTTAATAAATAAAGAATATATGATATCTACATATAAATTACTATTATTTTATTATTTATTATATTTTTGTATCTTATAAGACACGCCATATGATCCTTTTATGCTAATTTAAAAATCAGTTAATTTTTTATAAGTTTATATTAATTCATTGCATAATATATTATATTATTAAAAATATATACTTTATTATTACATTTACCGGTTCGACCTCGGTTCAACCATAATGTGATCAACGAACTGTAAACCAATACTTTCACTGGTTCAATGCCAGTCCAGTTTTAAAAGCATTGGTTCACATTCATTATTAATCAAGTTCATGGGTTTTACAGGATAACTAAATTTTCAAAAGAATTTTATAAGGGATCCTGACAGACAAAATGCTAAAAAATAACTAACCTTTTCCTTCAAAAGTTCAGAAGTTTCCATATTACCATTTGTATCTTGTAGTGGGAAAGCATGAGCAACGCTAACTTGCTCTTGAAGAGTAGTATACATATCCAAGACCGTATCAAGAAGGAACTTATCAGCTCCATGCGCTGAGATGAATGAAACAGAAAGACAATAATCACTGTGATATCCTAATGGAATTGCAACCTGAAAATGATGTAAAAGCCCAGTATAAAAATCAACCAAAAGTTTTGGGAAAATAAACAAAAATTGAGAAGAGAGAAAATATCTTTCATTCTTCAAAGCCTTGAAGATATCCAATTACCTGACAACATCCAGAGATACTAGCAATGCTAGATAATGCAAAAGCTCTGTCATGAAACTCAGAAGAAAACCCTTTCTCCAAATTAAGCTTTAATGGATCGTCTGCAACAGTGGGAATAACTAGTATTCCATCATCCTGTGGGACCAACAAAGCAGAGGAGGTAAGATCATTGCAAGGACAAATACAATAGAGTAGACTTAACAAAAATTATTTGCCATTTCATAATAACCAAACATCTTGGTTGTTTTCCAAGGTAATGAAAAACCATGTTAGAAGTTTAAAACATTATTTCCAAAAATTGATATGCTATAGTGGACTACCAATTTATTTTCATGTTTTCCCTAATCTTGCCTATAACAACTTAAGAAAAGTCAATTTCAAAAGTAAAAACCCAAAATGGGAAAGGAGATTAACAATAACATATTAGTCCTTTTCTGATTTTCCATTTCCATTTTGGTGGATTTTAACATCAGTTGACACTAGATAACATTACACTAGAGCATTACTGATGAAATACCTGCAGATATTTTACAGTACCTTTAACAGACTTTGAAAAGCACCCAGCATCTCATGTCTTACTTTATACAAGGTTTTTATATCACCATGTGTAGTATTCATGGCTGCATTAACACAACCAGACACACCACGCCCTAACCTGGGTTTGACAGAGTTAACCCATTCTTCATGATTGGTTTTGAATTCATATCTGAAGAGTAGATGCAAAATTGCAATTACAGGGTAATATAAGGCCCGCAACAAAAATCTAAACTGCAATATATTTATTAGAACAGGAGATGATTAATGATCAGTTGTATGAAAACACAAAGTGTAATGTAATATAGCATAAAACCAATGATGTAATATGAAAGGATATTTAAAATACCCTTGTAAAGAAAGCATAACCGAAGTGAGAGCTTTCAATACAGATAATCCATTTTTTGGATGTGTTAATTGTTTACGAAACCCCTTTAAACTGGACACATTAGAAGCAATATACTGGCAAAGATTCATATGATTTGGAGACTGATCTGCAAAATCAAAAGGATCAAAAGACTTCATTGTTCATAATACACATAAATTTCCTTTTCATCTGTTCAAGACATTCAGAGTTTTTTTATTAACAATCAACCATAAACAATTTTATTAAATATGTATGAATGAATCACAGATTGGTCTTCAAAGGGCAGGAAACTTACAACCAGACATTTTCTCAATAGCTTTGCAAATAATATATACTGTCTTCTGTGAAGGAACTTTAGACAATTGAAAAAGATCATCAGCAAAAATAATACGCCTAGTCCTTTTATGTTCCACCAAATTCAATTGAAGTAAAACAAGTCCAACACGATGTAGGACAGATGGATCCCGGGCAAACCATCCTACAATGAAAGTATACAATAAAGGAATAAACAATCATAGAACAAAATATTAAAACTTTTGAGTACCAAAAAAAATGGAGCAATGATGGAGTCCCAATTCAACACCCTGAGCAGTAATTTCTAATTAAGGCAATCATATATTAACCTAGGATGGAAAACCAAGACCTTGAGTACATGTATAAGAAGACATCACACTTCAGAAAGCACTACCAACCATATTTTGTTATATAGGATTCATCTGTAATTTTATTAACCCATGTATCTAATTTCTATAATTTCTGCACACAACACTAGTCACATGGAAAGATGATGCAGAATTCCATGATGTTTAAGAGATTAAAGGTTTATATGGACAGTTCTAAGAAATAAAATCTAATAATATATGACAAATTTAAAAGTATAGAAACAAAATCACATAATTATGAATCATACCAACAGTGTCCAGGCTTTGTGCATTTGGAAGAACTCCCATGGTGGATATAATCCCATGAGATGGTCGAAACCCGAGAATACCACAGAATGCTGCTGGAATTCTCACACATCCTGTAGTATCAGTACCTACAAAAGCACAATATGTTTCCATGTTCACATACCTATACTTGAAAAGTGAAAACTCAAGCAAAGAGTCCTTATGAGCATAATATAATTGCAACTTGTAAGCGTCCATTAAGCCTATAATGGATCAGAAAGAAACAGACTATGCATGGCAAGCCATGCTGCAAAATAATATGAAAGAGATCACAATAATAAATTAAGAGCCGGAATCCAGAAATTTATGCATGCAACTATCAGGATGTAATGTGTAGAACACAACAACCATAGAACAGAATTTACAATAAGTGCAAGCAAAGTAAAATTAATTTTACCCCCAAACAAGATTTACAGTTAGGAATAAGGAAGGAAACTGTATATAGACTTTTTAATGAGAAATTAAAAAAAGTTAGTAAATGAATCATACAACCAACTTCAAGAAGAAAGAATGAACACATAATTTGAATCTTACAGCTGCTTTGGTTGAAGAGGTAGCCTTATGATTTCAAACTATCTTTGCATCCTCCCTTCTTTCTTTCAGCAACCAAATGAAGCAGCCGTGTAATTCTTACAAACTAAATTAAGATTCAAAACATCATTTTCAGGCCAAACATTTGAAATTGACAGATAAACCCAATCTTCTCTTAGAAAATTGATCCATAGTTGCATACCATAAGACACTATGACAAATGAAGTACAGTGAGGGACACACTACTTTTAGGAAACAGTTGGGACTTGGGAATAGGTTAATATAGTACAGATAACTTAAACTGAGTAACAGACCAAATTATACACACAAAAAGTAAAAAGGAAACCTTCCAGGAATGCCCTAAACAAGAAAGAGGTGTTCATTGTTACTTGAATAGGCAGGAGAAAAGGTAATTTGCATATAAATTGAGAGAATAACAATTTAAATTGAATGATAAGCAAGTAAACTCACCAATAGCAAAGTCAACGAGGCCAGCAGCAACTGCAACAGCAGAACCACTGGAAGAACCTCCAGGGATACAGGAGGGCATGTGAGGATTGGTTGGCGTTCCATAAAACTTGTTCTCACCGGAAATCCTGGAACGCCATGCCGATTCCACCCAGAGTGAGCAAAGTAAATGAATTAAGAATGAAAATGAATGGTTGCAATACATACCCAAAAGAGAATTCATCCATAACTGTCTTGCCAACAAAAGTAGCACCGTTGCTGAGGAGTGTATTGATGACAATGGCAGTCTCCGCAGCCTCCTCGTGCGTCCTCTTCCAGTCAGGGTTCCCAAACCCCGTCACATACCCTTTCACATCGAATCTGCAACAATCATAAAAAATAAAATCAATGGAAATAGAGCGAAAATTGAAGCAGAGGGAAATAAAGGTAGAAACGAACGAACATGTCTTTGACGGCAAAGGTTAGAGCAGAGAGCATTTGATTTTGGTTGGGCTGAGACTGAGGGAAGGCGGTGAAGGACAAAGCCTCAAAACGCTCGACGAAAGCACCCAAGTCCTCTTTTAGGGGCTTCCGATTCCGATTCCGACGTGTCTCGACGAGAAGGACGACGCCGGCGACTCCTATTCCGATAAGGAACCAGAGTTTAGGGTTGGAAGCATTGTCCTTCATCACCTTAAACGATTTTGACATCATAGTAATGGTGCTCGCCATATGAGAGAAAATAAAGGGTTTTAGAGAGGGAGAATGAAATAATATTGCTATCGTGCGCCGCTTCCAAGCGAATTTTTAAGAAGGTAGTAAGTACTAACAAGAGCAAAAGACGCGCGAAAGTTGTTATTTATCACATTCCCTTTCCACTCTTTCTTTGAACTTATGTACATTGCATTCTATGTTTACCGGATTTTCTTTTAAGTCAAAGTCACAACTCACAACTCTTTCAATTTTTTTCTTTATTATGATGGACTTCAGAAAGAAAAAACACAAAGTTAAAAAAAATGAAAATTAAAACAAAATTGATAGAAAAAATAATAAAATTAAAATAAATTAAAATAATTTAAACTTTTAATTTTTCACCCGAGTTACAGCTGATACTATCTTTACTATATCGATAAAATAACATAATTTATTAGAGGTAATCGAGTTACTTTAAATTAATTTATATTAAAATTATTCGTTCAATATTTTTAAAATTAATTTTATTAATATATTTATAAAATTAATAAATTTTATTATATAAAAAATAATGATTATAAAATTTTAAAAAAAATTAATATTTTATTTAATAAATTTAAATTAATATATACTAAAAAATATATATTATCTATTAAAATAAATTTTTTTAATAAAATCAACTACCATTTAAATTTTATAAAATTTCAAAATTATAATTTAAATCTACACAAAATTTAATAATTTAATAATTAATAAAATTTAATTGTTTAAAATAGATATTAATCGAAATAATTTAATCTCTTATTTAATTTACTATATTATTCTATTTATTATATTTTTTGGGTTAAGATATTATCTTACAAAAAAGATTTGAGTTAGAAATATATAATCATTTTTGTTTTTATTTTGTTCTTTTATTATATTTTTTTTTGTTTTTTATTTAAAATTTATTTTAAAATTTATAAATTTTATATTATTTGATTCTTTTATAATAATATTATTAATGTTGATAGATTTATTTTACATTATTATTAAATATTATATTTTAAATTATTTTTTTAATATATACTATTGATTTTAATTATTGTATTATTTATTTTATTTTATTAAAAATATTAAACTGTTTGATAAAAATTTAAAATTAAAAAATATTAATTTAAAAAATTCTATTTAAAATTTATTTATGTAAAAATTAAAAAAAAATATTTAATTTAATTTTAATATATTTATATTAAAAAATTTAACATATTTAATTTATTTTAATAAATTTTTAACCGTATCTTTATTTTTTATTTTTATATTTATTAGCTAATTTTATCAAATATTTTTTATTTAATCAATAACTTATCTTATAAGTTAGTTTATCAAATACATTCATATAATAATATAATGAACTACCAACTCTTTCTTAGATTTTATGAAATGTTGTAAATATAATGTGTACAATAAAATTTATTAATTTAACAATTAGAATAAAATTTAATTGTTTAAAAGAATTATGAACAAATTATTTTTAAAATAAATTTATTTCTCCTCATATATATATATATATATATATATATATATATATATATATATATATATTATTAATTGTTTAAAATAATATTTTTATAACACAAAAAATTACATTGATATAAATAATTCAAAATTTAAGCTAAATTTAAATTTTTTTAATTAATATAAAAAATTATATTATCTAATTACTTATTTTCGTTCATCTAAATAAATAGAAAGAAAATTTTTTACTTTTTTCTTGTTATTTTTATTTATCCAAATATTTTTTTTATTCTATTTTTCTTTTATATTTTTTTTAATATTTCATCTTTCATTTAAATAAAGTATAAACGTATGGTTAAATATGTTATTTTTTATTTTAAATTAATTATACTTTAATTCACCACTAAAAAAAATTAATTAATAAGAATTAATTTAATTTGACCAGAAGTTTAAATATTTAGCTATATTAAAAATTTAGAAAAATATTGTCCATGATAATTATATCTAATTAAATTGAAATTATTTTCCATAAAAACTATATGTGATTTAGTTTGAAAAAGGATAATTTTTTATCCTGTAAAATATGATCAAATTTTATTCTAATTCTTTAATTTTTTTTATTAATTTTAATACCCATAAAATTTAAGATTTTTAAAATAATTTTTGTTATCATTTTTAAAAATATATCATGCCTTTAAACATATTATTACACATGTCAAATGTATAATGATTACAAACATTGCATAACTGTATCTATCCGTAATAATAATAGAACTTATTCTATTATTTTCAATTTTCTAAAATGGTTGCAAAAATATCAATGTCCATAGAATTAGTTCGGAGAAGATTACAGTGATGATAGTGATAAAAAAATTGTAAGAATTGATAACTTCAAATAAGATAAAGAAGTGGGATAAAAATAAGTACAAATTTAACTTACTCAATTTTTCCCTTCACTTTGCTTTTACAAATAATTTTTAAAAGGATTTTATGAAACTGTTTGAAAACTAAAAAAAAAACAATTATCAAAATATGTCTACAATAAAAAAAATAAATCAAGTAAATTTGAGAAATTAATAATTATATTCAGTTGTTTAAATTAAAAAAAAATGTGCTCAAACGTCATAAATTTAGTTCAAGTAGTTGGACGATTTACCCATAAACGGAAATAAAGTTAAAATAAAGTTGAAACATACACCACCTAAATAATAATAAGTGATAACGCGAACAATTGTTGTAGGGACTTGAATTGTAACCGGAAAATAAGGCATTCAAGGTAGGAGCATTTCACTTTCAAGTATATCATAAAATGTGTTTATAACAAACGCTTAATTCCCTCATTGAAATGTAAAATCTATGTCCATTTTCACACTGCTCCATGTCACAACACAAATTACAAAGAAAAATGATGGTATTAATCTACAGAGAATAAATCATGAGATACTAAATGGCAGAACCTAATCAGAAGAACTTAAAATTTTACAGAGGGAAGGGGCAAAACCTATGGTGTAGAAAATCCCAAGCAGAAAATGGATTTCATGAAATCTCCAAAGAAATAGTAGGGATATTGTAAATGATTGATTAAATATATATACCCTGAAAATTGAAGGGAGTAGTTAAAGTTCCCTTTTTCATCCCTTGAAACGAACTACAATGCAGGAAATATCATCCTTACTCTCTCTCTTCAATGCCTCTGCAGCTAGTTGTTTGGCTGCTTTTTGTGGATCCTTTATCCTTCTTGCAATATCAACTGCCTCTTGGTTTGCCATTACCTGCAATGGAATGATTAACATTTATGTGCAAAATATAATATTTTTAAGAAAAAATGGACAAAAAGATATTATATTGATGGATAACCTTCCATAGACCATCACTTGCAAGTATCAAAATCTCAGTATCTGGGCCAATATCATAATGTTGTATGTCAGGATCAGATCTTAAGTGTGATTTTAGATTCTTGTCTCCGAATGCTCGAGAAACAGCAAGTTGTCCATTCACTCTTGCAACATCTCCTGATATAATCCCCACAAGTGAACAAAATACTCCATATTACGCAACACTAATACAATAAAGGACTCACATTAATGTTGCAAATATACATCTATGTTAACATGCCAAAACTTGGGTTTCATATTGGCTCTCTACCAGTTATATAAACCTTATCCTAAGTGTAGGGAGTTTTGGTTGGTGAAATTGTTACTTCAATTTTTAATAATGTAGAATGAGACCTATATGTTTGTGTAGGTGACAATGCTAGCATACAGTAATTGCTAATTAGGATTTGTGAGGCAATAGATATTCACTAGAAAACAATGTATACACTCTATATAAGTGAGGCTTAAGAGTTATTCTACAAACTAAAGGATGTCTTTAATCAGAACAGGATTGAATGACGGTAAAAATGAGTAGCATGTCACACTGATAGCATTGAACAAATTGGAACAAACATGGAGTCCCAGTTGGTTCATGACTTCTCTCAAGATAATTCTACACTAAGATTGTTTCAGAACAATATGTGTGGCACCTGAAATGATTCTTGCAGAAACAGATGATTCCATAAAAATCAACTAATTGGTTACATGCAATATATTTACGAATGCATTAATGATTTATTTTATCTATTCATCACCATGTCGATTCAGGTGGCTTGGTGACAGCCTATGAAATTATAATTAAAAGATTTAAATACTCAACACCAAGAAGTACTAAACATTTCAAACATTTTCTACACATCGACAATGTTAAGCAAGGCTTACATTTAAGTGGCATAAGGGTTACATGCTAACCTAGATACCATATAAGCTATTAAACTTGTGAATTTATGTTCAGCTTTCTGTTAGAGGATAGGACCAAAAAGCAAGAAGAAACTTGTTCTTGCAGAGGACAAACATAAGTTTTCTGAAAAATCCTTGCTTTGACTACTCTAGCCATACACTTTATTGCACTGAGGGGAAATTCCAACTTGATTAGTGAGTTATTAACCCTTGAGATTGTATGTTATTATGGGCGATGTAGCTACAGACAAGGACAGTTGCAGCAAAGTCAAAGTCAATGACTTCTCAATCAGAAATGCGTTCTACTATACAAATTACTTAAAAAATTAAAGTTTTTTTATTAGAAGAAATATGGAATTATTTCACACCCAAAGATGAAAGTTTTGAACTACATATTTCGGTAGTTGCCAGCATAAAAAAATGATATGTACCTAAAATCTCACACTTAAATGTGGAGCCAAAAATGTACATCTTTTGCAATTTAGTAATTGATCCATAATATATTACAATCAGTCCTCAAATTATTAAAATTCATTTCACATCACTCCTTTTGCTAGCTAAGGCAGGAAATAATGTGGAACAAATTTGACTATATAGACTCTGCACAACTTGAGGCATTTCATTTCTGCCAAAAGTTTTCAAAAATAAAATACAAATATATGAATGGATTACCAGACAAGTGCAGAGGTTTTTTTTTTCTGCTTCCCTATGAGTGACAGACTAAATGTTCTAAGATAGATAGGATGATAATCTCAAGGGAAAATTACTATGACAAATGAAATAATTTAACTCAAATTCTCAGCTTCAGTTTATCTCTCCTTTTACATCAAAAGAGGTATTATTCCTGAAACTTTTTACTCAAGCACAAGTCTAGAAATTGTAGCAATGCAACAAGCATACCTCAGCGACCTGAAGGACAGTATATTCTTTTGCTATAGAGTATGTTCAATCATCTTTTAAATGAAAACAGTGGCAGCTGCACTCTAGATTGTTCTATAATCGATAGGTATCATATGCAAGCCACAAAGAGGTGGAAATAATAAATTTCAACAAATACATTATTAAATTTTGATCAACGGAAGAAAGTAAATCTTCATTAAAGCATAAGCCTTCAACCTGATGTTAGCAAATTGTTTTCATAAACAAAGTATGATGACTGTTTTTTTTTTTTGTTTGGTCGTTAAGTAAAATGTTTGTCTCTATGTATCTCTTTCTCCCTTCCAGGCCTTCCTATTTTGAAAATGCAAATGAGACTGATAATGCATAAATAGCTTTCTCAAGCACCTCACATTATTGAAATCTCATAGAATGACAAGATAAATCCTGCATTGAACATGTCAAAGACATTAGGGTTTATTGAAGAACCTGGCATGTTAGATACAAAGCCTCCTTTGTTCTCAATGATGCCCCTTTCAGTATTAGGTTCATGATCAGTGGTCATCTGTATGGCCACCCCTCCCCTTGACAGAACTGCTCTTGAATCTCCAACATTTGCTACCCATAACTTCTGATTATTAATAAGAATAGCAGTTACCGCAGTCGATCCTCCTCGCCCCAAATCAGAACTGTTAGAAAGAATGGCCTGATCTGTTGTCTCATAAGCTTTAATGATGGAACTGTTTGGATCTGTCCAGAAGTCCTCCTGGAATAATCAATCATATTTAAGACTACAGTTTTTAATTCCAAAATAAAATTATGCCAAAAGGCATTACAAAGGTTCAAAAAGAAAATTAGGACAAACTACAAGTTTTTCCCACAAGAAAGATGTTTTACAAATTTCATCAGGGTATCAAGTTCAAAGAGATTATATTTCATACTGTGTTGATTTGATCATTAAAAAAACATGGGAAGCCAGGAAAAAAAAGTAGGGGACAAACTTTGCCAAGGAATCAAATGTGACTAAGGTAATACTCAATACATAATACTTTTAGTTTGGTTCAATAACTCACTTCGTTTAAGATATTAGAAAAGAGATGCTTTTGTAAATAGGCCGGCACACTGTCTCCCAAGTGTCCATCATATATAGCAAAAAGTCCTAACTCATGCCCTCCAAACTTGACAATTTTTGCTACGTGATAGTCCTCCATTGGGTGATTTGCTTTCCCTTTAACTAGGCTAAAGCCATACTTAACCGAGCACTGATGGCTCTTGCCTTTGCCAGAGCTACATGAAGAACGTCCTCCTCCAACCACCTAAAATGATGCAAGTTAAATTACAGTAACAAAAAAAATGTACTGTTGAACATAACAGTACAAGAAATATCAAAGAAATGATTAAAAAGGGAACAGTACACGGTTGATTATCAAAGGGCACATAACATAAATGCAATGCTAGGAAATAGGTAATTGTAAATACACAGCACATTTAGAAATTAAACAGAGAAACACACTCCATACTAGATAATTCCATCTTGTTAAACATAAAATGTCACAGCCCATTAAACATCGAAAGGTCAAAGCAGATTAAAAGCACAAGACAATCCCTATGTTTCAATTTTCATGAGTCAGGAGTCATCACTGCAGCAGCAAAACTCAATCCTCAAACAGACAAACGCTGCATCTAACATACATGAAAAAACAGCAGCAACAACAGCAACAATAGTAAAGAGGGTCTCACCTGATTGACAGAGTTGAAGCAACAGAGACTATCCATATAATAATTTAGCCCCGCCTCACCTTTTCCGTCTATAACTCAACATCTAATAATCAGAAGAGAAAATTTCACAAAAACTTGACGTCAGAGAAACTCCACAATTTTCCAAGAACTGTGAATTATCAGCAAAATATTCCGATCATTCAAGCAAGGAATTCTAACAACCCTCCCATGTTAAAAAAGGAAAATTTTCAACACCCAGATGATCAACTGCCTCAAAAACTCGCAACGAATCCAAAAATTACAACTTTTGCCCAGAAAACAAGAGGAGAGATCTGTAGGAGAAGTGGGTAGTGAGAAATGAAGAGAAAGAGAGACACCAATCACTAATAAAAACAACGAAAGCTTAAACCACCAAAACCAGCGGTTATGATAGAAAGAGGTTATGAATAAGAGAGAAAATAATAGAAGGTAGAAGTGTAACCGTGTGGTTTTTGTTGAGAAAGTCTTGTTGTTGTATGCAATGGCTGCCAAAAGACAGAGCTTGCCCTTATTGACTTTGCAGTTTTGTATTTGTTGTTTTTATTGCTACGCTGACACACTTTGTTTGATTATCACTACAGCTGTTTTGAGGTTTCATAGTTCCTATAATCAGCTATTGGTTGAGTCTCTCTCTTTCTTGCATCCGTGGGTGGGGTGGGGACTTGTGAGACTTCAAAAGTCAGCATAATTTTGCAGCCTCACAAACGCTTTCTGTATCTTAATTCTTCTCTCTTTTCTCCCAAAAGGATAACAAAAACAAATTTATTTACAATAATCTTCACATTTTTTTACTCCTTTCTTAACCGAATAGTCTAAAAAATTGTGCTATATATTAAAGTTAATAATTACTTTTTATATTTATAATAAGAGACAATTGGATCTGCATTAAATAAGTCAACCCTGCAGGGTAAAATTTTCAGACAAAACATTAACTTTCTGAGCATAGAAATTAGAAATATACAATCAACAGCAATTGACGACAAAAAAGTGTCATGGGTTTAATCTTTAGATTTTTTCAAACAAGACATTAAATGCCAAATGTGAGAGTGAAGAAGAACTCACAAGTTTGCTACTTTGAAGGCAAGGAATCTTGTGGGGCTCCAGCTTAATTTTAGATGAAGTTAAATTGTTAGGGGTAGATAATAATAAACGATGCTGACAACGTTTCAGAAGAAAGTCAGAAACTATGATGCTTTATTTTATTTTTTGTTTTTTTGTTCTAAATCACTATTACAGTATTACTATACTGCAGGTCCACCCGGTGGTGTATGTAATATATTTATAGCAGTAAAAGCTGAATGGTCAAATTACAATAGCAGAGTTATTTGGTTCATGTGGCCCTGCACCTCTCATCCTAGCTCCGTTACAAGCATCTCACCCAAAATTGTGGATTTTCACTTTAAATTTAAATTAATTCAAACCAATTTGTTGTCTTTTCTCCCCTTGGCCTGTTAATTGATTTTGACTTCTCCTATCATTATATTTAGAAATTAAAAAGTTTCTTGCAATCTATTAGAAAACTTTTTTATGATGCCTATTCTTAAAAATTGTAAGCTAGTTAGCGTGTTTATATTATTTTTAAATTATTTGTATGTTTTTGTATAATGTATAATTTTAATTAAATGATTAGTAAACAATTTACTATTTATCATAATCATATTTCCTCACCTATTTATGAAATAGTTAAAAAGCTGTATTGTAAGAAATAATTTACTTAATATAAAAAAAGTTAGTCTAGCTGATAAACATTAAATTTATATATCACAAAAATATAAGTTTAAATTCAGTGTACACTTGTTTAATTTTTTTTGTTATAAAACAGAGTTATACGCTTATAAAATATGTTGTCAAAATTCTCGTAAATATGAGAAAAATTAAACCATTTAAATAAAATTTAAAATTAAATAGTAAATATTAAAAACTTTCTGTGGCTGCACATTTTTATGAATAGACCATAAATAACTCTAGTTAAAGTAATGAAGGTAAAATTTCTTCTTTCTAGTATATGCACACCCTCTATCTTTGCACATTTCAGTAATTTCCAATATTTGAAGGGATATTCGTCAATTGAAAAATACTCTTAATATAAAAAGAAATATATATATCGATACATAATTAAACAATCCAAAATTTGCAACGTGGTTTATTCTCTAATAAGGTATTTCCCACCTTTTTTTCCTGCTTTATCTATTTTTGTTATTTTTCTCCTTGATATGATGGTTATTGTAATTTTTTAACTTCTTTCGGTGCAAATGCGCGGACATAGTTTGTAGTTTCATAATAAATGCAACAGCTGACGTTGAAATATTACAAAATTACGTTTTATTTTAATGTAACTTGATTTTGTAAAAAAATATTTTTATTTGTTATCGATAAAAATTAATTAGACTTTAAAATTTATAATTGGATTAACATGATGAATTATATTTTTATATTAAATTAAAAATTATTTTAAATTTTACTATAAACTTATTTTTATAAAAAATAATCATAATTAAGTTATTTTAATTTTTAAAACAAGATTAATTTTATAAAAATTAGATTTAAATTTACAAACCCTCACACTAAAATGCACTCCAGCTCTTTGGAATAGAGTTAATTAATATTATACTTGCAAGCATAGGACGCAAAAAATTGGGCGAAGATAGGATATTCATCTCATCACACGAGTGAGTGTATGGAAAAGCAACTAAGGCATAAATATATGATAGTGGCATAGTGGATGGGTGAATTATTACAAACATGAAAGGGTCAACTCCCCTTCAGCTGCATGCATTTGTCTGTGCAGTGTTGGGTGGAAGGAATAGCATAAAGCCAAGTCAAATTCCATAGATTTGATAGCACAAAAGAAAAGAAAGAAAGAAAAAATGAAAAGGAGTGGTTATTCGTTGGATGATAATAATAATAGTTATTATTATTATATATTTTATTTTTATTTTTATTTTTATTTTATTATATTTTAGGATAAAATTCAAACACTTGGATCTACAATAACATTTTTTCCTAATTTGTTAAGGTTGGTATCGTCGTCATCACACCCAACATGCCACGAGTTCACACGTGTTGAGACAGTAACCTAGGTGTACGAGGTGGGGTTTTGCCACGTGTACGCTCTCCTTCTTCCCCTGTTTCTGTTGCTCTGTTACAGATGAACAGAGGAACTTCCCCTGCTGCTGGTTCTGCTTCTTTTAATCCGGTATCATCTCAGATGTTGGAATCGTAATTTCTTTATCTTCAGATATAACCAAGCGAGAATTCACACGAGGTTTTCTGAATATGGGTGGACAACAGGTCAAGGTCTTCCACTAGATGATTTTGTTGTGAAATTTGCTTATGCTCAAATCATATTACAACTGTTGTGAGGGCTGTGCTTTTTGGTATACATAAAAGTAATCGGGCTCAAACCTGGTAGCTCACTTTTTATTTGTTCATGCAATTCAGTAATTTAGAATCATGTTTGAAGTATGAACTTTAAACAGGTTTATCTAATAATGTTGTTAATAATTATTCTGCTACTCCTAGGATTTTAAATTCTCAAAAATTTTAGAAGAACTTGCTAAGATCAATTATCTATAACTCAAACTGTCTGTTTCAACATGCAATATTGTTGCGCATCAGCAAACTTTTCTCTGAGGTCAGAAGAAATTTTATGTTAATTCAATTAATTCAATGCGTTCGGAAAAAAGAAAACTCAAGTAATAATTTGGAAGCAGGCAAGCTCCATTGTGCCGTTAACTTAGATAAAATACTTGAGTCTGATAAGGAAATATTCTGAATATTCCAGAGTGAGTTGTAAGCTTCACGGTCTATACTGGCAAAAAATTGAACCATATATTTGTTTAATCCGTCATTGTTTTTGTAATTTGACAATGTAACTTATTCTGGATCAATTGTTTTTGCTCTGCAGTATATGCTATCTTATGACCCTGGCCTTCCCTAAACTATTATAATATCTTGTCACCAGCGCTGGAGCAGGAATAGATGCTCCTGTCTTCAGCTTTTGTCTAATATGCATTGCATTTCTTCTGGGTTAAGACATCACCAGGTATACTTTCATTTGGAAAAATCACAATTATATATTACGTGTCTCAAGCATATTTAGTGCAAGAAGTGCATCACCATAAAAACTTAGGCCCGATTATTTAATCATCAATGATTTTATTTACTTCATACAGTCATGAATACAAATTTGATTTTCTTGGCATCATTCTAATCTTTAAAATAAGCACAAAAAAATAGATACTCTCTTTATTGCTTTTTATCTATCCAGAAAGAGATTAAAAAATTTATTTCTATTTATTTGTCTACATTAGTTTTTAAAAAGGTATTAATTTTTTCTCATATATATCATTATATTTATCAACTATAAAGGAAAGAAAGATAAAAGTTAAGATTATATATAAAGGGTAAATTAAGAAAATAAATAATTTTTTAAAAAAGTTAATAATATAAATTATATTTTTTAATATATAAAAAGTAAGAAGGAATACTTTTCTTTCTTTTTGTACCTCACCCTCAAATGAATTCAAAACTGGAGAGAGCCTAAATTCACAAGGCTAGGAGCAAAGAATGCCATTTTCCTTGGTGCATTTTCTCCTTCTACCATAACGTTGATACACATGATATTTCAGAGCAATGATGTGTCACTTACGAAATGAAGCAAACAGTAGAGATGACTATGGCTGAATCAGAATTTGCTAGAGTCAAGAAAGTATGTAGTCTCTGTAGTTAACGGAATGTTCATTCAATCTCCATCCAACAGCTTAGATTGAACCACGACAATCCCTCAATAGGGAACAATGGCACTGTTTTTTCTAACACCTCCAAGAGCATTAAAGAAGAGATAATGCACCTCAATCAAAACTGTTGGATAAACATAAGACTCCAAGAGCGTTCCCATTCATTTAACACCTCCCATCTATATATCTCTAATCTCTTTTTTTTCTTCACATCATATTACTTATTACATCTATCACTTCTCTTCCACCAATCTTTAAAACTATTCTTTTCATAAGCTTAAATTCAAAAACATTAAACGATTACCGTTATGCTGAAATCTTAGCTGAAATGAAATTTATAATCCTTCATCGGTTAAGATTTAATTTATTTCAAAATCAAGCAAAGAAAAATGATTGACCAGCAAATTACAATTCACAAGAAAGAAACTAGAAGTTCCTAAATTAGTATTATTGTGACGTTTCCAAGTCAACTGTATCATACAAGTCTTTCTAATTGAAGCTGCGCCAAATTCTCCAATTTATGCGATGATAACAAACAAAACCCAGTACGTTGTAACCGTGCGGGAACAAGAGTGAAGGAGTAATCAGCAGCAATGTGTATATACATCAAGTGCTGAAAATATTCATGACACTCATGTCAATATCATCTACAACGCAAAAGTAAAATTTCTAAAATGGAAAACATTAAGAAAAAATGGGGAAGCTATGAATAAACTGACAAGGTGCAGAAGTAGAACCAACTGACCAAAATAAATAAATAAAATGTAAGTGATTAAACAAGCTCCATATCATAATTAGCACTTGGGTCATATAATTCCTCTCGCCAGTCTTTTGTACAAATTGCAGTTATACATTGACAAGTTACACCATTATGTTGTCCATCTATAAACAGAATTATCCTGTCATACAAAATCATATATAAAAATCAAACCATGTTTCATTAGATTACAATAGATCTGAATTGTCAAAGCAGGGTGCATCCTAGCTATCACAATCTATTTATATGCAGCCTTGGATCCAAGTAAGTTTGATTAGAAATATATACATCAAGACGGCGTTAGGACTTCCCCAATGCTAAATAAAGCCACCTGGCCATGTATTTACAGTGGGGACGATAGGAGTAGCCATCGCAGATCAATCAAATGCTATAGGAATGAAGTTATCATCATCTAAAAGCATATCAATATCAATCAAATCCTCCACACCATCAACTGTCTCTTCAGAATTGATCAAACCCATGTCACATGCCTGTCAGATATCAAATGACTGAGCATGTCATAAAGCCAAATATTAATGAATTTAAGCACCTACCAAAAGTAAGAAAATACCTTGGTTTGCCGGAAGTCCTCAACAACATTTAGCAGCCGACGGTATTGGGCCCGTGCCTCTGGATACTGAATCATGGACTTAACTCTTGATAATGCCTTCTGGATTTTTTCCTCTTTTTGTTTCCGTCCTTCCTTGAGATAATCATAATCATCCTTTTTTGGAGAATCATGTTGTTGACTGGGAACTTTATTAAGGGCATCCGGTCGAAACCCACGTAAACCACTACCTTTGCGCCTCCAGCGTAATATGACCTTCTCCAGGATTCCCACAGACCAGATGAGTGTACACTGTTTCCTGACCTGGTGGCCTCTTACATGGGCCTTAACATCACAGAATTCAACAGTCAGTGAAAGCGTGTGTCAAGTGCATAGGGACACAAGATATATATATATATATATATACACACACATATATATAAACGTAGAAAATAGGGAAATCCCTGAATATTATTGTGCTATAAATTATTTCTTTGGTGAACTTTCTTGGAGTAACATGCTCCCCATTTTAAGGGTTCTTATTTCTTAACTGCCCCTGGATCCACCATGACATATTACTGCTTTTAAGGCCTCCACTTGGTTCTCAAGGCACATGATTTGATGAATGTTAAACACTACCAACTCACCAAGTAAATGCATGGAAGGATGAACATAATATAAAGTATATTTTATGCTTTTTTCTCAGATTCTGAATTTCCTTCTCAAGTTAGACAATCCCAATGTGTGATCCACATGTACAAGCAAGTTATAGAAGGGGCAAAGAGACCGAAAAGTTTACAGAAGCAAATTTCCATTCTTATCCTGAGTTTTTATCAATCAAAATCTCCTATATAATCAATATTGCAACCTTAAATTTCCAAAATTGCAGAATAATTGATAAGACAATTCAATGAGAAATTAAGAACATCTAATAATATTTAATTTATTTAAAATAAAGTCCATAATATTAAAATTGAAAACTCAACTAAATAGAATAGATCAATGAACCTGGATTTTAACAATTCTTTGACGAATAATCAAGAATTCTTTTCTCTTCTTCCAACCACGATATTTTTTCTGTATTTGTATTGCAGCAGCATTGGCTAAACCATCTCCTTGTCCAGATTTGCTTGCCTTAGAAGCTAGAAGAGAAAGAGCTTGTTGATCTAACATTCCAAACTCATCATCATCTTCATACTGAGTTAACTGCTTCCTCTGAAATGATTGCATTCTGAATACTTGATGTATACGATCAGCAGCTTGTGTTGCATTACGCACAGCAGTAAGCGAATCCTTAAGGCAGAGAGCATCTGGTATATCACCACCATTAAGGGCAGGCGTTGCAGTTCGCTCTGAAACTGTCTGCACCACTTTTATTCCTGAAATTTCTTGCCTACCACCTTTGTGCTGATCATCCATTCTGAGGGTTTCAAGGTGGCGAGTTAATGAAGACTCGGCAAGAAAACCAGAGATTCCTTTGTGGCCATTGCTAGAGGCAAGATCTGCAGCTGTTCTACCTGATGGAAATGCTGGAGATGGATCCGTCAATGCTCCAGAATCTGCACCCATGCTGACTAGGACGCCAACTGTCCGCTCTCTGAGCAAAGGATAAAGAATAACATTAGGAACCAACTTATGTTATGCTGAGCATAATGTATTTGACAACAATTTTTTAGGTAAAAAAGCAATACTTTTGACTAATGCTGAAAGCAGAATAAACTCTAGAAAGCCTTCTGTAATCTGCCTCTGACTTTGATTAACCAAAGTGATTGCTTAGGGGATAATTCTATTAATATACACAGACCAAACTGTTGTGACATTTAGCACCATAACAATTTAAATAATCAGGGGAAGGGGGGTTCCATTCATGCAAAACACTAGAATTTTCTTAACACCTTTTACAGGAAGAAACTTAAATTAGCTACATAGACTAGGGCAAATTTATTTTGTGAACAAACCCACATTTCAGAAAGCCTTAAATATTATGAATACAAGGCAGCAAAAGAAGGTTCACCCAGATTAGTGGACATAAGTTAGGTTCAATAAATCTCAAGGAACTTTACCTGCCATAGGATGCAGCCCAATGAAGAGCTGTCCACCCATTCACATCACGGAAGTTGATATTAACTCCAGCAAATATAATTGGATTTATGGCCCAATCATAACCAAGAACAGCCGCTAAATGTAGCACACCCTGCCCATCCTTGTCTAATACATTAGGCCCTTTACCACTCTCAGTTACTTTGTGAAGAAGCCATGAGTACAGTTTCTCTTTAACCTGGTGTTGGGATACATCCATCTCTACATTTGGCTCTTCCTTACTGGAATATTCCTCTTCCTCTCTTAGTGAAATAAGCTTAAAAATTAAGTTTCTTTTCTCCATATCACCCTCAATGGTTTGATTTGAACAGTCCACTGGCTTTGAAGAAAGAAACTCCTCCAGTCGCAAATGAAGAAGCATTTCAGTTGAACTGTTAAAAAAATCTGCAAAATCTACATTTCTAGCAAAGCCCTCTCTGAAATCAAACTCCCGCACTTCACTACAAGCTAACCTATTGGAACACGTTACATAGAAAGGAACCCGTCCAACATTATGAGGTGGAGCTTGACAGCATAAAATTCCATCAGCTAAAACCTCAGCAGGAACCTCAACTTCCCCAAACATGCAGGACCAGTTACAGGTTGTCAGCTCTGGTTGACTCTTCAAAAATGATCCAATAATCAACACCTGTATTGTTGTAAATAGGATAAGATATCAATCAAACTACACCTGGTTCTTTCTTCATTTCATCTTGTGAAAGAGACTCAAAATCTCAAACAGAAAAAAGAAGTAAAAGCAAATAAAATAAATAAATAATATATAACATACCAAAGGGGAAGGGAAAAGAAGAAAGATTGTCAGGATGCATTTACCAAGATGTAGAAGATATACAAAAACAAATACAAACAAAAACGGTAAGCATCTGACACACTGACACAGTATTATTCACATTTTCTTCTTTCTTTGCAATTGCAAGTATTGTCCAGAAGATCAGTACCTCAATTTCTGACTCAGCATATGCCCATTTAGGTGAAAAATCATTTATACTAAACAGTTGGTCCTGAGAGAGAGACGGGCTCAATGAGGTATCATCTATCACATGCCCACATTCATCTGTACTCCATGAAATACCAGGTGAGGACTGCATATTCAAGTCAGCCACCTCTCCAAGTTCTTTAGTAATCCACCGAGAGAAGCTATCAACCTTCTTCAGGCTTTCATCTCTGTCCAATAATCCATACTTCGCAGGTAAGGTATAGCTGATAGTTTCTTCACCGGGAACTCTATTTGCAGAATTGGATTTTAGTGCATGTTGAGATTGTCCATCTGCATGCTGTTCTGGATAGTTTTGCTGTATAGGCAGCTCTTTTGGCTCATCATCAAAACTATACACGATCGGAGCAATTTCAGAACTTACATTATGAGTTTCATTCCCTAGTAAACCAGTCTCATAACCAGATCCAAACTCCAAACTCAATGATTGGGTTAAGGTCGGCATGTGTCCTGAATTGTCCTCAAAAGGAATCTGCATCAAATCAAATAACAAAATGAAAATAGTTAGATTTTGTTGCTAAATCTCATAAATAGTAGTTTGAAATTAACAATTAGGAAAACAAACAAACTTGGTTAAAAAATATCAGAGTTTCAAATAAAGCAATCAAAAGATAGAACTAACATCTAGCCAAGCCAATACCCAGTCATGGCTACCCAATATGATATTTAGGAAGAGTTCAAGCTACATATACTAATCTCAACAAACAGTTGGATGCCAGATACATGTGGAGAAAGTTCAAGTCACTAAAAGAAATTGTAATCTGGTATTATAGCATTTCTGAAGTGTCAGAAACAATTCAAAACCATTTAATTTGACATGCAGCCAAATGGCAGACAGTTAAAAATAAAGTTCATCATTGAGTTTAACAAAAATTATTATGAAGATTGTAGTTCAAGGGTTCTGGCACATGTCTTAATCTCTAATACTCTCAGATTATGTCTTTTCCATAGAATAGTTATAGATGTGAGATAACAACAGGTAGATATACTACAGTAGCAGTAAGTACCTGCCAATTTGATTGGAGAGACTGGGAGCTCTCAGCTTCCTTAGTGAGACCACTACCCAAAATGGTATGTCCCTGTTCAAGGACACTTCCCATTGAACTAGATGGGATGGGAGGATATGATGCAAAAGAAGGATCACTATGCAATTTGGCAGTGGTTGGCAAGACAGTGCCCCATGATGCCATGCCATGTGTTTTCGGGTCATCAATATAAGCAGTATCATTTCCTCTAAATTTATCCCCATGAATAAGTGGGATATAATCTGTTCCAGATATTGATGACTGTCCATAATCACCTAAAAAATATTTGAAGATATACATCAGAGGTTGCCTGATAGATGTTACAAAACACATGAGACAACAAAAAGGAAAAAAAAAAGAAGGCAAGGTAACCTGAGAAGGGATGCATTAGATATGAACTGTTTGAACCTGCATCAATCTTTTCTGTCAAAGGACCATTCCCCATATGCTGTGACTCATGTGATGGCCGTAATCCAGAACTTGCTTGGTGGATATCCTCTGGAAAGAATTACAATTAAACCATTTAAGGGTTACCAAACGGGCCAAACTATTACACAAATATTTGCTGTAACAGTAAACAAACATATTTAAAGCCTTCGCATATTAATTCATTTCACAAACTACATAAAATTTCAAACCCATGTGAAATAAATTTAAGCAAAATTACCAGAATCAGCATCTTCACGTAATGATGTCAAGCTGGTAGTTGGGCTCACAGAATCTGTACTCAGTGAAGGCACATTGCTATAATGTGTGGGAAAGCTAGACGATGGAGAGGTGACCTTTAGGGAATCTGATGTGACCTCATCACTATCAGTATTTCCTCCAATATTTGTCTTGTTACCCTAAGAAATAAGAATGCAGAAGAAATCTATGAATAAGTCACCAAGCACACAAGTCAATCAAGACCAGAGCTACAAAACACAAATCCTTCTATATTGAACAGCAAAAAAAATCTGTCTGATTAAAAGAACAATGATAAAAATATATTTTAGGATCTTTTCAAGAATAATTAGTCCTTGAGAATGAAGATGTTAGGCACTTTAGTCCTTGAGATTTTAAAAATTATGCATTAGTTCCTAACTTTATACAAAATCATTCATTTTAGTCATTTTTCACATTATTTTTCACAGTTGTTTTACACCAAAAGGGACTGATAAAGGACTTTTAAAATCTCCAGGACTAAAATATCTAACCCATACAATCTCAATGAGTAATTTGGGGGTTTACTCTTTTTTATACATCTTTGATATCATCAGTTGAGATTTTTAACAGAATAAGGTCCCCCATGGTAATAAAAAATAGCATATCAGCTGAAGAGTAAATAATACACTTCAACATTTTGGATGGTGCAATGCTTAAGCGACTGGTTTATTGTTCCTGAAAAAGCATAATATTTCCCACAATCCTCATGACAAGAAATTCAGAAGGAACTCAAATAGCATCTGGATTAGCCTCCACATTGGAGTCAACAATTGTCATAGGAGGGAAGAAAAGTCTATGAATACCCTCCTTCCAGTTTAGATGGACACTTCAAGGATGAAATGGGAACAGATCAGGCTGGTGCCATTAGAAGCCATCAAGGCATGAACCTTATCCTTCATATTTAGCTATATTTTCCTTCTAGACTCTTCCAAACTCTCTCTTTGCCAAGCAAGCCCAGATGATATTCCCTTTCTTGTAAAGATAAATTAGCTTGTGTTTGGTCATCTTATTTTGGAGAAAAAAAAATTGCCCCAACTTCTTGAGAGAGCTATAATTCTTTCTCCAATAATAATCAAATCCAAAGTTGAGCATATCAACGTCTAGTTCTCTCATCATACATTGACAGAGTCAGCATGGGTATGACAAAATGATATTCAATCATCCTCACCCATCAACAAGAAAACTACTTGCAATCACAAAAAAATGCAACTAAAGCACAGATGCAAACAACCTAATTTAAAAACTTGACCATAATCTGGATGGGATTTAACTTTGATCATTGGAATAGTTTGATATGTCATTAGGTCATACAAATAGGGTAAAAAAATTTACATTGACAGTGGATCAAATTGAACTCAATCTAGATGTCATACAATCATATCTAAAACATATATTACGGACAGTTTCCCACTTACACATCATAAATATAAATTGAAATCAACCCACATACACTTCATGAATTCATTTAGCAACATTAATCACAACTATGGCTATTAAATAATAAAAAGAACCAGATTGAGTTGCAATGGTATCATTAATCATTCATGAAAGCTCAGCATACATTACAACAATTGCAGCTATTTTATTCTTTCTCCCTTCAAATGTATCACTATATTTCATGAAACATAAAACTCAATAGTTGTGTAGATAAACACATTTCAATCAAGTAAAAGATAGACTCTACAATCTATGATCAACATATAGTCCAAAAGCTAGAAATGAAAGACAATTATTTGATAATATACACACAACTGATAATAGCAGAATAGAATAATAACAGCAAAAACATGAAGAAATGAGCAAAATACCTTAACTTCCAAGTAGTGGACAAATACAATGTGCATCATATCCCTGCAATAAAAGAAAATTAACAACAAAACCATATTCTGACTTATTATAAGATGAAATAAAATAATTCAAGATCTATATATATATATATATCAAAAACTCAAATTAGCTAAGATGCAGCCAAATAGTTACAAATTTACAACCCAAATAGGATTAAAAACTTTTAACTACTATTTTTTAGATAAATAAGGAAATTTTATTAGGTAAGAAATAGATGGATTAGAAGATCACAACTAAGGGTAGGATAAGAAATCCTTGAAAACAGAAAATATCAAAAACAAAAGAGAACAGGGAAGAAAAATGCAATAAAGCTGCCCAATTTTGGGGGAAGGAAATGTAGCTTCATTCACCAAGTTTGGGGGCAAAGAAAAACCCTTAAAAACTTTTAACCATGCATTGACATGAGATATGACAGCAAATGCACTAAGGCAGTACTTACTAAGAAACTTACAAAGCAACAAACACATAAACTATAAATGCACAAAATTTGGTACATAAACTAGTTCATACTCACGGTTCAAGCATCCAATAGCTTCGCCTTTGAAAATTCTCATTTTCTTCTCCATGTGCATAGTAGCAGTGTAACACATCAACACTTCCAACCTAAATTTGCTTGAATGATGTTACAATGCCAGTGAATAATTATTTAACATAGAAAGGCTTGCTTAACTGAAAAAATTCCATTCATTTTATATGTATGCTACTCTTACAAAGACTTGATTAATTACTCAAAACCTGAAGTAAACTATAAGCTTACCTTCAACTTTTCATGAGCTTCTTTCACAGTTTTTCCATCTTTTTTCTTTCTCCAGTTATGCCCATCCTTTCTAAAATATCTCAAAACCTTCCGATCAAAAAGAAAAAGTGAACCACCTGAAAAATCATGAAATACAAGTCATTGGTGATGTCTTTCCAAGCATGAAGTAATGACAAGAGCTAAACAATGGATAGAAGTCAACAACAATGCCAGATTTTAGCAAAACAACAAAATACTATTAAAAATACCCTAAAAACTACTGAATTGTCAAGATTATGCAAAATGCATATGAGGTGCTCTTTTGTTACCAAACTTCATTAAAAAAATATTTACCAAATTCCTAATGTGCATGCATTCCTTGAACTGAAATATATAGGATATATCGGAACATGAACACCTTATGTTCAGATAGTGAACAGTTAAAAACCTTGTACACCTCAACAGGAATTAAATTCAGTTAAATGAACCAAAGGAGGGAAATACTGCCATGTCAACCAAATTGTTTGGCACCTACAAAGCCATTATTATTTATTAATTTCTGCCAATAAGTTCCACTAACACTGAGTTGCAACAACAATTCATGGGAAATCAGTGCTTCTAAGCTTCAGCTTATTGGCTAATTCACATATACGTTAGAATTATATAATCGTATAAACTGGTTGCAATTAATTTATCAGTAACAAATGTAGCAATCGTACTTGGTGGCCTGTTATGAGGTTCTGATGTGATATGAAACATCCTGTAATTACGAAGAATTTCACAAATTTCTGCAGGTCGCAACCACCGATGCTGGGCTTCAAATTGTAATTGCTGAATATCTGCACCTTGATATTAAGGCATTCAGTCAAATATTTGATTATTGGATCATATCACATGCACAATTACATTTATTCAAGCAAGCTTATTGGTAAGAATAATTTTTATCACCGACACAAAAAGAAAGGTAAAACTGAAATATGAAAAGAACACCGATGTTCGTTAGTCATAAGGTGAATATTGAGGTCAAAGTATCCAGTACACAACTTTAGCATCATATTAGTCCCCACAAAAATCAATTTAGCTACCAAATATTATCCTTCCTTCAGAATCTGTTTGGTTTTCTTTTTACATGATTATTTGGATTAGTTTATTTGGCATTCAGAATAGTTTAAAATCAAAATGTTGCGGAGATTTTTTATCCAGAAAGCTGTTTTGAGTAAAATAAATCAAATCCAAATAGACACTACACCCTCTTCTTTGATCAAGCTATTGATGGTTTGCAGTATGGTTAGAACCTGCCAACTATTTTCTATCCAAATCAACAGTTTTAAATGGAAGTGTATGTAAAATTTAAGTAAAAATAAGGCTACAGGTTGGTGATAGCAACTTTCATTTAGAAGAATGAAAAAGAAATCTACTTCCATCATTTCATTATCTTCATCATTGTTGATTCCACTGGAATCCTCTTTCAGCCGTCAAATCTCTATTGATAGAATTAATTTATTCACAGGCCAAAATCTGTATTTTATTTTGAAGCAGCATACCCTTCTTTCAAATTCCTTTTTTCTTTCCCCAATGAATCTTTGTTCAGAGTTTCAAACATTTTCACTCGCAATAGCAAGGAAGCAAGAGCACTTGAAATGGCTGCCTTACCAGTGTTCAACACACATTCATGTCAGATATCATCATTCCAATGGTTAATCCTACTTCTTTTTAATTTTTCGCACTAACCACAAATGATGGTGGCTTTAATGTTATACCTATTAACAAATCTTACTTTTGAAGAATTGATGCTTCTTTTAGTTGTCTTAATTATGCACTGCTCTCTAGATCCAACTAAATCTTTTTGAAATAATTACAAATTTGACAACAATAGGTTAGTTCGTTTGGGGAGGTTGGGGGAAGTGGACGGCGTAATTAGTTTGTCTCGTCCCTTAGAATACAGATAGCTGAAACATTGAATGCAGTCATGCAGACCATAGAGGAAGTGAAGAACATTAGAGTTTATTACATTAAGTGAAGCAATACTTGCCAATCGTTCATATCTTCCAACCTAGACGACAGAGTTGTCTAAATGCAATCAAAGACGCTTTTCCACCTACAAAGCCTAGGTGGACTAAAAATCACCAAAATGGTTATTCCCCAAATCGATTGGACACAGTTTTTGCCGACCTCAGAAAGGTCGAACCTAAGGTCCATGAGCAAAGCCATTAACAGTGACTGACACTTAGTCCCAGGCATTTCACGGAGAAAACAGAATTCAGTAGCTGAGAATTGAAAATCTACGAAGTTCAGCGACAAGAAATCGCGCCGAAAAAACAAATAAAATTACAGGATCGAAGCATTCCACGAGCAACTAAAAAAAATATTAAGGAATAGAAAATTATGATTAGAAAAAAGCAATTCGAAAATGACCTAATCGAGGCCCCAATCCGTAAGAAGCACGCTCCGCCATGGCGAAGACTGAATCTGAGATCAACGCGATCGACGAACAACGAGAGAGATAGAGAGAGCGACTTTTTCTTTTTCTTTTTCTTTTTTGCCTCAACTATCGAGTGACGTGACAATGTGAAAAACTGACGCTGTATATTTGGAATTTATACAAGTTTCCTTGGAAATAAAATGAACTTTTGTTATTTGCAAAATGGGGTCTGAGACCAGCAGTTGTGTGACGCGTGACGAGTAAGGTAGGTGAGTAACCGGATTCCCCAATCCCAATGGTCTCGATCTTCAAATCAATATGAACTAAGCTCTCCCTCTCATTTGTACTTTTCTGTCTCGTGAACAAATTTCAGTGTCTAAATTGGATTAACATTTAATACGACAGGGGTAATGTTTATCACTGTTCCGTTCTTTTTAAAAAAAATATAAATATTAAAAATATAATTAATATTATTAAATTTTAAAAAATATTTATTTAGTAATTTATTTTATATATTAACTTTATTTTTATATTTATTATAATTAATAGATATAAAAATATATATCAATAATAATTAATATTATTTTAAAAATTAAAGTAAACATATAGATAAAAAAAATTTACTTTCCTTATAAATACATAAAAAAAATCTCATTTTCCTTCCAACATTAATCAATTCATGTGATAAGGAGTTGTATATATAAAATTTAAAGTATTAAACTTTTATTTTTGTGATTAAAATAAATTATTTTTAATTTTATCTTTTAAATTTAATTTTAAATATTTAAAAATATATAAAATTATTATATTTTTAAATATTTAAACTAATTTAAAAACTAATATTAACATTTTATTAGAAGAAGTATTAAAATAGCAGATTTTAACACTTTGTTTGAAAAAAAAAAAAAGGTGTTAATTCTATTGAAGCGCACCCACCACCAGACTAAAATATTAAATTGGTTTTGTTTAGAGAGATTGATAATAAATAAATTTATTTAGTTACTCCTACTATCTCACCTAAAGTGAGCTGTCATACCATAATCCAAACACGCCCATGTCAAAACCCATGATTAATGATACGCAACAATATCCTTTTTGGACCACACCACAATAATAATTTAGCTAACCTCAAACATATGGACAGATCAGTATCTCTATTGTTTCCATTTTTTGTGGGTATGCAATTTGATGATTTATTTGAAGATGAAATTGAAAAGAAAGTATATATATATATATATATATATATATATATATATATATATATATATATATGAAAGATGTATTATTTAAATATATAAAAATAAAAATAATTTTACATTAAAATATTGAATTTAAACTTTATATTTTTGTATTATATAAAAAAATAAAAAATGTGAATAAATTTTCATTTATTTAAATAAATAAAAATATAATAATTATAAATATTTTTTCTTAATAATTAATATTTAAAAGATTATATTATATAAATATTTCTCTTCTCATTTCAGTTTCTTTCACTTTTAGAAAAAATACATTTCATTCTTATTTCATCATTTGCTAACTTTCTTTTTAAAATTACTCAAACAAATAAATATTTAATATTTTTCTTCATATTTTTTTTTTCAATTAAAAATAATGTGGAGATGATGGTTTATTTAAAAGTATACTTACAAAATATTTATATTTACCTTACCGTAAAGAAGAGAATAAAAGTTATAAATCTAACCTAGTAAGGTGTATATTTTGATAAATAATGTAATGTGTTTATTTTAACTAAAAAAAATGATATTTTAATAATAACATATTTATAATTGATTAGGTAAATATAATGTTGGTTGTATTTTTAAAACATAAAAAATGATGGAAAAATTTGTTTGACATGATGTTTTTATTTAAATTCTCTTTAGGATGATTTTATATTTAAAAAAATTAAAATTAAAATCATTTTTTATTTTAAATTTTAGTTATAATTTTTAAAATTTATTGAAAAATTAAATTAATTAAAAAGTTTCTTTTAAAATAAAATTATAAATTAAAAGAATATAAAAAAATATTAATTTAAAATTTAACAAAAAAATTAATGATAGTTGTGGTGATAATAGTGATAGTAAAAATAATATTTATGAGATACTAATAATAGTATGATGGATATAATATAAAAATATTATATAATTATATAAATTAATATTTTATATATTATTCTATTATTAATATTTATGATAGATAAATTTACAAGATACTATTATAATATTTTTATATTATTTAATATTTATTTTATATAAAAATAATATATATTATAATATTATATTATATTATAAATAATTATATAATATAAAATTATCTTAAAATATTATAATTTAACATAATTTATAATTTAATAATATTATTTATTTTATTTTTAATATGTAAAAATTAGATAAATAAAAAACTATCAAAAATTAATTTCTTTTAAATGATAAAAATAATAAATAATAAATAATAAAATTATTATTATTATTATTATTATAATGGTAGCGATGATAAGATGATGGTGGTGATTATAATAAATTCATTGATAATAATATAATGATGGTAGTTATAATAAATTTATGGTGATTATAATTATTATTTGTGAATTTATAAAAAAAATAGATAAAAAATTAATAAAAAATTAAATTTATTTAAAATAAAATAATAATAATAATAAA
Source organism: Canavalia gladiata (assembly GCA_037954105.1). Taxonomy (NCBI): domain Eukaryota; kingdom Viridiplantae; phylum Streptophyta; class Magnoliopsida; order Fabales; family Fabaceae; genus Canavalia; species Canavalia gladiata. The sequence continues at coordinate 5,964,933 of CM075662.1, forward strand.
TATTATTATTATAATAATAGTCATATTAATGACAATAATAATAATTATGAAAGTGATAATAATAACAGTTACAATACAGTGATGATAGTGATAGAAGTAATAGATTGATGATCATATGTTTTGATAAGTTTAAAAAATATAATTATTTTAAAATTAAAAAATAATTAAGAAATATTGTCTTTTTAATTTAAATTATTTTATAAATATTTTAAAAAATAATTTAAAATTATTTTTATCCAACCTATTTCATTTTTAAAATCAAACTAGATGGATTTTAAATTTTTTAAAAGTAAAAACTAAAAAATTATTTTGAATGTCACTTAAAGCTTGTTAAAGTATCTCACGTTCAAAATAACACTCTTATTGATACCTTAGATATATTAAAAGTACTTATCCAAATTTTACAAAAAATAATAATAATTCCTTCTAAGAGTAGAATGTGTCTTTAATGAAAAAAGATATGTCAAATACTGAGCAAGACACGTAATTAAATGTATGAGGTTTGTGATACATAAAGTAATGTGTCACATGTGTGACATACTAGTTTATGTATTGCATAGGCCTAAATTATATTTATTTGTGTTATACTTTCCTTTTTCTAGATTTTAAAATATTTGACATAATATGAAATGCATAATAAATATGTTTAAGTTGAATGTGCGATTTAGAGTTATTTTTACACCTGTAAAAATAAAAAATAGATACATTTAATTTTTTATCTAGTAACTAATTATTATTTGTTTAAAGCTTTGAAAATATATTTTAAATTTTTTAAAATTATTTTATATAATTTTATAAGTGGTGAAAATAGTACTTAATTTATTAAATTATTATTTTTATTTATTATTAGATAGTATGAATAAAATTATTATTATCTTTCATAATAGTAAAACATTTGAAGGTGAAGAAAGACTAATCCTTTTAAAAAACAAAAATCAATTCAAGTTTCTTAAAATATAATTTTAAATAAGTTGAAAGAAAAAAAATTAAAAATTAAAATTTTCATCTAGAAAGATAATTTATAATTTAATAAAAAAATTTAGTATTATTTTAAAAAATAGAATATAAAAGATTTAAAAAAAAGGTTAAATATGTTTTTAGTCCTTCTAAAATATTTAAATTTTGGTTTTGGTCTCTTAAATTTAAAATATTTAGTTTAGGTTCTTCATTTTTTAAAATACATTGATTATAGTCCTATATAAACTTAAGTTATATTAAAACAAAATAAATTAATCATGATTTGAGGATTATAATCAAAATATTTTATAAATGATCAAAAAAAATTTTAATAATAGTTGATCTAACTTGATTTAATATAACATAAATTAATATCAAAGATTATAATTATGATATTTTAAAAAATAAGAGACCTAAATCAAAGATTTTAAAATTGAAGGACCAAAACCAAAATTTAAATATTTAGAGGAATTAAAAACATATTTAACCCTAAAAAAAATAACAATGAAGCTGTTAAATACATGATTAATAAATTTGAACAACAATAGCTAATACATATGCTTGAAGTATATTCTAATAGTTTTAAGATGTATTAATTTTTTATGATAATAATTTAATTAACTAAGTTACAATATTATATAAATAAAATTTAATTAACTAAGTTATTAATTTTTTATTGTTTATATTTAATTAAATAATTTACTAAAATTTTATATTAATTTTAATTAAATAAGAACTTATAATAAGTTTAATTAATTAATTTACTAATTTTTATGATTTAAATTTAATTAACTAAATTAGTCAGATTATATGGTTTTATTTTTAATTAACTAATTTACTCAAATTTTATTAAATCAATTTAATTAACTTAGTTACTAATACTTATGGTTTAAAATTTAATTACCTTAATTTATAAAATTTGATGTTTTAAACTTAATTAACTGACTTACTACAAGTTATGCATTAAATTTAATTAGTTACCTTATTCAAATTCAAATTATTAAACAGTAAATGTATTATATTAAATTACTACAAATTTTCTAAATTAACATATTAATAATACTATTATACATATTTACATAATTTTACTAAATTTACACCGCCAATATATAACCTATTCTTCTAAATTACTGTTAATATTTTCTAACATATCTTAATCACAACATTTTTAAATATAAATACCCTATTTTATCATTTTATTACAATTTATAAAAATATATAAATAAAATTTATTAATTTAAAAAATTAATAAAAAATAAAATTTTATTAAAATAACAAAAATTTTAAAATTTTAAAATAATAAAAATAATAAATTATTATCATTATTATGATGATTACAATATTTATGATAATTATAGTGGTTAAAATAAATGCAATTTTTACTATATAAGAATAGAATGTGATAATTATAATATAAAAAATATTAAATAATTATAAAAAAATTAATTTTTATTATTTGATAATCAATATTAAAAATAAATATTTTGATATCTTGCAATTATAATATTTTGTATTAAAATATTTATTTTATATAAAAAATTACATATTATGATATTATATTATAATATAAATAATTACATAACATAAATTATATTATAATATTATAAATTTAATATAATTTATACCAAATAATACCTTTTATTTTATTTTTAATATATTAAAATTAGATAAATAAAATATTAATAAAAATAAAAAATAAATTTTTATTATTATGATTAACAATAATGATTGTAATAATGATAATTAAAATAAAAAATATTATATAATTATATATTTTAATAATTAATACATAAAATAATAATTTTATATATAATTATTATAATATTTTTGTATTATATCATATTTATTTTGTATAGAATAGTATAGTTATATTATAAAAAATTATATTATAATATTATAAATTATATATATATATATATTAAACAATATCGTTCAATTATAAATTTATAAAAAAATAGATTAAAATTTTAACAAATAATTAATAGGAGTAATGGTTTTGTTATAATATGGTTTGGTAAATTTAATAATAAAAATATTTTAAAATTAAATAATAATTAATAATTTTTTTATTTTAAGATTTAAATTAAAATTATTTTTAAAATTAATTTAAAACTATTTTTATATTTTTAAAATTTATGTAAAAATTAAAAACATGCAACTATCGTAATTGATTTGAAGATTAGAGTTAAAATTATTTTCAAAATATGCTAAAACTGAATTTAAAATTATTTTTTAACAAACAAGTTTTATTTTTAAAATTTATTTAAAAATTAAAAATTAAAAATCCACAATCACTCAAGATGGTAGTGAATTTTTTATTTTTTAAAAATAAGAATTGTCTAAAAATATTTTAAATAGATTTTAAAATAATTTTCATCCAACTTTTTAAAATTAAACAAAATATTTTTTTGATGTTATTTAAAATTTTAAAATATTTTTATTTCATCTCTACCAAATTATATTTTTACTACCAAATCTTTACCATCATAATTATTACCATAATCACTACTAACATAATCTCATTATAACCTTCATTACCATAATTTTTATCATCATTTTTATTAATATCAATATCATTACTATAATAATAATATTTATTTTTATTTATTTTTTATTTTAAAAAAACTGAAAAATTTTGTATTCATCAATTTGTATAGATTCACAATAAAATAAATATTATTATTTGACATATGAATTATATTTATTTTATAAAACTTTAATATAATATTATATTATATAATTATTTAAATATAATATTGTAATATATATATATATATATTATTTTAAAATCAATATTAAATAAGACAACAAAATATTATAATAATATATAAAAAAAATATCTTGTATACCAATTATAAAATAACATATAAAATAAAAAGTTATGTGATTATAATATTCTTTATATTATAATTATCATTATGATAACCATTGTTATTAGAATTATTAATACCATCATTACTTCTATCATAATAATAATTTTTTATTTTATTAGTTTTGAGATTTTAATTTTTTATTTTAAAAATTTAAATTTTTATTAATTTTAAATTAATAAATTTTTATTTATATATTTTTATAGATTCACAATAAATTAAATAACCTTATTTGATATATAAATTATATTTTACTTATTATATTATAATATGTTTTATATTATATAATTATTTATAATATAATATTACAATTAAAGGTACTTGTTGGTTAAAAAATCTTCAACCATTGATGTTTATTGTATGTCTTTGATGGTTCACAACATCAAGTTAGTGAAATACATGTACTAATTGTGGTTTAAAGCGAAGGAAAAGAATAGTAGTAATTTTTCAGATTTTGACAAATGACAATAATTATGAAACTCAACAAAAGAAAGATTGCGAAAGATGAATCATAACAAAAATGAGGATGAAAACTCAGTTTTTGAGAGGACGAGATGACCATTGATGCTTTAGAGGAATGAAATAATGGAATCCAACAAAGAAATTATGGATTTCAATGGAATAATCATGAAATCAATGAGTCTTTACCCCGTCAAGTTCATTTCTTATCAGATAACATTTGCAGAACTTGTCTCTGACTGATTTACATGCTTATAACCACTCTTTTCTACCCATTACAATGTGCTGATCTCTCCCACTCATCTGTACACTTCGATGGTATGTAGATTTCTAGCGATCTTGGTTGGTAGGAATAAAAATAGGTAGAACTGAAGTAGACTTTGAATATGTAAGTTTAATATGTTTAAAAATTTTGAAATTTGAATTTTGGTATGTTATTTGTCATAGGTTTTTGTGTTGTCAATGTCTATATTATTTTAAAGCTTAAAAGTGTGTTTAAAAGCTTACAATACAATAAAGACCAATAATTAAACTTAAACTCTATATAAATAATTGATTAAAAATGTCAAAACCTTAAAATTAACAAGATAAAAAGTTCGTAACATTAACTATATAATTTTAAAGCATGTATGTTGAACATTAATTATATACAAAAAAATATAACACACACATAATACAACGCATAGTATGCATACATATATACAAATTTAGATACATATAAAAACTAAAATAAAATATAAAATACTTATTTGAAAATTAGACTAACGTATAACTCTTATAATAAAATATTAGAAAATTTTAACAAATATAAAAAACTTATTTGAAATTAAAATATAAAAAATTTAATTTTTAACAAATTATGTAAATATATTAATATTATATAAATATCACATATTAATATAAATATAATAAAACTAGATATATAATATATAAAAATAAATAGATTATGATTAAACAAGTTTTTTAATAAGTCTAAATCTAATGTGTTTATTTAAATTTTTTTTTGATAAACTTAAATTTGTTTATTTATTAGAAAAGCTTAACTAAGTTAGATTATAAACAAGTGAGCATAAAGTTTTGTTAAGTGGTTTGATTCATTTCTATCCTTGTAATCTTCTGTTCACCCCTAATTATATTATATATTATTTTATATAATTTAATTAATTTTTATATTTTTTAATTAATAAATTTTTACTTGTCTATTATTTTATAAATTCACAATAAACTAAATAATATTTTTCTTGTACAATAAAGAAAGTAATAAGATTCGAACTAGTAGTCTCATCTAAAATACTATAATCTCCATCCCTTACAATCAGATTAATTTTATTGATTTAAATAATATTATTTGATATATAAATTATATTTTATTTAAAATACTATGATATAATTTTATATAATATAAATACTAAATAATATATACACTAAAAATGTATAATTTATATAATATTTTTTATATTATAATTATTATTATTATAATTATCACGTCATTATCATCATCTTGTCCACATTAATTTTATCAACACCAGCATTGTAATAATAATATTTTTTAATTTTTATTTTTATTATTTTTAAATAATTTATTTTTTATTTTTTAAATAATTTTTTTTATTTTTTATATTAATAATAAAATGATAGAATAAAATAAATTGATTCACTACTGTTCCAAATATGATCTAAGATGTCAGATGGTTGTAAGTTTGTTATTTTTTATTTTTAAATTAAAATTTAAAATTAAATATATTTAAACAAAATTTATTAATTTTTAACATATTTTTAAGATGGTTATAACTTAATTTTTTTAAAAAATACTTTTTAATTATTATTTTAATTTTATCAAAATACATCACTATTATAACTATTACACCAACAAACCATTATCATGATCAATATTATTATAATTACTATTATGGTTAAACTACCATTATTTATAGAGTAACCATCGTTATCATCCCTTTAATAGTAATAATAATTATAATAATTTTTTAAAATTTTAATTTTTATATTTTGATATTTTTTTTAAACATTTAATTAAATATTTTTTACATATTTACAATTAAGCAAATAATATTATTTTGTATATAAATTACCTTTAATTTACAATATTATAATATTTTATATTTTATAATCATTCATATCATAATATAATCATATATATATATATATTATTTTATATAAATAAATATTATATATTATAAAAAACATGATACGTAAAATTATTTTTTCATATATTAATTATTTAATAATATATAAAATAAAATATTATATATTTATATTATAACCATAATAATATTAATAATAGAAATACTTTTTTCATTTTATTATTTTTAAAAATATAATTTTTTATTTATCTATTTTTTATAAATTATCAGTAAAATAAATAATATAGTTTGATATATAAAATATATTTAATATATAATATTATAATATATATTACTTTATATAAAATAATACTGAATAATATAAAAATATTTTTGTAATATTGATAAATTTTATTATTTTTTCTTATTTTGAGGATCAAATTTAAACTAAACATGATAAATTCAGCTCGGTTGTTAAAGTTTAAATTAATATGATTGATTTAATAATAAAAGATTAAAAATTTTAAATAAAATTTTATTATTTTTATATTAAAAAAATAATTCCACCCATACATATTTTACAGTTGACAAATTTAATAATTCGTTTGTGTTTTTTTTATTGGTATTTGTTGATAAACAACTTTTAGAGAATTATATTTCTCTTGCAAATTTAACAACCAGTTATAAAAAAATAAAAGAAAAAATATTATAAATAATGTAATGGGATAATATATATATATATATATATATATATATATATATATATATAACAAGTCCCTTGCACAGCAGAGCAAAAGGAGACTGCATGCGCATAACTGTGACCGCATCGCACGTGCTTACACCAGCAGTAAGTTCTAGAAACATACGGTTACTCTATCCATCACGTGTCACAGCCTCTTAAATTGATTCCATCCTGAACTCACAGACACAATTTGGGTAGGGTTTCTACCTCCTACTTTTTTTCTATTCTAACAAACCTAGCCACAAGTTGCAACTCTTTCCCTGCCGCCGCCAATGTAGCATAGACGACAATAAACACTGCTCTGAACCCTGATCTTGGTTTAAGCACTCGTCTCTTGCATATGATTATTTTTTATTTTTTCTTTTTCTTTTCTCTTAATTTGGCGTTCCACCGCTCCTTCTGTGCTGTCTCCTCCACTTAGATCCATAAGCCAGCAACAGATAAGACAATTTTCAGTGCAGTTGTTGAAGATCTGGTTTAAAACAATTCGATGAAGATTTCTTGGCGATGGACCGTGCTGTTCTCATCAACTTCAACTGTGATTTCCTTGATTAAACACACCATAAGGTCTATGTCTTAATGGTGACATAATTTTATTTTATTTTTAAAATTTAGGATGAAATGGTGAAATAATTTTATTTTATTTTTAAAATTTATTTAAACTGTGTTTTTCTTGATTAATTGTATTATGCATTATATGATTAATATCTAGAAAATAAAAATTAAATTGTAACATCCGTTTATTTTACTGGATTTTTATAATTTGTGTCTCATGTTCAATTTTATGTGTATTTCTTCCATTATGTTTTTTGCTCGGCCTAATTATAACAATTCCTTTTTTGATATATGACTTGTGCACTTTCATTGTTTGGAGTGCTTTGAAGATTGCTTTGGTTCCATTCATAAGTACATACAATAAATGGTTCCAGGCAATTCTTCCTTCATTCCACTGTAACAAAGATGCTAATTCTTTTATTAATTTGTATTTATCTTTTTTTATCTATTTTTTTTTTATTCCACCGTTACAATATATGGGTGAGAGATGCTAATCCCTTTTTATTAATTTGTATATCTTTCTTTAGTCTATTCTTTCATTCCACTGTTATAAGATATGGGAAAGATGCTAATCAGTGAGATATAAGAGAAAAATATAAAAAAATTTTATTAAATAAAATATCAAAATAAATAGGAGTGTCATTTTATTTTTTAAAAGATTACTTTATTTAATTTGTATATGAATTTTTTATCTCTTAATAATTATAAAAAAAATGCTTGGAGAAGCTTAAAAATTAGCACTGTACAGGATGTTTATATTCATTATTTTATGGATAAACCTAATTCTTATCCATGATATTCATAACTAAAACTATCAATTAAGTATGGAAAAAAAGTCTCAATCATAAAAAGATTTTATTTAAAGACTATTACCTTATTATTTAAGCAAGCACAATATTGCATAAAATTATAACTAAAGCCCATGAGTTTGTAATTTAGAGAAAAAAAATTAATTTTTAAAGCATAAATACATTACAAACATCATTAATTTTAATAAATTTTTTTAATGAAATAAAATATAATGTGAGATCATGATAAATGTAGAAAAAAAAAGTTACTAAATTTTTCATTTTGATTGCTCTTAACTGTACAACATTTATGATTCATAAAAAATATTTTAGTTGATGTTGTGTTAAAAAAGTTATAATTGGTTGACTAGCTTAATGGTTAGATGATATTTTTTTATGTTCATAACAATTATAATTGGTTGATAAACTTAAAGGGTAAATGCTTCCACTACAACATTATTATCTTTTTAATATATATATATATATATATATATATATATACCTTCCTTCGTATACAGCATCATAAATGTTATACAATATAAAATTAGTAATTATCAATCTTAAAAATGTAAATATTTTTTTATGAAAACATAAATATAAATTTAAAAATTTAATTTAGTAATTTAAAATTAATTTTTATGAAACTTTTATGTTTTTCGTTTTTAAACCATAACCTCACATCCTCTTAGTTTAAAGAAAAAAGTTGTACTGCTTAACATGTTTATTATCCTTTACAAAAATAAAAAATAATTTTTGAAAGAATAAAACTAAATAAAATTATATAAAATGTTATTATTATTGTGAATTATTTTTAATAAAATATATTATCGATTTTAACAAGAATATAATTTGTTTACAATTTGTCTTTTCAATGATTTTTTAAATTAAATTATTGTTAGTATTTTTATATTGAATATTGAAGGTCTTATTTGATGAAATTGAAATATATATATATTTTATATTTAAAAAAAGAAAAAAATTAAAAATTTATTCAGAAATGTCACAATCATGTAATTTTTTTTATTTGTCTTTAATAAATTGATATAGGTCATATTTAAAAAAATATATATTTAAGTTAAAAACATTGAAGTTATTAAAATTCCTTAAAATTTATTAGATAACTGGTTGAAAAGAGAAAAATTGATAATGGAGCTTGAAATTTCAAAAAAATATTCATAAAATAATAATCGTTAATGAAAAATATACTGACAAACTAATTTTTAAGATAAATAAAAACATATAAAACTAATCATCTAATCTTAATATCATGAATAATTTAAAAATTTGCTAATAAAATAAAAAACCAAAGTAAATTTGTACAGTACTTCTAAAGTGCTTTATCATGAGGCAAAAGCGGTGGTTACTTTTTCAGTATATTCTATTACACCTGTTCTGTTATAAGATATTGTTGATCGATCGTAAAAAGTTGGATTTACTTACATTCTGTTATTCTGACCAAATAACCTGAGAAACAGAGTCTCTAATCAATCAGTCAAAGCAACAACCCGGCAACAAATTTGATACTTGGGAACAGTACCTCGGAAGAGTCATATCAAAATGCGTAAAGAGGTTGTCATGTAAAGAGAACTTCGAATTCTGCATTTTTATTGGAAACAACTTTATCCTGGTATAAATTTAAAGGAAGCTAGCAATAAGTTTTTTAAACATATTTTTGTTTCATTGATACTGGGATTTGAATTATGATATTGTAAATCAACTATCATTGGCATTTATGGATTGATTTGATGTAACTTGATTTTAGAATTAAATAAATATTCATTTTTTATTTGGTGTTATTTATTTTTTAAATTTAAACCAAACTAACCAACCTAGTGAATAATTAGTTTATTTGATTCATATTATTAGATTAATAATTTATGTATTTTTAAAATCTTAATTTAAAATATAAAATATTCATAAATATGTTATAAAAAATGCATAAATTGATCATGAAAAATAACAATATTCTATAAATTTATAATACAAAAATATATTTATTAATAAAAAATATCTATCCCAAATTAATAATTTGTTTGAAAATGACATTATTTTACTAATTCATTTTTTTTAAAATGCAGTTGTTTGGTCAATTGGCAATACTTAGCGATAATTTGTATGGCAGCATTTTTCTGGCTATTTACATTTTTAAATTGGTGCAATTTATAGTACTGATTGTTTTAACCATCAAAATATTTTTATTAGCAATATAACCTCAATTTAGTAATATATTTAAAAAATTTATTTTTAAAAGTGTATGTTTTTATCAGTCATGCATCCAACATTTTATGAGTTATTTGAAAGGAACTTTTTTAAAGAAGAAGAAAGAAAAAAAGAATTGTTATTTTTAAATTATAATAAATAAAATTTTAATTTATTTAATTTATATTATTTTATTATTTTATATCTTTTATAATAAAATATTATCAAATTAAAATATACTTTTAAAATATGTTACTTTTTTTTTCTTTTGAAACTTCTTTTTTGAAACAACTCTTTAAGTTATTTACATAAAAACGTGTTTAGATATTTTAAAAAGTAAAATATAGTCTTTTTTATTTTAATGTAATCCACAAGTATTTACACCATGTGATAGATTCAGTACTTTGAAGCTTCAATTGGAAGTTTTTTCTTTTCATACACCAAAATCCTAGTTTTTTTTTGGTATATAAAAATTTAGGAGAGTCGAATTCTTAAAATTCATTTGGGATTTAAAAAATACTTATAAATATAGTTATCATTATATTAACACTGAATTCAATCCATAAATTTAAAAAACATGAATTCAATGTTATTAACTTAATCAACCATTGTTGGTTAAAAACTCAACTTAAAACAGACACATGTTGAATCAATTTTATGTTAGATTAATGAATTTATTATCATGTATTTTTTTATATATTAAAAAATAAAAATATTAAAAATTTATCTTAATTATCTTAAAAAATAATTAATTTAAGTAATATATATTAATAATGATTTCTTCAAAATCCTTTTCAATTGGAAAGTAGCAAACTTTCATTGATATTGATTAAATAATTATAAAATATGTGTTATCTATATTTAATGTTGGTTAATTTTAATTTTCTAACAATTATCATAAAAAATATATTTTGTTGATGAATGATGGAAGTGAATAAGGCGGCTCGTTTAAAATCTAGTTAGACTTGGTTTGTTTAATAAATAGATAAGATCAAACTTGTTAAAAAGTCTTTTTAGATAAACAAATCTGGTCTAGGCTTATAAAAAAGTTTATTTAATTTATGCAAGAACCTATTTATATTTATATATTTATATTTATTTTAATATATTATATTTATTTTATATTTTATTTACATAATATTAATATATATATATATATTTTAGTTCTATTTAATAATCTTTTTATCTTGTAGGCTTTAAGTTTACAAGCTTTTTTAATTAATTATTTATATAAACTTTAAGTTTATTTATTATTTTTTTTATGTAGACTTTTAGACAGACTTGTAATCTTTAAATCAGACTAGACTTTGATAGAATAAAAGTTTTTAACAGGTAACAGACTTGGACTCAGACTTTTTTAAACAGATCTTTGATAGAATAAAAGTTTTTAACAGGTAACAGACTTGGACTCAGACTTTTTTAAACAGGTCAAGCTTGAACACTTAAAACCTAATTCGATTCGCCCTATTTCCATCCTTACTTGTACATTTATTTTAAAAATAATAATTTTAATTTTTAAAATGTTATAAGTGATTTTTTTTTTTGTAAAACTATTTTTTTTAAAAAAGAAATCCTTAAATGTCATCTTATGATATATTTAAATATTTTATTTAAAATTGATTATTAATGAAATATATTAATAAAATAAGTTCTATAAAAACGTAATTGTATTTAAATCTTGAAATATATTAATAAAATAAGTTCTATAAATACGTAAGGAAATATTTTATTTAAATCTTGATTATTTTATTTAAGAATTAAATTTAATTAATTTATAATGTCAAAATACAACAATGAATTTTTCTTTTACTTCAAGTTAATATTAAATTGTAATAGTATATAAAATAGACAGCATTCTCATAAAACATTTTTATTAAAAAATTAATATAAATTATTCAAAAAATAAATACAAAGAAAAAATGATAACCACATAGTAAGTATTTTTAAATTATTAAATATAAATATTTTTAAAATATGTTTATTTTAGGCCATTTCAAAAACAATGCTGTTACTATTTTTAAAAATAATAATAGCATTTTCAATAAAACGGTTTCATAAAATCTTTTACTTTACGAAGAAAACAAAAATTACCTTACCTTACTACGTTAAATTGTAAGTAAAGATGAAAAACAATTGAAAACTAATTTTTTTATTTTCCATTAATATTATATAAAATAAACAACAATCTCATACTTTTTTTTAAAAAAATATGATTAACATATAAAATATATCATAGAACTATTGATATACATAATATATATATATATATATATATATATATATAAAATAAAAATATAGAAAGCCAAAAATAAAAAAATAAAAGGAATATTTATTAGAAAAGTTACCTATATTAAATTACTAATTTTTATCCAGATAAATTTGAACTAGAGTCTTGCATAAAGAAACAAGTAAATAAATTATTCACGAGTTTTAGAATATGTTATGTCTGAAAGTTTAAATTATTAGATAAAAAAATTGTTAAATATTTTAATTATATTTATTAAAATAATTTATTTTAGTATTTATTATTTTTTAAATGGTTATTTATCTTTTGAAAAAAGTTATTAAATAGTTTTTATATTTTTAATTTATTTTATTTTTAATATATTTTTATAATTTTTTTTATAAGTATATTATTTATTTTTTATAATATTATTAATTTTAATAGATTTATTTTTATATTATTATAAAATATTATATTTTAGATTACATTTTTAATATATATTATTTATTTTAATTATTATATTATTTTTTTTATTTTATTAAAAATATTAAATTGTTTGATAAAAAATTAAAATTATAAACTTAAAAAAAATTTATTTATATAAAAATTAAAATAAATATTTTTATTTTAAAAAATAAAATTTATTTAATTAAAATTTTAACATATTCTTTTAAAAATATAATATATTATTATTTATCATATTTTAATTTATTATTTAATCTTTTATATTTATTAATTAATTAATTTTATCAAATATTTTTCATTTAATCAATAATTTATTATCTAGGTTAACTTTTCAGTTTTAGCTTCCAGTTTTAAATAATTTTCATCTTCCAGCTATCTTTACACCTTTAGTCAGGTAAAATTATCTTCCTAGAGACAAAAAAATTTATTTTAAAGAAGTTGAATATTTTAAGAATTTAAAAATATTAATACTCATTGTAGCTTTTGCTTGATGTATGGTAAGGGATAACAAAAGAGTTGAACAATTGATCTTACCTGGTTGTGAGTGCTATAGTTTGGGTTGCCATGTCGTCTTCTTCAATACCAATTGCAATCTATGTGGATTCAGCGTTATCTGTGACTGTGACGCAGATGCCGCTTTTCAAACCTCTGAACCACCTCCATTTGGTCACAGCCAGAGGCAGAGGTAGACCACTCCTCCACCTCCATCGCCGCCTCCACTCTATTATGCCTGTGCGGTGCTCCTCCGGCGCCGGAGTTGGTGCTGACGACGCTGTTATCGTTCTCCACGTTGGGGTTTGGCCTCCCTCTGCTCTATTTTTTCATTTTGTATTTCTGTCTTAAAAAGGAATCAAAAATTGAAATCCGCTTTTCTCACTTTCTTTAGGGAATGATGTGCGAGGGATGTGCAGGTAACGTCAAAAGAATTTTAGAAAGCCGAGTAAGTAATTATAATAGCAGTAGTAATATTAAATGAATCATTACTTTGTTCCACTTCCAATTTTTCCATCCATTACAGTTACTTTTTCTTACAGTATTTTCTTTAAATAAATGCTATGGCATTATCTAAATCTATGTTCTTAATTTTCTGTTTTTGAAAGCCACAAGTGTCATCTGCTAATGTAAATCTGACATCGGAGACAGCAACAGTTTCCCCGGTGCCTGAACAGAAAACCGTACCGAATTGGCAAAGGCAATTAGGGGAGGCACTTGCACAGCATTTAACTTCTTGTGGTTTCATTTCTACCCTTAAAGGTAAAGTGTGAGGGAGTTGCATGAATATTGAGGGGACTTTCTACATTCTAGTCATTTGATTCCTTTTCATGTATAATGCTTGACTTCATTCTCTTAATCTACCACTCAATTGACCTCTTTTATTTATATCAACAAAATGAATGGTGTCACTTATAAATGAAAATATGAATTTCCTGCTATTTTTATTGGCTTTTACCAATTCTTATCAGTCTAATTTTCATAAAATTGTATGCTTAGTTATTCTTTTCAATATTTTGCACCTCTGTACATCCCATCTGAATAGGACTCTGATAGTAACCTCTTAATATAGGAACTAATTAAATTATCAGGGACTTAGAGCTCATTTTGAGTTTATATATATACATATCCTTATCTTAAAACTCCTCTTTTTGTTACTTGTGGAATTGTCAACTAATTGATTGGCTGTTGCTCACTTGCTCATAGTTATATTCTTTGAATTGTTAAATACATGCACTTGAAATAAATACGAATGTACCCACAAAATGATGATGAACATATACTCTGATAAGTCTGCTTGTTGTACACTTAACGGTCATCATGCATGTTGAATACTATAATTTGATTTACATGACCCTTGGTGGGTTAAGTGGCAGATCAGGAAGGTAGCTACTGAAGGAGTTATTATTTCATCATCGAAATGCAGAAGAGTGGGTTTTGGAGTGAATGGTATGTCTTTTAAAGGACTAACTATTTTCAAAACTTATATCATCTACTGTCAGATATATAAGATAGGTTTAAAAACAATTATTGATATTACATTTCTCCCTTCTCTCCAATAGGTGAGTCTCTGCGCCGCATGTGGTGATTATTGGAGAGCCATATCTGTGCACTGGTTTGGCCCTGAATGTTGTAGAGCTGATGCAAAACCTAGAATTAGCAATCCTGTAGTTTTCAAGAATTTTGTGGACTCGTTCATGTTGCTTGAATTTTGTGTACGATACGTACAGCATTTTCTGGGTGATTTCCATTTCCCATGACCAAATGATTTCTCCTATATGTTGATAATAAACAGTCGATATGAAGATGTTCAAAGCATAGTTTCTTGAGAATTAATTCTGAAGTATCAGAACTGTGTATGAATGATTGCTGGAACAACCATTGTCATGGCCTACTCCAGTCTCTTGTCACGAAACACAATTTGTATTTGCCTGAATCCGTTGGCTGACATAACAAGTTAGAATGATGATTTGAACAGAGCCATACTATCCTCAAACCAAACTTTTGTAACAAAATAAGTTTCTAAATTTTGATAAAAAAAATGCAATATATAATAAATAACTATAATATGGACTACGGATATTTTATTAGTAAATAATAATACAAGTTTCAGGAACATAAATACAATTAAAGTTGTGATTGGAGTGTAAATGGCTGCTTGATTGCAAAATTATTTTTCAGGGTTCTATTCTTCAACGAAAGTTTAAAAGAGACAACTTAACTTGGTTGTTAACCTGTTAAGAATCAAAAGCAGTAAATAAACCTCATCTAATAGGAAAATTTACCTAATATATCTAATAGATAAATTATTATTACATATCTAAAAACAGATAACATAAGATGAAAAAAGATAAAAAAAAGTTAAATATATTTTTCATCCTTCTAAAACTTTAAAATTTTAATTTTAATTTCTCATTTTTAAACATGTGATTTTGATCTCTTATTTTTTAAAATAAATTGATTGTGTTGTTACTTTAAAAACTAAAGTTAATCTATTTTGAAATAAAAAAAACCAAAATCAAAGGTTTTAAAAATAAGAAACTAAAATCAAAATTTTAAAATTTTAGAAATATCAAAAATATTTTTAATCCAAAAATATACGATGTAAAATATAATATAATAAAAATATATATTAAAATAAAAATACTGTTAAAACATATGATAATAAAAAATCTATACAATAAAAGCACTTCAAAAGAAGAAAAAATAAAGGTAAAAGTTGGGGATTGCTTTTTGCACCCCCCGTTTTTTCTTTTCGCACCCTCCTTCACTTTTTATAAATTTTTTTTCCAATTATACCCTTTAACAAATACATTCCGTAAATTAATTTGCGGAATGTAAACATTTTACATTCCGTAAACTAATTTACGGAATGTATTTTTACATTCCGCAAATTAGTTTGCGGAATGTAAAAATACATTTCGTAAAATATATTCCGTAAGTTAATTTGCGGAATGTAAAATACATTCCGTAAACTAGTTTACGGAATGTGCGGAATGTATTTTTTACATTCCGTAAACTAATTTACGGAATGTATATTAAAAAACGTAAAGGATAAAATGAGAATATCCAAATGTTCAAAAAAAGTGGAGGTGTAAAAAGAAAAAATGGGGGGTGCGAAAAGTAAAGCCCTAAAAGTTTCATAGCAACATGCAGTGATAACATTCACGGCAGCCCACCGTTTCATTTTTTAGATTTTTATTGCATCGACTTTGTTGAAGGCTTCTAATCATGCGGGTTGATAGCAAGGGGAACAAACATAATTCCAACCAGTGAATTTAGTAGCTTAAAGACCGAATGGGTATAAGATACATAACAAAAATATTCAAAACAAAAAATTAATGTCTAATGAGTTGGGATAGTAGAGAACGACTAATGCGATAGAAGAATAAAACCAAGGGAAATCAAATGCCATTGTACAGTAATCGGTGTTCATGATTGTCCTTGCATTTAAGTGGAATTTGATACATTCACAAAAGCGTATACATACCGATGTTTAGTTTTTAACATGTCTATTTCTTTTTGTTATCAGCCTTTTCCGGTTCCATATATGCAGATGGCGAACCACAACCATAAGAAACATCAGGTCAACTTCCAGATTGATGAGCTGGAAAGATACGAAACAATTTGGAGATCCAAACGAGTAGAAAGGATCAAGCGAACATTTAAAACCGTTCATTCCAATATAAGACCTTTCCGGGGCCCACTTTCTGCTGTAGTTTCAAGTAAAATTACATTTGTTTTATTTCGGCTGCAAAATTGCTTTTCAAACCATGTAAGTCATGCTAACTTGCATCAGATGTGAGTGGGGTACACTTAAATTCGTGATCCCCCTCCTGCAGTTCTTTCTCAAAAAGGCATAACAATAGTTTATAACTAACTTCTTGATGAACCATGAGTCCTTCCTTGCCCTTATATCCCCATGACCCAGAAGATAAACAACTCCAGATTCTTTAGCCTTGTGAATAAAAGATAACTCCCTCTCAAGGCTCTGCTCAGCATCAAACACCGGGAGATCAGGGGATGCTGAGCTTATCACCTCTGATGTGCTTGCTTCTAAATTGGGGTTGCTTGTATCCTTAAAATCAGCAAGAAGAGGAACGCCAAGTGAGTAAACACTCCCATTGGGAGCTATGAGAACCCTAGAACTAGGGTACTCATCCTCTGAATCCGTATCTTCATCCCCATCACTCTCCAATGACCTCTCCTGAGCCTCACGGCGTATAAATTTCTCTAGGCTCTCAATCAGCATCTGCTCAAAAGTCTGATGATTTTCTTTCCGGACATCTTTGTAACCATATCTGTTGACATATAAAAATTTAGACAAAGGGTGTATTTGAGTAAGCAGCTGAAATAAACACTCATTCAATAAACTCTTATAATATGAAGGCTTACGGTATAAATTTGATCAAGAAACTTATTGGAATAAGCTAAAAAATAAATTTGAAAAATTATACCAAGAAACTTACAGAAATAAGCTAAAATGATATTGAGTCATAAATTATCTCCATAAACTCTCAATATGCCCTTCCAAATGCTCCCAAAAGACATTTTTATATGAGGATAAAACCATTATTTCACTAAGTTATCCGCTTGATGAGATGCTCAGTTGTTCACATGAAGCTATTGCATTGGCACATGTGTCTAAATTCTAAAAGTAATATAATGGATCTTGTTTTCAGAATCCATTCAACTTTTCCTTAAACCATTTAGCATGGATGTAAAAGTTCACATCTCCACTGATCTAACACTACATGCATCCCAAATGTGAAAAGATGGAGCTAGTTACCTGGCAATACATCGAAATATATGATAACTTTTTGGGCAGACTCGCCGAAAAAGGAATCTTTCACTTTGAGGCACCATAGGAACTGGAACGTACTTAATACTCACAAATATAATCATGGAGTGTATTGCTGGAAGTGTGATAAGAAAATGGCCAAAAATTGCTGGTATTCCTTTGACCAACTCATTATAAAGCAAACCAATCCCAGGAGCTCGTATTGTCCCAAGATTACAACCTAATTCTCGCATCAAATCCATTGACAGCTTTTGCTTGACTTCAGTTTCATACTTGAGATTGCTTCCATAATTCCATACATACATTATAAGAAACATTATTATGGCAAAGACCAAGATAATCCAACTTCCATCTGTCACACTCCACAAAACAGATGAAAAGAAAGTCAACTCCAATCCCAAGAAGACTACCACGAAACTCAGCACTATAATGATGTGTATCTGCCATATAAGAAGCATAACAAGGGTTACTAAAATAGTGGTCATCATCATCACCCCGAGCTCAGCAATGCCTGAAAGGAATAAAGGAACAAACTGAATACAACTACATTATAATATTATTATATATTATAATAATAATGAACAAAGTTCAGTGCCTTAAAGCTAAAGAAAGCTAAACTTTTCATTCTCCATCCTTTTACCTAGCTTGCCAAATCAAATTATTATTGATCAGGATCAATTCATTTTACAAACTTCAACTCAAGATGAATGATTTGTCTCAAATTCAACAAAAATATCTGCCTACAACCATTTGTTATAAAATGATAACCACTACCTATTAGAAGTCTTGATGATGGAAACATATATACCCAAAATGTCATTGTCCCAAGCTTACCTCACTGTTTAAAGAGCAGTGCAATGAATTTAAAGTCTTAGTGAGCATGGGTTTGTTCTAAGCAAATTGGATCTTCTTATACAAGGTTCGAACTATATTATTTCTTATAGTTGAAGAAGTGCAAAGGAATATATATATATATATATATATATATATATATATATATATATATATATATATTCGTGTGTGTGTGTATTTATGTATGGATGGAGAGGAGTTTAATGCCTTTCCAAATAATTACAGTAATATAAACTTCTGATGCAAACTATTCTATTGTGATAGTTGATCACAACAAAAATGTGATACCAACATTATCAACAAGTCACAATTTGACAAAGCTATGTAACTGTGGCTGATAAATTTTACAAATTATATGTGGAAATAAGAATAAAGAAACTGAAACAATTGTTACCATATGCATTTCCAATCTCATCAATGCTGGATATAGAGCAGACAAACACCAGAGAAACAGCCAAGAGAAACCAGTTTATGACAGGGATGTAGATCTGGCCCATAAATTTCCTAGAGGTATGAATGATTTTAAGACGAGGGAAACAACCAAGTGCAGTTGATTGCTTTATACATGAAAATGTTGCTGTTGTCATAGCCCGACTTGCAATCAGTGCGGCAATGTTAGCAATAAGGAAAACTGGCCAGAATGCACCACCTGCAGAGAAGAGAATATCATAACTTGAAGATCCTGTAAATTGCAAAGCTAGCTCACTGAAAAAAAGGCATTAACAATACTTACTTGGAACAGAAGAAAAAAAGACTTGACCAGCATCAGCATGGTTATTCATTAGGTATGCAGCTTGACCCAAATAACCCAGTAGTAGGCACGGCAAAACAAGAAAGACAAATGAAAGCTGCAAACTAGTATCATCAGCTTCACCAACACACTAGTTCACAAGAAAACAAAGGAAGTAAAAGAAGCGCAAGAACCAAAGAAATATGACAAAGGCATAATTTATTACCTGAACTGATCGTACACTAAAGTAACAAAGATCTGCAAACATGGCCTCAGAACCTGCAGCATGATAAAGTCAGTAATTATGTTGATCAATAGTTGAACAGGTTGTGTACATGCCAGCAATAGTTACATTTATATTGCATTTCACCACATTAAAATTTTAGGTTTGTGGGCTGGTAGGGATTACAGTACAGTGATAGAGTAAGCATTAATTGAATTCCCTTTGTCAATGAACTTCGAAAAATTCTGACTATTCCACCTTGAATAGTGATAAGTAGAATATGAAACTTAGACATTGACAATCATAATTGTTAGCAATCTGTTGTCTTTATAAAACAAATAAAACCAGAATCACTAGTAGAAGCAAATTCACATAAATGACAAGACAAAACATATAGCATTGTTGCATTCCGAGAACCAGGATCTTGCATATGTATGTTTACCAGTTGCACACAGAAGACAACCCCCAAGAGAATACCACGCTTTAGTTGAGTTCCTCTTGAAGAAATAGTAGATGTGAACCGGATTAAATGCCCTCAAGACACTACGGTCATATTTGACAAGATTGTATATCCCAACGCCCGCAAGAGAACAAAACCAAATGAATAAAGCAGGTCCTACTGCAAGCCCCACTTTACTTGTTCCATACTTCTGTACACTGAACAAAATGATAAGGCAGGCAACTGAAATCATCACCACTTCATCTGCATAGTCGAAAATGAAGAACAGATTAAGGCAACTATACAAATGACCACAACATAAGGATATAAACCAGCTTAATAAATAATAATATGCCCTCTCAAAAACAAAACCAAAAAAGTCCTTTTAATTCTGTCAGACCAAGTCAATCGAATGCAGCAGTGATATTAAGACTACAACATTTAGCCAAAGAAGAAAGAAAGAATAAAGGTCTAAATTGGAATTCATAGGATCTATCTGTGGACATCAACATTAAATCTAGGTATTAAAAACTACTACAGATAGTAGAGTTCATTAATAGGTTACATAATACCTTGCTTGATTGCATCTACCCCAACCTTTAAACCACCCACAGATGACAGTACTGCAGCAAAGCATAGATAAAAAGAGAATTATTATAACAAACTAAAAAAGTAGAAATAATGATGAAAAAAAAAAGATTTGCCAAACGGGATATCATCATACCAATCCAGGTATGGTATTGGTATCATCCTGAACACAGTGTGACCAAAGCACGTGAGAAGAAATTACAAAAATACATGGAGTAACAGCAGTAAATAACCTGACATTGCTGGTGTAACAACACCGTTGGCAATCACCATAGAAGTACCGGCAAGCACTAGTACAAGTAGAGTTTTCTTCAGAGTAAGAGAATTCTCAAGTCTTTCCTTGATTTTTAATGACCTTTCAAGCTCAGGTGATGGCACCTTCAGCCTAAAGCTTGATATCCGGGCATCCGATGGTAACTGATTTGGGAGAAGACTCACCTTAGCATGACGGCAGATCAAGGAGTACAAGGCAAAAGTACCACCTGCAACGGTTTGAGAACAACTACGATTTTGAGAACATAACTGCCAGAACACTACAATTAACAGAGAAAGAAATGCAAGGAACACAGAAATTCTATTTTAGAATATTTAATTTAATATACCTTCACCATCATCATTGGCCCACAGAACCACCAAGACATACTTCACCAAAGAAATCAAGATTAAAGTGTACAAGACAAGTGATAATGCTCCAAGAATGTCTTCATTTCCATTGATAGGGGCCTTCCTAAACATAACACTGAAGGTATATAATGGACTCGTTCCAACATCACCAAAGACAACACCAAGTGTCTGAAAAGCCAATATTATTTTCTTACCCACACTCACATCCTGCAAAATATATATATGTAATGAATACAACATGCAAAAAACATTAATATATTACCCACAGTGAACCATGTTAAATCTCTCTATTTTTCTTTTCCTTATTTTTCATCAGGTTACAACACTCAACTAACAATCATTATTCATAAGGTCACACACACACACACAAATGTTTTTCCATCAGAAATTCCAACCTATTACTCAAATCAATCTCAAACCACACAAATGAGAGTTAACCAGGCCAAGCAATTCCAACTGACTGAACTCTGTACTCGGAATCTCAAATTCCCTTTCGATTATTAGAAACGATGGTTAAAGATAATAGAAATTAGGGAAAGCAATAACCTCATAGTCATTTCTATAAGCACCGGGGACTTCAAGAGCCTCAACGTCGAAGGAATCGATTCGAGGACCCGTGCGAACGAGTCTCTGCTCCGCATTATCCTCGTCCTCGGAATCGAGCATAGTAATGTGTCGCGTCAATTTCAAATCAGCGTCGAAGTTTTCTAAATCGGACGCATCCTCCTCGTCCTCTTGGATAACCCACCTCGATTCCGTGGAGTCCATTGAGAATCCCCCGTTGATCTCATCTCTTTCCTCCGCCATGTGAATCTGCTGGATACGGAAAACCTTCGTTAGTTAGGGTTTGACAAAGAGAAATCGGTGAATTTCGGAACCGGGTTGGCCATAGACACAGTACGAATGGGGGTTGCTTGCATTCCAGAAGCAAGGTGAAGGTGGTGATCACGTGTGAGTGATACCAATGCAAAACGGTGTTCTGTGGGCCACAGGGCCACGTTTAGATTTGTGAAAACTGAAAATACCCAAAATGAAAAATACAATCACGTTAATTAATTCTTTGAATTTTTTAAAATTAAAAGGAACAGAATCAAACATAGCAGTACACTTATTCCTATAAATCATTCTACTTATTAATGAAAAATATTAAATAATATTTATATTTTAAAATAATAAATACATGAATTCCTTCAATTAATACTTACTTTGTAAAATTAAATATATATATATATATATATATATATTTGTAAGAAAATATAACATAAACTTATATTTTAATAATTTTGCAAGCTGATGGCACTAATTAAGAAATAAAAACTGAAACATTATTGAAACTAATGTTCAGACATATTGGAAATGATAATACATGTGTATTAATAACTTTTAATAAAGAAAAATAAAAAAAATATTAATTAATATCCTTAAAAGTATTAATCAGAGAATCAAAATAGAAAATTATTTATTAAAAAAATCAAAATTTTATTAAAATAATTTTGAACTGTAGATCAGGGTAAGCGTGTATTAATAATATTGTCATAAAAACATTTTACTATTAATTTTTTAACCAATGTCTTTATTATTTTCCTTTCTGAAAAATGTGGTTAATGCAATCTTAATTTTCAATGCATCCTAATATAATTTTTAATTTCTTAACTAATACTCTTAATAACTTAGCAAGATTTTTAAAAATTTTATTTTAATTCATTAATGGGTTTACAAGATATTGCTTAATTTTTTTAAAAAAATTTAAGATATGTGATTCAACTATTAATTATTACTATTTTTTTTTTTGAAATGACAGAAAAACATTTAATTTTATTGTAACATTTGTTTATCTTTAAAAAATTTAGGAGCATGTGATTGAACTTTTTTTTTCTGTTTATCTAATAATATGATAATTTTTTTTTTTCAATCCCACGAACCCATATTGCATGGAATCCGGCCAAAGGTTGGCCCCAACCTTGGATAAATAATGAGCCTCGTAGCTTTGGTCCTATTCTTTGAAACCCTTTAAGACAGCATAATCCGAAGAACGTGGTGCGTTTTTATGTGAACTAGCAATCATACAATCGTACGGCGGGTTTGGATTTATTTCTTGTTTTTCTAAAACATTAATATATTGTTTAAATTGTATAATAATATAATAAATTTTTTATATAGTATAAAAAAAAAAAAAAACTTGAATGTGCTTATCCGTCTGTGATGACTTACATAGCACAATTTATAATCATGGCACGGTTGTATAAAATGTTCTACTCATACTTATAGAAATAACAAAAGAAAAAAACATTTAGAATAAAATAATTATGAAAATAAAAAAAAAGACTTTTAGAAAACTTATGATAACTTGAAAAATTGAGGAATATTGAAGTATAACATTGAATTAAATCTATATTATATAAGAAAAATATTTTTTTTATATACTAAAGATATTCTTCAACCAATAATATAAAGATTATCTAAGTAAATTTTATCTTTGTCAACGAAGTCTATTTCTTTTTATGTACACGGCCAAGATTTAAATTCCTATTAGCATTTTCAAAGAACACAAATATCTATCAATATATGTTTATTTATTAAATATTATCATTTGTAATGTAAATATGTATCATATGGTTTATGGTAATTAAAAATCAATTAATAAAATTAATGATAAAATAATCAATATATTATAATTAAAATATTAAACTATAGATTACAGAAATACACTAAATTTGAATAGAAAAAAAAAATTCCCTAGACTACCTTTTGGATATGGCAGTAGCTCAATTTTAGACTTTTGCAAGGAACAACTTATATTTAAAGTGTGTGGAAGTTTGCATTTTTGAGGAGAAAGAAAGGAAAAATATCTTATTTTTAAAATAAAAATTATATAATAAATATAGAAATTAGCAAAAAGATTATCTCATTAAATTTATGTTAATTTATCATTTATTTTTTATTTTAAAAATTATTAAATTAGAAAATATTTACTGAAAATATAAAAATCTGTCTTCTCTTCCCTCTAGAAAATTGTGTTTCGAACATTTCCGTGAACTCTATTATCAGGAAACTTAATTCCGAAAGTGTACTTACATGCCGTAAAACAAATGCTACATTGCTGTGTTTCCAGATACTGAAATGAAAAGCTAGGGCATGGGTGTTTCAAATTTTCACATTTGCTTTGAAGAGAACATGAGGATGAACGGAATAATTAATTGCAAACAGATTTGATTACAATTAACAGCATTAACAGAAAATTGTTACAAACAGAATGAATAAAAAAAATGAACCATACATTAACATTACAGAACATCATCTTGTAATGTAAAAATATCTTTCAGGAATAAAGAATGACCAGGATTCACAGCGACGCATCAGCAAGGTGCCAAATTGACGCCAAAAAATAAGTATCTAAACGCACAAGCAGAGTGATATGTAACTCGAAGGCAAAACTGCATATGGCTCACAAGTCGACAAGAGTACACTTTATTGCTCCTAACTTCAAGTGATCATTCCAGGTGATTTTTACTCGATAAGTTTAAGCTACTACATAACAGCAACCTAAAAGATGTAAAAGCATAACAACTGCTAGCAGTAGCACCAACGTAATGTGCAATAAAGATCAAGAGTGTTTCTGTCTGTACATATGTCACCGAGAGACAATGATTGTGCATATGGTATAAAAAATCTACAACACTCCCCTCAAACAAGTACCTCAATTTGAACTGGAAGCAACCTCATGAACTTCATCATATGAGTTAGTCTCCTCATTAAATGAGTACCTGCATTTAAACAAAAAGAAACATTGCCAATGAGCTAGAAACATAATTTGCAATAAGATAACAAACCCATCACTCAATTGGCTGCATGCAGTTAGTGTGAACTCTGGCAAGGTCCATCTGGCATGGCATACCCCCACAAAGCCACAAACTATAAGTAGCCTAAATATAGATGGACAGTTAAACCCCACCCCCTCTTTATTTTCTTAGATTCTTTTGTTCCTTGAATAATAAAACTGTACCAATCACTAAGCATTTTTTTCCCCAAGAACATTTAGTACAAGTATGCGTCTCTTGATATAGTTACCATACGAAATATCTATCCAACAGGAATAAATTTAAATGAGTCGGCAAAGTTGTCATCCAAAGCCTTCTTGTTTAGACACTGGCTAATAAGTAGAGGCTAAAAATATCAAAATAAAAACTGACATCCACACACTATAAGATGAATCATGAATGTGCAAAATACCATTTCCCTGATGCTGCAGAGCAATAGAGCCCTGTATTTGGATCATAATAATAGCCCAAACTGCTGCTGTAATAGTACCTGGACCATCAAATAAATTGTCAGACCAAACTTATAAAAGACTTCATCAAGAGAAAGAAGAAATGGGTACACATCAACTTATTTTGTCACATTCTTTATGTTATACTAAATGAATTTTTATGATATTAAAGTAAAATATACATAACTAATGTCGAATTTGTAATTATTTCCCATAATGTAGATGGAAAAGAAGTCATTACCCAGAAGATTCATCGTACACATAATCGTTTTGTGATGCTCCACCTGGAAAGAAAGTATAACCAGGTGAAGTAAAATACTTGTCAGACAAATTTCAGCAACAAAATTTCCATTTGAGAAGCCAAATTTACAGAGGCAATGTACTTACCCTCACTAACAGAATTTATAGCACCCGATGATGATTGACTAACTGCATTGTTTTCATTGGTAGATGGCTTAGTGGTATTAGGCTCATCATCATCAGCAAACATATCATACTCATCTGCACCATTGCCAGGGACTTCTGCACTACCCAAATGTTGATTTGATGTGCTGATGTCTGCGGTCAGGAATCTTGCAGAGGCCACACCTGAACCCAGGACATCAGACAGCAAGTTTCCCTCTCCATTCAGATAAGAATTCCCTTCACCTGAGTGAGGTGTGCCTTCTTTTGCCCAGGCTAATTTCTCATATCCTTCTGAAAAAAGGAGATTATGGAAAGCATAAGCATTGAGCAATTAGTGATATTACAAAACAGGTATCATTGCTGCTCAGGAACCTCCATATCAGTATCATCATTGAAGGAAGAGAGAAGAGCCAAGGAAAAAGTTGAGATTAAATACTATCATGGACCAAGACAGCGCCCAAATGTAGAAAATGATCAGGTGCAAAGTCAGTAGAGTGAGAAACCTAGGATTTGGAGGGTATTCGAGAAAAATGAAAAATGGGACCAAGGGCAAGTTAGTTAGCAGTGAATGAGGTTGCATTTGGTTAGTATTCTTTTAGTAGAACGTGGGAATACTACCAGGAATAAGTAGTTATGTAGGGAAGGAGGAGTGTGCAGGAGAGTGTAGTTTTTCTTTTGATTTCAGTTGCAAGAGACACAGGACCATCTTCCTTTGAGAAACCCTAGGCTCTGAGACCTTGTGAATATCCTATCCCCTTTGAAATGAATAATACATTGAGCATTCCACTCTCTTTTTTTGGGTTTTATTCGTTGGTACTTTTCTATTTTGATACCATATTTTTGGTTTGGATTTCCTAATAGTAACAGACCAACTGCCCCAAAATCTAAAGCTTAATGTGGAGGTCTAAAAAAATAGTTTTCCCTACCCCTTTGAAATGAATAATACATTGTTCCACTCTCTTCTTTTGGGTTTTATTTGTTGGTACTTTTCTATTTTGATTCCATATTTTTGGTTTGGGTTTCCTAACAGTATCGGACCAACAATCCAAAGCTTAATGTGGAGGTCTAAAAAAATAGTTTTCGTAATACTAAGAATTGACAAATGACAAGCAATAGATAATAGAGTAGCTAGCAAATTCTATCCTGCATCATGACCATAATAAAAATATAAGCTGAATAGAAAGAATTATATTAGTAAAACACATAGCTGAACAAGCAATAATTAAATCCCATTAAGTTAGGAAATCAAACACCGTATTCCATCATGCTATTAATAATCTAACTCCTATGATAAAACTTTAACAAAAGGTGCAAACACAACAATGGAACAAAATAGAAATAGAATAAACGCATTATGTCTAACACTGACCAGCTTCCCGATCAAAAACCTCTCGCTTTTCATGATAAACATCTGCAAAAAGCCGTAAAGTAACCAAAATTAAGCATCATGCAGAAAAATGTAACTCTTAAAGAAGAAGCAAGACAAGTTGCACAACATAAAGGGTCTCATCAGGCCATCAAAATGAATCAATGACTATATAATGCTTGAACCATGCTTAATAGGCTAACATTTACATAGCCCAATGAGGATAACTTAACTGTATTCACCATTCTCCATGAGCTTCATAGCATCCTCAGTTAGCTGGTCAAATACAATCTTAGTCTCAGCAGACATTTTTGCTTTTCTGTCACTATTACCTTTTAACCTTCTCAAGGCTTGCAAGACCTATTGGAAGAAGCATCAGTTAATACAACCCAGCAAAAACACCCCTTAACAAAATAAATATATTATATAAAAATTCTATCCTACTCAAGTATAATGATTTACAAATACAAGATATAAAAGAGAACAAGTAATTGAACATGATGTAAAATTAATAATTGCAGTTAATTACAAGCAAAATATGACCTTCTACATTATATTTTAAAAGAAAATATATTTAAGAGCGTTAATAACCCTTTATTCGGTAAATTGGGAATTATATAACTTTTCTCTGCTAACAGTTAGAGGGTTAAAACAGTATCAAATCAATTTAAAAGTAAAATTGCATAACAAAACTATGGAGTTAGCAGCAAATTCCATTTTTCTTATTTCCTTATTCCAACTTTAAAATCATAATGTCAAAATTGCACATTCTTTACAGATTTAGAGTATAAATTTTTTAACTACTATATTTTAAGGTGATAAACTTCCTAAATAAGAAATTTCAGTGTTAGACCTCCAATTACTAAAGTGTATGTTAGGAAGGGAAGAGAGCTGAATGGGAAAGAAATAATAAGTAATAACTAACATTTAGCTAGTCAGTTGAGGAAGTTAGGAAATATAAAAGGGAGCTTCAGTTGATAACAGGGAGTTCATTGAGAAGTTAGAATTAGAAGTTTAGGATAGGTAGGGCTCTCGAATCCTTGATTAGAAGGTGCACAGTTTCCCCATTCCTTTCTTCTGGGGTTTTGATATGAATCGAGTGGATAGCCCGATCTTCACGGCATAGGTTGAATAAGAAAATTACAAAATAATAGAAAAACATAAAATAAATGATTCAATGACCTGACACAAGTAGATAGCCAACAAACTTATAAGTAACGTGACTTGCTACTTAGACCTTTTGCCTAACCACGAACACGAGATAACTGATTCACACAGTAACGCACTTGGGTTGAAAGCACAAACTAGGAGCTTTTATGAATTTGAATCACCAACCTTGTAAAGAAGATTGACAAGACAAAGTTTCACAAGAATAAAGAAAAGATACA
Organism: Canavalia gladiata; assembly: GCA_037954105.1. NCBI lineage: Eukaryota > Viridiplantae > Streptophyta > Magnoliopsida > Fabales > Fabaceae > Canavalia > Canavalia gladiata. Next base: position 5,994,448 of record CM075662.1, read on the forward strand.
ATTCTCACAATAAAGAGAAAACCCATATTTCGTTGAATAAAAACTCTGATGTTTGATGTGTTTTTCCATTGCACATAGAAGAATTATTTATACTTGTACAATTACTAATATAAGAAAACTATAAATAAATCTTAATAGAATTCCTCAATCTCTGATATGAGGAAATTATGATCAATCCTAATAAAATCTATCTATGATATGATTCAAATCTTCATATTAATCCTAATTAAATCTTAACAAATCTTACTCAATAAGTTAAACAAATCCTAACAAATTGAAAATTAAATCTAATAAAATAAATAAAATATCTTCTTTAATTGTGTAGTCTTTTCATAGAGATCTTTCTTATTTATATCCATAAAAATCACGATATTATCTACTTCTTTTTCTTGAAAATGCATTTATGTGAATCCCAATTAACTCTTTTATCTCTTTGAACCTTCATCTTCTCAATGAGTCTTCTCTTTGAGTTATGTCATTTTCTAGGTGAGCTTAATCATGCAAGGTGGTATCGAGGTTTATATCAGGTTTTCTACTTAGAGGAACCCTAGATTGATTGAATAATAAAATTCTATCTTTTTTGTTCAATTTTCCTGTTATAATTGATCCAGTTCTTACACACAACTCCATGGCCATAAGTAAAATCAATGTTTGCCTAAATAAATATATGATTTACTCTGAAGTAAGTTGGCAAATAAACATTTTGTATTTTACATTGATGCTTTAGTAGAACAAATAAATCAAAATCAGAAACCAGAAAATTAAGAATGATAAAACATAGGCTTACTGTTTCTCCTGGTTCAAGAGCATTTGCAATGCGCCTCTTCATGATTCCAATGTCTTTAGAAGAAAGGTCCTGGGCCTCTTCTTCATCATTTGTTGCTACAAAGCTTAATGCAGCATATTTTGGATCAACTTCAACATTATCAAGCCATGCATCCTGCAGAAGTCCTTAATAGTTTATTAATAGAATCCAAAAGAAATAATTACAAATAACAAATGAAAAACAGTATAAACACCTTACCTTGATCTCATTATCTCTTACATATTCAACAAAATTTCCTGCTGCATCAAAATAACCTTCTTCCCTTTCTTTATCTAGGTTGAAGGGCTCAATTTGAATCCCATCATCAACAAAATTCTCATTATCCTGCCAAAAGATATCACCTATCACTGCCTGCCTATCCTTTATGTGGACCCAATAACAGCTCATTGTTTCAAACTGTCAAACCTTTACTACAAAAATTGCAGTCAATTTAGGAATGAATCAAACTACAAAAGTGCATATGAACAACAGCCTACATGCTACAAACTTTACAAGCATATAATTTATGCTACTATAATCCACTAAAAAACACTCCACAGAACAAATAAAGATTTTTTACATACAAGGTTAATCCCGTGTCGGTATGTTAAGGAAAAGTTTCAAAACAAACCTCATATGTCTCCTCGGCAGTCGATATGTTGTTTAATATACCTCTAGCATCCTCACTAAAGAGTTCAGCAGTCATTCGACTTCTTTGTTTTGCCCGTTCTTTGGCAGCAACTTGAGGATTCAACAAGTCATCTGCACCTTCCTCCTCAACATTTCCTTTGTCCACTACTTCATCTCCTTGCTTCACTTTCTTACCCTTCGGAAACCTAACCCTTTTTGCCCTGTATAAATTTATAAATTCAAAGCAAGTATCTTAAAATTCAGTTCCACAAACTCGTTCTAACAAAGCTCAAAGCCAAAAACCCGCACAAGGGGACATACACACACAACATATTAGAACTAGTGGGATGAATTAAAGGTGGGCATAATAGAAAACACAACTTATTACATGGTATTCATATGCAAGCATTTAGGGTTTAGGTAAACTCTCTTTGAAGAATGCCAAACTTTGGGGGCAAATAATTATTGTTTATGGGCGTTGTAGGTGACCTACAAGCTAATAAACAATAATTACCCAAACAAAAGAAAACAGCAGCCAATATGTAATAAATTAAATCCGAAAATCAATTCTACCGATTACTGGAATTTCCTCAATAGAAATGAATCAATCGAATTAGGGTTTGTGGGTTAGAAAGATAGGGAAGAGAAATTACGGTGGCTTTTTGTTGAAGTCGTCATCTTCTTCCACATAGGGGCGTTTAGCGCTACTACGAGATGATTCTCCCGCCATTGATGCTGCCGAAGAAGAAGCAGTTCAACACTTTCAGCTTCTGTACAGAGAGACAGAAAATGCTAAATGTTCTCTTTCAATCTCTTCTTGTCTTTATTTTCATATAATTAAATAATTTAAAATCCAATTTAGATATAACTCACTTTAATTCTAACTGATTTACAAGAAGAATTTATTTACGTGACATGAGATAAGCAAAAAGAAAAGGAAATAATTTTTTAAAAGACAATAAAGCTTTTAACGTTTTTCTTATTTTTTATCCAAAGAATGAATTAGATTAAGTGTTATATATATATAATATAATAGAAAACGAAGGAAACCCGTTTTAATGAGTTTAAAACTTCAATGTCAAAATCAATCAAATAATATTTAATCTGAGTCTAATTCGGGTCATTTTCTTTTACTTTAAATTGGGCCTGACTAGTACATGATTTTTGGCATATCTGCCCATATATAATTTCCATTTGAGGATGATAGAAATGAACGAAAAGTTCAAATTTGTATTTTAAAAACTTTACACACAAAAAAAATTAAGAATTAAAACTTGAATTTTATGAACTACGTAATGTCTTCATTCAAAGTTAAATAAAAAAGCAGACATTCTTTGATAAATAAAAAAAAATTAAAACTGAAGAACTATTTATGTTAATTAAGTGTTATGTCTTCAAATCCTATGTACATGTAAAAAATATAAATTCAAATAAAATATTATAAATTTTTAAAATTATTATTAATTAAAATTTTATTTTAATATTTCATTAAAATTGATAATATAATTTAACATGTATTATCAATGTAAAATTTTAATTTTAATTAAAAAATCAAAAAATATATATAATATTGTGTTGTTCTGTAAAAAGTCGCATATTACAGCATCGGAACCTAATAAAATACACAAGTTAATATTGCATCACATATAATATGTCGTGTGTGCAATAATTTTGTATAAACACAAATTTTACAAGTATCATTAATAAAAAAAATAATTTTAACCGTTAGCCTTTAAATTATGTGAAAAAAAAAATTTAATTAAAAATAAGTTCTTTAGTTATATAAACCATTATTGTCAAATTAAATAAATCCTAACTCAATGACTTAATTTAAAATAACGTGCAAGTATACATTTAAGGGTTTAATTATAATTTTTTTTAAATATGGATATTTATTTATAAATTTCTAATTAAATTAAGGATTAATAGAATGGTTAAACTTTTTATATATACAAATAGTAATATATATTTATTTATATTTGACGTAAAATTTTATTTTTTTAAATCTATCTATTGGTAGATAAAAAATATAAATGAATAAATATTATTGTCTGCATTTAAAAAAATTATAATTAGCTAAAAAAATATTTTTACTTAAAAACTTAAATTATTTAAAATAATATATAAAGTTAATTTTATAATTCATAAAAAAAATTAATTTATTGATATTTTATTTTATTTTTTTATTTTTTAAAATTTTAAATAAATACTTTATTTTTCAAATAAGTTTTAAATTGGTACACTTCTTTAATTTTGTCAATAACAACATTAACATTTTATCACTTTAAATCAATGTTTTAACTAAGATTAGAATATTTGATTAATAGATCATTATTAGATCGATGAATTATTGATTAAATCAGTATACGTTAAAATTTATATTTATTTTTTAAAATATATAAATTAATAGTGTTTATAAAGTTAAAATAATTTAAATTTAAAAATAAAAAATATTATAATATGAATACATAATTAATCATACAAGAGTTAAAAATTTTATTATAATATAAGTTAAAATGTAAGTTTAAAATATAATCAAATAATTAATATTTTAAATTTTTATCAAAATACATATTCGTAAATTAGAAAAACAACTAAAATAATGTAAAATTTATATCCAATGAATTAACATTTTAGAAAATTTTCAATAATAAATTTAAATAAATTTTAAATAAAAATTGGTGTTTAATAATTAAGATTAGATTATGCATTTAAGATTATGAAAAAACATAAAACCCATTTTATATGTGTTTCAAATTATATTTGTAGATTTGATAATTTTTTTAATATTAACAACAAAAAATGTTTTTTTAGAAGAATTTTTTTAAAAATTTTGGTCAACCCAACCAGTTAACTAATTTACTAGTTTATTGATTTTTATAAAAAAATATCAAGTTAAATTGAGTTAATAACATATTTAATTCAATAAATAATTTAAACTAATTGATTAATCGATTTTCAATTCAACTAACCAAATTGAATTGAGTTTCAGAATATTACTTTAAATTTAAATACTTTTATTTAATATTTTGTTTTTTTAAAAAAAAAATCAACAAGATTTCCTTTTTCTATTTTTTTTTCTTTTATTTTTTTTTCTTTCTTTCATTCTCCTACTCTTTATCTTTCTTTTCTCACACAATAAAAATATATTAAATTTGAATTCATATACCTTATTCCGAGGAATACCACATCCTATTTCAAGGGATATCTCATTTCTAATAACAAGTCATATTGATGCTTAAGTCACCACAAGTTTATTTGTTACAAAATCATAGGTGAACACGTTATAATTACACATTTAGTTCCACACCAAAAAATCCTATTTTGAACATGGTTCACCATTTAATTACAATTTTATTTTGAACATGGTTCACCATTTAATTACAATTTTGTGTATTAAAAATTCTAGGAGCTTATTTCTTTATTTTTATTTTTTTGTGTTTGTACAATAAAAATATTAGTTCCTAAGAATACTTGAACTAATTTAATTTTAAAACTTTTCAATAGCATAAACTAATATGATTGAACAAAAATAATAAAAAAGACAAAGAAAAAGAAACAAAAATAATTTTAAATTTTTTAAATTATTGAAAAATACATTATTTAAGATAATAATAATAACAAGTCAACATTATTAACAAAGTTAGAAAATCTAACAAAAAAATAACTTATAAAACTCGTTCAAAAATAATCCAATTAATATTTCTTATAATTTTCATATTGTCTTGAAAATTATGTGATAAAATGCATGATTATATATTATTATGCTAAGGAAATGATGGACAGTTATTCACATAATGACTTATATCCAATTATATTTAGGTGTAAATCTTATTTATTTATTTATTTTATTTTTTGACTGGTTGATTGTAGATGTAAGGAGATGTATTGAACTCTATAAGTATAAGAATATCATTTTTCTATTATAATATCATGAATTTCATGTATTTGTATTTTCATCCTGTAAATATGGACGGACATCCGCATAGTGCGTCCATTTCATTACATCTCACTTAAATGTTGTGTGATCATTTTTTTAAAAAAACAACAATTTATAACTATTATATTTGAAGTATATTTAAATGTATAATTTTATGTGGGTGTACAATAATCAACATTTTTTCTTTTTTATTGGAAATAATATATATTCTACTATCATTGTCCTTAATTTCTCTCTTCTAAACACTTGCAAGTTTATTTTGTAATACATTTTTAAAAATCACAATGGCATTTAAATTTATTTTTAGTTGAATTTCACACATTTTTTTTGTAAATTATTACAGAGTATTGGTAATGTGTTATCTTTTTTAGGGTATTGTGATACCTTTTTCGTACAAAGTGGTTACTCATATAACTAATATAAAAATATAAGGGTGTTGTTTTAATACGTATTTATCATATAATCATTCATAGATTCATACTTAGTGTGTGTTTCTCCATTTTAACAGAGGATATCATATTTTTCATCCCACAAGTATAATAAAATACTAACCACACACACAAATACATATATATATATATATATATATATATATATATATATATGCATAAGAAAGTGTTTAACACATGACTTTATCCATAATTCTCTGATATTTAAAAAAAGGATGCAGAATCCTAGAAACCTGATTGGTCACTAAGGATCACTGCTAAAACATATATATATATATATATATATATATATATATATATATGTATGTATATGTATATACACTTAGTTATTACAATTCACATACAATATAGAATATTCCTGTTCAAAAGATTTTCAATTTTATTAGTGGTCTCTTATCCTAATATTTATGGTCTAACTAGGCTTTATCCGGCTAGACATGCACTATCTCAATTCAAATTCATGAGAATAAATAATTTTCAAATAATTTAGCATTTTCAAAAATTTACAATAACTCAATAGACAAGATTTAATAAACTTCCAAAAATCAGAGTTACTTCAAATTTCTCTCAATAAGAAATTTTCAATCAATTACAGCACATACAGGTAAATATATTAATTATGCACAGTCCTTAAAAATTATAAACATAATTAATATCCTTAATATTATTTCAAAACTAATTTTCTCAATTCAAAGAATAGTCAAACTATTCTCATAAACTAATTTTAGCTCAAGTTCATCTTTTAAGGCTAAATACCTATATTTTACTTAATTCTCCTAACCTATAATCAACTAGATCATTATCAAGGACTGCTCTAAACTAATTAATTTAACAATTAAATGCTAAAATAAAAGAGAATGGCTAAATTTCACTCACAAAGTGACTTTCCCTATATTTTGGTCAATTTTAATCGAACAAACCTAAATTAAGTTATGAAAAGTCAAATTCTACCCTTAAATTTCACTAGTACATAAATAAATTTTCTTTCCCCTTGTCTCACTTAATCGACATATCCTTAAGGTATAGAGAAGGAGAAATCTAAAAATCTCACTTCCATGCATGCTTCCTATACAATTCATAGCAAGAATTACTAACATAGGTTAGTATTAAACTAATTAGAGCAAAAAATTAGAGGAAGAAAATAAATTTTCCCCACATGCATAGAGTATGGACAGCAAGAGAGAAGTAGAGAAAAACATAAAAATTTTCTAAGAAAAATTGGTGCCGAAACATTTTTTACCAGTAGATGAAGTAAACCCTAAGTTGAATTTGAAATAATCGTACGGATTAGAACTGATTTGATCTAACATATTTCAAATAGAGGAGGATGTGATTTTTTTTTGTTGCAAAATGTTCAATATATAATTTTATTATTATTTTAAATTATTCGAGTTCGGTCCGAAAAAATTCGTGAGTTTGAGAGAGTATGAAGTTTTGGATCACTCTAAAAATATATCAATAAATTATTTAGGATGGATAATTTTTTTTAAAAATTATTTAAAAAATAATGTGGACGAGAAAACAAAGTGTATGCACTTTAGATCCAATTAATTTTTTTATTTTTGGAAAAATTGAAACATTTTAAGATAAATTTCAAAAAAAATATTTTAATTAATATAAAATCATTTCTATGTAATAGGAATTTTTCTAGAATTTTCCTAGCATATTTTCTATGAAATTTTTATTAACGCTTATAAGCCTTGATTGGATATGAATGGATGATTTTTGAGGTGTTTCTTTCTGAAAATAAAATTCATGAAAATTAATCTAAATAATTTTATCAAAAGAAGTTTCTTCAAATTTTATCTACTTCTATTTATAAAATATTATCTTTCTTTTGTACTAAATTTATGTGAAATTATCAAATAGGTGAATTTTGAAGATTTTCTTTTTAAAATTAAAATTTATATAAAATTATATTAATTAAATTGGTATCAAGTGTCTCTTATATTTATTCCCCTATTAATTTTTAAAATATCTTATTTTTTGCTAGAAAAATGACAAACGAATCTATCTATAAAGTCTAAATAAAAAAGTGTACATAAGCCAAAATTTAAGAGTGTTACAGATCCTTCCTCCTTAAAATAAAATTTGTCCTTGAAATTTATGTACGTTAAGTAAAAGTTGTGGATGAGATTTTTTTTTTATCTTCTAATTCTCAGGTTGCATTTTCGCTACTGCGATCAATTCGATTCCATACTACTTTAACTAAGGAAATCTCCTTATTCCTTTTAACTTTTTAAGTTTTCGATCGACAATTTGTATTGGTGATGTCTTGTATGTAAGATTATCCTTCAACTACATCAGATCTAGTTGGATAACATGTGAAGGGTCAGGTATGTATTTTCGAAGTTGGAAAACATGAAACATGTTATGAAAATTAGAAAGGAACGAAGGAAAAATTATCTCATATGCAACAGGTCCAATCCTTTTTAAGTTTCATAGGGTCAAATAAAAAGCGAAATAAATTTATGAGATTTCATTGTTTTACCGATCCAATCATATGTATAACTTTCAAGAAAACATGGTCTTCTTTTTGAAATTCGAATGATTTTATTCTTTTATCATAGTAACTATTGTGTTTGTTTTCTTCCGTTCTTATTTTTTCTTAAATAATCTTGATCTTATTAGTAACCTATTGTATGATTTCCAGTCCGAGTATTAAGTTCTCCCAAGTTTCATGCTAACATAAGGGAGTTCTACATTTCCTCTCATAGAGCACCTCAAATGATGTCATGCCTACATTGGTATGGAAACTATTATTATAAGTAAATCCAAAATCAAAACGTAAAGCTTGGATTTCATTCATACGGAATACTTGAAGGTACTCCAAGTAACCTCACCATTTCTTTTATATAAAGATGAGTTAACCTGTTTAAGAGGTACTGGATTTTGATAGGGAGAAAATGTGTTGATTTTGTCAAACAATCAATGATAATCCATATAAAACCATAACCTACAAGAGTCTTTGGTATACCAACGACAAATTCCTTAGTTATACTATCCCACTTTCATTCAGGGATCTCCAGAGATTGTAAGGTCCCTCAAGGCTTTTGATGCTTGATCTTTGTTTTTTTGGCAGGTTAGACACGATGCCATGTACTCAACTATCTCTTTTTTCATTCTTGGTACCAACATATTTTCTTTATATCTTGATACATTTTAGTAGCACTAAGATGAATACTTAAGTTACTCTTATGTGCCCCATCCCTAAATGTTTTCCTCAAATCTCTATAGTTAGGTATACAAAATCTCTTTGAATTTCAAAATTTCATCTGTTTTCTATTAAATTCCAACTTTTTTCTTACCTCATAAGAGTTTTCTTTTCTTGTAAGTCTTTCATTTTCTAACCAAGTTGTTCTAATTTCTCCCAAAAATTTATTAGTAACTTGAAGCAATTTGAATTTAACACTTTTTGAATTTACTTCCATTGTTAATTTCATGTCTCTTAACTTCTCTACTAGCTCCATTTCTCGCATCATCGTTGCTGAAGCATGCAAAGTCTTCCTACTTGAGGCATCTGCAACTATGTTAGCCTTCCTAGGATGATAATGTAACTCAAAATCATAATCTTTAAAAAATTTCATGCATCTTATTTATCTCATATTCAACTCCTTTTGATCAAAAAGATATTTGAGACTTTTATGATCACCAAAGACTTCAAATCTCACGCTATACTTATAATGTCTTTAAATTTTCAAGGCAAATACTACCGCGGCTAATTCCATGTCATGAGTAGGATAATTTACCTTATGAGGTCATAGTTGCCTAGATGCATATATGCCAACCTCACACATCCTAACCTTCGTTTCAAAGCATCACAATATACTTCAAAACTTTCATGGAGGTTTCGCAAAATCAATATCGGTGTTGAAGTCAACCTTGTCTTTAACTCTTGAAATCTATTTTGCATTGATTTGTCCAAACAAAAGGTTGTCCTATACATGTCAACTTTGTTAATGGCAATGCTATTTTGGAGAATCCTTTAATAAATTGTTGATAATAGTCCACCAAGCCCAAGAAATTTCAAATCTCAATAATAGTTCTTGTCCTTTCCCATTTAAGAATAGCCTCTACTTTTATAGGATCAATAGAAATTCCACTTCAATTGAATGTGTGTCCTAGAAAATTTACTTGCTCTAGCCAAAATTCACATTTCGACAAATTAGTGTACAACTACTTCTCTCTCAAGATATTTAGCACCAATCTGAGATGCTCTTTATGTTCCTCATGACTCTTGGAGTATATGAGGACATTGTTGACAAAGATCACAAAAAATTTGTCTAAGTAAGGTTGAAATATTTGGTTCATATAGCACATAAATATCGGAGGAGAATTTGTCACTCCAAAAGGCATTACCAAGTATTCATAGTGATCATAGCATGTATGAAATGTAGTCTTCGGAATATCCTCTGACATTGATGATAACCTAACTTTAAATCTATCTTTGAGAAAACAATAGCTCCTTGGAGTTGATCCATCAAATCATCAATTTGCGACAAAGGATATTTGTTTTGATGGTGACTTTGTATAGCTATCGTAATCGACACATAACCTCATACTCTCATTCTTCTTTTTCACCAACAATACTCAATCACCCCAAGGAGATACACTTGGCCTAATAAATTCTTTCCCTATCAACTCCTTGAGTTGCTTTTTCAACTCAGATAATTCTATGAGAGATATCCGATAAAGAATGATTGAGATTGGTCCTGTCCTGGAAATTAAGTTGATAGAAAACTCTCCTTCTCTTTCTAGAGGTAATCTTAGAATATCTTCTCGCTGTAAACTTGCAAACAATTGGTAGTTCCTCTGTTTTAAACTTTTTCTCTGCTTCCCTTGAAAGTAACAACACATAAGCTTGCACTTTCTCTCTCTCTCTCTCTCTCTCTCTCTCTCTCTCTCTCTCTCTCTCTCTCTCTCTCTCTCTCTCTCTCTCTCTCTCTCTCTCTCTCTCTCAAGGAAGTAATGACTTGGTTAGCATATATGAATTCTTGATTCTTAGATAGGATATCTTTGAAAGTATTAAATATCATTATCTTTGTATAACAATTCAAGAGGACGCAATTAAAAGACAACCAATCTAGTTCCCAAATTACATCTAATCCAAATAGAGGTAAGAAAAATAAGGTCAAAGAGAAGTCCTAATTTTTAATCATCGCGGGTAGGGCTGACAATGAACTGAACCAACTCAAAATTAGTTTGAGACTCGACTCAATTATTAACTCAATGGACCTAATTCATATACTAAATAAGCCGAACTTGAGTTGAAAATTAAACTCGTTAACTAAATAAGCTGAATTTGAATTATGTATAGTTCGACTCGTTTGATTCATGAATCGTCTCATTATATATTTAAATTAAGTTTATATGATTTTTTTATTTTTGTATAAAATAGATAAAATATGTAAAATAACCATAATATATATTATTATAAGAAGCTATATGTTTATAAAAAAATTTAGTTTTAAAACTAGTAACAAAATTTAAATTTGAAATATTTGATGTATAAATTATTTATTTAATTTATTAATTATTAATAATAGTTTAAATATAAATATTTATTTATTTTATATAGACTATAATTATTTTGTCAAAAATATATTAGTAAATTACAAATTTTACATATTTTAAATTTAATATATTTTAACTTTTGATTTATGTTACTTAAATTAATGAACTAACAAGTTGAACTAAGTCATTCAATAGCTTGAATTGAGAGCCGAGTTAAGAAAAAATGTGCATATCGAACTCAAGTCAGGTTTTGAGCTAGATAAATTCTTATTGAGTCAAGTCTAGGTGAACCCAACTTGACTCGACTCAATTCATTTCCAGCCTTAGTCACGAAACAATCTAAGCAAGCACAAGAAGTAATAACGAGAATGTTATTAGGAGTAGAAACAAATAGATCAAATTGTAGTGGAGTCATAGGTAATTTTAAGTGTCTCACACATTCATTAGATATAAAAGAATGTGAAGCTCCTGAATCATAAAACACGTTTAAGAGAGTTCGATCAATAAGGCACTTACCTTGAATCATATTCCAGCTTAGGCGACTTTCTGTCCACTCATTGTGAAAAGTTTTCCTTGTGTCTTGGGCCTCCCAACTTGTTTTCTATTTCAACCTCCACTTATTATTATTATTATTATTATTATTATTATTATTATTATTATTATTATTATTATTATTGTTATGATGATTTTGGTTGGTGATGTTTCAGTTATTATTGGAGTAGGTGTAACAAGCCTCTTCTTTCTTGTTCTCTAGATAGTCTCAAGCTATATGACCCTTTGCTGACATTTGATAGCATTCAAAACCCTTCTTTGGGCACTCCTTAGCCATATATAGACTTCCACAATTAAAATATCAAATATGATATGGGACAGTAGGATTAGAACCACCAACGAATAAATAAGATTTGAGGTGAAGAACTTGGGAATCTTAGAGGAAATTGGTAAGGTCTCCTCCTGTCTAGTCCTCTCTTGAATTGTTTCTATGGTCCAAAGCCCTTGGATTAAGAAATCTTTATCCGGTTATGGTCTTCAACAATTTGGCACTTATTAACAAGTATTGGAAAATGACAGATCTTTTGCCCATAAATGATCTCTTGAATCTCGGGCCCTGATTCATTCTCAAACTTCAAACACTTGGGTTATTCATATATTGTACTTTAATAATAAGGAAAATAACAGGATAATTCCTCAAATTTTGCAGCATACTCTCGTACGGACATGTTCTATTGCTTCAGTTCTAAAACCTCTATCTCTCTTTGGTTCTTGATATCCTTTCGAAAATATTTTTCCAGAAATTTCTCCTTAAATAGATCCCACATGATCTCTCACCCTTCAATTGCTAGCCTTGCTCTAGTATTATCCCACCAATGTTAAGCATCATCTTTTAATACATAGGTTGTGTAAGTGATCCTGCAGACATCATTGCAACCTATTGCTTTGAAAATTTTTTCCAATTCACGTACCTATGCTTGGGCACCGTAAAGATTGAATCCTTCCTTAAAATGAGAAGGGTTCCTCTTCTCGAATAGGTCTAATCCCCTAATTTCTGGGATCTCTGTCTGTCCTCTATTTCTCTCCCATACTTCTACTAACCTTATTAAGGTAGCAACCACATCCTGATCATGATTATCTCTGGTCATTAATTTCCTATACACAAGAAAAATGATTAATTTCCTTTAACATGTAGGCGATAAACCAAGTATAATCCTATGATTAAGTTCTCAATTTCCAATCTCATTTTATCATCTTCTTTCAAAGATAATAACACAAGACATACACACAAGCAAGTTAGGCCTAAGAATGAACTGCTCTAATACCACCTAAATATGATAGTCTTTTCTATTAGCCGTATAAAGTGGTTATTTATATAACCGATACAAAAACATATGGTTGTTATTTTAATACCTATTCGTCATATAATTATCCATAAATTCATACTTAGTGTGTGCTTCTCCATCTTAAGACGAGATATCATATTTTTCATCCCACAAGTATAATAAAACACTAACCCACACACACACACACACACATATATATATATATATATATATATATATATATATATATATATATATATATATATATATATATATATATACACACACACACACATACACGTACGTACACAAACATATTATTTAATTTCTTTAAAACAAAAGTTTGGTTTGCTTCCCAACAATTATTCAATCATCTACGCATATATCCACTTGGATGTGAAATGATAGGCGAGTCATGTTCCTTGGTGTAGATAGCTACTACATAGAGTTAAATGTTAGCAACAAAGCAAACAATGAGGATGAAAATTCTTAAATAGTCAAGAATATGAATAGTAAAATATAAGGTTAGAGTACTTATAACCATACCAACATAAATGTTCATTCTAATGTCATCAAAAGTATAATGAATTTAACAATTAACATATACAAATGTTAATACAATGTTTATGTCATGCATAAATGGAGATGATGGACCTTCATGTTCTCAAAGAGCTCAAGTTCATATCAATTATCATTAAGTTTCCTTAAAACTTTAGTTTATCCTAGACTCAAAATGTCATGAATATGGACTTGTGCCTAATATCCTGAGAAGTTTTCAAGATCTCAAATTTCCACTCAATCTCTCATTGCAATTCATCAAATCTATAAAATTTCTTCTTAGACTAAAGATTAACGCCCATTTGGAAATTAAAAGAAAATCGATTCTTTGACCATGATAATTCTCAAGGCAAGTCAGGATGGTCAAGTTTGTGAAGCGTGATGACCTCGACACTGAAGAACTACCTCAAGTCCCCTGTAGGTCATCATACTTAACCACTAACCTTCTAGGCTCTTAAACAGCCAACTCCTATGATTCCTCGACATAATAATTTTGACTTCTTAACTTTATTAATTTTAATATACATGATGCATACTTATAATAAATTCAATATATTCACTCAACATATTACATATTCATAACTCACTTTCTTTTTTACCTTCAAGTCAAATTCCTTTAATAGTTTTGGAAAAAATTCCAGCAAATCCTCATTTATACTCATACACTTATTTATCTCATATAAAATATCATATTAACATAGAAACCATTCAAAACAATCTCATACAAATAATTTTCTTGTTACATATATTTTTCATTAATTAAAAATATAATCGACGTGTTATATATATATATATATTAATTCTTAATTATCACAATTTATATATAATATAAAATATTTCTATTCAAGAGATTATTAATTTTATTAATAATTTTTATTCTAATATTGATGATATATTTTAATTTTTTAAAAATTTATTATTGTATATTTTAATTTTTAAAAATAAGAATCTAAAATTTAAAATGTAATTTTCAAAAATAAGAATATAATAATTATTAAAAAAAATGCAAAAAGTAAAAAAAAGAAAAAAAGTAATACCCTTGCTCTTATAAGTTAAATTTGGATTTGATGGTAGAATTTTGATAGAACTGACTCAACTCAACCCAACCGTTGTTATCCATATAATATTAAAAGGAGAGTAGGAGAGTCCAAAACAAGACATGTATATATATAGGGCCACGCTAAGTCTGATGCATATAGGATCAAATTATGCATCTCTTTGCCTTTCCTTTTGTCGGTTAAGTTTGGATTTTACAGTAGAATTTTGGTAGAATCGAAAGCAATTGATGTTATCCATATGAACTGAAAAATTCATTTTCAAAACCCATTATCCAATTCGACTCTTTTCACCGATATATTTTTTTTATTCGGTTATAGCAAATTTTGAACGGATTATTTTTTTTTATCACCCCCTAACTTATTAACTTTAGCAGTCTTTATGTGGTTTAAATTTTTAACACTTAATTTCTCCTTGGAAAGAAAAAAAAAAAGTAATGCCGCTATAAAATCACATATATTTAAGTCCAAACAACGTAGTACAATTTAAACTACAAGAAGTTCTGAATAAGTCCGAATTTTATCACGCACCAAATAATTTTCTTTTTTTCTTGAGTATTCTTTGGAATTTTACATTTTCACATTAAGAATTCGATTGCATCTTGAAGATTACCGAAGTCCTAACTCACACATTTTCTGTTCAGTTAAAATTTAACTTATTTAAAATAAATAAATTTCTAAACTAAAAAATGAAGATATATCTACCGTTAGTTTTAATTAGAATATTTTATAATTGCAACCAATTTTAAATCAATTGTAAATGTATTTTCATTTTTTTCATTTAAATATTTTCTCATTTTATAAAAATAAATCCAAATTTTTCTTATGAAATTATTTTTTTACATTCGAACTAATAAATTTATACTAATGGGAAATTTTTTATCTATATCCAATCAAATGATTTCTATTCAATAAGAGTGTTATGCATACAAGGGTAATTCAGCAAATAAAATAAATAAAGAGGTGTTAGTTACAACAAATGGACAGCTGTAGATGAGGATGAAAATAGAGTCCAGAGAAAGAAAAAAGAAAAAGAATTCCAAGCTCCACCCTCAAAAATTTTGTGTCCTAAGTATATAAAGGAGAAGAATGTTATGATGGAGACACACGATTGGTATACTATTTTTGTCCTTAGCTCCTTTAAATTTGTTCAACTATTGGATTTAGAAATTTTTTTCTATTTTCTATAAACAGTAAAAATTAAAAAAATAACTATTTTTTATTTTTATGTACAAAATTTTAAAAATAAAAAAAATAATATTTTTATAAATAAAAATAAAAATATTTTTTTAAACTAAACGACACCTAAAATTCTGCAGGAATGTTGCAAGGGAACGATGATTCAATAGGTTGTTTTCCCCTCTGGCTACTTCCCATGGTGTTTTACTTCACAGTATAGGAGTTGTTCCTTTAGTTACTGTTAAGAATGCTGATATAAATTGCTTGCTGTACTTTCCTCTTTTAGTTTGGATTCCATGAACCTGTGATTGGTTTGGAAGACTGTGACTATCCTGGTGAGTGATTGGGGTCATCACAAAGAATTGACTTATCTAATAATATAAAATGTATTCAAATAATAAATTAAAAAAATATGTTATCAATTTTTTTTGTTATTTGAATTTTTTTATTTCAGATAAATATAATTAACTACAAACTAATATAAACAATGGGAAATTGGGCACTATCTAATTTGACATAAGACACCAAAATGCAACTTTATTTTATTCATCTTGAATTCCACCAATCCTTCAAGTAATGATATTATTGGAGAATTTGCAATTTTAAACAGAATGGGAAATTGACATTGTGTATGTTTGAGTATAATTAATTTTGAACAGTAAAAGACGATTGAAATATTATTTAAATTAATTAAAATTATATATTTTAAATAAAAATATGTTTGATAGATTATTTTATTTAAATAAAAAATAAAATAATTAACTAAAAAGATTTTAAGATGATTTTTCTTTTCATTGATATAATAGTTATTTTGATTATTAACTAAAATAAGTAACGTTTTTATAACACTAACTTTACTTGTTTTAAAATTTTATTTATTAGTTGAAAGTTATTATTCTGTTTTTATCTTTCATATATATGATAATTTTTTAATTATTACAAAATATTATTTTTTATATTATTATTTAAAGTTATAATATTTAATTTAATTATTAAATATTTAATTTAAATTATTTATAATAAAATATTTAATTTTTTAATAAATTTTTTTAAGATAAAATAACTATTATTTTTATATAAATATTATTTAAAATATATTTATAAAATTTAAGAAAAATATGTTTTAAATTTTAAACAAAAAATTATTATTTTTAAATATAATTATTAAAAAATACACCATAAATAATAAAATAAATAAAATTATCAAACTTTCTTTTTTTAATATATATATTCATTAAAATATATATAATTAAGAAATATATATATATATATATATAAATAAGACTATTAAAAAATATTATCCTTATTTAATATAATAATTAATTTAAATAATAAAATTAATAATTAATAAAAATTATGATATTCAAACTCAAATTTAATTATCATATTTTTATTTATTATTTTATTTTTATCAACTAATTTAACGGTTAATTTTATCAAATATTTTTTTATTTTATTTAGCAAGTTTTATCCACTTTTAATTTTGAATTAGCTTTTAGACTTTTATTTATATATTCAGCTTCCGTGAGTTAATTTTACCCCACACATCCTAAAAGATTTGTTTGTTTCAGTTAAAGAGTGCAGAAATTAATTTTACAAATTACAAACAAACGGATCCATACATGTTAGTGGTTTGTAGAAAACCAGGAGGCTTCAAATTTTGGCTGGATATTTCTCATTTGCACAATGTAAAATATCTCGATTTATCATTGTGATTGGTATGATTCCTATGGAAACGAGAAAGAAAAGAAGATATTGCACTATGAGCAAACAAAGTTATATATATTTAGCCTACCCATCTAAGCTAACTTTAGATATAAAAACCCAAAAGAAGAAGAAAAAATGGTGGGGTCTGGAGACAAGAAAAACTAGAAGATGCTGTAGTTGTTAAATCTGAGGTTGACATAACTTGCACTGACATAAGTGTTAAGCAACTCATTTTGAGCAGACCAGAAATCAGCCTTGAGACCACTTTTTCTCACTGTTTTCAAAATTTTGTTTTTGTGTGCATATCCGGTGACTACAACCTTCTGGCTGTTAGCATCCACTTCCACCTTCTCTATCCCTGCAAGTGGATTCATAGCTAGCTAACATCAAATATTAATTAATTCAACTACTAAGTACTAAATAAGAATTATTATGTATGCCATTTATTGGCAATGATCTACATCAACAATAACAAACCAACCTTTCAATTTTGAGAGGCATTTCCTTAGTCTTTTCTCGTGTATCCCCACCATCTCCACTTTTAACTCAACAATCTGCCATGCAAATACAGTGCTTCAATATTATTCATTGATCATAATTTACATAAGAACATTTCCAAAGATGTTACTTCTATTGGCTAATCAATCAGAGCCATGGTGACATCATTTTAGCTAATTCATCTATGCTGGTTAAACATACATTATTTAATTCATAATATAATATTGAATCTTCAATGATAATTCTATAAACTGAAAACACCCCATTTTCTTTTTTTTCTTCCAACCAACTTTATAATGCCCAAAGATGCATAAAATTGAAGTAATAAAACTGCCAGTGCCAGATAAACTAAATAACACAATCCAAAACTCAAAAGAAGCAATACCTCCATAAAAAATGCTGCGAGGAAATGATGCTACAAAGGATATTAGGTTTGAGAAGGAAAACAGGACAGGGCAGTAGGAATGAATAAATAAATTGAGACAGAAGCAACAATTGAAATGAGGGTAAATCCAATAATGAGACATAGAAACTGACATTGTATTATATATAGATAGATAGATATAACAGTTAACACAAATGACAAGGGTAGCCAACTAAATTAAAGTTGGAAGAAACAATAAAGTGAAGAGTGTCTTGGGTTTGGAGTGTGGAGGCCGTTTGAATTAGTACAGTGAGAGCTTTAGAATATGCGGCTCAAGATACGAGGCTTGTCTACTCAAAGCAATGAGTACATGAGAATTTGAAAGAAATCATTGGCTTTGACAGGTCTAACTTGGCTTTTCCCTCTTTTGACCAAACTTGTACACAGATTGAGGAAAGACATGAAATGGATAAAGATAAAAGATCTTGGCTTTGATGCATCTTCAACATCTGACATATACAATCTATCTTGAATTTATCAATTAGTATATTTATTGAATTCATAGATCGACATTTCAGCATTGAAAATTTAACCAGGAGGAGCTTTAAGTCTGCTACTTAATATAATTAAGAACAACAACATACTATCTCAAATTAAAGTTACTAATAAGTTCTTTAAAAAGTGAAGATTAAGGAGATATGTTACACCGTATGCATTGTATATGCATGAATCAGCTAGGCTAAAAGCACAGTAAAGTTAAGGATCTCGGATCCTTTACTCTTTTGATCTCAAATTCTTTAAAAATGAGATGTTTGCGTTTTGTCCAGTTATTATCTTTTAGTGGAAATGACTCTGTCACTTCCACGAGGATAAAAATTCTAAAATCACCATGTTATGGCAAGATATGTAACAAATGTATATGCACACATTAGGCAGAATAATATTATGTTTCATTAACAGAAAATGAAATTTACATGGCAAGATGCACATGTTTTGTTTCCCATTAAAAACTTCACACTTGCTCGTAACTCTAAAATTAAGATTAATAAATATAAAATATATTATTTATATAATAATTTATAGTATATTATTATCTATCATATCTTATATTTTTTTATTTTCTTTTATTTTATTTTATTATATACAGTATATGCATTGTTATAGTAAAACTAGCATTTCTTTATATTATTTATACAAATACTATTTTTTGTTTTGTTTTTTTAATCTTAACTCGTACTTCTGTTATTTTGTTGTAAAAAAATTGCATAAATATAATTTCTTTTATAAAAACAGTTACCATTCTTCCTTTTTCTAGACAGTGACAATTGGGTATCTAATTGCTAAGGAAGATTTCCTAAAGACACTAGGATGAAATTATAAGGAAAACGCAGCAAACAATTTCTTATAAGTACCTCCACTTGTTTTTCTAACTTTAATGGCACTTGGTGTCCTTGTTGGGACCAGGTCAAGTAAAATGATAAATCCAGGAAGGAAGGGTTGACATAGTAGGAGAAAAGTTTCAGGTTTTGGTTATCACCAAAAATGCATGATCAACTGTAAAATTAATATGCTTTGAAATATACTGCGTTCCATGTAATGAAAATGTTTTTCCCTAATTTAGATATCGATAGTCTTATGTAAAATGTTCATTCACTTAAAATACGAGTATTTCAGTCATTAAAATTGATTTAACAATGAATGATTAAAAATTAGAATAATTTATATGAAATTCTGGATTTTAATTTTATTACTATTTTAATTATATCAAAAGAATACGAGTATCCATCCTTATACCTAAAATATTAATATGTTTTGCATAAATATTTTATTCATTTGTCAAGATACCCATCTTATTAAATCATCTCAACAATAAAGATTTTGATAAAATTGTCCTATTTATTTGATTTAAAATTAAATAAAATTGATTTTAATGAAATTAATTTTTAACTGTCATGTATTAATTAAACTGAATTTCATGTATTTATATTAAATATGGGGTTTTGTGTTAAAACGTGTAAATATTGATTTTTTAACTGTAAAACAAGCAAACCGTAAACAATAGCTACTCTTTCATGTTTTGTTTTATTTATAGATAAAATTTTAAGATTGTGATATCTGATAATGAGTTATCCACTTGAAACATATGGGTAGGTAAGTTGAGTAATGAGTTATTGACTAGAAGTATAACATTGGAATTAAATTGATCTATAATGAACTAAATTTTCATTCAAAAGCACTGCTGTAAGCATATAATAACTAAAGAAAAGAAGTATGTTATCAACTTCTCACTATAACAACATATATTATTGGGATAGAAGCTATAGCTTACTTGCGCCGTACAATCAAAGGAATATGTTTTTTAGGGTTTTGGTTTATTTCTTATTTCCCCTTTGTGGAAGAGACCTAAACCATAGATAATGATAGGGTGTTGGAAAAGTGATCCCTTTCTTTAATTAGTAATAGATATTTGGAAGATTGTTGAAAATTATAAAAAAAAAGTTAGTTATTTTATTAAAACAAATTATTCAAACACATATTAAATTAAAAGGATAATAGTAAACAAATCAATATGTTGATATTGATTCTACTAAAAAATTAATTAAAATATAAATTACATTATATCATCCTATGAAATATTTCGTATTATTTTATGTGATATTAGTAAATAAATTGAACTGTTATTTTTATTTTTTATTTTCTTAACGTATTTTATTTTTATTTTTAACTTAAAAAAATAGATAGTTAATTTTTTACTTTATTATTTATATTTTATGTTAATTTTATGATCAATTTTTATAAATAATATTTTAATTTTTACTGTTAAATATTATATTGGATGTTTAAATATGTTTAAATAATATTGTATTACGTATTCTTATTTTTATCTTTATTCCTATAGTATTAATAAATAAATCTTTAAATGTTTCATCTTTATTATTGTAATTTCTTTCATTATTTTTAATTTATTATTAAAATATATTTAAGCTGATATTATAATATTTAACATTATATATCAATATTTTATTTATTAAAATTAATTCTAAACAACATCAATAATAAAATGAAAAATTAACAATCTAATTTTTTTAAGTCAAAATAAAAATAAAATATGTTAAAAAAATAAAAAATAAAAATAACAATTCACTCTTAATAAATATAAAATAAACAAACATATAAATAAATATATAATAAAAAAAATAAATTAATAAAAAGGTATTTCATTGTTTAAATGAATATAGAGATTTTAAAATTTTAAAAATAATTTAATTGATTATAGATATTTTAATAATTAATTACAAATATTTCTTCATTATAATATTAATTGAAGAGATTTAAGAAATAGTTAAATAAAAAAGAAATGTTTTAATAAAAAATATAATATAATTGACCGCCATCAATCACCTCAAGGAAAATTTGGGGAACCAAACCGAGGGAAAACGAGTTTTGGGACCATGTTGTGGTGATGTAAAACAATGGCCCATTTATCTCAGCCCAGTTCCCCAACTCAATCCAATATCAAGATGCACAACAGTCCATATTCCGGGCCATCTTAATAGATTACGAGGAAAAACACAAGACCCTCTATCCCCGTCAAAAAAGTATAAAACAAAAAGAGCTTCCATGGCTACATTTTTTAAGAACAAAAATATCACTACAAGTTTAACTTTTAACTTTCAATTCAATTTTTATTTTGATAAGTCAAGGAATTTATTTTACCTTTTTAAAAAATGCTTGAGTACAAACAATTGTTATATGAATATTATTAATAATATTTAAGTCTCTATTTAATAGATAAATTAACATTAATTTATTATTTAATATAAATCATTAACGTTAATCATGATATTTTAACTACGTATATGTCATATTAATAAAATTAATATTAGATTTTTAATATGCATAACTTGTTATGAAATAGATTATGTATTTATTGAGATTAATATGAATCCAAACATAATGATATATATATATATATATATATATATATATATATATATATATATTATAGTTATATTGGTAACCATAGTATTATAATTTGTATTTTCATTACCTCTTATTATTAAGAAATTCAACCGCAATGTATAAAACAAAAGAAAAATGTTAACTTTCAATTCAATTTAGAAGTTTCAAGATAAATGAGTATGATTTTTGGCAAGAAAACTCTTCAGAATAAACGATTTAGTTTTGTCATTTTTTATTGTGATTTGATTTTAAATTAAAATTCAATTCAATTCAATCATATCAAAAGTAATTTAGATTGTATTAAATTTCCTGTTTTCATTTAAAAAATAATAATAAATATACTTTTAAATCCATAGATAAATACATACATAAAAATTAATTTAAAACTTCAAACATCTCATTTCATAAATTTCATTCTTTTCTTCAAACTACCGAAAAAGAATATACACAATAGTACAATTATCAAGTTACAACAATAAATATGTTTATTTTTGTTGGAAGTTGTTTTGAGACTTTATTAAAGGTAGCCGATCTTATCTTCTTTTTTATCATGTAACTAGCATAGTGCATGGATATTTTAAAAGTAAATTAAATATATAAATAATAAAAATTATTATTGAATTAATAAAAATAATAGGATAAAGCTAACAAATTTAAAAATAACTGATTAGAATTATAACATTAAATTTTTATTAGTTTGATATATCAGAATAATAATTTTAAAAACTAAACTGAAATTAATATCAACTAAAATTATAATAATTTGGATTATTTTATTTAAAATTTAAAAATATTTTCAAATTTATTATAATGTATTAATATTTAAATTTTAAATTAAATTAATATTTTAAAAAAAAATCTTTAAAAAAATGTTTCAATGTAGAAAAAATTATAAAATGTAATAAAAAAGAAAATAACTCTTAAAAATATTTTCCTTCAAACATAAAAATTATAATTTAATTTATAAAAACATATTTTTGCATATATGTAATATTATATTCTAGCATTATCATGCTAGTATGTTAATATATTATGTACCATATTATTAGTATTTGATATTTCATATGTTTAAATTTGACGAAATTTATTTAAATTTTAATTTAAATGATTTTTTAAAACAATATATTAAAATTTAATCTAAATAAATAAGAATTTAATTTTATAAAAAATAAGAAAGAATAAAAAATTGAGCTAACGAGTTAGTCCAGCTCATTAGTAATACTGCTCTCATTGGTTAGTAAATTTTTGATTTACCTAAACTCAACTGGAAACTTAACTACTAAGGCCACAAAATATTAGACTTTTCCAGCGAAATTAGATTACCAAAGTCAAAGATTCCACTTATATTTTTTAAAACTCAACACACATTATATATCAAACTGTTCAAACCATCCCAAGAAACTCGGTATATTTTTAAATCCTTAACTAAAATCAGAAATAACCATAACCCACAGAATTAAAGTGATACATATTCAAAGATGTAGAATAAATTTTTATGTTATTACATAAGATTCTAAAATTTTCTGAGAAAAGTTGGCTTGACCCGAAAGAAAAAACTCTAACAGAATCTACTAAGTTTATTGCTAAATATGTTAATCAATTCGTAAAAATTGATCCAATTTAATTAATTAATTTAAATTTTAAATATATAATTATGTCAAATATTTTAAAAAATATCAACCTATAATAATCCTACCTAATTTAAATATAATTCTTTTTAACTAAGAATATCAGGGATCTAGAAAACAAAAGAATGAATTTTGTTTATTCCATAGGTTATGATACCAAACGTAGGTTACGTTATAGAATATGGTGTAGCAACTTATGACATGTCTGTCAACGAATACTCTGTTTCTTTTTCTTTTTTTTTTTGTTGTCGGCAATGATGGTTAGCATTTCTGTTGGGTCTATTCATAGATCAGGGAAGGGTTAAGACAAAGTCATTTTTAATGTTGTTATTGTTCTCACAATCTTTATCTACACTATTCATATTGACGAGACGGGATCATAAAAGGGTATTATAGGATACGTCAAGAGAGCCATTTTTTATTTTATAAGCATTCATGAAAAAAAAATACAATCAGTTGAAGGGGTTTTTTTTTTTTTTTTAACTATGTGAAAGGTGAAAATGTTTGAATATAGAATTTGTATAAATTATTTTAATTTTTAATTTTTATTATTAAATTAAGTCTAGTGATTTAATTAAAGAGTTTGTTTGATTAAGTGTTTGATGATTTGGGAAGGATAATATAAATTATAAAAAGGAAAAAAGGGAAAGATAAAAATTGGAGAAAAATATATTAAAATAAAAATATTTGTAAGATAGATTTATAATTGAAACTTTTTCAAGATTCATATATAGAAATTTTTTTATTGCATGATTTCTAATGCATCTTGAATGGCGGCGTGTATTTTATTAAATTATAGGATTATTTAAAAAAAAATATAAGAAATAGTGTTTATTTATATATACAATATTTTAGAAGAAAATTGAGGAGGGAGATACCGGGATTCATGCTTCCTCTTTTTGGCGTGCCCTTGCTAATTAGTGAAAGCTAATACTTTCTAAATAAATGTTAACGGTTTCTTTGGGGTTTAAAATTAGCTTGTTCTAAGATTTTCTATTTGCATTCTAAGAATCATTTTTCTAGAAGACAAACCGTTAGATAAGTGATGATGAAATATTTAACAAATATTTTTTAATTACGTGAACACTATTGATATCAACTAATTACAACCGTCAAATTCTTTTGTTTATAAATCAATGGTTCTCCTATTTATTGGAGTTCTTAAAGGAATGGAACAATGAGGTTGAAAAATTCAGGGTCTTTGACATTAGGAGAGTGGGTAATTTTATCCGGTGCTTTAATTAGGGGAATGGAGATATGGTTATATTATGGTGGGGGTGATTTATAAAACCTCCTCTTTCTATGGCTAACTATTAGTAAAGATATTTTGCCTTAAAAAAGAATCTGCACCACACAGATGATGATGTGGGAGGATGGCAATTTGGTGCTTCTAAATGAGTAAAATCCAACTGTATTTTTATACATTTGACTCTAAGTGAAGAAAATTGTGGCAATATGTAGGTTAGGATGTATGAAATATGGTGGTGGATTTTTGGGATTGTTTTGCAAAGATGATGCTATGACGGGAGAAGTAAAAAAAGGTAGTATTAGTATAAAACCAACATGTGACTTTCTATCATTTAGGTAGCAACATGTGGTTTGTTAACTGATGGAACCGCAATAGTTAGTTTTGGGATGGTACTGATTGACTTGGAAGGAAATTCAGAATTGAATCTTATGCTTCTCTCCATGTTAAACAAGGTTACCATCCTATCTCTATGTAGCTACCAAATACGGAAAGTTGTTTGGTTCCAATGCTATAGTGAAGATGGAAGAATGAGCGACAAAAGAGAAATTAATGGTTGGGAACTAAGGGTAAGAAAGTTTCAAGATTCGTTGATCGTGAAACTCTGTGCTAATTAGTTTCACATAGTGGTCATTCATGGATAATCAATCATACATCCAATTCCTTCAATTTCACCTACCTTCTTATTGTAAACGTTTTATATCTCTATTTTTTCTTTCACATGTCTCATAGTTTTATATTATATATATATATATATATATTCATAAAAAAATAATAATATTATGCTTGGATGATTTTTTTAAATTAATATTTTAAGTATTAAAATATTTTATTTAAATAATTTTACAAATAAATTTTAAAAAATTAAAATAAAATAATTTAAATTTTTCTAAAATCAATAAAATTTAAAAACTCTTTTAACTTGCTCTCATAAATTACAACTTTCTCTTCTCTTTCTATATATATATATATATATATATATATATATATATATATCTTTTATTTTTACCTTTTCTCTTTTTATATATATCTTTTATTTTTATTTTTTTTCTTATTATTTTTTGTTCTTTCACATCTTTCTTGTTATTTTATTTTCATCTTTCAATTTTTTCTCTCAATTTTTTTCTTTCCACACAATACTTCAATAATTAGATGATATAATTGTAATTTTTATCTCTTTTATTATATATATTTAATTGAATTATTATTTTGTATAAATATATTATATAACATCTTCATAAAAATATTTGTATTATCTAAATTTTTTATAAATAAAAAATTAAAAAAATAATAAATATTTAAAAGTAAAATTTTTATATATAGTAAAAATTAAATTAATTAACTAAAATAAAAAAAATTTAAATTTTTAAAATTTAAAATATACTATTCAAATAAAAAAATTTAAATTTTTTATTTAAATATTTTTTTTCAAATGAAAATATTTAAATTTTAAAATAATAAAATATTTTATCCAAAACATAAAAGAATATATGTTAATAATTTTTTGTGCATGGAATAACATAAAAAAAAAATTGTAGAAATGCTTTTTATTATTCACCCATTGCTTTATGAAGTGGAGGGCTCAATCAAAATTTGATTAGAATTGTGTTTAAGTTTCACTTTCATTTAAAGTAGGTTGAATTAGGCCAAGTTAAACATAGGATCTACATCATACTTTGTTTTTCAATATTTTAGACTTCTGTCATAAGATATTGGTGTCAAGAAACCATCACATTTCACACGGGTTGTTGAGGGGATCGAAAAATTCGACTCTTCTAGCATGTATGTTACAAAAGAAAAAGAAAAAAGAAAAAAAATTCATACACTTGCTTACACAAAGTTTCACTCATGAAATATTACACACTTTTGACTATATAGTATAGGATCATAAATATGTCTATTTTAGACTATACGTGTGTTTCATAGTTAATTATAATGCTTCCGACATTAATTTAAAAAGGAAGGAATGAAAAAAATTATCATACGATATTTTAAAAATTTTATCAAAATATATTATTAATAGAGATGAAAGTAAATAAAATCGTCGGACAGGATTTGCAGTTTAGCTCTTATTTAGAGTATAATTTGATTTAATTTATTTAATAAATAGATAGGTTTAGACTCATTAAATTTTTTTTAGATAAAAAAATCAGACTTAAACCTGTAAAAAATTTATTTAAACTATTCATGACCTATTTTATATATATTATATATTTATTTTCATATATAATATCTGTATAATATTTATTTTAATATATTTTATTTACATAATATTAATATATATATTTTAGATTTATTTAATAATTTTTGATCTTATACGTTTTAAATTATATTAGATTTTGATAAAAAAAATAACCAACATGTAATCGATCCAAATTCAAGTGTAAAATTTTTTAAACAAACCAAATTTAAACAGTGAAAACCTAGTTTAATTTAACCTATTTTCATCCTAATAAATACTTTATGCTGTTTTATTTTTTATTTTTTTAGATGAATAAATTAACATTTAACATTTATAGCAACTAAATATAAAAAATCATTTACTTTAAACTTAACAGCAATATAATAATTAAAGTATTCAATTGTTATATAAAATTAATTTTAAATAATTAATATAATTAGAATCTGTATTCATATTAATTTTTTTAAAAAATAAAAAAATAAAGAGAATATTATAATATATTTTAGACTATACGTGTGTTTCATAGTTTATTATAATGCTTTCAACATTAATTTAATAAAGAAGGAGTGAAAAAAAATTATCAAAAATGTTTTTTTTATTATTATATGGTAGTTTAAAAAACTTATCAAAATTATTAATAAAGATACAAGTGAATAGACGATAATTCTTTTAGAGTATAACTTGACTCAGCTTATTTAATAAATAGATATATTTAAATTCGTTAATTTTTTTTTAAATAAATAAATCAAATTTAAAGTTATAAAAATATCTATTTAAATTATTCATAACCTATTTTTATTTATATATTTATATTTATTTTAATATATATATTAGATCTATTTAATTTTTTTTATCTTATATATTTTAAACGTTTTAAATGAGATCTAAATAAAAAAAAATCAACATATCCAAGTTCATACTTAAAATTGTTTAAAAAAATCAAATTAAATACTTAAAATCGACTTCGATTCAATCTATTTTTATTCTATTAAATACTTTCTATTATTATTATTTTTTTCAATAAATATATTAACATTTAGCATTTATAACAACTAAATATAAAAAACTTAAAAAGTCATTTACTTTAAACTTAACAGCAATATAACAATTAAAAATTGTTATATAAAATTAATTTTAAATGATTAAATATAATTAGAATCTGTGTTTATATTAATTTATATTTAAAAATGAAAAAATAAAGAAAATATTAAAAAAATTGTACAACTTCTAATCGAATAAAACAACAACCTTAAGTTCAAATTTTATTATTAGATGAATATTTTTTATATTAAAATTTGAATTGGTTTTTTTTTATAAATTGTAACATGATATTAAAATTCATATGAAAAGATAAAAAAAATATATAAATTTAGATTTTAAATTTTCAATGATAAAGAAAAAGAAAAAACGCATGATCCATTAAAAATATTTATGTTTATTTATTTATTTTTATTTTATTTTCTAAAAGAGAGTAATAATGGAAATTTAAAATTTTTAAATATTTTTTAAAAGATAAAAACAATTAAAAATATAATAATATTTGTTAAATCAATTAAATTTAAATAAATTATTAATTCTTAAAATTATCATATATTTTAAAATTTTTATAAAAATATTTGATTTTTATTCATTATATCTGGTAAAAGTAACGTTATTTTAATCTCTTCTTAAAAATTAAAAAGATGAGTGTTACAATCTATAAAAACTAAAATCAAGTAAAATTTTAATACTGTGAATTTTTTAGAATAATAATTTATAAACTTAAATATATTTTTAATCTTCTATATAATAAATTATATTTGTAATTTTTTTTTGTTAATAATTTTTTTAAAATTTATTTGTAGTCCATATCATTAATATACAGATAAATATTTATAGATTTAACTAACAAATAATTCAACTAAATTTATGCACATATATTAACTGATAATTAATATTAAAAAATAGCATAAATAATATATTTGATATCAAAATATTTATTTTATGTTATTTAATGATAAAAAACAATTTATATTGTATAAAAATTATAATAATATATACAATAAATTGATAAAAATAATAGGAATTAGTTTAATATCTATTAATCAAGTGAAAATTAAGGATGGAAATGAATAAGGTCGTTCTTTGAAACCTAACTTCTTCCACTTGTTTAATAAACATATAGACTCAAACTTATTAATTTTTTTTAAATAAACAAGTCAAATCTAAGTTTATAAAAAACTTATTTAACCTATTCAAAAATCTATTTGTATTTATATATTATATATTTATATTTATTTTAATATATTATATTTTTATAATATTTATTTTATATTTTATTTACATATTATTAATATATTAGGTGTATTTAATGACTTTTTATTTTGTAAACTTTGAGTTTGTAAATATTTTTTAATCAATTATTTATATAAATTTTAAGTCTATTTATTGATTTATTTTGAAATATAAACTTTTAAACATATTTATAGGTTTTAAATCAGGTAACAGAAAATAAAAAAAAACTTTTAACAGGTAACAAATTCAGACTTTAAAATTTTTAAAATTTAAAGTCTAATTTGATTCAATCTATTTTTATCCTTAGTAAAAATATATCTAATAAAAAATTAATATAAAATTTTAAAAAATAATTTTGTAATAATAAAATTTATTATATTTACAAAGATTAAAAATATGTTTAATCTTGATTTATACAAAAATTAAGTATTTTTAATATAAATTTTTGCAATGTTTTATATAATTATTTTTTTTGTCTGTTTTATTTATAAAAAAGTAATTTAGCAATTTTCCATCTATTTAAGTGATAAAAAGATATATTATTTTCATTAAATATTTTTAAAACTTTTTTAAAATTTATTTTTTATTTATCAAATTTTTTCCATTGTTATCTCTTACATATATATATATATATATATAATTGTAATTTCTAAAAAAAAATATTACTTTACAAACATAAAAAGTTAGCCAAAAAGGAGATCTCTCTGATTAGACCCCAAATTAATAAAAATAAAGATCAAGGCTTGCATCTGGTATATTAACACCACGTGTCGTTATCCTATAGGATGAATTCCAGACATGGGTGGACCAATTCTAAAAATCAAGGTGCAGGCACATGTGGGGCCCAAACGGTTTCTCGCTTTCCGACTAAGGAACCGAATCAAACGATGTTGGCGACATTGTCGTGCAATTTCTTTTTAGCCAAAATATTAAACTTCAACTTGCTCAAAATTTGGCCTTTGGAAATCCTTAAATTCCAAAGGTGTCCTTTTCTTTGAGACCAAGCCACCTCGATGGATGGTATCATGTCGACAATTGTCCACATTTAGCCTTCACCATTTTCCATCTAAATATACATATCATTTTTATTTTTATTTGATCACTCCTCCTTTTCTTTTTGGTCACTAATCACTTTAGTTTCTAGCAAAAGCAATCAAGAGGTTGAGTGTGGTGAAAACTCCTCTTAAATCAACAATTATAATGATTAAAATATGCATTTCTCTGTAGGTGTCATTCCCACATCACCAATATTTAAGTTACAAACATTTAGTAGAGTAGTAGTACCCGTCTCTCTTCCTGCAATTTCTGAAAAATAGCTTATGCATAACCAACTTGTTTTCTATCTCACAATCCTACAAAAATAATCATCTTTTCAAAGATTGGTTTATTTGTGTGAACATTACCCGATTTAATGATCACACGTGCTTAATTTTTGTTACTATTTGATATTGTCCTTTTGGCCACATACTTCATAACCGTTTTGTTTTCGCTCTTTACCGCTGCAAAATTATTAAAAGGAAAATGTCTTGATCCAACTCCAGTAGAATATTATATCACAACTAATATTTACTTACCTTTGTGATAAAGTAGCAAATTTGGCGCGATTCAGACCCAATTGTTAGGACAATATATCTATAATTATAAAAACAGTACAAAACGTTTATAATATAAAGTAGCAAATACTGTTTATTATAAACTTTAAACAGATGAAGTCCTTATTCAAACAAACTTAACTTATGCCTTTAAATAAAGAGATTTCATTTATCACAAGTAACACCTCTTAGTATGTACTCTGCCAAATTATTTTTATTTCCTTTAAGGTGTTTTGTGTAGAAACACAACTACCGAATTGTAAAAGTGTATTCCAAAGTCTACCACCAACATACATCATTTTGATTAAGTGCCTCAACCAACCCGAGATACAAATGAGATCGTGTCTATTATTAATCTAATATATTTTGCCAATCTTATTTAATTAGATTTTTAATTGTATTTTTATTTCATCTATTATATGGTTAACGCATGGTTTTATATCTCAATAAAAAATTAATCTCTTAATTAATTTAATTTTATAATCAATAACTTTTATTGCAAAAATAAAGCTAAAACTTTATAATCAGTAACTATTTTGAAAACTGCTTATAACTATTATTGCAGAAATCAGGCTAAATAGTTGTATCAATTCAAAATCTTTTAAATTTTGTAATTCAAATATTTATAATTAAATCAGTTGAATTGTTTTAAACTCCTTTTTTACTCAAGTTATTTAAAAGATTCACTCAACAACAAGAACATTCTTTATTTTCTCTCCTCTTTGAAACTCAATATCATATTTTACTACATGCTTTAAATTTTATTAAATATTTGTTTTTAAAGTATTAAAATGATTTTTTTTATCTGAAACCTATCATAAATTTCTAACTGTTTGGATATAAAAAAGCAAGATTTTGAATGCTTAAGTATAAGAAAACTTATGAAGGATCACAATTGTTTAATTTTAAAAATAAAGGAACTTAATTTATTACAAAAATTAGAAAATCAAATTTTAATTAAGCCTAAATTATTAATTTAATATCAAAGAAGAAAAAAAGGAATATTTAAAATATAAACTATTTGAATGGAAATGATGAAAAACACATAATAATAGTACGGGTAATAAACACTTTTACAAAAAATTGAAAAAGAAGAGGCATTTATTTCTATACTTATTGCTAAAAATGCATGAATAGTTATTTTTACAGGGAATAAAAATTTAAGTTTCCTTTAGTTGATTTCTATTAGCGCCAGCACAATATATCCCTTGGCAAAAGAACGGCAATAAATCTGTATAACGTATTATAATACGTATCTCTGTGTCTAAAAAGAGAGTACTTGAATCCATACCACCGTACATGTATATATAACCTTATTTGTTGGAGAGTTGTATGTTTTGTATTTGGATCTCTTAAATATGTTTTAATTAACTAAAAGATGGATTCTTATAATGTATTTATGATTCTTCTATTCTATGTGTTTAATATATAAGTTAAAATGATTAAAAAAGGAAAAAAGTTATTATATTAATAAATAATATTTTATTTTAATTTTTTATATTGATAACAGAAAATTTATCTATTACACTAAGAATTTTTTATTTTATTTTTCTTTTAACCTAAAAAGTAGATACATATTATTGCAAAATCGTTAAATATGATGTAAATATGTGTACAGTTAAAATTATTCATACCCAAATTCAAAAAATAAAAATATATTTGCTATAAATAAATTTAATTACAAAATTAAACTAAAATCGGATTGTCATCTCTAGTCTTGAATAAGTACGCCATCTCAGCATAAATCAATTATTACAAAGTACAGTTTGTCGCTGTTTAAACTTGTATTTTTACATTGATTTCATCATATATAAGCTTCCCATTTAAATGTTTTATTTTCAGCCATCATTTTCTATAATTGTCTGATTTGATCTGATTTAAATTTATTATTTTGTTTTGACTGTAAGAAAAAACCGTTTTGATTTTTTTTTAAGCGGTTACGGATTGCATTGTCCGCATACATACCTTATCACTAATCTATTTTTTTTAATATAAAAACTTGTAACAGAAAACAAATGCACCTTCTTGTTTTTTTTTTTTTTCAAAACGTGTATATGGAATTGGAGTTTACTGTATGATCTTACCAGTACTTAAAAATAAGGATCCGATTCCTATAAACTAAAAAAAATATATTTTAGAAATTTTTTTTATTCTTAATTAAAAAACTAACGAATAATATTATAATAAAATGTAATTATATGTATAACAAATTGTAAACTAGTTACAATTTAATCATTTATTTCTTAGTTAATAATAATATTATGTATTTTATTTTTAACTACATCATTTAAAAAGAGATAAATCTTAAAAATAAAAAAATAAAAAAGTTTGATAATAAGTAAAAGCACAACTTGAATGTTTTTCATTGGATAAGATATTTTTAAAAAATAAAATTTAAATTATAAAAATTAAAATATTTTGTTTGGATATTTTTTTAAAAAAATTATAAATTTAAAAAAAATATTTTAATAAATTAAAATTTAAAGTTTAAAATTTATGTAAAATAAGTATTTTTTAAAATTTTTAAACTCAATTTTTTTCCGTTACTTTTTTTATATATTTTTCTCTCTTATTATTAGTTTGCATATTTTTTCTTGTATCTTTATATAATATTTTTAATATCAATATTTTGTTATCTTTTTAATTATATATTTATTAAATTATTATTCTGTTTAAATAGGTGGTACAATATAAATATTTATATATTTTAATTTTTTAATAAAAAAATAAGAATAAAATTAAAAAAAATTTATGAATATTTAAATATAAAATTTTGTATACAATAAAAATTAAATTATTTAATTTAAATAAAATTTTATAAATAAATTTTTTAAAATATAAAAATTAAAATTTAATAAATTAAAAATTTATCATCTAAATAAATAATTTTAAATATAATTTTTTTAATTTTTTATAAAAAAAATATTTTTAAAATTAAAATATTTAAATTTATTAAAATATTTTATTCAAATATAAAGTCAAAAAGATGAGGAGGACATCAATATATTATTTTTTTATCAATTTTTCTCTTTTCTAAAAAATCCAATATTATTTTAAAAAAAATCAATTAAACTGATAATGAAAAGTAAAATAATCCAAATCTCTCTCTATATTGTTATATACGATATGGTTATAGAATACCTCAATACAAATTTATGTTTTATTGTTAATTCTCTTTGTATCTAAATGAACGATGATATAATCAACAGTAACATTTCTTAGAAATATATATATATATATATATATATATATATATATATAATATTTTTTAAAAAGAGTAACTTGTAATGTAAACATAATTCACATTTATATTATTACTGAGTATCCTACCTCTCTTACATTAACTATCTAGTTTCTCATTTTTTTTATAATTTTATATAATATTATTACTTAAATTTACTCAATCTTAATTTGAGATTTTGCAAATGAAAAAAAATTCACAAATTGAATTTAAAAATTATTTTTAATATATTATATCAAATTAATCAAATATAAAAATGATATGTTTTAATACAAATAATTTAGATTTAATAATATTATTAATTTTTTTGGCTGAAAACAGAATTATCACTTTAACTTTTCATATGATAGAATAAAATTATCATTATTGAGAACAAAGATGCATTTTATTATATTTTATTTTTTAAAGATATGTAAATTTGATCATTAAATAATAATAAATTTTTATTATGTGAATATTTTTATTTATGTTTTTACATTAAACTTAGGTTTATCAAACTTGTCCTTTACATTACCATAAGTATGATGGGAATAAAATGTGAGGAAGCGTATGATGGGATTAGAGTAATGCAAAGCAGAGGGCAGAAACATAGAAAGAGGGCAATATAGGCATTGAAGAAAATTGGTACTCTAACAAATCCTCTCGCCGTTACACGAACGCGGCGAGAGAATTTGGAGTCGTTGCATTTTGTGCAGATATGAGTAACAGAAAAATTCTTTGAAAAAATATTTTATTTTCCATTTTCATTTTATTACTAAATAACAGGAACAGTCTTGGATCCACGCGCGACACTGGCAACGGATGTCCACGATAAAGTGCTCATTATGCAACGGGACCCATAGACATCTTGAGCGTGCATAACACGGATCATAAAGGAGTTTCACCTTCACTAAACTATATTATTTAATAGCAGAAAAAAAAAGAAAAAAAGGTTGAAATACAGTGTGAGAAAGACTTGCACAGCATAGAGTGTTTGTTTTTCGTCGCTGTGCGTGTTGTGGCTTGGGTGTGTGGTATGTTCATAAATCATCATATATAAATATAAATATATTTAGAGAGAGAGGTGGAGAGAGAGAAATAAGGATTAAGGGAAAATAGAAAGGCTAGAGCGTCTCTTCTTCTCCAGCTTTAATGGCGTGAGAGACTACGGTGAGTGTGTAGACCTACGGTGGCCAGTAACCGTATGTGAGTCTTCTTCAATCTTTGCATGCTTCACCAACTCCTCACAAATAACCCAAACCAGATCATTCTCTCAAATGCAAATGCAATTGCGACTTCCATCACCAAGACATCACCTTAGATTCTTCAACCCCTAACCTTTCTTCTTCTTCTTCTTCTTCAACATCTGGAATGGGTTTCCCCTTTCCGATTTCGAGGTTCCTCTGATTTTGTTTGGTTTGCGTGAGCGAGCGAGTGACTGAGTTTCTTTTTGTTTTGTTTTTTTTTTCTCCCTTCTGAAATGGCGAAAGAGATGATAGAAAACGTGAAGGACGATGGGGAACTTGAGGAGCTTGAAATGTTGCTGGATGAGATCCCTTACGCAACATCATCGCACAATCTCCCTCGTCTTTATCATCGACATCGACTTATGCGTGGTGGTGATGATGGTTATGATCATGGATCCTTTGTAACGAAACAAGCGAACTATGTGTATGGTAATGGTATGTATTACGATGATGACCCTTTAACTCAGATTAAGTTTCCGTGTACCTCTCCATCACCTGTGAGTGGCTTTTCTCTGCAATCTGATGGCTCTTCCTCCAGCTTGTTCTCCGTTGGACATTCTTTATCTGACACCGGTTCACCAACCCCTTCTCCATTCGACGACCTCAAATCCACAGTTCCTTCTGGAACCTCCTCTTACCTCAACAACACCCTTTGGATGGATTCTAAGATACCTGATTCAACTCTCATTATGATGAGGGACAAGGCTGGTGAGTGTTTCGCTGATGAACTCGGCCTCTGCGCCAATTTTAGTAAAATGTACGTTGGTGGTAATAGACACGACAATCCTAATGTGCTTCCATTCCGTAATTTTTCTTTCGGTGGAAGTGATAAGAATAATCATAATAATAATTATAATAATAATTCTCCAATCAATGATATTCACAACACGCCTGCTGGGGATTGTAACAATTTGAAGAGAGGGGTTTTTGATTATGCTGGATTTCAATCCCCTTTCTATAGGACAAGGAGTTCCATCGGTCATGGTGCTGAAATGGATTCGGCATTGTCAGGATTAACCCGGGATTATAAAATAGCTAATTTATTTGGTTCACAGTCCTGTCCAGGGCGGCATGAGGGTATGCTCTCTCAATTGAATGGGTTTGGGGGTTCCATGGATTCTCCGAGGCACGGAAGACAGGTGATGAATGGCTACTATTCTAGAGGAAGTGTGTCACCTGAGCCTGTTGCTTCCTTTGGCAGAAATCCCCTGGTTGATGCTTCGCTGTGTGCACAGAAATATGGAGTGAATTTATTGGAAGAGAGGGGCATGTCAAGATTGCCTAACCATTCTCTTTATGCTGATTTTAGGTCCTATACAGGTGCTCAGGAGTTGCTGCAGTATGGCATTTCTCTGCCTAATGCAAGAGCTGTGCCACCTTCAAATGCTAGAATCCCCCAAGGAAATCTAGATGCTATTACGAGTGAGGGGAGCTTCATCATACAAGGTGAAGGCTTAAATTATGTTAGCAGGGGTTCGCAACAATCAAGATGCCAGCGTGCCGTGCGGGAAAGTGGTTTTGCCAAGCAGCTGCAAAGGTTGGAGCTAGACATCCGGCACCAGGTTGCAGGATATGAAAATCCTAGGAGTCCTAGGAATGGTTGCTCATTCCCTTTGCTACCCAAGTATAATTCCCTGGCGGAAGCTCGAGGGTCTATATACTTAATAGCCAAAGATCA
Source organism: Canavalia gladiata (assembly GCA_037954105.1). Taxonomy (NCBI): domain Eukaryota; kingdom Viridiplantae; phylum Streptophyta; class Magnoliopsida; order Fabales; family Fabaceae; genus Canavalia; species Canavalia gladiata. Next base: position 6,031,994 of record CM075662.1, read on the forward strand.
GCATGGCTGTAGATTCCTGCAAAGAATGTTTGATGAGGGTACACCGGAAGATGTTCAAGTGATATTTAATGAGATCATTGGTCATGTAGTTGAACTTATGATGAATCCTTTCGGAAATTACCTCATGCAGAAGTTGTTGGATGTCTGTAATGAAGAACAGAGGATGCGGATCATACTCATGGTTACTGAGGAGCCAGGGCAACTTGTCAGAATCTCTTTAAACACTCATGGGTAATAATCATGCAACTGATGCAAGTGTTAAAATATTATCTCAATTGTCTGAGTTGAATATGACATTACTTTTTATCTTCTGTCAGCACTCGTGTGGTACAAAAACTGATTGAGACACTCAAAACTAGGCAGCAAATTTCATTAGTTGTGTCGGCTCTTGAACCAGGATTCCTGGCACTCATCAAAGATCTTAATGGAAATCATGTGGTTCAGCATTGTTTGCAATGGCTAAGCAATGAAGATAACAAGGTATGACTAATTTCCTTCTATAGGTTTGGATAAATCTTGTCCATGATGCAGCTATGGGTGAACAGAAATCAATCTGCTTAAATCACTCTTGCTATGCTTTTATTAACTTTTGTCTCAATCAATGATAACTAATCATCTTGTGTGAAAAATCACTTTATTGTTTTCCCGAAGTTTCATTCTATTACTTAAAATTTATCCTACTTACTTCTTGCCATGCAACACTGTGTATTGACATTCTAACTCTAATCATTGAAAATTCAATTTTATTGCACCTATTCAAAAAAATTGCAAAATGTTTTTGCTTTTGGGTATATTAGTGAACTTGTTAGCCCTTTTTGAAAGGAGAGGGATGACAGGAAGCATTGTGGTCATGTGCTGTTCTGCTTGACTGATAAATAGAACAGCACAGCTTGACCAAATTGTTTCAAACATTTTTTTGTGTGCCTGATCATGAACTTGTTTTATTTTTCTTGCACATATATAATTATCTAATGAAAATTTGGGTACTCTTCTTTCAGTTATTGTCCTGTTGGTAGAATATTTTTTTTATTTTTAATGGAAGGGATAATGACTTTATAGACAAGTAGTAATGCCAAGTTCATTATCACTGATGGCATTTTTTGATACTTGACATTATGAATAGATGGCATGGTATCAGAGCATATGGAATGATTTGTTTATGATCACATACTTTACACCCTCCTTTTGGGCGCAGTAGAGGTTGAGCCTATAATATTAAATAATACATTGTAAATTACCATGCCAAGTTGACTGGACAGTTTCATCAATTTGTACTTTATGATAAAAACATGCATAATGATAGTTATGTCTGTATTTATTCTTCTCACAAAATCTAATTGGAGTGACACAATTTCTCTTTCTGTTTTGCTCTCAATTTTTTTTTAATTTACTGTTCTACATAGCATTTTTAACCTCCCTGTCAGCAGGGTTATGGAATCTTTTCCCAGAATTTTGTATCATTGGTGAATAAACCATGGGAGACATCCAAGTCCCAAGAGCTTACTTAAAATAATGATTGCAATGGCTATTTCATCTGAAACTTACCTTGATATAGGCTAAGATTCAATGCTTAAAGAATCCAGATACATTTGTCTGTTGCTTTGTTTAAAAGCTTTAGTGAACTTGATCCCATGCCCTTTACTATGTCAAATTAAAGCGTCTAGGATTTTTAAATTGCATCAACATTTTTGAGAATAGAGTCTTGAGACCAACAAACACTAATGATTAATTTGTGACAGGCTATATTGTTGGGTTTGGCTAAAGGGCTTTTGAACTGTGGTTGAACGGAGTTTGTTGTGGTTCATATTCTCTAGTTTAGGGCTAGGTGTATATTGTGCAATAAAATTGTTGCTTAAAATAAATGAAAAAGATCTGTCTTACTAAAAGAAATGTTGTTATAGGAAACCTCTATTCCACGTTTAGAACACTTAAATAAACTGTATGGATATTAGTTTTTACATGCCCTTGGTTCAATTGTTACTATGCTAATTGATTTAGGCATGTCACCTTGTAATTTCTTCGCTGTTAAAGATTCTAGTTTGATGAAATTACATAAAATATATGTGCAAATATTGATGTTTTGTTGCAGAAAAGTTACATTCCCCATTATTTGCATTGAGCAGTTCATATTTGTTGCTGCTGCAAAGTTCTGTGTTGACATTGCAACTCATCAACATGGATGTTGTGTTCTGCAAAGATGCATTGGTCATTCAAGTGGGGAGCACAAAGAAAAACTGGTTGCTGAAATATCTGCTAATGCACTTCTGCTAGCTCAAGATCAATATGGGTAATTATTTGAAGCATATTACTTGAAGTATAAAGCGCATAAAATCTTGCACTGATATTTTTTGCTTTAAAAATGAAGTCTACCTTTTTGTCTACAGACATGGATTTTTTGTGATAAAAATCTTAGCTGTAGCTGATTGGCTCTGGTAATTGGTTTAGGCCAGTATCACTGGATGACCAGGCTTTGTGGGGACTAGAAGATGCAACAGTCAGGAAACATTATGTTTTTTCCACCATTTGTATATGATCATTCCTTATACTGGAATGGCAATATGTGGTACAATTATGCCACTAAGGGAACAAAATTCTTAACAACCATCGTATTTAAATTTGAAACCGAAATCCATCTATAATTACCACCTGAGTTAGTTCAGCTATTTGTGGGATTCCTTAAACCATATGGTGGTAAAAACTACAGAGCACTTGAAATGAATGTTTTTTCTCTGTTCGTTTCTGTACTTTCTTTTTCTGCATTTTTCTGCTTTCTTCTCTTATTGGGATTTGTAGTTAACAAATCTAATATGGTTGATCATTTTAATGTGGGGTTATGTACGTAGATGCTTTTGGTCATATTTAGAAATCATATTGTTCTTTTTAACTATGGGATAAAATTTTGCTTCCCTCTTGATATTTCCACTCTATGATCTGTTCATTCTTTTTGTCTTCTGCAGAAATTATGTTGTTCAATTTATCTTGGACTTGAGGATTCCATCTGCCACAGCAACTTTAAGGTTGCAATTTGGAGGTAAATATGTGCACCTGTCAATGCAGAAGTTCAGTAGCCATGTGGTTGAAAAATGTCTTGCTGTGTTTGATGATGAGAATCGGTCTAGAGTCATTCATGAACTGCTCTCTGCTCCTCACTTCGAACAGTTGCTTCAAGATCCACATGCCAATTATGTTGTTCAATCAGCTCTTCGACTTTCTGAGGTTTGTAACATGACCACTCTATATTCCTTTCACCCTCTGTTGGGGGCTTTGTCAATAAACATTTTGATCCCTCTGATCTGCTTGGTATTTCCTCTCACATTTGCCTTTCCCTTCTAAACCAGGGCCATGCGCATAATGCACTAGTTGAAGCAATTGAGTCCCACAAAGCAATTTCACGGAATAGCCCGTATTCCAAGAAGATTTTCTCGCAGAAGCTTTTGAAGAAATGATGTATATTCTTCCCTTAACAAGAAGTGTTGTTGTTCTACCTTAAAAATCATTTTGGAGTTTGCCACTAAACAAATGCATTGCATATGGTTATTTAACTGTAAGTTGGGATGCTAATAACCATACAAAAGAGTCAATCTGTTTAGAATTGCTTATCCATCTGCTCAGCTAATTTTTGAAAAGAAAAATAGAGAAAAACAAGGAGCAGACAATTTTGCTCTCATTTAAATTTTAGACTTATGAATGTATTATTCTCTTCTCTTGTATCTCAACTTCTTGGATATTATCATCCTGTTAATTATGGTATTCTCACTGGCTGAGAATGTACAGTGTATAGTGTTAGGATGTTTGCTGTTACTGTAAAATACTTCGAGGAATCTCTCAGAATAACTTCCTTTGTCTTGGGGGCAAGGGAATGAATGACGCTGGTTCTTTAATTGTATTTACATATATTATTATTCCCTGTTCTTAATTTTAGAATCCAGTTTCTGTTATTCTTCCTCCCCTATGGAGGGCGTTGATTCTTCAAAAATTTTATTTGCCACGGGATAAGTTAGTCTTTTTCTAGGGGAAAACAAAGATGAAGTAGAACAGACCTGAATTGTTTGTTTGAAGAAGAATGAATGGTAGGGATGTAGCGTAGGAAAATGAGGGCTTAAAAATCTCTCTCCAGTCGCGAGTAAAAGCTCGTCGTATTCATTAAAATTTCAAGTATTCATTGTTTCAACACTTGATTTTTTTAAACTTTTACTTTAATTTTTAGCTTTACACTTTTTTTTGGCATAAAATGATAATAAAACAGAATTATAACAAATATTCTTTTTTGTAAAGAGAAAGCCTATCAAGTCTAAGAATTAAAATAATCAACTCTTGTAATCTTACGGACAAGAATGAGAGGTCATTATTATTATTATTTTATTCCTTCCAATGAAGTAAAGCGTAAAGTTAGTGGATATTCTCACAATTTTTTTTTATGTAGTGAAGTTTCTTGAAGCGAAAGAAACATATGCAAAAAAATGAGATCTTATCAACATTTGCGATATCATGTTTAATGTCTTTTTGTCTATCTGTTTTTTACATGATACTCAAATGAGATATTGGAAGTTTGAATATGAACCAACAATAAATATTAAACGTGTAATTTTAAATTTCTTAATTATATATTCTCTAGATATACCATAGTTGAATTCAATTTTATTGGTCATTGGCTCTTGCATATAGGTGAAGTTTTCAGTCTTTTTATTTTAATTATTCATCATTTGGAAAATAGGGATAACACTTACTAAATGTTTTGGACTAATCCCTAATTAGGATAACAAAAGATATTAAATTCCTTTTTTTTTATGTCCAACATTGAAAAGTAATGAAATTCAAACTCTAAAATTATGTTAATTTTCAATTCCTCACCACTAAACCACTTTTAAAATATAAAAATGGTGTATTCATCTTTAAATTAGGAATATATAATTTGTTTACTTATTAGGCGATAAATTCATTTCAAGCAGCAATTATTATGTGTTGTAATAAAAATTTTCACGCCTTACAAAAAACAAGGCTTGGTTGCATCACCAGAACAATGCCAATTCGCAATTCAAGAAGATGATATCTTCACGGAAGAGTAAAGAGTAGAGATGGGCTCTCTCGGACAACTTCTTTGGAAGAAATTGTCTCGTCGGGTTCTCTCACTGCCTACGAAGTATGGAAGGATAATTTTATTGATTTTTCCAATCTGCATGCAAGAATATATAATAAAACTTTATCAAAAACTATATAATTTAATATATTAATAATAATTTTCAATAATGATTTATTATTTATTAAATATTCTTAAACACATTCAACAACTATTCTTTTATTATGAACCGTACGTTGTTAGAAGCATGCTTTCTTCTTTTTACTTTCATTTTGAAACATGGAATTACGTAATATTCCATGTATCCATTTTCTCTTTTTTATGTAATTATTTAATGCACTCTTTTCTGTCAGACACATATGATATTTAAAAAAAAAATCAATTTATATCACGTCAGATTTAACACTTTTACCTTATTACATAATTTCATATAAACTATAATTTTTAGCAGTATAAGAATTGAATAATTATTTATTAAATTAATTCTTTATGTCCAATATTATAAAAAATTAATTGAAATGTATTAATGGTACAAGTTTTTTAGACTATCATTAACTATAAATTATTATATTATTAAAAATTTTGATATTATAATAATTATTTTAAAAATTATTTTCACCATAATTTCTAGTTGTTCGATAATTTAAAATATTTATACTGACAATTTATCAAAACCAAATTTTTATAAAATTGACAAACTTTAATTAAAGAAAAATATTTTTTCACATGTTTCAAAATTAAATATAACATTAAATATGATGTATATTAAGAAAATATTTAATTTTGAATTTAAATAAAATTTTACAAACATAATCATATGATAAAATATTTTCATTTAATAATAAATTTTATGATAAAATGATTTTTTAAAAATCATTTCATTATATAAGATACTTAACTCCTTATTTAAAGAGTGCACCTTTTCAAGACAAACAATTTTTAATGTATATTTAAGAATATATAATAAATAATTAATAAAAAATAAATTTTTATTAAAATTTATACCATTTAATGTTATCAAATTTTACTTAAAATTATAAAATTATATAATGGATTTAATTTTTTACTCGAAAATGCACTTTTAATATAACAATTTTAAATATGTATTTAAAGATATATAATAAAATTAATAAATAATAAATTTTTATTAAAAAATATAATATTTAATATTATAAATATATATTATTTTTATAATTTTAAAAAAATTTATTATGTATAAATCCTTATTATATGTTGTTAAATATATATTAAAAATTGTAAAATAAAATACATTTATAATTATTTATTAATAATTAATATTTTAACCTAATTTAAAAAATAATTGAAGTTTTAACATTTTTATAGTTTGTTTTGTGTACATAAATTTTAATAATAAATTCTTAATTGATAGTAATAAATGTATTTTATTATTCAAAATATATTCTTGATTTTAGAAGAAATAAATTTAATATAAGAGTGATTTTAACTTATATGAATGGTAAAGTAATTTTTTATCATATTCTTTTGCTTCTATAGTCAGTAAGTGGAAATGAATTTTGGTTTAATAATTATGTATATATAAACAATATTTAAATCTTAATTTACCTTATTTTTTATATTTTTCATTTTATCACACATTTCCATCATATCTCATCATATATAACATTTAATTTTTTTATATATATTTTTCTAGTATTTTCTATTTTATTAATTTTAAAATAAAATATAAGAGTGTCGGAGCCTAAGAATAAAATCCTATTTTAATTGTTTAAGATATCCACGAAAAAAATAAAAGTTTGATAGATAACATCATAGTTGACGCACTTTCTTCGTTTTTTTATCCATTATTATTAAAACTATCTTTATTTATTTTCAATTTTAAAAATTTTAAATATATTTATTATTTTTTGTTATATGTTTTTATATAAGAATATTAATTATTAAAAGGTAATTAATAAAAAATATAATTATATACTATATAATTATTTATTACAAATAAAAATTATTTATTAAATTTTTAATTTATATAAAATAAAACAGATAAAGAAATGGAGGAAGTATTAAACAAAAATGGGCTGAATTATGATCGTAGCTCATTCAATAGCGCCCGTCCCCATAATACAATAAATTTATTTAATATTTCATTACACGTCGCTAAGACTTTATTAATTTTAATTCTAAATATTTTTATTGATTAATAATTTATAATATAATTAAGTTAATTATAATTTGAACTATTTTTCTTCAATCATTTTTTTTATATAGAATATTCTGTTATTTTATCAAAGATATTATATTTTATTATTTTTCGGTCTACCAATATTTACTATTTTTATACATGAAAAAATAGATAAATAAAGATCTTATTATTTTTATTATTTTATATAACTATATGTATAAAATTGAATCATAAATTTATTTAAAAAGTATTTCAAAATTCTAAAAAATAAATAAATGAATAATTGTAAGAAAATTTTCAATGAAAGACCTATTTTTTAGTCCATCTTATATTAAATTAATACAAACATAAAGTTTTATATATAACCAATTTAAAAAATAATATATTTAATAATTAAAAAATCGATTAATGATATTTCATGAATCAAATAAAATAAACAAAAAATTACTACTGATTCAATAATAAAATTAGTTGATCCAATCTAATTCTAACTTATAAACTAGTCAATAAATTTATAAAATCTATGATGGTAAAGTTTACCAGATCAAAAGATGTACTAGATCTTATTAATTAGGACTAATTTATAAATTTAAAAGTTAAAAAAATTAATACAATTTTATGAGATTAAAATTACAGTTATGTTAATTTTTTTTAAGAAATTGAAAATATCATATATCATAATTCTATCCTCTAAGATAAGATTTCATTCTAAGAAGTACTTTAAAAACTTATAATCGTTGATAATTTAAATTACATATTTCGTTTTGCATGAACATATATTTAATTTCATTTTCAACAATTTCCATCAATGTTATAATTTTTTTTAAAAAAAGTTAAACCATAAGATGAGATTTTTTTGTTTAGAAAAAAAAATTGACTACTCTTAATAAACTAATATCATTTTAAATAATTTCTAATATTTAAAATTACTATTAAGAAGTAAAATAATTTTTTGCAACCTAAAATAAAGGATTTACTAGTCTTACTCTTAAGTCATTTCTAGCCATCTTTAATTTTTTTAATATATCTTAAGAATATTTTCTAACTAATTGTAAAATATTATTTTTTGTAATACAAATATTAGCAAAATATTTTTTTTTCCTTCTTAACAATCTTCTCCACACATATTAGTCTTACTCTTGATCAAGGGATAAAGTTTTTTAGTAACTATATCCAATCAATTTGTTGGTTCATCATCTTTATTTTATTATTGTGTATGATTTATATCTTAATTGAAAATTGATTGACGAATATGATAATGTTATAAACTTATTTTAAATAATTAAATTGTAATAAATAGATATTTAAATATGAATTATCGGTATTAGCTCATTATTTTTTTATACATTCTCTTATTTTCATGTGATACAAATATTTACCTTTAATCATAATTTAAATATCATTGTATTTTAATATTAAGTTTTTATCGTTGTGCAGTGTAATCATCTGTTTTTCTCGATTTTGATATTTATAAAGTTTTGAGTAACTTTTTTTTATCTTTTATGATAAAAAACTTTTTTGTATGATCGAAATATTAATATATTTTTATATAATTTTTGTTTTCATGTAATATAGGAACGCATTTAAAATTAATATATCTTTATGGAAAATCTTCATTTATGTATAAATTAATATTTACTTTTGGATTTAAAAATCAAAACACTTTAATATAAATATTCTATATACATGAAAAATGGATTTTACACCTCGTACAAGATAAATAATTATACATATAATTTTTTGATATAAATATTTATTTATACAATTCAAGATATTAATATGATAATAAAATTTTAAAATCAATATATTTAATTTTATTATATATAAAAATATGATTATATATACATATTCAAATCTAAAAGTTTGATTAATAAAATAAATTCATACTAATAACGGTCAAAGAAAGGTATAAATATAATATTTTTTATACTTTTAATCTTATATAAAAAACTAAACAAGTTTGAGTAAATATTTTTACTATTTTAAACAATTTTAAAATAAATAAAATAAAATATTAATTTTGAACAATTTTTATCTATTCTTTATCATTATTTTTAAAATAAATATTATTTTCGTAAGTATCTAAGATATATTTTTAACTTAGTCAATAAAAAAAATATGATTAGTATAATTGAACGAGTTAAAAGGTTAGCATAAAATTATTAGTATTAAATATTTTAAATATAATATTTTAAGACAATTGATGGATTTTATTTAAACAACTAAACACGTAAATCAATCATTAAAAAATTAATCAAATTTAATTTAATTAATGATTCAAACTGAAGTAAATATATATTTTAATATGTAGTGATTGTCCAAATTTTTCACTTTTTTTTTATAATATTTTATATTTTAATAAAATTTTAGATTCAACAAATTATTTTTTAGAAATCTAGGATGTGGAACTTCGAACATATTTTTCATACCATTAAATATAAATATAAAACGTGTTGGATAAATTTTTTATTATATAAAGTAGAAGTATTTGTTTATAATATTTTTATTTAAATGTATTTTTCAGTATTTTTAATTAATGTTTGATATTTTTTTATATATTTTTAAGATTTATTTTGTCAATTTACTTATTTTCTGTATATAAATATGAGTATTTTGGTCTATGTAATAAATAAAACAATCTAACAGGAGGGTTCTGTATCTTAGAATTATTAGAGTACTTATACTCTTCAGAGTTTTAATGACAAAGCGAACACATCTTGAATTCCTCCACTTACCATGATAACTGTCCTATGGGTCTCTCTTTATTCCTTTCTCTTTTCTAATCCCTTCCTCATCTCCTTTCTCTTTTTTTTATGTTGGTTCACTCGACTTCATCCATAACCCTCCTTTCTTTGTTCTAGTCCGCTCGATTTCATCCATAAACACTCACATTAGCTTTTTATATGAGAGGTTAGTTTTTCTTAAATGTTTATTCATTTTGATTGAGGTGCTACTAATCATTTTGGTTATTCACTATTGGTAGATGCATGCTCTTCTAATGTCTTTTCTTTTTGAATATCTTCCTCCTTTCCTTTCTCTGTTTTGTTTTGCTTGACTTCATTCATAGATGCTTATATTAGCTTTTTACATGAGAGGTTAGTTTTTCTAAAACGTTTCTTCAAATTATTTTGGTTATTCACTATTAGTAGATGCATGTTATTCCAACGTCTTTTCTTTTCGATGTATTTGCGTATTTTTTTCTAACATTTTTATCGCTGTAAACCTACAATCTCTTACCATTTATATACATTATTTTCTCATATTTTTTCTCTTCTCATTTTCTATTTTATTTTAAAGATTCAACTTATAAAATGAACATAGGTAACCACATTCCTTTTTTTTTACTCCCTGATTAGTGATTCTAACCTCTTTCCATATATAAATTGTGTCCCATTTTTTAGATATTTAATAATTTTTGTTTCTAAATTTTTTTATTTTGTTCAATAAATTTTTGTTTACTCCAACCTTTTTTTATTCCTTTGATAGAAAATATTTTCCAGTCACAGGTTCTACTCCTTAATTGGACAGATGTAACTACTACCCAATTATTTTTTAATGTTAGTGACCCTAACCCTTTTCCATGTTTGGATTGAATTGTATTTTATATTTTAAGGATATTTAATGATTTTTTTTATTTATCATTTCCTATTTTGTTTAAGCTTTTTATTTACTCTTACTTTTTCCTTATTCCTTGGTTACCGACTCTAAAACTTTTTCATGTCTAAATTGAGCTATATTTTAGGGATATTGAATAGATTTTTTTTCTCATCTCCTCATGTTTTTAATAAGTCCTGCATTTACTCTTTTCTTTGGTAACCACTTATTCAATCCTGCTATTGATTCTAACCCCTTCATGCCTAAATTGAAGTATATTTTAAAAGTATTTAATAGTTTTGTTTCTCATATCTTACTTTGTTCAACAAACTCTTTAGTTACTGTTTTATTTTTTTATTCATTTAGTAGGAACTAAGTCTCACTCAAAGGTTTCACATTTCTTAGTTATTCAAAGGTAACTATTTACACAATCTTGCATCCAATTATTTTATTATTTGTTCATAGGTAACTATTGTCTTTTAATACTTTTTTGTTTCTCATATCCTATTTTGCTCAACAAGTCATATTTGTTTTTATACTTTTTTTTTTCTCTATATTTTAATGGGAACTGCCCTACGCAGATAGATTTTACTTTTGGGTTGGATAAAGGTAATGATCGTTCAATTATTAGAATTTTTTATTTTTTATTTTCTATTTTATTCAATAAGTCTTTCATTTACCCTTACCTTTTATTTTATATTCATTTGATAAAAACTAGCTTAACTTTTACTCATACATTTGACTTTTGGTTAGACAAAGGTAACCACTTGCTTGACACTGATTCAATTATTTTTTTTTTTTCATACATTAGTAACTCTAAGCCCTTTCCATCTTTGAATTGAGATATTATTATTATTTTTTATTTCTCATCTCCTATTTTGTTCGATAAATCTTTATTTTACTTTTTTTCTATTCATTAGTTGGTGACTCTAACCCTTTCTATATCTAAACTGAGTTGTATTGTTGGGGATGTTTAATAATTTTTTTGTTTTCCATTTTCTATTTGTTCAATAAATCTTTCATTTATCTTTTCTATTCATTTAGTAGAAACCATCTTCACTTATGGATTTCATTTCTTGGTTAAACAAAGGTAACCATTATGCAATTACTTTTGCAATTATTTTTCATATATTACCAACGTTGACTCATTTCTATATGTAAATTGAATTATATTTTAAGAATCTATAATAATTTTCTCTTACTTTTTTTGTATTGCTTAGTTACTTACTTCTAACCTTTTTTATTTCTTATCTCTTGTTTTGTTCACAAGTCCTCTATTTACCGTTGATCTTCTTTGTTGTTCCTTTATTTTGTTCATAAGTACTTTATTTACCTAGCTATTTTTTCACATATATTCCCAACTTTAATTCATTTCTTTAACTTACATGTTTACAAATGTTTAATAATTTTTTATTTTTATTTCTTATTTTTTTCAACAAGTACTTTGTAGTGTTGCCTTTTTTTCTTCTTCTTCTTCTATTCCTTACCACTCATTGGTTGAAAAAAGTTAATCACTTACTCACTTCTACATCTAGTTGTCTTTTCATGTGTGACTGTCTCTGATTTCTTTACATATCTCACTTGAACTATATTTTAAGAATATTTAATAATTTTTTGTTTCCCATCTTCTATTTTATTCAACAAGTCATATATTTATCTTTGACTTTTTTATTGCTTCAATGAAAAGTTGGTTTTGCAACTTCTACTTGTAAAGTTCATCAATTAATTGGACAAAGGTAATTACTATCTAATTATTTTTCACATGTTACTAAAGTTAATTTATTTTTATGTCTAAGTTGAATTCTATTTTAAAAATATTTAATAATTTTTTATTTTTTATTTTGTTTAATAAGCATCTTTTTTTACCCTTACATTTTATTTTCTATTCATTTGATAAGAACCTTATACTCACGTTGGACAAAGGTTGCCACTTCCTTAACATTGATGTAATTATTTTTTCATACATTAATAACTTTGATCAATGTATTTTAGAGATATTATTAATTTTTTTTCATCTCATATTTTATTCAATGTTTTTATTTGTCTTTTTTTTTTCTATTCCTTGATTAATGAGTCTATAGTTGCCCTTGTTGACAAGTTGTTATTGATCTTTACTTAATCATTTTTCTATTTCTATGGTGGAAACCAACCTCACTTATAAATTTCACTTTTTGGTTGGACAAAGGTAATTATCGTGGAGTTGTTTTTGCAATTACTTTTTTCATATATTTTCGACGTTGACTCATTTTCATGTGTGATTTGAATTATATTTTAAGAATTTTTAATAATTTTTTCTCTTACTTCTTTCTGTTGCTTAGTTACTAAATCTAACCCATTTTCATATATGAACTATGTTTTAAAGATATTTACCATTGACCTTCTTTCTTTTTTTTCCTTTGAACGATGATTATCCCATTATTTTTCATATATTGCTGACTTTAACTTATTTCTTTAACTTACATGTTTATGGATGTTTAATAATTTTTGATTCTATTATTTTGTTCAACAAGCACTTTGTATTATTCTATTATTTTGTTCAACAAGCACTTTGTATCGTTGTTTTTTTTTTCATTATGATAAGCATAGATTTCATAAATAATTATCTCTCACTTTTATCTCATTAAGACTTCTTATATGTTCAATTAAGTGATCTTTGTCATATTTTATGAGTTTGGGTTCATATGAAGTTTAATTGAATTTCTTTGCTTACCCGATTAAAATGACACTATTATAGTATTTTGAGCATAATAGGAGTTGTAGACATCCAAAAATCATGAAATCTATCTTGAATGAAAGCTTAAAGAAGTGTCCATAGTTACAAAGCAAGATCAGATTCTAAATGGGATGTTTAGGACTCCGAAATTATCTCAAAAGATGAGATAGTGTTGCTGACGTGGAATTTGAACAGTGTGCAAAGATCCGGCCATATCTTGAGATATAGAAGTCATATTGAGATGAAATCAACTTTGTTGGACAGCTAAGATCCAGGGCTACAACTTTTGTTCAGAAGTCAAGCTCTAATTCGGACATGTGAACATCCGAAATGGCGGTGCAAGAAAGTCAAAATTGTTGTGCTCATTGGTGGCAAAAATTCAAAAGTGTTTTGCAATTTCAACAAAGCCCATGTGAAAGCAAGAAAAGGGTAGAAAAGTAATATCCTAGTTGGTGACTTTCTGTAGATGATGCCTCAAAAATCCTCTATAAATAGAAGGGTTTGCAAGAGGAGACACACACCAATTTTGGAGATCAACTCCAATACCATCTTCTTTCTTTCTTTCTTTCTTCCTTTCTTTCTTGTTAGTTTTGCCTCCTTCATGGAAGGCTTATGTTTTCTTTCTTGTTAGTTTGCCTCCTACATGGAAGGCTTAGTTTTTCTTTATTGTTAGTTGCCTCCTACATGGAAGGCTTAGGATTTATTTCTTGTTAGTTTTGCCTCCTACATGGAAGGCTTAGGATTTATTTGTTGTTAATTTGCCTCTTTCTTTGTTGTTAATTTGCCTTCTTTATGGAAGGCTAGGTTTGTAGTTTCAATTCAAGGTTTCATAAATAATTATCTCTCACTTTTATCTCATTAAGACTTCTTATATGTTCAATTAAGTGATCTTTGTCATATTTTATGAGTTTGGGTTCATATGAAGTTTAATTGAATTTCTTTGCTTACCCGATTAAAATGACACTATTATAGTATTTTGAGCATAATAGGAGTTGTAGACATCCAAAAATCATGAAATCTATCTTGAATGAAAGCTTAAAGAAGTGTCCATAGTTACAAAGCAAGATCAGATTCTAAATGGGATGTTTAGGACTCCGAAATTATCTCAAAAGATGAGATAGTGTTGCTGACGTGGAATTTGAACAGTGTGCAAAGATCCGGCCATATCTTGAGATATAGAAGTCATATTGAGATGAAATCAACTTTGTTGGACAGCTAAGATCCAGGGCTACAACTTTTGTTCAGAAGTCAAGCTCTAATTCGGACATGTGAACATCCGAAATGGCGGTGCAAGAAAGTCAAAATTGTTGTGCTCATTGGTGGCAAAAATTCAAAAGTGTTTTGCAATTTCAACAAAGCCCATGTGAAAGCAAGAAAAGGGTAGAAAAGTAATATCCTAGTTGGTGACTTTCTGTAGATGATGCCTCAAAAATCCTCTATAAATAGAAGGGTTTGCAAGAGGAGACACACACCAATTTTGGAGATCAACTCCAATACCATCTTCTTTCTTTCTTTCTTTCTTCCTTTCTTTCTTGTTAGTTTTGCCTCCTTCATGGAAGGCTTATGTTTTCTTTCTTGTTAGTTTGCCTCCTACATGGAAGGCTTAGTTTTTCTTTATTGTTAGTTGCCTCCTACATGGAAGGCTTAGGATTTATTTCTTGTTAGTTTTGCCTCCTACATGGAAGGCTTAGGATTTATTTGTTGTTAATTTGCCTCTTTCTTTGTTGTTAATTTGCCTTCTTTATGGAAGGCTAGGTTTGTAGTTTCAATTCAAGGTTTCATAAATAATTATCTCTCACTTTTATCTCATTAAGACTTCTTATATGTTCAATTAAGTGATCTTTGTCATATTTTATGAGTTTGGGTTCATATGAAGTTTAATTGAATTTCTTTGCTTACCCGATTAAAATGACACTATTATAGTATTTTGAGCATAATAGGAGTTGTAGACATCCAAAAATCATGAAATCTATCTTGAATGAAAGCTTAAAGAAGTGTCCATAGTTACAAAGCAAGATCAGATTCTAAATGGGATGTTTAGGACTCCGAAATTATCTCAAAAGATGAGATAGTGTTGCTGACGTGGAATTTGAACAGTGTGCAAAGATCCGGCCATATCTTGAGATATAGAAGTCATATTGAGATGAAATCAACTTTGTTGGACAGCTAAGATCCAGGGCTACAACTTTTGTTCAGAAGTCAAGCTCTAATTCGGACATGTGAACATCCGAAATGGCGGTGCAAGAAAGTCAAAATTGTTGTGCTCATTGGTGGCAAAAATTCAAAAGTGTTTTGCAATTTCAACAAAGCCCATGTGAAAGCAAGAAAAGGGTAGAAAAGTAATATCCTAGTTGGTGACTTTCTGTAGATGATGCCTCAAAAATCCTCTATAAATAGAAGGGTTTGCAAGAGGAGACACACACCAATTTTGGAGATCAACTCCAATACCATCTTCTTTCTTTCTTTCTTTCTTCCTTTCTTTCTTGTTAGTTTTGCCTCCTTCATGGAAGGCTTATGTTTTCTTTCTTGTTAGTTTGCCTCCTACATGGAAGGCTTAGTTTTTCTTTATTGTTAGTTGCCTCCTACATGGAAGGCTTAGGATTTATTTCTTGTTAGTTTTGCCTCCTACATGGAAGGCTTAGGATTTATTTGTTGTTAATTTGCCTCTTTCTTTGTTGTTAATTTGCCTCCTTTATGGAAGGCTAGGTTTGTAGTTTCAATTCAAGGATTCAAGCTATTTTCATTTTAACTTTGAGGTCTTGATCTTTATTTACGTGCATATTAAGTGGTTTCTACTCTGCTTCACTATATTCTTCAATTTTATTCTTTAATCAAAGTTTGATCGGTTGACGTATTTTGGTTAATGTATAATTGATTTATAATTGGTTTTTGATTGGTAAATCATTTTCCAAAAGTTTGAAGAGTAGAAATTAAGTAATTGAATTGAAGGTTTTCATTTTATTACTTACTTCAACTGAATTCTGATTGTAAAATTGGTTTAGATAAAAGATTAAGTGATTACTAAATCTTGTTGATCATAATCAATTAAATTCTGAGAGGTTTCTCAGTAGAGAATTCAAGGATCATTGTAGGGGTTCCAGATGATCCTAGGTTGATAAACACAATGCATGATTTTAGTGATCAATGATTGGTTATGAAAATAGCCTCTGAATTCCTTGAGTTGATAATTGTTAAGTGAAATTAATTTCAGTCTGTATTTTGTGTTTAGCATTTGATATCACATCTTTACAAAAACCCCCTTGTTCTAATTTTCTCCTTATTTGCTTAAGAATCTGAAATGGTCTTTGGGAGATGACCTAGGTTGCACCTTATACTATACCAATAGTTTGGGGGAAATCTGGAAATTATTTTTGCGCGTTTGCGACGAGCGTGTCAAAATTTGGCGCCGTTGCCGGGGACCATTTTAATTTCCTAGGCTCATTTAGGAGTTTGTATAAAAATTTTAATCTTTCTAACAATTGTTTTTACTTTAGGTATATCATTCTTGGATTTTCTGTATGAATTCACCTTTTTGTGTATGACCCGATCCAATCCTGAAAATTTATATGCATATGATCCTGAGATTGATAGAACATTCCACCATTTGAAAAGAGCACATAGAAGACATTCATCCAGTAATAACCAAGAAAGTAACAGTAGTGATTTTTCATCTTTAAATTTTGATAGTTTTAAATATTTTGCTAAGAACATGGCTGATAGAACCTTAAAAGAATTAGCTGCACCTGATGTTGCTTATCAACCATTGTGCATTCAATACCCTGATGTTGATGCACCATTTGAACTGAAGTCTGGACTAATACATTTGCTACCTAAGTTTCATGGCCTTGCAGGTGAGGACCCTCATAAACATTTGAAGGAATTTCACATTGTGTGTTCCACAATGCGGCCACAAGGAATTCTAGAAGATCATATCAAGTTGAAGGCATTTCCTTTCTCCTTAAATGATGGAGCTAAGGACTGGTTGTACTATCTACATCCAACATCTGTTACAAGCTGGAATGATATGAAAAGATTATTCTTGGAGAAATTCTTCCCTGCATCCAGAACAGCAGCTATTAGAAAAGAGATTTGCGGCATCAGACAGAACTCCCAAGAAACTCTCTATGAGTATTGGGAGAGATTCAAGAAACTATGCACCACTTGTCCACACCATCAAATCAGTGATCAATTACTGATTCAGTATTTCTATGAAGGACTCATGCCAATGGACAGAAGCATGGTTGATGCAGCTAGTGGTGGAGCACTTATGGACAAAACTCCTACAGCAGCTCGAGATTTGATTGCCAACATGGCAGAGAATTCTCAGCAATTCAATTCTCGAACTAATTCCTTGTCTAAAGGAGTCCATGAAATGACCACCAAGACAGACCATACACGATTGGAGAACAGAATTGAAGAACTAACCTCCATCGTAAGACAGTTGGCCATCGGACAACAACAGCAACTTAATGTTATTGACAAAACCAAAACATGTGGCATCTGCACTTCTGCAGATCATCCTACTGATGCATGCCCAACATTGCAAGAAAGTGAGACACCTGAGGCTGCAGTAAATGGTATTTTTGGCACAGGACAACAATACAGGCCTCCTCAACATTATCAGCAACAGAAGTTTGAACCACCTTCTGGAACATACAATCCTAGTTGGAGAAACCATCCTAACTTGAGATATGGCCCTCCACAACAACAAAGGATTCAAACATCTGACTCCCAAAATAAATACCAACCACCGCCATTCAGACAACAACAACAGCATATGCAGCAATCTGTACCCTCTAATGCTTCTGAACCCTCTCTTGATGATTTGATGAAGCAATTAGCAACCAACAATCTTCAATTTCAACAAAATGTAAGTTCTACCATTCAGGATTTACAAACTCAAATTGGGCAGTTGGCTACCACTGTCAACCAATTGAAATCTCAAGGTTCTGGTCAACTACCTTCTCAACCTGTCATAAATCCCAAAAGTGTGAATGCCATGACCTTGAGAAGTGGGAAGAAAGTGCAGACAGACCCTACAATTTTAAAGCAACAAAGCTTCAATCAGACTAATCCACACCAAAAAGAAGCATTTATCTCCACACCTGGAGATATCTCTGATGAGCCATCTGAATCAGAAGGAAAGTCTGATGAAAAAAGTACACCAGCCTTCGATAAGACATCGAATGATCAACAAAAAGAAGCTTGCCATAAACGATCTGCACTTGAAGCATCTGATGAGAAGAAAACCCCAAATTGTGCTGATCAGAAGGTATCTTTACCTTTTCCAAATAGAATGGTTCAATCCAAGCCCAATATTCATGCAGAATTGGATAAGGAGCTTCTAGATACTTTCAGGAAAGTGGAAGTCAACATACCACTTCTAGATGCTATCAAGCAAATTCCCAAATATGCCAAATTTCTAAAGGATTTGTGCACGCATAAGAGAAGACTCAAAGGGGATGAGAAGATTAGTGTGGGACGCAATGTTTCAGCCTTAATTCAACCCAGCCTCCCTCAGAAATGTAAAGATCCAGGAACTTTCACCATTCCTTGCACAATAGGAAACTCTACATTTGGTGATGCATTGCTGGATCTAGGTGCTTCCATTAATGTTATGCCCTCATCAGTTTATAAATCTTTGAATCTGGGAGAACTGAAGCCAACTGGTGTGGTGATTCAATTAGCCAACAGAAGTACAGCACATCCAGCCGGAGTACTTGAAGATGTGCTAGTTCAAGTGAATAAGCTGATCTTTCCAGCTGACTTCTACATTTTGGATATGGAAGATGAGTCATCCATCAATAGAGCAACCTTGATCCTAGGGAGACCTTTCCTCAAAACTGCAAAAACAAAGATAGATGTGCATACGGGGACTCTCTCTATGGAATTTGGAGATGATATCATCCAATTCAACATATTTGAAGCCATGAAGCATCCCATAGAGAATCATTCACTCTTTCAACTTGATGCCATAGACCTTCTTGCGGATGATTATTCTATTGACAATCTACTTTTTAAATTTTTTGATTTTGATTTAGATTACTTAGATAATTTTACTTGCACATGTGATGAATTTGATTCATGTATTGTGTGTTCCAGGATTAATGCTGCAGACCAACCTTCGTTGAAAGATGACATGTTAGATGCAAGTGTTGCAGACATTTCAATCTCAGATAGATCTCTTCCTTCCATAATACAACCACCTCCTTTAGAGTTGAAGCCTTTGCCTGAACATCTAAAGTATGCTTATTTGGGGGAAAATGAGAAGCTTCCTGTCATTGTAGCAAAGAACCTTCTACCACAACAGGAAGAAAGGTTACTGCAAACCTTAAAAAACCATAAACAAGCAATTGGATGGACTTTGGCTGATATTCCAGGTATTAGCCCATCTACTTGTATGCATAGGATACTGCTAGAGGAAAACACCAGACCTGTTAGACAACCACAAAGGCGTTTGAATCCAACCATCCTAGATGTGGTAAAGAAGGAAGTAGGTAAGCTTTTGGCAGCTGGTATCATCTATCCCATCTCAGACAGTGATTGGGTAAGCCCGGTGCAAGTAGTTCCTAAGAAAACTGGCATGACTGTAGTCAAAAATCACAATGATGAACTAATCCCTACCAGAATACAAAACAGTTGGAGAGTGTGCATAGATTATAGGAAGCTTAACCAAGCTACTCGCAAGGATCACTTCACTTTGCCCTTCATAGACCAAATTTTGGAAAGATTAGCAGGAAAATCTCACTATTGCTTTCTAGATGGTTTTTCAGGTTATTTTCAAATACATATAGCCCCAGAAGACCAGCATAAGACCACCTTCACTTGTCCTTTTGGTACTTTTGCCTATCGAAGGATGCCTTTTGGTCTATGCAATGCCCCTGGAACCTTTCAAAGATGCATGGTAAGCATTTTCTCTGATCTCTTAGAAAGTTGCATGGAAGTGTTTATGGATGACTTCACTGTATATGGTTCTTCTTTTGATGCATGCTTAGAAAGCCTTTCTAAAGTTTTGGACAGATGCATTGAGACTAACCTGGTTTTGAATTTTGAAAAATGTCATTTCATGGCAACAGAAGGTATAGTCTTAGGACACTTGGTATCTAGCAAAGGTTTAGAGGTTGATAAGGCCAAGATAGACATTATTACTTCTCTACCTTACCCCACTTCTGTGCGAGAAGTACGTTCTTTACTTGGTCATGCAGGTTTTTACAGAAGATTCATCAAGGATTTTAGCAAGATTGCACAACCTCTTTCTAAACTACTACAAAAAGATACCAAATTTGTGTTTGATCAAGCATGCAAGGATTCATTTGATGAACTAAAGAAGCGGTTGACAACCACTCCCATCATTCAACCACCTAATTGGACGCTTCCATTTGAATTAATGTGTGATGCATCCAATTATGCCCTTGGTGCTGTACTGTCTCAAAGAGTTAGCAAGAGATCTCATGTCATTGCATATGCCTCTCGCACACTTGATGCAACCCAATCAAATTACACAACTACTGAGAAGGAGCTTTTGGCAATTGTGTTTGCATTAGATAAATTTCGCTCCTATTTGCTTGGATCTAAAGTTATTGTCTTCTCTGACCATGCAGCTTTGAAATACTTGCTGAAGAAGACAGATGCTAAGCCAAGACTGATTCGTTGGATGCTTCTGTTGCAAGAATTTGATTTAGAGATTAAAGACAAGAGTGGTGCAGAGAACCTTGTAGCAGATCATTTAAGTCGGATCCAGCAACCTTGTGAAGAAACTTCAATTGCAGATTCATTCCCAGAAGAGCATCTCTATCATTTGCACGGGAAGGATCCTTGGTATGCAGATTTGGTAAACTATCTGGTTGCTAAAGAAATACCCAAACACTTCACCAAATCGCAACTTGCCAAGTTGAAAAGTGATGCCAAACACTATATATGGGATGAACCATACCTTTGGAAGACATGTAGTGATCAAATCATTAGAAGATGTGTTCCAGATCATGAAGTTCAGTCTATACTTACCTTTTGCCATTCCCTAGCTTGTGGTGGACACTTTGGGCCACAACGGACAGCTAGAAAAGTACTAGACTCAGGCTTTTATTGGCCTACAATATTTCGTGATGCACATAGATTATGCATAACTTGTGAGCAGTGATAAACATAGATTTCATAAATAATTATCTCTCACTTTTATCTCGTTAAGACTTCTTATATGTTCAATTAAGTGATCTTTGTCATATTTTATGAGTTTGGGTTCATATGAAGTTTAATTGAATTTCTTTGCTTACCCGATTAAAATGACACTATTATAGTATTTTGAGCATAATAGGAGTTTTAGACATCCAAAAATCATGAAATCTGTCTTGAATGAAAGCTTAAAGAAGTGTCCACAGTTACAAAGCAAGATCAGACTCTAAATGGGATGTTTAGGACTCCGAAATTATCTCAAAAGATGAGATAGTGTTGCTGACGTGGAATTTGAACAGTGTGCAAAGATCCGGCCATATCTTGAGATATAGAAGTCATATTGAGATGAAATCAAATTTGTTGGACAGCTAAGATCCGGGGCTACAACCTTTATTCAGAAGTCAAGCTCTAATTCGGACATGTGAACATCCGAAATTGCGGTGCAAGAAAGTCAAAATTGTTGTGCTCATTGGTGGCAAAAATTCAAAAGTGTTTTGCATTTTCAACAAAGCTTATGTGAAAGCAATAAAATGGTAGAAAAGTAATATCCTAGTTGGTGACTTTTTGAAGATGATGCCTCAAAAATCTTCTATAAATAGAAGGGTTTACAAGAGGAGAAACACACCACTTGGAGATTAACTCCAATACTATTTTCCATCTTTCTTTCTTTCTTTCTTGTTAGTTTGCCTCCTACATGGAAGACTTAGTTTTTCTTTATTGTTAGTTTGCCTCCTACATGGAAGGCTTAGTTTTTCTTTATTGTTAGTTGTCTTCTACATGGAAGGCTTAGGATTTATTTGTTGTTAGTTGCCTCCTACATGGAAGACTTAGGATTTATTTGTTGTTAGTTGCCTCCTACATGGAAGGCTTAGGATTTATTTGTTGTTAGTTTTCCTCTTTCTTTGTTGTTAGTTTGCCTCCTTCATGGAAGGCTAGGTTCGTAGTTTCAATTTAAGGATTCAAGCTATTTTCATTTTAACTTTGAGGTCTTGATCTTTATTTACATGCTTATTAAGTGGTTTCTACTCTACTTCAATATATTCTTCAATTTTATTCTTTAATCAAAGTTTGATCGGTTGACGTATTTTGATTAATGTATAATTGATTTATAATTGGTTTTTTATTGGTAAATCATTTTCCAAAAGTTTGAAGAGTAGAAATTAAGTAATTGAATTGAAGGTTTTCATTTTATTACTTACTTCAACTGAATTCTGATTGTGAAATTGGTTTAGATAAAAGATTAAGTGGTTACTAATCTTGTTGATCATAATCAATTAAATTCTGAGAGGTTTCTCAGTAGAGAATTCAAGGATCATTTTAGGGGTTCCAGATGATCCTAGGTTGATAAACACAATGCATGATTTTAGTGATCAATGATTAGTTATGAAAATAGCCTCTGAATTCCTTAAGTTGATAATTGTTAAGTGAAATTAATTTCAGTCTGTATTTTGTGTTTAGCATTTGATATCACATCTTTACAAAAACCCCCTTGTTCTAATTTTCTCCTTATTTGCTTAAGAATCTGAAATGGTCTTTGGGAGATGACCTAGGTTGTTCCTTATACTATACCAATAGTTTGGGGGAAATCTAGAAAGTATTTTTGCGCGTTTGCGACGAGCGTGTCAAGCAGTGCCAAAGAATAGGGAGTATTTCGCGCAGAAATGAGATGCCCCAACAACCACTTCTCTTTTGTGAGGTATTTGATGTTTGGGGTATAGACTTTATGGGTCCATTCCCTGTCTCTTTTGGCTTTGTTTACATTCTGCTAGCTGTTGATTATGTTTCAAAATGGGTGGAGGCAAAAGCCACCCGTACTGATGATGCTCGAGTTGTTGCAGATTTTATCAGGTCTAACATTTTTAGCAGGTTTGGCATTCCTAGAGCTCTAATTAGTGACCAAGGTACTCATTTTTGCAACCGCACAATGGAAGCCCTACTCCGCAAATATGGAGTCATGCATAAAGTCTCCACCCCATATCATCCTCAAACAAATGGTCAAGCTGAAGTTTCTAATCGAGAGATCAAGAAAATCTTAGAGAAAACAGTTCAGCCTAACAGGAAGGATTGGAGCTTGCGCCTTGTTGATGCATTATGGGCATATAGGACAGCTTACAAGTCACCCATTGGCATGTCTCCCTACAGGATTGTCTTTGGTAAAGCATGTCATCTTCCAGTTGAATTAGAGCATAGAGCATTTTGGGCAGTAAAGAAATGCAACATGGATCTAGACCAAGCAGGAATCCATAGAAAGCTTCAATTGCAGGAACTTGAAGAAATTCGATTAGAAGCATACGAAAACTCCAAAATTTACAAAGAAAAGGTCAAAGCTCTTCATGACAAAAAGTTGGCAAGAAAGGAGTTTTCCGTTGGACAAAAAGTTCTCCTTTTCAATTCTCGGCTAAAGCTTATGCCTGGTAAGCTACGCTCTAGATGGTTAGGACCATTTGTAGTTACTAATGTTTTTCCTTATGGTGCAGTGGAAATAAAAAATGAGGTAACTGAAAAAATCTTCAAGGTGAATGGATATCGTCTTAAACCATTTTTCGAAGGTTTTCAAAAGCACACGGTAGAAGAAGTGCATTTGCACAATGCCATATACCTGCAATAAATTCAAGAGAAGTCTCTCTCTCTCTCCCTCTCTCTCTCTTTCTCTCTTTCTCTCTCTCTCTTTCTCCCTCTCCCTCTCTCACATTCCTCGCTTATAAGTTTCAACTAATCTCTCAACTTCCTTCTTCACCTCTTAAATCATCCCAACTATTACACCACATTGAGCTTGCAGGAATAATAACTTGAGTGTTTTAAGAAAAAAAAATGGAGAAAGCTCTCACCAGGATCAAAATTTTGTTCCCTACTCTCCCCAGAAATTTTCTTACAGACATTTACAATTGCAGACTTGAACGATTGAGAGCATTAACACTCTTAGGCCTTCCAGAAGATGTCCGTTGGATCATTGAAGCTAAGGTACGTTTAGCAGGTGAATTCCAAGAATCATTTGTTAAAAATATGCCAGGTATGGGAAGAAGTTCCTATGCAAAGAAGAGAAGGGCAAAAAGAATTGGAGTTTGCTACAGGTGTGCAAGATGGACCTGTAACACAAGATGCAAGAACCCTGGAATGGTTTCAAGAAATCGAGAGGACAAAATTCAATTCATAAAGGATGGACTGAGTAAGGAGTCATTGAATGATATCATTCAGACTCTTGAGACGCATCCTAGTGGGCATGTACAAGGAGTCCTTCTTGATTTGTTTGAACTGTTCCGTAAGGAAAAAGCACGTTATAGTCTTGGGAATCTGACTTTAAAAGACCCTGTTGTCAGTTTACAAGAAAACTGAATGGGAAGCACATCCTCGACTCTTAGAAGGCGTTTCAGCCGTTACTGGACGTAAAACCAGAGGAAGATGTGAGCCACAATCACAACTACTGTTCATTCTCATGCGTGTATGTTTGTCATTTACATTGTCTTTTCAATTTATTGGGCCACCGTTTTTTTTTTGAAATTTTCACCCCTGCTTAAAGTCTTTCCCCTCTGACATTCACCTTTTCCTTGAACCCAAAATTCAAACTTTTGCAACCAAAATTCAAACTTTTGCAACAAAAATTCAAACTTTTGTAGCAAAAATTCAAACTTTTGCTACCAAATCCTGATCCCGCACTATTCAAGCGATCTCCTTGTCTGATATTGAGTCCCTATAAATTATCCACCTCTATGACATATTTTTTCAAAAAAAAAAAAAAGACAGAAACACCGTATATGGATAAGATCAATACTATCTGTGTTTTTGGTGGGTCTAACCTTGGAAAGGATGGAGAATTTCAACATGCAGCTTCTACCCTTGGTAAGGCATTAGCTGCAAGAAAAATCAATCTTGTTTATGGGGGAGGGATTCAGGGTTTAAAAGGATGTGTTGCAGGATCTGCACTCACAAAGGGGTGTAACGTCTTAGGTGTTGGCTTAAAAAATGGGAGCACCTCCTACTTCACCCTGGGTACTAAATTGAAGGTTGCAACCATGCATGACCGTATGAGACACATGTTGGTTAATTCTAATGCATTTATTGCATTACCTGGTGGTCTTGGAACAATGGAAGAAATTTTTACCATTATATTTTGGGCCTATCGGAATTTTCATAAAAAACCTTTGGGCTTATTGAATATTAATGGCTTTTATAATGGTTTGATATCCTTTTTAGATCATGCAGTAGAGCAGGAGTTCATGCCACAATCCATGCGCAACATCATAGTATCTGCTTCAACTGTTGAACACCTACTTGAGATTTTGCAAAATCCTACATCTGAGCTCAGTCAAGCAATGCAGCTGGTGAACCAACCAAATCAGGATGGCAGAGATAAAAGAGAACCAGATACCACTCTTCGGTTATAACTTTTCCTTACTTTGATGGTTTTCTTACATTTCTTTTCCTGTTATATGAAATTCCATCTAAGACATTGGGGACAATGTCTTGGATAGGTTGGGGGGAAGATGGTCCGATATCTAAAAAAAAAAAACCCAAAAAAAAAAAAAAACCCAAAAAAAAAACAAAAAAAAAACCCAAAAAAAAAACAAAAAAAAACAAAAAACAAAAAAAAAATTAGGTTAGATTCATAAACTTGCTTTGAGTAAGATGGCTGAGTAAGGAGTTACACTTGACTCTTGATACGCATCTTATGATTTAAAAAAAAAAAAAAAAAATTTGAATGTGGAAGTATGTTTTTCTTTAGATTTCATAAAATAATTGAAGCAAAATGATTTACATTTCGAGATTAATTAGTTTGGCAACACATATTTGAACTGGATAGATTAGATTTGATAAATATATTACCTGTGAGATTTTGAGCCTTATTATTATTTTCTTTCTTGTGTGATTTTCATCCATGGAATATGTTACTTCAGAACTTGCATTGATTCTTTTTGAAACTACATTTTCACATGATTTGTACAAAAATGATTGAGGCACTGTTTTTCTTGAACAAACCACTTGGCCAAATAACCAAACCATAAAATTTTATCCTTTGATCAGCCCTTTGAGCCGATTAGCCTTTTCTTCTTTTTAGCTCACCACAAATAAAAAAAAAAAAAAATAACTTTGTCTGACCATAGAAGGTGAGGAATACTGGATTTATCATACCATAAGTGTTTCAATAAGTGTGGGAGAGATTATTGTTGTGTTCATCAATATCATGGTTGAAAAAAAAAAAACTGAAGCAATAAATTAATAAATAAACTATTATATTGAAAAAAAAAATAATAATAAAAAAAAAATTGAAGAAGTGATATCTGTTTCTCACACTTGCACTTACAATCAATTCTCAATCCTCACCATTTTCCTTGGTCTAACATTGTATCTCTTCAATATATCATTTCATCTTTCTAATCCCGTTAGAACCAAAATAAAGACCTCTTCATTTGTGCATTGCATGTGTACATAGTAGTAGAGAAGTAGAAGATATGCAAGTCTATGATAGTTCATCTTTCATGGATTGAATTTGAGAGAAACACTTACCAAATCAAACACTTGAGAGATTCAGAGTATATCATGTGAGGTTTTATCTTTCTCAATCTATGTTTTTCAAATTAAAGTTGCCTTTCTAAGTAATTTCAAAAATGTGATAAAAGGATGCTTCATGAAATTTTGTGAATTCTTGAGAAATCAACTCAAAACTTTGATGTTCTTTCAAAAAAAAAAAAAAATAGTCACCAATCCATAACTTAAGTTTGCCCGAGACGTGCAAAAGATAAGTGTGGGGGAATTTGATAAGCATAGATTTCATAAATAATTATCTCTCACTTTTATCTCATTAAGACTTCTTATATGTTCAATTAAGTGATCTTTGTCATATTTTATGAGTTTGGGTTCATATGAAGTTTAATTGAATTTCTTTGCTTACCCGATTAAAATGACACTATTATAGTATTTTGAGCATAATAGGAGTTGTAGACATCCAAAAATCATGAAATCTATCTTGAATGAAAGCTTAAAGAAGTGTCCATAGTTACAAAGCAAGATCAGATTCTAAATGGGATGTTTAGGACTCCGAAATTATCTCAAAAGATGAGATAGTGTTGCTGACGTGGAATTTGAACAGTGTGCAAAGATCCGGCCATATCTTGAGATATAGAAGTCATATTGAGATGAAATCAACTTTGTTGGACAGCTAAGATCCAGGGCTACAACTTTTGTTCAGAAGTCAAGCTCTAATTCGGACATGTGAACATCCGAAATGGCGGTGCAAGAAAGTCAAAATTGTTGTGCTCATTGGTGGCAAAAATTCAAAAGTGTTTTGCAATTTCAACAAAGCCCATGTGAAAGCAAGAAAAGGGTAGAAAAGTAATATCCTAGTTGGTGACTTTCTGTAGATGATGCCTCAAAAATCCTCTATAAATAGAAGGGTTTGCAAGAGGAGACACACACCAATTTTGGAGATCAACTCCAATACCATCTTCTTTCTTTCTTTCTTTCTTCCTTTCTTTCTTGTTAGTTTTGCCTCCTTCATGGAAGGCTTATGTTTTCTTTCTTGTTAGTTTGCCTCCTACATGGAAGGCTTAGTTTTTCTTTATTGTTAGTTGCCTCCTACATGGAAGGCTTAGGATTTATTTCTTGTTAGTTTTGCCTCCTACATGGAAGGCTTAGGATTTATTTGTTGTTAATTTGCCTCTTTCTTTGTTGTTAATTTGCCTCCTTTATGGAAGGCTAGGTTTGTAGTTTCAATTCAAGGATTCAAGCTATTTTCATTTTAACTTTGAGGTCTTGATCTTTATTTACGTGCATATTAAGTGGTTTCTACTCTGCTTCACTATATTCTTCAATTTTATTCTTTAATCAAAGTTTGATCGGTTGACGTATTTTGGTTAATGTATAATTGATTTATAATTGGTTTTTGATTGGTAAATCATTTTCCAAAAGTTTGAAGAGTAGAAATTAAGTAATTGAATTGAAGGTTTTCATTTTATTACTTACTTCAACTGAATTCTGATTGTAAAATTGGTTTAGATAAAAGATTAAGTGATTACTAAATCTTGTTGATCATAATCAATTAAATTCTGAGAGGTTTCTCAGTAGAGAATTCAAGGATCATTGTAGGGGTTCCAGATGATCCTAGGTTGATAAACACAATGCATGATTTTAGTGATCAATGATTGGTTATGAAAATAGCCTCTGAATTCCTTGAGTTGATAATTGTTAAGTGAAATTAATTTCAGTCTGTATTTTGTGTTTAGCATTTGATATCACATCTTTACAAAAACCCCCTTGTTCTAATTTTCTCCTTATTTGCTTAAGAATCTGAAATGGTCTTTGGGAGATGACCTAGGTTGCACCTTATACTATACCAATAGTTTGGGGGAAATCTGGAAATTATTTTTGCGCGTTTGCGACGAGCGTGTCACATTACCTAGTGAAAATAGTTTCTAGTCACAAGTTTCACTCCTTGATTGAAAAAAGGTAACCATCTAGTCATTTCTGCATACAATTGTTTTTTCGTATGTGACTGCCTTTAATTCCTTTACATATCTGAATTGAACTATATTTTAGAAATATTTGATAATTTTTTGTTTCCCATCTTCTATTTTGTTCAATAAGCTATATATTTATTTTTGCCCTTTTTTCTATTGCTTTAGTAAAAAATAGCTTTCGCAACTTCTGCATATAAATTTCACTCATTAGTTGGAATAAGATAATCATTGTCTACTTATTGATTTTACTCATCTAGAGGACAAAGGTAATCACTGCCCAATTATTTTTCAGGTGTTACTAACTTTAATTTTGTTTTATGTTTGAATTCAATTATATTTTAGAAATATTTAATAATTTTTTATTTTCTATTTTGTTCAATAAGCATCCTTCATTTATCATTGTATTTTATTTTCTATTCATTTGATAAGAACCTTCTGTACTTTGCAAACAATTATTAACATTTTATTTTGTGGTTTCATACTTTCATTTATTTTATATATATATATATATTCTATATACACTACATATTATATGAGTTAATTTATATGGTTTAGTTCTGTATTATGTATAAATATATTTTTTTATACTTTTACACTTATATATGTATGTCAATATTAGTTTTACAGTGCATATTTCAGTTATATTGTATATTACCATTTTTTAAAAACAAATTAATATCATATCAACAATTATCAAACATAAAAATAACTGTGTAATGCGCCGATTAGGCCACTAGTTGGTAAATAAATTAAATGCAGGTTAAAAAATAAAAATAAAAAGTTGAAAAGTTAGATGAAAGTTAAAAATTGATAAATTATCAATTAAATTAAATGTTTGATAAAACTAGTTGATAAATTTAAAATGACAAATAAAGACATGGTTAAATAATAAATTAAAATATGATAAGTATGTTATATTTTTTAATAAAAATTATAAAAATTTAGTTAAATAAAATTTTATTTTTCTTAAAATAAAAATATTATTTTAATTTATACATAAATAAATTATAAATATATTGTTTTAAATTAATTATTTTTATAATTTTTTTATCAAATGGTTTAATATTTTTAATAAAATAAATAATATAATAATTAAAATAAATAATATATTTTAAAATATAATATTTTATAATAATATAAAATAAATATCTCAAAATTAATAATATTATTATAAAAAAATTAAATAATATTAAATTTATAAAAATAAAAAGTTGAATTATATAAATAACTGTTTACTAAAATAATAATTAATAAAATAAATTACTTTATATATTAAAATATTTAATAAATTTTTCATCTGATAATTTAAATTTTTAACCGAAACCTTAATAAATATACTCATAATTTAAGTTCATAATTGATTATATTCAACGAAGAAGAAAAATGTTCTTAAAAGGGTTGGAAGGCTTACTCTTCTCTCACTATTAGTCTCGTTGAATCTCTCTTCTCCATTTAGGGAAGTTTGCTTGGCAATTCTTACATTGCTAGAGACAAGTTGTGGGTTCGAATTTTGATGAAGAAGTTCAACATTACAAATAACTTTCCTCTATTTGTTAGGCTGTTAAATTTCTCAACGATCAATGAATTTACTCTCGGAGAGGGGAATGAGAACAACTCCTAGTTTGCAAATACGGCACAGTGACTTCGATCTAACGGTTGCTCATATATGGAAATGTGTCCAATTTGGAATTTCCATAGCCTTACGAAACTCTCATTTGCATCATATTAGAGATAGTAATATTAAAGCGGTGGTGACTCCTTTTACATACCTATTAACCTCTCAACGGCAATATATACATGATTTGTTCTGAACAGTGGTATGTGTCATTGCTTCACTCTTGCTACGAGCCAAGTTTTTGCGGACACACCTTAGCTAAAATGTCCGAATTGCAAACAGCTTCTCATCCATGTCTTTGAGTTCCCTTTTTAGAAGGCCATGTTGTACATATAAAAAATATATTATATTTATTTATATTTTATTTATGATTGTATCTTTTTATATTAAAAAATAAAAATTTATCATCCGTTAAATTTAAGATAGCAATAAATATAAAATAATTTTTATATATAAACCAATTAATATCCTTTTAAGAGCTTGTCCAATTTTTTTTAGATGCTATGATATTTTCAAGGATTTAATTTTCTTTCATATATGTTTTTCTAGTAAAAAAAATCTTTATTATTATATTATTTAAATAAACGTTAAAAAGATTTAGTATTATAATAAATCTTTATAAAATTTTTAAAATAATTTTATTTTAAGAATCAAAATTTTTTAAACTTTTTACTTTGAATAGGACCAGAAAGAACATTGTTTTAAATACTATTTCATCTTTTGTTTACAGTTATGTATAATTACTCATAACGGGAAAGTAATTAAAGCTATAAATCACATACATTTAATAAATTCTTAATTGCTTCCATACTATATTTTTTCCGCAAACAAAAATTTAGGACGAAACATACCTTATACCTAAATCAAGTCACTCTAAGTCTTAGTAAATTAAACTCAATAAAGCATTTTTTAATATCCCACCAATTAACTCCTAGTGCTTTATTTTTTGACAATTACTTGCATGTTTTATTATGGAAAACATTTTTTCTATTGGTAAAAATACACAGGAAAATACGTACATGTTTCAGAAAAACTAAGCTTAGCTTATAAAAGGGAGTATTTTAATGTAATAAAAAAAAGGGGTATATGAATGTAATAAGAAAAAAGGAGTATATGAATAAAAGTATCACTCCGATGTTTATTTTAAACTAAACTATTTGCACATATACTAACAAAATCTTATTTAAATTAAACTCATTGTTGAATCGTTTCCAAAGTTTTGAATAAAATATTGATGATAAAATTTAAAGCAAAAATTTATGAATAAGCTACTCATCTCAAACGAACAGAAAAAAGTAATTTACGAAGTTATAAAAAAAAATAATACTTTTAATTAAATTATCATAATAACCAAAGAAATATTAAGTGTATTTTAAATTTGTAAAATGTTATATGCATATCATTTATTGTTTAATAATTTTGTTCCAAATTCTTTAAAGCACACGGTTTAAACTATCAATTGGTGAAATATATATATATATATATATATATATATATATATATATATATATTATTAATATGACTTTTCACCACACAAAATGTTACATACCACTCACATGGCAAACAATTTCTACGGAGGAGAAAAAGGGTGGAGGTTCCAAAGTGGGGAAGGAAAGACAAGTGGCTATTATTATACTCAAGAAAAACAAACCAAAAATATTCTATCATAGTTGTTTGTTTCGATAATAGGCACGTGCCGAGCCTACTTGGAGTTAATACGGGGCACGTGTCCCGGTGGCGAAGCCCAAACTCGTCGTGGACCAATAGAAATGGAGTAACTGATCGGATCTTAAGCACCCACCTCCCATCCACGAACCAAATTTGATATCCATCTGAATGCCACGTGTCGGTTTTTGCGCGATACCTTTTGCCATATTAAAAATAATGTAATATAATATATTTTTTAAAGAAGAAAATTCTGCGGGCAAGTTCAAGTTGGATGATAGTAAAGAAGGGTCTGGAAAGGAATCCCAACGCGTGAGGTGAACAACGAACGCTCCCAACTCTAATCTCTCCCTTTTTCCCAAACTAGTGATTTTCCACGGAATTTCGATCTTCAGGTCAGTTTCACTGCTATGTTTGGTTAGTCAGTTAGTTACTTCTTCTCCTGCTGATTTCTCCTTTTGGTAACTTTATTTTTTTTATTTTCTTCATCTTCTTCTTCTACGGTCTTTGCATGCTATAGTTGTTTTAGTTGATGAATATGGAAACTAAGTCTGAAAATGAAAGAAGTCTTTAACCGAGTTTCACGCCGTTTTTCTTCTTTTTTCAAAATTAAAAGGTTTAATTAATAGTTATACCGACATAAACTTGGCGGAACAGCATCTGTTTATATCCTGCTTTAGAGTTCGTTATTATTATTTTTCCGTGACAAGCTAGTTGTTATCATCGGTGCATGGTTTAGTTGTTGTAATTTTTTTATTATTTATTATTTAGTTGTGATGTTGGTCGTTAGGCGCTTTTAATTTTAATATAATGTAGCAATCCGGTTTGTTGCAATATATAGGAGTTAGGAATTGGTGGACATGAACTTCCGGTTTTCTGGATCTTCAATTTCTGTGCCTGGCTTGCTCGTATTGTTTTTCAGATAGTAGATTTGTTATGTCTTAATTTATAAATTTGCAGTATAATAAGTTACTAAATAGGTTTGAATAGCGTGAACGTTGTGATGTTTAAGGGCTAAGTTGCTGGTTTGTGCTTAAAGTTAAGAAGAGGACGATAGTTGCTGGTTAACAATTTGGCATGAGTGTGTGTATTCTTTCACTAGGAAGGGAATGGGATTCTACGCATAGCAAAAGTTAAACATAACAGCTGATAATTATTAGCATATCCTTCGCTAACGTATTATTTTGTCAAACTGGTTTGTAATTGGTGAAGATTTTTGCCGGGTGCTACATTAATATTGGAAAAAAATTTGTTTGTAGAGCTGTTAAAACTTGAAACATGAACAATTTGTATCCTGTTTTATAATTTATAATTTTGAGATGTAGCACCTAAAGTTGTAGCTGTAGTGTCAGCTTTGTATTTCTTGGACTGAGAGGACTAGTGAATTTATGCAAACTATTTGACAACTTACTTCTATACTCAGAATTTCCAAATTTGGCATGATGATACTCATGGTAAACAGAGATAATGGGTTTGGTGTTGATAATTTCTGATGGATATTGATGTCCATATACTTACTGCCACTGAGGTGGTGGTGGTGGTGATACTAGTGCCAGTTGGCTATCTCAAGATTCACAACATGTTAACTGTTCTGTTAAGCTTAACCTAATATTATGTATGCACTGATGGTTGCTGTTGGTATGATTGATCATTTCTATTCATAATTTCTAGGTGCAGTTGATATGCAAGTGCTTATTGGCCTAGACACTGTTTTAGTGATTTTTCAAACTTACAATTTTTGCTATGTTTTTTTTTTTCGGCATATCCTGTGATTGAGAAGCCTCTTTGATGACAGATATTGTTAAAGAAACATGGCAATTGATCAAACAGTTGAAAGTATTTTTAGTGGTGGATAAAAGATCTCAGAGGAATGTCAAACATCTGTATGCACGAGGTATAAAATATTGTAGTTAAATTCAACTCCAGTATTTGAAATATAATATTCCTGTCCCATACTATGCCAATACAGCACAATGGTATGTATTAATTGGCTCTGCTATAAATTCCAATCTTTACATAATGCAGAATATATTGCTTAATTCCTTTCCTTACAAGATGTTAAGGTACGATGACATTTTTCTTGATTTACCTATTGACTCTACTCTTATGTAGTTTTCAATCTTCTCCCTGTGTTCAAGCACAGACACATTTATCTCTGACTTGTTAAGATAGTTGGAAATAGTCTCTAAACCCAAAACACCGTTGCCTTGTTACTTCAATGATCTCACAGTATTAGATAATAGTTAACTTCTCTTTTATTCTGACTAAAATCGTTTACCTTGCTATTACTGCATTTCACTGTATACGTTTCAATGCAAGCACACTTGTCTTTACTGAGCATAAGTGCCATTTTCTGCATCGACCAAAAGATTTTCTCATCTTTTGGATTCTCCATCATTGAGATAATCAAATAGGTTAAAACTTTTCAGCATAGTTAGAGGCTCTTTCTCTTCTTCCTGTGACACATTCATTAAAATGAGTTTCTTGTCCTTGGTAGCCCAGTAATGTCACATTTTGGCATTGTTTCCTCAAGTTTCATTTCTATATCCATCATTCTAAAGCAATGAAGTCAACATTGAGCAGTTTGTATGAGCTGGAGGTGTGACAAGTATCCTGTACTATGGCTAATGCTTAGTGGCAGAACTTGGTGATAACTGAAGGATGTTCCTTCGTTACTTGTATAATGTGAACCACCCTGTAATGTTATTGATGATATCATTATTTGGACTTCATAAGATGTTTTCATTGCAGTGCTAATGTTATTTCTTATCGAATAACACATTTATATGCAAATGGACTTTTGGTCTGTATCATAATCTTATTAACAGGCTGTTGTGCAATCCAAGTTCGAAAGAGCTAGAGACGAAGGAGTGGTCTGGTAGTTATTAATAAGACTCCAGAAACGCTACCCTTGAAAAGCTTGTGTTGGTTGGTGGTGGGATGTTACTGTTAATGTGAAGTAGCATACTTGTTAAATGGTAAATTTGAAACTTAAATTTGTATAACTTCCCTCCTACTCTTTGCTTGCATCAACTCCACTTTTGTCCTTATTTGCATAGCCCAGTTCTTGAAGTACTCCCATGTTAATTAATCAAGTCTGAGTTAAGCTTCCTTTAGGTTCAACTTGAATCTTGGATGACATGGTTCATGTTTTCTAAGGTGGATTTTTGACCATAAAGTTATTCCAAAACCCTTCTTGCAGGGTAAAGTGCGCTTTTTTTTCTTCTGAATAATGGAACAGCTTTTGGATTGTATTGTTATTTCTTATTTCCTTTTTCCTGCTGATAACAGCAGAGTGATGGGGGCTGTATATGTATGAGATTTAACAAAATTATAAGTCTGATGTTTGCTATTTCTCCATTTATCGGGTTTGATATCATGCTTTTATGGATTTGTTACATTATGTAATGCCAGATTACTGTAAGTAATTTGCTTAATATGTGTCTGTGTTACAGTTTGAAGATAATGCGTGGGATGGATTTTATGATAATGATGATCATATAGTGCCCCATACTGGTGATAAACATAATCATCAGTTTGTAACACAGGGAGATAGCTGTAAGAAATCAAATCATGACTTACGTGGTATCAGAAGTAGTGATTATGTGAATAGCAATGGTACTCAGAATGAAGAGGAATTGTACCTAGAAAATATGACCCAAAAAGAAAGAATGCTGGACAAGGATTCATGGTCCCATTCTGACACACCTGAAGGTGTGTTTTCTTCATGCAACAGTGACTCAAGCAAAGACGCCAAGCGGCTAACATCAGATGACACAGGCATGCCCGATCACTGTTTCAAGAACAGCAATTTAGATTCTGGTGGTTGTGAGCTCTGTACAGATGATACTATCTTGGGAGACAAGTGTTTGGTGGAAGATGATAGTGTCTGTCAATATCCAATCAATCACATATCTCAAGCTGACAATGAACTCAGTTTTCTTGATAATGATGGGTGGCTGGATATAGGAAACTTTGAAGATGTTGACAGGATGTTGTAAGAAATTCTCCTATTTGATGGAAATTTCCTTGTCTTTCCCTTTTGTTTGCGATGCTAATCAATTCATTGCAATCATCATGTGAATATCTGAATATCACCTTTAAAAATGCTAATCAATTCATTGCAATCATCATGTGAATATCTGAATATCACCTTTAAAATTGCAGAAGTTGTGATTTAACTTTTGGAATGGGAAGTCTCAATAATGAAGAGGAATTCTGCTGGCTCTCATCTTCTCAAGGTGCTGAAGGTTCTGATGATGCATTGAAGTCTGACTTCAAGTTTTCATGCGCTGAAATGAGTCCATTGAAAAGTTTATCAGATTATAATATGGATTCCAAGGAAAACACTGGAGGTCTACCAATCAATGATTCCAGCAAAAGATCATCTCCTGTCAATGAAAAAGTCAGGTCCCAAATGGATGCTATTGACAATGGTGGCCCTGCCCCATTATCAATGTTCAGTGAATCAGACATGAAATCTGGTAATATAGATGACTTGCTGCCCAAAGAAAAGGTTGGTTATCCTTTCATTTTCTTTCATTATATTTTTTTCTATTTTATAACTTGGGTTCTGAAGTGCTGAATTTCAAATTATGGAGCAAGAATTTGATGTGGATTCTTTTACCAAAACAAATGGGGGACATATACACACTTTTCCATAATGGTCCTCTAAAAGGCATGTGATATAATAAGTTTGACATATGCCTCTGACTTGGTAAAAATTGTTAATGCCATTGAATGCGTTATTGAATATGATAACAAGTATGTCACAGCCTACTCTAGAACTGATTAAGTTTGCTGTATCAGTTATAATGATGTTGGATTTCATATATTCTAGATAAGATTCAGTTGATCTCGGAGTATGATGATATGCTCACCCATTTAAAACGGTTTTATACTTTATGAAATCAAATAAAATTCTATCATTATTGACTCCTACAACTTTTAAGGAACAGAAATTGAAACTTTTTATCATAGCATTCATAAGATGATTTTATGGCATATTCATGACCTATACATTTTTATCTTGATTTGAGTTGTATTTAGTAATAAGTATGCATAAAGGGCAATCTAGTAATTACCTCTCTCCTATTTGATATAAATTGTGTTTTTCCATGTTTCGATATTTTTGCTTTGTTGATGGCAAATTGGACTTGACACCTTATGTAATAAAAAGTCAAAATCAATTGTTTCATTTTTGCTTTATGGGTAATTTGTTGGTATTATTTGGATTGCGATGTAGGCTTAATAGCAAAGTTGGAGTAGTCTGAATCTATTTTGGTAGGGTGGTCCTATAATCTGAACTAAATTGACTCAAATTTGTATATTGCCAACAATTTCTGTGTTACAGCTGCAGAGGAAGCTGCCAAAGCCATTGGTGGGTAGGCGAAAAAATGGTTGCCAAGAAAATGTTGATTCTGTTCATCCTTATGCTCCTCCAGAGCAATATGGAGATACAAAGCAACCCTTTGGAACTTCTTCCAGTGGGGTTACTTCTCTTGACAGCATCCACAAACATAAGCTGAACATAGATTCTGATTCTTTAGGCTGTATACAGACACAAATTCCTGTAACACACCCAGAGTATGGGCATACTCCAAATCAGACTTCCCTCTTATCAACTTTGTCTGGATCAAGATCTGAGCGTGATGGACATCTGTCTCCTTCTCTTAAAGAGTCATCTTATGCGTCAAACATGGAGAGTTCTCAAGGTCATTCTTTGGAGGCTGCTGCCCTGAAAACAAATGAGAAGAGAGAAAAGTTGTACCATTGCCATGATGGACCCCCATTAAGTAGGAGTTTCAAAAATGAAGATGTGCCAAATCAAATGCCGTTTCACAGTCCAGGTTCAGCTCAGCAGGTAGGTCATCAGTTTGAAACTGAAACTGAAGGTCATAGTGAAGTTCAAGGAATTAGCATAGGATTTTCACCAGAAATAGACTCATCAACAGTGCAGGAAAGTTCATCCATGAGCTCTGCTCAGGACCATACCTCACTTGAAGCAACGAGCTTTTGCCACCTGCAACAGATCATGGATCAGGTATTGGAATCTTTTGTGATGTTCAAGTTCGATCCAGTTTGTTGTTATATTTTTTATCTTAAGAGGAAAGAATATACCATTTTTTATCACCTCAACATTGCAATCTGAACCTGTTTAATAAAGGTTTGCTTTGATTTTGATCACTTAGGCATAGTTCTGAAAAGAAAAGAGTGGGTAAATTTATATCTGATCAAATGGTAATGTTTTATATGCAAATAAATCAAGAAGAAAATGTTTCTCTTCCCTGGTGGGTTACTCCTTTTACTGGGTGGAGTTATTTTCTGATTATAGTGATTGAAGTTTTGGCATTGCCGTCCACATTTTCAAACATTCTAATACATATAATGTCGTTTAGTAGTTTCTCTTAGCCTTTGGGGAATTCAAACAGTTTGGTTTTTTTTTGGTCGCAATTTGAACAGTTTGTTAGAGATATGGAATACTTCATGGGCCTCCCTCTAATAACTTGAGCTATTAGGAGATTTGGTGACACTATGACACGGTTGAATATTGCGCATTGTGTAAGTTACAGATCTTAAAAAAAATTACTTTGATGTAATGTTTAATAAAAACCACCTATTCAGGGTGACTAACACTTCCTGAGTTTAAACTGGATGAGACAAGGGATTATCAAAATTTTTTTTTTATTCCAAAATTCAAGAATAAGCAGGAAAGGAAGAGAACTAAAGATATTAAGCTGTCTTTCCAACTATTAATTCCAGTCTTTATAAATTGTCATCATGGTTGAATATGAAAGTTTGCTATACT
The DNA here is from genome assembly GCA_037954105.1 of Canavalia gladiata. Taxonomy (NCBI): domain Eukaryota; kingdom Viridiplantae; phylum Streptophyta; class Magnoliopsida; order Fabales; family Fabaceae; genus Canavalia; species Canavalia gladiata. Next base: position 6,071,244 of record CM075662.1, read on the forward strand.
TTTAGTTAGAGGTGGCGTGCTAATAATGCTTATTTGATTTTTATAATTGGATCTTAGTCTGCTTTGAATTGGTAACATATTAGGGTATGTTATGCATTTTGTAATCTATTCGAAGTAGGTATTCTGTGGATTAAATAGACAAAGTCGATATAACAAAACTAATAGTTCCCCTTTTCAAAAATTGAAGATTTGAAGTTGTTGCTAAGGTTATTATCTGCATGTGACTCATTGCTAAAAATTGGTCACTATGTTGATTATAATTTACCCTATTACACCAAAAATTTGGTTGATTGCAGCTGGATATTAGAACCAAACTGTGCATAAGGGACAGTTTATACCGCTTGGCTAAAAGTGCTGAGCAAAGACATAATAATTCAAACGCAAATGGTTGCATTGGAGACAATGAAACATGCAAAGCAATTATGGTCCAGGATGCAAGCAGGTATTGCTCACTTTCTTTGCTTCAGTTTTATATTTCCCTTTAATACAAGGTAGCGGCATTTGTAGTGTTTCCAAAGACTTAGTATTTATTTATTTTTTATTATTATTCACATGCCGACACAAAATGATCCTTTTTGGATCTATGTCAAAATATTGTGTCTTGAATTAATCTTTTTGATAACACATAGCTTCATCCAGGTGTACCGGATTCATGGATATGGAAACTGACACAAACCCCATTGATCGATCTGTGGCGCACTTACTGTTTCACAGGCCCTCAGATCCATCGATGTTGCTTCCTAACGAAACTATACCTCTAAAATCCAGTGCCATGGTATGCTTTCATGATCTTTTGACATTTTTCGATGTAGATAGCTATTGTTTGTTTCGTCCAAGCCTCATTTTTTGGTTTAATTGACAGATACATGGATCAGTGATCAATTCACCAGTAAAGACTGAGAAAAAACAGGCTTGTCAGGAAGATTCTTCTACTCGAGTGGAAAAAAAGTTTTAGGGGGTAGCACCTAGTGAAACTGAAACCAGTTGACGCATTTCGTTGTACAATCTGTACTTTACTAGTCATCGTGGTATATGATGATGTATAATTATTTCGGGCCTACTTGGATCCCTTTGTTAATTTGTGATTCATTTTTGCATTGGATGTCATAATACTGATGTAAATTTGTGCTAATCATCATAAGGTAGCATATATGATCATGCGGAGAAATGCTGCGCTCACAACTATTTTCATCCGAAACCTCACAATTATCCCCTGCAGCTCATAGTCCATCATCAATTTAATTTGAGACTAGAGCTACTGGATTGTACCGGATTTTTGTGAATGGGTCATGATAGTTTTTTTAACGATAAGGTTATGTGAAGAGAGGTAGATGCAATGACCTTAAATAGAACATTAAAAGTTTGAGTGAAATCTTTATTTCGGTCCTTAATTTTGGCATGCGACATCACATTAGTCTTTAAATTAAAGAAACACGGAATGAAGTCAATAATCTATTTTCTATCAGTGTCATTAATGTCCCTAACAAAAGACTAACGTGACCGATACAAGCACATGTAGAGGACTTGATGGACAGAAATTTTGGCTGATAGCTTAGTATTATATTTAGGTTTCTTTAACATAGGGATTAATAGAATGATGCGTGCCAAGGTTAGGGATGAAAATGCGAGTTTCCTCTTAACATTTTTTTGTGAGGTCCTACGAATTCAAAGTCCGTTTGTCTATTGAAAAAATCCTGTGAAAAATTAATATGAGAGGACGTATTTTGTTTTTTTATTGTTTGGCATGTTGTTAATTGTTTCCAGACAACTCATTGGATTTATTTCGAACTATATGGGATAAAATCTTTAACTTCCAGCCTAGAAAGTTGGTTGATAACTTGTTTTATGGTCAGTTGCCTTGTTCTATTTCCTTTAAGTCACATGTTCGTGCAACATGGGAGTATGCTTCTTCATCACAAGAGATTTTATCATATTAATACAACATAAGCACGTGCCGACTCGTATTTGATGAAGGAGCTTAATCATCACAAGAGATTTCCCGTAGCTCAGGATGTAGTAGAAATACGCTTACAGTTAGTACACCTCACTCCATTAACATAGATCGAAGGTCACTACATGATTCTAATAAAAAGTTTAATAAACCCAGGTTCTCCATGTGATTACGCAAAAAAGAGATTTTTGATAAAGAGATGCAGAGTGAAGAGATGAATTACACCAAATAAATTTATATTGTAAATCGCATAGAATAAAAGTGGGTTAGAGAGTTCATTTAGAGAGAGAAACAAACGAGCATAAAAATGTGTAACTTTTACTTATTTTGGATCCTTGAACAAGCTTGATGTTAAAACAAAAAGAAGAATGCGGTGTAGATGAGAGGTCGAAGAGCAAGGTGTAATAATCTATCTTTCATCTCCAATAAAGGAAGTACTGGTTGAAAAGGACTCATCGGTGAGGGACCTATCCCCAGATACATCATCCTCATCAAGTTCAGAGTTCAAAGGGGCCTGTATTTTCTCCACTTCTCTCACCACCTCTCTCATCTCAGGACGTTTTTCTGGGAACCTCTCAATGCAACGCATTGCAATCTGCAACAACCTTAGCATCCCTGGAAGAGCACTCTTTTGGCCACTAATTTCTTTGTCAAAGATCTCAGCAGTCCATTCTTCTCTCACAGCTCTGTGAACCCAACTGCATAGATCCACCCCATTGGTCCCTTGTGGAGCTGAGCAAACAGATACTTTGCCAGTTACAAGTTCTATTACAAGAGACCCATAACTCCAAACATCCGATTGCATTGTCACCTTTCTTCCATACCCATATTCGGGTGACTTATAAACAACCATGTGCTGAGCTGCAATTGGTTGTGCTATTAAGGACGCAAGACCAAAATCAGAAACAAGAACTTCATCTTTTTCATCGAATAGCACGTTCGAAGACCTCAAGTTCCCATGTGGTACAATGTTGTGGAACCTGTTGTTGAGGTGCAGGTACTCCAATGCTCTAGCCACCCCTCGTGCAACCATCAATCTTGAGTTCCAACTCAATGGAACCCGGTTTCCACCTCTACCATCTGAAACGTCCATTTTCAAAGGACATCATATGTAAAGTGTTTAGTTCCCAATGCATTACAGTTATACAGTCTGTGACTATACAAATAACAGCTAATTTGATCATCTACAACCCTTTTAGCTTTCACCTCTTTCAAGGATCTAGCTAAGATTCAAAAACAAAAAATAAAAATGAAAAGGCCTTGTGATATGGTTACGGATTTGGAAAGGATTTTACTAAATTTTTAGATGTTCCATTATAACCTTGCCGGAACTCTATTTATACCTAAAGTATATGTTAATTATATAGCGTGAGAGTAGAGAACCATACATTCACGAATGGCGAAGATAGATGGAAACTGGGATCACTGGCCCCGGTCATTTTGAGAATTGGAAAGCACACAACATTTTGAAAAGCTTCCTGGTAGATATGAACAAAATTCATCTTTTATTCATGTGAATTGGACTTTTGTAAAACTTGATTTGAGAAGTATTCTGTGCAGTAAAATCTCTCTCAAGTTGTGATCGTCAACAATTATCTTTTTAGCGATGGTTTCTAACCTAGACTTATTTTTTTATCTACATGTCAAACATGGTGAGTGGATTAATTTCCAGAACTAAAACTATAAGAGATATTTGTTAAAAGGTTTAAGTTGAATCCTTGTAGATGATTATTTATATTTGACCAAATAGGGAAGAGTTAGAAAACATTAAAAATAGGTATAGTGATTTGCCCTGTTTGATTATGGCTTCTGTCCAAAGGAAAATTCTATCTTGTATAGTGTTCCTAATGCTGACTAATTTGTTGTATTCAGTATCTGTTTACTGCTTTTTGCATATTTTTTTAATTAAATGTCTCCAATGTACAAAAATAAAAAATAAAAAATTGATGTAAATTACCATGAAGTCTGGAGAAAAGGTTTCCATTCTCTGCATATTTATAGAGCATCAGCTTCTCATCTTTGGAATGGTAGTAAGCAAGCAAAGGCAATAAATTGGGGTGCTTCAAATCAGCAATCAGATGCAATATCTTAGCAAATTCCTCCTTAGTGAGTGGCTTCAAGTCCCTTAGCCGTTTTACAACAATGGTAGGTCCATCATTCAGCATAGCCTTATAACTATTCCCTAGGATTCCATGACCCAATGCCTCAGCAGAAGCTCTAAGAAGTTCTCCCATTTGAAATTTTTGTTTATCATTAAAGAATACAAGTTCTTTTCTCTCTTCCACTGCCATCATTGTCCCCTCCCCAATCTCTATCTTCTTGTTCTCAACACTCATCTCCACATCTATCTCTTTTTCATTGACTGTTGGAATCTGACCCTTCACTATTTTACTGAGCTTTCTGGCTGTGTTGAAGTAAAGGATCAACAGCACTATAATTGCAAGCAGAAGCACCACATTGAAAATTAATGAAATGTTACTGGAACTGTTGTTTTTATCTGAAGGTTTATCTTGGACTTCACCATTGTTGTCTGTGTCATTTAAGGGTAGCAGGATAGTATAATTGGAGCTAGTGTTACCTACAGAGTCTTGTTGTGCCACAGCTAGTATGGTCAGAATAGTAAGTACTAAGAAAGTAATGTGTTGAAGAAAAAAAAGGGGAAAGTACCCCATCATGCATTTGAGATGGAAAGCAGAGTTGCAACTATGGCATAAGAATTTTACTAGTGAAAATGGGTTGAAGTGGTCGATGAAATCACAGACATATTTCTCCAATGCAGGTAAACAATTCCTAGTTTCAGACAATAACAAGGGCATCTACTTATTAATATTCTCCTCTAGAATACTAAGATTCTGATTCACATAGTTTAATTCCATTTGATGTTTCCAAACCAAGTGTTGACATGCGAACATAGGAAGTTTATAACGTTGGACCTGTCAAGTAAATTGGAATGTTGTACAATTATTCTTGTAATTAACTCTCTCAAGTGTGAGCTGGTGCAAACGTGACAGGTAGCCAAAAAATTTCCATATTATGTGTTGATAGTGTCGTCATGTTAGCATATGACAGAATTGGGACACATGATAATGGTAAAACTCTTCAAAATCGTAATATTAATGTGGAGTTACATAAATTTAAATAAAGTCACGTGTGAAATATGATGGTTGTATTCATTTGAGTGCACTGGTCACATATGCCAGCGAGGCCCAAATTATTTAGTGTCTTTTTTTTTTTTTTATCACATTTCAATTTAATAATGAAAAATAAAATAATATGGCATGTTACCAACAATTTCCAAACAATTGCGCCGTTGTAAATTGGTCATGCACCGTTATTTTCGAACAATGGCTCACACATTCCTTTTTAAGTAAGAAAATATTCTCCTCCATAATATAAAAAATTCATCTGTTTACATCTCATTTTTTTAAAATTAATTACTAACTTTTAGAACTCGATTATTAAAATAAAATTATAGTTAACATTATAAAAATTATGATCAATTCAGTCATAATTATGTATTTGATAATTGATCGATTATATAATTGCATATGATTGATTATATATTTTTAATAATTGATTATAATTTTATTTTAGATAATTATATATTTAATTGGATTAATCATATTTTTTTATCATATTAACCATAATTTTTTTAATAATTAATTATCAGAAGTTAATAATAAATTATAACAAATAAATTTTAAGTGTATATAAATATAATTGCTCTTTTGTATGTTTAATAATCAACATTGTTTTAGTAATTGGTGGAGAAATCATTCGTGCACAAAATTTTTTTCTAATCATTCGAAACAAATTAAAAAAGAAAGACAAAATAAAAAATTGTGAAGTTTTTAAAGACTGAAAAATTAATTAAACGTATGCTTTAATAGGTTTCAAGTGTGTGCGATTTTTATTTTATTATTAATTAATCATAATACATAATATATGTATATATGTATATTGCTAATTTTATAATTTATTATATATCTTAGTATATTTTATTTTTTAACTTTAAATTATTAATAAAAACTTTATACTTTATCTTATAAAATGTATCTTTTTAATTTTTTTATGTATAATGAAAAAATAATTAAATTTAAATTTAAAATTTTATGTAAATTATTCTAATATTTATTTTTTTCATTAGATTAATTAGAATGATTCAAAACGGAATTATAGTATCTCAATTAGAAAAGTCAGCATAATGATATTTTGTTAATTTTCATGGATTTTGATAATTTGGCGATCATTCTTTGACCATTTCGGCACTGTCTCATCAGTAATCAATAATTTCCCATAAGTCACTAACCACCCTATTAAAGTCTCCATTGATGACTCATTACAAATTTACAATAGCTACTAATTAACGCCTCACCCTAAGGCCCATACAGAATAAAACATTGTCTCCAACCAAGCATTTTCGGTCTCTATGGCTCTGTAAATCTGAAGTAGAATCTCTTTTTACAATTGTAAATTATTTAGGGGGAATTTAAATCTTCTAAGAAGAAAACGTGTTTTATCTGAACAAATATTTTTTTATAAATAATTATAAAAATAATCATTTTTTTGTATGTTTAAAAAAGTTATATTAAAACCGAAATTTTATTTTTTAAAACTTATTTACTTTTATATTTGAAAAAATAAAAAAATAAAAATATACAAGTATGATAAATTGACTTAATCTGAGTTTGATCAAAGTTTAAAAAGAAAAGGTGTGAATGATTCCTCAATTTACGATGCTTTGGTCTATTTGGATTTTAAAAAAATTGCAATTTTCAAATAGAGGGAGGTTAATTTTCTCTATACTTTGAATTTAATAAAAATTAAACTTTGGTCTTGAATTTTAATAAAAGCAGGGGGAAGAAAAATTCTTTCTGACTATTTCCACTTTTGGAAGAAATAAAAACTTCATTTAGGATTCATATGATTACTTACGTACCTTTGAGCATATATAACATTTAGTGATTACTTTACCTTTTGATTTTTCTTTATCAGATTACTTCAAATCATCAATTATTGATAGATAAACGGTTTTTCTAATATATGTAGATATATGGACATGCATAAAAAAAATTAATAAATAATAAGTTTGCATTAAAATTTATAATATTTAATATTATCAATACATTAAATTTTATAATTTTTAATAAAAAATTATTATACATGAGTTTATATTACGTGATGTTTGATATATACTAAAAAAGGGTAAATAAAAACCATTACCGTATCACCAAGGAAAGCAAAGCAAAAGGCGAGTCATGCATGAAAGCATGATTAGTTTACCCATTAAATACGTGTTGTTATTTTCAATTAGACTTTTAGATTAATTGTCTCATATATGTCGTTATAGAAATTCATATCTTTATTACTTTCCTTCAACATGCAGATAAGATCTTACAAAAAGGGGTCACCGACTCACGAGTCACATTAACAAATCTTGTCGAATACCAATTCGGATAATCGTTTCAATTAATACCTGAAAAGTATGGCTTGGTTTCAAATCACCATTGTTGGAAACTCGTAGTCAATGAAGAACGATGTCAGAGCATTAGGATAACTTTCTTAAAGCAAAATATTTCTGTTATTAAAGTTTCTCGGAGTCTAAGAAAATTATTATATAATTGATAATAGTCAATTTTTGTTAAAAAATCGTTTTATGCTGTATTAATGATTTATATTTATCTTATCATACAATTCATTTTTACGATATTCTAGTGAAAATTTCTATGTTCGCAACAATATAAAATAAATATTGTAATGACATGAGTGCATGAATTTTAATTAACAATATTATTGAATGCATTGTTTATATTAATTGAAATGTGTTTAATCACGTTTTGATTTTTAATTTTTAAAAACTGTTTGTTTAAAACAATATTCAAATGATTTTTCTATCTTATTCATTTGTTGCATATTTTAAAAATACAAAATATAAAATATAAAATTTTTAATGTAATAAATAATTTTTGTTATTAATATAATGAATTTTATTTAAATATAATTTCAGTTATTGATGTAATAAATCTTTTATTTTTAGTCGTTTTAATTTTTACGTATATAGAATGATAAAATTGATTTTTAAAAACTATTTTTTGAAAGGGATATGAAAGAGTAAATAGAGAAAAAAGATAGGATAGGATAAATAGGAATATAACTAATATAAAATTAAAAGTAAATAAAAAATAATCTAGAAATGTTTTATTTTTTATTTTAAAACCTGAAAATTATTATTTTTAAAAATTACTCTTGTCAAATATATATTTTTTATTTCATACTTTCTAAAAATTAAAAATGAAACAAACTCTTAATATCTAATATTAATATATCGATAAATATTAACAGAAATTATACGTTTATATCTTCTTGTATTTTATATTTCTTAATCTAATCCTTTATATTTTTTATCATTAGATCCTCCCCTTATATTTTTTCTTGATTTATTTACATTTTTAGGTTTATTAACCATGACTAAAATAAAAAAAATATAACATTATTTGCCAATCTCTCATTCTAATTAATTTGTAATTTGCCGAGTGTTCATAATTTTAACTTTTGATTTCAAGGATATTTGGTATTTTTTTTGTTTTTAAAAATTATATTTTCTAAAAATTGTAATTGTTAAAATATTATAACCATGTTTTTTTTATATATTTTAAAGATACATGAGAATGTTATATGGGTGTGATTAAAACTTTCACATCTTCATAGAAAGCTTGGATTCTCATCCTTTTTTCATTAGAAAGTTTTAATGGAAAATATAGTTAAAATTTTCTATATAAATATTATTTTTTAAAAATATTTTTAATCAAGATTCTTAATAAACTTAAAAAATCTCTTTACGAAACACTTTCTAAAATTTAATTTATTTATTTTTTTACCTTTGAGGCTATGTTTTAAAATTTTAAAAACATGATTGATATTTAATTTTCATAAAATTATTACTTAATTTTTCGCTCTACCATTTATAAAAATGACTATTTTCTTAAAAAAATATTATTCAAAAAATTATATATTAATTATTAAAAAAATTAAAAAACTAAACACAATAAAACTGCTAAAATGTCAAAAAAAATAAAACCCCGGAGGAAATAATATTTTCAAATTAAATTTCTATTTTCTTTAGTTTTACCTGAAAGTTACTCTTATCATGCACATGACATTTTATCAAACACATCTTGGTTTTTTTTTTTCTTTGACACATTTACTGAGATCTAGTGTTAAGATCATGGGACAGGGACGTTTGGATGTGAAGAGTTTCATTGCATGGTCCTATATTTACTATTCTTTTTATCTTTCACCATTTGAAAAAAAAATTTAATGAATATTTTAAAATTTTAAGATAATGTTTATTATATTTTTACTTTTTATCAGGATATTAATTAACAAAAAATAAATAATTTTAACATAAATAGAAATTTAATTAACTATCTTAATCTTAAGTGAAAAGAACTCTGATGAATGTCGTTTTTTAAGATTAAGTATTAAAGTAAAGATTTTATCATATTATAGACTAAAGTGAATAACAGTCTGATAAATGGGTGAAGGAGGTCACAAGTTTCAGGAGCTACGTTGGGGAAAATAAGTGAAGTTAAGCTGTTCTCATGACAGGAAAAAAAGAAAAACACGAAGAGAGAGAAAAAGGTGCGTAGGGAAAATTTTCCCAATTCATAATCATTAAAATTGAGAGCAATATGACAATTTCCCTCCTTTTAATTTCCCCTTTCTTCTCATTTTATCTGTAAATAAACTAATTAATCCTAAAATTTACACTCGTCCTTGTCTAAAATTCATTCTCAATCTTTGTTTAATTAAAATTAATTTTTTTATTAAAAAGTATAATAATCTATAATCTTGAATATACTTTCCAATAAAATTTGATATTATTAAAATTCTAATTAATGTTCTTAGAACACCTTAGGTAATCATGGAAGTAATAGTTTAGAATTAGTATATAGATGCATGAGAATTAATTGGCATCGGCCGGCATTGCTTACTCATTCATTAACGCAGTAATGATTCGAAAAGACATGAAACTCCTATAAATACACACCCACTCTTCACATTCTCAGCCACACCCTCCCATTTTGAAACTTACCAAACTTACACTTCAATCTATACTATACTAATACTGAATAAGCAGGTACCTATATACGATTTAATTCCTCATAAAATGGAGGGTGATTTCTGTAACAAAAAGTTTGTTATAGAGTTTGTTATAGTTGTTGTGGCGGTTATAAGCACAGTGGTGCATGGGCAAGGGACACGTGTAGGGTTCTATTCCAGTTCTTGTCCTCGAGCTGAGTCCATAGTTAAGTCCACAGTTCAATCATACGTTAGGTCTGACCCTACTTTTGCAGCTGGGTTGCTTAGGATGCACTTCCATGATTGTTTTGTGAGAGGTTGTGACGCTTCTGTCCTCATTGCTGGCACTAACACTGAAAGAGCAGCAGGACCTAACCGTAATTTGAGAGGTTATGAGGTTATTGATGATGCAAAGGCAAAGCTGGAGGCTGCGTGCCCTCGTGTTGTCTCCTGTGCTGATATCCTTGCCCTTGCTGCTCGCGATTCCGTTGTTCTCGTAATCAATTCGTTTCTCTTTTCTTATTTCATTTTAATCTAAATTAATTTATTAACGGAGAAGTTAATTATTGGTTGATGCAGAGTGGTGGAGTAACTTGGGAAGTGCCCACCGGACGCAAAGATGGAAGGGTTTCAATTGGAACAGAAACGACTGCTTTGCCTGGTCCTAATGATACCGTTGCAGTGCAGAAAAACAAGTTCTCTGATCAGGGTCTTAACACCCAAGACCTCGTCGTTCTTGCTGGTAACTACCCGTATCTTTCTGTTAGGATAACGGTAACATCAATTATTAGCGTCCAGTTAAATAACAACTTTTTATCACAACTATTTTACGACCGTCAAAATGAAATAATAAAAAAATTGTTTTATCATTTTAAATTTTGAAGCGATAAAAAAAAAAACTAATTTTTGGTATTAAAAAGTTGTATTAAAAAATATAATAACTATAATTTTAATATATTTTATTATTTTTGGTAAAAAAAAAATTAGTTTCATAAAATTAAAGAAGGTACAATGAGTGATATGTTTGTGTATGAATACATGTATATAGGTGGGCATACGATAGGAACAACTGCTTGCCAATTCTTCGCAGACAGAATATACAACCCAAACGGTGTTGATCCTTCGATTGATCCTTCTTTTGTTGCAACACTGCGACAAATTTGCCCACAAAACGAACCAACGAAGCGAGTGGCATTAGACACAGGAAGCCAATTCAAATTTGACACATCTTACTTCGCTCATCTACAGAGAGGTCGCGGTATTCTCCGTTCTGATCAAGTGCTTTGGACCGATCCTTCCACAAAGAGCTTTGTTCAAAAATACTTCGCCACGGGTCCCTTCAACGTCGACTTTGGCAAATCTATGGTGAAAATGAGTAACATTAAGGTCAAGACAGGAGCTGATGGTGAAATTCGCAACAAATGCTCTGCTGTTAATTAATTATACTTAACATCTACCTCATAATAAAACTCCCTTTTCGGTGTGCCTGTTACATTATATGGTTGCACCTCATAAATTTAAACATTTTATATGTCTCCTTTATTACTTATTAGAAAATTATAAAGTACTACAAGAAGTACTTTAAAGTGTATACCTGTTGTAATTGATGAAGAAATAAAGGATAAATTTTTTAGAAATATTAAATTATTTGTGTTTTACATATTATAATAAGATGATGATCATTTGATGTTAAATTTGACAAACTTATATCTTTAAAATAACTTCATTTAATATTATTTAAATTATATATATATATATATATTAAAGTTTAGACATTTAATTTTGATATTTATAAGTATATAATTTAGTGAAAAATTATCGTTATTTTAAATATTATATCATAAATTAACATAAGATAATAAGATAAAATATTAATTAATTGTTATATAAAATTTTATTAGCTTAATGAATTTCATGAAAAAGATACAATAACTGAATTGATAAAAATAAAGTACAATCTCCAAATGGAGCTAAAAAGGTTTGTAAATTTATGAGTGTGATGAATGGATTTAGGTGAGTTTCGAAGGAAGACGAGGAATTATGTCTGCAAATTGTAATTAAATTTAATTTTGTTTGATTGACGCTATCTTTGGGATTTTTAAATAAATGTTTGCACAAACACCGCCGCCATATGAGTTGGAGAACAAGGATGGGAATAAGGCTGATGTCTCGTTTGGATATATACAGTTTAATATTGTTTTCTTTTGACGTGGGAGTGAGATTTGAATCCATAAATTTATATAAATTATTTCAATTCTTAGTTATCCGTTTAAATTCAATGTTTTGAATATTTGTCCTTTAATCTGTTAAATTTAAAATTATTAGAATTGATGTAATAATGAAAAGTTAGGATAGTTTATATAAAGTTTTAGATTAAACTTTTTTATTTTTATTATATATAAAAATTTAAATTAAATTAAATTAAATTTATTTACTAAATAAGTTAGGTTAATTTTTTTTAAAAATGTCACACTTTAAGCTATTGAAATTTTTTTTTTAAATTAATAGATCCATCTGTTCAAATAAATAATAATAATAATATTAGTGTAATATTTTAAAATTATATATTTATTCAATTTAAAAATTGAATTCATCAATTTATATATATATTATATATATTTAAACCTATTTGTTTATTTAATAATAAAGTGTTGATTTGTTCAAAAAATATTATAATTAAAATACCTATTATTAATTTGATTAAAAAGAAAAGTGTATTTTAGATAAAAACATGTTGGAGTGGTAATATTCACAATCCCAACCTATTTACATCCAAAGGTCAGAAGGAGGCATAGGATAGGAGCATTGGATAGTATAGACGAAACGGTGCGTAGAGAATAGAAGTGACATTTTCAAATCAAAAGCAATCTTAAAATTTTAATTTTCCATAGCAGAGAATGTACCTTGCTATTATCATCTATAATCTTTTACATAAGTTGATAGTAAGCAACTATAAATCATGATTACGATTTTAATCAACTTTAAAAACTAACGAACCCTTTTCTTTAACTTGGTACCGCTTTTGTCTCATTGATTGGTCATTATGAAAAAAGAAACATATTAAACACAAGTTTTCATGACTAATAACACTTAATAATAAAGTTAATGAGTTAATTTTACAAATTGTTAATGAATAAAAAGGGTGGTGTGACAATAAATTTCACATTCTGAATCTGATGAAAGCAGCGGAAGAATTGAAGAAGGACTTTCGTCAAAAGCTAATTTAAGGAAGTTTAATTCTTATCCTTTCATTAATTATGGTTAGGTGTGCCTTTTATATCCACATATATAAATAAATATCTTTTGATTAGCTACATTGATCGATCTTCTCATTTATGATTTTATTTACATTTTGATATCTGCCGTATGTGTGTTAAGAGAAAAACGACTTGGTCGTGAGGAGGAATTCTTCAACAATGGGAGGTTCCAGCAAAGGTGAAATTATGATGGTGATGGGGATATATGCATTAATCATTACAATTATGATCGCTATCAAAACCAGGTGTTTTTGAAAACACGTTTGCATTCCTCAAATCAACTTGAACCAATGCAAGCATATTTAATCATTCTGCCGATGTATTTGATTTAATTCACACTTTATCAAATTTCTTCTAATTTTCAGCTCACTATATATGTTAATTTATCAAACATATCCTTGATTTGTTTAAATTTGCTTTTATATTTAGTAAATTTAATAAACATGATAAATTATAACTTTTACATTAAATTAAAAAATTATATTAAATTTTATTATAAAAATTTTTAAAATAAAAATTTCTAAGTATAAATTATGTCACTTTAAACAAAAGGGATTTATAAAATTAAATTTAATTTTTTTTTGAGTTTTAGTTTTTAGACACATTTTGTAAAACATTTTTTAGAATTTATTTTTGAAAGTAAGTGAAAAAATAAAATGATAAATAAAAAATATTAATAAAATAAAACTAAAAAACAAATTTAAGGAATTAGTTTTTAAAACTTATTGGGTAAAATAACTTTCAGAAATTATTTTTGAAATAAAAGTGAATAGAAACAAATAAAAAATAGTATATGAAAGAATATGAAAAATTAGGAAATAAAAAAATTTAATTTATTTAATTTTTTAGTTTTAAAAAATTAAAAATAAATATTATTTTTTAAAATAATTTTTAAAAAATTTACTAATGAAATAAGTTTTTTTTTACTTTTTAATTCTGAAAATAGAAAATTATATTTAAAATAAAAACAAATAAATCCTTAATTCTAAATTTTTAATTTTTAAAAATTATTGTAAAAATAAGTTCACTCACTCTATTTTTATAAAAATATATATATAAATAAAAATTATTCATTAAAAAATTAACAAAATTTAAATTCTTTTAAAATAATAATTTTTTAAATAATAAACATTAAAAATATATTATTATTATTATTATTATTATTATTATTATTATTATTATTATTATTATTATTATTGTTATTATCATTATCATCATGGTAGTGAAGTAGGAATATTTAGAATAGAATATAACTGTTATGTATTAAGAGGAAAACTTGAAGTTGAAAATAAAAAATTTAAAAATTTAATTATAAAAATTAACTTTTTCAAATTAATTTTAAATTATTTTAAATATGTTAAAAATGAATTTAATATCTCTTTTTTTAAAAAAATGATTTTAAAATTAAAAAAAATCGCACGGAACTTTAGTTTTCAAAAACAGAAACTAGACAAACTTTAAATTTATTAAAATTAATTTAATTTCGTAAAAGTTCATTTAATGTAGCTGTTGCAGCAACTGTGGTTACGGACTGAAATTTGAAACCTTAGTTAGAGTACAACGATGCCCTCTGCAAGACGAATGCAGCAGATATATATATATATATATATATATATATATATATATATATATATATATCATCACTGTGTAGTGTTCATGACTACAGAAGCAGCGGAATGTGAAGATTGAACCTAAGGTTGAGTGCCACTGACCTGAGCTGCTTATAATGTATGACAGGATATTAATTTCACAATATAGAAAATTATTACAATGTCTCAAGCACATCCTTCCCTTTAATTTGGCGTCAGAATTTAACTACAAAAATTAATTGAGTAATATGTATATATGCAGTATTTGATTTTTGATAATTTGTACCAAATATATATTAAACTAAAATATATTTTGGAGTAATTTCATACTATAGTCCTATATTATTCTACATATGTAACACGTGTAATATTTCCTTCGTTATTTACAATACTTAATTAGATATAGATTAAGTTAATTAGATTAGATTCTTAGTTCATATTTAAAAGATTTTAGCGCGTTAACATAGTTTAGCCTTTGTATGTTAAAACCTGTGTACTGTTTTTAGTTATTTATTATATTAGTTCATTTTCAAAAACTAGGACTATGTCTACTCCTTTACAAGATGTCAAGAATGTCACTATTAGATGGTTTAAGGTATAATATGCAATTAGGTATATGTCTTTTCTGTATAACGGAGGTTGAAACTTCTTTTTTGGATGTTGATTTGCACATTTTGTATAGATGGCATGTTATAAATGGCTGAGAAAGCTTATTGCGATAACTGTTAAGATGGTAAGTTTGGTGATTAAAAAACCCGAGAAAGATAGATCTACAAAAATATTCTTTAATTTCCTATATTAAATGAAAAATGAACTTATATATGCTATGTATCCAAAGTTTGTAATTTTTTTTCTTTTTTCTTTTTATTTGTAGTTGCCGTTGTTGGATAACTAATTTCATCAGTGTTACGAGATGTTTTTTATACTCTTCTTAATAGATGTTGTTTTTGTTGATATAAAAAATATCACTCAAATTTTTAGATTGTATTCCTGTATCAACCCCTAATACAAGTATTTTCTCAATCCAACCGTTTTAGCCCCCAAACTCTCCCCTGAACGAAAGAATAAAAAAAATTAATGCCTTTCTCCAGGATAAAAAAGATGAGTAATTATATAGCTAATTATAAATTTTTCTCTGAAAAATATTAAAGTTTGAGAATTTTTTAAAAATAATAATATTGATGAATTGTTTGGTTTAAAAGAAGAGAGAAATTTTAGTGAAGGAGAAAAGATAAAAGAGAAGTTAAAAAAAATTAATTTTTATTATGTTTGATTAGAGAAGATAATAAAAAATTAATTTTCTTGTTATTTAGTTTATGATGAAAGAGGAAGATTTTAAAATACACTTACATTTATTATTCTTAATTTTTAAATCACATTTTTGGATTCCAAAATATAAACAAGACTATTTTAGTTAATTAAATTATTTTCTTTCTAAATCATCTTTCACTTTTGAAAGCGAGTCAAAATTTACTTACAAGATTGATTATTTTAATGAGCAAGTGAAAATTTGAGACTAATTCATAATTAAATGTTGAAATTTTTTATTATCATTTTGGTTAATATTCTCTATATAGAAAAGATATCTTAAAAATGAATTTTAGTCAAGAGACCTTGCTGATAATAAGAACATATACCGTAGCTCTCCTTGTTTTTTACTATGAAAGATAACAAAATGTATCTCTATAGTATAAGATACATATTGAAGTATCTCAGCTATTAGTTGTCACAACTTAATTAAAGGTAAGTTGCTGTGAAAGATAACTGAAATTCATTAAAAATTTGATGCTGTTTAAGCGGTGACACCTTAATATGATAAGAAGACATTGGAAGGGGTCAAACACTAAGAGAAATTAATTAAAAAAACTATCGCCACAATATATAAACTAAACTTAAACTCATTAAAAGCTAACAATCCTTTTGTTTTCATAATTTATAATGATAGCGAAAGATAACGAATGAATTTAACAACCAAAAAAAATAAGAATTAGGCAAAATAAATTACACCTAGATTTAAATCACTCCGCAACAGGGAATACTAATAATCTAAAAAGAATAAAAACAAATTAATTTTGGAAGAGCTTTCCGATAATAAATACCCGATGTTTATTTCTTTTAACGGTGTTATATATTCCTTATCTCAAACTACATGAGGACTTGTTCAGACTAATGCAAAAGGAACTGAGTCATTTATATATATGGAACTGTTCAGTGTAGATAAACATATTTCATGGAATTGATTAACCTAATATTTTTAAAATTTAAATAAGAAAATATCAAAACAAATTAACGGCATGCATTGCATGGCACTTAATTTGTGGAAGCCAGTGTTGCTTACTCATTCTCCCAATTAATAATGACACAAAACACACGAAATTAGCCCCTATAAATACCTACACCTATGTAACGTTCTCGGCAATACCCTCCCTATCTACAAAGTAAATGTGCAGTGAAATTAAAAGTATTTCCCAAAACTTGGAGTTAAATTAGTGAATATAGTGTATTATAAGCGGCTAAACCGAGTCTACATAAACAATGGAGGGTGTTAATTTGTGGAAAAAAAGTTTGGTTCTAGTAATTGTAGTGTTTGTTGAGGGTATTGTAAAAGGAGTGAATGGGCATGGGCATGGGATGCGTGTAGGATTCTACTCAAACTCATGTTTTCGAGCGGAATGCATTGTTAAATCCACAGTTGAACGGTACGTGAAGTTAGATCCAACTCTTGCTGCTGGGTTGCTTAGATTGCATTTCCATGATTGTTTTGTGAGAGGTTGTGAAGGTTCTGTTCTCCTTAATGGGAACGGTACTGAGAGAACAGCAGCTCCAAATGTTAATTTGAGAGGATTTGAGGTTATTGATGATGCAAAGGCACAGCTTGAGAGTGTTTGTCCTGGTGTTGTGTCTTGTGCTGATATCCTCGCTCTTGCCGCTCGTGATGCAGTTGTTCTGGTAATTAATTATTATGTTAATTACAATACATTTAAATTAATTAATTACTTAACAGAATAACTAACTCTTATCTGTGATGGGTTGAATGAATACAGAGTGGTGGAGATAGTTGGGAAGTGAGCACTGGGCGTAGAGATGGAAGCGATTCAATTGATTCTGAAACCCGTGCTTTGCCTGCTCCTAATGATTCCTTTCCAATCCTCAAGCACAAATTTTCTGTTCTTGGCCTTAACCTTCGAGACCTCGTCATTCTTTCTGGTAAGTTGGTAACTACACACTTTTTAATAATTCACTGAAAAACTCTAATTGAATCTAAAAATTACGCTATTTTCCAATTGAATCCTCTCTATCTTTGACAAATAATATTTTTCTCTGCAGAAAATAATTTATTTTCAGCTTAACTGATAAGTAGGATTGCGTTCCTCTATTTTATATGGACCACAATTAATATAAGATTTTATAGTAATGATATCTTTATGAGAAATATTTTTAGTTTTTTATTTTATATTTTAGTATATTTTGAGGATGCAATGAATACATAACATAGGTGGACACACGATTGGTAGAACTGCTTGCAAATTCTTTGCAGACAGAATATACAACTCAAATGGTAGTGATCCTTCCATCGATCCTTCATTTGTTTCAACTCTGCGACAAATCTGTCCACATTATGAACCAAAGAAGCGAGTGGCGTTAGATACAGGTAGCCAATTCAAAGTTGACTCATCTTACTTCGTTAACTTGAAGAAAGGCCGAGGAATTCTCCGTTCTGATCAATTGCTTTGGACACATGCTTCCACAAGAAACATTGTTAAGAAATACTTATCCACGTCTCGCTTCAAGGCCAAATTTGCAAAGTCTATGGTTAAGATGGGTAACATTGGTGTCAAGACTGGTGCTCACGGTGAAATTCGCAAGAGATGCTTTGCTGTTAATTATTAATTATAGGAGAAATTATCATATATTTTTTATGATTGATTACTTTTTTAAAATATAAAGTATTCACTTTATGAATTAATTATTTAAAACATTAATCAATCATAAAACATGTATTAAAAATGTCTATAAAGAGTATGGTAGTAGCATTAATTCCTCTTAGTTATAGTGAACATATATATACACATGTGGTTTGTAATAAGAGAGATACATGCCGGGTGGTTTTGTAATAAGAGAGATGCTTGCCGGGTCTGCTAGTAGTATATATAAAAGTTTTTTTTTTTATTTTTCTGGTATATTTGTAAATTCAAGAATACTAAACCTTGATTGATGTGGATGAGTTAAATATTATTACGTGTATCTATATATTTAATTTAGTTAAAGTATCAATGTTTGATTGTATTTTTTTTTTTAAGAATCTTATTATAAAAAGTTACAATTTAACCTCTAAAATTTGTAATTTATTATTTTTGTTTTTAATTTGTCTTATTTTTAAATAATTGATATAAATTTATTTGAAACAAAAAAATAATTTATATAAGTTTATAATATAATTTTTAAAAAAAAAATAAAAATAAAA
Source organism: Canavalia gladiata (assembly GCA_037954105.1). Classification (NCBI taxonomy): domain Eukaryota; kingdom Viridiplantae; phylum Streptophyta; class Magnoliopsida; order Fabales; family Fabaceae; genus Canavalia; species Canavalia gladiata. The sequence goes on from CM075662.1 coordinate 6,090,588, forward strand.
AATTATAAGAAATTAAATAATTAAATTACTTTAATATAAATTTAATTTTATTTAAAAAATATTATAATTAATAGAATTTATTTCATAAATTGATAAATAATTTATAAAAATAAAATTAATATTATTATAATTTAAAGATTTAATAATATAAAATTCAGATTTAACTTTTTGTTAATAACATGAATAGAAGATAATATTCTAATTATATATATTTTTTACCTTATTTAAATATTGAATTAAATTCTTTTTAAAAATACTTAACTTTATTTTACCTTAATAGAAATCATGTCATTATGTATTATTATATTAGATGGATTGTTAAAATAATTATTAATTTTAAATGTAAATAAAAAATAATATTATAATTTTATAAATTTTTAATAAAAATAATATTATTTTTGTATTAATATTTTTTATTTTATAATAAAATTTAAAAATTTATATAAAATTATTATTATTTTATGATAAAAACAAGTTATAAATAAATTAAAATATATAGTTATATGTTAATAAATATTAAAATTAATGTAAGAAAAAGCAATTAAAGTTATTGAAAAAAATAATATCTTGTAAAATTTAAAATTTTTTAATAAAAAATAAAATTTAGTTTAAAATTATTAACTATAATTTACTTTATTACTTAAACGATGCTTTATTAATTACTAAATATTATTTTAAATAGGACTAATTTTAAATAAAATATGTGAATTATATTTAATTTTATTTATAAAAATAATTTATATAATTTTTTGTTTAGAAAAAAAATTATTAAATAATTATAAAACTTAATTTATTTTATAATTAAAAAAAATTATACATTTTTTATATCATTTAATATGATGTAAAAGTTAATAAGTTAATTTAATTATTATAGAAAATTAATTTAATAAATTAATTAAGATAATAAGTTATTTTAAAATTAATTTTAAATATTAGAAGTAAACAAGGATATGTAAAATTTCATTTTCATATTATAGATGTAGAATTTTAAGGTAATCAATTTACTGTTTTAAGTTAATTAAGATAATAGTTTAATTTAAGATAATAAATTTATTTAAAATTTAGTTTAAATATTATATAAATTAATGTATTAATTTAGTTACAATAATAATTTACTGTAAAATTTAATGTTAATGTAATAGATAATTAAGAAAATAAGTGAATTTTAAAATTAATTTATAATTTAATTTAAATATGATATATAAATTTAAAAATTAATGTAATTATATAATTAAGGTAAAATTTATTTGCATATTATAGATATTAGATAATTAAAGTAATACGTTAATTTAAAAATTAATTTAATTATTATAAAAAATTAACCTAATAAATTAATTAAAATATAACTTAATTTAAAATTTAATTTAAGTATTATATGTAATTTAATTAATAAAATAATTTAAAATTTATTTTAAATATTATAGGTAAATTAGAACATATAAAGTTTATTTACATATTAAAGATTTAAAGTTTTAAATTAATTAAGGTGATAAATTAATTTTAAATTTGATTTTAATATTTTTTTAGCTAAACTAATAATGTATGTTACATTTTAATTTAAATATTATAAATAATTTTAATAATAAATTATTTAAGACTATAATTTTATTTAAAATTTAAATTAAATTATATATAAAATTAAAATATTAACGTAATGTAATAAGTTAATTTTAAAATTAATGTAATTATTATAGGAGATTAATGTAATAAATTAATTAAGGTATTAATTAAATTTAAAATTTTATTAAAATATTTTAAATAATAATTAAAATAAAATTTAATTGAAAAAATAAATTAAACAATATAATAATTATTTAAATAATATTATATTTATTTATATTAAAAATATAAATTATCCATTTCATTAAATTTATATAAAAATATATCTTTTAAAAAAGTTAATGCATAATAAGAATATTTTAAAATTTTGTAAATTAAACTATTAAAAAATATATAGATAAATTTAAATACATTAATTATAAAATCACATATGATATTATTTATTGATTACACAAAATAATTTTATATCTATTTTATTAAAGTTAATATATATATATATTAAAAAGGAATTATAAAATATTTAAATAATTTATTTTATATAATAAAAATATAAGAATAAAATTGTTATTTTATCAATCTCAAACTCAATATATAAGAAAGAATTTTATTGTTTCTAATAATTTTAAAAAAATTGAATATAATTATTTTAAATAAAAATATTTATAATTTAAAAAAATCTCAATGTCTATCAAAAGTGAGAGTATTTTTGGTTGTTTTTTTTGAATTTAAAAAAAAAACATATATAGTGGACTTCATTGTTATATAAATGGATTAATATATTTTTAATTTTTTAAAATATTTAAATTTTAGTTTTGATCTCTTAATTTTAAAATCTTTAATTTAAATATTTTTTATTTTTAAAATAATATAATTATAATTTTTTAAATTAACATAAATTATATTAAATTAAGTTAAATTAATTATTATTAAAAAAAATTATTATTATTTTATAAAATATTTTAATTATAATTAATCTATTTTAATTTCATATAATTTAAATTAATATTAAAAATCATAATTAAAATATTTAAAAAAATTAAAATTTAAAAGACCAAAATCAAAATTTAAATATTTTATAAAAACTAAAAACATATTTAATCCTATATTAATTTTCTTGCATTCCCTCTTTTCTTCCCTTACCTATGCAAGAAGAAACTTTAAAGATTATAGTTTTATTGTGTTATACATATTTTTTAATTTCTCTAATTCCAAACAGAGATTTAGAGTTGCTATAATACATTATATACTAATAAATAAAAATTATTAAGTATATTAGGATAATTTTTGTTAAAAGTTAATTAATAAAATAATTTTGATTAAAATATTAATAAATAATACATTATACTAATATTTAATATATTCATAATATATATTGATATTTTATATTTATAAAATTATTTGTTAGTATATCATAGTTGTTAAAATAAATTACAATGTTTATTGTAACATATTTTTTTTACTCATATTCAGTTGGATTTGGCGTGTTTGAATGCATAGGTGTATATATTAGTTTATAAATAGTAATATTAGGATTAAAAATGTAAATTTTCACTAAAAATGATTTAGGAAGAAAAAGATATTAAAATTAGATTTTTGTTTTTCTTATTTCCTCGCCTCTCCACATGTTTCCCCACTTGTCCACCCTCATTTTTTTGTTCTTATAATTTTGTTTCTTTCTTTCTTTCTCCGCATACCCATACGCCTGATGCTGCCAACCTCTCTTTTCTTCGTTTCTTTATCTTCTTTCTATGCCACCAACCTTTCTTTTCTTTTATTACTACTTCCTTTCATCTCACGTATACTTCCCTTTCTATGTCTTGTATTCGAAAATATAAGGAACCATAAGCACGATAATTACACCTATTTATAATTATAAATTTTATCTTCATTCATCTATTACTAATTTTTTTAATTAATTACTATAAAAATTATGATTAATAATATAAAAAATTATAAAATTATGTGATGATTTAAAATAAAATTGTAATAAAATAAAACATGTAATCAATTACATGTAAGTAATAGATTATGCTAATGAAAATTAATTAATTGAGTAATCAATTTAATTATTAATTATATAAAAAAAATAGTTAATCAATTAATAAAATATTATTAATTAATTATTAACGAAATGTAATTAATTACTAAACATAATTTATCAGATATATATTATTGAAAAATTTGAAAAAGTTTTGAAATTTACTTTAAATTCAACCAGTTTGAGTCAAATTAAGCGAATCAATTATAAAACTTTTTAACATTTTTTTCATTCACCATACTTAAATTTAAAATATTACGTTTAAAAAAGAATTGAACTAACAAATGTTGATAATAGCTATTTTTTAAAATTTTACAGCTTTCATCGGACTCCGAGCAATAAATTTGAATTAAATTTAGGATCTAATTTTAATTTGTCTTAATTATTTTTTACAATTAAATAAGACCGGCAAGCCGAATAATATCACTCATAATTGTTTTCCCACTAAGCGAATATATATAAATAAATAAAATACAACTCGATAATTGGCACATCACCCAATCTATGAAACATGACTCACGACTCACACGTGAGATTCGTTGAAAAAAATTGATATTCACACATCTCTGACTTATTCATTTTGAAATTTTGATAGATTTATTTATATGATTCTGAATTCTACCCCAAAATTAATCGAAATGTATTCGTATATATCTATTTTAAAATATTATATATCGTTAAACTTTAAAATTAAAAATTAAAAATAAATAATGTTAATATAAATGTTATATGTTATGTAAAATATTATTTATCATAATATTTTATTATTAAAAATAGTAATTGTAAAAAAAAATAGAATACTGTATGTAATTTTTGAAAATTAAACCCATATAAATAAATTTTAAATCAGATTAATGAAATAGAAAAGGACATAATTAAACATCCGTATTTTTGTTTTTCATTTTTTCTATCACATTAGTTATTACATTTTCTCATTTTTTTTAAATGTGTTTCTCTTAGTCTATTTGAATTTATTTTTATATGTATCAGTTGCTTCCGCCAGCTTCTTTCCATTATCAGAGATGTTGATTGGCAGTGTTGGTGGCAGCAACCATTGTCGTCCTGAACGAACGTGACAAGCAAAGCATAATAGTTGATAGAGCGCATTCCAGTTATTAGAAGTGGTGGGGGACAGAGGAACAGCAAAAAGTAAACACCCTTTGACAAAACACACTCTGTTCAATTTCTCAACCCTCACGCGGAATCATTTCCATTTTCACTTCACCACAAGACAAAATCCGCAGGCACAGCTTCTTGCTTCCAAATAATTTGAATACACCCCACACCACTTGTTATTAGTACAAGCCGGCTTTGCTTACTCTTTCACCTAAATTTTGACCAGAACCCCCTTATAAATACCTACACCTCATCACATTGCAATCCATTCACTTCCTCAAATAACAATTATTAATTTCATTTAACATTGCATTTCATTTTGTTCACCTTTTTTCCTTAGCTAGAAAAATGGAGGGACGTAATTTGTGCCTGGGAGTGTTTGTTTTAGTTGTTGCTTTGGGTGTGGTGGATGGGCAAGGGACACGTGTAGGTTTCTATTCGAGCTCTTGTCCACGCGCTGAGTCTATTGTTAGGTCCACGGTTCAATCTCACGTTAAGTCTGATCCTACTTTGGCTCCTGGCTTGCTTAGAATGCACTTCCATGACTGCTTCGTGCAAGGTTGTGATGGTTCTGTTCTCATTTCTGGTCCTAACACTGAAAAAACAGCATTTGCAAATCTTGGTTTAAGAGGCTATGAGGTTATTGATGATGCTAAGACACAGCTCGAAGCCGCATGCCCTGCTGTTGTCTCTTGCGCTGACATTCTTGCCCTTGCTGCTCGTGATTCCGTTGTTCTTGTAATTTTTTCACTCTTCAAATCCCTTTATTTTTCATTTTTTACAAAAATAATTAAATTTTAATTATTTATGTTGAAAAATAATCTCATGACATATGTCTTAATTTTGTTAGTAATGTAAAGTGCAACCGATCTTCATTGATTAACTAATTAATTAGATGAATGAATTGAGAAGTTGAGTTGAATATATAATATATATATATATAGTTGTATGTGATGAATTTTTAATTGAAATTAGTGATTTTTGCATGGCAGAGTGGTGGACTAAGTTGGCAAGTGCCTACTGGACGCAAAGATGGACGCGTGTCACAAGCTTCTGATGTGAATAACTTGCCTGCACCTTTTGACTCTGTTGATGTCCAGAAACAAAAGTTTGCAGCAAAGGGCCTCAACACTCAAGACCTTGTTACCCTTGTTGGTAATAATTATATAACTTTACACACTTCAATTTAATTAACCAAAAATGCAAATACAACAACAGCAAACTATTTTATCTTGTATATATATATATATATATATATATATATATATATATATATATATATATATATATATAAAAATGCTATATATAATTGAATTAACGGAATGATTTTGGTGAATGTATTTATAGGTGGACATACGATTGGTACTACAGCATGTCAATTCTTCAGTAACAGATTGTACAACTTCACTGCAAATGGTCCTGACTCTTCCATCAACCCTTCATTTCTTCCTCAATTACAATCTCTCTGCCCACAAAACAGTGGCGCTACGAACCGAGTGGCATTAGATACAGGTAGTCAAAACAGATTTGATACATCTTACTTTGCTAATTTGAGGAATGGTCGTGGAATTCTGCAATCTGATCAAGCACTTTGGAATGATGCTTCAACAAAGACCTTTGTGCAGAGGTATTTGGGCCTTAGAGGCTTCCTTGGATTGACATTCAACATCGAATTTGGAAGGTCTATGGTGAAGATGAGCAACATTGGTGTCAAGACTGGTGCTGATGGTGAAATTCGCAAGATATGTTCTGCTATTAACTAATTACCTGCTTTTATTTCTCTCTGTTGCTGTTTCCCACTCAAGTGTATCATATACATTTCTAGTTTAATTTTTCTTTTTGCTTCTTCATACCAAATATTTTCCAAGTGTAAAAGTTACAGAAAATGTAATAGAATGGTTTTCTTTTCCTTGTTTTGGGTAATCATCACGTCCTCTTTTTGTCTTTGAATATTTTGATGTTTTGTTTGGTTAAGACAAAAAACAAAACAAAAAATACATCTTATTTACTTTACAAGAAAAAGAGAGGAAATGAATTAATTTAATTACTATTATAATTTTATATTAATACATAAAGTTATAAAAGTTAAGTTAAACATATTTTATTAAATAAAAAACATTATTTTTTAGAGAAGTCTCCTTGATTTTCACCCTTTTCCCGCGTTCAAACTTTATCTTACAGCATTGCACATTATTCATTCTCATGGTTACAAAATTAGATCACTACATGGATCAAACGCAGACTACTAGGTAACTTTTTCAAAAGAAACAAAGAATCGCATGAACCATATAGAGATCATATGTATAAACAAGTTCCGCATGAGGAGGGTTTAAACCAAGTCTGTGGGTTTAGAGTGTCTATTCCACAGTACAATAATTTTTATCCAAATAATATCACTTTCAGTTTAATTATTGAGAAAATTATATATTACATAATTTTAAGTATTAACTCCATTACACTTTCTTTACTTTCTTCTACTGAGCTGTAGCTAGCTAATATTGACTGTAATCATCGGTGGTATATCCTATTCGATGTGTTGTTTTAAAAAGTTGACAGGTGTAACCAAAGTAGCTTCTGCCGTTGAATTTGTCTACAATAAATTGAAAGCTGTAACATCGTATGATGTGAAAATAGAAAACGCAACTGAATATTAATATAAACAATTTGTCCATAGGTTTTTTAGCGGTTTTCGAGCTCAATCAACATTTGCATTAATTGTAATAAAGATATTTCCATTTAGGACAACCTAAAATGTGATGAGTTTGATCTTTTCATTGTTGCATAATAAATACAAGTTGTTGGTTAAGTCCCTTATCTGGTTGATGGGAAATGAAAAAATAATGGATGAAAAGAGAATTGCTCAAAGGTTTCAATCTAAGACAATGTCATATGTGCGCGCGCCATGTGAATGCAACACTAAGTACTTATTCGCGGATGATGGCGATTATGAAAACGAGTGAAAACCCAAAAACATGAAGATATTGACTTTTGCAAGTAACAAAACTTGTCAGGACTAATAACTTGGTTGTATTTCTTTGGGTTGGTTTGGATTCAGAAAAAAAAAAGTGTCAAAACTGATTTATAGAAGAATGGGTTGGATTGGGTTTTGAGAAAGGAAAAAAAAAATGAAAAATGCAAAATAAAAAAAGTTTGATTGGGTTTCTCTTATAATATAAGCAAAGCAAATTTGAAAAGCTTAAACGAAAAAAGTTCTCCTGTAAACCCTAAACAAATCAAAGCAGTACTAATCATGCAATGATCGGACGAAATCAAGAATCATGATTATCATCAGGAATACAAGCCTTGGTGGTTAACAATATTTTTTCCCTCTTTATGTACTTAAAATAATAAGTACTGAATAACAAATTAATATCTTTGGTTTAAAATTAATCATAAAAATAGATTAAATCTTGATTAATTTAATCATATTATATATATATATATTATTAATTAAGTGTTTTAAGCTTAAAAGCTATAAAATTTTGCAAAAAATGATATCTTAATAAAAGATTATTGTTGATTAAAAGAATGTTAAACATAAAAAATTAGGAAAGCTAAATTTTGAATAAAACTATATAAATTTTAATAAAATAATTTTATTTATAAAAAAATTCAAATTCTTAAAGTTCGATTCAAGTGGATAAAACATTGGATGAGCCTGTGTATAAAAAATGTTTGAAGTGGCCAACTTTTTCAATCATGGATACTGTTCATCATCATTATATTCTTCCCAAGAAAAAGAAAAAAAGAAAAAATAGTATTCAGCATGTAGTCTCAACTGGCTTGCAACACACAGGTGAAGACAACGAAAAGTGGAATGCAGTATAGTGCGGATTGTTTAGAAAGAGTCCAACCTTTTTGAAAATGGTTATGGTCAACACAATAAGAAAAGTACACGCACACTTTCACTAAATGAACTCGTCTTAGAGCCCTCACGTGAAGGCATTCCTTTATATCCTTGCCTAAAGTTATGTATTTATTTTCATGATTAGGTTTTTATTTTATTACTTGAATGAATTTTATAAGTTTTTTAACTTTATAAAGAAATAACAAAGAAAAAATGTTTTTCTCCCGTCAGATCGCAGGAAAGTGTAATACTGTGTTGATGGGTAGGTTAATCATATTTCAAAAATAAAAATGATCCTTACTCTAAAACATGTACTGTACGGGTTGTAACAAAAAAAACAATGTACTATATGGTTAAATTATTATGGTCATATCCTTAATGGTGATAAATATATAATTAATCTTCCATTTCTTCATCCTTAATTAATGGTCATATCCTTGTAGATCTTGATAATATTGCGAGATCTTTATAAAAGACTACAGGAGTTATTATATATAGCAACTATAGTTTTTTATATATTCTTCAACACCTTTCAATCACAGCCTCATTTAGCTAGTGTCACATGAGACCTGTCCTTTTAATAATAACACGAGAAATTATAATAGCAGTGGCCAGTAACAAAAATTTAAGGATAAATAGAGATGTAATATATATATATATATATATATATATACAACTCCACCCTCCAAGGGTCTCTTAAACCATTTGAACAAAAATATATTATCAATTATTTTTTATTTTTTTATTTTCATAAACTAAAAATTATTTTTAAAAATAATTATCAAACAACCTGTAAAATATTTGCGGGAGTTCAATCCGTTATCCTAGTTGCATGTCTTTGACTCTTATTTAGTGGTGTTTAACAGGACAAAGTTATTCTTTTAAAAGCACATATCTCTTATTTTTATTATTTTAAAACAACAAGTTTTTAATTGAAAAATTAAATATTTGTGTTATTAAAAATATAAAAATACAATAAATATTTTTGTTATCAATAATAATTTATTATTATTCTTATATATTTAAAATCAACTCCAAAAATTTATGATAGTATTTTTCAAATAAAATAATAAACAATAATATAACAAATAATAACAGATAAATATTATTAAATTTAAAATATGTTTGATATGATATTTCATTTAAATGATATTATTTAATATAATTTTTTATTTTAATTAAAAAAATTTATTTAAAAATAAATTATAAATAATAAAATAAATAAATAGAATTATCAAACTCTTTTTTATAATATATAATCATTAAAATAACTATAAATTTATTTATATAAATATTTAATAGAATATATATAAACAAAAATAAATTATAAAATATTAAACTTATTTTTATTATAATAATTATAATTTAAATAATTTAAATATTAAAATTAATAATTAATAAAAAATTATAATAACTAAATTCAAGTTGAGTAATTATGTTTTTATTTACCATTTTATCTTTATCTATTAATTTAATCATTAATTTTATTAAATATTTTTTTATTAATAAATATGTTTTCAGTTCTCAGTTTCTATTTTTTTTATTATGGAGAGCTTCTATTTTTTTTTAATTTTAAACTAATTTTTTAACTTTTAACTAACTTATTTATTAATTTTAATATTTTACCAAATATACTATTAAAAGATGAATAAGAAAATTAATTGTATAATTATGAGAAAGAAATGTTCTTTGCATTTTCAAGATCGAGTTATTTATCTATTACATTCTCTTTGTTATTAAGACAATAGTTTCAACAATGAATTTTTTTTATCTAGTTTTAAAAACTCATAATTAATTGATTTTAAATTTATTTTATGTTCAAATTTCTTCACACCTGAAAATTTTAACTACTAATATTTTCAAATTAATCAGTTTTAATTTTATGTTAATGACATCTTATTTGACTCAACGTTTTACATATACACATTTTATAATAGTAGTTAAGTTTAAAAAATTGGGCTAATAACAATAAAGTGAATGGATTATCATAGGAGTGGGCCTGGACCAACTATAACATTCAGCAGACAAGGTGGGAATCTCCGCCCTAAATGAAACTGAAAAAAGTAGCAATTTCCACTTTGCAGCCATTACTTCACCTTCCTTGTATTGTTTGTGTCGCCTTCTTTTCCTCTAACATCACTCATTACTCACTACTCACATCACACTTTAGAGTTTGGGGATTCTAACTTCAATGGCATCCTCTGCTTTCTCCAACGCCTTGTTTTCTCCCATTTATGCTCCTTCCAAACCCATTTCCCATCAACACAATTTCTCATTTCTCAAATTCCCCAACACAAGATCGCATCCCTTGAGGAAAACCACGTCACTCACCGCGTTTTGTTCTTTCGATGCTTCTGATTCTCCTTCACAAGATACCCCCATTGAATTGAGTATGCCGCTTGTTTTTCCCTTTTGATTCCTTCTTCCAATTTCTTTCCTTTTCACAAGCAATGCCGTCCATGTTTTCTGGGTGCAGTGTATCCCGCATTCCCCACTGTCATGGATATCAACAAGATTCGTGAGATTTTGCCACACAGGTACTCAGCATTTCTCATTTTCTAAATTGTTTTGTGAATATTGGATTCGTATCATCGTTTTTTTCTTTTCAGGTTTCCTTTTCTTCTGGTAGATAGAGTGGTTGAATTCAACCCGGGAGTTTCTGCAGTGGCCATAAAGAATGTGACAATAAATGACAATTTCTTTCCTGGACATTTTCCTGAAAGGCCAATCATGCCTGGTGTTCTAATGGTTGAGGTATGCTGCTTCCTAGGCCTACCCTTTTTGTATCTCTTATTTTCCTCATTATATTTGCCTTCTCTTGTTTCCAAATATGTGATGGTAATTATTGTGTTTTTGCACTGCGGTAAGCTGTTTATTTTATTAAATAAAATGGAATATTCATTTGTTACTATGTCTAGACTTAATTTAGTTCTATATTTGTATTGAGGTTGTCATATCTCATCGGTATTTATGGCTTTAATTGGATGTATCCTCACAATTGAAGTTCATTTGAAACTCGACGCCTCAAAAAAGTAAGAACCTTTCCGGATCTTGCGTCTGCAAAATGACATATCCATTATTTGAAATATGAAGTGTCATGCTTGCAGTTATATTTGGCTCTTTGCGTTTGTCAAACTTGTTTTATTCGAAGGTGGAGTGGAGTATCTTTTATATAATTTTAAAAATAATTAAGATCAACTTGGTTCTTTGTAAACCTCTCTTAAATTGGTACATGCTGGTGTGATGGCTTGCATTGACAATTTGCTAAAATAAAAAGTGCACCATCGTTTAAAGAGGTCTAACAGTGGCAACAAATGAGAGAACCTATGAATTTGCCAAAATATGAACAATAAAAATTTGTAATAAATTTGAAGTTGCGGTGAATGCTTTTCAAGTTTCAACATTTAATACATTCTTGCTGGTTGTATGCGACACAGTAAATTACCAAATTTGACTTTCTTTCTTTTCTTTTTTACAAATGAATTGATGCTATTATTATTATCTCACTCTTGTCTATGTATGTCTCCTTGATAATGTGCTCATGCATATTTACTACTGGATATGGTAAATAATAAATTTTGACTATACTTGTCTGTTCCCTTTATTACATATTTTATCATAAATTGAAAATGCAGTAAAAGAATGAACTAGTCTATTAAAAAAGGGTTGATTTAGAGATCAAATCTTTTGTCCCTAGGGTTTTTAAAAGATTTTGGAATTCTGGATTGAACTTCTTCAGCTTGTTGTAGTTCTTCAAGTTACCCTACTATGGCCATCAGCAAATCAGTTAAGCTTGTAGTTCATGGACCATGAGTCCTGATTGGATTTTGTAAGTGAAAAGATCTTGACTTAGATTTACGTTAGTGGCTTTCTCCCTGAGTCCTGAATGTAGCTAGATTCTGAGACTTATCAAAAGCTCATATTGACCTGATCAAGATCATGTATGCAGCTTAGACATGTCTAGTATCTACCTGTTGAGTTAAACATGGACCCTTTCTCCATGGTATTTCTTATGTAAGACGATGACACATTGTCATATTTATGACTTTTGCTTGGACACTCATCTTTAGCAATGAAAATTAATTAATTTTGCCATTCTCACAAAAAGTGGGTGAAAGAGACATTTTCAGGATTTTGAAAGGTAACAAATTTTTAAGAAGCATATCAACAAGCTACACCTTTGGGAATACTTTAACAAATTAGGGTCTGTTTGTGTTTGATTTTTATTTTCAGTTTTAATTACAAAAAATGTCACATTATTTTTACTTTACTTTCTATTTTCAAAGTTTTATAAAGGAAACAATGAAAACAATAAAAAGTTGTTTTGTTGTTTTCACTATTTCCTGTATAAAACTTTGAAAATAGAAATAGAGTGGAAACAAAGTGATATTTTTGTAATTAAAATTGAAAACAAGAAACGGGGATAGAACTCAAACAGCCCTTAAGTTTTAGCTTGCCAAAATACTCCTTAAAAATAAGTTGGAGTGTCGTTTTCAGAAGGTGCATTTTATCAAGCCACGCCTTTGGGAATATTTTAACAAATGCAATGTTATAGGTTGTTTAGATACTTCTAAAATTCAAGTGGGAGTATATTAGCAAGCCTCGTATGTGTGTGTGTGTGTATTGGAAATATACAAGATTCTAGGTCATGGCATCTACTTGAGCTCCCATACTATTTTAGATCTGTATTTTCATAATGATGGAACCGTTACTAATTTATTAATTTTATAATGAAGTGTCTTGAAACCAATGAAAAATTTGATGATTGAGATTGATAAGTACTTGTGACTAACTTCATGTTCTTATATTCTCCCTTGATTGTGGATATATGTACGTTCTTTCTTTGTGTCAAGTTTCATTTGTCTCATTTATGGCGTGTCTGTAGTTCATACTTCCATAGAAAATGAAGTTTAGCTGTATGCATGCATTTTGCTGGGTTGAGTGCATTATACTCAAATGACTGGTTGTCAGTTGGTATCTACTCTCTCTAGCTTAGATTTCGTCTACCTTTTACCATTTTGTATGCGATATAAGAACATCAGTATGGGCCCAATATCTAGTTTCTGAAACTGGTATTGTATCTTCATCTTGATTGGACCAGCATGCAATATCTTGATTCAATTATTTGCAAGTTTTAGAACTGCTTGCAAAAAACCTTTGTATAAGTTCCATTTGACAAGGAACTATCTCAACCTGAAAGGTAAGGAAGTAAAGAAAAGGTAAAAGAAACTTGTATATAATTTCTATTGGAATAATCTGCTTTGAAAGAGAACATGAACGTGAGGTCTTTTGCTGCAGGCAATGGCACAAGTTGGTGGTTTGGTCATGTTGCAACCTGAAGTGGGAGGTTCTCGTGATAATTTCTTCTTTGCTGGAATAGACAAAGTGCGGTTTCGTAAGCCTGTGATTGCAGGAGACACCTTAGTTATGAGAATGACACTTACTAAGTTGCAAAAGCGATTTGGTATAGCAAAGATGGAAGGGAAGGCATATGTTGGAGGTGAAATTGTGTGTGAGGGTGAATTTTTGATGGCCATGGGGAGCGAATAAGTAGAATGTTCCTTCAACTGGAATAGAGTTGATTTTGTTGCATCTTTTAATTAAATGCTTCTGCTTTTAAATGCAGAACATTGTGAACATTTAATGTATGCATTTTCAATGAAATCCATCTGAACATTTTTGCTCTATATGGCTTTGCCAGATAATCTTTGTTGGATGATCACATTCGCATTTGACTTTATGTTCTCTTATCCAGATTCTGTTTGGTATTTATTTATGGCAATCCAATCTATGTATACATATTTTTTACCCTATTGCTTACGCCAAAGATACTAAAAACTCTATACGAATAGGCTACTCAGACATAGGCTAACGTAATATTTTTCAAGGTTACAGGATGACTTCCACCGCTCTTGGTTTGGGAAAGCAAAGTAAATGCAAGTAGACATACGATGGCTACATTACAATATAGACACAAAGTGAACGCATCCAATATTAGAGCATCGAATTTGAATTTATCATGTAATAACATACAGGGGACAAAGGTTCATTTGCAACTGTCTAGCTTCTCACTTCGATTTATCTACATGAATTGTTTAGTTTACAAACCAAGAGCGCCAAGGGGGGTCTTCCCTTGTCCAGCCTCAAAATAGAAAATCAGCATAGCCAACATAGCAATCCTGGCATGCTTAATCTCAGCCAATTTCAATCTCTCTAGCTTCTCTCTATCCGGAATATAGACCCCATCCTTGATAGTACCAGCAAGGCCCAAAGGGTCAAAGAATTTGCCTCCTGGATAGCCTTGATCCCCTGTGGCATTTGCAAAGTTGTCAGCTGTTCTTGACCATGGAGTGGCCCATTCCACTGATTGTGAATCTGGGTTGAAGAAGTCCACCCATCTCTTGCTCTCAACCCACCCCATAAGAAGCAACTGGGTGCCCAAAAGAGAACCAAAAGAGAAAGGAGCAATTGCATTGGGGTCAGCACCAGCCTCAAACCATGGAACTCCACTCCAAGCCTGACCCACAAAGATGCCAAGAACTGCAGCCATTGCCCAACGCCCATGAATGAGTTCAGCTTCTCTGTACCATTTTAGGAATGCTGGGTCCTTGCCAAGGCCTAGTGGGTCAAAACCATAGTCCCCAGGTAGCCTGCAATTCACACATTGTACATGTTAGTTATGGTAAGTCAAAATTCTGAAGAGAAACTGAGAAGGAAATATTAAAAAAGGATAGAATTTGAGTAGATGGATGGACTCACGATCCATCAAGCCATTCTGGGTCGATGAAATTGCCACCACCTCTAACACCAGGGAGCCATGACTTCTTTGGTGCTGCTGCAGCTGCCACAATGAGTCTTCTAGGACTAACAGCAACACCAACTTTGCCTCCAATAGCAGTAGCCAGAAGGGTTCGGCTTCTGTTTCCTCCAGACAAGAAGGAAGATCCAAGCCCATTTAACACAGCACCAGATGTTGCAGCTGCCATCTCTCTCTATAAAACTCTCTGGAGAGACAGTGAGCCAGAGAAATAGATGCTGTTTTTGAAGTTTACTTTGCAAATGCACCACTTGGAGTGATTTTATGTGTGAGTGGGAGAAAATCTAAGGGGGTCTCATAGAAGGCCAAGTAGGACAATGAAATCTGTAGATGAAATCTTAAGCTATCGTGGATAGATTTCGGACCAATGGGAACTTGATCTCCAACCTCATCCCAACCACGTGGACAACCTACCCACCTATTCCATTCCACTTTGGTCTTTCTATCTTTTTGTTGTTGTCCATGTTTTGAAAGATAATAAAATTTGGAACACAAGCACATCCCAACAAAACCATTTAAATGAACCAAGATATTCATGAGCATTTAAGTGCTTCTTCACCTCACAAAATCATGCTATATTCGCTGCTTCAGATGCTTCTCGTCAAAGTTCACCGGAGATTAATGAAATTTACAAGACAAGAAAAAAAATAATTTCAAGCATAATAAGGACCAAGGCTTAAAAGAAGTTTTAGGAACGAACGATATTATAATTGAAAGAATGCTGCTTAGGAAAGGCAACTAAAGTCAGACTCAACCAGTACCTGAAAAAAATATACTAATAATGAGGGAAAAAAATTACCTGTTAATTAGATTTCATTTGGATACGATTATATGTCGTAAAAATTTACGAGGATGATTACAAGCGTGGATACTTAGATATTCTTCCCACCTAGAATTCGCATATAATAGTTAGTGTATTTTAAAATTATTATATTTATACAATAATATAAATGTATTCATAACAGATCATAGTCTTCATAAATTGTATATTTTTCATCTCAGAATCTATTATGTTAACTCGTGGAACATCTTTGTAGGTTTTATCTTTGCCCAGTTTTAGTAGTTAGACATTTTTCGATCTGACTTGTTGTAACATTTTCAATTAATGTTATTGGATTTAATGATTTTTCACAATTAATTTTAGTATTAAAATAATAGTTTTAGGTTACTAGTTTGTCAAAAAAATTATATATTAAAATTAAAATATATTTTACTTCGATTAAAATATATATATAGGTAATAAATATTCATGTTGATGTCTAATTAAACTCAAAATATAAAATTTAATTAAAATGCAAACATTTTTACATTATCATCCAATCATTAAGAATTGTGTGAGTAAAAATTAACTTATAATAATTATTTTAAAATTCATATCATTAATAATATAATTTTTTATACAATCATTTAATTACAAATTGTTGTATTATTAAAATTTATTAACCTTTATAATAATTACTTTAAAAATATAAATTCAACTATAATTTTTTAATTAAATGATAATATAAACATATCTATGTTAATAATATATTAAAATTAAAGCCTAAATATTATAAGTACTTATTCAAACTCTTGTGAAATTTCAACATTAGTTATTACACGTTACATTGCGGTAAAATCAAAGTAATCAAGGATCAACATTATTTTTTGAGATGATATATTAAACAAATCTTATAAATAACTTATATCACATTTTGTAAATATTATTAATAAATAGTGTTTGAAAAAGATAAAAAAATGTTAATTTCTTTACTCTTAAAGGAAAAACCTTTTTTGTTGCTATTTATTTTAAAAGTAATTTACTTAAAGCACCTTTAATTTTCTGGTACTTATTTAAATATATACATACATATATGTATAGCATAAATAAATAAATAAAAATATTTTTTTTCTTATAGAAAAATATAAAAATTTTATTATATATGGACAACAAGTAATATTTACAAGAAAAGAATTTATTATTGGGCATGTAAATTAATTGACGAATGATCTTGAGTTTAAATCTGCACATATATTTATGGTAAAAATTTAAAAGGGCCAAAATTACCTTAGCCTAATAAAAATATATGTGATCTAGATAAAAAATAATATTTTAAAAATTAATTTAAATTTTTGCTACAAATAATTTTAATCCATCATGATAAAATAATAAATCAAACAGCTGTTATTAGTTTTATGTGACTAGTTTAAATATTTATTTGATCAAAATAAACCTATTCAATAAATAAATTCTTTACTTTAACATTTTCAAATAACTGCTATTTTTTTTTTTGGAAATAATACTATTTTAAAAATAAAATTTATTTTTTATTTTTTTATTATCTCATCTTAATTCGTTCTTTATTTTATTTTTCACAAACCCTTTATTATAGAACCTTTCAATTATATATTTATTTTATTTATCATTGCAGACTACTACCTTTTTTTTATTACTTTTTTAATATATATTTTATTTATTTTAATTATTTAATAAATTATTTCATTTTTTATTGATAAAAATTTAAATTTATAAAAAGGTATTTTTTAAAATGATTTTATTTAAGATTTGTTTAAAATTAAGAAATAAATATTTAAATTTTAAATAAATATAACATTTTTTAATTAAATTATAGTGGTTTTTTATTATAATGATGAAAAATAGATCACAATATATTTCATAATGAGAATAAAATTAAAAGCATTACTCTAATTTTAAGATTAAAAATATTTAATGAAGTTCTTATAATTTTAAATTTTTATAATTAATTTTTTAATACTTAATATTATTAAGTTTCTGTTAAATTAAGAGATGTGATATTTTTTATTTTTGATATTTTTTTATCTGCATATTTATTTTTATATTTCTTAATTTATTTACATTGACTACTAGTACTTTTGGTAGTGGATTGATCATTGATGACAAAACAAGAGAGGGCTCTTTTTTTTTTAACCTACAAAACCCCGTTCAGTTTCTTCTTCTTTTTCTGCCTGCTCCATATATTTTTTTACCGAGTTTAATTAAATATTTAATGCCAACTGAAGTCGTGTGTCTATTACATGTTCCCTAATCATGTGACTGAAACTATAAACATGTTTTGTACTATATATTACGCATAATTTCTTTATTAAAATAGAATAAATCGGAATTGCTTTATTTTGATAAAAAAAAACTTTTTATAAATATAAATAGTAACCGTACATTTATTTATATTTATCTATTTTTTATGTTAAAAAATTATCTACCATTAAATTAACAATATAAATAAATAAATAAAATTATTTGTGTGTAAAAGAAGGTTACTCATAAAAATAAATCAAAAGTATAAATGAAAGTGTAAAAAGAATGATTACTCATCAAAATAACTCAGTATTTACAAGCTGAAAGCCCACGATAAGGTGTCTCACAACCCTGCCTCAGGAAGAATAATGGAGAGGCAAAGAGTCTCCACTGAAATTGTTAACAAATTTTACACAGAAAAAGCTTTTGGAGGCAGAACAAGAGATTATGACTTGAGGGTTTGACGAGAGAATCTGTTTTCAAGGATTTAATTAAAAATATATAAATCATAAAAATTATCTTAAATCATTTTAAATTATCAAAATTGATTAATTTAATTTTTAAAAAATTTAAATTATAGTTAAATAATTAAATATGTATTAACTAGATTAAAAAAATTAGTTTTATAATATGTTTTTTATTTAATAAATTAACCTATTAGCTTGTAGTTATTTTTAAAATTTTTAATTATTCATCGGTTAATTTTGTAAAATATATTTTATAAAAAATGAAATTAAAATATAATATCCGTTTTAAGTTAAAAATTTGAAATAATATTTGAAGTATTATTTCAAAATATGCTACAAAGTTACGAAAAAGATATAATTGTATCAAACAGAGTTATTGTATTTAAGCAAAACTTTCAAGTAATAAAACAGTAAGTTTCTAACTAGCTTGAAGCTTGTAATCACATTTTAAATGAATTTTAATTTTCTTTCTTTTTCGATAATTTTGGGCATAATCATATCGATGATCCATGTAAGGTGGAGAAATATTCAGGAGTTTCTCTGTTTGTGTGTGTTATCCAAACATCATCTTCCTTTCCTTCACCGTACTCTTCAGCCTTCAGTACCCACAATCATGCATTGAAAACAATTAATTGGAAAAAATATATATAGAACTTGCTGAAATGACTGATCTCATCTCCAGAAGCTTCCATTGTTTCTGGCTTCCATGCCGCAATTTTCCGCCAAAACTTTTGGAAAGACCTCGAATTTCTGCTCCAATTTCACTCCCCAAACAATGGATGAATTTCACCCACCAAACCCATATGTTTCCCAATGCCACTTCACCCTCAAGATCTGGTCGTGAAGATCTTGATATTATTTCTGTAACAGGTATGCTGCCTTAACTCCCAAACATTTCTTCTTCTTTCTTCTTCCCAAACATTCCGTTGATTTTTCTGAAGTATTGAATATATATTTGAGCTTGTGGTTATTCTGGCAGAGTGTGAAGATGGTAGTTTTCTGTTCCGGTTTGGCAAAGCCAGCGAGATTAGAGATAAGAGAGAGGAATTGGATAAAGAGAAACTCGCTCGTGAGGGTGTTGAGAAAGGGGGCAAAGCTGGTGATAGAGCTGTGTTGAGTGAAAGTGTTGAAAAATTAAACTCTGAGGAGGATGGTCATAATTTAGAGGAGGAAATTGAATCTTCTTCAATTGTAGCAGCTAGGGTTTCTGATCAAATTCCTCAGCATCTCATGAATGAAAAGGAGAGTGTTGCTCTTGGTAATGACTCTGAGACCCCTGTGATCAATGATTCGCAAAAAGTTGATAGACATTTGAAATTGGATACGGTAGAGGATGGTGATGATGAACAAGGAAATTTAGATGAAGATGTTGCTGATGAGTGTAATGGTGTCCCGAGTGTGTCCAAGGAAGATTCTGAACTTGATAGTCGTGAAGAAGTTGTCGGTTCAACCGTTGCTCCCGAGTCAGATATGCTTTCTGATCTGAATAATGATGCTTCTGGGAAAGTTGAAGAGGAAGAAGAAGGTGATGTTGTGGCTTATTTGGTGTCTTCTTACTCAACATTATTCATTGAAGTTTTTAATAGTTATTGTTCTGTTTGTCAGGTAGAAGGCTAACATTGAAGTTGCTCATCTCTCTACAGCTGACAATGGTTATGGTGTAGATAGAGCTACATACAACCTGAGTGGTGCTGTTGATGCTGACTTGAGTGAATTGGTGCCAGAATCCACTTCTTCACAGTCAGAACTGGTTGGTTTTAGAGAAACAAACGACCTGATTGGTGGTGTTGATGCTGACTTAAGTGACTCCGTGCCAGTATCTACTTCTGTAGAGTCTGGATTAGTTGCTAATCATGAAGAACCTACTCAACTAATTGTGGATGATTCAATTGATGCAAGTAAAATGGGAAAGTCAGAAATGGTTAGTCTTGTTCTGTTTCCTTACAAAGGCTAAAATTTACTTTTTCTGTGCATATGGTTTTGTTTGAGTGCATTTAGTTATCCAACTTTATTGACCCTAAACTGCTACATGCCTCCCCTTCAAGAATTGCCTTTTACTGGATTCATATGGTATGATTTCTAATATGATTCCTGCATTAATTTTGTGTTTAGATACATAGCTTGATTCCATCCTCTGATTTGGAAAACAATATAGATGCCGGCAATACTGAAAGAAGTGATGATGAAAGCACATCACAACCTACTGTGCCACAGATATGTTCAGTTGAGATGTCTAGCCATGAGTATGCCAACTATCTTCTTTCTTTTTCTGGATTCTAAATTATCTTCACTCTTTCTTCTTGTGGTCTTCAATAATGATTAATGAAATGTGTTCCCACCTTTGAAAACTATCCCTTTTCCTTCAAAAGGAATGCTTCAGAGCATAATCTAGTTACTTAATTTGGTGATGAAGCAATGATAATCTGCAAAGCTTGGAGAGTGTCATAGAAATTGTATATGGTGCAAGTCCCAATGGCCATCTCTTATTCTAGTGAAAGCAAAAAGTTAAAAATAAACCATTATAGATGCAAGTATTTAGTTTTGAAGCTTGACAAACCTCTTGGATTTTGGAAATGACACCTATTCATTGTTCTCTGAGTTGATTACTTGCATGTGTCCAGGGAAAAAGCTTCAAGAACAAAGCTTTTCCTAGTTTCTGATGCTGCTTGCTTACCTCATCCCTCTAAGGTACCTTCCTATATCAATATCTTCACTTGTTCTGCTCATTCAATTGGGATTAGAATGAAGCATGTTAAACTTACAAATGAGAGTGTTGGGATTTTATTATCCTCGTTAAACCAAATTTTGGGGGAAAGTGAATGATTTAAGTTATATTTTCTAAATTTTGCTTGGGCATAGCACAGGTTTACTCCTCTGTTAATAATCAATTCTATTGCGAATTTGGGATTGGTTCCCCTTTTCTTTTTGATAAATTATTCTATTAAAATGGTTCTTGTTTTGTTTTGGTATCATCAATTTTTAATGTAAATTGCAAAAGGTTATTACAAATAAATATATAAATCTGGGAGTGACTGTATATCCAGTAGATATAAAAAATGAAGATGAATTTTATTTGTTAGGTAAAGACACTTAAGGGGAGTGACAAACTTCAACACTGAGATATGACATCTGTGTTGTTAGAAGTTGAAGCTCCCCAAATGTATTATTTATTCAGATGTAGTAGCAATTTAAGTATTTAACAAACAATGTGCAAATCCTTCTAGCCTAGGAATTTGACATGTTTATTGTATGTATATAAGCATGAACATGTGCACGACTTTTAAAGTTATTTTTGGCTTGAACCCTGAATAATTGATGATAAGTAACCCAACTAATAACAAGTTTCAGGCACTGACAGGTGGAGAGGATGCTTATTTTATTTCTTGCCAAAACTGGCTAGCTGTGGCTGATGGAGTTGGTCAGTGGTCGCTTGAAGGTACCCTTTCTACGATATTTGGAAATCCATGAAGGCTGCAGTGTTAATATGCCCGCAGTTCTGCACCTTCTGTGTGTCTGCTTAAAGAAGTGCAGTCTCTGTTACAGAATCTCTGTATTGAATATTAGCTTATTACTAACCAAGGGTCCAATTTAATCATCTAATACCATTTCTTGAAATTATGCTTATTCTCCCTCCAGTGGATTGGGCACCTGCATTTACTATCTTCATCTATTATACTGAATATTAGAATTCTAGAGAATTGAGAGAGAATTGAGATTTTTGAATTAAGAGTATTCATTGAAAATCAATGTAGTCACAGATGACTGATATAGTGATTACATGTACATCTGACAATGACTCAGTCTAACTAACTAAGCAACAGAAAATATCAAACTCTAACTAACTGCTCTTTATGGAACACTGTGCCTAGACAACAGTTATCAGGTGATATGCACCTGTAAAACAGACTAGAATACATTCAGTCTAATACTGAACAAAGAGTACTTAGCATCCATCGCATGCTTCCCATAGCTTACCATGTGCCTCTGTCAGAGCTCTGATCTTTAGTTTTTCTTGATTTTAATATATACTTATACACCTGGGAAAATTACACAGGGAGCAATGCTGGACTTCATAGCAGGGAACTCATAGAAAAATGTGAAAATATTGTGTCAAATCATGAAAACATTTCAACCGTAAAACCTGCACAAGTTATCACCAGAAGTGCCGCTGAAACACAATCCCCAGGATCATCTGCTGTTTTGGTTGCTTATTTTGATGGACAGGTAATGGCTAAATATTTTGCTAAGTGCTTCAAATTCAAACAGAATAAGTGGGTAGCTCAAATTAATGATGGCAATACAAGATTGAGTGAATTCTGTGTTATTCATTCAATTGATACTGCTATTTCAACTACCCCACAGAAATGTCTCCATGTAAGTTGATTGTGGCAACTTTGTAAATGGCCACTTAATTCAATGGGGCCTTTAATTTGGTTTCGAACAAAAAGTTGTTCAATTCAATCCGATGACCTTGTTTATATGTATATATCAAGTATTTTCTGTGTCAAGCCAAAGTTCCTTTAGGCCACGTGGGGATTTGTGTTTTGTTTTGGGGGAGGGGGCGTATTAGTTGGTACGGGTTCTGATTACATTTTTGTCCTGTTTCTTGCAGCTTAAGCTTCTGACAGGGTCAGAGCCCCTATCATTGTTTTGCATGTCATTTAAGTTTGTACATAGTATACATAGGTAATATTGTAAAGATGTTTAGTTAAACATGCAACTGATGCAAGCATCCCATTACTTTATCCAAAGCAGAGATAGATTCTGTTTCCTGGCCACTTAAATCTCAGGTTGCAAAGACAATTGCATGTCCTTTTGGGTTATGTTGTGCACAGCAACCAG
This sequence comes from Canavalia gladiata, assembly GCA_037954105.1. Classification (NCBI taxonomy): domain Eukaryota; kingdom Viridiplantae; phylum Streptophyta; class Magnoliopsida; order Fabales; family Fabaceae; genus Canavalia; species Canavalia gladiata. The sequence continues at coordinate 6,114,312 of CM075662.1, forward strand.
AAATGTATAAATATAAACCAACCCCCTGGAGTACATTTTTCAAGTATGTAAATCATCTATAGCAATTTATTTGCAGGTCCTCCATGCAGCCAATGTTGGGAACACTGGATTTATCATCATAAGAGATGGTTCCATCTTTAAAAAATCAACTCCCATGTTTCACGAATTCAATTTCCCATTACAGGTAGTAAATGGTGATGATCCCTCAGATCTCATTGAGGTATGAATCTATCCCGAGGCATTTTGTCATATTCACCTGATATGAAAAATTATTCATTTTTCTTCTTCTATAGCAATGTGCTTTTGGGTATGCTTCATTTGAATAGTGATGTTCAAATGATTAGAAGTGGCTTAAGAGGATTATACATTACTAAGTATTAGTTTGGATATATTTAATTTTTTATGATAGTAACTCTAGGTAAAATATGTTTCAGGGGTACATGATTGATCTTCATGATGGTGATGTCATAGTAACTGCCACGAATGGCCTTTTTGACAATCTTTATGAGCAAGAAATAGCTTCAATTATATCAAAATCACTACAAGCTAGCTTGACACCTCAGGTTAATTCACTAATGCCTTTTTTTTCATTTTGGGTCTGTCTATCCTTTCTTTTATTTATCATGTATCATCAAAATTCATCATCTCAACCCCGGGTGAAGAGAAAAAGTCTATTTTCTTATTGAGAAACACAAAAATAGAGAATAATTTTCAGCAAGTGATGTATAGAACAAGCACAGTATATTGCTAACTTATTACTTTTTCGTTTTTGGCACGAACTAGGAATATATTCTATAGTAAAATACCCTGTTGAAAGGTATTTCTTCAAAATGGTGGTCAATATCATGTTCACTATATGCTAATGAAACTAGTTCTTCTGGAGTCTAAACCACTTAACAGCGTATGCGATCTTTATGGTTGCAGGAAATAGCAGAATTCTTGGCCATGAGGGCACACGAGGTTGGAAGATCAACATCCACAAGAAGTCCTTTCGCTGATGCAGCTCAGGCTGTGGGCTATGTGGGATATACTGGCGGCAAGCTTGATGATGTAACTGTTATACTCTCATTAGTTCAAACCAGATAGCTCTTTCTCACCTCTTATCTTCATATCTATCTATGTTCCATCTGTACATACCAACAGTTTTGTAAATTTATCATTCATACTCGAGTTGTAATTTTTCTTCCAGAAATTACACTCATTCTTTCTTTTCTTTTTTCTAACGTTTCTCATCTCTAGCTTAAATGTCAGCTTTGGATTTATCTAATTTTATTTTGTGGTAGTATCATCTCGTATATGGATAATATGGTTTTCCTAGAAATTAATACAAAAATAAATGATTTGTCATATGAAAAAAATTATCCTAAATTGTTAATTTGTTTTATTTCAATTTTATTTTGATAAATAATTATTAAATTTTTTTTCAAAAAGCCATGATATACATGTCTACAGTTGACTAAAAAGAATGAGTCCGAAAGCTGTCAAGAGAATTCTATATACAATCTAAACAAATGGTGTATGTTATGTGTCTGTTTTTCAAGTTTTCCCTTTCTTCTTTTTTTGTAAATCCTTTTATATATAAAAGGACATTAGAAGGTAAAAATGCTGCTGTAGTTGTGTAGTTTTAGTTGTCCAGATAGGTATTTTAAAATAGTTATTTAAATTTAACAAGGGGTTGCTGAATCATTTATATTAAAACACAAGAAATACAGACTTGTTTGCAAAATTTGTGCTTTGGTGGCATCCATGGTTTATTCCTCTGGTCCTGAATTAATATTCTAAGTCGCCACAAAGTGATGTATCCATTAGTTGGATGCCACCACCTAAAGTGAGCTGAGTAAATATAGAATAATCATACCAGCTTTCACCTAAAGTTTGGTTTAAATTAATTTTAGGATAAAAATTTATCTTTGATTGGAAAAAAGTTATAATTTATTTTGAATCAATTTAAAATACTATTAAAATTAGACTAATTCAATATGATCTTTTGCTGTTTGGATATTTTTTTTATAATAAATTAGGGTACAATAATTTGGTTAACAAAGAAATAAAATTTTATTAATTAAATATAAATAAAATCTCAGATCAATATATAAATTATCAAATGCATAATAAATATAAAAAAATAATTTAAATATTAGTTCTCATCATAAATTTTACATCTAATCTTAATTATAAATTAAAAATTAATATAATTTTAGTATACTTGCAATTCAATTCGCTTCAATTTTAACTATAAAATCTAAAGTTCAAATCAAACTGTATGAAAAAAAATCAGTTTTAAAAATTTTCAATTAACAATTTATTTGAATTTTTATTTAGAATTTGAAACGGTTTAAATTGATTATTTAACACCCCTAATCTCCACTGACTTACGAATCTGATTCCACACATGAATGATTATGCATTCCAAATGCTTCAATGATCAATATTGATTCTCCCAATAAATTAGTCAAATTATGTTAGTGACACAGAGTAGTTGAAATGGGATGATTCCCGAATTCTGCAACTATTCTACATTCCTCGGGGACACCTATTCAATCTCAACTACTATATTCGAGTTTCAACTTCTAATTAAAAGAAACATCTACCACTTCATAGTTATTTATCCTACTAAATTCTTACGGTCACCCTCTCATACTGAATTATGATAATATATCAGTATATCAGTATCAAAAGCCGCATTTGGGTAATATATATATAGATTTGTTGATATAAGATGTAAAATTTTAATATTTATATTAATTTAATAATTTTATATAAAATATAAAATTTATTAACTTAACTGTTAAATTATGTTATAATACTTAATAAATTATATTTATAAAATTTTACACAAAATAAAAATTAATTGATATTTTATCTTATAATTTTATTTTAATAATAATATATATATATATATATAAATATCAATAGTCGAATAATATACAGATTTTTAAATTTTTTAAAATTTAACATATATCATCTATTAGATATTATAACATGATTCAATCGTTAAATTAGTAAATTTTGCATTTTATATAAAATTATTAAATTAATGTAAATATTAAAATTTAACATCCGATATCAATAAATTCTAATATATATATATATAATGAAGAACTTTAATTTTTTTAAAATATAATTATTTATAAAAAGATATATTGAAGAATATATTTTAATAAATATGTATTATTAGTATTATTTTTTTTACAATATTTCCATTAATTTGTGAAAGTTAAAAAATTAAACATTAACATATGGTAATAATTTTTTATAGTATACTGTTTATTTTTAAGAATTAGATAAATATAAAAATACAAAAAAATCATTATAAAATAATTAAATAAGAATAAGTTTAATAGAATATATTTTCAGAGTCAAAAATAAAGAATTTTTTATTATATAATAATAAATAAAAGTGATCAAAATTTTAAAATTAAAAAATAAATTATGAAATTGAATTGTGCCATCTACTTTTAATTTGACATGAGGTATCCAAATTTAAAATTTCTAAACTAGAATTTTTTGTAAAAAAAAATATGGACAACTAGATCAACTATGATTGACTAAATTATAAAATATCTGACATAAGAAAAGTCTCAAAAGTTATCTTACGTCCGTAAAAAATATATACAGAGAAGTCTTTATTAATATTTAAATTTTGAATGAATATATATATTAATATTTAAATTAATAAATAATATGATTATATATATTTTTTAAAAAAATTACATTCAAATTTAAAAATAAAAATTAAGAATCTGAAATTCATATTTTGTATCATTCCATTTATCCCGTTCTACTAAAAATGGAGGTAAATTAAATCAAATTAAGTTTTAAATATTTAAATTTAAATTTATTTAAAAATTTTAACACATGAATCTCATCCGTTTCGGATTGAGCGGACGTAAAGAGTACGATAGAGGATGAATCGGGTTGAAAGTGAAAGTTGCCAAAAACTGATGGAATGTTCTCGAAACCAATCCAGCAATATCGCATGAGTGAAGAACGGTAATGCTGTTTGTAAAGTTCTTTCATCGAGTACACCATCATGACAGGGCAAGTGTTCTTCGCAATGACTGGGCGTAAAGGGCACGTAAGCGGTTCTGAATCGGGTTGAAAGAGAAACTTTTTTTTTTTTTATCGTCTAATCTGGTTCAAGTGTTCTAAAATATACGTTTATAAATATGTTTAAAAGTTTATATTTTAAAAAAGTTAATAAATAAATTTAAAATATATATAAATAATTGATTAAAATTGTTTATAAATTTAAAATCTACAGAATAAAAAAATTATTAAATAAATCTAAAATATAAATATATATATATATTAATATTATATAAATAAAATATATTAAAATAATATTATATAAATATAATATATTAAAATAAATATAAATAAATCCTGAATAGATTAAATAGATTTTTTTTATAAACTTAAGTCTAATTTATTTATATAAAAAATTTTTTTAACAAATTGAACTAAGATAAATTTTAAACAAACGAATTGTAAATCAACATGTCCTATCAAACAAACAATTTTAATCACTTTTATTCCAAGTTTCTATTAAGAATTTAATTGATATATAGATTATAATCTTTTTAATCATTTTTATTCCAAGCTTCTATTAAGGATTTAATTGATATATAGGTTATAATCTTTCTACAGCATATAAATAAAGGTATTAGTTTTAATTTATTTTAAAATAAAAATTATTTAATTTGATAGTCAAAAATATATTTTCATTTTAATTAATTTAAAAATAATATCAAAATTAAATCAATTTTAAATATTTTTTTACTATTTAAATTATGTTATTTGTTTTTTAAAAATTTATAATTTAAGATATAGTTTTTTTACAAATATATTTAATAAAATATATTTTAGGTTAATATTTATATACAAATAAAATAAAATAATTAATATATTTATGATTGAGTTTTGAATGTGAATTTTAAATTTCGAAGTGGATCCTATAAAAATATGAATTTTTATTTTAAATTTTTAACTAATTTTTTTTACTTTTTTAGATTAGAATTTAAAATTATTAAAATTTAACACTGTTACCTGATGGATAGATAGTAAGGCATATTTACCGAATGCAGAAGGAAATAGATCTGTAGGAGGATATGGAATATAAAAGAGGTGGACAAGCCATAAAGAAGAAGTGGGCCCCGGCCCAAAAGAAGCTTTATAATAAATGGCTGAAAGGCTACTTATATAGTCAATGATAGTTGACCCAAAGAAAAAAAAAAGAAGAAGAAGAAAAATCAATGGTTAGTTTATACACGCAGGGAGCAAAGTAAATTAGAGATACGGAGACTGCGATCAATAAGTAACTTGAAATATGCTTAGAAAGAAAAATTATATATACTGTCTCTGTTCTAAACTATTTATTATTTTAAATTTTATTAAAAAATAATATGCTTAAAAAATTAGAAAGAAAGCAAATCATGAAATTATATTATTCTTTTTCTTGAAATTAGATATTTTAATTCCTATTTTCTAGAAATAAAAAATAATTTAAGTATCAACAATTTATAATAAAGGCCGAAGGATGCATTATTTAATTACTTAAAGGTTCAAACAAGAAATTTGTTCTTCGTTTCCTTCTCTTTTAAAATATCCTCTCAAACTGTCCATTTTCTCAATGATTAAAAATTTTATAAATAGCTCAATGATTACATACATAATATAATATTAAAAATGTGGTAAACGTGAACTTTTATTAAAGTATTGGAAGTAAAAATAAAAATTAAAAAATTATAAGTTCATATGCTTCTTTAGATAAAATTTTAAAATTTTAACTAAAATATACCAACAATATAAATTTTTTATTTAATAATAAATTAACATATCATTACAATTTATTAATTTTTATAACAATTATTTCAAATATATATTTATTTTAAATATTAATTTATTAAAATTATAAAAAAAATTATATTAATAATATATTAAAATTAAACTCAAATTAAAAAAAAAAAGATAAGTTTGTAAGATCATTTACCAAACATTCTTATTTTAGTCAAACAGATTTTTTTCACTTTTCCTTTTTTATTTTAAATGGTTAGTCAAATAATAAAATAGTTAAATAAATTCTAACTTGGTTAAAGTGACTAACCAAGCATGCTCAAAATTCTCTATATTTACAGAAAAACATCAAGTGTTGGGATCTTTTCTTCTATCTACAGTCTTTACCTAATAAAACTAGATTGTTAATATATACATTGTAAGAGTATGCTAACAAATTAATAATTTAGTACAATGCATTATATTAATATTGTGATTATTAAAATTATATATCAAAATTGCATACTTCAATAGAAGTGCCGTTGATATAAAGCATCGTATTCTTGATGTATACCTACATTAACTACATTAGTAATGTAGTTTTTATCGTATATAAACTATTTAAAAAAAATTATACTTAATTGTTAATATAAGATATTTGTATTGTTATAATAATGATAAATGAGATAAAATAGGGACATTTTAACTTTATTATTATTCATTTAAGTTTTACTGATATAGAAAAATGGTTAAAGGTTAAATTGTTAAAATATATATTTTATTTTAAACATCTCAACTAAAGTTAGTAGATGAACAATGGATTTTTGTAATAAAAAATGAAAGTGAATAAGGTTATCCAACAGAATCTATACAATTCAGCTTTAATAAATAAATAGGCTCATATTTGTTAAAAAATCTTTTTAGATAAATAAATTAAGCATAAGCTTATAAAAAAGTTTATTTAATCTATTCAAGAACTTATTTATATTTATATATTATATATTTATTTTAATATATTATATTTGTATAATATTTATTTTATATTTTATTTACATAATATTAATATATATATATATATTAGACCTATTTAATGACCTTTTTTATTTTGTAGGTTTAAGTTTATAAATTTTTTTAATCAATTATTTATATAGATTTTAAGTCTATTTATTAATATATTTTGTAATGTAGACTTTTAAACAAATTTATAAATTTTAAATCAAACTCAAACTTTAAGATTTAAACATTTAAAGCATAACTGACTCAACTTAATTCCATTTTAATTTATAATATATTTTGACATATATTTTTAACAATGTATAATTTTTTTAAAAATAAATTTTTTTAACTACAAATATTAAAAAATATATGATTAAAAAGATAACATTCAATAAATTATTAATAAATAAATGTGCATGTACATCAAACAAATGATCGTAAATACATTGTTTTTGTTCAATACTAAAATTGACCTTTAGATTTCATTCTAAATCTGACTAATTTGAATTTAATTGAGTGGATTTTTAAAGGTAAAAATTCATTTTATGTCTACTTTTTTATGGATTTTTTAATGTGTTTAAGCATATTAAAAATTATATTGAATTAATCTTATAACATTTAATATTATTAACCTATTGAATTATATAATTATTATTAAATTTGTATTATACTTTATTGAACATACATTAAAAAAATATTTTCAGTATATAAGTTTCTCATAAGTGAGATCTTAAACTCTATTAAAATTCAAAAAAAAAAAACTAAATTTCGCATAATTTAACTATTACAATCGTCTGGAGGTTTAAGATCGAAATAACTTTTTACAAAATTCTAGATTTCAACATTATTATTTTTCACATTATACTAAAAATATTTTTTTAAAAAAATAAATAAATTATTTTTTAATATATTTTCATAGATATATAATAAAAATTAAAATATAATTATATTTGTTAAAAATTATAATTTAAAATATTACTATTTATAATTTTTATTTGTATCTTTGAATATTAATTAGAAAAACTATTCTTTTATTTACTCACCTATCACCGAAACATTTTTTCTCCCTTAAAGTGTGAATTCGAGCAATTATCAACATTTACTGCAACAATAACATTTCATCGATGGCAGCTGAGTCTAATTGATGAGCTTTAAGTAGGTTTGGTTGAATCCTAGGAGAGTTTATAATGTGCATTAAGGGGACATGATAACAAGATTTCATTTATTACTTCTTCAGTTTTATTTTTTTGATGCTTAAAGTTTTGACCAAAAAATTAAAAAATTTAATTATATTTCTTATGTTTCATACACATTAAATTATTTTGAAAGAGTGGATAAATTAGTTTAATAACAACTTTAATTAAAATTATTTTTTTAATAATATTTATAAATAGTTAAATTTCATCCATTTAAATATTAAAATTTTATTATGTATATTATGTTTAAAATTTTTTAAAAATTTTAATATTTTATTAAATAATTTTAAATTAATTAATATATATATATATTATATTAATTTAAATTTATTTAATAAAATATTAAATTTTTTAAAATTTTACAAAATTTTGTAAACATAATTTATGTAATAAAATTTATTAATTTAATAGTTAGATTAATAAAATTTAACCATTTATAAAATTTATTGAATAAAATAATTCTATCTAAAATTATTTCTATAATAATTTTATTTTTTTTATTTTAAAATATATAAATTAATAATAGTTAAAAATATAATAAAATATATTTAATATTTCATTAATATTAAATGAACAATCAAAATAAATAAAATAATATTTTCTAAATGTTAAAAAAATGCAACGGGGAGTATATTAATATTTTTAAATCTCTAGATGGTTACATATATGTAAACAATTTATTTAAATTTACAATTAAATACATTGAAAATTAAAAAATTAAATCACTGGTACGTTAATAATATTTTTAAATAAAAACTATTTCTTTAATATCCCAAATAGAGATGGTTAAATTTTTTATTTTTTATTCTCTTATTGAACACTTGATAAGTAAGAGAAACATTAATTATTATAAATTTTAATATTTTTTAATGATATAATACTTTATAATTAAATTATAGTATAAAGTTAATAATTTTTAATAATACAATTTATTATTTATTATTTATTTATTTATTTATCCAAACAAATCACGTATACTTTAACTATATTAACTATATATGTATGACAGTTTGAAAGAATCAAAATATAGTCAGATTTAAAATTGAAAAAGAAAAATTTGAAAAGAAAGTAATTGTCCGTGCAAATTAGTATCTTTACACCTTTTTTCGATTAAATTTAACAGGTAGAGTTTGTTTCTCTTTCCAGTCTTTTACTTTTTAATATTTTGATATTTGTGGAATGATGAAGAAATTATTAGTGGGAAGCCGGAAGTCACACGCACAAGTTTAACCGTCAGATGAGCGTTTGATTACTTCTCGAGAAGAGACCAAGTTTCACATTCCCATGTGATGAGTGTAACTGATAACTGCACTTGAGGACACGTCATTCAATGCTCGTGTGTCCCACGTGGCAAGGCAACTTTGAATAAAGCCTCACTCTTACACTCACACTCACACTCCTACTACTCACACTTAACTTAGCAAGTAACAACCACCCTCTCTACTTTCTTTCTCTATCAGAATCAATGGCACCAAAACTGTTACTCATTCTCTGTGTTGTGGGCTTATGGGCCGTTGATCTGTGTCATGCTCACGATGCCCATGCCCATGCCCATGCCCATGCCCATGCCCCAGCCCCAGCGCCATCTTTTGATTGTTCAAGCCTCATCTTGACCATGTCTGATTGCTTGCCTTTTGTCTCCAACGGAAGTACCGTCAGCAAACCAGAACCAACATGCTGTTCTTCCTTAAAAACCGTTCTCAAAACTGCTCCTTCATGCCTCTGTCAGGCTTTCAAGACCAGCTCTCAATTCGGTGTCGTTTTGAATGTCACTAGGGCTTTGGCTCTTCCTGCTGCTTGCAAACTCTCTGCTCCTTCTGCCGCTAACTGTGGATGTAACTTTTTCTATTCTTCTCTCTACTTCAGATCTCACTAATGAAAAAACATTCCTTTTCTGATTTCTTTTGTAATGAGGTTTTTCATGTTTTGCAGTGTCTGAAATGCCAGCTTCTGCTCCTGGTACGTTTCTTCTTCCTTGTATTTTGTAACACATTATTGTTGTTATCACTCTGTTACCCGTCTAAATCTGAATACTTTATGACATGCACAATCTTTGGGTTTATAATTTTAGGTTGAATTTTGTTTCAAATTAAAAGGGGGGTTTTGTCATGTGCTTGATTGTTTAGTCACAGAAAATATGAAGAGCAATAAATTTGTGGTTTTCTTTCTCCTGGCTGCTAATAATCTATATATTTTTGTGGACCTTCCTGCTTTTGCTGTGCATGTCTGCTTAACACAGTTTTGTTTAAAGAATTGTCAATAATTTGAAGAATTTGTGGGCATTTTTTTTTAATCCTGAAATTTAATATATGTTTATTTCATTATTAGTTATGACCAAGAGGCATTCCTTGTGAGGGAGGTATTTGGTTTTCTTTATGCTATGGTGTTTGGCTTGTCGTTCGCAGGATGTCATTTTCTTTATTAATAATGAAATGTAGGTATCATAAATGTAGACAAGAATTTGAAAATTCAAAATTGGATGCTGTTACCCACCATCTTGTATCTTCTGCCAGTCAATTAAACATGGTTGCTATCAACTTTTTATTTTTATTTTTTTCACTTATGCTAAAAATCTTGAACCTTTGATTTTTCTAGTTAGATTCTAAATTTCTCACATGATTGGTGCTTCTAATTTGAATCAATATAAATTATGTGGAGCTGCAGGCGTGTCTCCATTATCTTCTACATCATCACCGGGTTTGAACGCTCCTGCAAGTGAGCAATCTCCAGAAAAAGCTCCATCACCCTCTCCCGGGAATGCAGCATCAGCACTGATCCCCTTTTCAGCTGCATCCCTGATTGTTTGCCTTTTGGTGGCTGTATATTCAGGCCTTTGATCCACGTTTATAGGGAGTATTGATATGAGGGACTATTTTGATGTTTCTATGAGTAGATAAAATTCATTGAGTCACTCAACCTATTTTGATGTTGTACCCTTGTTTTATAATATTTATATATAATATATATAATGATTTAAGAATTATTATTAAATGTTGAAATGATATTGATGTGGGTGTGATAGAGTTCCTTGTTGACGAGTTTATGGTGTTGTGGTTAAACTGTTTAAAATGGAACCGAATTCTATCCAGTAAAATGAGATTACCAACAGATGGTGCTAGAAGCTTCTTTTTTTGTTGTCACCACCATAAGTCCCCACACCTTCCTTCTTGTGCAAAGTTATTGGCTAGACGTGGATTTCCACAAAATGGGTTTCGCTTTTATCTACTTTGGCAATTGATTTTAATCAAAGTTATTGATTTTTTTATTTCTGAAACTAATCTATAAAATGTTCAAAAAAATAAAATTATTATTCTTTTCATCACGCATACAAGGATTTTGAACCCTGCAAACCATAAACTGATTTTTTGTTGGCTCAAAATTATGGCTGCTATAAAATACTCAACAATCACTCATGTGGTTCTTTACCTAAGCCGAAAGGCATCTATTTCTTGTCCACTTTTGGGCGCGTGAGTGAGGAAACAGGATGAATGCATTGCCAGTTTTCCACAATGTTTCGCAATGCTTTGGCATATTTGGAGATCAGTTTTAAAAGAGAGGCTCTCTTTCATCTCACCGCAAAAATGTACAAACTGAAAAGTAAAAGAAATCACAATTTTTTGGAAGCATTCTAGTGAAATTGGGATATTCATTAACATGGATGTGTTTAATGCTAGTCATCTCGTCTCATTTTGTGTTATTTTAATTTTATTTATTTATTTTAAATTATGAAGAAAATATTAATTATTTATATTTTTATATTTTTATATTTTTATATTTATTTGGAGTATTTTTTGTCAGTTAATTGTTACATTAACTATATTATTTTAGAAGTTTAAAAATATGGATGGTTGGTTATTATATTATATAACCTTTTTAATAATAATATTTTAATGATTTTATTTAATTAGTAAAATAATTTTTTTTATTAAAATATATGCATTAATATTAGGTGACATAAAATGAGATGTAAGGCGTAACATTTTTGTTATGTTTGGATGGAAGAGAAAAAATATGGATAATGCTGTATTTCCAGTCATTTGATTAAAGAAAAAATATACGCCAAAGAAGAAAAAGTTGAAATTTAAGAAATAAAAATTTAATTATTCTTTTTTTTAATTTTTTTTTTATAATTTAAAATTAATTTTTCCCCTTCTCCCTACTTTTTATTTCCTCCAATCCAATTAAATTAAAGCCTTTGGGTCAAGTGTATAATTCTGCAATTGGTCCCAAGCTTCTAGTTTCACAACTGCACATAACTACATCTCCACCTGTATGAACAAGTTAGAGTCATTTGTAGAAGGGAGAGTGTCATTAATTGGAAGTGGGGTTTCTAGTTATTAAAAAGATAAAAAAAAAAAAAGAAAAAAAAAAGTCTGAACTGAATGAATTTTTCTAGGCTATAGCGACTCACTGTTGCCTCATTTTGTTTTATCTATTTTATTGTCTACCAATGGGGGCAAAGAGGTCCCCAACCCAATTGTGTATATGGATCTAGAACGGTATAATTGCCCATGTGCACTTCTGTCAAAACTCTCTGTTCCCATAATCATTTTTGCGAAAAATGCTTATTCCCTTCAACAAAAATAATGTCGCCAATTTCTATTGTAGCTAACCCATAAAATGGGATTTTGATTAAGCATCATTTATTAATTAAACATCCAATACAGTGTACAAATATAGCCAGATCTTGAAATTGAACTATTGAAGGCGCCTTCCTGAAATTTAAAAATTGCAGTTGTTACAATCAATTCTTGTTCTTGGATCCATTTTAAATCTAATTATAACTGTAATATTGCACATCAGATTACCCATTCCTACCATATCCAAACTTATTGTTTTATAAAGAAATTATCCAAATATCATTCATTCCCATCCTATCATATTCAAATTAACAGAGACTAGAAATGTTTCTTGTAAAACCCATTGATACAAGGTTACTTAAATGCACGAGGATACAAATTTAGTACATCTAAAATTTTCTTTCCTGAGAAACCCTATGAAAGCTAAACAAACTGACATTTTCCTGAGACAGATCTCTGCTTTCTGAAGCACCATGAAAACATGGGCCTAGGCATCTGCTCCAAATGACAAATTTTGCAATGATTTTTTTTTTAATTCATAGGACGCTTGATTGCAGATTTGCAGTTTTTTTTAATAATGTTAAGAGCTTTGATATGTTACAAATGCTCCTTTTTAATTAATATTTGAAAGAAATTTTCTTGCTATAATATTTGCAGGAAATTTTATTCCTCACTTGTTTGTTAAATATTGCATTAGGCCATCCTATGTTCTCAAGCCCAACATTTTCTTTTCGCCAACTTGGAGGCTCCTATTGCTATCTCATCACTTATGTTATTTTATTTTAGTTAGGAATAATTGCACGGGCGAAAAATGAATATCTGTTAGGTAAAAATTCAGGTATCATATTATCCACAAAGCAGATACTTATTTCTTTATTAAAATTATTTTTATTAATGTATTATGTATTATGATTTGTTCTATTAGTTTGAGATGTGATAAAACTTATTTTTTATTATTTTATCATAAACTTTTTTAATAATAAACACATAATGATACATATATGTTCATGTAATAATTATTTATGTTGATTTATTATTGCAAGGTATATAAATAAACTTGATATATTATTTTCAATATTATTTTAGTTTTACAAAAAAATGTTTCAAAGTAAACTTATACTATATGATTCCTCTGCTAATATAAATGGGGACAAATACTGGGGAAACACTGTTTGCACTTGTTCTACCTTATTGCCATTCCTACTTTTTTTACAAATGTTAATAAAATATTTTTAGAGTACAGATTAAAACAGCTAAAGTAAAGAAATAAAGCGTTGATTGTATCATAAATGCATTACTAAAAAAAAAAGTGTATTTAATACTTTTTAACTAACATCCTTGAAAAATTTGTTGGCAAAATTTTTTTATTTGTTCAAAGGGCCATTACCAAAAGTCAGTTTTTTTTATGAGGAAATATAATATATAGTGTTATAAATGCAACCTTAACGTAGTTTTTAATAAAATTTTCTGTTTAGCAATTGTTTAACTACATATCCATAAAAGCTTGTTAACAAAATTTTTAATTTTTATGAAAGAGTTTCTTTTCCCATACTTTTGTTGAACAAAGTTGTAAAATAACCATTATGTGCAAAGTGTAATTTTTCTTTAAAAAAACATTCAAAACGATTTTCTAGATCCATTCAACCATTGGAAAGAACATCGGTCTTCTACATAGGTAGAATAATATTTTATTTCACATTTCTGCTCATAATTGATTAGTTACATGTGTGATCGATTATTTAATTTTAATTAATAAACATTAATTAATTATTTAATACTTTTATATTATTAATTATATAAATAATCAATTAATTATAATTTATATTAATTAATAATTTTTTATCATATATATTAAACAGTTAATTATATATTTTTTATATTATTAATCCTAATAATCGATTATATAATCTATTATAAAATTGTTATTTGATTATTACGTTTGCTAACTAAAAAGGGATTCGGATAATGTGCATGTATGATAAGATCTTTTCCGCATCCCAATGTGTGCTGAGATGGCAAGGGATGAGTATTGGGACAAGTCACCACGCAATCACGCTTTTCTTTAAAATTACTCTTCTTTCCTAACGTAATCCCAAATTCCTTTCGAAGTTTATACAAGTTATTATACTTAAAATAATAATAATAATAATAATAATACTAATAGTAAAGATTTTTCATTAATCTTTAACAAAGAAGAATGTAATGGATAAAATAACTAATATACTTTTTAAGAAATTAAAACCTCATTATTATTACTTTAAATATAAAACTAATTTGATAATCCATATAAATATTTGACAAGGGTTGTCTCTTTCTTTATCGTTTCATTCTTATTCGTATTCCAGGACAATGACTGTCTGCAAATCGTTGGAATTATTGGCATTAAAAGGTTGGGTGTAGGCTTCAATCCTATCCCTCTAAGGCATTACAAGATCAGGGTTGGCGGAAGCATCCGACCAGCTTACCTCGATCTGTTTTTTTTTTTTTTTTTATTTAAAATTATTATATTAAATTTTAAATTTTTTTTATTTCTAATAAATTTTTTATCATGTGCCTATGAACACGTTATAAGATTTAAAAAATAAAATTTTATTAAAAATGTTTATTACAATAAAAATAAAATAATAAAAATTATATAATATTTAACTTTTTAAGTAAATAAAAATATTTAATAAGCTACATTTAATGCAATATATCCTTTCATACATTTTTATCTCTTTTATTTATTCTGAAAAACTTTATCTATATAAATAATAATATATATCTATTTATATTAAGGTGTAAATTATTGAATCTATTTTTTAGTTTTATTAAAAAATCTATCAATTATTAAATAAAATATATAGGTGAATGAATAATATTATTTGTATATAAAAAAATTAATATTATTATTAATATACTGTGTTATTTATGGCGTATATTATTTTTTATTTTTATTTTTTGTGAATACTCAATTATATTTGGAATTATTTTATTTTTAAAAAAATCATTGAAAAAAAAATAAAAAATTTTAAAATAATATAGTTAATTGATTTTGTAACCTACAAAATTGAAAAAATTCTAATATTAACAATAATATTCATTCTTTTCAAAGGTCTTTTAAAAATTTTTAAAAGGATAAAATTTAAATAACTTAGATTTTTTTTATTATCTTACTTGTATTTTAGAAATAGAATTTTTGTAGTGTTTTACTTTAATAGATAACAAAACTCTTCATTCTTTAATTTATCATATGTATTAGAGTTATTTTTTTTGACAAAGATTGATTCCAAATTCTTATTTTAATGCATGTCATGAAGAGTATTCCATTCCATGAACATTCATCTATAATCCAGATTATTTGTGTTACATAGATAATGGAAAATCATAATTTTTCAGTAGATATCTATCATAAGATTAATGTCATCATTTCTAATCCAGCCACTTTTATTCATTAAAAAAAAATGACAATCATACAAATTCAATTATTGTTTTTAAAAACTATACTTATCCGAAATAAATCCTTTTTAATAATATTATAAATTCAATCTCATAAAATATACGATTCGTACCTACATTGAATTACTTTTTTTATATAAAATATCTTATACATAAATTTCATGTATTTTTTAGATTATTTTTTTATCATAATATAAATATTATCTTACTCTTCCTCATTAATTAGTAATTTTAAAATAACAAATAAATAAAACAAACTTTTTTTCAACATAACTAATTACAAAATAATTCAAGTGTATTTAAGGTCCATTAATTTAAGTCTTTCTAAAAATAAAAATATATAAAAATAACTAATGTTTTGAAGATTTTATATAACATAGAAAATATTAATATTTGGTTTAATTTAATTTTTTGTATTAATTATATAGAATTAAGATTTATTGATATTAAGTATCAAATTTTAATATTTATTTTAATTTAATAAATTTTTATATTAATTTAAATTTTTTTATCAAATAAATTATGTTTGTAAAATTTTTTACAAAATAAAAA
Source organism: Canavalia gladiata (assembly GCA_037954105.1). Classification (NCBI taxonomy): domain Eukaryota; kingdom Viridiplantae; phylum Streptophyta; class Magnoliopsida; order Fabales; family Fabaceae; genus Canavalia; species Canavalia gladiata. The sequence goes on from CM075662.1 coordinate 6,130,849, forward strand.
TTAATATATATTTTATTATACAATTTTATTTAATGTTTAATATATTAGTTAAATATAAATAAATATTAATAGTTAAATAATATATTTATAAATATTTAAATTATTTAAAATTATATATAATCATAAAATATTATCATATAATTTAACAATTGATTGATAGATATTTTGTGTTTTATAAAAAAAATTTATTCAACATCACGGCTTTTAGTTTGGCATTCATGTTGGATTAAAATTTTAAATTAGTAGTTAAAATTCAAGGATCCTAAGATTTTGAAAATATTTTATTAACGTTTGACTTTGTAAATTTAAATTTATTTTAATATTTTATTATACAAAATAAAAAGTAACTAAAGTAAATAACTTTTTATATATTCTGGAACTTAAAATTTTTTAAAAAATTAAAATATCTAGTTTATATAAGTTTGATAGCTGTTTTAAAGATTTATCCGATATTCACTTTAATTCACATGTATTGCTGTAATTATTTTCACCAGAGTATGATTCTTGGCGTATTCAATTATCAAGGCAAGAAAGGGTTCAAGATATGTACAAAAATGATTAGTTTTAAATATAACCTTCTTTATTTTTTTACTATTAATATTTTTATATACCTAGAAAATATTAACACTAAATTTTTTTCATCTCTTTCTCTTTTATATAACTCATCACAATTTTTTTTTTTAAACTTGTAGCAACAATTGGGATGTCAACAAAATATTTTTGTTTTTTTAACAAGTAAAAAATTTGAGGTGACAGTCAACTTTTATCATTATCGAAGAGTAATCTTATATAGAGGATTAGAGATAAACAGAAAGAGAATGGAAATAAAATTTACTAACTAATAACTTTTTAAAAAAATAACAGAATATGTTTTACTTGGAGGAATTTATAAGGCCGGGGTTGCAGGCCGTATGGCAGAGAGGTTGTATATTAACAAAATTATTTATTAATATAAAATATTTAATTGTATTATGATATGTTGCAGGTATATTGGACGCAATTGAAACCTTATAAAAGGTGCATAAGACAATGATAACTTGTATGAGAAAAATACCAAGTCTAAAGACATCATCCCTACTCTTATAGGAAGCAAAGTGTCAAAAGAAGTGAAACAAGCAAAGTGTCAAAAGAACTGAAACAATGATGTGTTCCAACTCCAAATGAAGCTAGCAAGTACCAATTGTCTTTTTCATTATTTACTAACAAAGAACGTGCACAACAATCCTTGCTTATTTCTTAAATATGGTAGAAGGTCGTTTCTAAATTAATTAATTATATATATATAATCAATTTATTCAAAATTTACATAATTTACTTTGTTGAATATATTTTTTAAATAGTTAAACTTCATCAATTTAATTATTAAATTAATATATTTTATTATAAAGATCAAGCTTTCAGAATATGTATATCCAAAATGTTAGGCCAACAACAAAAGAGGCTGAGGCTGGGGAACTTAACATCCCAATAAATTAAGAATACGGCTTGCTTAGTTAAAAGTTGCAATTATCTCAATTTTGTAGACTGAGTTTTGTTTTTTTTGTTTTAAAGTTATAATTTTTTTTTTCATTTTAATGTAAAATATTTGTGTGAAATGTTATATAATTTAAATTAATTTATATATATATTTTTAAAATTATTTAATGATTTAAAATTAATTTTATTTAATTTAAAACTAATGGGATACATCCTTGCACAGTAAAAACAGTTGTGATGTGATTGTGAAATTTTAATTAAGCCATGTCTACAAGCACCAATACATAATTTACTTGTTAAAAAATTTTAAATAATAATTGAATTGATAAATTTTATATTTTATTTATAAATGTTAATAAATTTTTATTTTAATCAAAATTTATAAATATAACTTTTAAATTAAAATTTTTGTTAAATATAAAATAAAATTAATAAATACTTTATACACCGATAAATTTAATAAATTTAGATATTTATATTATTTAATAATTTTTTATACTAAGCACAATTTATAAGTAAATATAAAATAATTTTATTAAATATAAAATTAAAATTTTAAATATTTTATTATATAATTTTATTTAATATAAAATATATTATTAAAATATAAATAAATATTAAATAACATACTTAAAATATTTAATTTATTTAAAATTTAATATATATATATATATATAATTATTAAAATCTTATTACAGATTAAGTAGATAAATTTATTTATAAAAAATTATTAATAATTTAAATGTTAAATTTAATATTTGATATCAATAAATACTATATATTATATCCGTACTTAGAAAATAAGGTCCATATTAATTGTTAACAGAGCACTCGTTATTAAAGTTGTTTATCTGTAATTCCCCTCGATCTAGCTGTACCATGCGCCACGAAAATTCGACAACGCAACATTAATATTAAATTAATACCTCCAACTCCAACTATACTTACCCACTGCATAAAAACAGAATTACACATTTCACATCATCTTCTTCTATTTTTCCTATATATATATATATATATATATATCCTATCACACATGATAAAGTGCTAAACAATAGATGTGAAAGATAGACGCGAAGGAAGCAAAGGAAGCTCTGTGTAAAAAGGATAATGTAAAATGGTTTTCACTTCTCTCCACCGCATAACCACGTACCTGTTAATTAGCTGTGTACTCGTCAGAGAAAGACCATATGTTTTTTATATTCTATTTGTATCACATTATCTATTACACCTTTTTTATTATTTTACTTTTTTATTGAAATTATCTAAGTTATCCTATAACTATAAGATAATTAAACAATCTTATTCTTAAATAAATTAATGAAATTAAAATATTATATCTAAACTTACACCCATTTTATTTTTTAATAAACAAAATCTCGTATATTTATCTAAAACGATATTATTTATTTCATGGGATAAGTCTTCTACCACGTTACCTTTCTTTGTGGATAGGGTCCTTCCATCTTTTTATATAATATGCCAAAGCAAAACGGTGGTTGTTTACTTGGTTAGAGTGGATGCCCTTTTAAAAAATAGTAACACAATTAAAAATAAGAAATGTGATAAATATTGTAATGGAAAGAAATTAAAAAATTGTTAAAATTTTATTCATTTAAATCTTACATGAAATATCTTAAAAATATATATATATATATATATATTTTATAAATTAAGAATTTTTATATATATAAATTTTTTCATGATAACATATAATAAATAATTGTATATCATCATAATAATATAATTTTTTTATGAAATAAAAAATATTTTGTATTCTTTTATACTGTTTCGTATTTTTATGAAATACTTTCTGATGTACAATAAATGAATAAAAATTATTATTGAATATCAAAATATTAATTTTTTTATGAAATAGGGTCTGCTAACTTTCTTTTTGTTTTGCTTTTATTTTTAATTAACAAGTGTATATATCTAATACTTTAAAGATAAAAATTATTTTTAGTTTACTTTCACCCTTCGTTTTGACTTTGTTTGGAGGGATGGTTTGGCGTTTGCGACCCATAGGAGGTTCAGTGTATTAATTATTGCATTTGGGTGTTAAAAAAACAAAGAGAGGTGGCAAATACCTGTTAAAACACTACACCGTATTAGGACTAGTTTGTGTCGTTCATTGCCTCTGCATTTATATATCCATATAAAATGAATCCTTTGACTCTGCCGGCAAAATTTACAAGTTAGAAATAAACGTACATCGGTTGTATCAGTCAAACAGGGCTGCTATTACCTTTACATTTTATCTTCACCTTTTTCTATAACACAATCAATCACATGTTAATTTGCTTAAATCATTATCTCTTTCTGCACCATGGTTAGACCCAATCATTGTCTGTGTTGTGTCATTGTTAAATGATACCTAACTTTTGCTTATTATATATGCATTTTTTAAGACAGAACATCTTGTCGTAATTTCTTTATACTTATATGTAACAAAAAAAAAACATCAAACTTTTGGGTGAAGATCATTTCTCATACCTATCCAAGTTCATGATCTCCAAGATTTTTCAGTTGTAGATATTACTATTATATGATGCGTGAAGTTGGTAAAAATCATTTTTAGAGAAATTATTTTAATTTTAATATATTATTATAAAAATTTATATATTGTTAACTCGTTAAAAATCATGATAGATATAATTTTTAAGATAATTAAAGTTTTTTAATTTAAATATATTGATAACATTGTTATCTAGTTATGAATTGTTAAGTTATTAAAAATTATTAATTTTTATAATAATTACTTTAAAAATTATATTTACTATATGATTTTTAATTGGTTGATAGTATAAATTTTTTTTATAATAATAATGTATTAACATTAAACTTAAATAATTATTATAAAAATTATAATTTTAACAGTATAACAATCACTGATTGTATAATAATATTACATTTTAACTAAATTTTATAACGATGACTGATTGAATAATAATATAATTTTTTATAATGATAATAATAATGCATTGCAATTAAATTCTAAATAACTATGTCACATATGAAAAAGACTGGATTGAATTTGTTGCAGTCCAAATGCGGATCAATTAAAATCAAACAATCGAGATTTTGATTCATGACTTTTTACATTCAATACAACAGCTAATTACACATGACTGTTGAAATATTTCATAAATAATTTTATTTATACAGAAAATTTATATATAAGAAAAAAGGATTGAAATGAAAAAGACTGGATTGAATTTGTTGCGGTCCTGATGCGGTTCAACTAAAATCAAACAATTGACATTTTGATTCACTAATTTTTGACCTTTTACATGCAATACAACACCTAATTATACCCGATCATTTGAATATTTTATTTCTACAATAAATTTATATATAAGAAAAAATTGAAAAAAAAATACAAGTTAAAATATATGATATTATTAAAAAGTAAAAAAGGAGAATATATAAAAATTATTGTATGAATATCATTAATTAATTTTTATTACAAGAAATCTATATGATATAGGGTTGATAGATAATTTCCATCCTGCTACAATAGAGATTATGTAGAGTTTATATGCAATGTCTAAAAAAGAAAGAGAACAAATCACAAATGACACGGCTAATTAATAACCTGCCTAATCACAAGCAAAACGCGTAGGCATTGAATAATTAAATATAACAGAAAGTGTGATTTGGTTGAAAAGTTGAACAATATTTTGCTTAATTAAGATTAATAGAGCGTCCAAGATGTGGAAGCTGCCGTGTCAAAACATATATATAAACCCCACATTCTCAAAAATAGAAAGACAAATTAGCAAATAATAATCAAAACAATGGAAGTTGTATCCTTAACCTCAAGCCTTAGCATTTGCAAGCCATTGAATTTCCTTGCAATCCCAAATAAACATAAAAAAGCTGCTCGTAAGCAGTTTGGTGTTTCATGCAGAGGCACAAAACAGGTTGTTGCAGGGCATGAAAATTTGTACAAGATACTGCGTTTGAGTTCGAATAATGCAACGATGGATGACATAAAGAGAGCTTATAGATCAATGGCGCTTCAGTACCATCCTGATGTGTGCCATGATGGTTCAAAGAAAGAAGAGTCAACAAGGATGTTTATGCAGGTGAAAGCTGCGTATAGTACGTTGTCGAATCCAAGGCTTCGAGCAGAGTATGATTATGAATTGGGTTTGAGAAACAGAAAGAGTGTTGGTGATGAAAGTTGGAGACTTAGGTGGGAGGAACAACTGGTTGAGTTGAAGAGAAGGTCTCATAGACGTATGGCACAAAAGGAAGGGTCATCATGGGGCACCACAGTGAGGGCGCATAACATCAGATGAACAAACACATCCATCGCAATTCACAATTACTTTCCTCTCCTTATTGCTATGTTTTTCATGTAACATTCTTTAATCCCTCAACTTTTACAACTTCATTCTTTCATTTCCTCCAACAACCAACCTACCTTGTCCCCGTAGGATTGCGGAATAAAAAATAATCATGTCTTTTTTTTTACATGATTTAAATTTATTTATACATCTAAATAATAGAAATATGCATATATGTAGTCTTTAAATTTTCTCTTTGAATTTCTATACTTCCATTTATTTTACACAGACGTCAAAGTTCCATGGGAGTCCTGGTAATAGCTTCAATGAAATTAGTATTCCGTAATAGTTATTTTGTAGAATCAGTTTCCTTCTTGCTTTGTCAGAATTGGGTTCGACTCCCATAACTCCTTTCCTTTGCGCCATTCCCCCTTACCTCGAGGTCAACTGAATGGAATTTAAATTATGGACTTTATGTAAGAGTTGATGAACTCCTTACTCTATTAAAAAGTAGAATTACCAATTTTTACCCCCATTTTTAAATGGATGAGATCGGTTGAGTGGTCTCTAAATCATTTATAAAATAAAATTATAAAATTGATTAGAAAATATATAATAATTTTATCTTTTTCAACGTTATCACACTAAAGCAAATAATTATTTATTCAAATTTAAAATTTAAAATTTAAAATTTGAGACTTTTAATTTATTTAAAATAAAATAAATTTTTTTCAATATTATCATATTATTTTATTTTCAATGCTAGCAAAAAATATAATAATAAAAAATTATTTATTTGATTAAATTAAATTTTTTAATTTAATTAATTCAAATAATAATTATAGTATCATTTAATAAAAATTGGAACACTCTTTTGTATGTGATCTTATATGTTCAATATTAAATTGTTAGGAAGTTAGTTGTACTAATTTATTAATTAAAGTTAGATGTCTAGCGATACTCCTTTTAACGGTTAGATAGTATAAAATAAGATCTTTTTACTTTTAAGAACCGTGGAATAATAAAGAAAAACCTCTTCCATCTTTCTAGCTCTTAGTTAAATAAACCGGTAAAATTGTTAAACTTGTTAATGTAAGTTATTATAAAGCTCAAACTTACTGTCATAAATTTTATAAGTATTCAATTATATGTAATATCCTTTCAATTAATGTTATATCCAATATCTTTTCAATTAACATTCGAAATTAAAGTATAATATATTAATTAAATAATAATCTGATAAGAAAAAAATTTTAAATAGTGTATTCTTCACAAGAACATCCCTGTTGATAAATTAACAATAATTGTAACCATTAAGAAGAATTCTCAACAATTCAATTTAATGATTCCTTTTATATATATATATATATATATATATATGATAACATTGCACCATCTTGACCTTTACCATCGAGTAATACGATCCAAATTCCAGAAATGAAGAAGCCATGAATTAGGTGCAATATACCAAAAAATATATATTTTACAATGCTTTTTTTATTATTTTATTTTTAAAGGTTGCAGTTGTAATAAGTAGAATATATTAAATCGCTTAATAAATGTTGTAAAAAAAATACTTTTTAAAGCACTTCAATTTAAAGGTATTGTAAAAAATTAAATTTTAAAACTTTATATTTTAAAATTACGGTAAAAAGTATGGGTAGGAGCAGACTCTTGATGAAGCTTTGAAGGAAGCACTTTGACCTTAGCCTTGTCTTTCGTCAACAACTCTTTGTCACTTCCAATTCCAAGTTTTGGGTCACCGAAAATCACCCTTATCTTGTTGTTTTCGAAATCACTCCGGTAACAAAATCAAATTAACTTAATTTACTTCTCTCATAATGCTTCCATGCATGATCAAATCTTGATGAATGCTTCAATATGAATTTATTTGGTGCAGAACACTTCAACCAGGGTACTTGGATCATTACCTCATTCACGGCCATTCAGTTCCAAGAAGAGGATCTCATGGAATTTGATGTGAAGGGTGTGTGGAAATCCATGGAAAACTACCAGATCTATTAATTGTTTTTGGCTCTTAACCTCACAGAATATGCAAATACAAGGCGAATTAGAGCCCCACGAGTTTGTAGAGCATAATCGAAAAGAGAGAAAAAAAGTTTACTAAATAGATTTATATTTGATATTTAATGACTAGATTATACAAACCTTAAAATGGTGAGTGTTTTTCCAAAGACATGAATTCCAGAGAAGCCCAGTTATAACACGATGCACACTCGATGTGATTTTTCATATATTTATCATCCAATTTAATACCAAGGGCATATCTATGTTAATGGTGTATCAATGTGTGAAATAGTCAATGTGACCAATGAGTAGGCCAATCATAGATAAACAAAAGGCTTCTTTGAAAAATCAAAAATTGAATAATGATAACGCCCATTTACTCATCAAATTGAAATTGAACAAATATAATTCCGAGGTATCAATATGAAGTCCCAAGACAAGGATCAGGTGTAATACCTTTCACTCCATTTCCTGTGTTAAGTAAATAGATTATTACACTGAAATTGAGAAGTTGTTCCATCCACTCAGCTAAGTAAATAATTCATAGTGTGCAAAAATATAACTTCATCAAAATTTCATCAGCAACCGACTGCATCACCAATCCAAAGAGAGAAAATTAACAACATAACGGGCAGTGATTGATCTGAATCAAAAGAGGGGGGAAATCTGAAAAAGAGATAAAAAGCCTGAAAACTAAAAAAAAATTGACTTAAAAACACATTAAGGAGAATATTAATAAGTGGACAAATTCAATGACCAAATGAATATGATTTTAAGCGAATTTGCAGGACGGATTATGAAGTTGGAAGAAGTGACCAATTTATATAATTATAAAAAATAATAAAAATTGAATTTATCTTTATATATATATATATATAAAATTAAGTTAATTTAAGAATAATTTTACTTAAAGTTATTTCGTTTAATAATTTTAATAAAAAATTAAATTTTATCAATTCAACCATTAAATTAATAAATTATATTACATAGACCATTCTTATAAATGAAGCAAGTTTGATCCTCCTAATTTGATATTTCCAGTTACCCATCCTCCATTTCCTATTTTTCTTCCTTATTAAAAAAGAAATTAATGTTTAAAATCAATGTGAGGTTGGATGGTTAAGAAAATAAATTTCAGCTAAAAAAATGGTACTCGGAGTGATTTTCTTAAGTGCGTTGTCATTAGTAAGTCTAAGAATTCTATTCGTTTGCTGTAAGCTCCAGAGTCACTTCCAAAAATACCTAAAGCATAGTACTACTAAAAATGGAATCGATTTAAAAGCATGCTTCGCAGAAATGGTGTAACATGTTCAACCAGATGAAGTCATAGATTCATCAATCAGGTCTTCCAAGGGAAAAATTCTCCCAAAAAGAAGAAACCACATACTCAGTATTTCTGTCATGAACTTATGAAGATTCTAACACAACCAAGTCCATCATATCTCGGTTCATTTTTTTATAATATCATTCATTTTGAAATTCATTATAGGCCATCGTATTCGTGGACGGTAAACTCTAACTTGGAAACATTTTTTTATAATATCCTCATCCATTTAGAAATTCATTATAACTCAGCCTATCAAATCATGAAGTCATTTTTTCTTTTCCTTTTTTGCAATCATTGAGCATATGTAAATCATAAAGAAATATTTGCTTCCACGAAATAAAATAAAACAGTTAAACATAAGGTATAATCAAAACACAACACATTTTTTTCCCTTTTGTTTGTAAATTACATAAAATTAGGCCATAATTTACATATCTACATGATCCTCTGCTCATTAGCTTTTTAATGAGCCCCTGAACAGCTTCCCACCCTTTAATTACTGCATCTTTGACTTGAATGTTTAAATGGAAATGTTTAGTTTCTTCATACTAATCCTCCACCCTTAGGACCAACAGTTGAAACAGCATCAGCCACTGTTAGAAATATTTTATCCTCCCCAATTAAGTCTGTTAACTTGGACGCGTGGAGCTTCTCCATTACAACTGGCCCCGGGTTTGCTAAGATAAGCTGTGAAAAGACCATAGAGATAAATGTCATCACAATAATTTATTATTAACAAGTTGTTTTGTACCATATAATAGTAATAATAATAATAATAATAATATCATTATTGATGATATTGTTAGCACACAAGCACGTCATTTGATTAATTAATTGACTTAAGTTATATCTTTGTCAAGCAGCTACTTGTGGCCAGGACAAAACTTGATCTGTAACTAGAGATTGTTCCAGAAGAATTCCTATAGTAATTAGAAATGACTAATGATAAGCACAAAATGTTAAACTCTGCTTGTGCTTATTTATTACCTGGACTTCTCTTTTCTGAAGGCTCTTATATAACTCTTCCAGCGCATGGATGCCACTAGTGTCAATATCGGTAACAGCTGCAAGAATATGGTTAGGTCAATAAATTCATTCAGCAAAATTAATCATGAAAAACAAGATCAAAGGATTTCATAGAAAGCCTTACGTGACATTTCAACAGTGAGGTACTGTATTCTGGGCAATTCACTTGTCCTTTTGCAATCTTCATCAGTCAGCCATCTCAAAATTCTGTAAATTATGATTCATTTAGTCATCAGGCTAGATTCCATCAACTGAACCAATAATCTACACTTTCCTAACCTTGATCTGGGAGAGTCTAAAATTTTAAGATAAGGTCATGGTTTAATTTTCATTATATTATTTACTAATAAAACTTAACCATGAAATTTTTCCCTTCTTTTTTATCCCCATATCAACCTGACCCTAAAGGTGGAAACATTGGATTCCAAAAGGTTCCCTCCCCAGATTTCAAAGTAATAATTGTTTCCAACTTCTAGCAAACAGCTCAAGGTTCTTAAATTGTCATATTAGCCATTGTAGTTGCCTTTTTGAATTATACAGTGTAGAATTCTACATGCACACATACATTTATTAGGGATAATAATTATTAATCACCTCTCCTTGATGTAGTTGGAGTTTGAGAAGTAGATAGCAGAATCAACCCTGATAATCAACATGCCAGATATCTGGGTTGCACTGGGGTATTGCTGGATGTTCCTGTAAACAGTAGTGCCTGGAAGCTTCCCTAGTACTGCAGTCCTTGGCCTTGTCACCTGTAAAAGGATTTTGGCAAAAGATATAGCCACCTACATAAAGAAGGTTAAGTAAATATTAAAAATATTGCAGGTGGGGCAAATTGAATAATATGCAAAAATGCTACATCTCTTTTGAATTTTCTCTTGATTCTTTTTTTTCATTACCGCAATTAGAAGGCCAATCTCAACACTTTTGAAGATCACACCAAAGAAGGCTCCCATGCAAGCAACAAAATCAAATTTGTCGATCTTCCACAACAGAATAGCTGCTTCAATGTTCACAAGGCCAATCACAGCAGCTATTATAATAGAAGCAAGCACCGCATTTGGAGTGTACTTAAACAGTGGTGTAATGAGTAACAGTGTTAATAATATAACACAGGACATAACGATGTTTGATACTGCAGTTTTACAACCGGCCATGTAGTTCACTGCTGAGCGAGAAAATGATCCTGCATAATAATGATCATAAACAATTGTTAAGATGAAAGTGATAGGTAAAAAAATGTACAAGGTTTCTAGTAGAGGCTCAAACATGATTGAGTGAATCCTCTTTTTTTTATAAATGTACCTGTAGTCACATAACAAGATGTAAGGGAACCAATAATGTTCATTGTTCCCATTGCTACCATTTCTTTGTTACCATCTAGTGAATAGTCTTTCATGGCAGCAAATGTTCTCCCAATTGCTACAGCTTCCTGAAGTTCAACAAATTTGGCTAAGTGTTTATCAGAGAAGGGAAGGAAAAGGGATGAGGAATCATCACTAAAATTTACTTACAGTGAGTGCTATCATACCAGATACCACACCAATCCTAACGCCAGGGCCTAAGTATTTTCCACTGAAAAAAATCTCACTAGCAGATGATGGATTCACACCCTTCCGGACATGTTTCACCTGAAATATCATATTTTCAGTTTCACAGTGCTTAATTTTGTTTAAAGGTATTCAATCAATTTTATGCTACTTACAATCGATACACCTTTCTTGTCAGCCCTGGTAATGTAGACAAAGAAGGTAGATACTATAACAGAAATCATAGGAGAAATTGCAGCCACCCAAAAGAGTTTCTTATTCCTTTTAGCCTGTCCATTACAACACAACAGTAATGATTATGAAGGTTCAAATGCAAAGGCAGAAAGGAAGGGAAATTGTTGTTGGCATTCTTACAATATACTTGGTTATAAGAAGGAAGGCCAAAAATGCTAGTCCAATGACAATTGTTTCCCAATTCCACTGCAAGCAAAGATTAAAGCAAATGCTTGTGAACCTCATTTTACATTTTCATCTATATTGAAAGAGAATTTCTAAACAAAATGAAGGTTTACCCCATGGTGCACGCTACCCCAAACCGAGCGCATGACAGAAACAATATCAGTTTTCTTAGTGAAGTTTTGTATGCCAAGTAGACCCTTAAGCTGTTGTAGTGCAATAGTAATGGCAGCTCCACCCATGAATCCCACAATGGCAGCATGAGATAGGAAGTCAATCAAGAAACCAAGCCTACAAAATTCACATATAGATTATAGCACAAGAAGTCTTTAGGCAAAGCAAGAGATTAAAACGCATAAGAATCATTTACTATATATATATATATATAATATAGTACCTGAAAACTCCAAGTGCCATTTGAGTGATTCCTGCAAAGAAGGTGGCAGTAAATGCAAGACGCAGGTATTCATGACTTTTGTAATCACTAATCTCATTGGTAAGCATCGATCCAAGCAAGAGGGACACCACAGCAACGGGTCCTATGGCAATATCTCTTGAGCTTCCCATGAAAGCATACACAAGTGGACACACAAAACTGCTGTCTGCACAAAGTGAAGGAAAGCCAACAAATCATATAACTGTACAACACTACAACTAACTAACACGTCCAAGTTGCCTTCTTAACATAAATCAACTCACATAGTGCATATTGGGGATCCAAATTTGCAAGCTTTGCATATCCAATGTCCTGACATGCATTCATATTTTACAAAATGATCATCCAAAAACACATACCAATACTATTTATGGGATAAATAAATACACCAATTACATGATTTATAAGTTACCACTTACCTGAGGTACACAAAGACTTGCAATGGTGAGTCCAGAAATCAAATCACCTCTGAATTTTTTAAGATCATAGCTTCTTCCCCAATCAAAGATGGGAAAGACAGATTGCAAACCCAAAACAAACTTTCTAGACCGGGTTTGGTCTTTAAATTTTTCAAAAGGGTTATCTGAGAAGAAAGTTTCAATGAAAGAATGTTTAAACTCTTGGAAAAGTGTTTGCTTAGGAGGAGCTCCTACTTTGTGAATATGTGGCAAAGTATCTCCATGCCGACGTGAAGAAGGTCCACTTCTTATTTCCTCCATGGCCTTTGCCACAACCTCGTCACTCACACGCTGACTCATTTAACACCTGCAAAGTAAAGCACACACTGATTATATATATGCAAATGAAAAGTAGCTTCCTTTAGAACAACCTATTTCACAGTCAACTGCATCAAATGCATGCATAGTCACATTCTTTCATGCTTAGAAGAAATCATAACAGTATCTCAGTTGGACAAAAACGAAAAGACAGAGTGAAAGTACCCAAATGATGTTACAAGAGCAAATAGATACCCCACGAACTTGCTTTGTTTTGTGGCAAAGCTAATGCTTATTTATAGAGTCAGAAATGAGAAATGTTGCTTTTCCTTTAATTAGACAAAATGTAATTCTATTTATTTATTTATTTATTTAACCAATTGCAAGTCAAGCATACCAATTTGACTTTAACATTTCGTACACAAATGGTTGTGCAATTTCTTTATTGTTTAAGTGGGAGGAGCATAGCATAGAAAGGGGGTTATGAGTTATGATAAAAGTAAAACTCTTAAAATCGGATCCTCTCATGTGAACTACTAATGATTTTGCATAAAAAATGACACGTGGGTAAGCTTAATTATTGCCATTGACCAAAATTAACAATTAATTTGCACATTGGATGGTAGTGTTTTCCTTTTCTTTTTTCTCGAATGTTGCATGTTGGGCATTCATTGAATGTTCTTTTTGAGGTGGAGACATCACACAAGTGGTAAGAAAATGAATGAACCCAACAATAAACAACCATTTCACTTGGTTTTTATTCTTTTTAGCACACATTCTATGATCCATATACACACGGATTTTACCAAATTGAAAGTGAGTTCTATCAAAGTAGAAGTGGAGCCTACATAATTTGATTGACTTCATGTGAATTTTAACAAAGTATAAAAAGTGTGTGAAGAGCATATTAAAGAATATGTTGGTAATATTTTTTTATAATATTATTGGTACTATAAATAAATATAACAAGTTTTACTATAACAAAGGAAAAAGGGAGAAAAACATAATATACGATGAAATGAGACAAAAAAGAAAGTGTATTATATAAATTATTATAATTATTTGAAATATAAATAACATATAATTTATAATACTATTTTTTAATTTTTATTTTATTTAATTATTTAGAAAATAAATTTTTACATAGTTAAATAAATAAGAATAAAGATATTAATTCTAATTTCTGACAGTAGGAATCGGTATCAGATAGGACTCAAAGGAAGACTGTAATAATTAAAAGTTTAAATAAAAGTAGAAATACAAATATTTTCGATTCTTGAAGTTATACTCACACATTTCTACTGATCATCAAATAACAATTTCGAATGTGGATTTTATTTGGGTTTGGGAGATTAACTAAAGTTTATTTTTCCTTTTAATTGGTACTCCCTCTATTCTATTTAAGTATTTACTTGAGAGGATAGCATACATGATTAAATGTCAAAAAAATGTAATTAATATAATTATTTACGTTAAAATTGTTACTAATATCTTAATATGGAATTCCCTCATATTTATATATTTCTCATTTATAATAAGTGTATAAAATATTTAAGAATTAAGTAGAAATAAGACATTTTTAAATATACTATAGTTAATATTGTTTAAAATAAAAACATAATTTCTTTTAAAAATGGATAGAGAAACTAAAACAGGCAAAGTATTTTGATAACCTTACTAACAATTCTAAATGTCTCACGTCGTTTTCATACAAAATTTTCTACTTATTAAATGATGAAAGAAGCGAATGTATTTTATATTTTCGAGACATTAAATATATTTTTATAAAATATTAAAAACATTAGTTGGAAGATATAGTAATAAGATATAATATTACTTTTTGTGTTTGAAATAAATTGTGATTGAATTTTTATTAAGAGAGTTTACTAACAAAAAAAACTCCAAATTGATAAACGCTAAACATATATTTAATACGAAGAGGAGTATGTGAATGAGGCCTTTATTGTGTCCAAGTTCATGGAAATTTGAAAGGGTTGAATTTCATGCCAGCTATGATGAATTGGAATGTATTTGTTAAATTTTTAACCATGAGATTGGGAGGACGCATGAAAGGAAAATCAGGGGTTGCTAACCTATTTGATGACGCAAAAAAATAATGTATACATGGAGTTGACCTTTATTGGAAGGACAATATTAAAAGGAGAATATTAAAGTAGGTTAAGTTGAATTAAATTTTTAATATTTAAGTTTGGTTTTTTTATTGTTAAAAATAAATTTAAAATTTATATAAATAATTAATTTAAAAAATTTAAATTTAAAATTTAAAAGATAAAAAATTATTAAATAAATCTAATATATATATATAAATATTAATATTATGTAAATAATATATTAAAATAAATATTATATAAATATATATTAAAATAAATATAAATATGTAATATATAAAAATAGATAAGCTTATGAATGGGTTAAAAAAAAATTTTATAAACCTAAATCTAGTTTATTTATTTAAAAAAATTCAACAAATTTAAATTTATTTATTTATTAAATAATCAATCTAAACTAAATTTTAAACAAACTGAATTTAATATTATCACAATTTCTATATTCAAAATCAAATATTCAACATATTAAAATTTTAATGATTAAAACTTTAGATAATATTTATAAGGTTGTTGATTTAAATTTTATTGTCCTTATTATACATAAAAAATAAGTTATTCAATATTTAATGGTTTTATTTTAAAATAAATATTTTAAAAATTATATATAATAAATATTTAGGATGCCCAGTGATATAAATAATCATTAAAAATTGGATTCCCGAATCTCCAATTATAAAGTGATAGAATTAAAGAGAATGGTTGCACATTGATATGTTATTATGTTTAAATATATTTATATTTGTTTCCGTCTATTCAATTTAATACATCTTAGAAGAACTAATAAGATAACTAAAACTCCTTAACTCAAAGGTTATGGTCCATTTAAAAAAATCTTAAATTATAGAGCTGAAATTCTTTTTGAAAAAAAAAAATCGTTTGAATTATTTGTTAATGCTGTTATTGTATGTTACATCTTTTCTTAACAAAAGTATGACTAAAAAAAAATTTGCTAAGAAAATACTAAACTAAACAGGCAAATTAATCTCTAAGATGCCGATCTTTTTTATTTATTTCGTTACTTCGTAAGCACTTAATCTTCGCGCGATCTATATAATTAATCTTATATGCATTGGAAATAGGATTAGCTAAGGAAAATGAGGATGTATAGTTTAAAAAATATATATATAAATTTAATAATTATAATTAGGATAAATTACATTAATATACTTATATTCAATATTCTTAATTTTTTATCTTACATAATTTTTTTTAATTTATACAAAAATATAATAATATATTTTTTTATTTATATAACTCTACACAAATATTTTATAATGATATTATATATATAAAAAGTTAAAAGATATTAAAAAAAATATTAAATATTTTTTTAATATTTCAAGAGGATGAGAATATAATTTATTCTTAAAATTATAATAAAAATCAAATGTATATTAATAAATTTTAAATTATTAAATGTTGATTTAACAATTATACATGTACTTTATTTTCATTATATATATATATATATATATATATATATAATCTTCTTATTTAAGAAAATCTAAAATTCCCTTGAAATAATAAAACTAAGGTCACCGGATGGCATACTTTATATTACATTATTATTCATGATGAACTTTATGTTTGCATTTGTTTTATTTATGGATAATGAGTCCCTTGTATTCTTTTTAATTTGCAATTTTCTTACTATATCCGTATAAATGAGTTAAATACAAAGTAATATAATAGGATATTTGATGATAAAAAAATAAATACACTCTGGTATAAAATGAATACAAAAATATAATAGTATATGAAAAAATCACCTCTCTTTATTTATTATTGTACACGCATCCATAAATCAATCATAATGAGCTTCGTTTCGGCATTTTATTCAGAACAAGTTTAATTTATTAACCTTTCTGTAACTTTGCAACTTCTAGAGGATCGAAACGTACTTTTTCTAATTCTTTAAAGTTTAATTAACTTTGTACTTTTTTATCATTTATAATTTTAATAAAACATTATAATTTTTTATATATAACTTGAATCACATATTTTAAATCGTGGATTGAATAAAAAATGATATAACTAACGTAAAAAATTAAGAAAATGATCAAAAGAAAAAAAAAAAAGATAACGAAGAGTGAAAAGTCACATAGTTTATATCAAAATTTAAGAACTTATATTTATGTATTATTAATAAAAAAAAGTTACACTTGTATATAGAGAATTGTTCCAATACTGTTTTTGAAAGTTATATATATTCATTAGTTTTTTTTTCTATTTTTTTGTTACAATGTTATTTAATATATTACAAGCTTAAGGATAAATTAAAGTCACGAATATATATCTAGTTGTACGTTTAATCATAAAAAAAAAAAGGAGGGGGTGTTTGCATGGGGATATATCGCATCTTTTTTTTTTTTTTCCTGAGAATACCAAAGTCAACCCTGTAAACATATATATGTAAATTAGCAAGCTTTTTTCGTATGCTGTCAACTAATAATAAAATCACCATATTTCAGGAATAACTACAATAAAAAATAATTAATTTTCAGTAATATTGAAAACATTCTATTATATTAAATACAAATAAAATAAAGAAATATATTTAAATTATGAAAAAAATCACAACATAACTTATTCGAATCAAAACGCGTTATCTCTATGTCAGTTAATTTAAAAAATCTGTTAAAAAAATTAAAATTCAACTTCAAAATTAAATTAAATGTAAGTAAAAATATTTGAGATGAATGAAAAATATAGGAAATTACAAGAGATCTATATGATATAGGAGAACTCACCTATTTTGTTTTTTTATTTAAAAAAAGTAAATCTAAAAGTTATCTCCTATAAGAAAAAATGTTCAAATTTAATGTATAAAGATTAATATCACTCGTAAAAATCACAAGGCTTAAAGTTGATGTTAAATTTCCTTCCAAATGCAAGCAACTATGCAAAAAATTGGAAGGGCCGAGCGATAACATAAAAGGGGAGAAAAAAAGATTGGTAGGACATAATGGACAAATAAAAAATGTAGGTCAATTTTTATAAAATTAAGTATAATATTTTATATATTTTTATATTCTTACTTAATTAAAATTAAAGTCTTATTTTAGTAATTAATATTAATTTTTATTATGTGAATTATTAAAGTGAAAATTTAATTTAATTGTAATATAAAATTAAAAAAAATATTTAAAATTATATTTATGTTTTTTTTCTAAAAAAGGAAAGAAAAAAAGTAGGATCATTCGAAACTTTTAAGTTTCAAGATACAAAATTGTTCTCGGTAAAAGGAAAGATTGCCGCCACATTGTTCTTAAAGATTCAGGAAAGTGTTGCAAATTCTACTTTATAAAAGGCAAAGAAGACGGAAAAAAATATATTTATTTTCAAATTAAAAGGCTAATAATGTTTTTTTATGATACAAGACGTGAACAAATGGACATTGACAATGCATCTATATCACATCCATTACCATTTTTTTATATCTCTCGTCAAAAGTTCTTGTTCAACTTTATTCTCCTGTACTTTATTTTAGGTTTTTTATCTGTGTTTGTTCGCTTCAATTTATTTTGTCTGAATTAATCATTTTTTAGAGTTTTTAAAAAAACAAAAGACACGAGTATTGATTTAAATTTAAATTGTAGCGAACATCTTATAAAATGGTACGGTGACAGATTTTAAAGTCCTGGGTGTGATTAAATTTTAGGATCAAAGTTTAAACAAATTTAAAAGAAATTTTACTTATATATATGTATATATATAAGTAAGAATGACAATTTTAACCATATAAATATACATAGATCGTTAAAATTAAAAATTATTTAATATTACAAAATTATTTTAAAAGATCATATAAATTTTGTTTTAATTTTAATTATTTATAATAAAATTTAATAGTTAATTTCTGACCACTCATCATTTTTTATTATTTTAATAAATTATTTAAATTTTCTGGATTCATATATATATTGGATATGCTTAATAAAAATAATAAATAAGTTAACTAAAAGTTTAGAATATGCTTGGTTATTTGTAGAAAATTGGTTGCATATGTACGAGAGAAAAAATGTGAGAGAAAATTCTTTTTGTGTTGGTTCAAATATTCATTAGTTTCTACTTCAACAAAAAATTAAACAAGTTTTTAAAAATAAAAGTTGATAAGATAATTAATTAAATAAAAAATAATAAAATTAACTGTTAAATTATTTAATAAATATAAAATAAGGTAAAGATATATTTAAATAAAATTAGGTTTGTGTTCGTACCATCCTAAGTATATCATCCTATTTCATTTTTTGTGTAGAGATTTTTATAAATCAATTTAATCTACCACAAATCAGAAAAGTAAAAATAAAAAAACAAATCATTTAATTGAATTAGATCGATTTCAATTATAAGATTCAATTCAATAAAATTAATTAGAATTTAAATGTGTACATGTTCTAAATTACGATATTTTGAAATTTTAATGTTTTTTTGTTAATATTTAGAATGTATTTTGTGCGTTCCATAAATGTATGTCAATATTAAATATTGTTATGACTGGTGAGATGAATTTTTTTATATGTTTTAAATAAATTTTATTATATCTATATTTTTTAATTTTAAAATATTTTTATTTTATTTAATTTTTAAAATTTTATTTAAATTTAAAAATATTCATATTATGTAATAAATATTTATCAATCTTTAAAATTTATATGCGGAAATTAATATAAGCAAAAAGCCTATAAAAGAGTACATTAAAGTGAAAAGTTCTTTCATTTGTTAACATAAATTAATCCTTAAACTTCAACAATAAATTTATTCTACTTTCTATGCAAATATTTATCAATATAATCGGATTTAAGTTGAAAAATGGACTTCTTATCGAAATTAATTAAAATTTGAAACATTTATTCATAAAAATAGATGTTATATATATATTTTAACTTTGGCATACTATAAGTGTAACAAAAATATGTATAATGATTATTATAATATATTATTTAGCAAACTTAATAATTAATGAAGTTGTCAATATTGTCAATTTTGTTAAAAATAGAAGTATATTAAATTACAATAAATGTAAACAATATTTGGACCGATAGTGTATTTAAATGAAGAAATAAGTACACTTTTTATGTTAAAATTTTAATATAAAAAGTATTTAAATGGAGCTCATTACTTTCTACGTTGTGAAAAAAAAAAAATTATTTATCGTTCTTTACGGATCATATTATCCCTAAATCAGAGATTCATGTATATAGTTGTTAAATATGGACCGTACATTCATCGTCACTTCTCTAAGCAACGCCAATTCTCAATTCTTAACAACCCATTACTACTTCCTTTGCCAACTCAATGCAACTTTAACCCCAAAAAAACAAAAGAAAACATGAAAATTCCGAAGTTGACTTCAAAAGACTTAATTTTGATATATTAGTAATTTGATTTTTTGTATGTTAAACATGCTTGATAAGATAGATAAGTAAAAAATTAATTTTTTTTATTAGTTTAAAATATTTAGCCGACCAAATAGAGTTATTTGATAAAAGACTTTATTTTACTAACTTATAACATTCTTTTAAACATTATTTCATGCAGTTTGAATTTGTAAATTTTATGTTTTATTATTTTAATTGGAATTCTTCCTTACATCAATATAGTAAATAGTTATGTCTTTTAAAAATGTTGATATGAGTTTAATTTTTAATTATGTATAAGTAAATATGAGCTCATTTTTTTTATTAAAAATATATAAAAATAAGAATAAAATAAAAACTATTTAAATATTTTTTAAAATAATAAATTATTTAAATAAAATTAAAATATTAAAAATAATAATTATCTATATATATATATATATATCATAATCAAAATTTAAGTTATAACCAAGTAATTAAATAAGTTATTTTATATTATCAACTAATTAATAATTAATTTTAATAAATATTTTGAATTTAATAAATTAACTTATCAACTTTTATTGAAATTATCCGTTACTTTTTTAAACACATGCATTATTATTAAAACATATAAAATAATTTTAATATTAAATTATTTAATTAATTCTTTTTTAATTGGTATGTTAGTATATCGTTAAAAAAAATTAATTTTTTAGTTTGATTTATGAGTTATTTATTTAATAAATTAAACTGTATTATTTTTAAAATTTAATTTATATTGTTTTTAAATTAGAATTCTAAAATTTCTATTAATAAAATATTATTTACATTTATATATTATAAATTTCAATCATTATTCTTAAAAGTAAAATAATTTTTGGCACGCATTATTTTTTATAAATATTTATCATTATATGAAATGTGTTTTTGATCTTTCACACCAATTATTTATACATATTTTTGTTAATTAGATTATTCAATGACGTTAATATTTTTAATTACATTTTAAATGTTTTCGGTCAACTTTAAAGATACTGAACTATTTGTAATCATTAGTAAAACAATCTTCTATATATCAACTAAATCAAAATTAATTTTTAGATTTTTCAATGCAGTTTTTATTTATAAATTTTTATATAATAATATTTTATTATCAAATTAATATTATTTTAATTTTTAATATTTTACATATATTTAAAAATGTTCATATAATAACAGAATATTGGTTAGGAATACACTCGCACAAACTTAAAGAGTTGAGAACTTGTTTTATGGGTGAATAATAAGTATGTCCACATTCATTGAATCTCAAGACGTAGTCCGAATCTGACTCGAGTTTTGACATTTTTACAACACCAATCGACTCTGGCCATAGTTCATTGTTTTTCTTCTTCTATTATTAATTCACTATTTTATTTATCAATCACTAAGCTTTTTTAAGTGATCCACTTTGTCACGGTTCTTCTAATTTGTTCCCATAAATCAACTCTATAAATTTTATGAAATTTAAAAATTAGTTTATATATTATTAAATAATTTTAATTTAATATATAATATATTTTTAAAATATAAATAAATATAAGTTACCCATATAATTTTTAAAATTTAATATACTTAATTGTTATATATATATATATATCATATTATTAATAATTAAAATTTTAAATAAAATAAGTCTGTCTAATATATGTTTTTTTAATAAGTTGCTATATATATATATATATGAGAGTAAGAGAGGGGTTAAAAATTAATAAATTTTTCATGTATTGTATCTTTATTTTTTAAATTAGATAATATTTTTAAATATAACTTGATATAATATATATATATATATAATTATTAATGAACAATTAAAAGAAAGATAAATTATAATAAGAGATAATTTTTTATTTAAAAATAAATAAAAAATATAAATTTTAAAATTATAAACAAATTAAAAAAATAATAAAATAAAAATTAATTTAATATTATATAATAAATAAATAAACAAATAAATAGAAAATTGCATTCTCGCCTTATATGTGTGGACAAAGAAAAAATATCTAGAAAAGGTGAACATTAATATTTTATTTGTTTAATCATGTAAAAGCAAATAAAAATATATACTATATGTTTGGAAAAATATGTAAGTGTTATTCTTCACTTTACACAACTAATTTTTTTGGTTAACATATAATCTGCACTTTTTTTTTATTAAAACTATATAATGATTAGGGATGGGTAGCCTCCCCTCTTGTTTTTCTTTCTCTTTATAAATTTATGGTGCTTAATTTTAATATTTTAGTGAAGGATATATTCGTTCTTGATAATATAAAATCCTCATATTATCCTTAAAGATAACTAATATTGATAATAAATTTTCTTATTTATTTCCTTTTAATATTACATTACTTATTGCAGTAAAAAAATTTAATTAATACATTGTTTGCATTAATTATTTTAATAAAATGTTTAAAATGAAAAATAACAAGATTTAAAAATGAACTAAAAAAACTTGAAACTATAATTACCTAACTGCATATTTCTGTTCAAAAAATAAAATTTATATTATTTTTATATCATTTTATATTTATCGATCAGTTTATAACTAATTGTATAAAATATATTTAATTTATTAAATTAATTAACAACTTCCAACTTAAAAATTAAATGTTTAACTTAATTATTTTTTGAGTTTGAACTAACTCATAAACTATTCTAAACAAAACCATTATCAGGCATGACGCTAATAATACTAACTAGGTTATAGAGTTCCACCTCTTTAGATGCTAGGAGACTTCTCTAAAGATAGGGGTGCACATGAACCTGAAACTTTTAAATAGTTATAAAACCGATGCTCACTATAAGGGAAGAAATTAATATTAGTAATTTATAAAGTGAAGTTATATGGAATAACGAGAAATATTAGTAATATATATATATATATATATATATATTAAAATATTATTCTTTGATAAACTTCATAATTTTTAAAATTAAATTGAACTTATCGGTGTGATTGATGAATTAGTCCAGTAATCAGTTTATTTGACCCTGAAAACCAAATTAAACCTCTACAGAACCAATGAAAAATAGAGTGAAACACTACTAAGAAGTGTTTAAAACGGTAAAAACCATACGTTCAAAAAATCATTGAAAAGCTCTTCTGAAAGATTTGAACACGAGTCCTCTAATTATTGAAAAGCTCACATGAAAGTTTACTTTGTTTTTAGTCCAATTTTTGTTTTCTTGTATAGTAAAAAGCGTTAATTATAATAGTAAATAAATAATCTCCATTGGGGGTGGGAGGGTTAATAGTGCATATTCGATATGGTGAGTCCAATTGATGAAGGTGCACACAAGAATGCTATGAAATGATATATAGGCATAAAAGAAGAGAAATAAAAGAAATGCTGAAAAGTGTAAAGAAGCTGGAGTAAATTATTTCAATCTTACTGCGTCATGTTTGGAGCTTCGTTTCATCCCTCCCTTCTCAATGGCTTCAACAATATGAGTATTGCTGAATTTGGAGCTGGAGAAGCTTCATACCACTTCTGTTCTTCCGATCGAGAAACTAAGCATTCATGTCATGGCCTCTTAATTTGAATATATTGCTAAATTATTGGAATCTCTCACTTGTACAAAGCGGCAGAACATGACCTTTATATTATTTTCATTGTCATTGACAACTGAAACAAATATAGGTAAAAATATGTTTGGTTATATACTAATTAAAAATTTTCTTTTGAAAACAAGCCCAATTTTGAAATCAAAGAAAATGATGTTTTTGGTGTTTTCTTTCGAATAATATCAAAACGAAAAAGAAAGAAAATGTGATCACAAATTTGTAATATTTGAGAAAAATATTAATTTGTACCTCTCTTATCATGACTTTTCCACCCAGTGAAGCTTACACTCAACAGAGAAGAAGTAGATTAATCATTACTATATTTTATCCTCTAAAATATATCATCTCAACTCACCTAGAAGAATTCTATTGGTTAATCGTACATGCACGTGAGTGACACGATTACTTTTGCATGCCATTCCAAACGGGACAAAGAGCTAAAAAGCCCACTGCTAACAATAACAGTAACGTTGACCAAAACGATATTTTAGGAGAATTGTGTTAATTTTGAAAGTTAAATCCATTATAGTTTAATAATTGATAATGGAATGAACAAATAAAAAATCCTAAGTTTTTATGCTCAAACACATTATTTTGAAAATGAGAGTTTTATTTCTTCTTTTTTTTTTTTCCTTTAACGCTATCAACTTAGGTTAATAGAAAAAACAAATTTATTTTTTATCTTAATTAAAAGATATAATTCAAAATATTTCCTGCATTAATTTTTCTAAAATCCTAAATAAATGAAAAATTATTAAGTAAAGATATAATAATTAATTAAATAAGTAAAAATGTTTTAATAATGTTAAATATAATTTAAAAAATTATACAAACTAATTATAAATTTAATTAATTTTATTAATATTTATGAATTAATTAAATAAAATATTATATATAAAATTGGAAAAAATATAGTTTATTTTATTTTTTATATTCAATTATTTCTAAAATATTTATTAGTTGTTGGCTATATTTATTAACATTCTCTCATATTGATCGAAAAAAAAATCAATATTGTTTTGTGTTTATATTACTTTGATTTTATTTATTTATATATTATAACAAAAAATTAAAAGAGATATACATCGAATCATATAATTAAAAAAGTATACACTATTATATTTTATATAAATTAAAAATATATATAAAAGATAAAAATAAAAAATATAAATATTTTTTAATAAATTTTAGAAGATATCAATATAATTATTTTTTAATTATATAAAATAATCAAATAATTTTACCAATTATATGTGAATGTAACATGATAAAAGATTTATCATTTATGAAAGATTTAATATTAGATTAAGCTTCATTTTTATAATTTTTTTAACAAAAATATTAATGTATATATATATATATATATTATAATATTAAGATTTTATACTAATAAATAGTTATGTTAGTATAGTATAAATACATCAAATATTAATATAATATATCTTATTATTAATTCCTATATTAATACTTTAATTTTTATCAAATAAAATTATCCATAACAAATATTCT
The DNA here is from genome assembly GCA_037954105.1 of Canavalia gladiata. Classification (NCBI taxonomy): domain Eukaryota; kingdom Viridiplantae; phylum Streptophyta; class Magnoliopsida; order Fabales; family Fabaceae; genus Canavalia; species Canavalia gladiata. Next base: position 6,156,686 of record CM075662.1, read on the forward strand.
AATACTAATGATTTTTATGTATAAATAAATAATTTTTTTAGGGTAGACTTGTTAGTTCATAAATGTATTGAATGTATCCAATATAATAAATTTAATATTAAACGTATATGCATAATTAATTTTTTTTCCTAAATTATTTATTAATAAAAATAAATAATTTTCATTAAATATTTATTTTTGAACTTTATTTGAAAATTATTTTATGAATTATTAATTTATTAAAAATAAAATCAAATGCATTTTTAATATATAGTTTTGTTTTTTGAAAATAAGAAACATGACATAAATATATATATATATATATATATATTTTAAGTCTTAAAAATTTAAAATGAAAAATATTTTTCAAATAAAAAAATAAAACTTAAACCAACAACCCGTATACATGATATAATAGATTCTGCTCACTTGTGGAGTTAGAAACATCCTAGAACAACAGTCCAATGCAAATAGACAATGGTTTACGGAACTTCAAAACTCTTCTGTGCCACCAGTGTGCCGGTCAGAATTAATTATGATGACTGCTAAATTTTAAAATAAATAAAATAAAATAAAAAATTTAAAAAATATATATTAAAATAGGAAAAATCGAGTTAATTTTATTTAATAAATTATCATATTTTAAAAAATATTATAAAAGTTTATTAACATAAATCTATTAATTTAACAAATGCTCATATTAATAAAATCTATCTGTTTAACAAATTGAATGAATTAAATATAACATGCGCTTTAGGATAACTTATTTTTAAAATATATGATAATCTTCGAGGGAAGTTCTTCTTAGTACAGCCATGAATGAACTCCGCAAGGTTTCCTTTAGTTGATGTTTAATTATATTCATTTATTGTTTTTTCTTCTTGGTTTCATTCATAATTTCATAAATATAATTTTCATATACAATTTTAAATGTGGGATTTGACAATATAGAGGGAATATTAGCGAAATAGAGAATCTGTCTCTTATTGCTGATGCCACCGGCCTTGGACTTAGATATGTTAATTGCAAGACTTGATCAAAGATTCAAAATGGTATGATTATTGAGTCATTGGCTAATAAACATGAATGGAATCTGGAAGGCTTCTTTTAGTTCATGTTTATTTATATTCCTTTGTTGTTGTTTTCCTTCTAGCTTTTATTCATAATTTAATAATATAATTTCCATATGCAATTTTAAATGTTGGATTCCACAATATAGAGGGAAAGAGCGAAATAATGGATCCTGTCTCTTATTGCTGATGCCACCGGCCTTGAACTTGTACATGTTAATTGTCAGACTTGATCAAAATGGTATGACTAATAAATTTAAGGATGTTTGTATTATTTTGGATTAATTTTAATATAAAAATTATCTTATTTGATTATAAAAAATTATGATTCAGTTTAAATTAATTTAAAAATAATATTAAAATTAAATTAACTTAATTTGATTTTTTATGATTTGTATTATAAAATTAAATTATTAGTATAGATTTTAAAGATTTATACTAATAAATAATATATTATACCAATATTTAATTTTAATAGTATATACTAATATTCTATATTAACAAAATTATTTGTAAATATAAGATAGTTTTTGTTAATATAAATTCATTATATTTATATTAAAAATTTAGTAATTATTAAAAATATATTAATAAATACAGAAATATTAGAAAATGACAATTTTTTATAGTGTTGAATTGGACATATTATTTTATCTTTTACTCTGTAGTTTTTGAAGAGACAACACTCTTTTTATGAGTGAATAAATACAATTTTATCATACATAAATTTTTTAGTAGTTATTTTTTATTTGAGAGACAACACTTGTTCAATAAAAAGTTAAATATACAATAAATAAATAATTTGTTTTAATTATTAAATTACAGTCATAAAGCATAATATAATCTAAATTATAAATCATAAATTAAAATTATTTTATTTTATTTAAAATATAAATACATTTAATAAAATACTTTATCTTTTTAGATTAATATTGTATAAGAGTGAAATAAAAAAAAATATAATTTAACCTATTTAAAATTTGGTTTGATTTAATTTTAAAATAATAATTAAAAAGAAAAACGAACCATAAACAAAAAAGTGTTTTTCCCCTTATTTTTACTTTGTTCAATTTGTTTAAAATCAATTTATTGGTTTAAAATAGCTTAAATCTATTCTTGAACACCTCTAATGATTATACATGCAATGCTTCTGGTTCCGTGACTTAATTTCACTTGCATTCCAAGATAAAATAATCCATTAATCTGTTCATACGTACAAGTAAGAAAGACGGATTAAAATGGTTTCATTTTATATAGTCTTATACATTTTTCTTTACGGAGCTGTGTTTAACAATAATCCATTAACAGTTAATAAAATCAAGTCTGTGTAGATGTAAATAAAAGATTAAAAAAAAAAAGAATTTTGAATGAGGTATACAAGAGTTTAGCAATCGCTGGTCGGTAACTCCAGTAATTTTCCAGTTGAATATGTGGATCACCGTTATTATTGTAATTCCGCATTTCAATCTCAAACCCAATCCTACAAATTAGACTAATAATTTTCCCTACGATAAGATTTGGAATTTCAATTATCTACTTCTTTTAACTTGTGACGGTATAGCATTTGAAGAAAAACAAAGTTCATCTCATCCAAATGAAAGAGATATTAATTAAAAACACTCGAATTTCAAAATTTAATCATCCGTAACATGCCCCGGTGCATATTAATGACATAATTAAGCTTAAACTAATGAGTGAATAAACAAAATTTCCTTGGTGAATAAAAATATACATGACATGTGTACTTGTTGTAAAGAATTTTTCATCAATAATATTTCTCAACGTAAGAGAAAAATCGAATTCAACAAGGGAGACACCAACACATGATCATACAAGCTAGGGTTAATAAAATGGCATAAGAAAGAAATTACAAAAAGGAAATGGAGGGCTAGATATCATTAAATTGTGTATGAACAACACAATCATTAATTACCTAGTCACATTTCTACCCACCCCATTCCCCAATTTTATTCTACTTGGACCACCACCTCACAATCAATTAGGTTTTTGAGTTCTTTAGCAATTCCAGAACTCTGCCCTTTTCACCTTTGAAATGCTCTCAAGGACTCCCACAGGAGAAATGTGTCCCATCACTGTCACCCTCTTGGACTCTACATCTATACTGAATGATGTAACTCCTGATATCATAAGTTCAAAAACATGTTACAACTTCATATTATTATCATCTACCTATACATAAATTTTATTTCAGACTATGAAAATGTATGAACTATTCATTTAGGTGTCTTTACAGGAATAGTATTGATGATTTACCTTCCATCTTAGACAGATGCCTTTTCACTTTACCAGCACATCCTTGACAATGAATAGCGACTCGCATCACAACCACCTGTATATAGCCAGCCCCTTTCTAAATTAGTAAAAGGAAAATGCAAAAACAATATAGAGTGAACCTTTTTTTTTTCTCCCACTGAAAATAATTTATTGCACAGATTACGTCACATCCATTCTTTTATGTGAGATTTTAAGACAATTCAAAGTCATCCTATGTCACCATCATTATCAATTTTTTCTAATATATAATCAAAATTTATATATAATAATAGATTGTTATTTAAAGTATATATTTTAATATATTAATAATATTAAATTCTAATTTTTCATAAAAAATTATTACTTATTTTTTATTATATAATTTTAAATACATATTAAAAAAAATATTAATCACTATACAAAGCATTTTAACATGTTGAAAATGGTAACACTTGATACTTAAATATGTTGACTATAAGTCACTTGCTTTTGACATGTGATGTTAATTTCAACATGTAATTGGAAATGGTAATTAATTTTTTTTTTTTTTGAAAAATACGTTCTTAGCTAATGAGTTAACTCTATAATTATCAAATAAAAATCTATAAATATAAGTTTTTTCATGCTTAGGAGGTCAAGCCAAGCGAAATAATTGAATTTTGTTCATAAGTCTCATTTCCATACTTTTATCTCGTTTACATCTTTTAGTGGTTTTCTTTTGTGATAATTTATTTCACACTTTGATTGTTCCATCTTGACTAGTTTTACTTTTTGTTTACGCCATTATTTTCTGTAGTAGATCCTTTAGAAAATTACATTTCTGCAATTATCTCATAATCCTTTTTTATGAGGTTTTAAGACAATGCAGTAATGCTTTATGGCTGTCAGGACACTCAGCTTTATGTTTGTGATGTAAGCATAATTTTAGGTCATTCGGAAGAAAGCTAGAAAAAAATGCATATCTTTATGCTAACCAGTTAATAAAACCAAAAGAATCGATCTCAAGTAATACCAAATTGTATTGTCTAATAAAATACCATTTACATGGAAAGGACATAATCATCCAGCTACTTTTTTATTTCTGTAGAACATGAGAAGTGATCAAGTGCAAAGAACGTGAAACATCTTGAAAGCTCTGCAATGTGAGTGTTGTGTGTGTGGAGGAAAAACAGATGGTGCTTCTTCATTGCTTAGCAAAGTTCATCTATATATTACACAATTGGTGTAGTCCTAACCATTGTATTTGATCTTTACCATACAAGCAGTTGTGGCAGAAAAATCAACACTGCTGACATGTAAACATAAACAATGACTAAAATAAAAAAATCCATTTCCATTTCATAGCTGCTTTACATCATAATCTTCTATCTTTTAATTTGGCTCGTAATTTTTATAGCTTTATTGATTATCAATTTAACATAGAAATGTAGCTTTCTCAATTCTCACAGCAGTCAGGTACTCTTTCAATAATTCAAATTGAAAAACGTGAACTACTACAAAAGAATTACCATAACTCCTTTTATTAGACTTTTTTTTTCTCTTAAAAAATACTTTATAAATTAAAACCTGCTTCAAGTTTTTTATAATAATTAAATAATTTAAAAATAAAAATATAATTTTGTCTAAATGGACTCACAGTTTATGAGGTAGACTGGTAGAAATAAAAAAAGGGAGAAAAACAGAAATGAGATAAAAAAAGAAAGAAAAGAATAGTAGTTCTATAAATATGTAAGAGAAACGCCACATAAAAAACATAAAGGAAATGTTTTCATGGTAAAATGTCAAAAGCATATATTCTGAGGGAGTGCTGGAGAAAGTGTAAAGTAATCTAACCTGAAAGACATTATCTGTTGGTGTTTTCTGAGGTTCCCTTGGCTCATTCTCTTGATCTTCATCTTGGCTCCTCTGGTTGATCTTTGGTACAGTGACAGACACACATTTCTTATCAGCTGAATTGAACCTGCGAGACTCAACAAGTTTGGAGTACTTGGCATAGTTGATCAACCTTGTGTCATCAAGAGAAACCCTTCTACAACGTCTCCTAGGCACAACCACAGACCGAGGATCGCTAGTACTCATGCACACTGCTGTTGATGTCCGAGAGCGGCACATGAAGCCATTCCTCATTGTTCTGTTACTGGCTTTCAGGCTCATCAAAGTGAAAAATTTTTGAAGGGGAAGAGGGGATTATTTTTAACAAGTGTGAGTAGAAAAGTTTGGTTAGTTTTGAAGATATAGTATTGTAATGCTAATGATGGTTTTCTAAGTGGGTAGAAATAGGAGAAAGTGACTATAGAATGGATGAGAGATAGTGTCATTATGACTTAGCTAACAATGGGTTCACTGGCAGCATGGAATCTTTTTGGCATTTTATCTTTTATGTATATATCTATGATCTTAACGTGTCAAAAATCCCGTCCTTTTCAACGGTTAATGCTGAGAAATTGACTAACCTTTTTAGCTATGGATTAAAAGGACGTGCTAGAGAAAATCAGATTAAAACAGGATGAACATTTTATTTTTCTCTCAACAATTTTTATTTATTTATTGTGGTTTTGTTGTCCTTCTAAAAGGCTTCATTTTCTCGTCACTCCATATTTTTGCCCCTAGCTAGCTATCAGTCATGAGAGTAAAAAAATACAAACAAGCCCCCACAAATGGGGTAAGCTCCATAAGGACACCCCTTGTTACAAGGTTTGTGGATATATATGGTCATTTTCTATTGTCTTTTGCAAAAAGGTTACAACCACTAAGCATGGGCGCAGGGCAACACAAAGTGGGAAAAGCTGATTGTAGTTGGAGAGCGATGGATCAATAGTATTCTGTTGATGTACAAAAGTGGTTAATATCAGTAATTAGGTGGGGATGCATTTTTTTACATTAATAAAGTGTTGTTAGAAGCATTAGCTCTTGTCATGTTCAGCATGGACTTGAATACTAATTATATAAACTGATATGGCCTCTAATTTGAGCATGAAGAGCGCATACTTAGTCAAAATTGTCCCTTCTTAGCATAGCTACCAAAACCAAATTTTCAAATTTTTACCAAGATTTTTCCTTTGTTGTTCCTTTGTCTACGGTGGTTTCCTATGGAAATTTGAACAAATTTTGGTTACTAGATATCATGTTACCATGGTTTTGATTGTATTCAAGCGGCTTATTTGCCTCTAATAGTTCTATCATTATTAGGCAAAAAGAAAGGATACAAAGTAATTATAGGCTTATAGCAAATGAAGAAGAACCGCATCTTGTTAGCAACAACGGCATTGTATTTTGATCCAGCAGGATGGCATAAAGATAGCATTGCATGTAGTTTAAAGTTAGGAGATAATTACCAAGGAGGCAAAACCAACAGTTAAATGTAACAAATATCTGATCTAGTTTTTATTCTAGAAAGACAGAAAATGTACTTGGCCTCTTTTCAACCCCATCTTTCAAGAACAGAAGGACAAGCTTTCCCCAGGAAAACAACCAGTGAATAGGCCTAGAAAAGTTAAAGGTAGCAAGAATCAATCATACACACCATCAATGTATGGAAGACTCAAAATTACTAAATAAGCAAACTCTAAACTATGATTATGCAATAATAAAACGAAGCTATATTCTTTTGTACTCTAAAACAATGTTTCCATGAATCGAAAAGCAACTCATCCATCCTCACTCCTAATATAGATTCATTCAAGAAAATATGGCAGGAATGATTAATATGCATTATGAGGAAGTACCTAGGAAATTGAATGTAACGATTAGAAGATGAGTGAAGCAAGTGTGACCCATCGAAACCATACCAAATGATGAATTCATAAGTTTGTACTATAACATTACTTTAGCAGAGGGATGGCATGTGAAATTATTTATGTGGGTTCAGTCTTTTAAATTCTTTCCACTGTTCCATCCTGCTTCTAGCAGTTACATATTAAGGACCACCACTAAGTCCACCTCTTCTGCAAGTTCTATATATCTTTAGCAGTAATTGATGAGCTTCACCATTCCATTGAAAGTACAAAGCTAAAATTAAATGCAGGAACTTAAAAACTTCAAATCAAATTATAGCTTCAAATCAAAAGGCAATAATGATTATATTTCCTTCTACTTGCCCAGAGTCTCGATTCTACAATCTGGATGAGGATAAAAATTAAGAGTAAATTATTTCAGAAAGAACATTATGTGGTGTAAGGGAAATTGCAGTCACATTTTCAGAAATTATTATATTATTAATCTTAATCACGTTTTCAATTTAACCTATAAATCTCTCAATTTAGACTTTTCACATCTTATCTACCACTTTAAGATCTTGCATACTAGTCAAAGTTCAAAAGTATGGAGGCATGTATAAATTTGATCAATTTAAAGTTTTGAACTGGGCAAGGTGAATGCAATAAACGAAAAGGAAGACGTCGTTAATGATTTAGAATAATTAATTAAAGATATATTTGAGAGTAGGATTTAGAAGAGAAAAAAGAAGGATGAATTCTTTATTTCTAATAAATATTTTATAATTTTATCATTTTTAAAATAAAAATAATATAAATTTAATATATTAATCTTTGATATACTTTTATAAGTATTATATTATTTTTTAAAGTTTAAAAATTTATCCTCACCTTTATTTTCATTCAAAATCTAATCCTTAAACATATTTATTAGATCTTAACTTATCTTTATGGGCTATTCTTGTCATCAAGTGAAAAGATACAAAATTGATTAAATTAATTAGATAAATAGTTAATTGTGTCATTTCATATAAATAATTTAGAAAAAAATAATAGAGATTCCTCAAACAATGCATATTTTTTAATTACATTATTTTAAAATAATTATTCAATTCTCTTAAAATTTACATTTTTATAAATAGATATTTTAAATTTTAGTTTCATTTCAATTAATTTTTAAATATTTTTTGACAATTACACCCTTGAACATTGATTTCGCTTCTATTATCATCAAATTTTATCAATTTTATAAGTAAATATCTTAAAATTTTATTTTATTTAATTCTTAAATTTTATATTTTTATAAATAAATTATTCATTAATTTTTATTATTCATTTTATAACCATTAAAATATAATAAAAATTTTGAATTAAAAAAACAACTAAAAAATAAAAATGTTTTATTCAACAACAATAACTATTAAATAATAAAATAATATGTAAATATGACCGTTCATTATAAATAATTACCTACTTGATACTTATTATCGATTTTAATTTGAATCAACCCGTAAGCACTATTTTATTTTTACTGTCACTTTTTATATGATTATGTAAATTATAATTTGGTCATAATTTACACATAACTCGTGACGTTTATCACAATTAACCTCTTTAAAAGATGTGATAGCATAAAAAAATTTTTACCTTTTTTTTTCTTTCTCCACGTTTTTTTTTCTAATGAGATATATTATTCATATAATAAGTTATAAATTTAATCATAATACATTTCATTATTATTATTCAATTATAAAATTTCATGTCATTAAAAATTATTTTAAAAATCATCGTATTATATGTTTTAATTAATTAATAATATGAAAAGTTGTATATTAATAATATATTAAAATTAAACTAATAATTTATACAACACTTTATATTTCTTTTATTTTTTATTTTTTTATCTCATATCATTTATCTTATATATTATTTTCTATCCCAAATTGTTATATATTTTTCATTCTGAAAATGCAATCTCTTTTCTATTCAGAGCACAAAGGTGTTTCCACTTTCTTCCACAATCTAGTGTGGCCGTGGGGCTCATCTGCAGGCCTTTTGTTGTCTAGGCCTTATCCTTCCCCTCAACCAAAATAATTTATTCCAATCATTTTTTTTATGTCTATTGCAATCAAAATTAAATTATTTATTATTCAACATGTGATAAAAATACTAATTGTGACTAGTATCATTAGTATATAACTTTAACCATGTGTTCAATTATTATACCAATAACTAAATCCTCATGACCAATTTTATTGATTTTTCTTTTAATTATCAAATAAAAATAATTGATTTTACGTTCAGTACTTATTAAGTGCATACATTTTTTATACTTTTTACTAAACATAAAGGGAATCTTATATTACATATAATGATTAGGAGAAAGTTATACTCGTTAGAAAATACTAACTAGTTAATAGTGTATGAAAATGCATTAAAATTAAATTTTTACTCAATTAATTAAGAAATTTGTGAACAAGCACACATATAACAGTTGTGAAGAGATAAAAATAAAATATTTTGGATTTACCGTTTACGAAATGATTATTTAATTTGATGACATTTAGTGGTAAGCAAAAGGCAGGCGAGAAAAAGGGAGAAGTGGTTACAGAAGATGTGAGTGGACTTTTTATATGAACGGACCAGATGGGATTGTGCATAGATGCATTACAGTTGATGAAGTTGGGAGTCACACGCACCCACTCACGAGACTAGACAAGTTGGAACCTTCATCCATTCATTCATTCGTTCGTTCGTTCGTTGCTTCCCGGATCACACCAAGTATTCAACATGTTTCGTGGCCTTTGCTTTCGTTAAGCGTTTCTATTCTATTTTTCCCCTATGAGGTGCGCTATGCATTCTTTAATTGAAAAACCCTTCCTCTATTCGATTTCTCAATTTCAATCGTTGCTTGTTTTCTTCTTGAATTAGGATTCGCCTGAAAACCTATAATTGATCACCTACACTTTCTTCGATTCTCATGCTTACCTCTCTTTGTGTCTGTGTGTCCTTTTCTTTCTGAAGTGATGTGAGGATTCCTTACAGCTTGTGTTTAGCTAATAATGCCTTGTTATGTTCGTGAGAATTTGGTTTTGGTAGCTTCCGTGTGTGCTCGATCAGTTTAAACAATCACCATCATGCAAACTTAATCAAGATAAATGACGAATCAGCCTATTTACTCCACTAGATTTATTTCTTAACAATTGCTCTGTCCTTGTTTTATTACCTGTGTCAGATATGGAGATTTTAAACCCTAATTTTCTTACCGTGTTGGATCACACTTAAAGCATTCATAAGCACACTACTGAGTAGGCATGTATTGGAAGGGGTTTTTAGTTGTCACTGACATGGATTTAGAATCCTTATTTTTAAATTCTACATAATGTTGTTCTGTGTGTGTGTGTGTTTCTCCCTTTCGTATCTATTCAGAACTTATATGCAGCTCACTCTAATGTTCACTTTACATTTTGAATAACTACTTGGCAACATTCTTATGCTAATAGATGCCCTTTTTGGTCAAAGCTTTTTTCTTATCGGGATAAATTTGTTATTCCAATTCATCACTGCATTTTCCTTCCTGTTGTATGGTGAGAAATGATTTAGAATGATGATGTTCTTAAACAGATTTATCTCAGAAGCTTGATGTTCTTGGTGCTCATTTAAATTTACTGTGGTCGTAATGGGGAATATGCTGAATTCAAACAGTTCCAAGACTAGATGGAGTGAACCATGTGAGGTTTTGCATGGTAAAGCTCGTAAGAGACAAAAGTTGTTGTCAACCTCCTGGGAGGATAACTCAAGACTGATTCCCTCTCTCCCTGATGAGATATCACTTCAGATTCTAGCTAGAGTTCCTCGCATTTGTTATTTAAATCTAAAGTCAGTTTCTCGTGCTTGGAAGGCAGCCCTTGGGAGTTCTGAACTGTTTTCTTTGAGAAAGGAACTTGGAACTACGGAGGAGTGGCTCTACATATTAACAAAGGTCAATGATGACAAGCTTTTATGGTATGCCTTGGACCCTCTTTCAAGAAGATGGCAAAGGTTACCACCAATGCCAAATGTTTCCTTTGAAGATGAAGCCAAGAAAGGTTTGGCTGCTCTTCCCCTTCGGATGTGGAGCATGTTGGGTTCTAGTATCAGAATTGCTGATGTCATAATGAGTTGGCTTGGGAGGAGAGATGCCCTGGATAGAATGCCATTTTGTGGTTGCTCTGTTGGAGCTGTTGATGGTTGCATTTATGCTTTAGGAGGATTTTCTAGAGCTTCCGCTATGAAATCTGTTTGGCGGTATGATCCTGTTGAAAACTCTTGGATTGAAGCTAGTGCAATGTCAGTGGGTAGAGCCTATTGCAAGACAGGTGTATTAAATGATAAGCTTTATGTTGTTGGGGGGGTTACTAGGGGTCGTGGTGGGCTAAACCCCCTTCAATCCGCAGAAGTATATGATCCACATACAGGCATGTGGTCACAATTACCAAGCATGCCTTTTGCAAAAGCTCAGGTGCTACCTACTGCTTTTCTGGCTGACTTGCTCAAGCCTATCGCCACAGGAATGACTTCATACAGGGGAAGGTTATTTGTTCCTCAGAGTTTGTACTGTTGGCCATTTTTTGTTGATGTTGGGGGAGAAGTTTATGATCCTGATGTAAATTCTTGGCTTGAAATGCCAATTGGCATGGGTGAAGGTTGGCCCGCAAGGCAAGCTGGAACAAAATTGAGTGTTACTGTCAATGATGATCTATATGCACTTGATCCTTCAAATTCTCTTGACTCTGCAAAGATCAAGGTCTATGATTATGAAGGTGATACATGGAGGGTAGTTGCAGGAGATGTTCCTATTCATGATTTTTCTGATTCAGAATCTCCTTATCTTTTAGCTAGTTTACTTGGAAAACTTCATGTAATTACTAAAGACACCAATCACAACATTATAGTTTTGCAGGCTGACATGCAAAATGATTTAGCTTCCTCCCAGCCATTGTTATCACCAGATAACTCATCCAGTGAACTTACTGAATCATCAGCTGAATCAGAGAAAGAAATTTGGTTGGTTTTTGCTTCTAGGAGTGGTAGATCTGCTGAGCTAGTTAGCTGTCAATCCCTTAAAGTTTGATTCTTTGGAGCTAGAGTCCCCTCATGGCTCTGATTTCAGATCATGTCTGTGTTGGCGGTATGACTGCAGACAAGCCACAATGTTAATCATGATCTCAAAATTGTAAATTGTCCATTCTTCACTGCACGACTGATCCATAACATGTGATTCTGCGTTACTCATACACAAATTAAAATACGAAAATATCAAAATATAGTGCATCTAATCTGAAGGGTTTTTGAAACTGTCCTTTACATCATGTCCTCCTCATACAGTAGTTTTGGTCTTGTACCATGTGATAGGTACTATCGTCAACGAATGGATGTTCATTTTATTCTGTCATACAATATAATGGCTCATTTGATCTCTTGCGTACCATACTCATTCCAGGTTGTTCTTACTTGGTGGATACTTTACTGAGGTAAAGCCGTTGACAGAAACAAACCTATTCAACACTGTTGTGATCCATTGACGTGTTTGGTAAATACTTTTTTATGTTATGAAATCGGGCTTCGTAAATTACCACTCGACCTTTTGTTTTGTCTAGGCATCAGTAAATTTGAGTGTGTAATACATTTTGGCATTTTACAGATGGAATAACTAGGATAATATGGTTAGTGTTCTCTCACGTTATTTGACAGAGAAGCCACATGATATGATTAAAGCCTAAGGAAAGAGAGATTAGAGAAGAAAATAGGGGAAAGGACAAGAGAGAGTGCTATCCTTAAATAACGCTAGCAAGCCTTCTCATTTGTTAAATGTTTGTCCTGTAACTCAATTCAGACAGGAGCAGTATCATCAAAGTGAAAGATTGAGTTCCAGATATTTATTTCCCTACAAAGATGTTGATATTATAGCAGAAGTAGAAAGTATGGTATGGGAATCCTCTAACAAGTTGTGAAGGTTCAAATTTTCCATTCTGCTTTATTTTATGCTTAGATTTATAACACTAGAGAAGTAGAACATTAGTTTTCTTCCTGATATAGAAGGTATTTGAGTCTCTGCTAGGCTTCAATGATGGAACCTCACTGGCCGAAAGCACTAAGCTCGTTGCGTAACTTTCACCTCCTGGACCAAAACCACTGGCCGAGACAGTAATTATGCGGGTCTTGTCGGAGATTTCAGCCAAAAAACATTTCAAGATTTTGGGGCTGGAAAATGGACCCAAACATAGGGTGCAGTTGTACCACCATGAACTGTCAGACTAAGAGAAGTCAAAGCATTTACCATTATTCTTGCATTCTCCACGTAGTAGTCAACAAGGGGCTGTCCGGCCTGAGAAATTTTCCAAGACAACAGTCACACCATTGTCAGAACAATTTCACAGAAACCATGGTAATCAAGATGCAATATTTTGAATTAAATATAGGAACTAAAGTTGAAATGAAGTACAAAGCAGGAACTTGACAAGTTATACATGTTCTTAGTAACTAGATTATTTACCTTGAAACCGTCTGGGGAGAGGTAAACTAGTCCAGCAGCTTGTGCTATGTTGGATGCTTCATTAAAGTAGGTGCACATTATACGGTTGAAATCGTGCACCATAGGGAAGCCGTTTCAATACAAGAGTTCTTCAGGAACCACTGTCCAACCAAGGCGGACACATGTGAAACCAGAAAATTTCGAGAAGGATGACACTTAAATTGCAACCTTAAAGCATAATGAGGAAAGGAAATTTTGCTTGCCATTGCTGAAATTAATGCATGCTAGAAATAAAAAATTAATACTTTTTTAAATTAGAAGGTACTAAATTCTATAGTTATTAGAGTAACATGTGTCTAGTCTCATTTAATATAGTTAATTCTAAATTTTTATTTAATTTTATTGTTAATAAGAGTCATAATAATAAATATTTGCACTTATATTTATTTTTATAAAAAGAAAAAGATTATTTGGATCATTATTGTTAAATTATATTTTATTTTTATTATGATAAATAAATATAATTTTGAATTAAAAATACATATTATTAATATATAATATAATAAAAAATTTATATAAAAATAATAATAATGTTAATATCAATATTAGGATGAAAAATATATATATATATATATATATTAAAGTTATTATAAAATAAAAATAAAAATAAATATATTAATATAAATTTTAAATTATGATTTACAATGTTTTATAAAATAAAGTGTCATTTTAAATTAGGTCGTGTTCGTTCACTTTATCATGCATTAAATGTGAAACACATGACAAGATTAATAACCTAATTTTTTTAAAATAATAAATGATAATTTATTCATTTTTTATATCATAATATTTTAAATTTAGAACTTTTTTAATCATAATATAATATTTTTAAAATATTTTTTATTAAGTATTTTGATAAAAATAAATATTTTTAATAGAAATAATAATTTTTAGTAAATATTTATAATATACAATTAATTTTAAAAAAATATTTTAAATCTCATTTGTTTATATGTTATTTTTGAATATTTATATTAATATATTTTAAAATATATTGTACTAAATTTAATTCATCTATCAGTCTTAATTTTTTTCAATTTAATAATAATTAATTTATTAAAATTATAATGCAAAATATATTACTTCTAACTTCTATATTAAATTTAAATTTAATAATTTATTATTATTATTATGAATAAATATTGATTGATATTAGTATATATATTTTAATTATTTATATATTTAAATTGAAAAATAAATAAATTAAATATTAACATGATAAAATTATAATAAAATTATATTATTTATATATTATACACTAATTTTAAATATAGTTTAAAATTATAAAGTAAAAAATACTTAAAAATAAAAATTTTGTATAATAAATAAATGTTTTTTAAAATATATATTAGTATGAATATTTATTATATATTAATATAAATTTAAATATATTTTATAATATATAATTCAGAAAAAAATTTAAAATTAATATATTAATAAAAATTTCAAATTATATTATACATTTTTTTAAATTGTAATATTTTTAATTTAATTTTTATTATAATATGATATATTTTTTAAATATTTTAATAAGAATAAATATTTTTAATAGAAATAATAATTTTCAATAAATATTTATAATATATAAATTTTTAATAAAAATATATTTAGTCTCTTTGTTATTATATTTTAAATATATTACTTTTTCTTTTGATCTCATTTTTTAATTTAAAAATAATGAATTTATCAAAATTATAATATAAAATATATTACTTCTATTTTTGTACTAAATTTAAATTTAATAAATATTTATTATTAATGATTGATTATTAATATTATTATCTATATTTTAAGTATTTATATATTTAAATTGAAAAATAAATTAAACAAATATTAATTCTATAAAATTATAATTAAAATATATATTTATAAAAAAATCTACAAGTAAATGCAGTTTTTTAAAATTTGTATTAACAAAATTTATATATTATACTTTGTTTTTTATCATAATAAATATCATTAAATATATATTATATATTTAATGATTAAAATTTACTACTCTCTAAAGCATCAAAATTAAAAAGATTAAAATAATGTTGCATATATGTCACTAAGAAGAACATTTATAAGTTTGCATTTAAAAAGAAGACACAATAAGTATTAGAAAAACAAGTAATTAAGTGAGCGTAATTTTTTTTTTTACTTATCTACAAATTCAAGATATATTTATTGTATAAAGTTTAAGAACCCTTAATCACATAATGTGAAACTTAGTTTCTTTTAAAATATTATCAACATAGACCAGACTTAAAAAATATGGAAGTGCTAAAAGGGTTAGAAGTGCTAAAAGTTAAAATTTTAAATGACAATAAAAAAAAGTATTCCACTTATTGGAAGATATGAAAAAAATGATAGTAATACGGAGGGGTTTCTTAATCATCCCACTCAATTATTGAAAACAAACAATAGATTTTTGTCACTTCACTCCATCCATCCAAATAGAACTAAATGGTGAAACTGAATAATTCATATGACATTTTGATGCACCAATCATTTATCAAGATCGAAAGAATGGGTCTACAAGATAAACTTGCGAAAGTAGCAAAATAAAATGGCAGACAAACGAGCAGGCGTACCTCTCTGTTATTGATAGCTTCCGTCAAATGGATTATTAATAGAAGTAAAATTTAAGAATTTAAAAAATGTCTTAAACAAGTTGTGGCATCACATTACATTGATCACCGACAGGAGACACCGGTGCTTGAAACCTTAGGATTCAGATGGAGCATGATTATGGCTCTCAATTGGAAAAATGCACATGCAAATTTTGAGACGAGCCAGCTACTATACAAAACTGTCATTGAGTGCAAGCAACTCAAATCACAGCTTTAAAAATTTTCTTTTCTTTTAAGCTCATCAGTAGAGAATCAAATAAGTTTTGTCATTTAGGGACAGAAAATGTTCTTTTTCAGAATACCACGTCGTAGGGCACGTACTAACCCTGAACATATTTTACCTTTCCATGTTTCTAGTTGATTTTATTAATAAAGCATTATTCGTATTTAACAGAAATTTTACTTTTGTCAATAATTTATTTGGCAGAAGCTATCAAAATAAGAGATTTATTTTCATTTATCTTATTTAAATATAAACAAAAATTTTCGGTCTTTATTTTATAAAGTGGATATACATATAAAAATCGTATATAATCAAACTTCTTTCATATTCAATTACAAATTCAATCATAGAGCTAAAATTAAATTATTGAAAATAGTTAATACAAAAATCTTATCTTCTAAAGTTTCAATGATCAGTCACAAAAGTTAATATAGAATCATTGGAAAAAAATAAAATTTAAATCTTTTTGAAAAAATAATATATAAAAAATGAAATAAAAAGAATCTATATACTGGATAAAAAAATACCAAATTAAAATATCACATAATCCATATTTAGTAAAAATTTAACAGTGATAAATTGTAAATTTTAAAAAATTATAAGATTGTTAAAACTAAAAAAATTTAATTAAATATAAAGGAGATGCTATTACAAAAAAAATTTAATAATTAAAGTCAACTTATAAAAATTATTAAGTTACTTTACTTGGAGGATGTCCCTGCTTAATAATTGATAGTGGTTGACAAAGACCAAGAGTGAAGTTATCAAGAGATCCTGCATAGGGATTGGGGAATATTAGATTTAAAAAAATAAGGAAGAAAGTGAAGGAGGATGTGTGAAGTTCATGTACTGATATTCCCATACCCAGCACAAGGACACATTCTTGCACTCCTTGATCTCACTCACCACTTAGCCCTAAGAGGCTTAACCATCACAATCATCATTACCCCAAAGAATCTTCACCTCTTCAAACCTCTCTTATCCACTCATCCAAACACCATCCACACCCTCATCCTCCCCTTCCTTTCCCACCCAAATATCCCCCCGGGTGCAGAAAATCTCAGTGAGGTCGGCAACACTGGAAACTACCCTTTCATTAATGCCCTTTCCAAACTCCAACCCCAAATTATCCAATGGTTCACCACTCACCCTAACCCCCCTGTGGCCCTCCTATCCGATTTCTTTCTCGGCTGGACTCACCAACTCGCCTCACGACTCGCCATCCCAAGACTCCCATTTTACGGCGTTGGTGCGTTTTTCACCACTGTCATCACGCGCTGCTGGCAGAATCTACAGTTTCTCCAGAATTCACAGGGAGTTATCGAGTTCCCCGAAATTCCCGGAACGCCGTCGTTTAAGCGGGAGCATCTTTCTTCAGTGTTCCTCCGCTACAGGGAATCAGATGCGGACTCAGAGTTCGTGAGGGAGAGTTTTATTTCCAACGCTGCCAGCTGGGGAGTTGTCTTTAACACGTTCAGCGCTTTGGAGGGCCCTTCGTTGGATCACATTCGGGCTGAACTGGGCCACCCGAGGGTCTTCGGGGTTGGTCCATTGGGCTCTGATCGGGTCGATTCGGACCCTAATAGAGGATCCGAAATTTTGCGTTGGCTCGATGGGTTCGAGGAGGAGGGGTCAGTGCTGTACGTGTGCTTCGGTAGTCAGAAGCAGTTGAAGAAAGAACAGATGGAGGCTTTGGCGTTCGGGTTGGAGAGATCCGAGACCCGATTTGTTTGGGTGGTCAAGGCGCCGTACACCGCGGAGCAGAAAAAAGAAGGTTACGGAGTGGTTCCGGAAGGGTTTGAGGATCGGGTTTCGGGTCGGGGAATGGTGGTTACGGGCTGGGTTCCGCAAGTGGCGATATTGGGTCACCGGGCGTGGGCGGATTTTTGACCATGGGTGGAACTCGGTGATGGAGGCGATGGTGGCGGAAGTCGCGATTCTGGGGTGGCCCATGGAGGCTGATCAGTTCTTGAACGCGAGGCTGTTGGTGGAGGATAGAGGGGTGGCGGTGAGAGTGTGTGAGGGGGCGGATTCTGTGCCCGACCCGAATGAGTTGGGTCGTGTGGTGTCGGTGGCTATGAGTGCGGGTAGTTCTCAGAAAAGAAGAGCTAAGTTAATGAGTGAGGAAGCTGCTATGGCTGTGAGTGAGGGTGGGGAGTCTTGGAAGGAGTTTGATGAATTATTGAAAGCTTTGCTGGATCTTGGTGTTAAACAAGGATAAGCATTTATGCTTTAGGAGCCTTTTCTAGAGTTTCATCTATGAAATCTAATTGAAAACTCTTGGATTGAGGCAAGTCCAATGTCAGTGCGCAGAGCCTCTTCCAACACAGCTTTATGTTGTTGACCTTATACAAATTGAATAACTAGGACAATAATATAATATGTTTGGTCTTGTCTCTCATGCATTATTAAAGCCATTTTTAGTCATTACTAATTAAGAAAAGAGAAATTAGAGAAGAACGGAAAGGACAAGAGAAAAAGCTATCCTTAAATAACGGTAGCAAGGTAGCAAGCTTGAGGCTTTATTAAAAATAAGGTGCATGAGATGGAAAAATTGTTAGAATATATTATTATAATTTTTGTTTGTTAAATGTTTGTCCCTCTCCTGTAATTTTGAGTTCACACAGGAGCAATAGCATCAAAGTGAATACTGTTCCAGATATTTATTGCACTGCAAAGACGTTGATATTATAAGCAGAAGTAGAAAGTATGGTTCGTACGAGAATCCTCTAATAAGGTACGAACAATCAGATTTGCCATTCTGCTTTATTTTATGCATAGATAGATTCATAAAACTAGAGAAGTAGAACATTAGTTTTCTTCCTGATAGAGAAGGTATTTGAGTCTCTGCGAGGCTTCAATGATGGAATCTCTGTGGCCGAATGCACTAATTCTTATATACTCTTCACCTCCTGGACCAAAACCGCTACCTGGAACAGTAATTATATGAGTCTTCTCCAGAATTTCAGCAAAAACATTCCAAGATTTTGAGCCTGGAAAATGGACCCAAACATAAGGTGCGTTTTTGCCACCATAAACTATCAGACCAAGAGAAGTCAAAGCATCAACCATTATTCTTGCATTCTCCATGTAGTAGTCAACGAGGGACTGCACAGCCTAAAAAATTTTCCAAGACAACAATAACAACGTTGGTAGACCAATTTCATAAATACCATGGTAATCAAGATGCAATATTTTTAATTAAATCTATGATGTAAAAGTTAAAATGGAACACAAAGCAGGAATTTTGACAAGTTAAGCATGTTCTTAGAAAGTGAATTATTACCTTGAAACCCTCTGGGGAGAGGCATGCTAGTCCACCAGCTTGAGATATGTTGGATGCTCCGTTAAAGCAGGTGCACATTATACGGTTGAAATCGTGCACCACAGGGAAACCGTTTGAATATAAGAGTTCTTCAGGAACCACTGTCCAACCAAGTCGGACACCTGTGAAACCAGCAAATTTCGAGAAGGATGACACTTCAATTGCAACCTGAAAGTATAATGAGGAAAGAAGGAGATTAAACTTGCTATTGTGGAAATTAGTGCATGCTAGAAACAAACAAAAAAATAAAAGGGTCATGCAAAAATAACGTTGCATATGCCACAAAGGAAAAACATTTTAAGTTTGCCTCCAAAAGAAGCCAGAAACGAGGATTAGAAAAATAAAATACTTGTAGAGGGTGTTCTGCAAACAAGTCAAAAACTTACCAAGAGCATTTTCAAATAAATTGTTCAAAGAGCTGCTTAAATAGAAAGAATGTTTATATTTTATAGTAGTTATTTATACTGGCAATTCAAAAAGTAAGTTATTAAGCTATTTGAATTGATTTAATGATAAAAAGTTCTGATAGTTTATATAAAATTTTAAATTTAAATAGCATTATTTTTATTGCTGAATATTGAAACAATAAGTTGTTTAAATATTTTATTATATTTTAAGTTGCTTAAAATAAATTAAAATTGTTTCATTAGATATGATCTAAGAAAAATGTAAAATGATTATGAAAAAGGTCAGGAGTGACATTTAAAAAATAGAAAGAAGTGTTCTATTTAAATTTCTCAAATCGGTGACTATGAATAAGAAGGATGATACTTGTATATACGCGTAGTATGCACATCCAAATACACTTCTCATCTAATGATTAAAATTATTTTTTTATTTAAAAAAAAAAGGAATAAAGAAGAATCAGACAATTAAAATATAAGGTGTAACTGGATATATGTGCGTTTATATTTTTCCTAGGAACAAAAATGGTAGTGATAGGTCCTTAACCATCCCACTCCACTATTTAAAAAACAAACAAAACCCAGACAATAGATTTTTGCCACTTCACTCCATCCATGGAAATAGAGTCCTTAAAGGTGAAACTGAATAATTCTTATAACATTTTGATGTACTAATCACGTGTCAAGATTGAAAGAATAGGCCTAACAAGATATGCTTGTGAAAGCAGCATAAAATAAAATGGCAGTTAGCTTGACAAACGGCACGCATACCTCTCTGGCTCCAGGAATTTCGAAGATTGATTTAGGACTATCATCAGTGATATAAGCTGAGTATGCAGAGTCAAAAATAATGATTGATCCATTCACTTTGGCAAAATCAACAAGTTGCTCTAATTGCTTCCTTGTTGCAGCATGACCAGTGGGATTATTTGGAGAATTGAAGAAAATAAGTTCTGTCCTTGGAGTGGTATGTAGATCAGGAAAGAAGTGAGTTTGAGGCCCACATGTCATGTATTCTATGTTTTTATATTTGCCAGCTTTATCTACAAAATTGCCAGCTTGACCAATTATGACGCTCGAATCTATGTAGGCCTGCCTCAGAAGAACTTGCTATAATTAAAAACACTTTGTGATATGATGCATGCATTCAATCTGAGAATATGTTTCATATTATAGTGAAAAAAAATAGAAGACTTCATACAATTCTAATGCAATCAAGCAAACACAACAATATTGACAAAAAATACTGAAATTCAACATGGTTGACAATAATACTCTGCTGTTATAATGAAGGAATGAAGAATATTTATATGCAAGTCCTGCAACCAATCTTTGAATATTAATGATGTTTAAAAGTCCTGCTAGTAAATTTCGTTTGGAGAAATTATTGCTTGGTCTATGGCAGTGTCCACTTTTTCATAGTCCACAAAATGCTAGCAATCTAGTGAAAACTTTGATAAATGTAGACATCCATTGCTTGTTCTTTAGAATTTTAGAGGATTGGTTCCAAAATAGTTGCTAACATCAAGATACTAGACCATATTAATTAGATAGATGAATCGGAATCATGCAGTAATTGCAATACCGGAAAGGATGGATCCTGCACAGCTATCTTCAGATTGGAACCCATAAGCAGCTGCATTATTGAGACAAATCAAATTCAGTACTTAATATTAAAGTGAGCACTGAGCACAAGGATAAGACATTCTGATATTAACTCCAAATTCGTGTAGTAGGTAGGTAAAAAGTTAATAAGACAAGGTTAGAAGAAAGAGTATATGAGAATACAAGAAAGAAATATGATTGATGGAATACCTGAAGACGAGTAATATCACACTGTGCACCGTCTGAAACAAAAACCTCTGAAGGTTTTATCCCTAGATCTTTGTAGAATTCATCAGCAATTGCCTTCCTCAAAGCCTGCAACATTGCTTTTGTAAAATATATACATTTTATTTGAATAATATATATTACAATGATCTACTATAACACAAGTGTATGAAGATAAATCGCTACACTCGAGGTTAATATACTTAATAGCTTGTACTTCCAATACAGAAACAATTTTAGAACTGCTGAAGATTGGGGCCAAACTAATGCATAAAGAGTGAAAAAGAAATTTCTATTTTTCATATGATGATATTATTTTTAGGGTCCTAAATAAGAAAAATAGAAAGTATTAATCGCTAAAATTCCTAGATACCTTTTCACCTTGCTCAGGTCCATATCCTTTATAACCTTTTGTTGTTGAAAGTCCATGCACAAACTGCAAAACAACATATGAGTGCACATTTTCTTAATCAAATCAGGGACATTTCTCTTTTAGACCAATCCTTTTGGCTAACTAGTTCTTTTAAAACACAAGTTAAAGAATTAAAAGTATAAATATTTTATTTGAAATAATATTAAAATATATTGAAATTATAAAAGAATTTACATTAATAATATTTTTAATAAAAAGTTTTCACTTTAATTTCTTAATCAATATTCTAAGTGCATTAGGTCAACATAAGACTTATAATTACTGTTAAAATACAGATACATTGAGGTACGAATGCGGGCAGCATATCCTCACCGGGAATCTTGACCAGAACTTTTTTTTTTTGTTAAACATGTTTTTACTTTTTACTTTTCTAAAAAACTTGACAAATTTTTATTTCAATCCCTAATTAATTTTTACAAGGTTAAAAGTATATTTTTAACCTTTCTTTTTCTATCTAAATTATGTAAATCCTTTACTGGAGACAAATCCATTAAAGTTAGGAATATTTATGTATGGTAGGATTAGTTTTTCTATTAAAAAAATTTTTCATATGCAAAATTAAAATTTGAAATTTTATTTTTAAAAAAATTAAACATACACTACCAAAACCAACCAATCATTTGTAGAATGTTAGAATTTTTCTGACAAACTATTTTATAAATATGCAATTTGCTTATGACAAGCTAGTAGGTATCGCCTATGATGCATGGTAGATGTATAAAATATAAAAAAATTAAATTAAAATATTATAGAAAAATATTTGAAACGAAAAATGATTATTTTATTGATAATATAAATATTTAAATATTAAAAACTTTTAAACTTTAATAAATATTATCATTAGTAAAAATTTATTTGAATGATGATTTATAAATATTTTATTATATTTAAAAATTATAAAAAAATAAAAAAAAAATATTTTATTTGAATAACTAGTTAAAAAATAAAATAGTATTATTTGATTTGATTTAATATGAAATTTAATGATATATTACACAATATAAAAAAATAAGTGATTTCATAAAAATATGAAATATAATAAATTTATGAAAATTAAAAATGAAGTCTCAAATTTTATAGAAATTTTTTTTTTCATAATAACATACATTTATTTACATTTAAGTATAAGTTATTGGATCTATTTTATTTTTCTATTTTAAAAAATTATCAATTATAAAATAAGAGTTATACGAATAATATTATTTGTATATAAAATAACTATTGTTAAATTTTAGATATATGTATAAAATATTTAACTCTCCTTTACAATACCTAAATAAAAAGGGATAAATCACTTAACTTTACAATAAAAATTAGTTATCACAAGAACAATCATAGAATAACACATCCAAATGAATTATATTCATTCTCCTTCCATATAAATAAATTGATCATCAGGCTTTGTCCAAATATTTAAGCCTAAAGAGGATTTTAATGAGATTTTTTAAAACTTAATAAAATAATTGATTAAAATTACTACAATATTATTTAAAATTTATCTTTCAAACTTTTAAAAAACACAATTTATAAAAAAAGAAGAAGTTATGGATAGCATTTGGCTTCTATTTTTTAATATTGAAAACTATTTTAATGTTAAAGTTAAAAATAAGAAACTTTATAACATTACATTTAAATTGTATTTTTTAATTTATAATTTTTAGATTTAAAGTTATTTTTAAGTTGGAAATCCTTGGCTAATATGTTCTTGAATGTTGGGATTTGAAATAAAGGAGAAAGAAAAATTCTTAAAATTAGCTTATTTAACTACTTTTTAATGTTTTTCTTATTGAAGAAAATCTCGTTTTACTTTTCAGAGTTTATATAATTGTATTTTACATAATTTTCCTTTTAAAGAAAAGAAAAAATAAAATAGCCAAATGTTTCTATAATAGGAGGACGAGAGATTTTTGTTTTTGGAAAATATATAATTACTTATATGTAATTGCCTAATATTATTTATCCGAGGATTGTTAATTTGATTAAAAACATAAGTAGCAAGTAAAATTACTTTTTAGGTATCTGGACATAATTATTTTGTACGGTTACAAAAATTACAAAAAACTAATTCTTACTCTTTAAGATCTTTATAGAAAATAAAATGTCTTTACCTGAATGAAATTGGCAAAAAAGTGAGACGTATTATGTGATTCAGGAACTATCTAAGAAGTTTACAGAGCTGTAACTAAAGATTTTTCAAAACTTTCTCACTTTAATTCAAAATAATGAATTCTAAGAATATGCATAAAACCAATTCATGAAAATAAAAAAAAGAAATTATCTTATATTAGAATGAGTTACATCAATCAATTCTTACATTGTTAATAATATTATTAAAATATAATTTTTATAGATCTATCTATTAAATTACAGATTACTTTGTTTATTTTTGTTAAATTTTATTAAAATTAAATCATTATAAAAATATAATCAAAGAATTTTTTTATCTTATTTTTAAAAGTATATATTATATTAATTTTTATGTACATATATAAAATATTAAATACATTTTTATTAATATAAAATTTTATAAATATAATTTATATGATAAAATTTTTTAATTTAACAATTTTAAGATAAAATAATTAAATAAAAAATTATTAAATAATATAAAAATTAATATAATTAATAAGTTGATTTCTTCTTGTACAAAATACCCTTATAATTTGAACATCATCATAACCACTGTATATGACTTAATTAGAGGCATGAATTTTTAGTCAATCACCACCAAAAATTATTCTTTAAAGTAAATTGATTCTAATTCTGTTATCCATCTTTATACATATTTGCAAGGACCAAACTCAAAAACCCATTTGTGCCAAAGGAGAGTTGTTAAACAAGCATATACAGTCTACAAGTGTTGTCATATATAGTCATAAAGATCATGAATACTCACACATACACAAACTCATTAGTAAAGAGTTTATAGCCCTGTGAGGTGGCATATTATTTCTCAAAGTCACTTATTTACATGCATTATCTTCTGCTAATTCAAGAGAAAGAACCTTCATAACTTACATCAACCATGCTCGATGTTACAATTGATGGTAAGGGTTCTGTAGTATCACCAATTCCCAGGTCAATTACATTTGCTTGTGGATACATCTTTAAGTGCATATGCTCATGTCTTTCAATCTGATATGCAATCAAGATAGTAATTAATTAGCTTTTAGCGTATATATCATAACATGACAAAGTGAATATTCAAGGGAGTAAAAAATATTGGAACTATTAATTCAATTTTCTAATTTCCAAAGTCTAGACAAAAGATGTTTCAGAAAGTCAAAGCCATTTAGTCAGACAACATTATCTTTTAACATAGCAAGAAACAAACAAACAAACGAGTTTAACTGGTTCTCAGATTTTTTATTTTTATTTTTCATTTAGAAATGTAAAATAGTTAAAAAAAAAAAACTAAATGCACTTGTTTAACTAAGAGGGTAAAACAATTTTTAAACCAGTATTTAGATGAGATGAACAATAAAAAAAAAGGGAATAATATTATTGAAAAGCACCTCAGGAAATAAATAACCATGTCGCAGTTTCTCCAAGTTTACATTCCTGGGTACCTTTGTGCAGTGTCCTGCACATGATACTTGTAATGATATGTCTAACACTAAGTAGAGCAAAGAAAATAAATCCATAGAGAGAAATAGAAAAAAGAAATTAACCAAACAAACATGAATCATATGCATACCAATTCTCACTGTTTGATTCTTCAGTGTGCATGACAGCCTGTAAATTATCATGTGGATACATTTGTCAATTATTTGGTAGAGGGGCCTAATGTTGAAATGCAAGAGGAAACAGAAAATGACTTAAGATTGTTGCTATAAGTTAACATTGTCCAATTTCTTTTTTACCTTGCAACTACCATACTAGGCTGCAAAACATCAGTAGTAAGCATAAAACTGCAAATTGATGACTTATACATTTGGACCTGATTTCTCTATTTTCCAACCAGAAACTCTTCTAAGGCTCTGGTTCTTATTTCAGATCACTAGCGGCACTTCTGCCACTTATCCACAATCACATATTTATATAAATAACCTTCTCAAACGACAAACTCAGAGCTATTTATTAAAGTTGTGAGAAAGTGAGTTCCTCTATGTCAATTTCAACAATTCCATTTTCCACACCTCACCTAATTTTATATTTTTCCATTATGTCTCTGTCACGACTATCCTAACATTTAAAATGTTAGGAAAATGAATTGAGAATCTTCCATTTTTACCTCTTTAGACTAGTTGCACAGTATCTTCAAATTTCAAATTATATAAAAAAATCAGTTCAAAATAGCTTTCCATTGCTACCTTCATGATTCTTCTACACTTGGCACATTTCCAATGGAGAGGACTTTTTCCTTCTACATAAAAATACATCTCCATCTTTATCTGTAAAATAATGCATTCTACATAAGAAAATTTGCGCTGCCAGGACTTGGTAGAAATAATTTTGGAACACAGGCCGAATACCTCACTCCGCATGATTCAAATTCCACAAGGCATCAACATCCATAAGATTTGTACTAAAGATGGTATCTTAAAACTTTTGCCATAATTGGACTTCTAAGAAATTACAGATGGTCAACAAAGATAATAATTATATACTTAATTTGTTTTAACACTAACCCTGCTATTTACCAAACATCCTATTTGCAAGAGAAGGTTAATATTTACTTTGCACTCCACAAATTAGAGGAAAATATTTTTATATTTAGGAATTAAACCAAAAGTTATATATATAGTTCTTATCTCATTTAACTACATGTACACTGCATAATCCAGGATATGAAAGTAAGCTGAATGCAGAAGTAAAAACTTAGGACCACGTTATCTTTTGTCAAAGACTATTAAGACTTGAATATTCTCAATTTTCCTTTGAAAAGTCAAGCTTTCTATAAGTTTGGCCTTATATCAAATAAATAGGTTTATCATTATGTAATAACTACATTATAAAGGACAGAATGAGTGGAATTTATGTTAAGCTTGCAATATACTAATCAGTTATCACTGTGGAAAGAAGAAAAGAAGAAAAGAAGCAAACAAGCATGCGTTAAAATATGTCAATCAATGTAATCTTCCTAGAACACTGAATCTTGACAGACATTTTTTGCATGCAATATCTACACCCAACTGTTCCAAACTTCAGTGGAAAACCTTAACCCACTTTTGACTATTAAATACAATAAAGATTACAGTACAACTCTACATGGAAAATAAGTCATAAAAGAAACTACATGGAAAATTACTTCTTTCCATACAAAAAAGGAGCGATACAAAACTTCATGGAAATTTTCAACTAATAAAGACACATCTGAATTTAAAAAATATATGTGAACAAAAGAAAAGAAGCAGAGGTTGGTGTTACGTCAGCAATTAAAACCCCTAAAAATGTTTCAAAATTGGAATTTTGAAGCCCAGCTTCAATTTCAATTAACAATTCTAATTATCATACATTATTAACAACAGTATTTATATTATTATATATTTTTCATTTTTTTATTATATATCACATCTAATCTTTTTTCTATTTTTTTTTATTTATCTTTCTTCCTTTCTACTTAATTCATCTCCAATGGAATCTATAGGAAACATTTTCCTTCAATGAAAACTTGCGAAAAAAATTATTAAATAATTTAGAACCACACATACTTATAGTTTCAGTAAATCTTCACACAACACATGGATAACTTTTTAGTAAATCACAAACTTTACTCACATGTGACTGGACAAAGTCATGAACATATGAGTCTTGAACCATGTAATAATTTTTTCTATCACTGGTTGTTGCACACTACCAAAAGCCATTAATTTTAAAAAAAATAATAATGATTAATGAATTAATTAATAAGGGTGGACTAATGGAAGTCAAAACAAGCAAAACCAGAGAACTAAGTCGAGGATGTTCTTAGTTTAAATTTCTTCAATGGTTTCAGTTTAAGAAAACAGTTTATTAATCAAAACGAGGCCAGAAATACATTGGTCAACTGAAAAAGGATATAAAAGAATATGAAGTTATCAATCATTTTATTTATTTATTTGCTTCAATATACAATTGTCCAAAGTGTGAGGGCTCGCTTGTGTGAAGTCCTTCGTTGATTCTTTGAACATAAAGAAGTCAACTGCGTGTTCAGATTATGCAATTTGTTAAATTTGATTAAGAGAATGGAGAGAAAAAATAAGACAAAATTGTGGGAGCATTAAAGCATCATCATCACAATAATTCGAGAAAAAAAATAAATAGGGTGAGGTTGGTTCTGAGAATCACAAATTCACAGTGCAAATCGTACTTTTTCATTCACTCTTCATCACATGCACTGCAGTTAAAGAGGCGTTCCTGGCTGCAGGAGGTAATAATGCATATTTAGATTAAGGTGCGATTGATAAACTTAATTAATTACCTATTTAATAATCTTTTATTGCATGAAAGTTTATGATATAAATTGAGTAAATATTTATTGGTTTTTGAATGATTAAAATTCGTATTTATTGAAAGATAAAGATTATTATTTTTTAAAAAATAAATATTTGATTGTTTTTATTTTAAAAATAAAAGAATCGATTATTTTAATTTTTGTAAAAAAAATAAATAAATTAATTTTGAATTTTTTAGATGTTAAGATAACTATTTACTAAACATATACATTCGATCTTAAAATTTATTAAAACAAGTTTAATTTTTCTTATAATTAAGTTATGTAAAATAACTTGTTAAAATAAACTAAAAATAACATGAAAACTATAAGCTAGTTTAATATAATATTTGTATAAAGTGAAAGTACAAATATAATATTTTCTTTAATCAAAATTGTAGGACACATTTTAAAAAATGACTTGTCGTGACATACAGAAGATAACCTATAAAACATAGACAAAACAAGAAAAACACATAAAATTAACATGATTCTATCGATATGAGCTATGTCTACTTACTTTCGGGGAACAGATATAAAGTATATATCGAATATAATGAAGCTTGCTGAAAACCTCATTTTTTCAATCTTAACCTGGAATCCAATAAATCGATACAAATTGAAAAAATAAACAAATACAAACAGCTGAGTCTAGTCCTGATCCTTTCACTTCTACTACTAACCTCCTATTTTTCATCCTTGAAATTTTGGGTAGAATCATGATTAAAGTTACTTGTTTATAATAAATTATAGCATTATATTTTATACAATTTTATAATATAATAATAACAACAACAAATTTTATGTGTTAACCGATAATATAAATTATAATAAAATAAAATCTGTAGTTTAAATGTGAACAAAGAATTTCTCACACCAACACCTCAAGTCATGGGTAATTTTTTCTGCGCCTATTTATTTATTTTATTAAAATGATATCATTTAATATATATGATTTTGTTTTTTAATTATTTATAAAAAATATTACATTAAAGGAGTATAAATTAAAGAAATAATTGTTCCAAGCCACATGACTTGGACCTCATTTTTATGTTTCAATTTAATCATTAAAATAGTTTAATAAAAAAATTAAAGACTAAAACAATTTTACATAAGGAATTTGCCTTCCAACCTCATTCCAATAATAAACATAAAAACTGCTGTTACCAATACAATCTTTCGGTAGAAAAGATTGATGCAAAAATATGTTATTAATACTATATATTTATACTACAATTTATGTTATATACTTTTTGCTGTAAAAAAAGAGACGAAATCAAACATTACAAAAGATCGAGCTACCAATATCAAATAGAGTTCGGCTTAACATATAAGAAATTAATATAGGATTAGGTTGTTTGACATATATATCATTCGGTTGATTTAAAATTTAGTTTGGTTTTATTCGTTTAATAAATAGATAAGTTTAGATTTAATAAAAAGTCTTTTTAGATAAACAAGTTAAGTCTAAATTTTTAAAAAAATCTATTTAGCCTATTCAGGAATCTATTTATATTTATATATTAATATTTATATTTATTTTAATATATTATATTTGTATAATATTTATTTTATATTTTATTTATATAATATTAATATATATATATATTTTAGATCTATTTAATAACTTTTTTATCTTATAAATTTTATATTTGTAAATTTTTTAATTAATTATTTATATAAGTTTTAAATCTATCTATTGATTTTTTTTTAATTTAAACTTTTAAACAGATTTATAGGTTTTAAATCAGTTAGATCTTGATAGACTCACATTTAGACCTCTAAATTATTAAATAAAATAAATTTAAACACTTAAAACCTAAATCCACTTTATCTACTTCTATCCTATATATAAAGTATATTATATTATATGCATATACATTTAATAACAAAAATGTATTTGAAAAAATTAACAGAAAAGTTCATTAAAAGTTATACATTATTTAAAAATTAAAAATTTAATTAATAATTAAAATTTGAAAAGCTTATTTAAATAAAAAATTTAATAAAATTAATTGTTCAACTAGCTAATACAGATAAAATAATAAATAAGAATATAATCGTTAAAATAAAATTTGTATTATAATTTTTTATAAATTGTAAATTTTATTATTTATTATTTAAATTAAATTTTTATATTAAAAATATGGATAATATTTTTAATTTATTTTTATTAAAAAATATTATATAAATAAATTTTATAATTATTTTGATAATTATATATTATAAAAACATAATTTAATAAATTTTTTATTTATTTAATTTATTATTTATGATGTATTTTAAAAAAAAATTAAAATTTAAAAAAAATTATTTTTATAAATAAATTTTAAATAATATTTTTATAAAAAATTATTTATTTCATTTTAAAAAAAATTATAAAAAAATCAATTATTTTATTATAAATACACTAAAGTAAGAAGAGGGTGAAAGAATGTTTATTTGCATGCTTTCATGTTTTCATAGAAGGTCATACATCTCTTTAATCAATGTTATCCAAATAATATTCCATTTAGAAATTTAGTAACAGTGAAACTTAAAAAAAATATTGAATATAGTCTAAATGGTATTGGAAGGTGAAAGATCAAATAAAACTATATTTCAAATAAAAAATTATGGTTTTACTAAAAGTTAAATTTAAAAAATATGTTAAATTTAAAATTTAAAAATAAATTGGTAGTATCTTTCTTATGTTATAAATTTTTTTAAAATTTTATTTTAATATAAGTTTTCAATACCTTACATCACACTTATTAAACTTAACTCTTAATTAATAGAAAAACACAAAATATATTAAACACATTCATATTTTGTAAATGATGAGCACATACCTAGCATCATGCATTTAAAATAAAGTCACCTTCTATTGAGCTAAGTTTTGCATAAACAAACAATACATTATATATTAAATTTATACAAATTTTTTTAATTAATCAACATACAATCAGCACCTTACATCTTAAGCACATCCTAATAAGTCCCACTCTCCACCAACAACTAAATAATATATATATATATATATATATATATATATATATATATATATATATATCAAACAAATGCAAAATGTTTAAATAATCAGCACATAACCAACCTTCTCTATAATAGAATCACACTACTATCTAGAAAAAAAATTAAAAGCATAAATTTGAAAACAAAATTCAGTAACATCTTTCTTAGAACATTTTTAAAATTTTATATGTCTAAACTTATAAAATAATAATAAAAATATAATTTAAATTAAAATAAATTAACAACAAATAATCCACACAATAGGATCACATCCACCGAGCTTATTTTTTACTAACAAATAGCATTATATAATTAACAAACAACATATTAGATTTAAACTTATTAGTTGCTAAATTACTTTAACTAAAATATTAGCAAAAAATGATTTTACGTTGGAAGAATAAAATAAGATTAGAAAAAAAAATTCATCCTACTAAAAAAATAATTAAAAGAGAAAAAATTTTATCAAACCTAATAAAATCTCATTAATTATATAATATATATTTTGGGATACAATTTTTTTTTCTTTCTATTCTTATTATTTTTATCTTGACTCTTAATTTAGACCATTTTATAGTAAAAAACTAGTTTGATGCAACTCATATATCTATTATATACTTATAATAAATTTTATTTCACCTAATATTTCATTGTGAATTAATCTATAATATATTTATATTCTCTACTTCTTCCTCATCTCATTTTATTTTTTACACAAACTAAAACTTTATGAAGACAAATTAGGAGACGTGTTCGACGACGATAATTTTGTAGAAATAAATTCTATATTTGGGGATAATTATGAGCATAGAAAGAGTGTAGTTTCAATTTTAGAAATACAACTCCTTTGAAAAGTAGTTCAACTTAATCGTTTTTCAAGTCATACTTATAGTATGGTTAAAGATAAAATTACACTTTAATGGTTTGTTTGAATAAAGGAAAGAAGGGAAGGGGAAGGAAGGAAATAAGGAGGAAAAGTGATTTTCTTTTGTTTGGTATGTTTTGTCTTTAATGAAATGACAATTTTTTTATCCGTAGGGCTCACATATTTTTATTCCCTCTCTTCCGCCGTGAAAAGTGAGAGGGAGAGTTTTTTTTTTATTATTTATTTTAAATTATTATTTATTTTTTAAAAAATAAAAAATTAATAAATTATATTTATAAAAAAGATATAGTAAAAAAAATAAAATATTTTTAAATTTTATATAAAATAAAATTTATACTACTAATTTATTTATTTTTTTCTTCTTTTTTTCACTTATCCAAATAGAAAAAGAAATTTTTTTCCTTTTCTTCTTCTCTTATTTCTCCTCATCTAAATAACTTATCCTTCCTTCTTATTTTTACCCTCTTTTTTTTCTTTTCTTTTATTTCCTTCCTATTTTCCACGTGATCCATATAAAGTATAAGTGTCACTTGGAGAACGATTTAATCTAATCACTTTTCAAGTGATACTTAAAGTATGGTTAAGAACAGTTCCACTTAATGGCTCTTTGAATGACATGTTACATGACTTCTCAATACTTGAATAGTGGTGACATATGTTAGTGACTCTCTTTTTGATCACTTATAATGGTGACAAATGTTAGTGACTCTCTTTTTGATTACTTATAATGCATTTGGTTGTAATTAGGGATGGAAGTACGGAGTCGAGATAGACGTTGAGTGTTCAAACCACTTGTTTAAAAATTTTGAGGTATGAGGCTGAGTCTGTGACCTGTTAAAGACTTTTATTTATTTATTTTTGTTAAGGCCTGATCTGATTTAAAGTTTACCAAACCCGCAAGCCTGTTTAAAAGCCTACGTTACAAAAAAATATCAATAAATAAACTTAAAGCCTATATAAATAATTAATTAAAAAAGCTTGCAAACTTAAAACCTACAAGATAAAAAGGTCATTAAATAGGCATAAAACATATATATATATATATTATGTAAATAAAATATAAAATAAATATTATATAAATATAATATATTAAAATTAATATAAATATATAATATATAAATATAAATAGGCCCCTAAATAGGTTAAATAGGCTTTTTTATAAGTTTAAGTCTGACTTGTTTATCTAAAAAGACTTTTTAACAAGCTTCAGCCTATTTATTTATTAAACAAGCAGAGCCTAACTTGGTTTTAAACGAGTCGAGCCCTAGGTTCTCTCAGATAGCCTTGTTCACTTCCATCCCTAGTTATAACCGTCCTCTAAGTTACACATAAAGATCAATTATACATGAATGCATAATAATGTTTTGTAAACTTTTTTTATTTTAGTGATAATTTAAACAAAATATTTAATAATTAAACTAATTACTATAACATTAACAATACTATAAAAAGTGATATTTCACAATAAATAAAATACTATCAAAATATATCAAAAATAAAAATAAAGGAACAACCGTTAATAATTAAAACCTTAAACATAGTAAAAATTAGTATTAAAAAATATTAATTATTTTATTTAATTATCAAAATAATTACCAGCAAATAAAATTAAAATTATTTTTAAAAATTAACTAATTATTTTATTTTTTTATTTTAATATACTTTCAAACATATTTTAAATAATGATCCTTTTCTAAAATTAAACACAGTCTAAACAATGATCATATTTCAAAAATAAATAAGATCAATAGTACTCAAAACTACATATTTTGTGCCAAATAGACTTAGACTGCATAATTTTGCAAATAGGTTATATATTTTGTGCCAAATAGCTAAAATTGCATTATCTATACATACACTATAAAATGAAATTTTAATGTATTTTTTAATTTTTTAATTGTAAAGAATTTTTTTTAAATAAAATGGAATAAACTGAAAAGTAAATGAATTATATTTTAATTTTAATTTTTTTAGCATCATATCAATCTTTTGTATTAAAAATGTTATAATGTTATTATAAAAAATTAAATTTTGAAAATTAAAATATTATATCTAATTTTAATATTTAAAATATTATAATGTTAGTTTAAATTACTTAGAAGAGTTACTGAAAGTTTAACATTACAAGGTTGTGATTTTAATGTACATTTAAACCCCAAATAAAATTTTTGCAAAAATTATGAAAAATAAAATTATTTTTATTTTAATATAATTTTTTAGCATTATGAAATCTTTTTGATGTTAGAAATTATAATTTTAATATTTTTGTTTTAAATATAGAATAAACTAAACTTGAAAAAAATTAAATTAAATGATAAATTGAAGTTAATAATTTGTGTTTAAATATATGAAATAAATAAAAAAATCTTGAGAGAAATATAAAGCAATTTATCTTTAATTGATTTTGTTTGCATTCTTTAAAATTTTCTGTATTAAAAGTTTTTAATATGAATTTTGTGTTCAAATATTTAAAATATCATAATAATAAATAATACAAACACTACTTAAATTTTGTTGTAGTAATAAATACTCTGATCATTAAAAATTATACTAAGAAAAATAGGAAAAGCAACATGAGAACTTTCATATTTATAAAAAATAAAAATAAAAATAAAAAAATAAAAGATCAAAATTGTGTTGAGATAAAAACACTATAATTGTATTTTGAAAGTAATATATTATCAATATACTAAACATAATTTTTTTATATAAAAATAAAGAAAATAAAAAATGAAAGATTTGTTACCTGCTCTATACAATGAATATGATTTTATTTTTCTATTGATGAGGTAAGAAATGTGAAGATATTATCATATAATGGAAACTTTTTATATTTTTTTTATCTGAGTAAAAAAATATTATTAATTATTTTAATTTAATAGTTATATTTTGTACAAATAAAATAACTATCTTTATATATTATTACAAATATTATATATAGAGATGGAAATAAATAAAGATTATTTAATAAAAATTTATAGTTTAACTTATTTAATAATTAGATAGACTTTATTTTATTAAAAAAATTAAATAAATAAATTAATCTTAAATTTATTAAAGATTTATTTATTCTATTCAGAAGTTTATTTATCTTTATATATTATATATTTATATTTATATAATATTAATATATTTACATAATTTGTTAAAAATTAAAATTTTTAATTTTTAATTTCAAACAAAAGAAATTTTATATTTTGTAAATTTTTTTAATATTTATTATAAAAGTTGCATACATTACTTTAATTTTAAAATGGATATTTATATTTTATTTTAATTTTTATATGTGTCTAAATTTGTATATATATGTGTGCATGTTATGTGTATACGTTATATTTTTTTGGTATATACTATTATATTTGTATATAATTAATGTTCAATATACATACTCTAAAATTATATAGTTAAGCTTATGAATCTTTTATCTTATTACTATAAAGTTTATGCCTTTTAATTAATCGTTTATATAGATTTTAAGTTTATTTATTGATTTTTTTGTATTGTATATATTTGAGTGTTTGTTAAGTGCGTGCATGCATTATATTTTTTTATATATATTATTATATTTGTATATAATTAATATTCAATATATATATTTTAAAATTATACAATTAATCTTACAAATTTTTTATCTTGTTACTTTAAAGTTTAGATTTTTTTAATCAATTATTTGTATCGATTTTAAATTTATTTATTAATTTTTTTTATTATAGATTTTTAAATTAACTTGTTGCCTTTAAATAAGTCAAATATTAAAAAAAACAAAATAACCTATGATAGAATGATTAAGTTTGAATTTTAAAATTTTTAAATAAGAAAAATTTAAATATTTAAAATTTAACTCAGTTCGACGTATTTCTATTCTTAATTATATATAATATTTTTTTATATGTTTGAAAATAAAATAAAAATTTTGTTTTTCTTTATTTGTCAATCTCAATTTTAAAAAAAATATTAATTATTATATATATATATATCTTTATATATTAATTATAATAAATGAAAAAAATAAAATAACAATTTATATATAAAGGATCAATTTAAAAAATAAATAATTTTTTAAAAATTAATAATATTAATTATGTTTCTTAACATTTATATTATTTATCTTTTTAGAAAAATAAAAAAATATGAAATAGAAAAATAAATTAAAAAAATATGAGTGCCAAATTTTTGTTATTCCATAAATTGTTATTATATTTTGTTATAAATAAGGAGAATTATATATCAAATGATAAATTCAGAATTATATATTAAATTTAAAACTTAAATTTATAATTTTTACAAATTTATGCTATAATATTTTTTTAAATATATATATTTTTTATGATATGTATTATGGACTTTTTTTAGCCTTGCGTAGCAGGATTTTTACTATATACAAATCAGGACTATAGAAATTATAATGCTTTTACAACGTGGCATTTTTTCTAAATAAGTTGTTTTAAATTGCTGAAATAATAATAAAAATAATTAAAAAAATCAAATTATCAAATAAATTAAAGAATTTTATTAATAATTTTTAAGCATTTATCATCAACTTGTTAAAATCGTAATGATAAAATTAATCTTTCCTTATGGTTAATCTCCTTTTTATTTGAAATGACCGGTTGAAGGGACATTAATATAACATATTCAACTTTTTTCTACGAACCATTATAAATTTACCACACTTATCATATTTCCTTTATTTGATTGATCCCCTTTTTATTTTGAAATGACCAGCTGAAGGGGCATTCACATAACATATTCAACTTTTTTTTCAACCATACATGTCAAATCATTATAAATTTACAACACTTATCATATTTTCTTTATTTGATTGATAATTATTTGCTTTAATTGGATTATATATTGAATTTGAATATAAAGTATATATATATATATATATATAAATATATAAATAAATCAATCATTCATTCATCGTTTCTTTAACTAAGTTATTATCATTTATTTGATTTAATTTCAATTTATAACACGTCATTGTTTAAATAGAACGGCATTTATATTGTTTTTACTAAATAAATTATTTTTATTATTTTTATTTAAAATAATAACATTTACTTAATTTGTGATTTTGAAAAAATTTAAAATTTATAAATATTTTATTTTATCTCGTTGACAACCTTTTAAATGAGGAAGTAATTTTTTTTTCTACACATTTTTTTTCTTTTTTTTTAATTTTTTTAATTATATTATTTCTTTCTAAACATTTATTTTCTTCTACTATAAATTTTCTCAATTTTTTAGTCTATCCCTCCATAGTTAATTCTAGAAAGATTTTTGCAAGAGCCTATTAAAATATGACTTGGTATGAAAACAAGAGACCAATAAAGTTTTAAGAACAATATTTCTACAAGTTTCAAGGAATAACTTTTCTTTTTAGTTATTTCCTCTGCAAAGGAAAGGTAAAAATGAAAAGTCACTTTTAAAAATAAAAATATAAATTATATTATTTTAAATTTACTTTAACAAAAATATTGTTTTTTATAAAGTTAGTTCATTTAAATTAAAATTTACAATTGTTTATCCAAACATATATATTATAGCTATTAAATCATTTATTTAAATTTTATTTTATTCAAAACATAAACGATTTAGGTTGGTGTTATTAAATTAGAAATATAAGATTTATCTATGAAAATAGGATATTGCACCAGGTGTTATTAACTATGCACTTCATTGTTTCTCATAACTTGTCATCCATATCACCTTTTCGCTTAATCATAGTTGCTTATATCTTTGGAAGCTGAGATGATTCTCTATTCCTTGAGTTAAAAGTTGTTTCTATATTGCAATTGAGCTCTTTATGTCATAGATCTACTGAAAAAAATAATTTTATGTATAAAAAAATAACAAACAATGGAGTGAAGTGAAACATTTCTTTTAAATAGTAATTTGGATAAGAATAACAATAAAAATACTATTACATTTATATTAGCAACATATTCATTCACCTTGTATCCAAATATATTAGTTCTACTATCTTATATACTAACCTAATTCAAGGTACAAATAAATGCAATGCAGTCACATGATATTATTCTACATTATGTTCTCAAATTCTTGTGATGTCACGCTAAGATTAAGTGACTAATTTTAAGTTTGTTATCCCTACAATATGTATATGTATGTGGATCCAAAATATTATCATCATTTTATTAAAATAATGAAAGATACTCAGATTCAATTTCTCAAATTAAAATGTGTCATTGACAATACTATCAATATCATTATTATTATCAATAATAACAACAACATCATTATTTCACAATTATCAAAAATTAAAATTTAATCGATTGATAATAATAATAATAATTATCAGGGTCTAGTCAAGGGCGACTAAGTTTGACTAGAATAGTCTCGACTACATGGATCAACCATAAATTGTAGTTATAGGTTACCATTTTTTATTTAATAAAAATATTATTTATTATAAATAATAAAAACAAGGATTACAAAATTTTATTTAATTTTACAATTTTTATATTTTATTTAAATAATAAATTTTTCTTCTCTTTCTATTACTTATTTAATTTTTTAAATAACATTAATTTATAATATTTTTAAAATTAATATATAAATAGTTTATTTATAATAAAAATAATTATTTTAATTTTGTTTCATCTTTTAATACTTAAAGTTTCGTTGTGCTCTTTTTTTAAATAAAAAAAAACTGAGTATGACTAAAGTTTAATACCTTTCCATTTTTCTCTAAATATATTTTTCTTTCACAATGCTTGTGTGTGCCTTTTTTTCTTTTTCATTCATTTTACACACTTAAATATAACTATTTAAATGGTATATTAAACATCATTTTGATTTCCGAAAAATACTTGTATGATAAAAATAATTCTATCGTGATTTTGAAGTTAGGATTTGATGTTTTATTTGTGTATGTATTTAATTTTTAATTTTTTTATTATATAAATTATTAGTGCACTTTGAGGTTAGATTAAACTTAATGGTTGTGTTGTTTGATTGGAATCAGACATGTTGATGTGTGATTTGTCATTTACGAATGGTAGTATTTTGTTCAATTATAATGAATATATATTTTCTTGATTGAGTTTGAAGTATGATTCAATGTAGGAGAATTGGAATTGAAAAAAATAATTAGTTGAAAGACTATTTAATATGTTAAACATGAGTTGGAATAGAAAAAAATAATTGAGATGAAAGACTATTTAATATGTTAAACATGTTGCTAGGTTGCTTGTGTTGTAATCTCTCTTAAAATGTAAGTTTCTTTATTAATTCCTTTTCACTATGCATCCAGATGTTTTTATTTTTAATCTTTCTACTTTGAGATGTCTATAATCATTTTTAATTTAGGATAAATTCTAAGGCTCCTGAATAGCTACTTACTGTAAATAATGATTTAGTTGATGTAAAGTTAGCTTGACTATTAAGTCTCGGGATCTCTTCCCCATACAGGTTCAGTATTGACATTAAGCCCCCTCATACTTCTTTTTATTTGCTTTCATTCGTTTATGCATCGCATATTGTGTATATGAGAGAGATGTGACCATGTTGCTCCTTGAAAGGTTTTTCATATATTAACTTAAAAAGGTTAAAAAGCCATAAGTAAATTAGTCAAAAGACACTTTATTAAGAAACTAGCGGTTGTGAATAGGATGCATATTCTCAACTTCAACTATTTGTATGTTAAAAGTATCATTCGCTAAAATAGGTTAGATGCTCATAACTTTTCTTATCCAACGATGAGAAAAAGAACATCTATTATAGCTTTGGTGTTTTACTTGTACATATTTTTATATATAAAATTTATAATTATTAGTTAAACATGTTTTATTATATATATATATATATATATATATATATATATATATATATATAGAGGAGGGATTAAGTTATTTTAAGAGTAATTTTATTTAAAGTTACTTCGTTTAATAACTCTTATATACAATTATATTTCATTAATCCAACCGTTGAATAAATAAATTATATTATATAGATCATTCTTGAAAAATTTTATAAAATTTAAAAAATATTTGATACCTCAAAAAATAAATTCAAATTAATGGATAATATACCTTTTATAATATCCGTTAATTTAAATTTATTTAATAAAATATCAAACGTCTTTCAAATTTTGTAAAATTTTGCGAGAATGATCTATATAATATAATTTATTAATTTTATGGTTGGATTGATAAAATATAATTGTATATGAGAGTTATTAAATGGAGTAATTTTAAACAAAATTACTCTTAAAGTAACTTATCCCTCCTCATATATATATATATGACATGATTTAAATAAACATAAATTTTGATAGCATTTAAAGATGTCTTTATTATATCGTGTGGATCTTATCTTAAGTTGTAATTTTCCTTCCTTTTTGTGCACTTACTTTTATTCTTTTGTATAATTTTATGGCTTCAAAAAGCATGACAGAGATAGCAACAAGAACCTTGAATTGGAAAATTAAAATTTTCTAATCCTTAGAGTGACATAATAGTATATTAACTGTAGAATAAATTTTCTTATAGTTGATATTAGTGCTCCTAGGTAGGATGAGCCTTTATACATGCTTAGATTATATTGGTAAAAATGATAAGTATATCATATTGCTTCAAGAGTTAATGATGAGGGAATATCGTTTTCATAAGGATTTGGTTTAAGTAATGATTTTTCATGAGGAGTATCTTTCTACTATTTAGATTGAATATAGGGAAGAATTGATATTGATATGAATTTAAATGAGTATGAATTATAAATTCCATGTTTAATAAGTAAGACTCAAGAATGAATTAGGATAATGAGAACAAATTTCATGTAACAACTATCAAATAACTATCTTATAGGAAAATCTAGAATTCAATTCATAAAAATTAACATTCAATTCACACCACAAGTATAAAAGAATTAATATATCAAAGTGTTAGGATTAGAGTTCACCTAGTCTTCACCTAAGCAATTATAAATTATCACTCTAATTCAAGTTTTAAAAATATAATTGAAGATTGAATTAACTAAATTAGTTAAGGTTCAATTCCTTGACTCAACAACCTTTTCTCCTAATTTAAAAACTCTAATTCCTTAGAAATTCCTATTTAGAGTAAGCTTAGAATTCTCAAGATCACATGATCACTGATCTCTATTTCTAAAGTATGTTGTTCATCTCAATTCCAACTCCTACTCCAATTTTTCAAGTGTGAATAGAAATCTAAAATCAATACTATAGATGGTCAATTCATAGAAGCATTAAAAACAAAGAGGAACAATCAATTTAAAGAAGATAAATTTGAATTAAACGTAACAAATTCATATTACATAAAAGTTATGGTTTAGATCCCTCTTTTTCTAACTAAAATTATAGTTACACATAATAGAAATGAAGAAAATAAGAAAAGGAGAAGGAGAAATCATGCAAAACTTCATAAAGTTTGATGAATCTTGCACTTTAATTTCTTAAATTTGTAGATCTAACACTCCAAACTTTATTTATTTTTCTATAATTTATGCTTATGTATAATCAAAATGCTTATTATTTCTTAAAAAACATCATCAAATAAATGTCATACTTAACATTTATCACCAAAATGCTTCATATCAGTGCTCTTAGGTAGGATGAACCTTTATGCATGCTATAGATTATAATTTTTTGTTTCCATACTAACTATAAGCAATAAGTACTTAGTATTGTCTTGTTAGAGCTTGCCCTATGTGCTTTCTATTCAATTTGTTTGAATTAATACATTTTGCTAGCATATTTGAGTTCAGTTGTCTTTCTTCAAGCATATAGTAGTATCCAAATATATATTAGAAGTTACCTTACCTGCAAAAAATTAAGAACCTAATGCTAGACGGAGCGAGTCATGACGTACTCTTGCATAGAAATGCATTCATTAAACATAAGAAAACTTGGTAAATTTAGAACAACCAAGCAAGTGAATTAAGTTAAAAGATAGATCACAGATCCACTATCAATGTAAAATGATCCTTAATTATAGGCTAAAGTGGTACAAATTTATTGGAAGGACTCACTTTATTAATCACAGGTTCAATTTTTTTTTATATGAGAAACCATTTGGTTTGTAAAAATTGATTGACAAAGTTGTCCATATGATTGTTGTGTTTTGTCCAATTATACATGAGGAGGATGATTAATACGTATAGAGGTATAGAGGAAAATGGTGGCATGCTTATTGAAAATTTGAAAAAGTCATTCCAATTCATAATTATTAAAATTAAACACACTGTCTCTGACAAGTATTTATGGCTACTTTTTAGATTTCTCCATATGCCTTTATTATAAATTGGAGCATCCTTGCTATTTGTGTAGGGATTTATTGTTCCCACTATACCCTTTATCCTTAGTCTCAATTCTCAAGTATGAGCACTAGTGCAAAAATACGATATTATAACAGGATTTTACGTCGATTCTTCAAAAACCGATATAAATAAAAACGCGGTGGTATTTTTGTAAATAAATGTAAAATTTCTACATCGGTTGGGAAAAGAACCGATGTAGAAAGTGAGTATTTTTTCAAACTTTCTACATCAGTTACAAAACAAGCGATGTAGAAAGTACTTTCTACATTGGTTGCTCTGTAACCGATGTAGAAAGTGGATTTTTTAAAAACTTTCTACATCGGTTTAGAAAATAACCGATGTAGAAAGTACTTTCTACATCGGTTCTGAGAAACAACCGATGTAGAATGTCTTCCCCCGTCACTTAT
The DNA here is from genome assembly GCA_037954105.1 of Canavalia gladiata. NCBI lineage: Eukaryota > Viridiplantae > Streptophyta > Magnoliopsida > Fabales > Fabaceae > Canavalia > Canavalia gladiata. The sequence continues at coordinate 6,200,148 of CM075662.1, forward strand.
TTTTCGACGTTGTTCGTGTTTAACCTCATTTTCCAAAACCCCAGTTTCTTGTTTCGGCTTGTTCTCTCTATTTTCGTTTAAGTCTTAGCCATTGTCGACATCCTTGTTGTTCGTCGTTTCACTTCGTGCTTACGTTCGTGGTCGTCGTCGCCGTTGGAACAATTTCGTTCGTTCGAAGTCGTCTTTGTTGTTATTTATGCATCTCATTCTATTATTATGGTTGAAATATACATTTATTTTGGTTGTATTCTGTAATTTTTAAGCTTCTTATTTGGCTACCGTGATGTGTCGTCGTTCAACCACCGTTGTGCCTCCGTTTGTACACTGTTTGGCCACCACTCAACCATTTTGTGTTGACTGTGAGGTATGTTCTATGCACCTCTACTTTGTGATTGCAGATGTGAAAGTTTGCTTAGGGTTTATGTATGTTATAGTATTGATTTTGAGTTTAAATATGTTGGTTTGTTTTCTTGAGTTCAAATATGAGCATACCCTTAGTTTCCCGTTCAAGGTTGAATATAATGAGTATATTACTAAATAAGTAAATCATTCATTATATTAAATCTTGAATTGTCCAAGTTGGACAGTTTGGGACTAAAGTTTTTTATTCAGTGGTTAAAAATTTCTTCATAAATCTTTTAAATTGTACTTGATGAAATTTTGGTTTAGTTCATTTTGCATTGTCTCTGGGTACATGCTTCATTATGGTAAATGAAACCATAATCAAGTTATGTACTTGGAGACTGATGCGAAATGCTGCCGAAATTTCACCAAGTATGATATTCAAGATTTTAGAAGTATGTTAATCGATGAATAAAAAACTTTTTTCTTGAATGGGATAGGGTCTTACCAATAGTGAGGATAATAAATTAACAACAATGAGTGACAAGGTTAATCCTAAATCATGTGTTGATGATTCTTGTATAGTATGGATCGTAGTTGGATAAATGCTAAACGAACGAGCGATGAGTACGAGAATGGGGTCGAAGAGTTTTTGAATTTTGCGCAGACAAATCTACCTCAGAGTCATGGACAATTTTACTGTCCGTGTGTTAATTGTCTAAATGAGAGACGTTTGGGTGTTGGTCAAATTAGAGAGCATATTCTTTGTGATGGATTTTGCAAAAGTTATACAAAATGGACATGGCATGGTGAGTTATTAGGCATGCCAAGTGTGTCACAGACGGTGGAGGTTGATATAAATATGGAAGATTGGGTAGAGGATATGATTCGTGATGTAGGGCATGCGTCATTTGAGCGGGCAAATATGTATGGTAACTTGTCTACTGATTCAGAGAAACCTTTGTATCCAGGATGTACTACCTTTACAGGATTGTCAGCAGTGTTAAGATTATTCACTCTGAAGGCAAGGAATGGGTGGAGTGATAAAAGTTTCACCGAATTACTTGAACTGTTAGTAGAGATGCTTTCGGAAGGTAACACATTACCAGAGCGTAATTATGAGACAAAGAAGGTGTTATGTCCGATGGGTATGCAGTATAAGAAAATACATGTCCATCCCAATGATTGCATACTATACAGAAATGAGTTTGAAGGATTAGATGAATGTCCTGTGTGTCAAGTTTCACTTTATAAACTGAAGGATGGTGATTCTATTTGCAATTATAGCACAAAGCGGCCTCCAGCCAAAGTGTTGTGGTATCTTCCAATAATTCCAAGGTTCAAACGATTGTTTTGTAATAAAGATGAAGCAAAGAACCTTAGATGGCATGTAGATGAAAGACTGATTGATGGAAAACTTCGTCATCCAGCTGATGGTTTGCAATGGAAGATGGTTGATCAACTATATCCCGATTTTGGGAATGAGCCAAGAAACCTAAGGCTTGGACTTGCAACAGATGGAATGAATCCGTACGGTAATTTAAGTAGTAAACATAGTTCATGGCCTGTACTTTTGACAATTTACAGCCTTTCTTTGGAGTTGTGCATGAAACGTAAATACATCATGTTGTCCATGATGATTTCAGGTCCACAACAACCTGGAAATGACATAGACGTTTATCTTGCTCCTTGAATTGAAGACTTGCAAAATCTATGGGAAGAAGGTGTGGAGGTATTTGATGCGTATGGTAATGAAAATTTCAATATGTGGGCAATGCTTTTTTGCACTATTAATGACTTTCCAGCATATGGAAATTTATGTGGATACAGCGTTAAGGGGCACAAAGCATGTCCCATATGTGAAGAAAGCACAAGTTACCATCAACTGCATCATGGAAGGAAGACAATGTATCTTGGTCATCGGAAATTTCTCAGGACTAATCACCCTTATCGTAGATTAAGGAAAGCTTTTAATGGGTTGCCAGAAAATGATGTTGCTCCAAAAGCCTTAACTGGACAACAAGTCTACAATCGGGTTAAAAACATCAAAACTGTTTTTGGAAAGACTCAAAAAAAGCTCACTGAGACAAAGATATGGAAGAAAAGATCAATATTTTTTGATCTTCCATATTGGTACATGGCTGATTACTACATTTCTTTTCAACTTTCAATACTTGTTTGATGTAATTTTAAGTTATTTCATTTGTAAATTAAAGTTTGATAATAAATAATGATGTATTTAGTTTAAATATATAGATTATGTGAATTCTGTATGGTCTGTCTGGTGATTCTCTATTGTTTGCCTGGATTCTGTGTCTATATGCAGGTATGTGAATAAATAATACGGTTGTATGCCTAAACAAAATGAACATTAAAAAAAAAGGACTTTCTACATCGGTTACGACCATAACCGATGTAGAAAGTACACTTTTGGCACTTTTTACATCGGTTGTGGGCAGAACCGATGTAAAAAGTATGACTTTTTACATCGGTTAAAACTATAACCGATGTAGAAAGTATACTTTTTACATCGGTTCTGCCCACAACCGATGTAAAAAGTGTACTTTCTACATCGGTTCTTTTCCCAACCGATGTAGAAAGTATACTTTTTACATCAGTTCCAGAACCGATGTAAAAAGTCTTATTTTCTATATCGCCCACTTCAACACCGTCTGAATAACCGATGTAAAAAGTGCTTAACAACCGATGTAAAAAGTCCATTTTCCACTAATGGAGAATATAACATTCTTAGACCGATACAAATATATCAATTTTCTAAACTTACTAAGTTGAAAATCAAGTTTTACAGTCATTTGCTAACTATGCCCATGCTCAATAACTTGTTCTGTCATCAAGAATATGCCTCTTGTTGATGTTCATTTTGGGTATTGTTTTTCACCTTATTATTTTGTAAAATAAAATAAAAATTAGATGGTATTTCTAGAATTGAATCGCACTCTAATTTAATTTATATATTTATGGTATTTCCATAATCGAATCGCACTCTAGATCATGATATCCTCTTTTGAGGATTCTTCCTTCTTTCCATGGTAGTTTGAGGATTCTTCATTCTTTCTTCAGTTTTACTTTTTAATATCTTATTTTTTATATTTTTTTCTTTTAATTTCATTTTACTTTAATCTATAAGCTCATTCTTTTTTTTTTTTGCAAAACCTGATACATTGTAGAGTTTTTTTTTCAGATAAATGCACGATTTGTGTTTCACCTCCTAGTATGCAGTAAGTTGCTAAGAACAAATTTATTGTCGTAAAATTCATAAAGATACATAGATACTAAACAGAAATACATACCATTAATCTATTACCGTGAATTACTACTATATTAGGAAAACAAGTTCACTGCACTTTCTTTGTTTATATTCTAGTGTTATTATCATAATATATAGAATGGTCATGACTATCCTATCTCTGGTTTTTTATGTTATCTTTGTTAGTCAAGTAAAATTAATTCTATGTGACCTTGAAATTATTAAAGCGGAAGTCTTACTTGTCCCCTAATTAAGATCTGATGTATATAGTTTGTATTTGGCATCACTTTATGATAACTTAATATTATATGTATTGCATGTGTTGTGAGAATAACGATATGGACTCCGTGGGTCTAGGAATTAAAAGGGGAAATTAATATGGAAATAAAATGGTTATTGTATTTGCTTAAAGAATTTGTAATAAATTTATAGATCTCATCGTATGTATTTATATGTTTTTTTTATGGTAAATAAAAGGGACCTAAGAAAGACAACTGCACTAGAATAATTCTTGGTGGCTTATGGTAAAGAACTAATTGTAGGTGCTGAATATTGACCTCCCATTGTTTCTTAAAGCCTAAATAAATTGAACTGAGAGAAGGCTTTGATAATTTTCTTAGTCTGATTATTACTAGCACCATCGAACTCAAACAGAACGAATGAATAGAAGGAGCCATCAAGCGCACCTCAATTTGAGAGTGAGACTCTACTTGAACACCACCTATATATTGCTCCTTAGCAACAGTAATGAGCTGAACATGTTCTCTAAATTGCTAAATTAGGATTGTAAGGGCTAACAAAGGACTTCTTATGAATTTTGTGCACACCAATTATGTTTAAGATATTTTTAAAAACATAAAAAATGAAAAATATTAATTATTTAACTTAATACATATAATTAATTAAATTTATGAAATAATTGATTAATTTACCATATTTACAAAAACAGAAGTGAAAGAAACATACTGTTGAAAAAAAAAACAACTCACTGTTCTTTTGGATTCAAAGCCTATTTAGCCAATGACAAAGGTTTTAAGAGCCTAAAATAATAGAAGTAAATATAATATAATTAGTTATTGTGAAAATGTAAGGTTAATAAAATAAGAAAGTTTCAAAATATTTTTTTAGTTAAATTAGTTATTGCAATCATTTACATGAACATTGAAGAGTTTGGAGTAGTGAACTAGTGATAAGAATGCTCCCATTATTATGGTTGGGTGAAAAAGAAGGTCATGAGTCATAAAAATCAGTGAAACCTTTTCTCAAAATGGCATTTTTGGTTGCCTTTTTTAACGTATTTAATGGACGTAATGAAATGGAAGTAACCGTGGGTTTTGTGAGTGATTTCTTCATTGACTATAAGTTGGGTTAGTGGAAGTGTCATTGTTTAACAATTAATTTTATGGAATTTTTTATTTTTAATGTTAAATTGATGTTGGTTTAATTTAATTAGAGGTTAATTGATACTAATTAAATATTAGTAATTTGGCATTTATTTTAAGAGTTTGACGTTTATTTCAATTGACTACAACTTTACTGCTTTATTCAACACACAATCTTATATACTTGAAGATTTTAGTATTCAAAAGTTCCAAATGAACCTATATTGAAAAGGTAAAATAATTTATTATCATTTTTCACATGAATTTTTGCAAATTTGCATTAAATATTATTTTATATAATTTTTATTTAGCATGATGTTATTGAATATTATATATTATTTATTTTATTTTTAAATATATTATAAATGATTATACTATTAAAATTAATTTTATATTTTATATTTTATTTTATAGATAAAAGTTGGATAATCCCTTCAAATAAAAAGAGTACATTAGAGAGGTTTTAAATTTTTTTAATTTAATATTTAAAAAATCATTTAAGAATGAAAATTTTTTATACTCTTGCACTAAACATGTCAACTACAAATGGCATTCTCAAGTATATGTTTATAAACATATAATCGATTACAAATTTTTAAAGGGATATGCTAATTAGACCTTTCATGATGAACAAGTTAGTTCTTTTAATTTTATAAACACGTTGTCGTAACTGTAATTACAACGAGATGACAAACTCGTTAAGATTTTAGAAATGAATTTATTTTGATTTGTAAAGCTACCGTCAAATTTTATTTTAAGGAAAAATATTTGGAAAAATCTTAACTTGAGGAAGAAATATAGGTTTGGAAGTCGGTTAGGAGTAGGGAAGGTATTAAGCACCGTACTCACCCCATCCGAAGAACGGTACCCTTAAACTGAGTGTGTGATTTTGATGTTTTTTTTGAAAATTGTTTGATTCCTTTAAATAGAATAGAAAATAAATAGGTTGGTGGATAATAGCCTGACAAGACTTGATCTTGCTCCTACATATTCCCTGGTGTAATGGAAAACTCAAGGCTACGTAGTTCTGGTCTTAAGGCTTGACCTTCGAAGGTAATTGAAAAAACAGAGTGTTTTGAATATTTTAAAGAGAATCTTTGGTCCATGTGTTCATAGGATCCAATACAAACGAGGGTTGCACTGGAACCCATATGATTTCTAAACTCCGAACAGTAGGGTATACTACTAGTTCGTATCTAGAACTTATCGTGTGAGACTTGGAATTATTTAAAGACATATTTTGTTTTTACATGTGTTCTTGGACCCACATATGTACCGAGCTGAAGGCAAATGAGGGTTGCACTGCGACTTATATGACTCTCCAAACATTGAAAGACAGGTTATGCTGCACTTTCAACTTCGAAGTTCATTGCGTAAGATCTAGGATCGCTTAAAGCTTTTGAAAAGAATTTGGAAAAGTTAAATTTTGAAGATTTGAAAAAAGGGAGATCTTCGAATCATATGCACGAGTCGAAGGCAAACGAAGGCTGCATTGAGACTTATATGATTCTCCGAATATTGAAAGACAAAGTATGCTGCACTTTCAACTTCGAAACTCATTGCGTGAGATCTAGGATCTTTTGAAAAATGGACTTAATTTTTAAATAAAAAAAAAAGAAAATTAGACTTGACCCAAATTAAGCAAGAATGAATTTGATTTCTAAAAAGGGAGAGTTGAGCTTGACCTCTAAAAAAGAAATGGATTTGATAAAAAGGAAATTGGGCTTGACCCCAAAAGGCTTGATTTCAAATAAAAAAATGAAATTGGGTTTGACCCAAATTAAAATAGATTTAATAGCAAAATAGATAAAAAATGAATTGAGTTTGGCCTACAATGATAAAAACTTGATTTTGATTTCAAAATGGTTAGAATCATTTGAAAATTGGGCTTGGAAAAAGTAAAAAAGGAGATTAGGCTTAAAAGAGAAACTCATATTAAAGGAAACTTGATTTTCACTTTAAAGAAAAATCAGACTTGACCCAATATAAAGACAAACTTGATTTTAAATTTTAAAGGAAAGGATTAGGCATACCCAAGCAAAAAGATTTGATTTTAAATTAAAAATTTAGAGAATAAAACAAAGAATTGGGTATTGTTTTAAGTATTTTAAATTTATTAGAGGTGTTGATTTTTAGGCTCAAATTGCACGGCCTTAATGAATGACAATCGGCTATTTTGGATATGTAGGAGGGCCCCAAATTAAGGAGACAGCAAGGCGGCCCAAATTGAACGTCGGAAATAGAGGCCTGTTATGCCATGGTTGTGGCCCATTATGACTATCCCTTGGGAACTTTTAAAATAAATAGTTGGATAGGGGTTCGAACACTGGTCCTAGGGTTACATGCGCCATCAACCAACCACCAAGTTGAGCTGCCGGTTGGATTTCTAACATCCCTGATTTAATTCAAAGCACGCGTTGTGGATATGGAATTACATTATGCATGTAGGCTGCATGGGGTACCTCTTTTTCCTCCTCCAAGTCCCGACTATAGTCCTTCATATGATCACAGGACTCAAGAAGTTTCCCATATTCTGCTATATTCCGCTGGTGTTCCTCTACAACATATTCCTTTTCCTTTCTCTCAAGTTCCGCCATGTAGCTTTCAAATAAATCTTCCCGGTCTCTTGGTCTTTCAACAACATTGAATCGTTCATCATTTTCAAACATACTAATAGTTTTGCTCTATCTCATGGATGACGTAAGTCCCTTGCACTCTTCCAACATCTTTACGAATTCTTCACGAGCTCTTTTCTACTTCATGCATCTCTTTTCAACCTCTCGCCTCTATTATGTCTTTTGTCATTGATGATTTCTCTCATCACCTGTTCCCATGTCCAATCAGATTGAGCATTCACAAATTCCAAAAGTGTTTTAAATGCATTTTTCGCTTCCTGCTTATTTGCATATACCAAGGTTTCATCATCATTGGTTTTTTCCGAGGTGGAGTCACATTATTTTTTCGAACCACGTGCAATCCTTTTTTAGCTTCCTTAATATCATGAAGAGAAGCTCCGTTGATGGAAGTAAAATCATATGATGCTTGATTATCAATATTGGGTGGAATTTTGGAATCAAGTGAATTCGCATATACTCCCGAGCTCCCTGCAACCACAGTAGGTGCAATGCTCATAGTTACCACAATGCTCAGTTCAATTCCAATGGTTCTTGAATTAGCTACAGGATGGGAAACAGTTGCATGTGCAGAGCATGGACCACGTGATGAAAATCACAAGCATTACACTTGATATTGTTAGCAATTGTCCCATATCTTCGAACAGTTCGATTTGCAATTTGAGCTTAAAACTGGTTCTTGTCATTTTCTTGGAAACGTGGAAGTTGACAAGGAAGGTTATCCATCATGGTTCTTTGCTGCAGATCGCTAGATTGAGGGTATGAAAGAAGGATTTGGTGGGGCCAAACTCTGCTGGCTACCAAGCTGGAAGGGACTGCCTCTAGATGGAGTTGATGCTCCAAATACCAAATTTGATTGAATGGGGGCAGGTTGCTAGCCAAACCTAGAAGTTTCCAGTAGGGTTGCCTGGGTTGTACCTTTATTTCTGGTTTTTTTAGAAGTTGACTACCTAGTAAAGGGGTCTTGACCAATAGAACCAATCAAATAACCTATGATGTCTCCATCACACAACTCTGCTTGAGCAGATTGGGTTCACCAACGGTGCCAACAGTTGGAAACACGAGCAATGATACTGTTGAAAAACTAGTCAACATTCAGGTTTTTCATGATATACACTATTTGAGCAAACTTAGCATATCCGTATTTGTGCACTTAGGCTTAAGAACCTTGATAACCATATCTTGATTGATTTATATGTTATCTACAACCATTTTGTAGCCACTACTTATTTACCAACCAGCACCCACCTTATCTGAACTGCCCCAAGATAATCTTCACCACCATCCGGGACATGTTTATGTTCAGCCGCACCAGCATACTTCTACATTCAAAGTCTTCTTTTTTGTTTGTGCAGAACTTCCCCGCTGCTACATCCCAACTCCAAGACCCTTTCTTCTACAATAACACTTGGATTCTCTGCAAGAACAGAAGCCATTAATTGAGCTAATTCCCGTAGCATCAATCCTATTGATTAACAAGCATGTTGGAACTCTTTCGAAAATAGACTAATCTTGAAATTCCAGCCTGTAAGGTTGATCTTAATAATTCTGTACTCACTAGAAGGTGAGACTCCTAACATGTTGTAGACAAGTTAATTGCAGAGTCATTTAAATTCCCATTCAGATTGTTTTGCTTGATTTTCTCAACAACATTATCGCTATCAAGATGATTGCTTTCAGTTCCTTTGCTGGAAGGAGAATTGGAACCATTTGATACGCAAGATACAGCATGGACCCTTTAAGATTTTGTTGTGACAACGGTGTCCTCATGCTTTCTTCAAAGTTTCATATAGTAGCAGAGGATTTGTTTAGCGCTCTATTTTATCAAGAGAGATTGTATTGGTCTTATTATCCAAGGTAGCTTCCTGAGCTGTACCAGAACCGACCTATATTAGCAGTAAATGATCATCCTTTACAACATACTTGGCCATAAACCAATGACTTAACAAAGTAATAGCCATAGCATTCAACACCTTACTGGTCTCTAGCACATGTATCATCATGTCCTACTTCTGAATCACTTATTTCTGTAAGATCTGATTGGAACTTATGGGAGCATGATCTCACATTGCCAATGTGATATTATGAAAACCTGTTTGGACGTGAGAAGCCACATTTGCTTCAATCATAATAAAGGGTTAGATTCTGATACAAGTGAAACTGCTCCTGTGGCTGGATGATTCTTTATTGTTGCTATGCCACCGAAAATCAAGAAAGTAAATGGAGGCACAACCTCTAAAAAGGCCCTCAGAGTAACTGGATACCATCAGGACTAATGACCGCTATCCCAAAGCTGAGAATCACATCATCCTCAAGACAGATGGCTTCACTTTATTGATTGCAATATGTATCAACAGAATATAAGAAGCCACAATCTTTGCCATTTCAAAAGACAAATGCACACAGAAACATCGTTCAACAATAAAGCTCATCAAAGTCATTTGAGGAAGTATTATCTAAAATGTCCCTCTCCACCATGTAGTTATCTAGATGGCATGAACATATAGACCCTGCCTCGATTCCAACGCTGCTTGGCCAGAAAAGGAGAAGGAGGATAACTCTCAGTGGTTTGAAACCAAAGTTGAGCCACAGTTTCTTATGTGTTGAAACTGAAGAAGCGAACTGCACCGAACTTGAAATCCAAGTCGATCTTATGCGCTACAAGCACTGACTTCTCTGTTTCCGTGTCATCCTATTTTATCATGATCTTTTATGAACCAACATTTCTCATTTTATCAAGAGTCGTATAGTCTAATTTCACTCCAAAAGACCATCTTGAAATTTTTGGCAGAAACTATAGTTATCAACCAAAGTTTTAGGACTATACTTCTCCCATACCGATCATACTTGAACTTAATTAATCCTTGTCCACTTTAATCAAACAGAGCTAAAGTAATTTATAATAAACAACAACTATAATGAACAATATGGTCAAATGAAATCTAGCGTTCTGAGATTTAACAAGCTCACATAGGCTTTTACCTGGTTGACACGATCAAGAAAGGGGAAATCCTGCTGGAAATTAAACTTTTTCTCATAAGCTTCTCCTAGTTTTCTCTGGAAGTGGATTAGAGCCTCCTCTTGCTGGAAAATGCTCCACAATGGTGAATCACTATTCTCTTCCAAGTTTCTTCTTGCGATTTTAGCAAAGGAGTGAATTCCTGAATCTTAAAGTTCTTGAAGAGGAGTGTTGAGGTTCTTCTGATCTCCAGTGCGGGAGCCAGAAAAATCCTAAAGATTCCAGAGAAAAACCCGAGAGCCCACTCTCCCCCTTTGAACTTATATCGTTGTGAATCTCGAACCAGGCTATCCAGTTGTTGGTGAAAAACCGTGTGAAGGCAAGTGCACCTTATCGTTTTACAGAGTAAAAAGTGAGTAAGAGTATCGTCTCCACAGGGATTTGGTTAAAGTATTGAATTCCTATTAGTCCACTAGTCAAACTTTGATATGGGGGTGCGTAGGCAACACGAATTTGCGCATAGGCAACACAAATAGAGAATAACAGCAATTAATAAATTTTGTCACTGGGCCGGAGTTCTGTTCTAGTATATATAAAACTACTCAAAATGGATTCTGGACTATCGAATACTCAATAACTGATACGAATGGGTAAGAGATCAATGAATGAAAGGTGTTAGGGTTGGATTTCACCAAAACCTCCCCTATGTAGCATTGAATCATTACATGTATTCAAGATAAAATGTAATTGAAGATCGAATTCACAAATATTGATTGAAGGTCAATCCCTTGACTCATCAATTCTTCACTCAAATTAGGAATTCTAATCCCTTAGTAATTCCTAATTTGAAGTGAGCCTTACGTTCAAGAATTCAAAAGATCTCACAATCGCGAACCTCTATCCCTAGAGCCTTCACAATTATGTTATTCAATCCCAATTCCAATTCAAAAACCAATTTCTCAATTGTGAAGAAGAATTTCAGTTCAATCTATAAGTGGCCAAGTCATAGAAGCATTAAGCAAAGAGATGAATAATCAACATTAAGGAAAAATAATATTGAATACATATAATGCATCCGGGTTACATAGGTTCAGTCACAGATTCCTCCTTCCCTAACAGAAAACTAGTTACACATAATGATAAAGAAAGAAAACATGGGAGGGGGAGAAGGTCTTGAGCATGAAGACACGCTGCAGTTGCACTTTATCCTCAACCCTAGGGTTCCTCCTTCACCCAGAAAAGACCCAGCGTCTAGGAAAAACGGCGGCTCTGTTCTGGTCTCTTGAATATCAGCAGTGTGTGTGATCAAAGATGCCCTGTTTGCGTTCTGTTCTGGGCTTTTATAGGTTTTGCCCTGTAGTGTCGTGTGTTCAATGCGGTGCGAATGACAGTTTGCTTCTTTTCCTTCAAATCTTCATGTGCTCCACGTAAGTCCGGTTGTGTTGCCAATGTGGAACCCTATAAAATATTGCAGAATTTAAAACACATCAGATTTATGAGAATTTATCACTTAAAAGGCTCTAAAACTGTATTTTCCAGATTATGCATAGGTTATTCAGTTTCATGTCATTTTCTCATGTTTTAATGGTGTTTTATGCTTCAATTACTTGAAATTACATTGAATTATGTACCAAATAAGTGTCTTATTGGACACTTATCACCAGTGAAGGAAAAATTCCCGGGAGCCAGCAACCTCTCTATTTTTCTACCTTTCCCTTTCAAACTTCCTACCCTTTTCTCTTTTATTTCTATTTTTGTTCTTTCTTTTGTTTCTTTATTATTTCCCTTGTTTATTCTTTTTTTATTTTTCCATTTCAGCTTTCTTTTTCTTTGCTTTTTATTTTATTATTTTATTATTTTTTTCTTTTCCTTCTTCTTTTTCCTTCTATCTTTTTTTGTTATTACTCTTACTTGTTCTTTCTTTTCTTTTTTCATTGTTTTATTTTTATTTCTTTTCATTTCTCTTTCATATTTTGTTTATTTATATATTTTTTATTTTTTTTATCTTTTTTTTATTTTTCATCATTTTTATTTTTCTTTTTTCTCTTCTTTTTTATTTTTGATCGATTTTAGGCTAAAAACAAAAATGATTTACTTTAGATTTTAAATTTATCTTCAAACATAATTCAGTGTTCACACACGTCATAAAAAAAAGTTTAATCATGATATAAATACATTAATCAATTATATTTGTTAATTATTATTTTAATTACTACTAATTCTTATTTATATACATATTATTTTTACACTTTAACCTTACTTTTAGAAATCTTCATTGGCTAGCCTACTTAAAGGAATAAACTTGGTGGAACTTTTAATTTAGCCATATTGAAAAAATGTTAACAAGTCGAAACTAATTTGTTTGGTGGGCTATAAAGAATGGTATTAGGAAAAAAAAATAATAGTATTATGAAAGTATACATTAACAGATAGGATGGATTAGCTACATGCATGTAAAAATAGGTGATTGCTAAATTTTTGGATCAGGGGCTTTTTGCTTGATGCATCTTGTATTTGGGAAAAAATTAAAATTTAACTATAGTTAAATGATGTTTAATAATTTTTGTGGCATATTTGTGTTTAATTATAATTTATTTTTATCCTATTTTTTTTATTTAATTAAAAAGTAGTTATGATAAGAAAAAATAATATATCAAATTAGTATTTATACTATTTTTTAAATTATAAAATTAAATTATTTTGATTCTTAAAATTATAATAAAAAGGTTATTTTGATTTATAGTATATAGTTAGTTTTTTTTTGTTAATATTAAATTTTTGATTTTATATTTTATCTTTTAAATTACATGGTTCTTTGTTGATTACTAGTTTTTTATAAAATAGATTATCATTATCATTATTATATAATTTATTTGATGCAGAAAAATAATAGAGTTATGAGAGAAATTATTAGAAAGACATTTGCAATTATACTATGATGAAGATATTATGCAATATGTTATCATAAAAGCTTTTATCTTTATTGTTGTTAATTTTTTATTGAAACTTTTTAAATAGATTAGTAATTTTTTATCTGTTCTTTCTGAATTATGATAGTTACTTTTATATATATCTATCCTTTTGAATATTTAATTATCGTCAAAGAATATTTTATTAAATAATTTTAAGCTCTTACTTATGTAAACTCATTTCTTCTAAATAATATTTTATCTATTAAAATTTGTCAGTTTTAATTAGAAAATTTTGATTAGTAATTTGTGGTGACGTATATATATATATATATATATATATAATTATTCTATCTAATATTTTTAAAATAAAAAAGTGACATCCATAATTTTGTATGTCTAAGTCAAAAGTTGCTCAAGTTATTGTGAAAATTGAATCATTTAATATCGTTTATGGTTTGTTGCATGAATCTTTACTTACACATATAAACGTATAGATAAAAGTTGATACGTAAACCTTTAACTACAATAGTATAAAACTGTGTATGTCGACTTTTACCTATAGCCACACAAAATCATAGGTAAAAGTTCATAATTTTTACCTAATCGCAATGATTTGTAGCTGAAAGCATAAAATTGTAGTTATAACATGTAGTGATAAATTTTTATGGTTATCCAACACACATAATGAACAACAAATACGTCCGACGATCCATGTATTTCGACCAATACCTACAATTTCTTCATATTTAATGACAGATTTTATTTATTACTACAAGTACAATTTGTTATAGTGTGCATTACTTTAATTTAACTTTCTTTGATATATATATATATATATATATATATATATAATTAGATAATTTATGTTAATAGGAAGAATAAATGATGCTAAGGTTTGTACATATTTAAAAAACAAGAAGGTATATAAATTGTAAGATTTGTGTATATTTAAAAACTAGGAACGTTTATATCAAATAAAATTAATTTTTAAAATGTAAGTATAATTTGTTGTTATCCAAAATGAAAAATATTTTAGGTTTATTTCCAAATATATTTTAGGATACATTTCTTATATGAGGCATATATAAACTATTGACAATAATTTGTAATAATAATTTGTGTTATTATTATTTGACTATTGTAGAATTAATATTTGGTAATTGTATATTTATTAATCGTCAAACATTTATTTGTTAGCTATTGGACATTGAACTATATTCAACGTTGCAATATTTTATGGTCAAATGCAACTTCTCATTTTTCCCATATGTGTTATATACAACACATGATTCTAAATATCCAACACAGGTCTCTGAGCTCTTTTACTCACTTTCTATTCTCCTCGCATGGTTCCTTACATGCCGTTGTGTTAACCTAGGGGAGAAATATTGGAATTAGGTTACACCAGATATCTGCTGGAATTTTGCTTTCAACGTAGTAGTTCTTCCATATTGCAGCGTCTATATTTTCCTAAGCAAAAAATTTATGGCATTGATATACAACAAGAACTAACTGCCTAACATCTCCTATCTTGAACCTTTGGATGAAACCAATTACAAATGGTGGTCATAGAAATTGCTCATCTTCTTTAAGCAACTTGAGATTGATTAGGTGCTATTCATAAACCCTCCACAAATGTCAATTAATGATAAAGTCAACGATGATACTATGGCATCAATGATACTACAACAAACATAATAAACTGTTACATGGTTACCTTTTTATTTATATGCCTAACAATCTCTTTGATTTATTTGTGTCAAACAAGTCAGCAAAGTCCATTTGGAAAACATTAGAAGCAAAGTATGTGGTTGGTGATGCTGGAAATAGAAAATATGGGATTGGTAAATGGCTACAATTTCGAATGGTAGATGACAGACCAATCATGGAACAAGTTCACATCGATGAGAACTTGGTTGCTGACATACTAAATGAAGGAATGAAGATGTGTGAAATTCTACAAGATAATGTTTTACTAGAAAAATTCCTTTCATGGAGTGATTTCAGAAATCATTTCAAACCCAAGAAGAAAGACTTTAGCTTACAAGAACCCATCAATTACATGAGAACTAAAGAAGCAAATCACCTTAACGATAAGTATCAAGATGAGTCTCAAAATTTTTCAAATGCTAATTTTGGTTGAGTCTAGTGGTGGTCCCTATAGAAATAAGTTTTAGAAAGGAAAAAAACCTATGCACAACGAGTGGCAGGACAACAAACAAAGCAACACGTAACATGTTGGAGTTCATAAAAAGGCATGATCATGCTTTGTTAATGGCAATATTGGACATAAAGCCTATTAATGTAACCTTCGCAAAAATTCATAAAATGTTAAAACCAAATATAATGGGCAATAATCTAAACTACAATTTAACCTGACTAAAGGTGAAGAAATCATTACTGTAGTGGCAGTGGAAGCAAACTTGGTAAACAACATAATTGAATGGATCCTCGACACGAGAGCAATTAGACATATCTGTGCAACCAATGAGCTCTTTCAGGAATTTAAAGAAGCCACTGATGGAGACACAGTCTACATGGGAAACTTTGAAACTGCTAGAGTATATAGTAAATGAAAGGTTATACCGAAATCAACTTCTGGAAAAACTTTAATTTTGACCAATGTGTTGTATGTTCCTTCAATGTGTAAAATCTTGTTACCTGGGGCATTACTCAATAGGGCAGGTCTGAAAATTATGCTAGAAGCCGACAATGTAGTCATTACCACGTGGAAAAATGTTATTTGAATGGAGGTTTGTTTGTTTTAAACACCACCGAGAAAATTAATAATGCTTCTACTTCTTCTGTTTATATCGTGGAGTTTATTGATATTTGACATGATAGACTAGGACATCTTAATTTATCTTCTATGAAAAGACTTAAATACATGAACTTGTTACCACTAATGGATGAAAAGAATAACTCAAAATGTCCTATATGCAAGGAAGTTAAGCATGCTAAAAAAACCTTTTAAACTAGTGAATAATAGACAAACTGAACTTTTAGAATTAGTGTATTCAGACTCGACAGACTTTAAAAGTACAGTTAGTAGAGGAGAAAAAAATTATTACATCACTTTTGTAGATGATTACTTCCAGTACACTAAGGTTTGTCTCTGAAGATCGAAAGATGAAATTGAAATAACTTTTTTAAAATACAAGATTGAGGTAGAAAATCAGTTAGAATGTAAAATAAAATTTTTAAATCAGATAGAGGCGGTAAGTACAATACAACTAGCCTTAAGAAATTTTGAGAGAAAAATTGAATTGTACATGAGTTTACTGCACCTTATTCACCTCAACAAAATGATAGTGCTGCATATAGATTTATGTGCTTGAATAATAATACTATTATTGAATTTGTTGAAAATATATTTTCCTATAAGAAAATACTTATATCTATGGACACTTCTTCATCTACATCTGTATATAATTTTGTTGTTCCTATGTCTATATTTGAAAATAATTGCGTTATATTATGTTTGTATGTAGATGATATGCTAATATTTGAAACTAGTTTTAATGTGATAGATAAAATAAAGTTTATTTTAAGTTTCAAATTTGAAATGAAAGATTTAGGTGAAACTCATATGATTTTTGGAAATTAAAATAAGAAAGATAAAAGATGAATTTTCTCTAAATTAATCAATTATATTGAAAAGTTGTTAAATAAATTTAACAATTTTGATGTAATGTGTGCTAAAACTCCCTATGATACAAGTACATGCTTGAAAAAAGAATATTACTCTAATAAGAGTGTATCTCAATATGAGTACGCATAAATTACTGGTAGTGTTATATTTCTAATGAAGTATATTAGACTTGATATTGCATATGTTGTGAATAGATTAAGTCTGAACATTGGATTAATTTGTAGGATATTCTAAAATACTTAAAAGGTACTATAAATTTGGGTTTGTATTTTTTCTAAATTTCCTTCCGTGTTAGAAGATTTTTGTTATGGTAACTGGGTACCAAATAATGATGAGGTATGCTTTACTAGTGGATATGTTTTCACCTTAGGTGGAGGTGCTATCTCTTGGAAATATGCAAAATAAACTTGCACAACACGATACACTGTGGAATATGAATTTACGCTCTTGAGTTAGCACGTTAAGAAATAGAATGGATAAGAAATATTTTAGTAGAAATACCTTTATGGAAAAAACCTACACCAACAGTCTCACTTCTTCATTACGATTCATAAGCAATAATTGGAATAACTAACAACAGTGCTTAGATGGAAAGAAAATATAGATACATGTTAGACATAATGTTGTTAGGTAATTGATTAAGAATGATGTAATTTATCTTGAATATGTAAAAAGTAAAAAAAAATCTTGCTAATCCTCTTAAAGCATTAAATAGAAAAATAGTCTTAGATTTAGCCTTAAACACAAGAAAAAAGAAAATATGGTGGATACCTAATTTTTTATCAAATTAAGTTATATGATTACTCTTCTTCTGCATTATAATTTTATCCATATGGCATGAGGTAATGTTTTCTTTTGAAATAGATATATAGCCTTATATGGTGGTGCTTTTAAGACATTCTTGGTATATGTACAATACCTTTGGAAAGATACATAGTGATGCTTTTGAAAAAGGACTTGATGTACTGATAAGCATAAATTTCATAAATAATTATCTCTCATTTGTAGCTCATTAAGACTTCTTACATGTTCAATTAAGTGGTCTTTTTCATATTTTATGAGTTTGAGTTCATATGGAGTTTAATTGAATTTCTTTGCTTAACCGATTAAAATGACACTATTATAGTATTTTGAGCATAACAGGAGTTTTAGACATCCAAAAATCATGAAATCTGTCTTGAATGAAAGCTTAAATGAAAGCTTAAAGAAGTGTCCACAGTTACAAAGCAAGATCAGACTCTAAATGGGATGTATAGGACTCCAAAATTATCTCAAAAGATGAGATAGTGTTGCTGTCGCTGAACCTGAACAGTGTGCAAAGATCTGGCCATATCTTGAGATACAGAAGTCATATTGAGATGAAATCAGATCTGTGGGAAAGCTAAGATCCAGGGATATAACTTTTGTTCAGACGTAAAGCTCTAATTTGGACACATGAATATCCGAAATTGCGCTGCAATCAACGTCAAAATTGTTGTGCTAATTGGTGACAAAAATTCAAAAGTGTTTTGCATTTTCAACAAAGCCCATGTGAAAGCAACAAAAGGATGGAAAAGTAAAAAAGCTGATTGGTGACCTTTTGAAGATGATGCCTCAAAAATCCTCTATAAATAGAAGGGTTTACAAGAGGAGAAAGACACCCTTGGATATTAACTCCAATACAATTTTCCATCTTTCTTTCTTTGTTGTTAGTTTGTCTCCTTCATGGAAGGCTAAGTTTTTTTTTGTTGTTAGTTTGCCTCCTTCATGGAAGGATAAGTTTGTAATTTCAATTCAAGGATTCAAGCTATTTTCATTTTAACTTTGAGGTCTTGATCTTTATTTACATGCTTATTGAGTTATTTCTATTCTGCTTTACTATATTCTTCAATTTTATTCTTTTAATCAAAGTTTGTTCGGTTGACGTATTTTGATTAATGCATAATTGATTTCTAATTAGTTTTTGATTGGTATATCATTTTCCAAAAGTTTGAAGAGTAGAAATTAAGTAATTGAATTGAAGGTTTTCATTTTATTACTTACTTCAACTGAATTCTGATTATGAAATTGGTTTAGATATAATGAAAGATTAAATGATTACTAAATCTTGTTGATCATAATCAATTGAATCCTGAGAGTTTTCTCAGTAGAGAATTTAAGGATCATTTTAGGGGTTCTAGATGATCCTAGGTTGATAAACATAATACATGATTTTAGTGATCAATGATTAGTTAAGAAAATAGCCTCTGAATTCCTTGAGTTGATAATCGTTGAAGTTAAATTAATTTCATTCTGTATTTTGTATTTAGAACTTAATATCACATCTTTACAAAATCCCCTGTTCTAACTTTTTCCTAATTTGCTTAAGAATCTGAAATGGTCTTTGGGAGATGACTTAGGTTGCACCTTATACTATACTAATAGTTGGGGAAAATCTAGAAATTATTTTTGGACATTTGCGACGAGCGTATCATGTACCTACAATATAGTGCTTTTGTGACGCATTCGATGTATTTTAATGCTTTTGTGATGCAATTAATATACTTTTAAATAATAAAATAAAATTTATTCACAAATCTAAAATATGGTTCTGAGATGCATTAAATGCTTGCAAGACAATAATGTGAATAAACAAGTGAGTAAAAGGGTAAATGTCACCTTCTTTGCAAAGTTGGATAATCCTTATAAAACATTCACGTGAAATTCAAGGTAATTTAAGAATGACCTTAATTTAAAAATTTATTGCAAGTATATAATATATAATGGGGTTTCAACTTACTTTTACTTACCGGAACAAAGTTGTTACTTGTTAATTCAATGTTCAAAACATTAATAACCTTCTTTGCCTAGTCCTTATTTGTAAAGCGTGGAGGGTTGGTAGTAAATGACCAGCAAACAATAATAATTTGTTCTACACCTTTAATTAGCCTTTATCTTTAAATCGTTGCATCATTATTATTTAATTACTGGAGAGTTAATATTTGACCATTGTGTATTTGTTAGTCATTAAATAATTATTTTCTGACTGTTGGACATTGAACTATTGAATGCTGTAACATTTTCTGGTTGGATGCAATTTCCCATCTTTTTCACATGTTACATATAACAATTACTTCCTCTACTCAATTTCTATTTTCCTAATCCTAAAAAATATTGTGGAAAACTTTAGCACACATAGATTTTAAATGCATAATTTCTTACACTACATATTATTATATTAACTTTAAAAATAACCCTAAAATCATATTACATTGGAAATCTACCAAAAATTTACAATGATTTGCATGACGTGCATGACGTAACGTCTATTTTTTTTTAACAAAAACTATTTTTCATCTCTAAAGTGTTTATTTAGTGTTTAAATCTAAATAATTAATACAATAATATATTTTAACTATTAATTATCAATTATAGTTATAAAATTAATTTTAATATACGTAGTTAATATTTATGAAAATGAATCAAATTCGAAAAGCAATTTATTTACCGTAGCTAAATACGGTCGAAAGCCCAAATGAGAAAAATGTTGATCAAATGTTTAAATTAATACCTTTTATAAAGATATTTGAAAGATACTTTCATTTTTTTTAAGTGCAAAGTCAAAAATTATTATTTTTATTATAAATAAATCTAGTGAGAACATTTTTATACGAATATAAAAATAATAAATTTAAACTATTCAACTATACATAAATGATCATAATTAAAAAAAATTTAAATTACATAATTATTTTTAAAAGTTATATAACATTTTAAAAGATTTATATAATTTTTATATTTTATTTTTAATCATTTCATTATAAAATCTAATGGTCAAAATTTATTATTTTTATTTTCACATTAAAAAAGACCCACAAATAGGTTATCAAAATGAAATGATTTTTAAAGTTATGATCAATTTAAAAAGTTTGTAATTTTTTAAAATTTACATAATTTTTTTTGAACATTTTCAGTGGATACATTCTCTTTTATATCATAAAGATATATGTAGTGAAAATGCTATTTTTAGACGAGAATTAAAACGATAAATCTAAATTGTATTTAAATGACGAAGATTAAAATTTTTTAAAAATTGTATGATTACTTTAAAAAATTATATAACTTTTATATTTCAATCTTAATCATTTATTATAAGTTCCAATAGTTAGAATTTATTATTTTCATTTGATATATTTACTTTTATCAATATCTAAAAATATTTTAAAATATAATTTACTTAATATTAAGCTTGTCCTTTTTAGTAATTTTGTTAAATAAAAGCACTTATAAAATTACATCCAACACATTAAAGAGGTTTATTGGAAGCAACTTCCAAAATTAGAATTTTCTTAAAAGGAAAATTGTACTTATATTAATTTCTTTATACAACAAAGTATATAACAAAAATGAAAAAAAAACATGCATGATAATTAATATAATAGAGAAAAATAGTGTTATATAGTTCTTTTTTTAAAACACTTCTGTTATATATGCTTTTGGAAAATCCAATATCCAATGAATCAATGTCTAAATAAAGGAAACTTGATTTTATTTTATTCTTTTTCTGATCTGGAAAGGGAAACTTGATTTAAGAACCAAAATCAATCCAAATCCAGAGGAGTAGGAACTATGATGAATGGCAATAACTATATATATTTAGGCCCATAATAAAACCACTAGCTCAGATGCACTAAAAAAAAAACGTAAGCAAAAGCGTCGTAATAACGCGAGGCCGTAGTATAAAACTCCTACACCTGCCGTACTCAACAGAAAACCCTTTCTTCAACGTTTTCTCTATTCACTACATACTACACATAGCATCTTTCTCTCTCTCTCTCTCTCTCTCTCTCTCTCTCTCTCTCTTTTCTCTGCAAAATTCAGCAAGAAAATTTGCAAATGTCGAATTTCTTGACCAACACTAATCCAAACCCTAACAAGTCCTTTGAGGTATCTGAAAGTTCTCCCTGGCTCATCCTCTTTTATCAGAGGAAGCATCTGCAGTAAGAGTTTTCATTTTTGGTTGGTGAATTTTGCAGGTGAATCAGCCTCCCGCTGATTCCATATCGAGTCTCAGCTTCAGTCCCAAAGCGAACTTCCTCGTGGCTACTTCATGGGACAACCAGGTGTTTGTTTCCCTTCGTTCTCTCGTTTCCCTCTTTCTGTGTTGCTTTTTGTTTTTTTCATGTCTTCAAATATTTTACTCTTTCTTATTTCTTTTGCAGGTTCGATGCTGGGAGGTAGCACGGAATGGAGTCAATGTTGCCACTGTGCCCAAGGCTTCTATAACGCATGATCATCCGGTAATGTATTTAAGTTGTATCAAGTTATCATCACCATGTACGTATGTATATATGTATGCATGCATTTTCATGACTTTGTGTTCTGCTATCTGCAAGGCGGTCTAAATTGGGAAACAAAAATAGAAGATGGTCATGTTTAGGGTACTAGAATCAGGGTGTTCTGTTTGGCAAATATGTAGAGGATTGCGATGATTTTTCCATCTGTTTAAAATGAAGTAGATAGTTGCAAATGCAATTTTTTGTCTGGTGATGATGATGTATTGCTGTTGTTGTGTGATTTGTCCGGTTTAATAGGCTTTGTACAGTTTAATTTTAGTGCTCTTTGTACTTGAATATTATGCTGGTTGAGGCAACTAATGAATAATGATATGCATTGACCATTGAGTAGATTAGGTTGATAAATTAATAGTACTGGCTTTTGAATCTTGGACTGTTGGTTCTCATGATCTTGCTGATCTACCTTGTTCTGAAGCAGTAAGCTGTTAATATAGTGTATGTGTAATAAATTCGTAATTTATTCTTTGGATAGGTTTTATGTTCTACATGGAAGGATGATGGCACAACTGTCTTCTCGGGTGGATGTGACAAGCAAGTGAAGATGTGGCCTCTATTGTCTGGAGGCCAACCAATGACAGTGGCTATGCATGATGCGCCCATCAAAGAAATTGCTTGGATTCCTGAGATCAACCTTTTAGTCTCAGGAAGCTGGGACAGGACTATGAAGTAACGCACTAGTATTCACTGCCTTTGCAGAAATTTCTTTTTAAATTATATCATTTGAATATATAAAAAATATGCCATATTGTATCTTAGAATATTTTTAAACATCTTAGGTGATATCATAGGACCGATTTCCTTATTTCCCTATAGTTCCATGATTTAATTCCTCTTTTAATTCGAATTTGGAGTTTAGCATGAGTATAAATAGGGGTTAGTGTTTTGTCTTTTGTATCGCATTCATCATCTCAAGGAAATATTATTCAGAATCTGCAGTTTCTCTGTTCTTCCCCTATTATTTCTCTGTTCTCTGTGACCTGTCCTGTCGCTGTTTCCCTTCTAAATTCCTTCAAATTTTGAACTATTTGGCTTCAAATTCTTCTGTTTAGAATTCCATCACTGTCCAGTAATTTGAGCTGCCACTCTCAAAGCTGGCTAATTGTTCTCCTTGCCCTCAACCATGAAGGCCCTCAAGGTGAAGAGGGCCTTGTCCCTCTGCTGCAGCATCTTTCAGGCAGCCTCCTATCTGCATCTGACAAGTGACAACTTTTCCAGTGAGCTTGCTTCCTGGCAACCTGCCCTTGGCCTTGTCTCCTCTGAATTGGCCCTTTCCCTAAATCCCAGGTCAATTCATCTTCACACATTGTCCCACATATTGATACATTCTCTTTCTCCCAAACGACTTGGTGTTTGTCATGCTGTTTTTGCTGACAATCATTCTGCTGACTTCTTTCTTACCATGAGTCATATAGTGATGAGTTGATCTCATATACCAACCTCCCATCTCAATGGAATCATGCTGGTGTTGAATTCTCAATGGCTGTAATGTACAGCAACCTTAGTTTCAAATTTTAATTTCAGTTTTGTTTTTTGGGTCTCCATAGTGGCTTGAAGCTTCCAAATGCTATTCTTGATTAATGTGGAGAAGTTTTAGTTTAGTTTTTGCTGCATGGAGTTTGCTTGCCCTGAAATACCACTGATGATCAATACAATGCACTCTCTTCTTAGCTTATGCAACAGTCCAACCAGTTCTTCCCACCGATTTTTGTTCCATGCATCATGTTGTCTATTATCTTTGTATAGCTTACCACTGCACATTATAGATTTAGCATTGTGTTGCTGATATGTATTGTATCTTTCCCTGATTAAATATGGTATGAAGCTGACTATTTTGTTTGATGATCCTGTCCTCTCCACATGACTTTTTTTCTGGCTACTTTTAGATACTGGGATACAAGGCAGTCAAATCCAGTGCATACACAACAACTCCCAGAGCGCTGTTATGCAATGACAGTGAGACATCCTCTGATGGTTGTTGGCACTGCTGATAGAAATCTTATTGTTTACAACTTGCAAAATCCTCAGGTAATTCCTTTATTCAAATTTAGTTCACCTCAAATTAATCATATTTTCCATTATCTGTATTTCCTTTCAGTTATGTATTTACTTATTATATCATGACTATTTTTTTCTCAAGATTTCATAGATGGCTTGTGTTTCTTTTTCTTGCATATTGGGCAATAAAAGAGGAATTTTATTAAGGAGAAGGAAATAGGAATTTTATTAGGATAATAAATCATCTTATGAAAGAAAAGAGACAGCCCTGGGCCTGTAATGTGCTAGGGCTTAAACATCCTAACCTGATAAACATATTAAGTGCAATGTATTTTCTCGTAAAATCCCCACTGATTATCTTAGTGCCAAAAATTTGAATAGTATGATTTTACAGGAAATTGGAAAGAACCTCCCTTGAAAATGGAGACTTTTCACCATACTAGATAAATTTTTAGGCATCTATTTTTACATCAAAACATAGGTCAAGGGGCTTGCCTCCACCAATGTGTTAAGTGCAAATATCACAAAACTGATATGCATGCAAACACTCTATTATGCAATCAGACCTATTTGCTATGATTGCAAAACACTTGTGCCATTGTAATTAAGTGAACCCTTTTGGTTTAATTTTGGCTCACTAGAGAATCAGCAAGTGCACTGAACTGGAGGTGCAGCTGAACGGGCTCGAAAACAGTAAAAAGGAAGGAACGAGTTTACTTACCATGTAAGATAGGTATCCCCAACCCA
Organism: Canavalia gladiata; assembly: GCA_037954105.1. Lineage (NCBI taxonomy): Eukaryota > Viridiplantae > Streptophyta > Magnoliopsida > Fabales > Fabaceae > Canavalia > Canavalia gladiata. The sequence continues at coordinate 6,225,353 of CM075662.1, forward strand.
CTAACCTAAAGAACATGTAAATTATATACATATAAATATATAAGCATGCTTGCAATAACTTTCGGAATGGTGAAATGATCAAAGGATTTAAATATAATAACATACAGAAAAAACTCATTTGGCGCAAAGGTTAATCAGACATTTCATATTTGGAGTCATACTAGGCAAAATTAGGACATATTAACGTAAAATTAGCCCCGAATACTTCCACTGGAGCACCAAGCACCCATGTTGCATATTCAATAATTTACAGCTCAAAGCAGTTACCTAATATGCAATTCTCTACGCTGCGGGTACACGGTATGCAATATGTTACTATATAAAATATATGGTATGTTGGAGTATACTTAGTTGGTACGTTTTGGTATGTTATTATAATTTTTTTAAAAATACATTATAAAATAATAAATGTTTAAAATATTATAAGCATGATAATTCAACAGAAGGATTGCAATTCATTTAATAAATCCAATACAAACAAAAAATAATAATTCTTGGAGACCATCTTGCTTTCATAAATGTTTCCAGACTGTTTTTTCACCTTCCCCATGTATACAGGTAACAATGGCAACAATTGGCATTGAATTGTGTACCTTTCCTGTGAATACAAATGGCAATGAAATGCATCCAATTAATGAACCTTTTATCTTTTTTTCTTTTTATAAAAAGGCATCTCAACACAGACCCATGTGCAAAAACCATCCTCCAAACATGTGAATCCTTTCATCTTTAATATTTGATACCCAAGCCTGACCTCAGTTCTGCACTTAGAATCTGCATCTTTGCCCATGTTGGTTCAAGCCTGGTTTGTCATGTTGAATGTATTGAATGGCAAGCTACAGCAACCCAGTTCGTATATGAACTGTGAATCTGTACACATGAACCAATTTGAAGTATTCCAGTGAAGCAAGTGAATTTGATAACTATGGCCCAAAGTACATCCACTGAGGCATCAGGCATTCCTTGCTTATGAGAACATTTAACAGAAGTTTAGCCTCAAGGACTTCCACCCAGGCATCAAACATTTCCTGTGTTAGAATGTCATAACAAAAATATAGCCACAAATCTGTTCCAAAGATGCAATTCTTTAATCTTTTCTGTTGTTTGCTTCATTGTAGGATGACTGATTAACAATATAGTGGTGTTTTAGATGCCAGACGGGCTTGGGAGCATGATATTGATACCTTTTTAACTTTTGACAGATGTAGTGATTGGTTGAATCGAAATTTGTTGGCCTTTTGCATTCTATTTCATATTCCATTGTGAGCATTTATATCTTATGATTAGATCAGTGTGTTCATTCATATATTTACAAACACTGTTCATTCTGTTGGTTATTCTTTTTTGGTTTCCAGTTTTTTGCAAGTCTCCTAGCTTTGACCATTGTTCGTTTGTAACAGGTTGAGTTCAAGAGAATTGTTTCACCCTTAAAGTATCAAACAAGGTGTCTTGCTGCATTCCCTGATCAACAAGGTTTCTTGGTATGCATCATTCCCCATTCCTTTTAGATCTTTGATTCTTTTCTGTATTTGGGTAATCTTATGTCCCGTTCTACACTTTATCAGTGAAAAGTAATACCCATTTGTTTCCCAATAGTGTGTTTCTATTAGTATCTTATGTCCCGTTCTACACTTTGTCAGTGAAAAGTAATACCCATTTGTTTCCCAATAGTGTGTTTCTATTAGTATCTATGCAAGAGCTTATTTTCTGTAATCAATTTTTAGGATGCTTTTACTTATCTTCTTCCATGGATCTTTCTGTGGAACATGGATTAGTAAAAATCCTTTCAAAGCCACTCTTGCTCACTGGAATCAAAGCAATAAACTGTCCAACCAAAATTAGAATGTGGTGAAACAGGAGTGATATCCTGTGACCTGATGATTGACAGGTTAAGTTGATTGTGATGGGAACAGATGTTAAGATGCAACAAAAATGTAAATAAATGTTATAACACCCTCTCCTTCATTTCATTTCCAACAAAAAAGGAAAGAGGTGATAAATAGGAATAAGAGAGAAGGGAAAATCTGTTGTAGGAATATGGAACAAAGGCAACAGTCCCAGTAACTTTTAACATCCAACATGAATGGAGTCCCAAATTTTATATATTTCTGAGCCTAATAAAAGAATTTATTGATAAGTGGATATCCTAATTTGTTGATCCATTCAACTAATAGTCTGCTATATTATTCTTTAAGATATTTTCATTATATTGGCAGTTTTATAGTGTCATACTTCTCTGTGTATCACAAATTTGTGTTAGCATTTTTGAAATTACAGATGTAGTTTAAATGCTGGTTGATATGAGATTGAAATAAGATTTAGGATTTAAAGTTGCTGCAATTCTGGTCAGCATGTTTATAAAGATTAAACCTCAAGTTTATAGCTTGCTTGGCAGGATTGTTTGTCAGTTATAAAAGCAGGAGTGCTGTGCATTTTATGGTTTAGTTGGTGAATATTGTGAAAGTTCTGAATATTTCATGATTGTTGCTCAAAATTAAAATCAATAAATGTTTTCCCAGCCCAAATGATATTTGAATTAGATGTAATAATGGGAAGGCAACTTACCAGGCTTGGGTGTGATTTATCCCAATTCAATCCTGTAACTTAGATGTCAATACTGACCTGAGTTGTGTAGTGATTGAGTCAGATGGTAATACTAGTCTGAAAAGACATAAAAACCTGCTTTTCTCTGTATCCGTTCCTGCTAAGGGGGAGTATACTCCACTTTCTGTCCTTTTTCCTCATCTTTTAGCAAAAATTAATGTTTGTTTCCCTAACTTATCTATCCTACACCTCTGATTTATGAGAATAAGGTGCAAAATATCCATTGTTATCCTGATTCTCTTTAGTGCAATTACCAACTTGTAAATTGTAAGTCTAGATTGATTAATTTGGGCCAAAACTGACTATATACTTGCTTTAGGTCGGATCAATAGAAGGAAGAGTTGGAGTGCATCATTTGGATGATAGTCAGCAGGGCAAAAACTTCACTTTTAAATGCCACAGAGAGGGGAATGAAATATACTCTGTCAACTCTTTAAACTTCCATCCTGTAAGATTTATATTCCATCTGTAACTTGCTATTATGATTTGATTTAGTTCACTTCTAATTGTTGAAATTGCGCTGTTATCTTTGCATTTCAGTAGGATCTTTTCACTTTTTTTAAGTTTTTTAAATGAATAGTGGGTGTTAAATTACACTGGTTGTGACTTGCTATACGTGATGAATTATTATTGCCAAGTGGTTCTGAGGTTATTAAATTGTCTATGATCATCGAAAATCTTTTTATGTCAATATCTCTGGTGAAGCTACTGAAGCAGACTTTACATGGCTCATGAAAGAAACTGCTAATCCTTGAAGGAACAGGCTTCTAAATCATTAATTTTTTAGGCATTATATTTGTAATCTATATGTTAAGATTGTGTAAATCTTTTATATTTGGAAACTTAGGATAGAATAAAATCAGGTCAGAATCTTCCCTTAATCTGACCTGATATTGTTTGTTTTCTTTATTTAAATACTTTCCTAGTTTTCCTTATTTAAATTATCTTGTAATCTGTTTAGGCAAGAGGATCTCCCTAATTGATTCTCTCTTCGCCTATTTAAATCATTGTTATCCCTTGAATAAAAGATAAGAAAAGAAAACCCAATTACTCTCCAATTACTCTCTTCTCTTTTCCTTTATGGTATCAGAACTGTACAGCTCTAATCCAGGGACTATTTTATCATGGTTAAGACGGCCATGACCGGAGAAACCCGAACAACTAGAGCGGGTGGAGCAAATGAAGGATCGAACACTGCAATGACCTCCATGACAACAAACAACAATGATGCACCCTCTATTGTTGCCGTTGAAACTCTATCTTCCAACTTTGAAAACCAAGAACAGAAAAATACTTCCAAGTCATCTTTTTTCACAAAGGAACAGTTAGAGCAGTTGTATCAAATTTTCTCTGGAAAAATGTCAGTTACTTCATCCTCTTCCTTGGCACAAAAAGATAACCCTTTGTCAGTTACTACTTTTCTTAGTTCTACACAGAATTCTCATGCTCCATGGATCATTGATTCTGGAGCTACTGATCACATGACAGATTGTCCAAATTTGTTTTCTACTTACAGTCCCTCTGCAGGTAACAAAAAAGTTAAAATTGCAGATGGTTCTTTTTCTGCAATAGCTGGTGTTGGTTCTGTCCCTATTTCAAGTTCTCTTACTCTCCATAATGTTCTTCATGTCCCCAACTTATCTTGCAATCTCTTGTCCGTTAGCAAGTTAACACATGATCAACAATGTCTTGCTGTTTTTGATTCTTTTTCATGTAAATTTCAGGATTTGAAATCAGGGAAGACGATTGGCAGTGCTAAGGAAGTTGATGGCCTCTATTTCTTTGAAGAAGAAACTGTTTTCAATAAAGAGAGTCAAAGTAATTGTCTCAATTCAGTATCTGTTTCAAGGAATGACAAAATTATGTTATGGCATTATAGATTAGGTCATCCAAGTTTCTTTTATTTGAAACACATGTTTCCCAATCTTTTTAAGAATAAAAATCCATCTTTAATTACTTGTGAAACATGTCAGTTGGCTAAGCATCATCGCTCAACCTATTCCCCTCAACCCTACAAAAAGTCTAGTCCTTTTAGTCTCATTCATAGTGATGTGTGGGGTCCTAGTCGTGATCCGACTCTTCTTGGAAAAAGGTGGTTTGTTACATTTATAGATGATCACACTAGACTAATGTGGGTGTATTTAATGAAGGAAAAATCAGAAGTGGAAAGGATTTTTAAAAACTTTTTTCAAATGATAAAAACTCAATTCCAACAACAAATAAAAATTTTTAGAAGTGATAATGGGAAAGAGTATTTTAACCGATGTTTAAGTAGTTTTATCCTTCAAGAAGGAATTATTCATCAAAGTTCCTGTGTTAATACCCCTCAACAAAATGGTGTGGCTGAGAGGAAAAATAAACATATTCTTGAAGTTGCTCGAGCCTTGTTATTTCAAAATAATATGCCTAAATATCTTTGGGGTGAAGCAATCTTGACTGCAACTTATTTAATAAACAGAATGCCTAGCAAAATTTTGAATTTTAAAACTCCATTTGATTTCTTCATGAAAATTTTTCCAACAAATAGAATTTCAACTTGTTTGCCCCTTAAGATATTTGGTTGTACAGTATTTGTCCATTCACATGTGCCTAATCAAAGTAAACTTGATCCAAGAGCAACAAAGTGTGTTCGTTGGTTATGCTCCTAACCAAAAAGGTTACAAGTGCTTTGATCCAAGTTTAAAAAAATATTTTGTAACTATGGATGTCACTTTCTTTGAGGAAACACCTTTTTTTGGAAGCCATCTTCAGGGGGGGAGAAGAGTTGAAGATGCAGAACATAACTTTCAAATGTTCGAAGAACTCTTGGAACCAGAATTTTTAAGTTTTGAAAAAAATTCTGAAATACTAGCGGAACATGGTGAACAGCAACATGTTTCTGATCCTAAGAGCCTTGAAACAGGGGGAAATGAGACAATTACAATGACTGAGGGCAAAAAACCCGTTAATCTTGTCTATTCAAGGAAGAAAAAGGGTCAAACATTGGGGCCAAGTGATACTCTACAACCTCAACACTGCCAAGAGTCTGAAAAAGCACCAGGTAACATTTTTTCTGAAACTGTCCAGCCTGTTAATAAGTCTATTAACTTAGAGTTAGATCAATCTAATCTTCCAATAGCTATTCGAAAAGGGGTTAGGTCTTGTACAAAGTATCCTATCTCTCATTTTGTGTCAAATGATAATTTATCACCTTCTTTTAGAGCTTTTATTTCAGAACTGACCAAAGGAGAAATACCAAGAGATATACATTCTGCTCTAAAGGTTCCAGAGTGGAAGAATGCTGTCTTGGAAGAGATGAGGGCTCTAGAGAAGAACCAAACTTGGAATATGGTGGATTTGCCCAAGGGAAAAACAACTGTGGGTTGTAAATGGATTTTCTCAATCAAGTATAAAGCAGATGGGTTGATTGAAAGATACAAAGCTCGGTTAGTGGCTAAAGGATTTACCCAAACATATGAGATAGATTACATGGAGACCTTTGCACCCGTTGCAAAGTTAAATACTATCAAAGTTCTCTTATCCTTGGTAGCCAATCTTGACTGGCCACTACAGCAATTAGATGTCAAGAATGCTTTCCTAAATGGAGACTTGGAAGAAGAAGTATATATGGATGCACCTCCAGGTTTTGAATCACACTTTAAACAAAAAGTTTGCAAACTTAAGAAATCACTATATGGATTGAAGCAATCCCCTAGAGCTTGGTTTGAGAGGTTTACTACATTTATAAAAAGGCAAGGGTATATGCAATGCCAAAGTGATCATACTATGTTTGTAAAACACTCTTTTGAAGGAAAATTGGCTATACTGATTGTTTATGTAGACGATATAGTTCTCACAGGGAATGACTTGCTTGAGATGAGTCGATTACAGAGGTCTTTGGCCCTTGAATTTGAAATCAAGGATCTAGGACCTCTAAAATATTTCTTAGGAATGGAGGTTGCAAGATCTAGAAAAGGAATTGTGGTTTCTCAAAGGAAATACATATTAGACCTTCTCAATGAAACTGAAATGAGTGGATGTAAACCAGCTGAAACTCCGATTGACCCTAATAAAAAACTTGGGAACAACCAAGAAAGTGCACCGGTGGATACTTCCAGGTACCAAAGGTTGGTAGGAAGACTGATTTATCTATCCCATACTCGTCCTGATATTGCATTTGCTGTAAGTTTGGTAAGCCAATTTATGCACTCCCCTCATGAAGAACATTTAGATGTAGTTTACCGAATTCTAAGATACTTGAAGAGTGCACCTGGTAAAGGGTTATTTTTTAAGAAGACTGGGCAACAAACAATTGAGATCTACACTGATGCAGATTGGGCTGGCTCAATTACAGATAGGAAGTCAACATCTGGGTATTGTACCTTTGTGTGGGGAAACCTGGTTACATGGAGGAGTAAAAAACAAAGTGTAGTTGCAAGGAGTAGTGCTGAAGCCGAGTATAGAGCCATGGCACAAGGAGTGTGTGAAATCTTGTGGCTAAAAAGAATTCTTGAAGAGTTGCAGCTTCCTATGACTCTTCCTATGAAACTATACTGTGACAACAAGGCTGCCATAAGTATATCTCAGAATCCTATCCAACATGATCGAACCAAGCATGTGGAAATTGACAGACATTTTATAAAAGAGAAAGTGGATGAAGGAATTATTTGCATGCCTTTTGTTCCAACCTCACAACAATTGGCAGACATTCTCACTAAAGGGTTGTTTAAACCTAACTTTGAATTTCTTGTAAGCAAGTTAGGCATGTTGGATATCTATGCACCAACTTGAGGGGGTGTTTAGATTGTGTAAATCTTTTATATTTGGAAACTTAGGATAGAATAAAATCAGGTCAGAATCTTCCCTTAATCTGACCTGATATTGTTTGTTTTCTTTATTTAAATACTTTCCTAGTTTTCCTTATTTAAATTATCTTGTAATCTGTTTAGGCAAGAGGATCTCCCTAATTGATTCTCTCTTCGTCTATTTAAATCATTGTTATCCCTTGAATAAAAGATAAGAAAAGAAAACCCAATTACTCTCCAATTACTCTCTTCTCTTTTCCTTTACTATATCCAGGCAGTGCTGATTGCCGATGGCCCTGTAAATTTTGAATGAAAAGATGCTGTCCCTGCTATGTTGATTTAAGGAAATAATTTTTTTTTATAAAAATAAATAAAAAAAATGAAAAACTAGTCATGCATGAGATTTCTGTATAACATGTTATTAAAAATGCAGTTTAACTATCTAAATGAAATTGTGCCTGTAATGCTCAATCTTTTGAGATTGTCTTTTTTTTCCCAATTTCTGTTTCTTCATATTTTAATTTTTTGTTTTCTGTATGTGAACTCTCATTGAAGGATATTAGTAGTTAAAATCGGTTTTAATATATTTTTTTGTTCTGATTTTAACACCCAATTCCATAATTACAAATAGCATATAAGAAATGTAATACTGACAATGACACAATGTGCATTGATAATCTGTTGAATTAAGTAATGTTATCTTTTCCCTATAATTTGGTTCTTGATTTTTTTTTTATGGAATGTAGATGCAGACGCAAACTAATAATTTGTAGTGTTGGTGTATTCACATTGACATATTTGACAAGACAACTGCTTAGCCTATAGCTATGATGTATTGCTAGTATTCTCATTGACGTATTGGACAACTGCTTAGCCTATGGCTTTAGTGTATTGACAGTTTTTTGTCAAATTCTTTTTTTTGGGTTTAATCATATTCAGTATCCCATACCCTTTAGTTATGGTATTTTGCTGAAACTTGTGCACTATCATGTTTTTACAAATTCACTGCTGACTGCTATATATCTATCATTTCAGTTTCCCTAAAATTTTTTAGCAAGTACAAAATTCTAGTTTGGTGCTATTCCATGTTTATCCATACTTTTTTTCCTATAGACCCAATGCACATCAGAAATCTGCCAAAATCTATCTACTTTAGTCTATCATCATTTCTCACATTACTTTTGTATTTCTTTAGGTACACCACACATTTGCAACTGCTGGTTCTGACGGTGCTTTCTATTTTTGGGATAAGGATAGTAAACAGAGGCTCAAGGTTATTCCTTCTTTATTAGCGTTTCAGTTCAATTCTTAATCGATGTATGTTGTAGTGATATTTTTGGCATAATACATGCATATCTAATGCAAACTTCTCTTATTTCAGGCCATGTTAAGATGCAGCCAGCCTATTCCTTGCAGTACCTTCAACAATGATGGTTCAATATTTGCTTACTCAGTATGCCTGACTTACTATTCTGCATAAGTTTGCTGCTTTTTTGCACCCTTTTTCAGTCATGCAGTATGCTTTTTAATCGTTGGAAATTGGGATTTCTTTCTAGTTGCTTTTTTGTTGTTTGAATTTGTTACAAGGATACGGCGAAAAAGTCCCTTGAGTACAGCATATGTGAGAGGATGCTAAGATGAGATTTGTATGGAACTTTGAGACTAGATTAGTAAAGAGGAAAACAAAAAAAGCAATGTAGATTTAGAAAGAAATTGCTAGAGAGGAGGATATTTCAATTTTGTTAATGGACTAGCCTTTAAGAAGCATAGCCAACATTAGAATCACGTGGGGTAACTTTAGAAAATGCTGATTTTTTTTTCTGAGGGATGGATGTGGATGAAGCATCATTGTACTTGCTTGCTAAATCTAATTAGGGAGAAGATGGGGAGATTAAGATACATTATGATGCTCTCATCTGTTAGATATCTCTAAATTTATTGACAACAACCTTAAAACTATTAGGTTTTAACTCTACGGATCAATTCACACCATTAGGTTTTTTTAACTCTGGCTTTCAATCTCAAGCTATATTCGGTCATACAACACAGGCAAGATTTGTTGTGATTATTCGTATTTGCAGTGCTGTGTCATAGACTGTAAATTTGTTAATGTTGGATACTGTAATTAATTAATTATTAATTGATTGCTATGCTATTATTAGCATCTATTTTAGGCTGACTGTAAATATCTACTTTAGGAATGATTTGTACATATCTTTAGGAGTTACAGCATTTTTCCTTAAACCCTAAACCCTATTATAGGGATACGATTTTAATTTCTTTCCTTTTTTAGATTCATGTGACTGCTTATTTAAACTTATTGTGTAACCCATTGTTTCTTATGAATTGAAATCATCAATTCATCAATATTTTACAGTTTATTATGATATCATTTGAAAATTTATGTTACAACATCTAAGCCATTTTTACTAGGTTGAATCGGTTACATGGGTCAAAAGATGCCTTAATTTTAAATTATGTTAACATACAAACTATTGACCTCTAAAAATTTGTATGATTGAATAATTTGCATCTAACCAAACAATATCTTGATTCTGAACTATGTTTACAGATAAACTATTGACCACTAAAAAGTTATATAATTGAATAATTTGCATCTAACAAATCTTTATGTCCTCAATCTTCTAAACATGACTATTAGACTATATATGCATGTGAGGGGGAAGGAATAGTTTTTTTCCCCATTTTGTCCAGGTGTAAATTCACCCTGTGATGCTTCTATTGTCACACAAATGCTTAGAAAGTTTGTTAAGTTTCTTTTCTTTGGGATACCAATCTTGTACTGGAATTTGTGTTAATGTTACTTTCTATTGAGCAATTCATTCATTGATTTGGTTCATATTTTGCTGATAAAATGATTTTGAATTCAAAAGGCTAGGTAGGCAGGTATTCAGGCTGGTCATATCAGTTACCTCAATAGAAGAATTTATATGATTTTTATGGTTCAAACATGTTGAATTGATATGTTGACATCCTGCTTATAGGTCTGCTATGACTGGAGTAAAGGGGCAGAAAATTATAATCCTGCAACAGCCAAGACCTATATTTTCCTGCATTTGCCTCAGGTATTTGGTTTGGCTATACACATCTAAAAGAATATCCTTTAATCATCTGTCAAATGACATACAAAATTATATTCATATGAAATGCAGGAATCTGAGGTTAAGGGAAAACCACGCATTGGTACTACTGGTAGAAAGTAGTTATGATCCTGCTCCGGGATGCTGTTCTATTATGTAAATAGTTCGTAAATACTCAGTATATCATGGAAGCAATGTATTGGTTGATATCAACTAATGCTTGGTGAAAATTTGTGTCTCCGAACTCCGAAGTATGTATAGTGGTTGGGTCTATTTTTCCAGATTTAGGATCAAAAATGGCTACTGTATACAGTGAAGCATTTTTTTCGTGGCTCTATACGATCCTGGTGGGTTGTAGTATATATGACTTTTGGGGTAAGTGCTGGTTTTAGTTGTCAAATTTGGAACTGTAGAATTTAGAAAATAGCGATTAAATTAAGGAGTATGAAGCCTTTTGCCCTTCCTGCATTTTTATTTGCGAAAATTACAATGGGATGTACATTCTTTTCATTGCTTTATATTGAAGGTGTCTTGTGATTGCCAGATGGATCACATATCATTTCATATACGCTAAATGAGACTTGAAACTCAAATAGATTTGTTGCGTTTCTGGCTGTCTTTTATCCTTTCGATTAACGTTTACAAGCATTGAGTACGAAGTGTTGATTGATTATATCCGAGTGTATCGCACCTATATTATCTCTTACATATCACTCAATAATTTAAGTCAGTGTTTTTCAGTTCAAGGATTTGGATCTTCTGAATTATAATAGTAGCAGTAAAGTTTAACAGATGTACGGTTGCCAAATGCTTTTGCAAAGAAACTAATATAATTTTTTAAAATGAAAACGCCAGCATGAAATGAGTGTGTAGCCGAAAGATTTAAAACTTCAATTCACATTCATAGGTGCAATTTTTTTAAAAAAAGCATTTCTTCCTCTTTGGCACGGCATGCGAACTGTTTATAATGTGATATTATTATAATGGGAAAATATACATTTTTTCTTTAAAGGTTCTATTTGTATTACTTTGACACTAAAATCGTTGGAATTGGTTTTCAAAGAGAAAATTATTAAGCTGAAATCTTTGAAGATCAATGTATGTGTTGAACTTGCTCACGTGCCCTTTTTTTTCTTCTCATTATGTCTATATAATGCCTGTTCTGTATTTATACCAAGTCCATGGAAGACAGGAATATAATACAAGACATTGAGCATAATTCGTTTTATTTCCATTCTATGATGACTTAGGCCGTTACTTGAGGGCAATCGTTAAATGGTATTAAAATAATTCTTTACTGTTGTCTTTTTTTAGTGGAAATTTGTTTTGTTGTCTACGGTGAATAAAGGTTTCGTAGGTTGCGGTTTAGGGAGGAGAACTTCAACTGCTACTCTCCATTTGATATTGCGAGATATATTGCTTTTATTTTTTCTTTAGAAAAAGGGAGATGATCAAAACAAGGAGAAAGAGTGTGTCCTTTCAATCAAGTTATAGAATTAATTTTCAATTGTCTATGCTAGGATGGAGCTGTTGTCGACTAACAATTGACTGATGGAATTTCCATCAAATAGAAATATACTAGTTAGTTAAAGAAGAGTAGAAGACATTGAAAGAGGTATATATATATATATATATATTCGTTAGTTGTCCTAAAAAGATTCTCTTAAATTATGTAGAAAATTCAAAATATTTTGGGATAAAAAACTGTTAAAAAAAAATTTGGTATATATTTGATTCATTGTGGTCTTAGGAAGTCCACAAACCATGTCCAAATATACTTAGAAATGACACTTCAACGTCCAAATGAGAGGTAGAATAATAGTATATAAAATTGTGATACTTGATTAGAGTTGATCTAATGAGTTATTTTCTTAAAATGAGGTTCTTTAAAACAATATTTACGGAAATAGGGTGCTTTAAAAAGTAATTTCGGGTAGGGAGCATAAATAGTGTAAAAAACGTATATGTTGATGCGTTTTGAATTGGTGTCTAAATATAGACATTTCAGGATCCTATGTCGTTTAAAATAGTCTATGTTGTCTAAATTGATGCGATTCTTATGCAATTTTTATGCCACTTTAATTTTTACGTCTTGACTTGTCTAAATTGACACGTTTTCAGTGTAATTTTCCGCCTAATCCTAAGCCGCTTTAATTCCTACGTCTTGACATGCCTAAACCGCCTAAATTGATGCAGTTTCAGTGTAATTTTCTGTCTGACCCTGAGCTGCTTTAATTGGTGCATCTTGACTTGCCAATGCTGCCTAAATTGATGCAGTTCCAGTGCAAATTTTCGCCTGCCCCTATCCAGACTATTTTTTCACTTCGAATTACGCACACCACCTGTACGGCTTTAATTGATGCGGTTTGCATGTAAAATTTGAATTTAAATTTTAGTTTACATTTTCAGTGTGTTGGAAGGTTTCTCTACTTAAGCTTCTTGTGGGCATGTGGGGACCGTTCCGATTGTTAACCTACATGTTCCTGTGCTTCTTCCTTCTTTTTGTTTCTATGCTATTTTAAATTTTCTTTGGGGGACCACAATACAACTTGCATTTGCAGTTTAATCACAACCTAGTTTGTATTTGCCGTTAAGATAGAAAGTTAAAGATAAAAGATTAGTAAAACGTAGAAAGTATGTTGTTAGGATAATCTTTAAATAGTTGGGGAGTTAGTTTGAGTTTAAGATTCTGGTACTACATTGGGTACCAGAGTAAATGTCATTGTAGAAGAAGAAAACATACAAAGAATTAGTAAAAAAATATATTTTAAAAAATTTTATTAAAATTTGATTAATCATAAAAAAATAAAAAAAGTAATGTTAGGGTATAACAAAAAAATTTATAAAAATTAAAAATTAAATTTAAAATTGAAATAAATTAGAAAATATAAATTTAAAATTTATTTTAAAAAACAGTTTGTGCAAAAAAATTGGAGAAAGCCTAAAAAATTAATAAAGTTAGACTTTAAGAAATAATGATATTAAATTTGATATTAAAATAATAAACTGAAAATTTTAAAACTTAGAAAACAGTTTACAGAAAAATTAAGAAAACACTAAAAGAATAATAGACTTTAAAAATAATTTAACTGAAATTAATATTTCAAATTTAATAAAAATATAAAATATAAAAATGAAAAACAGTTTAAAAAATGAGTTTAGGGTATAAATATAAAAAAATTGTATAAAATAAGAAACTTACAATTTATAAATTTTTCATAAAAAATATATTTAAATTATAGTAAAAATAGTAAAATTGAAATTTAAAAAATTAATTTCTCAAAAATTCATTAATAATAATATTGAAATAGAAAAAGTAGACTAGATAAATGTTTGATTAAAATATAAATACATTTATGATAGTTTTATTTTATATAGTATTATATAATTTTTTGTTATAAAATAAATAATATGAAGTAGTATTTAGTAAATTAAATTTATGTTGTTTATTTATTTATTTTCTGAATTTTTTTTTATTTTAATTATTTATTTATTTAATTGTGTGAATGGAAATGGTTTATTTATTTATTTAATGCTGTTATTTATTTATTAATTTATGTATTTAATCTTTAATTAATTTATCATTGCAATTGAATATTATAGGGTTAAATTCATAGAATTCATAAAATTTTTAAATTTTGAATGTTAAGTAAAGTTTAAAAAGTATACAATTAATTAGGAAATATATAATTAATAAATAAATAATGTATAAAATTATATTTAATTTAATTTAATTTAAAAATTAGCTTTAATAAGTTTTCTTGAAAATTTTATTTAAAAAAATACTTAATAAAACATAATTAATGTTATAGTTATGGTATAATTTAAGATAGAAAAATATTAATAAAAATTGATTTAATTAAAAATATTAATTTATTAAAATAAATATGTTTTAAAGTAAATAAAAATTTATAAAGATCATAATTTGTAGAATTAATAATTTGATTAATTTAAAGTAATTGAAAAAAGTTAGTAAATTAAATAAAATTAATTTAAATATTTAGACAAATAAAAAGGTTAGTAAATTCAAGAAAAATATATAACATTAGAAAAAAATTATTAAATTAGATGAAACTTTTACATAAATAAAAAAGTTAATCAATTTTACACGAACATATCACATTAGAAAAAAATAAAAGTTAGTAAATTAGATAAAAACTTGATACAAATAAAAATTTCATAAATTTAAACTAATAAAATTATATATATGCCTTTTCATAAAATTTGTACTTTTTATAATAAAACTATTGTATTATAAATTAGAGATAAATTTGACAGTGAACATTTTTGACAGCATCCGACGACGTGTCGAGAGGACGATGGTGCTGAAGAAGGTTGAGGACCGTCTTGTCGAGACTAGGTTCAGTGCACTTGAACCAACTCAACAGCTCCTCCTGCAAAAGCTAGGGCTGATATGGACCTTACACGCGTGGAGCAACAAGGTCTTCAGCAATATCGACAACGTGTAGCTGCAGTTGCACCTCCCATCCCAGACTTTCCACCCAGACAGGAGGGGCAGTACTTTGTCCCCGCCGAGGATGTCCCACCTTCGCCGATCCCGGTGTACACATACCCATCATAATGATACCCTGAGGATTGTGGTTCGTTACTTTTTAACCATATTTACATTTTTAAGAATTTGATGTTTTTATTTCATTTAACTTATTAACATGTATTATGATATGATTGCAGATCCTTCTCATGTAGGTCCATCGACCTAGCTGCAGTTTGACGTGACATTTGGACTATTCACCTTGCCTGATTTTCCATCTCCTGCCTTCTTCGACTAGGGCGATGTTGGGCTAGGACCGACCTATGCAGGGACTGAGGGAACGTCATCATCACATGCTGATATGAGTTTTCATACACCTTCACCATATCAGATACCCTTGATCACTCCCGATCCACCCGTGCATGCCTATGTCCATGATCAGCAAATTCTTCATCATTTTGATGGACAAGGCCTTGACCTAAATGCAGATTTGTCAGCTACCTTTCACATGGAAGCGCATTTAGATCAGCATCCACCACAGTCTGCACCTGAGATACCTCGTCGGCAGACCAGGAGGACGACCAGGGGCAGGGGTGATTGATTCATGCAACGGATTATATTTAATTTGAATTTATTTTTGTGCACATGTTATGTCTTGGAGACTTTCATTTGGATTAGACATTTCCCCTTATTGCTTCTTATGCGTTTTATTGTACGTGGTTATTTTTTATTCGATTTAGTTTAGTATAAATATCATCTTGCTGACAATTATTTATCGTTTTTGTGTTTATTGTTTTATACCACGTATTAGAATATTGAAAATTGAAATTATATTGATCAAATTAACTCGAAAAATATTTAAATACAATTCAAACTATAATATTACAATAACTATTCATATCATACACACTGAAATACGTTACAAACCTCGTGTTTCATGATAATGTGATTATTAACTAATCTTGAACTCTCTGTGAACATCGAGACTGATTATAACCTAATTCCCTACACAAACGACATCTTGAACTAGGTTGCGATTCAACCCAATCCATTTCATTTTTTATACGAGTTAATTTGAGTCTACCCTTCCCTCTGATTGTTTCTTCATTTGGTATTAGAACTCAACCGTTAACATCAACAAGGTCATTGTCATTTCCAATCGGCCACCAATCGAAAGAGTAAGCAACAAATATATGTTGAAGGGAATATACGTCATCAACAAATTGATAGAAGTCAATGTTAACTACCGTACAAGCAGCAATCACATGAGAGCAGGAGTACCCTAAGAGTTGAAATCTACCACATTGATAATAACGATCGACTAACCTTACCGATCATTTGTTACCTCCTCGTCGAGTTATTAGGTTGAAAGCTTCCTCAACCTCAAATCGTGAAGACTGTATATCATACCTTCTGACTTGATGTGAACATACAATTGCTTGATTTCTTCTAATGGCATCCATAACTTTTTTACAAAAACGATGACCACTCGCAATCTCAGCTTTAGCTATTCCACCCCTTTGCACAAAATATTCAACCAAACGACTATAAGTACATTTCACAAGAGTGGTGATTGGAAGATTTCGTGCACCTTTTAACATTTTGTTAATTGCCTCCGATAGATTGGTTTTCATATGGCCAAATCACCTCCTGTGTTCATCATACGTAAGACTTCATTTCTCTTTTGATATGCTATCAATCCACCTAGTAACATCTGCACTAGTTTGTCGAAACTTTTCTAACTTGTAATCCAAAATTTCTTTACATGTTGTGTAACCTGTAAAGTCAATTAACAACACATAATCACCTTCAACAAAATTATGAAGTACTTTTATATATATATATATATATATATATATATATAATATCAATTGACTTTACCTAATTTAAGCAACTCTTGTTTCAGTTTCTGGTTTTTAAATCTGATTAAAATTGCTAGCAATATGTCTGATGTAATAAACATGATTTGCATGTGGAGGTTGTCATCCCAAATAAGGGTTATTCATAGCTAATTTAATGCTTTGATGTCTATCTGATATCAAGCATATTCCACTCCTCTGAGTAAAACACTCTCTTAACAAAGCTAAAAACCAACTCAATGCATCCAATGTCCCACCCTCAACGTTAGCAAAAGCAATAGGTAGTACAACGTTGTTTCCATCTTGACTTGTGACTATTAGCAAAGTACCTCTATATCCCATAAAGAAATATGCCATCAATTTGAATAAGTGGTTTGCAAAGGTTGAAGGTCTCACAACATTCTCTAAAACACCAAAAAATTCGAAAGAATTTTCTCACTCCATTTTGAACCTGACTACCAATAATGACATCTTTTATCTCAAGCTTATACCTAGAACTTGGAGCAAATTGAATCATTTTATACAACCATTTCGGCAATAAACCATAAGGATGATCCTAATCACCAAACACACGAACAATAGCTTTTTGTTTTGCAATCCATGCTTCTTGTATGAAACTTTGTATCCATATAGACTTAGTATTCTTTCTTGGATTAAAGCTATTAATAGAGATGGTTCTTCATTTACTATACCTAATCAACAATCAACAATAAAAAATAAATGCAAATTTTATTCAATAGAATATAATATCGAAAAATAGACATTAAGTTTGTGGAAAGAATATACCCAATATGCACGAACAAATAAA
Source organism: Canavalia gladiata (assembly GCA_037954105.1). NCBI lineage: Eukaryota > Viridiplantae > Streptophyta > Magnoliopsida > Fabales > Fabaceae > Canavalia > Canavalia gladiata. Next base: position 6,243,001 of record CM075662.1, read on the forward strand.
ATCAGAATCCAACTTTCTATGGTCTTGGGATAGAGAAGCATTCACGTAATTATGTTGACCATCCCATTTTGTTACAGACATTCATTTGATCGTTTTGATAAACATGCTCTCATTCATCATGGATAACTACTTCCATAATTAGGACAAGGAACAAAAAGAAATGTTCGTTTTGATTCAACAACAACAAAACTTTGGTGTACCCTGATACAATAATGTTTCAATGCAGTTTGCAGTTGTTCTTTACTTTCAAATTGTAAACCAACATATAACTCATCACCAACCACCCATTTTTCATGTTCAACATTTGTTGAAAAGTTAAGATCTTTATCTGGATATTCCCAATCAATATTGTTGTAGTGCGAAGTGGTACTCCAAAATGGCAATTCTTTTTTCAAAACAAGAAAAAAAGTTAAACAATTTATATAAAAATTAATATTAACAATATTGATCGTAACTTATTGACCTGATTTATCTCTTCGTTGAATAGATGTTTCGCATGTTGGAGACAGAATATGAAATGAACTTCCACCTACACCTCTATCCAAGCTCACCATAAATTGTTCATGAGCATTATTATTATCATCATCATCACTATCACCATCATAATCACCACCAATGTTCACTAAATTTTTCCATTCTAATTCATTTACGTTTAAACCATCATTTTCTTCATCAGTAAACTCATCTATCAGAGACTAACAATATTTTTCATCATCATAATTATCATCATTAGAGACTTTTACACCACCTTAAATAAGAATAAATAAAAAATATCATTTAATTTGAAATAGGTCAACTAAACAAAAATAATCAATATAAACCATGATTTACTTACCACCCATAGCAGATCCACTCTCTTCATTAACAATATTAATGTCGACATATACTTCAAGGAAAACAACCATCAGAGATTGTTGCTCAAATGCATTCATCATGCATTTTACATCTTTTGTATCTCTAATTTGAAATAATTTGCCCAGACGATAATTTTAATTTTTTTGAAAATTTTTCTTTCAATTCATCAAAACTAACATTTTTTGAAACTTGAATTAGTTTTTTTTTTCTCTCAAATGTTAAACCTTCCCCACCTTCAAACATTTTTCCATTAAAATATATAATAATTATTATTCCATCCATGATTCAAAAATAAAAATAAAAAACTTCAAACTAATTCCTACTTCATAACAGTCATTTTATAAACAATTTACAATAATTTTTAAACTATTAAAGTATGAACTAGAATTACATTCACCGTAAAATAAAACAAAGTTACAAAACTCTCTTTTAATGAAAAATTCTTGGAATTTACTCTCATAATGCAATCAACTCACGTCTTTTTATACATACTTACAACATATAAATAAATGCGTAAAATAATTAAAATATAATAAATTTATGGACGTCAAACGTTTAAAATTATGCAGCATAGCTTATGAAGCACCAAATGATGCGTATTGAGTAGCTAAAACGCCTAAATTCAAGTGCAACTGCCACCAATACACAAATTGGTGTGTTTTTTACCCCACTGAACTACATCAATTTAGGCTTTTTTGCTTCCCTGTACCGCATAAATTTGGGCGCCTAAAGACCCAAAAATATTAGGTGCATTTTTGCCCCCTTAAACCGCACCAATTTTGCTGTTTTTACCTCCCTGCACCGCATCAATTTGGGCGTATAAAGATCCAAATTTTTCAGCCATCTAAATGCATAAATCATTGCATTTTTGCCTTCTTGAATCGCACCAATTTAGACGTTTTTTCCTTCTTGTACTTCACCAATTTAGACGCCTAAAGACTCTCAAAACCTCAACCTGCAAAACGCATTAATTTATGCGTTTTAGACCCTTCATACACCTATATATAAGTGTCAATTCAAAACCTATCAATATATGCATTTTTTACACCGCTTATGCTCCTGCTAGAAATTACTTTTTAAAGCATCCTATTTTCGTAAATAATTTTTTTAAAAATTCCGTTTTGGAAAAATACCCGATCTAATGGCTAGCTGAGTGCCTTGTAGGCTATCATGCCGGGAGCATCTAAATTGGATCTTAGGACTAGGTGTTTGACCTGGAAAATTCTTCTTAATAAATAAGAATCATCTTAACACATAATAAAAAATTACTGATTGTTTTAAGATTTTATTTTGTTGTAAGGACCTCCTCTCCTGTAGTAGTAATGTTTTTTCCATGGTGAGAAAGGCAATGACAACTGACAACAAATGATTCTGATCAAGGTAGAAAGTAGGCACCTCACCTAACTAAGGCTGCAATATTGACACTTTTTTCAAAGTGGAATTTAAAAAATAATATTCCTATAAACAATGGTAATTTTAAAATGTTTTTTAAAGTGAGGTTGTAACTGTGATAAGTTGTCTCTAATGTATTTCATTATCCGTAAAAGGGTTGCAATATACACATTACTAAATGCTCATACGTTTAGAATTTAAATTTTGTAACATATTAATAAATGTGTAATATAATAGTAATGTATAATTTTATGTGTTTTATGTTGATATATAACTTGATATATTTTATGTTTGAGATGTAATTTTAAATACATCATATTATTAAGTTTTTTTGGTGGTAGTGACTAAAAAATATTATATAAGATATATAAGGTTATTTGTAGTTTTGTGTATGTTCTTTTTTGTTTTTAAATAATTTTTAATTTTTTTGTGTTTGAATTTTGTGTTATCTACAATTTGAAGTAAAGATTAATAATAAAATATTTTAATTTTATAAAATAAATATATTTATATTTTTAAATATGTTAGAAATATATGCGGTTAGGTTAGGTTATAAAACAAAATTTATGAATAAAATTAGAATATATATTTATATGTTAGTTTGTATTAGTTTATTTGTATGTTAGATGTATATAAATTTAGACAAAAATATATGTATAAAAATATTAAGTAATTTAGTAAAAATTAATAAAGTTATGAATATTTACTTTTGGTTATAATTATTCCATAAAATTATAAATTAGGTTAAGTTGTAGTAAATTTTTATTTGAAAAAATAAAATAATATTTATAAAATTATAAATTAAGTTAATTAGGTTAGTCTATTTTATAAAATTTAAGTTTAATTATTTAAATTTATTTAGTAATTATTAAATAAAAGTTTAAGTTAGGTTAAGTTGTAGTAAATTTAAATTTTAAAATTTAAAACTGTAAATTTTTTATAAAATTTTAAATTAATTTAATAAGATTAGTAAATGTGATAAAATTTAAGTTTTAATTATTAAATTTTATTAATAATTAAATAAAATTTTAAGTTAGGTTAAGTTGTATGACAGGTTTGCAATAGTAAAATGTATGACAATATTACCTAAAACTTCAAAAAAAAAAAACTCGAAAATACTTGTGAGCTCTGTTCGAATCTGGTCACCAATTATAACATTTTCAGTCTCTAATCCGTACATCGACTTTGGTGCATATTGAATAATTTTATGTAAGCATCTAAGTAGTAAAACATATGATTCACCAAAGACAAATGAATGTCTTTTATTTTGCAATTCATGTTTTCTTATATGACACCTTATACCAATATTGATTGAGTATTCTTTTTTAAATTAATGATATACAAATAGATGGTTTTTTATTTGCAATACCTGAAAAAAAATTCATAAAATTATAACTTCAGTTCATGTAATATATCATAAATTAATCTTAACAAAATATGAATAAAATGTAAAAAAAAGACAACACCCAATATGTATGAACAAATGACATCCGAGTCTAATTTTTTTGTGGTTAGAAAAGAATTCAAACAATTATGTTGACCTTCTTATATTTTGATACACCGTTTATTAGATTTTTTTTATATTGACGCTCTCAATTGCCATCGACGACAACGAGTGATATGATTAGAACAACGAATAGAAATACATGTCTACTTCGATTCAATAACAATAAATGTTTGGTGCACTTTCGTTGATCAATGTTTCAAAGCCAACTCCATTTCTTCTTTGCTATCAACTTATAAACCATCAAATAATTCATCCCCAACAATCCAATTTAGAGATGCATAAGTTGTACAAACGTTTATCTTTTCATTCGGATATTCCAATGAAATATTGGTGTAGTGAGAACTATTACTCCAAAATGACAAACCTTTTTTCAATATAAAAATAATAGTCACTCACTAATTTTTTACTTTAGATATAACACAATCATCTTTTCACTACGTTTATTGTAACACTATTACCTAATTCAATTCTTTCTTGAACACATGCACTGATTGATATAGACGAAACATGATATGAACTTGGACTCAAACTCAATTCAATTTGTTCTTCTTCTTCTTCTTCACCATCATCGCAATCATTCAAATTTTATCAATCCAATTCATTCTTGTTTAAATCATTCTCTTCCTCATCAACATATTCATTTATTGTAGATAAATAATAATTTTCATCATCATCTTCAAATAAGTTTATAACTCCTGCAAAATATTAACTTATTAATTTTTAAAAAAAATAAATCTAGTAATGCATTTAATAAAGAATATTTTCAAAAAAAAATTCTTACATCTTAATGCATCTCTATCATCTTCAATGGCTCTAGTTGTTTTTGAACTACCACATGTATCAACTTCAACATGCACTTCAAGTACACATATTAGTCGTAATTTCTCAAATGCATTGATCATGCATTTAACATTTTCATTATCATTGATTTAAAATTCATTATATTCTATTTTCTCAAATAAAATAAAAAAATCTACCTACTAAATACTAAATTACTTGATTTGGTAACAATTTTAATTTTTTAGAATTTTTTTTCTTCAGTTCGTTTAAACTCATATTCTTACCTACTCGAATTAGTTTTTGTTTTCTTCAAAAGTGACACCTTCTTCACCCTTAAACATTTTACTATTATAAAAGATAATAATAATAATAATAATAATTCTATTCATATTAACTAATAATAAATATTAACTTCTTTCACAATAACAATAATATACTTTACAAATACAAAATTAACTATAATTTAAAAAAAATAAACAACAAATTCTACTAAAATCACATATACAATTATCTTCCTCTCAAATTTATAAAATTCAAACTCTTCACCTTAAATATATACATATTTATTACGTATATTGAACTGATCATATAATTTTTAATTTTTATAAAATGTGTGATGCATATTATTATGCGTCACACATTTACGGTTAAATTTGTAATCTTTTTACGTATACCAGAATTCTTTATATGCAATGTATGATGCAGAATAAAATTTGTTTCATCTACAATGGAATAAATTATACATCAATTGTTGCTCTATTTTAAGAAATATTTTAAAATTAACATTGTTTAAGAAAAAAAATTTAACCTTAATTTGGAAAAACTGCATGCAAAATTTATAGAGTTGGTAGGTGTTGTTGGATCATAAGAGGGTGATTCGGACCAACCTTATCGTATGATCTGATTTGATTGAGAAATGCAAGAGCTAGATGGGAAAAATGTATCTGGTGAGATGAGTTCTTGAAATTTTGTCATGACTAATATGGTTAAGTACAAATGCTTGGTCCATGTTGGGTCAGTCTACTCTTCTTACAAGGATGTTACTTTTCGCAACCAGTATTTGGGACCCTCCATTAACTTTTTTTTTTTTTAAACTGTCCACTAGAATTAAATTTTTGAAAGTGTAATTTTACATTTCGAAATGTACCGGAGGTGTGAAAATATACTTTCAAAAATTAATTTATGAAAGTTTAAAAAAATATTTTTAAAATTTTATTTTTATAATTCTGGATCCAAAATATTTATGTAAAATAATATTTTTAAAATTTAATTTACAGAAATATATTTCCGGAAATGTATTTTTATATTTCCAAAAATTTTATACTCTTGTGTAAGGGTAAATTTGAAAACAAAATTTACAAAAACATAAGGGAGGTGTGAATAGAAAAACAGGAGTTAAAAAAGCAACATCCTTCTTACATATGTCGGACAGTTTGGTCTAAATCATACATTGGGCCAACACCATTAGGTTTGGGTTGGGCTGAAATAAATACATACTTGAATTTAACTTTAGATTTCTCATTGACAAAAATAAATTAGATTTTTATGAATAAAATTTTAATATGATTACATATATATATATATATATATATATATATATTGTACAATTTTGTTAAGGACTTGTTTGTATAAGAATATAAAGAAGTTACTAGGAATTGATAAAAAAAAAATAAACAACTCCTTTGAATGTGCTTCGTAATGTGTGATGGCCAATCTCATCCATCCATACTTGGCTGGAAACGTTGTTATACCAACGATTTTTCAAACACACTTGGACTGAGTGTATTGTCAACATTGTACTTACACAACTTCTCTTCTAGATAGATTTTGAGTTGTAAGTTTCATCTTTGTATTGAGAGTTATTTATACCCTTCGTATCCAATAATGTAGTGGGAGGGAAAGTTGTATCATTTCAAACGGTAAATATGTTATAAACTTTAAGAAAGACTCGCTACCGGAAATTAAAGCTAAGAACTTTCATCAACATTGCGTGATTGGGTCAATTTTCATTATCAACAGGTCATATCCCACCTTTTAGATGCGAAAGAAAGAAATAATTTAATAAAATTTATTATTTTGAATTAAGGAGACTAATCTTCAACTATTCAATGATAAAATAAACGCTATGAAATGATAAAATAATAGTAATTATAATAGTATGAAATGATAAAATTTTATTTTATGCATTTTCTTTCTCTTGAAACCCATAATTGCTAATTTGATTTATGCATAATTTGAAACCTTTTTAGTAAATATTCCCAGAGTTTTGAGGCTAACCCTCGAATGAAGAATATTAGTAAGATAAATTGTTCTTTAGAGTAACTAATCACTGAGATAGGTTCTTTCAAATTCATTAGTAGCCTTCAATAGATAATAAAATAAACATTCAAACTTGGTTCATAAATTATAAGTTAACATTATAAGTACTTAAATAATTAATATATACATTCAAACTTGGTTCATAAACTATAAGTTAACATTATAAGTACTTAAATAATTAATATATCCTTCATCATAGTGATATACGTATATTTGCAGGGTAAATTAGAAGATATCTATAAACTATAAGTTAATATTATAAATACTTAAATAATTAATATATCCTTGGTCATAGTGATATACGTATATTTGCAGGATAAATTATGAAGACATGTATGAAGAATTATTGGATATCATGCTATCAAAGTATTCAAGCTTAACGGGTTAATTAATTAATTATGGTCCTAAACATGATTTACTCTACCACAATCTGAACCAAACGAGGAGATTGCTTTTTACACCCTCCTTTACTTTTTGTAAAAAAAATTCCAATTATATCCTTTAACAAATATATTCCGTAAATTAATTTGCGGAATGTAAAAACTAATCTGCGGAATGTATTTTTACATTCCATAAATTAGTTTGCAGAATGTATATTTTTACATTCCGTAAATTAATTTACGGAATATAAAAATTTACATTCCGCAAATTAGTTTGCAAAATATAAAAATACATTTCGTAAAATATATTTCGTAAATTAATTTGCAGAATGTAAAAATACATTCCGTAAACTAGTTTACGGAATGTAAAAAATACATTTCGCAAACTAGTTTACGGAATGTATTTTTTACATTCCATAAACTAATTTTTTATGGAATGTATTTTTTACATTCCGTAAACTAATTTACGAAATATATATTAAAAAACGTAAAAGATAAAATAGAAATATCCAAATGTCCAAAAAGAAGCGGGGGTGTAAAAAGAAAAAGAAAAAACGGGGGATGCAAAAAGTAAAGCCCCAAACGAGGCTGCTATCAGTATTTGGTGCAACAAAAGCATCCATAATTGGCAAATCAAAGGTTCCAAGAGAAATTGAAAAACCCATTCCATGACCATCCAAACATATTTCCGAAGATAATAAATGCAATGCAATGTCAACCATTAAGGACAATAAACTAGCAACCCACTCAAGTAGCATTGATTCCCAAATCCACCGAAATATAATAATCTTAAAATGATTATAGAATTGCATTTATTTCCATAAAGCTCTATACTAATTTCTCATACATACAATGACAAAAGTGATGGTTGCTTGTGCCATACACTTCATCCTGCAACTTGACAACCCAATAGAAATGACAAACTTCTTTTTTTAATAATCACAAGCTGATCAATGGGGCATGTAATCTGAACATAGAAGATAATTTCAAAAGGATGAAAACAAAAGAAAAGGTAGAGAGGGTGAAAATCATATGCACAAATCAGAAGTATATCTCTTTCCAACAGAAAGCATTGTCAAGCAGGATTGTGTATTCACTTGTCCATAGAATGTTAAAGGATCATCGAGGACCAGATAGTTCATCTGCTTGGATATGAGAAGTTGAATCTACTATCCAATTTGCATTAGGGTGATGCATGTTGTTATTAAAATCTTGCCGGAACATCTCATCTTTCTGCCATTGGTCCCATTTTTCAGCCAAACCATCACCTTCTAGCATTCTGACCACTTCAGACATCTTGGGTCTTTCCATAGGGGACCCTTGTGTGCACAGTAAGGCCACTTGGATTAACTGCTCTACCTCCTCATCATTATAATTTCCCTGTAAATCTGCATCTACCAGTGTTTCCAATTTCTTGTCTTTGAGAAGTCCTTTAACCTGTACTCAACAATGTCAGTTGCCAACAATGATTAGTCATTCATTGGTGTTAATGTTATACATGATATAGGCAACACAACAATGACCTAAGGAACAACCAGGAAAAAGATTCTAGAATTTGTGACAGAAATAGAGAAACCAAATCAATTTGTAGCACTATTACTTTGAGGAAATGTTAGTTTTTTTATATCAATAAATAATCACAATAGGCAACAAAGAGGTCACAAAACTTAAGCGGGGAATTTGTAGCAAGATGTAAATAAGAACTCCTCAACAAGAGGAGATTATCAATTACACCTCTTCAAGAAACCAAGAGACAAGTACTGAAGATCGGAATAATACTTTAATTCCTCTGAGAATATAATTTCCCCCCTTTTCACATGATCACATCTTCAGCTTTGTAATACTTACTGGAAAAATACATAAGACAGTTAATTGAAAGAGTGCAGCACATTTTTATATTAGCAAAGTTTCCACGGTTGAAGAAGGGACTCTAGAAAACATGAATAAAAACAGAAGTATTCAGCAAGGGATATTGGTAGGCTAAATAACTTCTTGAGCATAAGGGGTTAGCAAAAATTGTCAAGTACTGAGTTTAGAGAAAACTGAATACCTACCCAATCAAGCAACATCACATCATCATCATTGGCAAGTCGTGCTAGATCAAAAGCCCTCTGTCCAGTTATTAGTTCAAGAAGCATCACACCATATCCAAAAACATCAGTCTTCTCTGAAGATTTTCCAGTTGAGAGGTACTCTGGTGCTATATGTCCAATTGTACCACGTACAGCAGTAGTAACATGAGTATCTTTGTAATCCATTAGCTTTGCTAAACCAAAATCTCCAACAACTGCTTCAAATTCCTCATCCAACAATATATTTGCAGCTTTGACATCACGATGAATGATCTTAGGGTCACAATGATCATGCAAATAGGCAAGGCCCCTAGCAGATCCCAGTGCAATACGCTTCCGTATTGGCCAGTCAAGTGGTACTTGGGATTCTTGACGCTCTACAGCAAATAAATCAACATACATAAAGTGTTTTAATATAAAACAGGAAGTTTTGAAATTCAACAGTAAGAGCATTCATTAGCATTTGAATCTTTGAGCTATTAGACATTTTCATACAGATTGTGCTTGTCTTGCTGCCAGATAACATCTGTGAAATATAGAATAGTTATTTTTTCAATAGTAAATAAAAAAAAAACCAAAAATAATTTTGACATTTGACACTAAAACACTTTAACATTTCTACCAGAAAAGGATATAAGAGAGGTACATGAAAATAGCAAGTAAATTATGAATAAGACCAATTCAAAACAGTTAATAGGGGTACCTCGTAAACATGATGCTACACTTCCATTAACCATGAAAGGGTATACAAGCAACCGTTCAGTAGGTGTCATGCAAAAGCCACGTAGACGAAGCAAATTTCGATGCACAGCCATGCTGATCATTTCCACTTCTGTTTGAAATTGCAGCTCCCCACCCTGTGTCCGTTCCTCTTTAAGTCTTTTTACTGCTACAAGAGAGCCATCAGCTAACCGTCCTTTATAAACTTTTCCAAATCCACCTCTACCCAGAATGTGTTTGTTACTAAAGTTATCTGTTGCAACTTGCAGTTCACGCAGAGAAAACCTTTTAAGCTGACCAAGGTGAACTTCAGGATCCTCCTCAGCTGCCAGTAAAAGACAGACACAATGTTGGTAAATCAGTTATAGCTGTCATATTTAGCATTTATCAATATGTATACCATCTTTTCTGTAATTCAACTAACCAGGAACATCAAAGAAATGATCCTGAGGTTTCCTTCTTCGCCAATAAGCAAGTGCAATTGCAGGGGCTGCAAACAACAGAGCAGCACCAGCAGCAACTCCTCCAGCTATAGCCCCAGTATTACTGTTACCTGAAAAAAGGATTAACAGTTTAAATAAGAAATTATAACTATATTCAAAGAATTGATGGTGATTGAATAAATTAAGCATTCCCAAGTTCAACATAATTATATCTCTATTAAATTTAACCATGAGGCACCAGCCTCTAGAGCAAGACACTTAAGCATGAGGCATATGCAACTGATCTAAGAACTAAGCTTAAGCTGTCTGTCTTCAGAGATCACTGATAAAAAATATTCCATCCTTTTCCACAAATACAGAATAATCATGTGAAAAGGTACATAGCCTAAACCTATCAATTATCGACTCTTACCTTTCTCCTTATCCTTCAAGGGGGAACGGATAGATCAAATATTGGTAGGTAAGGGAAAGGTTGGAGGAAGTTTCTAAAAGAAACAAAGGTAAAGTACAAGAAAAATAGAATACCTGCTTCTAATAGCATTCATTTTAAGTCAGTAAAAAACCATTCTTGGTTTATGCTAAGCAGCTTAAACTTTTAGGCCAAGCGGTTATTTAACATGGTCTTAAAATGTAATTGTCCGAGTGGTGTGGAGTTCGGGCGCTTTTGCCGCCAGTTTTAAAATTAAATTTTCAGAACAGTTGAATTTAATCCAATTGAAGATAGCTGTAAACACATTAGAGTTCTATACTGAATTGAAGATGTCACATCAAGTAATATCTAACACTTTAAAATCATTGTCAGTGATAAACAGAGATCAACAAACCTGAAGAAGGTGGTGGTGGAGAAATTGGTGGAGATGGAGTGTTTTTGGGTTGTATCAAGTCTGGATTATTTTGATAACTGTAAAGTGGAACAGGGATTAGCAAAATGTTCAGGTCATCCCTTAACAATAACCATAGATAAGAACATGATTATTTGCACCAACCTGATGGGGGTAAATAATGAAAATGAACCGTTCACTGGGATTTCCCCTTTTAGGTGGTTGTTTGAGAGATCACTGTATTCCATAACAATTGTGGTTTCAGGTTACACTTTTAAAAATATACATCACTAGTATAAACAGGAGTGTACTTGGGCAATAAATCATGGAAAATCTAAACATAGGAGTAACACTCACAGAACTTGCAGTGAAGAAACATTTGTCAAGGACATGGGTATGCCACCTGTCAAGCTATTATTATTGAGACGCCTATTTTGGAGAGAAAAATGAATCAGTTCGCAGTGATAAGCAACTAATAGAGTAGTAAGACATGATCAGTAAAACAATTTTCAAATATTCAAGTAGATAGCATAAGTGTGTGCTTATTAGCATACCAGGGTAGATAACAAAAGTTCTACTTCCCTAAGTGAATTGATCCAAATGAAAAAAAAAAAAATTATGTCTAACTCCCGGCATAAATGACACATTCATACTTTAACTATTAGTTCCAACTTCCAAGTACATGAATGAATTAGATGACCTGGATAGGAAATTTTACATATAATGCAATGCAAAATTTCTTCAACTCACCGCCAATACACATTAAAGTTGCCTTTCTTGTAAATAAATTGCAGGGAAGAGACCATGCAAACAATTGGGCTTCAATCCTTCAAAATACTGTCAGGCTCATGGCCTTAATTGTTTAAGATATGGGATGGGAGAAAATGTGATTATCACAGCTAACCAAGATTACTAAATTAAAAAGTAATTTCAGATGTGATCATAGTAAATCAAGCTACATTATCAGTCACACCAGGCACTTGAAGAAACTCCAAGCAGCCTGGCTGGTAATGGTCCATCCTGACCATCACAATTCACCATCCCCTCCCCTGTTATTGTGGATATAAATGAACAATTATTACATTGAATTTGTTGCATGTTTGACACACAATAAATTGATCAACATAAATAAGAAACAAACATTGCTAAGATTTCTTTCATCTGGTCAAAAATGGAAACACTGGAAATTGGAATTTGCTGTCTCTGAAAAATATGTCACCAAAACTTATGGCCCAACTCCAACATCCTGGTCAATAGCCTTAGGTCTATACTTTTAACTAGTACAGCCCCTCAAGTATTTCATTTGATTGTGCATATAGTCACACTATTGCATCAAGTGATAATAACAATAGCAGTAGAAGCAATAGAAAAGGTAGGATAGATATGTAACTATAGGCATTTGGGCATGCATATTAAGGCACTGATGGAAATTAAATTGACATGTCATAGGCTACAAAACCTACTACCATTGCATGTGGAAGTCGAAAATATGGATCAAAAGGTAAAGGAAGAAACAAATTAGAAACCAAGTTAAATAAAAGTTGCCAAACAAATACATGAGGAGATAAGGAAAGTGTGTCATACAGGAAACGTAGTTTTCCGAGGTTGCCCAATGTACTCGGTATGGGGCCGGTTAAAGTGTTCAAGTAAAGATCCAAGCTCACCAAGTTTGTCAGGTTTCCGAGCTCATCTGGGATTTTTCCAGTTATATTATTACTATAAAGTTCCCTGTCATTGGAAAGGAAAAATGTTCAGATTTGTGTAGGCAAAAATGTCCCACAAATAATTAAAGGTGACCAAAAAATTCACATGATCCATATGAAGTTGATATGTTGAGAGTGGAACCAGACAAACACATTAATGGTTATGTATAATATATATTTTTAATCTTGGCTTCAACAATTTATATAACTATCTCCAAAACCAAACTGCTTTAAGTTAACCTTCGGAAAATGCCAAAGTTTCATTCTTCAATAAAGGATGAGGGAGTGCAACAGTCATTGCTTATATAGATCATGGCATTTTACAATCAACAAAGGTGAGACAGAAGGCCTTTGCATTTTCATACTGAGAATGAGAAAGCAACTCAAAGCACAATGCAATTGCGAAAAGTTTTGTCTTGTTACTATATGTGGATCATTAGGCTTATAAATAAACAATGTATAACTAAGTAGATAAATTCAGGCATCAATTGCAATATGACCCTCTGATTTATCAGTTGATTTCTCTTATTTCCCTATAAGATCCTTTAAAGAAAGCAACAGGGAAGGAAATACAACAGTATAATCAAGAAATGAGATTAAGCACAATCCGCTCATAAAGAGTCAACTTTACCAGACAATATCATATCTGATCCATAACTTACAAGTACTGCAAATTTAAGAGCTGCCCAAGTTGTGGAACCAGTTGACCAGAAAGGTCTGCATTTCCAAGATCACTGACCAAACACAAATAAATAATTCACCATGAAGACAAAGGTTGTTAAAACTTCAGCTAAAAAATCACATATTAACTTACACACGGGTCACACTGTTATCACTATTGCATGTAACATGAAACCATGTGCAGGGATTGACAAGGGTAGCATCCCAGCTTTGAAGAACATTGTTAGGATCAAGCAAGTTGCTCTTCAACGCATTCAGGGCATCACCTGTGCTAGAAAGAAGCAATATTTCAGGCGCAATCATCCTCAACATTAAATTTTATGGAGTAGATCAAATAGGTGTTGACATACAAAGCGTACAATGTGAAATAGTGAGATTCGTAAATCAGAAACATAAAGCCCAATTTCCATAATCAGCCTAAGTAGCATGCTCTCTAAATACTAGGCCAACTACTAAAACTTGAAAGCAAATGGGAAGAAACGTTTTTTCTACAAGAACAAAACCATTTTGTAAGTCATTCTTAGATAATGAAGTCTCGTTGACGGTCGCATCCAGGCATAGGATTAAACATATGCCATTTTACAATCAACAAACAACCTTCATAAATTATGAACATTATTAAAACCTTTCAATTCTATGATCATATTCTGCTTACCAAAAGAATAATACAGCCATAGAACAATGGGATTGAAATGTTATAAAAAGCTACTCCAAGTCCAACATTAACTTCTCCAGTTCTATTTGTCGATTAAAAACATGAATCAACTAGTCATAACATAATAAAGCGGAAGGGGAAGCTGGTAGATCAAAAGGGGGAAAAATAATTAAAACATAATTGAGTGAATTTTCCTAATCCAGGTCATTAAAAGCACCTGTTTTTAATGGAAAGAGACATTAATGGAACAATTAAAACCCCAAAGTGAAAGGACAAAAGGTAACCACCCACCTTCTGCATTGCCAGAAGCCTTAAGCACCAAATCAAACACCAAAATTGCCCAAACAAGAAAGGAACCCACAAAAGACGAAGTCAATCGCTCCATGTTTCTTCAACTTCAACACAACACCCCAACCTTCATGATCAATTGCTCCCCTAATCCACACACCCCTCTTGATCTACACGATACCCATCAAGCTCACCAGTATATTGACCTTGTTGACCAACCCAAAATCGCTTTGATGCCCAAAATCCAATTCTGGGTAGCTTCAAGTTCTCGTCTTTCTCCTCTTCCCTTGGAATCTGGAGCTAAAATCTCAGATGGGCGAGTCCAGTTTTTGCTGAAAATGCAGAGAACGATTTTGGGAGAGGGTTGGGGAAAAGAAAGAGCCAAGTCAACGAATGTTGCATCCCTTGTTCAGAAATTTCTCCTTCTATTCTAATTATTCTTTTCTTTTTAAATTATATTATTCTGGTTTTTTCTTTGTTTTATTTATATGAATATGAATTATGAACTGTGATTAGAAAGTGAAATTCAGATGAAAATGATAAGAAGAGAGAGAGAAAGATAGAGGCGTTGGTATTTGGAACAGTAAGAAAAAAGAAAGTTGGGTCAAAGACGCACGCTTGCACGCCTGTGACTGTCCCCACTATGCCCGAAGAAGCTTTCAATGTTCAAAGTTCAAACATTAAAATTAAAAAAAATATATATTTTTTTATCAAAACTTACAAAAAATTAATATAATTATACCTATTATTAAAAAATAAACACATTATTTCATTATAATTTATATAAAAAATTATATGGAAATTTTAGAACTCTGTCTGCGTAATCACTTTTTCAATTGAACATTTTAGTCAACTTATTGGGCTTTTATTTCTTCTTCCTTTTGGTTATTCTCCTTTTTCTTTCTTTTCTGGTTCCGACTATTTAATATGTAGCTGTTTCAAGCTAGTCTCCTTTTATTTTTTGGGTTAATACCATGTGACAAGCATGTTATTGTTCAGTTTCCTTTTTTTCCTCTCCCTAAGTTTCCTTCTCATAACTACACATTGCAATTAATAACTTTGTCTTCGGTATATAAATGTGAAGTGTGTGGAGCTTTTTACCGGAGAGGTTTCTTTCTAGTGATCATTCGATATTGTAAATCAGTAAATGTAAATTTCTATTTAACATCTTCTGATGCCGATATCTTACATATCTTGTACATATCAATTTATAGTAGATCTCTTGTGACTGTGTGAAAGCCATAGAATATCAACATGATTCGTTCTTATATAAAATAAGTTATTTTCATGATTTAAGATAGCAAGCAAAGATAGATACTAATAGACATTGTTAAGGTATCATTCTTTTGTCTTAAAAAGTAGGTTGATATCGACAGGTCTTAATATCAAAATACTTATCAATTAGTAAGGAACAAATTATATTTTTTGGGGGAAATTCACTCTTTTCACTTCTTTGTTAGACTAATTTAAAATAAATGCCGAAAGCTAATTAGCCTATTAAACCATCAATTTGTCCAATACGTGATTACTTATGTATTATCTTATAATAAGCTTGATATAGATAATTCATTTTTAAGAATGGATTTTAATTGCATGTTAAGCTAGGAAATAATTTTTTTAAAAGGAATAACAATGTTTTAATTTATTATTTCGAAGAATAACGCACATGCCATTTTAATTTTTTTTTAAAATATTTTATAATGTATTTCTTACAATCTTAAACATTTTCTTATAATTTATATTTTTTAAGCTTTTAATTTATATTTTTAACACACTAATTATATATATATATATATTATGATCTTAAACTTTTTTAATTTATAAAATTTTATACAAATTAGAAGATACCCATAAACATAATACTATAGCTAGGTAAAATACTGACGAATTATGTTTCCCGCGTGCAAGCACAATATAATTAAAAATAATAAATTTTGAGCATAAGTGAACTTTTTTTTTTCTGAACGCATCTAAGCTCAAATTGTAGCCATCTGAATAAATTTGGCAATATAATTAATAATAGAAAACCATTTTTTTATGAAACTGTTAGATAACCTGACTTTGGGAAAAAAAGGAAAAAGAAAATACTTGAACATACTTAAAGCATGCATTCATGTATTTTAATTAAGGATATTAAGTCCAAATTAACAGAAATATTTGATTACTCTTAAAACAACCAAATAAAACTTTGACTGTTTTACAGATTTTGTCAAATATTTGACTATAGGAATGGATGCAATCTATCGTCACATTCTTCTAACTATTAGACATAGGAATTTGTCAAGGATTAGGGATTACACCGTATTCCACTCCCAATCAAAGTAAACCATTATACCGAGGAAAATGGAAAAATATATATACATACATTAATTGATTTTCTAACAGTGTATTAAATTGGCCAAGTAGTGCCTATACGCCATAGTGCAGTACATTGTTGACCGACAAGATGAGTCAACAAAAAGAAACCAATCACTGCGTTTATGCCATGCTCTCATTGTGGTTTAAAATAGAAAATCAATGTGTCCAACTTTTAGTTTAGAGTTCAATCTTGCGCACCTAAACCCTAAATGAATCCAAGATCCCATTTTCCCTCCTGAATCCCATTATTTATTTACTAAAAATAGTATAGACTAATAGTTTTGTGTACATAAGTACTATGCTCTTCAACTTATCATTTGTAAAAGGTAGTAAAATCAGGATTTTATTTTTCAAAGAATCATTGATAAAATATGTTTAACAACAATGTACAATAAATATATAGAAATAATTCGAGTAGACATATTTAAATTTATATAAAATTTAATAATTTTTAAAAATTTAAACGACCAAAAAATGTAATCTTGAAAATATATCTTTCTTTCATAAAAAATATTAAAGTTAGGATTAGAGTTACTCAAATTTAATTTATTTGAAGGTCTAATTTTTGGATTTGAACAGATCGGATCAAATCAAGTTTGCTCAAGTTAAATGTTATGGTTATAAGTGGCTTGTGTTGGCAGGTAGACTTGATTGATGAATTTGTTATTCAAATCGACTCAACAACCATCCAAAATAAAAAGGAAAAGGTGTATCACGTATACTTAGGCCTAATCCAATGGCCTCAAATGCAAAGAAAGAAGGAACCATAAATGATTTTTATTCTTTCCTTTTGTTAACCTTGTGTCACTTCTTTCTTCTTGACTGGTTATAAGTGGCTTGTGTTGGCAGGTAGACTTGATTGATGAATTTGTTATTCAAATCGACTCAACAACCATCCAAAATAAAAAGGAAAAGGTGTATCACGTATACTTAGGCCTAATCCAATGGCCTCAAATGCAAAGAAAGAAGGAACCATAAATGATTTTTATTCTTTCCTTTTGTTAACCTTGTGTCACTTCTCTCTTCTTGACTGGTTATAAGTGGCTTGTGTTGGTAGGTGGACTTGATTGATGAACTTGCTATCCAAACCGACTCAACAACTATCCAAAATAAAGAGGAAGAGGTATATCACGTATACTTAGGCCTAATCCAATGGCCTCAGACCCAAAGGAAGAGGGAACCATAAATGAGTTTCCATTCTTTCCTTTTGTTAACCTTGTGTCACTTCTTTCTTTTTGTCTTTTTCCTATCTTATCTTGCATCGTTAGGGTTTGTTTTCTTGTGTTTTTGTTAGGTTTTCGTCGTTGTCCTCTCTAATCTCTATTACCATTTTCAATATTCTCTTTGTAAGATTTTCTTTTCCCTTTCATCGAATAAAGATGATTCCTTTCTTTGTTTTTATCAAACCTTGTTCTTTTTTCAATGGTACCTAGGGTTTTGCAACTTGGGGGGTTAGGATTTCATAGACTCATTCATTTTTAGATACTATGATATAATATCTTCTTTCTATATGGTAAGGTATATGAAATAGTTGCTCTAAATGTAATCATCCTTCTCTTTGGTAGGTTTCTAAAACATCAATTTTTTTTATTTCTTTACTTCTCTTAGTGTTTGCGTTGGTGTTAATGAACTTGTAAATTAGGTAATTTTTTTATATTTCTAAAATTTTATTAGGGTTTATATAATTGAAAATTTTATATAAAACCTACCTTTTTATGCATTTTTTTTAATTTTAGTCATTTCATATGGTTCTATTGTATTGTATAATTTTATTAAGTTAATGTACTTATACTCTTTTGTTTAAATTTGGTAATTTGTATTCTATTTTAATGTTTTATAGAGTTAACACTTAACATGTGTCTCTATATGTTTATGTTGTTAATTTTGATAAGATTGAACTCTATCTCACATATATCAAATAGAAGTCATAGAGAAAACTGTTTGTGAGGATTTGGCTCTAGATTGAAGCATGTTTCAAGGGCTAAAGTAAGCATTTACTCAAAAATATTGTAGTCTACTTCTATCAAGTTCTTTTATTTAATTTGTCTGTGATGCTTATGATGAATTAATTAAATGATATTTACTGAGACGAATTATTATTAAATTAAACTTAGCTTAATTAAGATGAAACTATACTCTTGAGTTACATGTTGCTTATATGGAATATTTGTAAACTATTTTAAACTCTCATGTCTCACAATAACGTATATTGTATATGTTGAGATTTATCCATGTTAATGGATTCTCCTTTTCTTCTATGCAATTATGCGAACATTGAGTTCATTTATTTTCATGGTGTTTGATGTTTCATCAATGATGTGCATGCTTAGATAATTTTTTCATTACCCTTCTCTTATTAATAATGCTTACTGAGACTAAGTTTTTTCTTATTTCTACCTCCTTCTCTTGAATAGTCCTTTTCTAATCAAGGATCCTTTCTGAGATAATTTTTCATTTATAGTTTCTCTTTTTTTTTGCAATTGTATGAACACTAAGTTCATTTATTTTATTTTTTTGTTACTTCTCTCAGGTCAAGGATGTTTACGAAGATTATTTTCTAAGAATAACCTTTAATTAATGATCAATAATGTTTATTGAGTTTTGTTTCCTCTTTTTGTTAAATGATGCATTGTGAGATAATTAAAAAATCTCTCCTTATTCTTCTCTAATTTATGCTTGCTGAGAATTTTGTTTTGGGCTCGTTTTTTCTAATCAATGATGCTTAGTGAGTTTTGTTGAGATTTTTAATCCTTTTCTTCTTCAATTTGTGATGCTTGTTGAGATTTTTAATGATCAATAATGTTTATTAAGTTTTGTTTCCTCTTTTTGTTAAATGATGCATTGTGAGATAATTAAAAAATCTTTCCTTATTCTTCTCTAATTTATGCTTGCTGAGAATTTTGTTTTGGGCTCGCTTTTTCTAATCAATGATGCTTAGTGAGTTTTGTTGAGATTTTTAATCCTTTTCTTCTTCAATTTGTTATGCTTGTTGAGATTTTTAATTTTATTATCCATCTTCTTTGATCTATGATACTTGTTGAGATTTTTAATCATTTTCTTCCTCTTCTCTAATCTATGATGTTTGCTGAGATTTTTAATTATTTTCTCCCTTTTATCTAATCTGTGATACTTGATAAGATTATTAATTATTTTCTCCCTTTTTGCTAATATATGATGCTTGTTAAGATTATTAATTCTCTTTTCTCTCTTCTCTGATATGTGATGCTTGCTGAATTGCTAAGATCAATTTCTCTTTGCATTATCCTCATGTTCTTATCTATTCTTATTACTTAACGTATAAGATCAAGATGATTGCATACTGTGAGAAATAAAGTTAATAGAGCATTTTTGTAGACTTGAGTGTAGTTATAGTCTTAGGGAATTAGGATTTAGAATGCATAGTAGGTTGTTATTGAATATGACTTCTTTGTTGAGGTAGAATAGAGGAGTCTAGTTAACACCAGTCATCTTTTAGTTTATGACAACCACCTTCTAAACCATCAACTACAAAGGTTGATGGAAATCAACCATAAAACAACCCAGATACTTCTAGGAAAAGCAAATCAAATGCAAGTGATTCTTGAAGAAGTTCATATGTATAAGACTAGTTTTCTATAATACTTATTGTTGAGGATAATATGTCTAAAATAGCATTTAATTATTGCAAAAGAACCTTCTATTGTTATTATAAAATTCATGGGACATCCAACATGTCTTTTTACCTTATGCATTGTTCAAAGTATACATGTCCTATTCATAATGATCCAAATCAATTAATCTTGACATTTGGCTCTACCAAGAGTATAAATAGTAGTGATCTAATTTTTATTTGCCAGAGGTTTAATTTAGAAGCATGTAGAAAAGCTTTAGCCATGTTTATGAGCTTAGATGAACAACTCATTAAGATTATGGATGAGGAAGGGTTTATATTACTTTACAAACCAATACAGCCACAATTCATTCCTCCTTCTAGATATACAACTGTCAATGACTGTTACCAACTCTATTTAGATAAGAAAACTAGACTAAAGGTTTTTTTTTTATATCAAATTACTGTAGAATGGTTCTTACTACTAATTGTTGAGTTTTTGTCCAAAATTTGAATTATCTCATATTGATAGCCCATTTTATTGATAGTGATTGGAATTATAAAAAATAGATTATAAATTTTCATTATTTCCAACCATAAGGACAACATTATATGAAAACAAGTTGAACAAGTGTTAAGAAAATAGAATATTAAGAATGTGTTCACCGTAATCATTAATAATGTATTTAACAATGATGTGGCTATCTCTTATTTGAAAAAAAGATTAAACTTTTTCCATGATCTTATGTTATATAATGAATATTTTCATATGAGATGTTGTGCACATATCCTAAATACAGTTGTCAATAATGGTTGAAAAAATATGCATTCATCCATAGTAGTAATTAGGATAATTGTTAGATATGTGAGATTCTCATCTCAAGGATTAACAAAGTTCAACAAATACATTATTCATTTACAAATAACTTGTAAGAAGCTTGTTTGCCCTGATGTTCCAACCAGATGGAATAACACATATCACATATTAGAATTTTTAAAACAATTTTAAGTGGCATTTGATAAATTGGACTTTGAGGATGCCAACTTTAGGGAGTTTTTTGGAAATATTACTACTCACGCTACTAGTGATTGATAAAATGCAAGTGTCTTCATTAAATTCTTAAAATTTTTCATGATGCAACTAAGACCTTTTCTTCATAAAATCATGTCATTATTGAGTTGAATTAAGTATATATGAATCTTAATATAATTTTGGTAAATATGGGATTTGAGATGAAACAAATAACAAATAGAAGGGAAAATTATTTATATTATCAGTGAATTTATTTTAGAATCATTCAAGATCCTAAATATAAGTTTAGGTATATAGAGTGATCTATTAATAACATGTACTAGTATGATATTGATTTTGCCAATAAATTATCTTTTAGTGTGAAACACAATTTCTACAAAATTTATTAATGGTATGTTGTCACCTATGATCCACAAAATAGGAATTTTTAATCATCTTAAACTTCCTTACAACCGTCTCAAATGTCTGAAATTTCTACACATGTTATTAGAACCGATGCATTGAAGTAGTATTTAAGAGATAAAAATTCTATAGATAAAAGAAAATAAGCTTAACAGATTTCATGTTAAATCTTGTGTTGATGGTGGGGAGAACTTTAACTTTCTTGTCTAGGAATATGTTCACCACATTCATTGTCTAGGAATATGTTCACCACATTCATTTCTACTCTCTACCTTCATTCTTCAATATAAAGACCGTTACATTATAAAAGACTTAGAATTATCTAAAAAAAAATTTAACAAATGAAAGTTAGTTATTAATTTTTAATTTTTTAATTATTTCATTAAACTGTAATTTTATATAATATTTAATTTTTTAAAAGTTTTTAAAATAATCTTTTGTTGGAGGATTAAATTTTAAATTTTCACTTAAAGATTTTCATTTTATTCACTATGATTCAATATTGACTGAAATTAGAAATAAATTTTTATATTTTTTCAAAATTTAAATTTAATTTTTTTACATATTACTATTTTCTATTATGTTTTTAATGTATATCTATTACTTATTTTTTAGATTTTATTTTTAATATTTGTTTATTTTATATTTTGAGATTTATATTTTAAATTTTTTAAATTTTCTCTTTGTTCATTGCTATAAATTTTTTGATACACATGCTATTTTTTTAGAGTTCTGTACTTATTTTATTTTTCAGATTACATTATTTTTTAAATTATTATTACCTTATTTTTTTATATTTTAGTTTGATTGAAAATTTGAAAATGAAATATTAAAATACGTTTTAAAATAAAATTATCATAACCATTCCTTAATAAGATAATTTTTACTTTCGCCATCACTTCTAATTTTTCAATCTGCTTTTAGTTTCTAATTTTTTTCATTCACTTTTATTTCTCTTGTTGATTCTTTTATATCTTGAAATGAATACTCTAAAAAAATCAGCTAATATGCATTATGTAGAAATGGAACCTGATAAGTTTAAATATTTCAGAATCACATTATTCAAGTTATGTACGATTTGTATTGTCGCATCAACAATTAATTTATAAAATCTAATTTTTGCTACGGCTTGAAATCAAATAAAATAAATTATTATTTTGAATCCTGAGATTGTAAATATTATTTACTTTATCCTAAAATTTATAAAAAGGAAAAATTATAAGTATAAATGTTTCTTAATAATATTATTTAAATAATGAGTTTCTTATTGCTACATCAACAATTAATTTATGAAGCCTAAACTCCACTATGATTTCAAATCATGTAAAATGGAATTAGAGTAACTCATCGCTTTTAATCCTTAAGATTGTAAATATTTTTTTAATTTTTAAATTTATAAAATTTTACTTTTCAACTTAATAAAATTTTATAATATTTTTAGACTTTAATCCTTTTTATTGTATTTTTATATTAAGAACTAAAAAATACCACGTTTTAAAAAGTTAAAAATTACAATAAAATTACAAAAATATAAAACAAAATAAATAACACTTATAATTTCAAAAACTAATAATAATAATTTAGCCAATAGGGTTGCTTTAATTGTACCCAAACTTCTATTATATTTGCTAGCAAACATGAAATACAACTGTGCTCTTTGTTCTGTTCCTTCCATAACAATAAAGAGGGATCATGAGCTCATAGAATTTAATAGATATAGAGGTTGTTTGGGAAGAAAATTTTCGAATAAAAATAAAAGGGAAAATATATTTTTATTTTAAATAAATATATTTTAATTTGATTAAATTTTAAATAAAATATAAATTAATAAATTAACATAATTTAAATATACTACGTATTTATTTACTATAAAAATAATATATTTTAGAATTTTAAAATAAAAATTCATTTTCTTTTTATTTTTTAAGTTCTTCCCAAACAATTTTACCGAGAGTTGATGGAGGGTGGTGGTGGGGAACGGAGGAGGACCGAGGAACTCGATATGTCTCATTCTTTTTCATAAGATTATTTGTTGTATTAATGATTTTTTATAAAAATATCTTTAAATAAATGAAGAGATATTATTAAGCTAGGATATAATAAGTAATTATATGGAAAGAAATTAAAAAAAAAAGTCTCAATAAATTAAGAGTATTTTTTAAAATAATAAATTAATTAGAAATTTAATAATACTAACTAAATTTAAATAAATATATTAATTTTTATGAATTTCTTTGGTTCAAAATAATAATCGGTTAAGAGTGTGACACAACAACTCAGAAATATATTTAACTATCTTGTTCTTATAAAAAATATTTTTTAATTTTCTATTATGCTCTTTTTATAATTTCTTTTATTTTAATTTATCTTTCCATAATAACTACGTTAAAGATAAAATTGAAGGAAAAAAAATAATTCTACTTTGAAAAAGTGACCATTGTTTTAAAAAATTCAGAAAAATGATTATGATATTGAACATAAAGAAGTAGCTATCTGATTCTTGTGAAAAGGAATCAAGAAAATATTAAATATTTTTAATTTCTTAAGAACAATGTGAACTAAAGTTAAAATATTATAATTAAGTTCTTAATCATTAATACTATTAGAATTTTGTTAAATATGAGTGGTGCAATGTTTTTTATTTGGTAAGTTATTTTTTCATGCACTAACTGTTAATTTTTTTTATATATTTTTCTTCAATTCTAGAAGTTTATTTTTACTGGTAATTCATTTGGCAGGACCATCAATAGCAGATATTTATATTTTTATTTGTCGTTAATTAAGTACAAACGTAAAATTCTCAAACTCCAAGGTCGTTAATACAAAGAACTTTTTTTTTAAAAGAATTCTAATGGTTAGCCAAGAAGTGTATATAGATTCGTTGGTACAAGTAAAATTTACGGATTTAGAAAGAAATGTTTATGAAGAAAGATTAGAAATAGAAAAAATAATTATTAATTATTGGTAAGAGAAAAATATCAAATAAAAACAGTAGGATTTTTAATTAAACACTTAATTATAATTTTAATGAAATGATTTTTAATTATAAAGACATCATTAAAATTTAGTGAAATTATAGGGGTTCAAAGATTAATGTAATCCCCAGAAGTTTTTGACAAGTATTTCATATACTATGAGTATTCTGTAAATATAAATAAATTTTAAAATATTAAATTTATAAGATAAATATAAATATTTATTTCAAAAAATATGCAAATAGTGTAATGTTACAATATGTAAATAATTAGAATGTATTGACAATATTAAATTTATCATTTATTAATTTTTATTATATATTATTGGATATATATTAGAAATTTTATTTTACTAAATATATAATATTGTAATTAATTTTTAATGTGTATTAAAACAAATAATAATAATAAATAAATTGAAAATTTTTATTAAAATATAATATTGCTGATATATTAAATTTTATAATTTTTAATAAAAATTATTATATATCATTCAATTACATTAAAACCTGTATTTTAATAATAATAATAATAATAATAACAATTTTATATTTTTAAAATAATTTACTAAAACATATTAAATGTTTCCTAAATACAATATAAATTATCTTACCATATTTTTAAACTTTTCTTTAAAGTAATTAAGGATTAAAAACATTTTTAAAATCCAATATATATATATATATATATTGGTATACTCAATTTAATAAAATTTTTAGAAAATGATTTTAGAGAAAATAAAAATTAAGATAAATTAAAAATAAAAATCTAAATTTAAAACTATAATAAATAATGATGAAATTTCATATTTTAGTTTGAAAATAATTTAAGAGATGTTCTCACTTTAAAAAATAATGATTCTGCGTCAAGAAATAGGATTGATAAGAAAAAGGTTAAAAAAACAATCATAAAAAATCTTAATAATCCATAAATCGCTTATATGATTTTTAATGATTCTATAATCATATTTCATCTAAAAATAAATAATATCTTACATAAATATTAAAAAATTTAATTAATGTTATTATTTTTAAAAAAATTATTTAATTTATTTTATATATAAATTTTATTTTTATATTTTTTCATTTATTACAATTGATAAATATTAAAATAAATAATTAATACCTTCTTAAAAATTAAAATAAATAGATAAATATAAACAATTTTTATACTCTCATTATGAATAGATAAAAAAAGAAAAGATTATTAATTATTTATATTAATAAAAAAAAAGGTTTTAAATTTAAATTATGCAATTATCTTAAAAATTGAAATAAAATTTTTTCTATTTATAATAATTCTACTTATCTTACATAAAATTTTCATCAGTGTCTACATAAAAAAAAAATATTTCTTAACTAATGTGACAAATAAATAAAAACAAAAAAAATCTCCCATTTCTGTTTATAAAAAAACAAAAAAATATCTTTCATAAAAAATATCTTTAACTATAATAATTTTAATAATTTAAAATAAATAAAAAACATTTTCATTTTCAGGCTTGGTTTGAAGGAATAATTTTTATGTATGGTTCCTAAAAAATAATTTCTACTGTTTTCATATGTAAACAAATATCGAAAAAACATTTTCATTTCCCTAATTTTCTTCCTTTGCACTGTTCTACCTCTTACCAATATACGCACCGTAAAGGAAACTTTATACAGCTTCAAAGACAAATTTGCAGCTGTTTACAACTTTTGTCATTTACCGGTATTACAAAACATTCGAGAAAGGTAAGAAAAAGCTAAATAAACTATGGGGATATGAAAGTCAAAATAAAATAGTGAAAGCTGAAGAATTAATTAACTAATAAAAAGATAATTATTTTTAATACCATAAAATGTAAATAATTAGTAAAACAATTAATGTATGATATTTGGCACTTGAATTTGGTTGTAAGTGAAAGGTGTAATTAATGTTTAATTATAACTCCAGCTGTTGAGTGTAATAAAACTGATTTTAAATTAAATTTGTCATTAATGTTTAACCTTGAGATGCTAAAAATAGTAAAATATTTTAATTTTCTTAAAAATAAAATTTCGATATTTTTAAAAATATGAACGTATCAAACATTGATAACATGTAAATCAATTAAATATTATTAAATGTATCTACCTATTTAATACCGTTAAAGTATTAAAATTAAATTTTATATTAAATTGTTACCATAATTAACTTAATTATTAGTTTGATATAATATTTAAATTAATCTTTAAATAAATTTATTATTTTAAATTAAATTATTATTTTAATAAAAATAATATATATAAGACTATAAAATAAATATAATTTATATGTTAAATAATATTTTTTATTTTTAATATATAAAATTATTTAAATAAAAATTATCATAAAAATAAAAAATTATTATAATAATAAATATATAGATAAAATTATGACGATGATAATAATTATAAATAAAAAATATTATATAATCATAATTTATATTTTATATATTATTTAATTATCAACATACAAGATAAATAAATTTATATATTATTATTATAATATTTTTAATATTTATTTTATATAAATTAATATATATTATATTATAAAAGTTTATATAATATAATATTATATTATAATATTATAAATTAAATATAATTTTTATATATCAAACAATATTATTCATTTATAAATATATAAAAAATAGATAAATAATTAATTTTTTAAAAATAATAAAAATAAAATTTATTATTATAATAATAATAATAACAATGATAAAAATAAAAATAATGTTATTAAGATAATAATAGTAATATAGTAGTCATGATATAAAAAATTACATAATTATACAAATTTTTATTTTACATATTATTTAATTATTAATATTCAAGATAAATATTATAATATTTTATATTATTTAATATATATTTAAAATAAAAATAATATATTATAATATTATAATACAAATAATTATAATATTATAATATTATAAATTTAATATAATTTATATATTAAATAATATTATTTATTTTATTTTTAATATATAAAAATTAGATAAATAAAAAATATATTATTATTATTATTATTATAAAGATGATGATAATAATAATTATAACAATGATAAGAATTATAGTTGTAATAAGATGATGATGGTGGTGATGCTGGTTGTGATGAAAGAAATGATTTGGTAATAATCATGGTAGAGACAGTTTAGTAACTTTTGATAAAATTTGATAGATTTAAGAATAAAAATAATTCAAGAGAATAAAAGAATAAATTAGTTTCAAAACTTATTTATGATCCTGCAAATTAGTTACTCACTTAAAAAAATGAAACTTCTTTATTAGTCCTTCGTTTAATGTTCAGTCTTGCAAACTAATACCTCAATCAATCTTGCTAGTAACCTTATGTAGAGTTAGCATTTTAAATGACATGTTAGCTACAAAACAACGTTGTTTTGAATCTCAATTTCTTTTCTTCCATCTTCTACGACAATGATGATGTCTAAAACTATTTTTTCTGCTACTCAATAAACAAATAAGTAATTCCTTATCTTTTTAATAAGTTAATTCAGATAATAATTAAATTTAAAATTTTATTTAAATATTTTAGATAATAATTAAAATTAAAGTTAATTAAATAATACTATATTCATTTATTTTAAATTATTTTTTATTCTTATATAAAAATATATTTTTTAAAGGATTAATGTACAATAATAATATTTTAAAGTCTTATAAATTAAATTTTTAAAAATATTAACTAAAATTTGACTACATTAATTATAAAATCACATATAATATTATTTTATTAATGTACTTTCAGATTTACAAAAATAAGATAATAAACATCTTATTTTTTTCGATATTATAAATAGTTATGTAAAGTATTAAAGGATTATTTGGTAAAAATTCATGTAAGGTATATTTTAAAAAATGTATAATTTATATGCATCAATATTTATTGGTCAATGATATTGGATGAGATGGAATGCAAAATTATGGAATTTATTAGATAATCAAGAGCATATAAAAGAAAAAATATTTGAACCATAAGTGATAGTGTATGCTTCGTGGCAACAATGGTGTCCAAAGCTCCTACCTTTGCGTTAAAAGTTTTGGCACTCTTCATACTACAGGTTCTTCTGATTCACAATTCAAATGGAGAAGTTCATCATCACAAGTTTGTGGTAAGTACATTTTTCAGTTTACAACTAATTGTTACAAATCTTTTATAGCTAAACCAGATCCACTAACACCTAACTTGCACGAATTTTTAAATCGATTTTGTTTCTGCAGATAAAATCTAAATCTTTCATTAGATTATGTAGTACCAAGAACATTTTGACAGTAAATGGGAAATTTCCGGGTCCAACCCTAACAGCTCATGGAGGAGACAAACTTGTAGTCAAGGTTTATAACAAGGCAAAATATAACATAACAATACATTGGTATGTGGTTTCCTAACATATACCTTGCACATGTTTATTTAGTTTACAATTGGAAGAATGTTTTCAGGCATGGAGCTAGACAGGTGAGAAATCCATGGTCAGATGGAACTTCATACGTAACACAGTGTCCAAGTCAACCTGGACATAAGTTCACACAAATTATCCAGTTGACTACAGAGGAAGGAACAGTATGGTGGCATGCACATGATGGGTGGGCAAGAGCCACAGTTCATGGAGCTTTCATTATTTATCCCAAGAGGGGATACCATTATCCCTTTCCCAAACCCCATGATGAGGTTACAATCATATTAGGTACCCTTTAGTGTTTACCTACTACAACTTTTCAGAAAATTTTCCCTCTTGATTTTTTAGTACAATTTCTATACATTGGTGTTTTCAACATTGTAAAGGGGAGTGGTGGAAGAAAGAAGTAATGAGCATTCCAGAAAATGCAAACAAAACAGGAGGAGAGCCAATTCTATCAGATGCATATACCATAAACGGTCAACCGGGTGGCCTGTATCCTTGCTCCACAAAGGGTATACTACTTCCTAGACTATTTCACATACACAAATATGTTGTGTCACTCATTTCAAATCTGTTCATAAATATGTCTTTTTTGAGAGAATGAGTTTTCCTTTTCCATCTGATAGAGAGTTTCAAGATGATTGTGCACTATGGACAAACATATCTTCTTCGGGTGATCAATGCTGTGTTGGATGAAGAACTTTTCTTTGCCATTGGAAAACACAAATTGACAGTGGTAGGTAAAGATGGATGCTATCTGAAACCAATTAAAACGGATTACATAATGATCACACCTGGCCAATCTATGGATATTCTATTAGAAGCAAATCAACCTCCTGGTCACTATTTCATGGCTGGAAAGGCATATTCAAGTGCTTTTGGTTCTGGTTTTGATAACACAACTACAACAGGTTTGCTTATATACCACGGCTCCAACCATCATAGTAAAATGCCAATTCGCCCTTATCTTCCCCCATACAATAAAACGGAGGCAGCAACTGATTTCACTAAGCAATTTAGAAGCCTTGCAAGCAACACACACCCAATTGATGTCCCTACAGAAGTAGACACCAATTTATTCTTCACCCTTTCTGTTAATCTTCTTAATTGTACTGATAAACCTTGCACAGGCCCCTTTGGCAAAAGGTTTGCTGCTAGTGTGAACAACATCAGCCTTGTATATCCAGATGTTGATTTTCTAAGAGCCTACTACTATAAAATTCCTGGTGTATTTGAAATGGATTTTCCAAGAAAGCCAGGCATGGAATTCAATTACACTGGTGATAAATTGCCAGCAAACCTGTACACCCCGGCATTTGACACCAAAGTGTTGGTTCTAGACTATAATGCTAGTGTTGAGCTTATTTTGCAGGGAACCAATGTGTTAGCAAGTGACAATCATCCTGTTCATTTGCATGGATACAGCTTCTATGTGGTGGGTTGGGGTTTTGGTAATTTTGACCCCAAAAAAGACCCCAAAAATTATAATCTTATTGACCCACCAGAGGAGACCACAGTTGGAGTTCCCAGCAATGGTTGGGTTGCCATCAGATTCAGGGCTGATAATCCCGGTGAGCTTTTCAAACATTTCCTCTAATAAGTTGAAAATGATGATAATCATTTCATGATTTATTATTGTACTTTTTTGTTCAAATATTAAGATTATACTTGACATAATATAACATATCTTGATTATCTTCAATGCTTGGTGATTAGGCTTGTGGTTACTGCATTGCCATATAGAGCGCCATGCTACTTGGGGCATGGATATGGTGCTTCTGGTGAAGGATGGTCATTATCCTCAAACACAAATTCTTCCGCCACCTCCGGATTTACCCAAATGTTAAGACTTTGGGTAAAATAGTCAGGAAATAATATCAACCGCAGAAAATTAGCAACAAAAATTATAAAATCATTGTACAGACATTTTTCTAATATCCCCATTTCTCTTTTAAAGTATACATTTTTAGTTGAATTATGGAATATTTATTTAAAAATTTTACAGTTCAAATATCAAATTAAAAACCTTATGCATTATATTATAAATTGTTTGATAACTTGACTATTATATTAACAGTTATAATGTCTAGGTAAAATGTTAGATACCACGAGATGAGCTTTATTGCACAGGTTACTAAGATCAAATTTTAATTTTGATATAAAAAAAACGTTATTAAGTGATAGTGAATTGATCCTGTTACCTTAAATTCTATTTATTATTATTATTATTATTTTCTGATGCATGAATATCTTCCAAATTTTAATTTACTTTTTTAATTTTGATCATTCTCATCATCTAATTATATCCGAATCTCTAATTTTTTTTATTTTAATAAATAATAATTTATTAAAATAAAATCAAAAATAATTTTGGTAAATTTTAAAATTATCTTTTCCTTATTTCTCTTACAAAATCAACTTTTTTTATGACTAATAAAAATTATTATTATGCACACTTATTTTCAATTATTTGATAAAAAAAAAAAACTTCTGAAGAATTTCCCTCTCTCTCATACGAACATTTCTAGTAATAGGATTTAGGTCATTTTCATTTGGGAGCACATGGTTTCGGTTAATTCTCTCTCCACATTTCTCTCAGCCCTCACAGCATTTATCCTCCTTGAAAAAGCTCCAACGTGTATCTCTCTGCTGGAAACACACTGAAAACTAAAAACAACACCCTCCTCATGGCTCTTGCTCTCATTACAAATTTGGCAGTAGCCCGAGTTACACTATCTTAAAAAATTTATGAGTTTGTTTTAATGTTATTTTTTAATTTAATAACCCATTTTTTAATTTAATGTTACTTTCACTCTCACTTTACATATCAAAGGCTCTCACTCTCTCATGTGATCTTTTTCACTGGCTTTCCCCATCTTGATTAAAAGCCTTTATCATCACCTAAAAATGGAAACTCTAATTTTATCTTTTTATTTTAATTTTTTCAATAAATAAAAAAGTAATACTTTATTAAAAATAAAATCAAAATTATTTAAATTATTTTTTCTTACATATTTAAATCAAATTAATATATATTATAATATTATATTTTAAATAATTATATAATATAAAATTATATTATAAATTTATAAATTTAATATAATTTATATATTAAATAATATGATAGTAATGGAGTTTGGTATATTTAAGAAAGCAAATCTTTTAAAATTTTAAATAATATTTAATAAATTTATTTTTTTAATTTTAAGATTTATATTAAAATTATTTTAAAAATATGTTAAAAATTATTATAAAATTATTTTTGTTAAACAGATTTTATTTTTAATATTTAATTTAAATTTAATCTATTAACTTAATTACCTATTGTATTTAAATTAAATTTTACATTAACTTATTAGCATAATTAATTTATTATACTTATTTTCTATAATAATTAAATTAATTTTTAAATTAATTTATTACCTTAATTAACATTATATTTAAATTAAATTTTACATTAACACGTTAATTTTCTATAATATTTGAATTCTAAATTAACTTATTATCTTAGTTTGATAAAATATTTAAATAAAATTTTAAACTAAGTTAACACAATAATGAACTCATTATCTAAATTATTTGTAATATTTAAATTAAATTTTAAATTAACTTACACCAATTACGTATTATATTTAAATTAAATTTTACATTAACTTATTACGTTTATTCTCTATAATATTTAAATTAAATGTTAAATTAACTTAATACCTTAATTAATTTATTACCTGAATTACCTATAATATTTAAATTAAATTTTAAAAAATATTTTTACCTTAATTAGATAAAATATTTAAATAAAATTTAAATTAACTTATTACTTTGATTACCTATAATATGTAAAATAAATTTTTATTACATGAATTATCTATAATTTTTAAATTAAATTTTAAAATAAATTATTACCTTAATTATCTAAAATATTTAAATTAAATTTTAAAATAACTTATTATCTATAATATAAAATAAAATAATAATTAATAAGAACAACTTGATTCATTATTTGTGTATATACATATTTTAATTATAGAATAATTCTTTTTATGTTTCATCTCTTATATATATTATTAAATAATTATTTTTAAATTTTGAATTTTGTATAACAATATTTAAAGTATAAATGTATAATTCTCTTTATTATTTATATTTTTTTTAGAATTGTGAATATTTATACGTTACACCTCTTTGTATGTATAAATTTAAAATATTTTTATATAAAATTTACATATTAATTAATCATCTAAAAAATATATGAAAATTAAATATTAAAAGTAAAAAATTTAATTAAAAATTATTTTTAAAATTTATTTTTAAATCAAATTTATTTATAATTAATTCTTTACAGAAATTCTTTTTCAAATTATCAAATTTATTCTTTAAAATTTTCTAAAAAAAATTTAAAAATTTATTTCAAACAAAATCTCTTCTTAATTAATTTTAAACAAAAATTCTTTCTAAAAAATAAAAATTATATTTAAATTAATAAATGATTGCTTTACAAAATTCCACTTTTTAAGTTAAAAGTCAGATGGAATTATGTTTTCTTAGGTTTTGTATTTTTAGAAAAATACATAAAAATAAAATAAAAATCTTATTAGACACGTATAGGGATAGAAGTGAACAAGGTCGTCCGAGAACAGGGGCCTACAGCTCGGCTTGTTTAAAGCTTAGTTTGAATCGGTTCATTTAATAAATAAATAAGCTCAGACTTGTTAAAAAGCCTTTTTAGATAAACAAGTCAGGCCTAAACTTATAAAAAAACTTATTTAACCTATTCAGGGGCCTATTTATATTTATATATTATATATTTAAATTTATTTTAATATATTATATTTGTCTAATATTTATTTTATATTTTATTTACATAATATTAATATATATATATGTATTTTAGGTCTATTTAATAGTTTTTTTATCTTATAAGCTTTAAATTTGCAAATCTTTTAAATCAATTATTTATATAGATTTTAAGTTTACCTTGACAGAAAAAAAAAAAAAACCTTTTAACAGGTAACAGGCCCTGGAGCTTAGGCCTCAAAATTTGTAAACAGACCAAGTTTCAACACTCAAAGCCTAGTTCGGTTCGGCCTACTTCCATTCCTAGACACTATTATATTATATTTTTAATATACATAAATATATTATTTAAATATTTAATTTTTATTTTATTATTTTATATATAAATAATTTAAATATTTAATTTTTATTTTAATAAGGATCAAATAATTTTTTAAAAAATTATTTTAAAATTGTGAATATTATTCTTTAAAATTGGTAAATAAATTCTATTTTTTTTTATATTTTAAACATAATTATCTTTTATGAATTTTTCACCTTGTCATTGTTTAAGTTGTGACAACCTAACGTCATCATCTCTCTCACTTCCAAGATTGACATCATGAAAGCATCTCATTCACTCACTCTCCACACATATAAGATCTCCCAACATTTTCTTTTCTCTCTTTGACGCTGATTAAACCCTCTCAAGCTCTCTTAACTTCATCCCAACGTCTCTCTCATGCTCTGAGAATCATGCTCATCCTTGTGCCCATTTTCCCTTTCTTCGCCGATAAATCACTCACCCATGTAGCACTCCGAGTTACTTTCGCTTTGTGATTTTTCTTGAACAACACCACTAGATTTCTCCATTTGTTGTGTGTCATATGCATCGTCATCAAATTCTAATAATCCCACACCTAGTAACAAATTCTGGTTAGACCTTCACTTTCTCTTCATTCCCACAATAAGTTGTTTTATATTCATTATCGATGCATCATTCATATATGAATAAATTGTATAAGTTATTGGATTCAAATCAAAGAGAGATAAATTAAAAAATAAGAGATGAAAAAATTAATAAAAAAAGAAAATAAAGATAAATAAAAAATAATAATAAGAGAAAATTAAAAAGAAAAAACAAGAGAAAATTATAAAAAAAATAAAGATAAATAAATAAGAAGAAGAAGAAATTAAAAACAAAAAACAAGAAAGATAAAAATTATAAAAAAAAGAGTGAAACAATTAAAAAATAAAAAAATATTAAAAATCCAATAATTCATATTTGTTCATGAATCATTATTCCTCTAAAGTGATTATTTTAATTGTAAATATTTTTAATAACACTATTTTTAGTGTGTTAATCTTTCATATCAAATATTTAAATAATTAAATAAAAATTCATATAACATAACATTTTCATGATATCATTTCTTTTAATTATATATAAAATAATTAATCATACATTTTTATTATCATGACATCTCATTTAAAAAATAAAAAATAAACATCTCATTTTACATTAATTGTATGATATCATTTTTATTACAACATTATTTATATATCATCTCATTTTGTATGAAAATAATAAATAATAATAATATTTTCTTTCATTTAAATTAGATATACATCTCTTTATAAAAAATTTCTCTTTTATATTCATTATCTTTATGCAAAAATATAATTGCATTATCATTGCATCATTGTGCATGAATTTCATCTTCATTTAGTACATTAATTCACCAATGTACATTTGCATTCATAAAAAATCATATTTACTTTCTATCGTTACATTCAAAAAAAAAAAAATTCTATTACACTATGATATATCTATCTGTTGCATAAATGCATTTCTGAAAAATAAAAAATAATTAGTCATCATTCTTTTTGTTCATTTACAACAATTATAAAAGAAAAATTATATTTATTTTAATAATTATTAATTTTATTTTAACAAAAAATTAAAATTAATTATTTAAAAGGATAGTTTTTTTGATATTTTTAAAAAATATATATTTCAAATAAAAAATCATGTATGAAATGAAATAGAGAAATAAGGAATTTAGAATTAAAATTAAGAAGCTAAAGGAGCACTTAGTCAAAAGGGTTGAAACTTTATAATTGCTAAAGAAAAAAACATGAAAAAAATGTTCTAATAAAAAAGTGACCACTTTAGAGGCTTTAATATTATTAAAGTTATAACTAAATATGTCATTGAAAAAAAATGAATTTTATAGTGAATTTTATCTCTCTCTTTTATATATTTTTTGCTCCATTCCTTATTTTTTATTTTTTTTATTCTATTTTTAAATAATGTAAATTTGAAAAAAAACTTGCCTAAAAGTGATAATGTTAGTGCAGTATAATTTTGATTGTCTCGTTGCTTAGTTAAATAACAAAAGAATATGAGTTAAAATGATTGGTGCCATATAAAGCTAAGCAGACATAATTTATAAAACAATTAAAAAAGTTTTGATCCTTGCAAATCTGGAAAAGAAAAAAAAAAAAATCTAATAAACTAAAATTAAAGAATGTAGTGTGAGACAAACGATATTATAACAACTTAGATAACGAAGAAAGGTAGCAAAAATAAAACGAGGTAAATTTTGAAAGAAAAAAAAAAGATTTACCACCAATTTTATTAAAAAAAAGTTTGTTTAGAAAAATAAAGAATGACCTACAAAAATTTAGAATTAGTTTAACAATTGGTTTATGCATATGAAAGGATGATTTTATACAAATATAAAGTTGTTAACCTTAAACTAATTTATACACATCAGTGATAATTTTAAATTTTATTTTATCCTATTTAAAAAAATATAAATAAATAATTTATTTGAAACAAATAAATAAATAAATAAAAATAATTAATTAATTGAATAAAAGAAATAATTAATAAATAAATAATTTATTGAATTAATGGATAAAATTAAGATGAAAAATAAATGTTATAGAAATTAATTTTACCTTTATGATTTAACTTTCATTTCTGCACATCTTTTAGATTAATAAAAAATTCAAAATTTTATAGTTTTGTAAAAAATAATTATAGATTAATTAATTTTAATATTAAAAATATATTTTTATTTAAAATATATTTGATAACATAAAAAACTATTGTAACTTAGGTGTCGCTAAAAAAAATGTTAACAATATATATAGTGATAGAAGTAAGCCGAATTGAGTTGGTTTTGAGTGTTTCAAAATAAAAAAAATATTAAATAGATCTAAAATAAATAAAAAAACAAAAACACACACATAATATATATATATATATATATATAAAAGGTTAACAAATTTAAAGTTTTTTATAAAAATATATTTTAGTATTTTTTAAGTTATAAAATCTATTAATTTAGCTCTCACTAGTACCACTTGTATACAAAATAAATAAAAATTACCTAATATCAGATAATTTTATAACTATTTATTTTAAAATATTACACTAGATGATGTGTTACATATGACATAGCTCTCTTGCATAAGATCACAAAAGAAATTAGAAGGTTGAGTCGTAATCTTGCAGAGATAAACAAAAATGACACAGGAGGATTTTATTTTGAGGATAATAATAAATTCATCTAGGTTCATTTTGTTTGAAATTAAAAATTATAATTTTTAACAAATTATGTAAATATATTAATATTATATAAATATGATATATTAAAATAAATTTTAAACATATATAATATATTAAAATAAATATAAATATATAATATATAAAGATAAATAGATCCCTGAATAAACTAAATATGTTTTTTTGTAAGTTTAAATTTGGCTTGTTTATCTAAAAAGATTGTTTAATAAGTTTGAGTCTATATATTCATTAAACTAGTCGAGTTGAGTCAAGTTATGCTTTAAACAAACCGAGATGTCTGGCATGATCTTGTTTACTTTCATCCCTAACAATACGTCCCATTTAAATTATCTCTTTTCAAACGTAAAATAAGTTACATTATTTGTTGGAAAATATATTAGATTAAAAATTATTAACTCAAATGTCCTTAATTCAAACATAAAATTAAGAAGATGTTCCTAATTCAAATATGATATCAACAAGATATCTTGTTTAAATTATTATTTTTACACAACATTAAATTATTTTAAAAAAATTGGTTGATATATATATATATATATATATATATATATATATATATATCACTTAGGAGTAAAGGTTAAAATTTATTAGAAAATTAAAAATAATTAACGTAATAAATGAAACTTTAATAATAATGATAATAATAAAATTAAATATGATAGTAAGATAACAAAATAATAATAATAATAATAATAATAATAATGATAATAATAATAATAATAATATAAAAGAAGGATGAACATACTAAGAAAAATAAATGACAAAAATAGTAAAAAAATAATAATATAAAAAAGAGAAATAATAAAAAAAATAATTTACAATAATAAAAAAATAAGCTATAACAAAAATAAGAATAAGATAAAATAATAATAATATAATTAAAAAATAAAATAAAAAATAAAAATAATTAACACTAACATGCAGAGATAAATAAATAATAATAATAATAATAATAATAAAAACTTTCAATTATAATATAATTAATAATCATGATAATAATAAATAAAAATAATATTTAACACTAACTATGTAAGTAATAAACAATAATAAATAAAAAGACAAAAAAATATTAATAATAATTGTAACTACCTTAAATAAATAGAATAAAAATGAGTAAAAACAAAAATAATTAAATATCAATAAATAAATAAGTAAATAAAATAATAATTTATAGTATATAATTAAATAATAATAAATAAATAAATAAAATAATAATTTATAGTATATAGGGTTAGGTATATGAACCAAAGTTTACGAATCAGTCAATAAATTTATGGGTTAGGTAGGTTGTGAATCAATAAAATTATTAACTCATTTAAATGTGAATTTTTTTAATCTAATCTATTTAACTTACAGGTTAAGTAGGTTGGATCTATAGTAGGTTAGCAGGTCAGTTTATAGGCCAAATATTTTTTAAAAAAATAAAATTATTTTTTAAATATTTTAATTAATTTTTTATTTTTTATAAATATTTTTAATTATTTCAATAATTAAATAAATTAAACATGTTGATCCATTAACCTGCAAATTAAAGTAAGTCGAATATAGATCATAATTTTTTTTGGTTCGTTTATTTTACAGGTCAACTCATTCATGTCTTATTTATAATAAATCTAAGAAGATCAAATTTAACCAAATCAAATTAGCATGTTTCAGATCTCTAATAATATATTTAGAATATAAATAATTTATATAAACTAAATTTTTTTCACTAGCCTAAATCTTAATAAAAAAAACAGTTCAATTTTCACTTATCGTCGTATTAGATTAAGTTCACACAAAATTTGATGGAAGAATCATACAAGCTTACTCTCCCTCAATTTTTTTTATTGAGTCAAAAGTAAAATATAAAATTTGTATGGTCCAAACTTTATCATAATGGACATAATGTTGTTGGCCCAAAGATTTTTTCTTTTCCTTTTTATTAAACTCATTAAAATTTAAGTTAACAAATAAAATAAAATAAAAAAATAATCTTAAAGTTATAAAATTAAATAAAGTTTAGGGGATGAGGTGCATGTCACTATGAACCATGAAATGAACTATAAACCATGAAATGAACAAAATTGGAACAGAAAAGAGAAAGGAAAAAATAAAAAAGGAAAAGTAAGATCTCATCGATGTTAAGCATAGTAGATTTTTGTCCAACGTTGAATGGTGATGGGTAATGTATGGACCTGCAAATTCCTATGGCATAGGTAGCAGTGAAATAAACATAGGCATGCTAAAAATATTGATTTCAAATGTGTGCTTATAAAAAAGTATAAAAGATAAATGATGTTGGAAGATTGATCTATTAGAAATCTATTCGTTAAATTAACATAGACTAATATTAGAAATCTATTCGTTAAATTAACATAGACTAATAATGAGTAATGTCTCAAATGGTGACACGGAAATTTTTAAATATTTTTAATTCAAACAAATTTATGTTAAAGTAAATGTTTTTTTTTTGGAAGATGGTAAGAAATAGGATATTTTATGTAAATCTTGTTAAAAGAGGAATCCTTTATAACAATTCTATTATTTGCACATAATGTTGTCACCAACAAAAAGATACGTAACATATTTTTTCAAGTACAAAAAAGGAAAATAAATCTTTTCAAGTACAAAAAAGGAGAATAAATCTGCAACATGTACTTAATTTGGACAAATTACTATAGTTCATTTCAAAATAATACCAAATAACACTTTTTACACTTTCGTAGTTTACTATACGATTTCAAAAAAAGTAATAGGCAGATGGATGACGATCTAGTTTGCGGTGATGACATAAAAAATTGATAAAAATTAAAGTATGGATATAATAAAGATAAAAAATAACAATGTATTCAATTTTTTATTGGATTAATAATTTATTGGGATATATATAAAAAACATAAAAGTTAAGGTGCGATAAGGAAAATTAGAAAAAAATTTAAAACTGTTGCATTTTTTAATATATTTGGGAAGGAAGAAGTAGATGGTACTTCTTCTTTTTCTTTTTTATTAAATATTTATGTATGTTAAGGATATCAAATATTTTAAAAAATATTATTGATATTTTTTTATCTAATATTACTTGATTTATAAAAAAATAAACATATAAAAAATTAAACAACAACTTAAAAATGATGATTAATGAAATTTATTAGTTGATAGTTGATAAATAATAAAGATATAATGAATGTCCTCCTTCTAAAGTTTATGCTTTCATGTACTCTTCTTTCCTTTTTGTTATATTTTTTTACTTTTTGTTATATTTTTTTGGATACAAATTTTATATAGATAAAATTCTTGGAGTCTAATTTCTATTGGTTTTATTCAATAACTATGTGCTCCTCATCTGAGTATATTTATTAGTACGAATAGATTCAAGTGGCTTACCCTGAATGTTCTTTTTCTTCATTTTTTCCAAGTATTTCCTCTGCGGAAAAATGGTTCTTTTGTTTGTGGCTTCTCTTCTAAATTTGTGTGTTTTTAAAATAAAGTATTTGTAAAACTTCCTCACTCCTTTATGTTTTCTGTTCTGAATCTTTTCTTATGATTTTTTATTGTTGATTATCAAAGAACTTTTTTCAATTTTTAATTTTTATCTATATAAAACCTATCAAATTAATTAGTTTGTTGCCCAAAATTATTTATTCTCTTAGTTACCCGTAAATTGGTATTTTTTCCCTAGTCAGAAAACGTAAATCATGCTTCCATCCTACCTTTCCATAATTTTAATATTATTATTTAAAAATATTTTATTAATTAATTAATTTATTTATACATTTTTCCTAACCTTTTTTATACTTCTCCTATTTAAAAAAATTAAAAAACATATGACGTGTTAATTTTTTTTTTTAGAAATTCAAACCTTTCATTTTTGTATAACATTTAAATTCTTACTTTCCTTTTTATATTTTATTCTTTATTTGTTTAGTTAACAAAAAATTTATAAAATTAAAAAAATAAGAAAATGTAAAATGTAATAATAAAACAAAGAAAAATAAAAAATAAATAAATTAATAAATAATAATGATAATATTAAATATATATATATATAGGGATAAATCAAAACTTAAGTTAAGAAAAAAATCAATAATCAAATAATAATAATAATAAAAATAATATAAATATTGGTAATTTTAAGAAATAATTAATAAGTAAATAAAAATAATAATAATAAAGAGGTACAGAAAAATTATTAGTAAAAATATAGGTAAATCAATAATAAAATATAGGTAAATTAATTATGAAAGGAAACTATAGATAACTGTAGCAAAATTATAAGATAAATTAATAAAAAATAATGGTAATAATAATAATGTTAATAATGGTAAAATATTTAAAATATTTATAGATTAAATAAATAATAAAAAATTAAATAAATATAATCAAAAGATAGATAAGTTTAATATTCAAATATTTTCATTCATCATTTTATTGAATTTATTAAGGTTTTGATTTTTTAATTTTTATTTCAGTATAAAAAAGTGAAATTAAAATAAGGAAAATATACAAAAATAATAATAATTTAATATTTGATTAAAAAATAATAATAATGATATCAATGATAATAATATTAATAATAATTATAATATTGGTAAAAATAATGATAAATAGAATAAATAAATTTATATAATTGTTTTTGAAATATTTATAAAATAATAAATAAATAAAAGATAGAATATAATAGATAAAATTAGTAGTCAAATATTTTTATTATTTTTTATTTGATTTTTTAAATATTTTAATTTATTATTATTTATTTACTATTTGAAAGAAAAAACATTAAATAAAAATAAATAAATATTTAAAATTAAATTAGAGGTTAATGATAAAAAATAATAAAATAAACCTATAAACCTGTTTAGATAAAAAAAACTATTGAAAAAATATTTATACGAAGATTAAATAGAAGATAAAGTGTAATACGAAAGACTTGATGTTTAAAACTTTTATTTTTTTTTAATTTTTAACGTTATAATATTTATTATTTATAATATTTTAAAATAAGTTAAAATTTTAATAAAATAAAAATATAATGTTGGATTAAAAAATTATAACAACAATAATATTAATAAGGTACAAATAAATAAAACAAGTTAATTCAAAAAATATTTTACCAACTAGAAAAATAAAAAAATAAATAAAATATGATTAGTAAAATTTAGTGTTCGCAAATATATCAAAGAAATAGATCAAAAAAGTTATGTCCTACAAATTGTATCCCGGAACAAAATTGTTTCTTTCCTCAAAATTTTATAAATGAGTAATGAAGATTGCAAAAATGTAATACTAGCCTTCTCCATTTGAAAGCAGAACATCAAAATTATTATCCTTGTTTCTCCGACCTTTTTTCTAATCTCTTACCACCTCTAGCATAATGAGTTTTATCTTCAAATGTTTTTCTTATCTTTGTTGCTTTCGTCATTAATTTAATTCACATTTGAACAAGTATATATTGAAAGAAAATATAAAAATAAAAATATATAATTAAAATGAAAGATCATGAAAGGTTAGATGAAACCTCAATTACTACAAATATGAGGAACTCATCAAATCATCATTTTATTTTAAAGAAGATTTCAATGGCAAACTCATAAAAATCTAACAAAAGATAGATACCATAAAGTTCTCGTTTATCCATAAATCAAGAAATTATAATGTTGTATGGGAGTTAAGGAAATTAAAATTTCTTAAAAATAAAAAATTCAAATAATGGCACATCTTACATTATGCATTGTTTAGTAAAAAATTTATCTTATCAATTAATAATTACTCACATCATCTTGCATCATTTTTAACATGATATAAAAAATGAAATAAAAATATACCAGCAAAACATAAAATATATATAAATCAAATCATTTCATTGCATATTCATACTTTTTTGTTTATTTTTAAATCTTGATCTACTATCACATCAAAGGAATTCAAAATTTAATTCATGTTGTCTGATATGATGCATAACATATCCTTACACTTTATTAGTTGCATGAACAAGTAAAAATTCCAACCAAAGGTAATTGTAAATCGTCTAAAACAATTGAAAACTAGGGAAAATGTTAGAATAATGTAAAATTCGAGAAAATTTGTTTCTCATCTCAATCCAATATGGGGCGGTCAATAATTCCACAAAAATTTTGAAAACCGAAAGAACTTCTCATCTTGTAATTCATGCATCATGTGTCCATCTACATATTCAAAAGAATCATGCAATCACCCTTCATACTTTATCTTCAATCCTACATCAAGGATATTTTGCATACTTTGCACTCTACTTTCACTCATCTCTCAAAACAACTGCATGCGCTCATTTTGCATCATGTCATTTTTTATACATATTTACATATAAGACATAATTTGTACTTCTGTATTCATCATTTTTCATTTCTTGGACTTCCATATCCATTATCTAGAGATATTTTTAAATTTTGTAAATTAACTTACGAAATGTATATTATATTAAAAAGGAAAGGATAAAATTAGAATAACAAAATTTTTTAAAAATAAGAGGTTAAAAAAGTGTAAAAAGTACGGGCCTTGTTAATATACTAACAATGATCCAAAATATAGAAAATGGTCTCGAGAT
Source organism: Canavalia gladiata (assembly GCA_037954105.1). Lineage (NCBI taxonomy): Eukaryota > Viridiplantae > Streptophyta > Magnoliopsida > Fabales > Fabaceae > Canavalia > Canavalia gladiata. The sequence goes on from CM075662.1 coordinate 6,287,330, forward strand.
AATAATGGGTCTAACAAATGTCTGTAAGGTTGCATTGCTGTTTGCTTGTTGTGGGCCCGTTAACTATTGGGCCTTCTGTAGCTCTCTACTTCAGCACCAACGTCTTACTATGGACAAAAGAAAAGGAGACCTCTGTTTCTAGATGAGAGAGAGAGAACTTTGTAACACACCAAAAATTAAAAGCAAGCTTTTTAGAAATAAACTATCAACTTTTTTTCACATTCCACAAGTTTTTAAACTTTAGTCAAAATCTTTAAATATAAATTAATATAAAGATATATAAAAGAAAATATATCACTGTTGTCAAATAATGCTAAAGCCATATATGCCTTGAGGAGGAAGAAAGTATAATATAAGTTGTCATTATTGTCAAGAATAAGATATTTATTTTATTATATAAGAATAATTTAAAAAGGTTAAGGTTTTGAAATTATTATGAGGAGATAAATTAAAATGATAAATATTTTAAATTTAAAAAATAAAATATGAGCATTTATTGTATGACTCAACTACTAATTTAATAAGCCAAATTACACGCTTCTTTATATTAATTTAAAGTCTCGGTTTAATTTTTAACTTTTTTTTAATCTATTTTGTTAATTGCAAAGTTGCCTTTCTCAAACCCCCAACACAGCGTTGACGCCATTAATAGAGTCTTGGTTGACAGCCAAACATCCCAAAATACTGTTCCTTTTTATTGATAACAGACTAAACTAGAACTTTAAAGGATTAAATACAGAAGAAGAAACATAAGGTTTCTCATTCCTTTTCTTTTAACAACAATGATGTGGTGGCTTAGGTGTTTATAGGGGTGGGGAAAGTTCATTCAGTGAAAGCCCAGGAGAATAAATAAATATTTTTCTTCGTTTGTATTAAATCACAGATATATTCTAGATGATATTTTAGTTAGATAAAATTATTATAACTAATAATTTTTTAAATATTTAAACAGTTATATATCTATAATTCAAATTTAAAATTATTGATTAAATTAGATCAAACCTCTACCATAATTAATTCATATGCTCAGCCTTAAAAAGTTGACAATATGAATATATGTTGCAAAAAGTGATTTTATGTTATTTTATTTGAAATCTGAAAAAAAAAAGGAGAGAGGAGATGAATAGAGGGGGGTTCCCATGTAGAAAAACATTAGAATGATCACCTCCAACCACTACTTCACCTGTAGAAAATCACCATCATAGTTGTTCATATAAAATCACCACCTGCCGCTGCTTCATTCAAATTTAAATCATGATGGATCACAAATGAGCATGCTTCTCTATTTATATTTCAAACTTTTATTGGACTCATGGTGATTCCCAACAATGTCGACAAGGAGAAAGGACGAAACCCTAGTTAAAACAATATTAATAATTGTTAATGTCACATATATGCCACATAGATGTCATGTAGGAAGCATTCGATAAGTGTTTTAATGCTTTTTGAGAAACACTAAACCCTAAAAAGAGACAATGGATCAATTTGAAACAAAGAAATGTGTAATGTGGCTAATTTAATATAATATATTAAAATTAAATTTTATAAATACGAAAAATTTTACACCAATTGAACAATTTCAGATTTATTATATTTAAATTAAAAAAAAATAAGAGATGTAAAAAATTTAATGTAATTATGTAATACAATAAGAGAGAATAAATTAATAAAATGGTTATGTTTTAGTAACGACTCTTTTTATCTTATCTTACAAGCTAAAATGAACAAATTGATCGATTCACCTAAAATATGATGATATATGTTTTTTCACATTTTTATGTTATTCACGTGTCACGGTTCTCTATATTTGAACCCTCTGCACCCTGTCCCAGCCCCATAACCTTATAAAAAAATCATTGGAACATTTGGTAACCCTTTCAAATTCATTGCACATGGATAATTTTATCGTCTGATCAGTTTAGCATTATTCAAGCCACTGGAAATAGAAAAAAATGGTAACACTTTCCTTTTGTTCAAACTTTTTTGTACAATGCTGGAAATTAGAGGAATATACCGGGCTCTTTTTACCTTAACGATTATCTTGAGAAGGAGGTCAAATCAAAGCAATTATTCTTTCAGATTTGATTGCTAATATGATGATGATAACTGCTAATGAACAAAACTCCCTTGAAAAAAGTTCAAAATTTTGTTCTTAAGATCTTAGGGTCATCCTTTAGATAAGTATTAATATTATTTTCTTACGCATAAATAATATAAATAATATCTTCCAGTTATCTGTATTTTTTATTTAAAAATTAATAAATTTTTAAAAAAAATTAAAACAGATCCAATTATTAATATTTAAAAAATTTATCTTTTTCCTGTGATAGTAATGTGATGAAAGGAACCGTAAATGGGATTATGAGGCTGTCCAAAGAGATTTAATGAGAATTAAATGATCATCCATCTGCCAAACCTTATTCAGATACCATACTTTTTAAGCCACAAATGTACAAGCCTTAGGATATAAATCAATATGTCCATGCTAGGAAGCAAGCTACCTTGCACCTAGTCCTGTTCACTTCCCCTCCCTTGTAAGGTCCCCTCATACATGGCCCTATCTCACCTGTTTTCAACCGTGTGGTTCCATGTTCAAAAAACATTTTATTAGATACTTTTTCCACTTTAACAATATTAACTTATTTCAAAGTATTTTTACTTTAAATGATAAAAAATTAAATTTTTTATTTATTGGTATTTTATCTAAACACGTACATAATTTGCAACTATACATATATCTTAGTTAAAAGATTATTTTATTATAATAATAATCATTTTTTTAAGATGCATTCTATCTTAATCTATAAATAATTTAAAATAAAGAGAATAATTATTAATACAACTATCTTGAGTTTTGGATAGAATTTGTACATGGACAAAATGAGGTGACTCCTCAGCTACGTAACAGCATGTCAGCACCACCATCTTAGTGCAATGATTTTTGGGCCTACGTTTCTGTCAATTCGTTGAGAGAATAATGGGGTGAAAGAGAAGCAAGTGAACCATTGTGAGGTTTCTCCTGTTTTTTTGTCACCAACCTTTTCAGTGCCTTTCTAGACGGAATCTTTAGCTTCGTGTGTTCAAAATTTGTTAGTTTATTACACTTTAATTTGAGGTACAGTTCAATTATGTTTCCTCCACTGCTGTTATATTCTTCTGTTATTATTGACCTTCTTCATATCATAATTGCTAGTTTTTACTTTTTATTTTTTATTTTTACTTTTTTACTGAATAAAAAATAATAAAATTTAAATTAATAATTCTATATAAATTATTGTAATTTCTGATTTATTTCTTTGAATCTTATCCCAGTGATTTTTTAGTCTTGTTTTAGATGCATGAACTGTATTTCTTACCCTTTTTATCTCTAAATTCTTCTATCCGCGTTTTATTTTTGTACAATAACCCTGCACACATCATTTGAGCTTTTAAAAAAGTGGTGGAAATATAATTTTTTTCCTTTTATAAGATATAATAGGAAGTATTTTCTTAATTTTGATTGTAAAAATATAAATATATTTTTAGATGTATTAATTATTAATTTTTTTATATTTTTATATTTATGTTAACGAAATATTTAGTTATTCTTTTTCACAAATTCAATCATTTTCAATAATATAAATATTTTTTAAATGAAATTTAAACTTATAATATTAATACAAATTAATTGATTCAACTGTTTGTATTATTTTATATAAACTAATTATTTATTTTTTATAAAAAAAGAAGACGAATGAATGGAAAAAATATTGAGAAGATATGCTGTGGACCGAATGTCTGTGCATTGGGACAAGACAATTGAAAGTGACTCCTATTCTTTATAATTTTTATCTTTTATTTTTACCGCGAACATTATCAAAATATATATAAAATATTAAATAAAAATTATTTATATACAAATAAAAAATAAATATTAATTATTTAATTTTATCATAATGATTAAAAATAAAATATATAAATAATACGTGTAAATTTTTTAAAATATTATATTATTCTTTTTAAATATCATGTCTTAACTGATAATATATAATTGTATAATTATATTTATGGTTTTTATTTTTATATAAAAAATTTATTCAATACATCTTTTAATATATAAAAATATAAAATAATAAAAATATATGTAAAAAATAATATTAAAATATATGATAATTATAATTCATAACGTATCTTAATCAAAAGTTATACCAGTTTCTTCATTTTCTCATTAATTTGAGGAGTGAGTAAACTAAAGGCATCACATATTTTATATCTTAATGACAAGTGTTAGGATTGAGTTACATTCTTGATGAGGACTATGCTCACACGGGTCTGAGCACCTGTTAGGCAAGTGCAACTAAAGAGTCCGATTTAAGCTCATGGTTTATAACATCCTTCTATTTACATTAACATGAATTTAAGCTTGTGCAAAATATAGGTAAAAATTTAGTTGTTTGGGACGATTTTATGTCACTTGATCGTCCCAATGCATGAATAAACTTTTATCTTATCTGTATGAAGGAAAAAATAGGTAGTAACAAAGTGCAACAACTTTAAAGGACTGAAATAAGTATTAATTACTATTTTAATAGTTGGTTTGACATAGTGAAGACGAAGAAGATATCCTAAGGCTAGTGTAAGTATGCTACGCAGTGGAGTCATAGTTGTATCCATGCTTTTTTTTATATGATGTTAATATTTTTTATTATTATTTTATAATATTAACAAATAATTAAGGTGTATTTTTTGTTATTATTTTATAATATTAATAAATAATATTTTTTATTTTTATTATTATTTTTTATTGAATAATATATTGAATAACTAACAAAATAAGAAGTATAATAAAAAACTAAATAATAATTTTAAAAATACTAAAATATCAATCATATTTTTTAATTTTTGTATATGACCTTAAACATCAATTAAACTACAAAGAAAGAAATATCTTTGTTATTAACTACTTCTAAAGATATTTAAATTCAGTTAAAAGAATTTAAATTCGGTTTGAGTTTATAAAGTAATATTTTTATTTTTTAAAATAAAGTGAAAAAGTATTTGACATCTTTCCTTTTTATATACTTACATAAAATATTCTTAATTTTTATAATTTATTTATATTTTATATTCTTAAAAAAAGTAATGTTAATTTAATAGAATAATAAGACATATAACTTCTCTTAACGAAATTTTTTTCAGTATCATTTTCATAATAATAAAATATTTTGTTTTAAAAATAGTAATAATTGTTTTCTTTTTAAAATGTTTCTTGTTGTGTTGTTGGAGCAAAGTTTGAACTTCCTCAATGTTATATAACAGTAAATATTAGATAAGTAAAAAAGAAAATTTATTTGTTTATTTATTTCTTTTTTTTTATAATTGTGGACAAAAAATTTGGAAGTAAAAAATTTTTTATCTTCTTTTTTTTCATTGATTTATATTCAAGGAGAGGGGTAAAAACATATTTAATTTTTCTTTTTCTTTCTTTTTTTATGTTTACGAACGGTTAGTGTTGTGATAAGAAAAAATAGGAAATGACTTTCTCTTATGTTTATAGTTTCACATTGAATGATCTTAAATTGAAAAATGGTGGAAGATATTGTGGATGTGGGAAAATTGTTGAAATAAAAGTGAGTTGAATAGGGATAAATCTAATTGCCTCTTTTACATATGTAAGCAAAATAAGTGGTGTTTTTTTTTTTTTTTTGTGATACTTTGTTGATGATGTGCCTAAATTTGAAGATAAGAGTAAGAAAGAGTTTGAAAAACTAAACAAGAAAATTGAAAAATTAAGAAACACTATTCAACCTTTTTTATATTAGACATGATGGTTAATGTCTTATCCTTCCATTCAGCCACACTATCCAAACTTTCTTGCAATAGAGTTAAGAAAAACTTTTAAGAATCCTTGCATTCAACTTCAACTATTGTAACTGCCACTAGGAACATCTCCTTGTTCTTGTCTAATGCAATAGCTGACAATAAAACTTTGTCAAAGGATCCCTTGAGATAACATCCATTAGTCTCAATCCATGACCTACAATCTCTAACAAACTCTTTTTTAACAGTGTCAATACAAAAGAAAATTCTTTTAAACTCAGGATTATAATCAATCCTGGAGTTCAATTCCATTGTATCTATATTTTTAGGATTAAATTCCCTTACTATAATGGTCCATGCAGGAAACTTAGTATAGGAAACTAAATGTATACCTCTACTAGTTTGATGCATCTTCCTTTTTGCTCTATACAAGTGCATTAGATTTTTTGGTTCTAGCCCATACTTTTGAAGCAATTCTTGCTTCATGATAGAGTTGCTAATATTTGGATTAATCATTAGCATACTCTCCATCTTCTTTGCAATCCATGTTGATGTAGCATTTGAAGTTTTTGTGGTTCTAATGCATGTACGTAAACAATTGTATGCCTTATAATCTTGTAAGTAATTCCATCTAGGGTTTAGGATGCATGGATCCTCCAACCACAAGCCTTAGTTGCACAACCACAAGTGACCTTTACTTTTTCATTCTTTATCCTCTTCAACTCAAAGTCTTCTTGAATATCAAAGTGTTTTAGCACTTTCCTTAAAAGATTCATATTCATAAATAGCTAACCAATTTTAAACTTGATCTTCCCATCACTTTGATCCTCAAACTTCTTACGAACTAAACCTTTCTCACCATATATTTCTTATTTGTTTTCAAAGGAATGCACTTCACCAACTATATCCAATTTCTCTTCAAACTCAAAATTACCATTATCAAGACCACTCTCATCAACAAAATCAAAATCACTATCTTTATTTTTCTCATCATTCTCAGCAGGTTTAGTCTCATCAGGGTCATTTTCATTATCTTTATCTTCTTCATTGACATAAATATCATCAATATTTCTACCTAGGTTCTTACTATCTATAGTCTCTGCCTTAACTTGACCAATATGAATAGGATCATCACTCACATTCATATTCTCATTCACATGGACATTCTCATTCTCAGTTTAAACAACATCATCATTCCTAACAATCTCAATCTCCCTTTTAGCAGGACTAGCATTCTCAATCCTAGGTAAACCTTAACTAACATATAAATGAATATATCTGAAGTTTCTATTTCTATCAAACAGGGTAAACACATCTTTATCAGTCTCTAATGAAAAAATCTCTCCACCCCTACACGCGAAAGACAACTTAAAAGGGTTACCTGGAAGTAGTTCATCATTCTCTACTAAGATGTTGAGAGTTTCATGTGCATCAAAAATACCAAAATTTTCAAGATCTACAATTATGATTTCATTCGATTCTCCCCTCTTCTTAGTGAAGTGAATAAGGATATCAATGTTTCCTTATTCAGGTGCAATATATGATATATTGGTCATTTTTGCTACATGAAATTTATGGTCCCAACATGCAAAATAGGAAGAAAATTAGTAGTCCTCCCACATGTTGAATAAAAAAAATATAGATAAAACCATCAATAAACAATAGTCTCAACATCTAAAAGCCAAAAAAAAAGTATGTTACTCATCTTTTTTTTTTTTTCATTTTTCTCGATTCCACCACAAGTAAAAGGTAAATGACTAGTAAAGACTTCACCCTCAATCAATAAAACTCTAACTACCAAATTGAAAAAATTCTTATTTTTAATTTTTAATTGATTTCTGATTTATGAATTTCAATTTTACTTAATTGCAAATGAAAACGATGAAAATCAATATAAAAATTTCTTCCAAACAAGTCACTAATTAAGGTTGAAACTCATCTTTAAATTCGTTGAACTTTTCGATAGGATTGACTAAATAGTGAATATATTTTTTTAAAAAAAATTAATAAAATTTGTCTATATTCAATATTATCAAAATTTAAATGTTATTAAAAATAAGGATAATTATATTAATGGTTTAAAAGAGACGATATTAAATGTTTTTTTATTTAACCAGTGTAAGTATAATTTATTCTAATATTTAACCTAGTAAAAATTTAATTCTTTTAAATTTTTGTAAATTAAATCCATGTTAATCTTAATTGGATTGGGTTAAGAAAATTCAATTTTAATTCAAGTTTTTAATTTAAATTATAAAAAAAAATTTATAAAAAAAAGTTTGCAATTTCAAGCTCAAATCCTATATTGTTTTATAAGCAACTTCAAACTATTATATTTTTTTTTTAACTTTTAATTATTTTATTTATCTCATTTTAAATATTATTTCCTATCAATTCACACATAAAAATATTGATTTTATTAATTTTTAATATTTTTATATAAGATTTTTTACAAAATTATAAAAGCATTTGTTTTATATATATATATATATATATATATATATATATATATTTGTCCTTCCTTATTATTTGACTTTTTAATTTTCATGTATTGATTAATGAATAAAATTAATAATTTCAAAATAAAGTTTAATTTAAATAAAAATAAATTTAAAAATATTATTAAAAAGTTTAATATAACAACTTTTCTACTAAAAGCTGTGAATATTAGGTAGCAAAACGTCAATAAATTATACACTCATTTAAAATATTGCAGTTGTTACAATGGTTGGTATAAAAATTGTTTCTAATAAATATAGGTACTATTAAAAAATTAAGACTTTCCTAATATTCTAAAGTAACAATAAATTTATAAAAAATAAAAAATGTTAAACTATCATTTAAAATGTGACAAAAAATATTTTAAAAAATTATAACAACATACTTTGTAATTGATCTATTTTTAAAAACATTATAATAATTTTTAAAAAATAATTAAATTATAAAATATGTACTTTAAATTTTAAAAAACAAATCAATCATAAAAATACGTTTAAAAATATATTTGAAACGAAAAAAATACATAAACTAAAAGTTTAATTATTCTATTAAAATTATTTTATAAAATTTTTAATTTACCATTTTATTTTTTTATTCCACTATTTATTGATATATCTCTCAATAGAGACTAAATGATATTAATAAAAAATTAAAATTAACAATATCTTAATCTTCTATATAAATAAATAAATATGAATAATTTTTTAATAAAAATAAAAATAGTAGTATAATATCTGTATATTGGCAGAGCATATATAAATTAAGTTCAAATTTTTATACTATTATTTAATTAAATTCCAATATTTCATGCAATTAATGAAATTTGTTATATTGAAATTACATAAATGTAAAGCATACATTGATAACAGATGTAAATGAAATTCGTAAATCATCCGATAATGAGATATTCGGTCAGAGTTTCCTACCAACCCATTCACAGCCTTAGAAATCATTGAATAAAAAAGTGAAACTTTTCCATTTTTTGCTTTTTTTTTTTTGTAGTACTTTAACGCTGTATAATAAAAAGGAATGGATGCCCTGAATTCAAAAATATCTCTTCCTTGATGTCCCATTCACCCACTCCCACCAGACAGAATGAACCGTTCTTTCTTTCAATATTCTTCATTCTAGAAGTTTTGTATCAAAATGAAATCTTATTGGCCTCAAGTTTTTAGGGAATATTGATTATGCATAAGCATCACAACCACCAGATAGGTTAGACCCTGTCATGTCTATAGATCTATCTATCACCTTGCCGTCTACGCTCAAATCGCAATGAAGGCACTTACATACCTTTTTGGTGGTCATGACCAAATGGCGTGTTTCATTATCAATCATACTCTTCCTTTTATTTAGTATCATAACGATTATTTTCTTGATTGGAACCATCACATACAATTAATTCGATAACTTCTGCCTAAAACCAAAAGATGCATAAATCATGCTTGATTCCCGTTCACGTTATGTAATTGCGGAACCTCATCATGCAAAATCCCACAAAAATTGTATCCACCTTCAAATAGAATTAGTCCAAATTTTTAGACCATAGAGAAGGTGTAAATTATCATTTTAAAAAAAAAATTAAAACTGGTTTTATTAATGTTTAAAATATAAAAATTATTTATTTTTTACTTTTAAAAGAGATAAATTTTATTTAATTTTTTAACATCAATTTAATCTATAAAAAGTTGTGCTGATTAATATTTTAAAAAAATAAAAAATAATTTTCCTGTTTCTAAAATTATATAATCAATCCTAAATTTATTTTTAAATTCAAAATGATGTCTCACTCAAACTAAAGAAATATCAGGATATCGTGGTTCCGTCAACCGTTCATGGAGAATCAGTGGTTATCATCTCATTATTGAACTGAAGTAATTAAGCACCCAACACAACCATTGCGGCTCTGCCAAAGAAATGATGGGATGAAATTTAAGGGTACCATGTGAACCATGATCATGTTACAGGGTCATTTTCACGACAGTTAAGGAGAACTTCTTAAATAAAAGAAACAGAAAGGATTTAATAAATAATCAACTTTTAATATATATTAAAACTTTAAGAGTTTTTTATTTTATTTTTTAATCCTTAACAAATATATTAAAGATATTTGTTATAGCATTGATCTATTATGAATTCATAAAATTTAATTTATTGGTTCATTATAAATTATATTCATGGAAAACGTTTTCTTATCTTGATGCAGCCAAAGAGTTCATACGTCACTAATATTTTAATTTTTCTTCCTTTATACTGTATGAGCATATGCGAAAGTGCATATAAGATAATTGTTTTACATTTTACCATTTATATTACATAATAAAAAATCTTATCAAGTACCGTTTGACTCAAATTTTTTTTAGAGTTTAAACTACGGTTAAAGTTTAAAGTAAGAGATTTAATCTTAAAATTAAAATTATTTGATAATTGCATTTTTAAAAATTTTTAAATTATTTTAAATTAATTTTTTTGAAATTTATATATTAAATTATTAAAATTTAAATAAAGAAAGAGAAAATGGTCGTAGAAATATAGATAACACAATAAAAGAAAGTTAAATGTAGTGTCATAATAAATAATTATCTAAATTTCAACATTCTCTTTATGTTCATTAAACACATAACCTTAATTTAAGTGAAAAATTATCTAAATAAGTTAGATAAGTATCTTGTGATAAAATATATTTTATTTTAAAAAAGATTATTTTTATTTAATTTAAATCAACTCTTCATTAAATATTTAATTATTTTTTATTTGCAGTAAGATGGATTTAAACCTAACTTATATTAAGACGAGTTGGATAAGTTTGTTGAACATGTTATAAAAAATAAACATGTTAATTATCTAATATTTATTAACTACTATCCCTGTCTAAAATATATTTATGTAGATTTTTGTTATTATTAAAATACAGTTATTGTTTAAACCTATTTATGACATGGTTAAAAAAAATTTAAGTTTCAACAAAGGTAAATCTTAAAACTAACCATTTTGAAGTTTTCTTTTTTTAATTCTTTTCATAAAAACTTCTTTAAATTTTTTAATTATATTTAGTATTTTATAAAAAATAATAAATTAAAATAAACTAAGTCTGTATTTGGATGTAAATATTTTTAATAGATTAAATTAAAAAATTTATATAATATTCAACTATTTATTTTACTAAAAAATAAAAATTGTTAGTTTTTTTATTTAATTTATTTTATTCTCACTAATTAATTATTTTAAATATAAAACCAATTTATTTTTATAATTTCCATATAAAATTAATTTTATATAATTCAAATAAAATAAATTATTTTAAAATTATTTCTATTTAATATATTCAAACATAAATTATTTATATATTTAATTATACATAATTAATTATTAAAATAATTTATTTTTTATCACTAATCCAAAGACAGACTAAACCAAATATAGTCCAATAAGTCTCAAAAGCTAATAACAGGATTACCTAAGAGTTGAGAAAATTAGTGAGATTCAATCTCCCCAAATACTCTCAAGTTCAATTTATCTTCCCCAATGTCCTTTTGTTAAGTTTGCATGATGGATCTTAATTCTTAACCAGACGATCTTAAATTATAACACTCAAATAATGTGTGTATATATAAAAGTAAAACAGTAGTGTCATGTTGCCTCATTTTTAATGTAAAGATAAACAAAAGGGCAATTTCGTGGGAGGATACAACTCTTATATAGAACTCTTTTTAAGAATATTGTCTTTATTAATAGCACATGATATATACCGCAAAAAAGGGTAGCGAGTATAGCTAGACCTTATTCCCGATTATGTATTAATCATTAAAGATCTTAGGAAAATATCTTACACCAAGTACACCTAACTTCATTTACTACTTAAATGAAAATTAATGAAATGTTAATAATTCATCCATTCACCTTGCAATCAGTTATTATAATTTAAAATGTAAAGATATAAAGAGGTGGATAAAGGAAATACAAGTTAATAATAAAATAAATTAAACAATATGCAAATAATAAAAAAGATATTTACTTTTTAAAAAATATTCAAAAAAGTAATAAAATTTGAATTCAAAATTTTAATTAAACTAATCTAATCCTCAATTATTCATTCTTAGATCAATTTTAGTGGCTTAGTAAAATATTTATTTGATTAAATTTTTAAATTAATTTTTAAAATTGTGCTAGATATTTTATTTCATTAAAATTTTAAAACTTTAGTTAGTTCTTAATTTTGAAAAAATATTCATTGTATTCATTTTTTATTTTTATTTTTTAAATAAAATTAAAGTAAATTTTATTTAAATATTTTGATTACGGTTAAAAAAAATTTTAAGAGCTAAAAGATCTAATCCATACAATTTTAAAAATTAATTTGAAGTTTGAATATAAATTTTTAAATAACTTTTATTAGCTAATTCTACTTATTTTTATGTAAAATGTTTATATATATATATATAAAAGAAATTAAGTTATTATATAAATAATTTTGCTTAGATTTACTAAACAATTCTTATAAATAATTAAATTTTATTAATCTAACCGTTAACTTAATAAATTATATTATATAAATTCTCTTAAATTTTTTTTATAAAATTTAAAAAATATTTAATATTTCAAAAAATAAATTCACATTAACAGATAGTATACTTTTTATAATATCCGTTAATTTAAATTTATTTAATAAAATATTAAAAAAATTATATAATATAATTTATTAATTTAACGATTAAATTAATAAAATTTAATTTTTTATAAAAATTATTAAGCAGAATAAATCTAAATAATTTTTTTTTCAATAACTTAATTCCTTATATATATATATTTAAAATTAAAAATTTCACTTTCAAATAATAATATTTTAAAAATAATTAATTTATTATTAAATAATAGATTACATTCAATATTTTTTAGAATTTCATAACATATATCCCTACATTGATATAGATAATAAGATAACAAGATGATTCACTCATACATTCTAATTTAAACAATTAGTTTCAATTAATTCCATGACATAAAACTTTATCGATATGTGTCTGTGTATAGTATCAAACTATTTTTTTTTTCATCACATATTCGAATGCAATTATCTTTCTTTGTAAAATCGAATGTCTACAATATAATATAAACTTGTTGAAATAGTTTTGTAACGATATGTAACATAGAAAATTGAAATCGTAGACTAAGTAAATTGTTGAAAGTGGGAGAAATTTTCTGTTAAATCAACCATGCTCCTTGTGATTTTTAAATGTGTATTATATATAGATTTTAAATTAATTTATAAAAAATTAAAATAAAGCGTCAGATTTCTTATTAAAATTATAAAGTATTATAAATCGATAAAGGGAAGAAGTAAATAAGTAATTTTATATAAGTAGGTATATATTAGGTGGGTGGAATAATAAAACTAGGATAAAAAATAAATTGACTAGGTTGAGTACTAAATCTTTAAGGTGAGAAATGTCTATGGTGCAAAAAGATTGACAACCAAAATTAAAGGGTATTTTTTTTTTTTTTTTGTCTTTTGAACACATCAAAAGGACATTTTGTGAAGATGAAACTGTACAGAACTGATTTGGAGTAACTATTTTTTCCTGTTAAGAGATATACTTTTTTTTTCTTATTTTAAAATATAAACGAATCAATGTGAATTATATTTTTAGCATATTTTTATGTTATTGATATTGCTGTGTAATAACCATGAATAATTATAAATATGTTTTAATAATACAATTGTTTTTTTTCCATAGTATTTTATATTGTTAGAAATTAATTTTAAATATTAAGATAATTTATATTTGTACTTTTTTATGTTTAAACGAAATTTTCTATGACTTCTTTAACATTATAGAAACTACTTTTTAAGTAACGTCATTTAGTTAGGATGTTAACATTTTTTTATGAAGACAATATTACACTTTATTAAATATATAGTGTACAACTACATTAAAATACACAAGTATAAATTTAATAGTTTTTATTATATATTTTTAATAAAAAAATAAAATTTTAATATTTTTTATTTAAAATAAAATATTTAAATTTTAATATATTTTATTTTATCATATTTTTTATTATTTTCTATTTTTTATTTTTTCTACCATATTTCATCTATTTTATAATGCTTTGGAACAATTTTTCTTTAAATAAAATTATAGATTAATTTAATTTATTTTTTTTATGTAATGTAAATTTAATATATATAATTATTGAAAAGTTGTGATGTATAAATAAATTTTTTGTTATATATATATATATAATAAATAATCCAAATTATACATTTTATTTGATAGATAATAATTTAAAATACTAAAATAATCTTAAAAAGTTTTGATTAAAATTAATTATTTCAAATTTCACACCATAAAAATAATTCAATGAAAACATCAATAAAAGTGATAAAAGAGATACTTTATAAAACTATAGTGATGTTCATGTATTTATTAGATTTTTCATTTTATTAATATAAAATATATGGATAAAATTTTAATAAAAGGAATAAATTTTATTATATTAAACAAATTTAACTAAAATATTAAAATATATGAAATATTATATTTTTTATCTTTAAAAGAAAATAAAAAATAAAATAAACTAATTTGTTAGTTAAAAAGTCATAATTCAAAATAAAATCTTAAAAAATTCATAAATAAAAGATATATTTTTATAAAAATAAATATATTAGTTAATTATAAAAAAATCACAATTTATAGTAACATTATTTTTCTATCCTACAAAGTTCTATTAATACAAAAGATAGACATAATAAAAAATAAAAAATTATAAAAATTAAAAAAAATTATTATAAAATTATATAATTGATAAATGTATAGGATTATATCTTTATATATCAGATTTTTTAATAAATTTTAAAAATATCAATATAACTTGTTTAAAAATAATTACAAACTATTTATATACAAAGTTAAAATAATTTTATTAGTTGACATATACACGTCATATATCTATTTTTTTATATCCGTTTACAACTTTAATTCCATATAGATACCCGATACAACTAATTCTAAATAATTATAAAGTATGTACACGTGTAAAAAGGATAATGATATGATGTGAAATTTTGTAAATCATAGAAGGTGTCAATGTATTATCTTAAATATTATAATATTTTATTATTTTAGCATGGGATACGAAATTTTAAGTACTTTTATTATTGTTTTTGAGTTTCATTTAAAATGTTATTTTATCTTATACAATTACAAAAATTGATAATTTATTTTTAAAACTAGCTGTTAATCATATTAAAAGTCATTCATAAGAATTTTTTAAAACTCATTTATATTAAAATAAATTAAATATAATCCATATTTATTTTTAAAAACAATATAATTTAAGAATTTTTGTTATATTCTTCTAAAAATCATCTTCCTACTTTATAACGTAAGCATTAAATAAAAGATAGTAAATATATACATTTATTATCTTAAAAAGTAAAAAATATTTTTATATTTTTTATATAATAACTAAAAGAATTTATATAGATAAAAGGTAAAAGAATTTAGAATTAGTCCAATTTAAAAGCTTTACTACATCCTTCCACTGTCTTATAGAATAAGTATTTAAATGAAAAAAATTATATATTTATTGTCTTAAAATATTAAAAATGTTTAATTTTTAATAATTATAAAAATTTATAAAAATTAAAATTATTCACAACTTTTTAAATATTTATAGAGAAAATGTAATTTAGTCAAAGAATTTAACCATCCAAGCTAGGTGACTTTCCCTTCTACTTTTGCTTTTACTTTTGTACTTTTTGATTTTCTTTTAAATGAATGACAGTGTTATACAGCTTCCAACGTAAATCACTTGATTGGGAGTATTTATAGCATAAAAAAGGAAGGAAACAAGTCAATTTGAACGGTTGATCTTGATTGTGACTACTAATTATTAATTAAAGAGAGTATTAAATATGTTTTATATTTTTAAATAATAAATATATAAATTTGATCTAATATTTATTTATTTTATAAGATAATGGAAATATGAATATATATATATATATATATATATATATATATATATATATATATATAGAAGAATATTGGAAAGCTTGTATTGCCATAGAAGCGTTTGACTGTGGCCAGATGATGGAACTTTCAAACCGTTGGGAAGGGAAGTTTCTAAGTTGGACAGCAGCAGCTGGTGTAGATCTAGTTTAGGTTGGCCCTTATGAATTAAATATTTCCCGTCATTGACTAATTTAAGTGAATGCCTCTCTGTGAATTAATGAATGCCCAATCATCTCACAAGAGTCAAGACAATCTGTATAGGTTGCAGCTTTTCATCTACAAATATTGAGGCATCCTTGGTGTTCACCAATCACGAGGGTGCCAGGCAGCAGAATAAGATTGAGTAGCTTTCAGAATCACCGAAAAAAGCAAATAGTCTTTGATTTCTTTTAGTTAATTGACTTGTGTAGCATGGGGTTATCACATCACATAACCAGGGAAACCGGAAATGTACAAATTTGGTTTAAACTTTTTTATTTTTTACATTTTGTATAAAAATTGTAAAAATTACAATAATTATTTCTTAATTTTGTTACAAATTTTTCAAAAAAATAAAAATAAAAACAAATAATATTTTTAAATAAAATTAAAATCAAATGTCACCTAAAATAAACCAATTAACCTTTTATTAAAGAGTTTAATGTCTAATTAAAAAAATATATTTTTATTAAAATATAAATAGTATATACAACAACTAAAAAAAATTAATAGATAACATAATAAAAAATTATATATCGTAATATAAATTTATATTTGTAATAATTAAAAAAATAATAATATATAATTAACAATAATTAATTTTTTTATATACAAACATTATCATCTATTTATCTATATTTCTAGTTCAACTAAATTTAAATATATGTAGATAATTATTTATACATTTGATAATTTTTTTTATATAACCAAAATGACGGATCATTATTTTTTGGTTTATTTCCAGTTAAAAGAAATATCAACAATCAAACACATGAATGAATGAATGGGTCCAGGTTTCAGTTATATAATTCTTTGAGAAGTGTTTGGCGGGAAAGTAAGGGCATGAATAATGTCAAGAATTGAATACTGGAACATTATTACAGGAGAGAAAATGCTAGCAGTAGCAGTAGTAATAATATATCAAGAAGAGAATCAAGTACAAATGATTTACTATTCCTTTTTATATAGAAATCAAAAATTTGTTTTAATATTTATTTAATTTAATTTATATTAATTGTTGTATTAATTATTTTTTATAAAAATATTTAATTAAGTAAAGATAAATTATTAAGTAAACATACAATAGTTAATTAGATAAATAAAAATTAAAAGAACATATCTTATTAATATTAAGAATAATTTTAAAAATTATATAAATTAATAAAACATTTAATATTATTTACTAAATTAAATAGATTTTATAAATTTTAAATTAAATAATTAATTCTTATAAAAGCAAAAGAAATATTACAATACAAGTGAAACTAGCAGTCTATTTACCTTACAGATTCCTTAAATAATTCTCATTCTGAATTATCCATGACATGAACGTAAATTCCTTAAAATTTTGGTGAGCAATATCACTTTTTTCATGAACTTGACTTCAATTTTGACACAACTTGTTTAGGAATTAGTGAGTGGGTGCTTTACAGCGAGGATCTGCATCAGCCATGCTACTGGCTAGTGAATCAAACTGGACCCTACACAAAGATGGCCCTTAGTCCGTGAAAATTGTTCGTGCATGCCAATAGGCCCCACTGACCCAAACTTTAAGTTGACGGTTTTATGATTGGACCGTGAGAGTAGTTCGCCTGTGCACGGGTCCATCGTATAGGAGAGTAACCCCATCTATCACAGCCCCACTTCCCCATTTTCGCCACCACTAGTTTATTGGTCGACATCATCGGCAATTCATTCTTCACCCAACATCGCCACTCACGTGTTCTTATTTTAAAACGAGCGGTTGTAAATTAATTTTATCAAACTAATTTTAATTTTTAGGTAAAATAATTTACATTTAAAATATATTTGATAATATATTTTTAAAATAAAAGATAAAGTAATTAGTTAATTTTTAATATTATATTTAATGTAATAGTTATAATAGTTATAAATATATTTTTATATTATTTTTATTAATGTTTAAACTTTTAATTGTGGTTGAAAATTATTTTTTTTTATTTTAACAAATATAATTTGATAAATTTTCATTTATTATAAATATTTTTTATTATTTAATATTATAATATTTAATTTAGTTATTAAATATTTTATTTAAATTATTTATAATAAAATATTTGATTTTGGTTCATACAAATTTTAAATTGAAAAATATATAATAAATATTATTTTAAAGTGTATGTATAAAATTAAAAATAAATATTTTAAATTTTAAAGAAAGAAAAGATTATTTATTTAAAAATATGATTTTAAAAAAAAATATGTGATAAATAATAAAATAAATTAAAAATATAATTTTATAACATATAATAGGAATTTGTTTATATTGTCTTATTTTATTTAGAAGAAATATATATAAATAGGAATAAATTTTAAAATTTATTATTTATTATTTTTAATATAATTAATAATTTAATTTAAATAGATAATATATTAAGTTTTATAATTAATAAAATTATAATATTTAAATTCCTGTTCAATAATTATATTTTTATTTTTATCAATTATTTTAATAGTTAATTTTAATAAATAATTTTAATTTAATCAATAATTTTTAACTTTTAATTAAATTTTAAACTTTTGATTAATTTATTCATTAGTTTAACTAAAGGTATTTTTAAATTTTTGTCTTACATTAGGTTTGTCATAAGAATTTATTAACATTTTTTTAATTTAGTATAATTTATTTATAATTTTTAATCAAAAAATATTTTTTATAAACAATCTTAAAATATGTTTTGGAATAAGTTAAATTCATCTTAAATTAAGTTTGAAAAAAATAATTTAAAATCATTTCTATCTAGCAAAACTTTAATGTAGGTGAATACAAAATATAACACAGACAAACATTTAATTTTGACTCATTACAATTAAGCTCGTAAAATTATACCAAATGTTTGTCTTATACAAACATGTGCTGGAAATCTAAAAAGTTTCTTCAAATATGCTAGAAATTTATTAAGTTATAGATGAGTTAGGGTTTATTAAATTATAGATGAGTTAGGTTATATTGATATTAGAAATTAATTTATAATATTTATACTTGTTGATTTGAAAATTTTTATTAATAATTATGTTTATAAAGTTTATATAAAATAAAAATAAATAAATTTTTATCATATACAATATATTAAATTAAATTTAATATTAATTATTATATAATATATTTAAAAATATTTTAGTTATTAAAAATTTAATATATATAATTATAAATATATTATTATATAATTCAACTATATTTTTTTATAAAAAATTTAAATAATATAAATATTAAAATATAATATTTAATTAATTAAACCCATTATAAAATCATTTATTATACTAGACTACTTAACATTAAAATCAAACTAATAGGAATTAGGGTTTATATAATCGAATTAAGCTTTCGTAAAATTATAAAGTTATCTAGTTTCTTTATTGTTATTAATTTTTTTTAATAATGTGATGTTTTATTAACATGTATTTAAAATATATGTTAAAAATAATAAATAAAAATGCAAATATTCGGCGTATTTAGATTTTACATATTTAATGTTTCTAAAATAATTAATAAAAACGAATATTATTTTATTTTTTTAACATGTTTATTTTCATGTATTTCACATAAAAAATATTATTTCACTTGAAAGATGTAAAGGAATTACAAAAACCAAACAATTTGGAAGCGTGTGAAAAATTTAAATGGTCAAGTCAAATCGAAACTAGACAAAATAAATTAACCTTGTTTTTCTCTAAAAATGTGATTCCGTGTTTGTTGGTTTTTCCCCCTCATCTTGATCATATAATAATAACATTTTACAATTTTACAATTTTTTTATTCTACTTATTGTAAGAGCACATAGCTAGAGACATGTTGATTCGATTTGGATTGTGCAGCATATACAAATCCACATTTGTTTTGTGGATGTGCTTTCTTTATCACATTTGTTTATATGTGTTTAGAAATTTAAGTTCGTATGAATTTAATTTTACAAAAATTTTATTTAAAAATAAATGTGAACTGATATAACTTGTTTAATCTTTTTTTTTTAAAAAGTTGATAATAACATTTTATAAATTTTTAATTCAATATAAATAATATAATTTATTTTGTTCATTCAAACACGAATTTAGAAAGAAATTAAATTTTGATTTGTAACATCCAACCATAAATTTTTCTAAAATCACGTTCTAACAAAACCAAACATGAATTAAAATCTAAACATGTTAAACTTACACTAGACAGAAGTAACATGTTAAGTGTTGTTTGATTTACCCATTTTCCAAACTAGAATCATTAGTGAAAGTAAGATCAGCACAAGATCATAGTTGCATGAATTACCGAGCACATCCAAGCGGCAGTGATTTTTTCCCCCATTTACAGAGAGTAAATTCCTAATGTTACACCAACAGACCCTAATAAGATGAAGGTTCTGAGGACACACACTTGATGCACTAACAAACATTGCATTTTATGACAAAACACAGCAGAAGAAGTCAGAAACGATTCAACCATTTCCTGATACTAAATAATTATAAATTATTTGCTTCATTTATTTTATATCTATGTATTACATTGCTTTCTTTGCCACCCCAAGTGCAATTGGCTTTATCCACGAAAATGACAACCCAAATCATTTATTTTGATCCACCCTAAAAGCCTCACCGGTCCAAGTTGGGAACTTGGGAATAGGATCCCAGCTAAGCCTCACAAGATTCACTTCACAATTATCTAACATATATACAACAACCCTTTCCCTTGTGATTATCAATAATGTTACTTTATCTTTATTTTCTACTGATTCACCCGTCCCAATAACCCTTCCTCTGTTTTCACTTCTCACTATTTGGTTTAACTGACCCCAAAAACAAAGCTAAAAGCCAAAAGTACCGTCCAGCCGCCACAATTCACACACTGCCTCACGTGATTTACCGTAGCAGGCAATGCCGATTGAATTATATAATTTATGTTAAAAAAAAAAAAAAAAATAAAGGGAAACTTGTACACACGATTCATTAGCCAAGCCAATATATATATATATATATATATATATATATATATAGACACTCACACACACCAAGTAAGAGCTTCCAAACAAAACTCAGCATAATGAGTTACTGATCAAATTACATATACAGATTTTTTTCAGTTGTTCTTTTGGCTCTCAGCCAAAAACAACAACTGCATTCAAAGGGTGCTACCATCTACTCCTCAACAACTCATCACCGCGTGCTAAAAAGCAACGTGTTGTTAATATAGAAATGATATTTATTCATAGATAATTGACACTATCTTATTGCTTTATCTTTTTATACCTCTCCTTTGTTTTTTTCTGTTTTGAGTTTTCTAGGTCACAATGGCCTGCACCGAAAACAGAGAACCGAAGGTCTCTGTTTTCCTCTGTTTCTCATTTCTCTGTGCCACCGTTTTGTTAAGTTGTGGTCGGGTTTGGGGCCAAACATCTGCTGTTTTTGCCTGCGATGTTGTAAAGAATCCAGCTTTGGCTGGTTTTGGATTCTGTGACAAGTCATTGTCGGTGGAGGATAGAGTTGGTGACTTGGTGAAGAGATTAACATTGCAAGAGAAAATCGGGAACTTGGTGAATGGTGCAGCGGAAGTGAGTAGACTCGGTATTCCAAAGTATCAATGGTGGTCTGAGGCACTTCATGGAGTCTCCAACATTGGCCCAGGCACACATTTTTCAAGTGTGGTACCTGGTGCCACAAGTTTTCCCATGCCAATTCTCACTGCAGCTTCTTTCAATACTACTCTGTTTGAAGCCATAGGAAGAGTAAGTTTTTTACCCTCTTTGTCCCATTCATGTCTTAAAGTGCGTCTCTTTGCCTTTTTCTTTTCTTTCTTTCTTGGGTTCCTCAAAAAATGGGAAAGTGTGGTTTCTTTCTTTTTTGACTGAATGAAGACATCAAAAGTCGTTAATTTTGGTTACTTAAGTTGGTAGTTCTTTCTGAAAATTTCAGGGTGTTTGGTGAGATTTTGAATGTGGAATGCCGGTTTATAGGTTCCATTCTTTAAAATTGTGTACTGTTGGAAACTTATTATGTTACTATCAGAATGCTGTACATTACTTGCTGATTTAACGAAGTAGAGGGAGGAAAAAATTTTTAAAACAGTCCAATGTATGATATATAACTATATATATGTGTTCTTAAATATTTAGTTATTCACAGGTGTTTGAGCAATGACGTTGAAGCTATTCATTATTGAGTAGGAGAAGTAGATGAGGGTAGTTACAGGGTTTTTCTTCTCTTTTTTTTTTCACTCTTCTGTGTTTATATCTTTTGATGTAAAAGCTGAAATCTTTTAGGTACAAAAATGAATGATAAAGCAGTACAATAATAAATGAAACAAAAATTTAGGTGAGTTCCTAAGTGTGAACTTGCGGAATTTGGATGTAGATATTTACTAGTTTTTCCACCTTTTTTTACACCTTGCATATAGAAATGAAAGTGAGTAACAGAGAGGGCTTGATGTTGATTGATTACCATAGATACAATTTAAAGATTGATCGGTCACTTTGTTTTCAATTTCTTATAATACACTTAAATGGAAAATTACCAAATTGCTTTAAATTATCAAAATGCATAGTTCATGATATTTTGCCTGAGTCATCTATCTTTGTGATTATCATACAGATAAAGTCAAACATCAAGCACTAAACTTGAAAAGAAATGAGTTTTAAGTGATGTTTGTGGCTAATATGTGACCATACAGGTGGTTTCAACGGAAGCAAGAGCAATGTACAATGTAGGGTTGGCTGGTTTGACGTTTTGGTCGCCAAACATAAACATATTCAGGGATCCTCGATGGGGAAGGGGACAGGAGACACCAGGAGAAGACCCTTTGCTAAGTAGCCAATATGCAACAGGATATGTGAAAGGTCTTCAACAAACTGATGATGGAGACTCAAACAAGCTCAAGGTTGCTGCTTGTTGCAAGCACTATACAGCCTATGATTTGGATAATTGGAAAGGTGTTCAGCGTTACACCTTCAATGCTGTGGTACCATCTACGTTTGATAGAAAACTCAGCATGTTAATGTCATTATTGTGAAGATATGATGCAGAAAATTCATTTTGTCACTCCATTTTATTTGTTTTATTAGGTGACACAGCAAGATTTGGATGACACATTCCAACCACCATTCAAGAGCTGTGTGATTGATGGGAATGTTGCGAGTGTCATGTGCTCCTACAACCAGGTTAATGGAAAACCAACCTGCGCAGACCCAGACCTCCTCAAGGGAGTTATCCGAGGCCAATGGAAATTAAATGGGTATCTTAGAACTCTCCAAAATCTTATATACTTAGGTTAAATTGTTATTGTTTTTGATGGTGTTGTCTTTTCAGTAATATGAATTTATGGGATATTCAGATATATAGTTTCTGACTGTGACTCGGTAGAAGTGCTTTTCAAAGATCAGCACTACACCAAGACTCCTGAAGAAGCTGCTGCCAAGACCATTCTGGCTGGTAAGAAAATATGAAAAAGACTACATACTTTCTTATTCATTGGTAATTTCTGGATTACCAATAAATTGTTATAGCTATTTGCTGAAAGTCTTGGCTTGCAAATTATGTAATTATCACTAAATTTTGATTTCACAGGGTTGGATTTGGACTGTGGAAATTATCTTGGTCAGTATACAGAAGGCGCAGTGAAGCAAGGGCTTTTGGATGAAGCATCAATTAACATTGCTGTTTCCAACAATTTTGCCACATTGATGCGTCTTGGTTTCTTTGATGGTGATCCAAGCAAGCAACCTTACGGAAACCTTGGTCCGAAGGATGTATGCACTTCACAGAACCAGGAGCTGGCCCGTGAAGCTGCAAGGCAAGGGATTGTGTTGCTTAAAAATAGTCCAGGATCACTGCCTCTTAATGCCAAAGCTATTAAATCATTGGCAGTTATAGGGCCCAATGCTAATGCTACAAGAGTCATGATTGGAAACTATGAGGGTATAAAAAATTCCTACTCCTTTAATTTGCATACGCATATGAAATGGACACATGGATATAAATGTTTCGATACCAGGCCAACAATTGTTTTCTCTACCTTGTGCTTAACTTCACATTTGAGAAATTCATTAAATTTTGCAGGCATTCCTTGCAACTACATATCACCCTTACAGGGCCTAACAGCTTTAGTTCCGACCAGCTATGCTCCTGGCTGTCCTAATGTGCAATGTGCAAATGCGCAGCTAGATGATGCCACAAAGATAGCAGCCTCTGCAGATGCAACAGTGATTATAGTAGGTGCAAGTCTAGCTATAGAGGCAGAAAGTCTTGACAGAATTAACATTCTTCTTCCAGGACAACAGCAACTTCTAGTAAGCGATGTTGCAAATGCATCCAAAGGACCTGTGATTCTTGTCATCATGTCCGGAGGAGGCATGGATGTGTCCTTTGCTAAAACTAATGATAAAATTACAAGCATCCTATGGGTTGGCTACCCCGGCGAAGCTGGTGGAGCTGCGATAGCTGATGTGATTTTTGGTTTCCACAATCCAAGTAAGTGAAGTCATTCATAGTTTCTTTATATTACAAAACTTTCAATCATATAATGACACAGCTTTGACACTGTTGGATGATTTTCTTATGCAGGTGGAAGGCTACCCATGACATGGTATCCACAATCATATGTAGACAAGGTACCAATGACAAACATGAACATGAGAGCAGATCCTGCTACAGGTTACCCTGGTAGGACGTATAGATTTTATAAAGGGGAAACCGTTTTCTCATTTGGAGATGGAATAAGCTTCTCAAGTGTTGAGCACAGAATAGTTAAAGCACCACAGTTGGTGTCTTTTCCTCTAGCAGAAGATCATGTATGTCATTCCTCAGAATGCAAGTCACTTGATGTTGCTGATGAGCATTGCCAAAACTTGACCTTTGATTTTCACATTGGGGTCAAGAACATGGGGCGAATCAGCAGTAGCCACACAGTGTTACTGTTCTTTACTCCTCCTGATGTGCACAATGCACCTCAAAAACACTTGTTGGCTTTTGAGAAAGTGCACTTGCCAGGAAAATCAGAAGCACATGTTAGGTTCAAGGTGGATGTTTGCAAGGATTTGAGTGTGGTTGATGAACTTGGCAACAGAAAAGTTCCTCTGGGACAGCATCTGCTTCATGTGGGAAACTTGAAGCATCCATTGGGTGTGAGGATTTGAAAAAGTCTTCAAATCCTCTGCACTCAAGTTTTTTTTTTTTTTTTTTTTGTGGCTTTTTTCTCATGGTTTCCTTAGTTTGAAAATTCTTCTAGGGGACCAGAAATAATCCTGAGGTAATTGTAACAAAATTCTCTGATTTGTATTATATTCAGATCACAAATTTATGTATTCCTTTAATTTCTAAGAAAACAACATCTTGGCTGGAACACGTTAACAGCTGAAAAAAGAAAATTTTCCCAGTCAAAGCTTGACACTTTCTCTTTCATCAGATATGTTCAACATCCAATGACTGAGATTGACTTCAATTTCCCACCAAAAATTTTCAGTATCTTGCTGCAAAGAGTTGATATAAAATTAGATAAGAAATAATTTCCTTTTTTCTCGGGTCTAATTATCATATCAATTTGTTGTTCTTAATTGTAAAATATTTGATGGATTCAAGGTTGATACTATCCATTGTAATATATAATCTAATTTATTTATTATGAGCAAATGGTTCCATTTTCATCGTATAGGTTTATGGAAAAACTTGTTCCTACGGATTCTTGAATTAAAATAAAATAGATAAGGATCCTTAGGATAGGATGAAGTGGAGTTTATTAAGAATTTTAAAATTAGATCCATCATTGAACCGTTATAATATTGATTTAAAATTTAATAATTTAAATAATCAAATCAGTATTAATTAAATATTATTTTTAAAAGATATAAAAATATATAATAATAAAATATATTAATATTATAATTTTATCTAATTAAAAATTAAAAAATTATATATATTTTAATTTTTTAAATTCAAATTATATATGTAAATTAAAAAAATATTATTTTGTATATGAACTGATTTTCTATCGTTTGGTTGAATCATGGTTAATTAACTGATTTTTGATTGGCTCTATTAATTCGTCACTAATTTTTTGTTAAACCGATTTTATTGGTTAAATTAGCCTGAAGAAAAAATCAATTCTCAATTCAATCTGTTCACCGAATAGTTTGGTTGAATTTTCAAAACAATAAATAAACATATTATTTGACACTTATTAAATTAGCCTGAAAATGGGATAAATTGACCCTTGTTCTCTGATTTCAATTAAAGTCTGTTTTTGAAAAATAAAATAATTATAATATATTATTTTTATATATTTTTAAATTTTCTTTTAATATTAGTATTTTATATTTTAATAATAAAAATGTTAGAATAATTCGGTTGAAACAACTTTATTGATAAATTGGTGAGACATGTAATGAAATATGTAATATTAACTAGGATAACAATATATAATGCGTAAGTAAATTAAAAATAAAAATTTAGAAGATATTTTAAAGACTTAAAACTCAATAATAAAGGTTAACATGTCAAAAAAAAATTAGAATAAAAGAAAAAGCTATAATATCATTAAAAATGTTCAAAATACTTTTAAAGAGTTCTAATTTCTATAAATGCTAAATTATTATTAAATAAATAGAAAATAATTTAAAAATAAGCTGAAAATGAACTATAAAGATTAAAAACATCAAGTAGTTTAGAAATCTTTCAATAATATAAATATAATTTAGAAGTTATTGATGAAAAAGATATAACTTTTTATGTTATAAATTCTTATTTATAATAAACTTTTGCTTACGCTTATATTATGTTAAAAAATTATGGTGATGTATTTTTCTTTTCATTTGTTTAAGTATTACAAACTTATATAGATATTGAATTATAATACAATTTTTTTTTTCAGAAAACAATATAGAATGCAATATTTTTTTATCATCTATTTGATTTTAATAAATTTTTTTCTTTCTACTCCCTTACTTATTTATTTGAATAATTAATTTTTTGTATTTTAAACTAAATTTTAATATTTTTATTATTTTAATATATATTTTAAATTATATTATTTAGCATATGTATGTGTTGCATTTTAAAAATATTTCTCATTTTCAAAGAATTAGAAAGAAAAATTGAACAACCTTTATACTTGCAATTCAAAGAGAACACATATATTATAAGAATTTTTTTTATTATATCTTATGAAATCATAAAAAAAAATCTATAATTTAAAAATAAATTAAATTAAAAAATAAGGATATATGATGAAGATTGAAATTGTCCAATAATGATATATTACAAAAATGTTCATGCAATGATTTTGTTGTTATAAATAATAAGTGATTTTCATAAGAAGTTAATCCAAAAATTTCATGTGTTAAAACAATATTAATTTTAATGGTGATAATTCTACAATTTATCATAATTAATGTAGTTTTTAATTTAAAAAATAATATATATATATATATATATATATATATATAAAAGAGGAATTAGGTTACTCCAAGAGTAATGTTGCTTAAATTTACTCTACTTAATAACTTTTATAAATAATTAAATTTTATTAATACAACTGTTAAATTAATAAATTATATTATTCTAATTTTTTATACAATTTAAAAAAAGTTTGATACTTCAAAAAATAAATTCAAATTAACAGATAATTTACTTTTTATAATATCCATTAATTTAAGTTTATTTAATAAAATATTAAATATTTTCAAATTTTATAATTTTTTAGGATAATTTATATAATATAATTTATTAATTTAATGGTTGGATTGATAAAATTTAATTATTTATAAAAGTTATTAAATAAAGTAACCTTAAACAAAATTGCTCCTAAAATAACTTGATCCTTCCTCGTGTGTATATATATAATATTATATTATATTATGATACAACGAATAAAAATTAATGAATCTTAAAGTTGGTAACCATTAATAATATTTTTTAGATAAAATTATTTACAATAAAAGATAAAATTAGATGATGAAGTTGGATAATATTACTAGTAATATTTTTATAATTATTGTTTACATCAATTATTAAAAAATTGATGTAAAAATTATACAATGATAATTTTGTAACTAAAATATTAATATACTATACTAGATATAGTGATTAATCAATAATAAAAAGGATACATTTAATTTTTTAAATTGGTTGTTGAAAAAATCAAAGTTTTTGATTATTTTAGTGTAAATAAAAAAATTTAATATAAAGTATGTTTAAAAATATTTTTCTGCACAATAATAAAATAATGTTTTATTATGAATATTTATTAAAATTTTATATAAGAGACATTTATTATTGTATTTTACCTGTGCTATAACTTGTAATAGAATATGTTATAAGAGGTGTGATAACATTTTATTATATAGCAGGAATAAGATACAATAATAAATACGTTATAGATAAAAAAAGCAAAAAATATAAACACATATATTTCAATAATCAATGCAATTTTAAAAATTTATAATTTTATTTAAATTAATAAATATAATAAAAATGATAAAAAGTATAAAAGAAAACATATAATAATAAATAAAAAATTAATATTTTTAACCATTTTTATTTAAATTTATAAATATGCATTAAAGATTATAATGTATAATGAATAAAAAATATAATAATAAAATTATTATTCAAATATATCTACTATTAAATATTTAAGTAAAAGTTGCTGTAATATTTTACAGATATAATAATAAAAAAATTAATTTCTTTTACTTAACTGTAAAAAATTAATTTTTAAAATAATATTACTGTTTTAATTTTTAAATAATAAATTTAAATTTAAAAATAAAATATTTGAATTTATATATTTTTTACCTTTTAACTTAAAATTTTTTATCTAAAAGATAACATATTAAAAATATAATTAAAATATAAAATTATTTAATTATATATGAAAAATATTTATTATATTTTATCATTTATTATTTATTGTATTTTTAGCATACGTTTTTTTTAATTTAAATAAAAAATATTTTAAATTTTTTAAAATTATATTTATTAAGATAATAAATGCGTTTAAATATTTGTTTTTTTATATAAATATAACAAATAATTTTTTATATTTATAACATATTTTATTATATATTATAGCATAGATAAGACATAATAATAAATGAATAACATATAAAACGCAAAAAATTATTCTTAAACTATGTTTCTGCAGGGATTGTTAGTTTTTTTTTTAACCAGAATGGTCAATTACCCCGGTAAACCATGTAGAAATGCGTTTCTTTGAACTCTATGTCTTTTTTGTTTTCCCAGCACACACCATTAATTTAAGTCCCAAAACACATTCTCGTGTCATTCTTCACGCCAACGCCCTTTCTTCTTACACCACCTTCGTCCCCTTCGCAATGCCGTCGTTTGCTCCACCAAATCCATCGCCTCTTCCCTCCAAGCTCACCGCCTCCAATTCTTTCGTTGCTTCCATGGACCCTCAGCTAGGTCTGTGAAATCCTGGGTTGCCAGTGATCTTTCTTCTCACACATTCAATTTTCCGGTTCAACAACAAAGAAATTGAGATTGCGATTCCCGTTTGTTGCGAACGATGCATATCACACTCAGAAGTTTTTATCTCCATCCTAAATGTAAACCTAAAACCTAGCTAAATGCCAGGTTCATCCAAATTCATGTCACTTGAATCGTAGTGTTGTATCTTATGATTTTACCTCTTTTTCTGTTGGCCTTTTGTTTTAGAAATTCATTTCTTCTTTTGCCTATTCTTAAATTTTGGTTTTTACAAATAGGATTTAAAATGAAGAATTTGAGAATCTATTTGAACCGTTTAGCTTGTTCTCTATTTGTCTATTCCATCTAGCAACAATTGATGCAGGAAGCTTCAACAATAGTGTAACATAGCAACAGGTTTTACCATGAGCTTTGGTTTAAAAACAATGATATTCTAGTTTGATTTAAAAGTATAGGCGTTAAACTTTAATGGAACGATTAAGGTTTAAACTCACTCTATTTCAACTTCTGAGCTTTTAGTTAGTTGTGAATTTGGTTTTGATCTCCTACCAATATGCATCTATGGTACCAGTATATTACGTAATTCTCTTAGCGTGATAATATGTCGAGTTACTCTCTTTCCTTCTTCCTGGATCAGGCTATTTTGGAAACTATGGCTAGAGTCACGCCAAACAAGAATGACACAAAAGATGAAAAGTACTTATTTCAAGTTTTACCTATTACTTAGTATGGTTGTCTGATATTGTGCACTTAGTAAATACTTTTTTGTTTCAATATACAAGTTAAGTGTGTGATATACTAGTTAAGTGTGTGTGTGTGTTTCTAAACTTGTAGGTCATTTAAACTACATCATGTATTTAATAGAGCCGAGGATACCCCAATGTTGATAGATCGGAAGATGGGACAGCTCAATGTTAGCTTTGTTCTTTTTTCTGACATTCAGTTGAGTTTTGCAAATTTCAAGTGTATGAAGTATGCATATTATTTCAGGATAATATCTTCATCATTTATAACTTAAAATCCAAGTATCCAGTACTCTAGCTAGATTTACGGTAAATTTATTTTACATGTTTTATTTTCAATACAAAATATATTATATTACTCACAAGAACCTTTTTCATTATTGCCATATAGATTGATTTCAGAACCTTTTTCATTATTGCCATATAGATTGATTTCAGACCTGCTCGTTGCTATTGTTTCAGCAACTTGTGCGGTGTCGCATTTGCTTTTTCTCGACAACTGGTCTGAACATTTTTGTTCTAACTAAATTCTTGACCAATCTTAGAATCTATTGCAGTATAATTTCTTCAAGTCTCTCGTAGCATTACCAGAAAGTATAACTTGGCAGGTCATTACCGGATATCTTCTTGCTGGCTCCATAGTTGGACCTGGTGGCTTTAACTTCACCAGTGAAATGGTGTAGTTAAGCATTAGTAATTAATTGCTTTTTTAATATCTTCTTTTAAAAATTGTCTTCTGTTTTCTGGTGGTATACTTTTACAGTTTAGTTCCGTTGGATTTCATTTTTTAATTTTTATATTTGTAAAAAGCATACTTGTTGATAGCGCTGTAGTGGCATGGTAGTATGTTAAAATGTTCTACTTAAGTAAGAGTCTTGCATAGGTGTCCATTATAGTATGATAACATACTTTTCTTATGTGTAAACCTGTTAACAGTATATTTTGCTTAGCATAAAACCTATCTTTTAGTGGTTTACTTGGAACAATGAATATGTAAGTGGGAACAATGGCACAATTTGGTGTAATGTTTCTTTTGTTTGTGTTGGGTGTGGAGTTCTCCACAACAAAGGTAGGCTTATTTTTCTGCTTTCTTCTATTTTCTCTTTGTTCTTGTTTGCGTTACAATTAGTTTTAATTACCTTGATTATCCTGTTTTTACCTATGTGATTGTAGATTCGAGTTGTTGCTGTTCTTAAAGGACTATTTCAAAATTTTCTATTTATGTGCATGTGTGGACTTATTGTGTCGGTATGTTTCATAAGTGTAATTCACCCTATTTCTAAACTTTTTGTTTATTATTGATCTTATACCATTTTCTAAATTATGTGGAACGCTAATCACAAACTAGTAACCATTGGTTCATGTAGTTGTCCTCTGCGGACATTCATGCCATATGTGAGACTAATCTGACTTGGTTGCTACCTTAACTATTAGTTGCATGATCTAGATCTCTTATCATCCTTAATTCTTAAATACAAAGAAATACTATTTTTCAAACCAGATGGCAAGTTTCATCTTTTTAATCTTAAATTCTAGTTCAAGCAAGTGGTTGGCTTCAAATTGGAGTTAATGTATCTCTCCTTAGAGCTGATTGTATCTCACTTCTAGCTAAATGGGCTATATATATATATATATATATATATATATATATATATATATATATATATATATATATATATATATATATATATATATATATATATATATATACCTTCCTTTTCTTACTGCATCTTTAAGATTGATTTTAAAAGTTTTTTTTATCTTGTATATGATCGTATTTAGAGAAGTGGTTAATATTATGGACAGACTTCGTATTAAATACATACGATGCATTACAATCGAGTAACATCATGCGTAGTAATGTATTGAAATATGGTGGTTGAAATTTTTTTTTAAATATTTTAAAATTTTAAGAAAATATTTTGATAAATTAAAATAAAAATTTAATTTATTTAAAATAGATAAATTTAAAAATTTTTCAGATTCTTTTTATCTTATTTTATTCTTTTTTCCTGTCTTTTTGATTGCTCTCTTTAAAGTCTTTTTCTTTCATTCTAATTTAGTATTTAAATTATTAGATAATTTAATTATATTTTGTTGCTTTTTTAATTTGTATTATTATTTTATTTGAATATGTTGTATATATTTAAAATTTTTTATGAAAAAAATAGAAGCAAAATTAAAGAAAATTAATGAATATTTAAAAGTAAAGTGTTGAATATATTAAAAATTAAATTATTTAATCTAAATAAAAAATTTATCATCTAAATTAAAAATTTATACTTTTTTTTATCTAAATAAAATATTTTTAAAATAAAAGTATTTAAATTTAAAATATGAAATTTTTAATTATTTTAAATTTTTAAAATGTTAAAATATCCTTCCTAGCTTGAAAAAATCTCTAATGATATTATTTGATGACATCATTTATTTAAGAAAATTCAATTAGACGCAAGACTTGCTTTGGTTAATTGGGGTTTAGGTGGGGTCACACTATCACTGTAGCACGACTCACATTGAGTCCAAATCGTAAGTTCTAGAGAAGAAGGTAGTAAAGTTTTAGGATATGAAATGTCATGAAAGGAAAGAAACTTCTCATTAAATAGTAGTATACATTTATTTTTATTTAGATATATGTTGTTGGATTTATTTTACTTTTTTATATTTTTCTTTTAAAATGTTGTTAGTTATTAAATAAAAAATGTAAAAAAAATGAATGATATACTTTTTATATATATAGAAAAATTTATATATATATATATATATATTTTTAT
Organism: Canavalia gladiata; assembly: GCA_037954105.1. Taxonomy (NCBI): domain Eukaryota; kingdom Viridiplantae; phylum Streptophyta; class Magnoliopsida; order Fabales; family Fabaceae; genus Canavalia; species Canavalia gladiata. The sequence goes on from CM075662.1 coordinate 6,320,804, forward strand.
CTTGATATGTTATTTTTTTATAATTTAATTATTTGGTGTTGATGTTGATTTAGTGGATATTTATGGGCAGCAATGTTATGGAATATATTTTAAAAAAATTAAAAAAATAATGACAGTTAAAATTGTTATAAATTTTTTTTTATAATTTTTTATATCAATTAGATGATATTGATATAAAAAGTTATTTTTATATCTGTTAACTTGTAACTAATGTAAAAAGTATTCTTCTTACATTGGTTTAATTAATAATGATGTAAAAACTTTAAATTTTTATATTTTTTAAATTGAATGAAAAAATGTAATTTTTTTTTATTGAATGAAAATATGAAAAGTCTTTAATTCTGGTTACCTAATTTGATAATTTATTCTAAAAATTTCAGGGAATTTGGTGAGGTGAGATTTTGAATGCTGAATGCTGGTTTATAGGTTCCATTCTTTAAAATTGTGTCACTGTTGGAAACTTATTATGTTACTTTTAGAATGATGTACATTACTTGCCGATTTAACAAAGTAGAGGGAGGAAAAAAATTTAAAACACTCCAATGTATAACTATATATATTTGTTCTTAAATTTGCATGTTTGAATATTTATTTATTAACAGGTGTTTAGGCAATGACGTTGAAGATATTTATTATTGAGTAGAAGTAGATGAGGGTAGTTAGAGGATTTTTTTTTTCACTCTCCTTTATTTATTTCTTTTGATGTAAAAGGTGAAGTATTTTAGGTACAAAAATGAATAATGAAGCAGTAGAATAATAAATGAAACAAAAGTTTATTTGAATTTCCGAGTGTGAACTTGCGGAATTTGGATGTAGATATTTACTAGTTTTTCACCTTTTTTTCCAGCTTGGTTATAGAAATGAAAATGAATAACAAATAGGGCTTGATGTTGATTGATTATCATAGATACAATTTAAAAATTGATCGATCACTTTATTTTCAATTTCTTATAATACACTTAAATGGAAAATTACCAAATTGCTTTAAATTATCAAAATGCATAGTTCTTGATATTTTGCTGAGTCTTATCTATCTTTGTGATTATCATATAGATAAAGTCAAATATCAAGCACTGAACGTGAAAAGAAATGAGTTTTATGTGGTGTTTATGGTTAATATGTCACCATGCAGGTGGTTTCAACGGAAGCAAGAGCAATGTACAATGTAGGGTTGGCTGGTTTGACGTTTTGGTCGCCAACCATAAATATATTCAGGGATCCTAGATGGGGAAGAGAATAGGAGACACCGGGAGAAGACCCTTTGCTAAGTAGAAAATATGCAACAGGATATGCGAAATGTCTCCAACAAACTCATGATGGAGACTCAAACAAGCTCAAGGTTGCTGCTTGTTGCAAACACTATACAACCTATGATTTGGATAATTGGAAAGGTGTTACCTAAAAATGAAATCCACTTTTATGGAGACTCAAACAAGCTCAAGGTTGCTACTTGTTGCGAACACTATACAACCTATGATTTGGATAATTGGAAAGGTATCACCCTAAAAATAAAATCTACTTTTACATTTAAATTGTATATGTGGTTTCATTATTAAATTAATATTTAATAATATGAATTTTCATTATCAACTTTATACACCTTGAGACACTTAGATAGGAGCGTATGTTATTTTTCTCAATTTAAATTATGATGTTCTAACGATTAATAATAGAGAGCAGTTTTAACTCATTTATCACTTTCCTATCCTTTGGGTTAACTTTTTTTTTTTCAACTTGTCTTTTTTCTATTTTTTAATAGTGAAGTTTTCAACTTCTCTATTTTTAATAATGGTATTAAAGCCTGGTTAATCTTATGAGATCAAAATTTTCTTTTCTTTTTAATCTAGAAACCAATGGCTTCCAAAAATCTTCCTTTAAACCCATCATTTACCTTCACTGGTGAAAATTATTACATTTGGTCAACAAAGATAGAAGATTTTCTTAAATCCTATGACCTTTAGGAAATAGTGCTTGAAGATAGCCCATTACCTTTCCTACCAACAAATCCTACCTTGGCTTAAACAAAATCCCATATTGAAGAAAAAAAAAAAAGAAATTCATGGTCAAGTAACTTATAAAATTTTTTGTCGTAGACTATGTTTTACAAGATCAAGGCCTATAAAACAACAAAGGAGGCTTGGGATAGATTGAAAGAAGAATATGAAGGCAGCGATAGAACACATTGAATACAAGTGCTAAACCTGAAACATAATTTGAATATTTGCATATGCATATTGATGAAATAATTGGTAAGTATGTTGATTGAATCTTCTTAATTGTTAATAACATTAGACTACATAGTGAAGACTTAGTAGACAAAAGGATTGTGGAGAAAGTTTTGGTAACTCTTCCTGAGAGGTTTGAAATCTAAAATTTCCTCTCTTAAAGAATCTAAAGGCCTTAACAAAATCTTATTAAGTAAACTAATGAGTGCTCTATAAGTACAAGAGCAAAGAAAGACCTCGAGAAATGGCAAGTTCACTGAAGGAGCCTTTTCTGTTCAAAAGTAACATTCTGATAAAAGAAAACAACAACTTAACCAGAAAAATAATGGTAAACATGATGGTGGAAGTAGTAATGATATAAAACAGAGGTCGTTTCCTTCCTACAAGCATTCTAAAAAGAATGCACATGGAGAAGTACTATTGGTAGTGGCTTGATGCTATATGTAGAAAATGTAAAAAAATGGGGCATGTAACCAAGGTTTGAAAATCTAAAAATAAATTCTCAAAACCTTTACAAGCACAATTGATAGAAGCCATTGATGCACATGAGGAGAAACTCTTCACAGTTTCTTACTTTTCAACAAATAACTTGTCTAATGCTTGACTTCTTAATAGCGGTTGTGCCCACCACCTGTGTAATGATGTTGAGATGTTCAAGTTCCTTGATGATCCTTGCAAATCTAGAGTAAAGGTGGAAAATGGAGAGTTTTTGGAACTCAAAGGTAGAGGATCAATGGTTGTTTCAATAATCTAAGGTATCAAAACTATTCTTGATTCTTTATACGTACTTGATATCAACCAAAATCTATTTAGTGTTGGATAGATGCTCTAAAAGAATTATTCAATTCATTTTAAGAATCATAATTATACCACTTTTGATCCCTCTGGTGTAGAATTATTCTGCATCAAGATGAATAAATTTTTTTTTATAGCATATTTGAATAAAGTAGCTGAACAAGCTTATATCAGTACTTCATAGACGATTACAAATATGTGGCCCAAAAGAAGTTAGATGGATAATAAGGCTCAGAAAGACATTTTCATAGGCTACAGTTCATCAACCAAAGGCTACAAAATTTTATATTTAAAAATAGGAAAAATAATTTTGAGTAAAGAAGTAAAATTTGATGAGGAAGTTGTCTAGGATTGGAAAAATCAGAGGAATGCTTATTCTAAATTATTTTCAAATAAACAACCTCAACTTGCAATGGATGAGCTAGTGGATGACCGACTAGTGATGGGCACCAAAACTTTGAAAGATGTTTATTGGAAGTGTAGCTTGGTCATCTCTGAACCAACATGTTATGCTAAAGCACAGGACTCACAAGCTTGAAGGAGAGCCATGATGAATTAGACATGATCAACAAAAATGGAACTTGGCAGCTTGTTGATAGACCTACGAATCAAAAAATGATAGGTATAAAATGGATTTTCAAAATAAAACTCAATCTTGATGGGTCAATTTGCAAACACAAAGTTAGGTTTGTATTAAAGGTTATGCATAACAATACGATGTAGACTACCAAGAAACATTTTCACCAGTAGCAAGGTATGACACAATCAAGCTTCTTTTTTCCTTTGTAGCTCACAATTCATGGTAAATTCATCAACTTGACCTCAAATCAGCCTTCCTGAATGGGTTACTTCCTGAAGAGATCCATGTAGATAAGCCAGATGGTTTCTTAGCTCCTCAAAAAGAAAATCAAGTCTATCTTTTAAAGAAAGCCCTATATAGACAAAAACAAGCCCCGAGAGTATGGTATGAAAGAATTAACAATCATCTCATCCAACTTGGTTTTGACCGAAACCAAAGTAAAGTCACTTTGTGTGTGAAATTCATTGGTGGTGAGTCTTTAATTGCTCTAATTTATGTAGGTGACATCCTTGTGACAAAAACAAAAATTGAACTAATTTTCAAGGATGAAGTCGAGAAAGTCTTTGAAATGACTGATTTTGGAGTCAAGAAGTGCTTTCTTGGCATGGAAGTAATGCATTCCAATGATGACATCTTTATATGTTAAAAGAAATACATTTTATGATATTATAGACAGGTTCAAAATGCAAGATTGCAAATCTGTAAGGATTCCAATTACCACTTGTTTGAAGATTGGCAAAGATGAGAATTATGAAAAGGTAGATGAAAGTATGTATAGAATCTTGGTTAGAGTCTCTTATACCTCATTGCAGGTAGGCTTGACATTCTATTTGCTGTAAGTTTTCTTTCTAGGTTTATGTATTCACCTATAGAAACACACTTTGCGACTGTTAAAAGAGTTTTAATATATATTAAAGGAACTAGCATACTTGAAATTTTCTTTTCAAAATCTGCATGAAAAACCATGAAACTGGTGGGCTACTCTGATAGTGATTGTGGAGGTTGCATTGATGATTCCAAAAGCACTTTCGGATACTTATTTTCCTTAGGAATAATTTTTTTTCAATTGGAGTTCTAGGAAACAAGCAACTACAATTCAATCAACAACAAAAGCTGAGTATATTGTTGCTACCTCTGCTATGAATCATGCTATATGGCTAAGGAAGATGTTACAGGACTTGGAGCATGAACAAATAGAAGCTACCAGGATAATATGTGATAACATTTTAACTATTTCAATCTTAAGAAATCCAATGTTTCATAGACGAACCAAACACATCAAGATCAAGTTTCATTTTATTAGAGAAGTTCAATAAGCTAATGAATTGTTTCTTGTTGATTGCTCATCTGAGAATAAGTAGTTGACATTTTTACCAAGTCAATATCAAAGGAAAGATTTAAAGATATGAGACAAAGAATGGGTGTTTGTCACCAAAATGCTAAGGAGGAGTGTTAAACGTGCTAGAATTTTAGTTCCAATTCTCTATCCACCTTTTTTTTCTTTCTATTTTTGCATTCAAACTTAGTTGCTTAGAGCTAGCTATTAGAGACTTAGTGGTAGTTTTTTTTTACATTCATTTTTATCCATTTTAGAATGACACCTAGAAAAGTTGTTATTTTCCTCTATTTAAATTATGATGTTCCAACGATAAATAATTGAGAGCAATTTTAACTCATTCTTTACTTTCCTACACCTTGAGTCAGCTTTTTCTGAACTTGTCATTTTTTTAACAGTGATGTTTTCAACTTTTCTATTTTCAACACTTTTTGTGTGCTTTGGCTAGCTATTGTTCATTAGTTGATGCTTAGTTAAATTGAATGAATTATCTTTCATATATATTCCAGTTGTAACATTTGTATTATGTTTAACTTCTCTATCATTGAATGTCCTCAATTTGGTGTTATGATGACTATCAAATGAATTTGGTTATACTAAAAGAGACTATAGCATCGAAGATTTCAAGTATGGCATGTTGTTCATGGATATATTAACATGGATGTTGAAGATGATGGATGGGTTGAAGAATTCAAGTTTTGGTTAGCAAGGCCGTAGCAATATGAATAATGTATCATACTCCATGAATTTCATGCAAAAAAGAAAGTGAAATTAAGATAAAGGTTGAGATATAAATAAACAGGATGATTTTCTTATGATATCAGTACTTTCACTCTTGAATTGAATCTATTTATAATGATCTTTACCCTCAGGTTAAAGGAAAGGATAATATTGAACAAAAGAGAATAAGATGAGAAATAAGGCAATTGAGTTAGCCTTAAATATTGCTTTAATATTGATTTTGAGAACAAAGGTGTACCATAAGAAATTCTCCTCATTGCAAGCCTACATAACTATATAAGAATTTGTCTCTTTAGGAATTAACTTCTTCATTCCTTCTCTTCTCATTTTCATATTTTATTTTTAAATTTTTTAATTTTATCACTTTACATATGTTTTTCTACTATGTGTTTTGAGTATTTTCATAATTAGAATATTTTTTCTTTTTGGAGGATTATTTTAATTAGTTACAACTATTAATTAATTAAAAAAATTAAGTGTTATAACAATTAAAAAAATTTATTAAAAAAATTTGATTTGAAAATAAACTATAATTTATCTTCTATTAATTAGTTATAATATTTCATAAGCAAAAGGGAAAGAAAAAAGACAAAGGAAAAAAACAGGATAATTATATATCTTATGTCATGCAGGTTTCTCTTTCAAAATCTTTATGGAAAGTGGAAAGAATATCGTATCAAGGAAAATATATGGAATCATAAGCTCGATTAGGTAAAGTTTTGTATTAAGTAAAGAGAGAAATGGTGGAATGTTACAATTAGACGTTGGCATTGAATGATTGAAGAATGGGTGGATGGGTGGGTTGAGGGCTTAGATTATGAAGAATTTTATTAGAGAAAAAGGTTTTGAAAATTTTATAAATATAGGAGCTGTTTTGTGAAAATGTTTTATTTTTATTTTATTTTTTATTTTTATTCATAAACTATTATTTTATTTTTAATTTATTTTCTATTTTTTATTTTATATAAAAGTTTATAAAAATAATTTTTTTTTAAAATAAAAAGTGATGGAATATTTTTTATTTTTACTATTGAATATTTTATTATACCCTTTGTATTTGCAGGACAATAGGAGCTTGAATTTGATAAATCATTTTAGGTTTGGTCACCTATGTTTTTAATAGCTAACTTTGTTTTGTAATGTAAATCAGCATGAGAGAAACTTACACCTGGGTGGCACTTAACTTGTTTAGAAAGAGAGCATTCCTAGCTACTACAACCCAAATAATGCCAAGTTGCATGAATAATTAGCTTTTGAGAATTGAGATTTTTAATTTTGCTTTCATTTTATGAAGTCTATTACATCGCCTCTCGATTTTTTTTACATTGTTTTTATTTTCTTTGGGTTGTTTACTTGGAATTTATTAATAATTAGATCTAAATTTAGGACCATTATCATTAATGAATTACCATGTTCATTATAAAAGAATACATAATATGCGTCCTTTGTTTTATTTAAATGTCCAATTTCCATCTATACAACTAAAGCTAATAAAATATCCTTCAGCATTTTCTATTGTTTTGGTGATCCGCATTTTTTTCCATATTAATTGAAAAGTTAACTATCTTTTTAGTTTTTCTAAAATTTGAGAATTTTAATTTTAGTCTTTCATTTTATAGTTATAATAATACTATAGTCTCTCTGAACACAACCCTCTCATTTTAATTTTTTGGTGGACCTCATTTTAATATCAAAATTAGTATTTTGTAACCATGTAATATATGGGATAATTTTTTTAGTATAATATTTTTAATTATAATTAAACTTAAACTCATAAAATGTTGAATAACAAAACATGATAATTTCTTATAGTTGCATGATCTACCCTAAGCAACAAGATAGGAAGTAGTCAGGGGACTCAAGGTAACATTTATATTTATTGATTTTATTTTTTTTATCCAATGAAAATTTTTCTTGCTTTCTAAATTGTTGGTTCAATTTTCTTTGCTAGTGTATGGGTCTATTCGTTGTTTTTTTTTAAAAAAGTATTTTTAATTATATTATTTACTTTTTATTGTGTAGGAACTTAAAAATGTGGTTATGGAGTTTACGAGTAAGACTATTAATGATTGGGATGATAATGGTGTTTCTAAAACTCCTATAATGTTCGAAAGTATTAAGAAAACTAAGAAGGAGTTATCAAATGTTTGAAAATATTTTACCAACATTGATACAGATAAATATGATTTGAAAAGGCTACATACAATTATTATGGTCATAAGTATATGGTTGGTAAAAATCTTAAATGAAAGTTCAATTATGGGACTTCACATTTATATCATCACCTTTTAGTTTGTAAAATTTTTTAGTCAAGTGTGAATGTGAAAGATAATAAGTCTGCCTCAAGAAAGATTAATTAAGACATTAAAAGAAACATGCTTGCCAAGCTCATAATTAGACATAATTTTCCTTTTAACTTTGTTTAATATGAGGATGTCAGAGAATGGGAAAAATATTAGAATCCTAACATTGACATTCCTTTTGGAACACCACTATGTCGAATGTTAAAAAGTATTATATGTTAAAGAGAAAAAAAACTTAAGAAAATTATGTGTGGGCTTCCTAATAGAGTATGTCTAACTTTTATGTGTGGACAACTACCATTGAGGGTTATATATGTTAATTGCCCACTTTGTTGATGAGAATTGGAAATTAAATAGTAAAATTCTGAAATTTTATTGTAGGATACTGATAAGTGTCCAATAAGGCACTTATTTGGAACATAATTCAATGAAATTGCATGTAATTAGAGCATAAAACACCATTAAAACATGAGAAACAGATATAAAACTGAATAACCTATGCATAATCTGGAAAATACAGTTTTAGAGCCTTTTGGGGTGATAAATTCTCATAAATTTGATGTGTTTTAATCTCTGAAAAATGTTACAGGATTCTGTGTTGGAAACGTAACTTAACTGACGTGGGACACATGAAGAAGTGAAGAAAGAGGGAGCAATCTGTCAATCACGTCGCGTTGACAACGCAAGCTGGATCGCGTTGGACACACGATGACACAAACCAGTAACTATAAAAGGCCCAGAACAGAGCGAAAACAGGGCATCACTCACTCTATCCACTAATCTATCTCCAGAGCGAATTCCCAGAGGATAGAGTCACCGTTTTCCTGGACGTGGTTCAGTTCTGGGTGAAGGAAAAACCCTAAGGAAGAGGACGAAGTGCATTTACAACGTGCTGTCATGATCGAGACCTTCTCCCCCTCCCTTGTTTTTCTTCTTCTTCATTATGTGTAACTAAGTTCCTGTTGGGGAAGGATGAACCCTTAACTGATCTTATGTAATCCAGATTTTTGCATTTATTTAAGATTGTTTTCCTTTAACGTTGATTGTTCATCTCTTTGCTTAATGCTTTTATGACTTGGCCACTTATAAATTGAATCAAAATTCTTCTTCACAATTGGGAAATTGGTTTAAGAATTGGAACTGGGATGGAATGACATGATTGTGAAGGCTCTAGGGATAGAGGTTCACAATTGTGAGATCGTTTGAATTCTTGAACGTAAGGCTCACTGCAAATTAGGAATTGCTAAGGAATTAGGATTCCTAATTTACTGTGTAGGATTGCTGAGTCATGGGAATGACCTTCAATCATTGGGTTGTGAATTTGATCTTCAAGTACTGTTTATCTTAAATATATGAATTGATCAAGGATTACATAGGGGAAGTTTTGGTGCAATCCAACCCTAACATTTTCCATAATTTGAATTCTCACACCTTTATATCAATTGCAGAGTGTTTGATAGTCCAGAATCAGTTTTGAAATATTCCCTGTGTATTGGAACAGAATTCCAGATTGTGACAGATTCTGTGGATTCCTATTATTTCCTGTTTGCGTTGTCCACGCGAACAAATTTGCGTTACCTACGTGACCCCATAACTGAGTTCAATTAGTGGACTAGTAGGAATTCAGTATTTGAACCAAATCCCTGTGGAGACGATACTCTTACTCATTCTTTACTTCATAAAACGATAAGGTGCACTTGCCTTCATACGTTTTACACCAACAGATACCCCCTACACGAGTTTTGAATTGGAACACACTTTATTTAGTTGCTTAAAGGAATGAGGAATTGAAAAGAGAGTGTACTTTGATCTTGGACATTGCTTCCTTTAACGATAATATGCAAGAAATTTTAAATAATCTTTTTAACGTTCAAGGTAATTTGTTATGTGATGGTGAATATTTTCATATGCATACACTATGCACATCCTAAATTTAATTGTTCAAGATGGATTGAAAATAGAAATTGAAGCTCTATATAAAATTAGAGAGAGTGTTAAGCATGTTAGAAGCTTAGATGGAAAGATGAATATTTTCAAAGATTGTATTGGTAGTGCAGGTTTAGACATAAATAATGGTTTAAGATTGGATGTGTCTTCTAAGTCGAATTCTTCATATTTAATGCTTGATAATGCAACCAAATATAAATCAACTTTTAATGTTTTTAAAGTAGTAGACATTTGTTATGAAAAATTTCCATCTCAAGAAGAATGGGAGAGAGAAGAAAAAATTTGTGTATTCTTAGAACCTTTTTATGAGATCAAAAAGATGATATCTGGTTCATTTTATCCTAGTTCAAATTTATATTTCATGCAATTTTGAAAAAATAAATGTTTACTTGAAGTAAACTTGACAAATGATGATAATGTGATAAGGGAAATGTCTTTGAGGATGAAAGGAAAATTTGATAAGTATTGGAAAGAGTACAACGCTGTACTCGCTTTTGGAGCTATTATTGATGAAACATTGAAGAAGATTGATTTCCTAAGTTATTGTTATACTAGACTTGATTATTTAACTATTGAAGATAAGGTTATAAATATATAAGAAAAGCTGAAAAAACTTTATAAGGAATATGTCATCATTTTTCTATTCTAAGTGTTTCTCTTTTCCTATCATCCAATAAAGTTCTTTTACTGCCTAAGGTAAGTGAAGAAAGAAATAAGCTTAAGAGATCAAGAGTTTTTAGTGTAAGCTATAACTTAGCTTTTTATTTTCTTTCATGTATTTTGCTCATATTCAAAACCAAAATAACCATCTTTAATCTACAAAAATAAACATCAAGAGAAATGTATTAGAGAATCATAAGAAATCCTAAAAAGATAAAGATGGATTCGAACAGAAAAAGAATAATTGTACCATGGATGAGGAGAAAGTAACAAAATATGAGAATAGAATGAGAGGAGCACATCCATGAAATGTATAAGAGTTGCAAAATCAAGATTTTCACGATGATAAGTTAGTGAGAGGAATAGAAAACATGAGAGTATGCACAAACTTTTGAATGGGTTAGTGATAAGACAAAACTTGCTTTAGGTGTAGAAATATTTTAAAACTCATTAAATTTTAGTAACCCCTGTGAGATGTTTTTTGTTATTAATTGTTGAGTAAACTTACACTAACTCAATATCTTTGTGTCAACTAGTATAATTTCAAGAATAAATCAATTCAAAATCCCTTTTTTTTGTAGTGAGGTAAATGATACATCTTTTCATGTTTTAAATTTATTACAAAAATAAATAGTGATGGAATAAATTTTTGTAGGTACATAATGTTTATACCTACAATTTTAATAGATGTCATTAGAAGTGTCCATAGGCGTATAACAAATTTTTTGTAGTGATGTTTTTCATACTTGTGTGTAGTTATTAGATTTTTATTATTCTCTCCCTTTGTGTGAAATTCTTGTGGAGATCTCCTATGTGGTGAGATTCACATTCTCAAATTTTCTTTTGCTTGGCTAGAGAATTACTTTTTCTTGATTATATATGTCACTTCATCTTTATCTTCTTTCTAAATTATATTTTGACACTTAGTTTAGACCTTGAAAAAAATATTGTATTTACACATGCAGTAACCCTAAAAAAGGAATCATGTGTCTTCCTTTCAAATGTTGGTAGTTGGGAGCATTATAATCTCTGATATGGTTTATGTTGTTGCAATATGAAGGAAATGACAACATTTATCTCAACTAGTTTATAGTCCTTTTGTATCCTTAATTATGAAAGTGCTTCCAACTAAGCTTTATTTGGAGTGCTTTTATTGTTATCATTATTGTGTTTTTGTTCTAGTTATTATTATTAATTTTGTTTTATTATTGTTATTAAATTTAAAAGGTTGTTATTTTATGATTCATATGCATAGAAATTGAATTTCTAAAGTTTACAAGGTCTACAATACATGTGGAATCAATATGTAGAAACTACAATATTTTTTTTTTAAATTTTGAGCCCATGGGTTGGTCCTAACCCATAGGATTTAGTGGAGCTTTTGGCCTTCTACGTTTTGCAAGCGTGAGCTTTGTGAGTCTGTGGGATATTTTAGCCCTAGCTCATGTGAACTAGGGTTGGACTGGGTTGGATATGTTAAACTGACGGTTATATCATACATGGAAAAATATTTTATTTTTCTTTTATTTTTCTCATATAATCCTAGAGATGGAAAATAAGTCTGAACTAGACTTTGAGTGTTCAGACTTAGTCTGTTTAAAATTTTTGAGGCTTGAGTTTGAGTGTTGTTATTTACTTTTTTTGTTGTTAAGGATAGACCTGTTTTAAAGCCTAACAGACTTGTAAACATATTTAAAAACCTATGTTTCTAATAAAGGCCAATAAATAGAATTAAAACTTACATAAATAGTTGATTAAAAAATCCTACAAGATAAAAATATCATTAAATAATATGAAAGTCTATATATATATATATTATTTAAAAGGTTCACAAGTTTAAAGTTTTTTATGAAAATATATTTTTGTATTTTTTACATTATAGAACCTGTTAATCCAGCCCTTAATAATACTATTTGTACAAAAAGTAAATCAAAATTATCTAAGGAATAATGAATTCAGTATATCATTTTAAATTTATGTAACACTATAACTTATATCACATACATAATAAAGTAAAATATACAAAATAAAAATATGAAAATAAATGTCATATTATAAATTACACAATTTTAGAGCATGTATATTGAACACTAACCATATACAAATATAATAATATATACAAAAAAAATATAAGGTACATTTACAAGTGTAGATACACATAAAATTTAAAGTAAAATATAGAGCACTTATTCTAAAATTAAAATAATGTACACAACCCTGATAATAAATATTTGATAATTTCACAATTACTTATTTTGGAATATTACATTAGGTGATGTGTTACATATAACTTTCTTACACAAGATCACCTCGTAAACTAAAGGTTGAGTGAAGGTAGATCATATGAATAGTATCTAGCTCAAAATTTAAAATGTATGGAATGAAGGTCTGTAGAGTTAGATAAAGACAAAAAATTCTATGTTGAGGATAAAGAGAAAGTCATCCCACGTTTCTTTTGTTTGAAATTAAAAATTTTAATTTTTAACAAATTATATAAATATATTAATATTATATAAGTATAATATATTAAAATAAATATTATATAAATATAATATATTAAAATAAATATAATAAATACAAATATATAATATATAAACAAAAATAGCCCTCTTAATATACTAAAAAAACTTTTTTGTTAGTCTATGCTTAATTTGTTTATCTAAAGTAGCTTTTTTATATAACATGCATAATATAAAATGACTAAACAAGCTTTTTTCATTATTCTTATTAAAAAAATATAATATGCATGATATACAAGAAATTTATATTCACATATATGGAGGTAATTAATAAATTTAATTTATTTTTTAAAATAACCTCTCATTAAAAAAAAGTTGATATTAAATTTATATCAATTTAATAGTAACTTCTTTTTTTTAATAAGAAAAATAACGATATAATGATGCAATCTTCAATACATACATATAAAACATAAATTATACGATATAAAATCATACATATACATATAATTAAATTCACATCATTCAAAAGCATCATGGATTTATTAATATATATATATATATATATATAAAATAAAATGTGATATTAGTCAAAATAATAAATAAATAAATAGTATTTTGAGAAACAAAGATTACGCATCTTGATTGGGATGATATTGACAAATTGTTAAGATTATTAGAATAATTTGAATATCATCTTGTAGATTGAGATGTGTGAGATTATAATGCGATTTGTAGGGATGGAAGTGAACAATGCTGTCCGACAGGGGCCTACGACCCAGTTCATTTAAAGTCTAGCTTGACTTAGCTCGTTTAATAAATAGACATACTCAGGTACGTTAAAAAGCTTTTTTAGATCAACAAGCCAGACCCAGACTTATAAAAAAGCCTATTTAACCTATTTAGGGGCCTATTTATATTTATATATTATATATTTATATTTATTTTAATATATTATATTTGTATAATATTTATTTTATATTTTATTTACATAATATATATATATATATATATTATATTTTAGGCCTATTTAATGGCCTTTTTATCCTATAAGCTTTAAGTTTGTAAGCTTTTTTAATCAATTATTTATATAGGCTTTAAGTCTATTTATTGATTTTTAAATGTAGGCTTTTAAATAGGTTTGTAGGCCTTGTAAGCTTTAAATCAGGTCAGACTTTGACAAAAAAAAAAAACCTTTAAATAGGTAACAGACTCAGACTCAGGCCTCAAAATTTTTAAACAGGCCAGACTTGAACACCAAAAGCTTGGCTCGACTCGGTTTACTTCCATCCCTAATGATTTGCAAGATTCAACCCTTCTTTAATAATTTTTAATTAAGGTCAAATGGTCTTTTCATTAATAATTTTTATTTTCAAATTTAATTATAAAATATAAGTAATCATCCTTTAAGACTAACCATGGATTATTTATCATAATCATGATTTATTTAACCTAATCATGGTTAATTTTTAACTTAACCATGATTATTTTAACTTAACCAATGGTTACTTTTATCTCTCTTCATAAATGTTTTTGTCCCTCATGTCATTATGGCTTAGTGACTCATGGTTCTGAGTCATTTAATCATTTAAAACATGTTAATTTTTAAGCATGATGATAGGCTCCAAGTTTAAGATCTTTGCTTGGCAATTTTTGACCTTTATGGGCTTTTGGAGGCATTTTGGTCATTTTCTGAAAATTTTTTAAAAAAAGTTTCTAAATTATTTTCTTGATGTTTTAACCATTATTAATTTGTTCCCCACTTGTTTTTAAGTCATTTTATATTATTTGAAAACCGTTTAGCCATTACAAAATTCAGGGGTCTATAGGGGTGTTTTGAGCATTTTTGGTGGTGTTTTTCCTCTTTCTTCAACTATAATTTTTTTTCATGATATTATAACCCTTATTGATGAGTAATAATTCTCTAGAATATCTTCAATATTCTTATTTTTATTTTTCTACTCATTATCTGCTATTGTCCTAACGTGGGGATATTTTCGTTATTTTACTAAAAGATTTCTACTTTTTCTAAATTTTCATTTTTATCTTTGTTTCCTTTTTGATAGTATGAATTTATAATGTTGCGAGTCTATTATGGAAATTTGTTATGTTACATATAAGACAACAAAATGTTGTTTTATAAATCCTTACAATTCCAAAAAATATGTCATGGTAAAGGCATTACACATACAGATTGAAGGTTCGTTGTGTAAGATCTAGAATTAAATTATTTTTGAATAATAAAGGGATTAATTAATTTTTTAAATTAAAAAATTTCCAAATTCACATATGCATGAGGTATAAGACAACAGATAGTTGCACAGCTGCACTGTAAACCTATGATTTCAGAAATATGTGATGGTAGAGGCACCACACATACAAATTTATGTTTCGTTCCATAAGATCTAAAATGAACTTATTTTTTAATAATATAAATAATAGTAGAATATAGTTTAGAATTTTAATATCTAGAAATAAAATCGTTTAAAGAATAAAGTATTTGAATTTTAAGTTTAATTCACTTTAGAATATAGCATATGGACAAAAACATAACCTAATGGAGATTCTTAATGCATCCCTAACCAATTTTAAGTACAATTTTTCCATGGCTTACACTAAGGTGGCCGAATGCACACTTAGTGGTTTTCAGATCATTTTTGCACAAATTTTCTTCATCCAAAAGTTATTTCATATAATTTAGAACTTGGTTATATGGTTGTATCACTTTTAAAATTTTTAAGAAGTTTTACCCTTAATTTCTCAATTAAGGCCGAATGCCACCCTTGATCTTTCAAGGTCACCTTTTCAAATTTCCTTCTCATATAACTTGGTTCTTTGATTTTATACACTTGTAGTACCTTAAGTACTTGATCCATATAAGGCTATTATGTCCCAAAATTTTAACTTTTACTTGGTAGTTTTTAGATCTATGCCCAAAACAAGCTTTTGGGACTTACAATTTAATTTTTCTTTCACTTTTTAATATTCAAGTCCATGGATTTAGATCTGGAGATAATATTACACAATTCCATCATAGTAAGAAAATCAACAACTTACAAGTTTTAATCATAAAAACATGCAAAGTAGCATTTTTTTCAAGCAATAAATTATAGATCTACAAGGTTTACTCCAAGATCCATCCATCTCCTTTCAAAAACATTTCAAAATTTACTCATGACCTCTCAAAATTGTCCAAAGCATGAAGATGGATTTTAAAAAGAATTTCACCGATTAAATTTCTTCTCAGTTACTTAGAAGCACTTCAAACCAACCAAACTTTATTTTATTTTTCAAAAATTACTAAAAATGGTAATGCTTATTTTGAACCATTTAAAGATAGCCTTGATCTTTAATGACTCCAAACAAAAGGAGATCTATCAATTTTAGAGAAATGATCTACAAAAGGAAGAAAACTAACCATAAAAAGTAAGACTAAAGCTTAAAATGACCAAGTAGAAAATCTTATTTGATGGAGACTTGGTGTGGAGTTATGGTGGGGCTTCTTGGGTTGATCTTTCTCTCCTTAGATGGTCCACAAAACTACTACCAAGTGTGGTGGTGGGGCTTGGTGGGTAGATGTTAATTTAGCTTAAACTTCAAAGTTGGAAGTTTAGGCTTAAGGTGTAATCTTTGGCTTTTTGGGTGGATTAAGCTTTGAGAAAATTTTGAGAGCTTCCCCAAGTGTTTAGATGGTTGGAAGTGCAAAAAATGAGCCATCTCCTTGGTATTCTTGAGAAATTTCGTCCACTTAAGGCATGTGGAAATTAAATTTCCACTTAAGAATATTTTGGTAATTTTGTATGTAATTTCTATTTTTTAAAATAAATATAAAAGTAAAAAATTATCCTTTTAGGATTTGATTAGTATTAACAAGGTTGAGTTTGTCACTAATCATGTTTATCTTACCATAATCATAGTTTTTAATTAATCAAGGTTAATTAGCCTCCATGGTTAAAGGAATCATAACATTTATTAGTTTTGTCTTTTGTAAGTTTACTTTTGTTGACTTCATTTGGTGAGTCATCAGTATGCTTTTCACATAGAAATTTCATACTCACCATGTGCGGCCTGCTCTTGACTTCTTACTCACACTTTTTTACCCTCCCGACCTTAAGGAGCATTTTTGTATTTTTTTTTCAACATTACTCGAGAAGTTCCTAAATTGTTCCTCCGATAATTTTAATGTCTTTTGGTTTGTTCCTAAGATGATATAAAGTCATTTGATACTTTTCTAGGAATTGATTAGTTCTATTTAGAAAGCAGAACTTTCTAGGGGTATTTTAAGCATTTTCGAAGTTTTCTAAGAACGTTTTCATCTTTTCTTTATTTTCTAAGTTCTTCTCGTTACCTTTGATCATTTTTTATGTTTTCTAATTCTTTAAAATATTTTTAAAATTTTATTTTATATTTTTTTACACATTATTTAAGTTTTTCAACTGTAAAAATATTTTCGTCATTTACTAAAAATTATCTAATTTTCTTAAAAATATCAAGGAAAAAATTTATAATTATTTATTGTTTTAGTCATGCAATCAAAAGAATAAATTTAAGATGTTACAAATTGGTGAAGTTTGTTTTGGTAAAATTTTAAAATATTAATTATTTAATTATATTATAAACTCGTATTTTAATTTATGTTATAATAAAATTTTAACTCTTGTATATTTAATTAAATATTTATATAACATTAATTTTTTTAATTTTAAATTTAAATTATTTTAACTTTATAAATATTGTTAACTTATTTATTTAAAAAAAATACAAATTTTATCGTATACTGATTCAATATAACAAATTTCATTAATTGCATCAAATATTGGCATTTAATTAAATAATAGTATATAAATTTGAATTTAATTTATATATTCTCTGTATACAGATATTACACTACTATTTTTATTTTTATTTATTTATTTTAAAAAAATTATTCATATTTATTTATTCATATAGAAGATTAAGATATTGTTAATTTAATTTTTATTAAAAAAATTTATTCCATATTTAAAAGATAAATCAAGAAAATAGTGAAATAAAATGATAAATTATAAATTGTATAAAATAATTTTAATAGAATAATTAAATTTTTAGTTTATGTATTTTTTTTCCTTTTAAATAGATTTTTAATCATTTTTATTGATTATTTTTTAAAATTTAAAATACATATTTTATAATTTATTTTTAAAATTACTATAATTTTTTAAAAAAATATATCATTTACAAAGTATGCTGTTAGCATTTTTTTTAAATATTCTTTTCGTCACATTTAAATGATAGTTTAAAATTTTTTATTTGTTATAAATTTATTGTTTCTTTAGAATATTAGGAAGGTCTTAATTTTTTTAATAATACTTATATTTATTAGAAATAATTTTTATACCATCTAAGATAACAACTAGAATATTATAAATGAATTGAATTTATTGACTTTTTGCTATCCAATATCCACCGCGGCCTAGTAAGAAAATTGTTATATTAATTTTATTTTTTACAATAGTCTAAATTTATTTTTACTTAATTAAAATTTATTTTGAAGTTATTAATTTAATTCGTTAATCAAAACGTGAAAATTAGAAAATTTAAATAGTAAGGGAAAATATGAAAAAAAAAAAAACAAATGCTTCTATAATTTTGTAAAAAGAATTTTATATCAAGAATATTGAAAGTAATAAAACTAATATTTTCATGTGTACGTTGATACGCAATGATATTTAAAATGAGACAAATGAAATAATTAAAAATTAGTAAAATACAATAGCTTGAACCTGATTAAAAAATAATAAAGAGCTTTAAATTGCAAACTTAAATTAAAATTGGATTTTCTAAGCCCAATTCAATTACGATTAACATAAATTTAATTTACATAAATCAAAAATTGCAAACTTAAATTAAAATTAGATTTTCTTAGCCCAATTCAATTACGATTAACATAAACTTAATTTACATAAATCAAAAAGAATTAATTTTTTATGTAGTTAGATATCATTTTATAAGCTCAAACTGAATTCAAATAACTTTAAAAGTAGTAACAAAGATATTACTTTCTTTGTTTATGTTGTATTTGACGTTTAAAGTTATGACAAAAATTACAAAATATGATTGATATTTTAATTTTTTAAATTATTATTTAATTTTCGATTATACTTCTTATTTTGTTAATTATTCAATACATTGTTCAAAAAATAATAATAAAAATAAACAATAAAAAGTATTATTTGTAATAAAAAATAACAAGAAAAAGATATTAATATTATATATAAAAAAAAAAGTAGGAATAGAACTATGGCTCCGTAGCGAGGTTTGACACGAGCTTCAGAGGTATCTTCTTCAGCTTCACTATGTCGAACCAACTGTCGAAACAGTGATAAACACTTATCCCATTCCTTTGAGTTGTCGTACTTTGTTACTATCTATTTTTCCCATCATACAGATAAGATAAAAGTTTATTCATGCATTAAGATGATGAAGTGATATAAAATTGATCTAAACCATGAATAAATTTTTACCTGTGTTAATTACACAAGCTTAAATTCATGTTAATGTAAACAGAAGATCTTACACCATGACCTTGGATCAGGCTCTTTAGCTACATCTTCCAAATAGGAGTTGAGACCCACAAGAGCTAGGATTGACTTACATTCTTAGCTCTTGTCATTTCAACATCTACATGTCTATTCATTTTGTTTTATACGTGATAATCTCATTTTACTCACTCTTTAAATTACATTGAGAGAATTGAAAGGGATTGAAGATGAAAAAACTGGTATAATTTTCACAAAGATATGTTATTAATATTATTTTGTATATTTTTTATCAATTATATTTATATATATATATATATATATATATAAAAGATGTATTAAATAATGATTTTTTATATGAGAATGAGAACAATAAATATAAATTATACAATCATATATTAACAGACATGATCATTTAAAAAGAGTAATATGATATTTTAAAAATTTTTACGTAGTATTTATATATTTAAATTTTGATCATTATAATAAAATTAAATAATTAATATTTATTTTTTAATTTTACATAAATATTTTTTTATTAAATACATTATATATATTGATTATGTTTGGTGAGAATACAATACAAAAATTATAAACAACAGTAGTCACTTTCAAATGTCCCAATGCATATATGTTTTCAAGATTTTTTCAATTCATTTCTCTTCTTTTCTTTTAAAAAAAAATAGTTTATATAAAATAATACAAACAGTTGAATCAATCAATTTGAATTAATATTATAAATTTAAATTTTATTCAAAAGTATTTATACTATTGAAAAATATATTTGTGAAAAAGAATAACTAAATATTTCGTTAACATAAAACAAAAAATATTAAAAAGTTAATAATTTATACATTTAAAAATATTTATATTTTTATAATCAAAATAAAAAATACTTCGTATTATTTCTTATAAAAGAAAAAAAATATCAATTTCCACCACTCCGCTAGAATCTCATTAAATGATGTATGTGGGGTTATTTTACAAAAACAAAACACCGATAGAAGAATTTAGATATAAAAAGGGTAAGAAATACAGTTCGTGAATCTAAAACAAGAATAAAAAAAAAAAGCAAGTAAAGACTAGCAATTATGATAATGAAGAAGGTGAATAATAGTAGAAGTATATAATAGCAGTGGAGGAAATATAATTGAATTGTACCTTAAATTAAAGTGTAATAAACTAATAAATTTTTAACACACGAAACTAAAGATTCAGATCTAGAAAGGCACTAAAAATGTTGGTGACAGAAAGATAGTTGAGGAGTCAGCCTCATTTTGTCCCTGTACAAACTCTGGGCCATATTCTACTCTTATCATCTTATCACAGCTTTTCGAAAGGTAAGCTAGCTTGCCAGCATGTATTGATGCATTAGTTTTGGTGGACGGACAATCATTTAATTCTCATAAAAATCTATCTGAACGGAAATAGGTCGAGCCAAAGTTAGATTGAATCTTTAAATTTGATCTATTTAAAAATTTTAAGATCTGAGGTTGAATTTGTTATCTGTTAAAATTTTTTTTTTCTATCAAAGTCTGCCTTGATTTAAAACCTACCAGACCTGCAAGTTTGTTTAAAAATCTATATTACAAAAAAATCAATAAATAAACTCAGTTTATATAAATAATGAATTAAAAAAGCTTGTAAACTTAAAACCTACAAGATAAAAAGATCATTAAATAAACCTAAAACATATATATATATATATATATTAATATTATGTAAATAAAATATAAAATAAATAAATACAAATATATAATATATAAATATAAATATGTCCCTGAATAGGTTAAATAGATTTTTTTATAAATGTAGATCTGACTTGTTTATCTAAAGAGACTTTTTAATAAGCTTGAGTTTATCTATTTATTAAACAAATCAAATCTAACTAAACTTTAAACGAGTCGAGTCATAAATCCGTGTTACGGTTGATTTTCATCCTTAATTTTGAATATCCTGTTAATCCCGCTTAAAATTTTTTGATCACATATGTTACCTAAAAAATTTTTATAACATAAAAACTGTAGCATGTATTCTATTATTTTTAATTATAAATTGTTAAATTTTTTAAAAATTTTTATCAATCACTGAATAAAATATATAAATAAATAGATAATATTATTTATATTGATAAAAATAACGCTAACACTTCGCAGCAGACATATCATAAGGTATGGTATCTGAAATAGATTTGGTGGATGGATAATCATTTAATTCTCGTTAAAGCCCTTTAGACAACTTCTTAATCACCCCTCCTGTTTCTTTGGGAAAAAATCTATATATACAACATCTAATTAAATACGAACTTTGTAGAAGTAAAATATATTTTTGAGATATAATAAATGCCTATAAAATAATTATGTGAATAACATAATAAAGGTTATATTTTTTTTAAAAGGTTGGATAATATTTATAAAATATTTACGTAAATCAATATAATTTGATAATTATTTTAATTTAAAATTTTATTATGAAATCTCTACTTTAGTATTCAACTAAACTTAAAAGTTATTTACTTGCTAGAAAAAATTGTTATCTTACTCTATTATATCTTAATTCAATCTTTAAATACATTAATATTTAAGTATATCGGTTACTTTTTTTATCTAAAACGTTCTTATCATTGATAAAATCATTAGTGGAAGATTGTTGGTAAATGACCAGTAAGTGAGATAATAATCTAAAATAATAATTTGTTATTATTAACCTTTATTTTCTATCTGTTGTGACATTATTATTGACCTACAATATTTCCGCCAAAAATAGTTCCTATCTTTTATCTATCCCAAGCTTTCTATCTTTGATGTTTTCTAACTATCTCTCTAGATATCCAACACACATATCTCTTCTCTTCACTTTCTATTTTTTTCTTAATTTTAAAAATATTGTGCAGAGTTCGACACATGTAGTTTTGAATGCCCAATTCCTTGCGTACTGCTGTGTTAACCTTAAGAGTAATACCGAAATTAAATTGCACCAAATATTTATCAAAATTTTAATTTTAAAGTAGTGATTCTTCCATGACACATCATTTATATTTTTCTAACATTATCAACCATCATAACAAATATGATGGTATAAATATAAATGAGTATAATTTGTTAATTTTTTGCTATCCAATATCAATGTCCATCTGTAGAAGGAGAATTGTTATATTAATTTTTATATTTTACAATATTTTGAATTTATTTATATTTAAATTAAAATTTATTTTGAAGTTATTAATTTTATTCATTAATAAAACACAAAAACTATATAAGTTAATAGTAAAAAAGGACAAATATAAAAAAAAATAACAAATTCTTCTATAATTTTGTAATGAATACTGTATAAGAATATTGAAAGTAATAAAACCAATCATTTTTATGTGTGCATTGATACGGAATGATATTTAAAATGAGATAAACGAAATAATTAATAATTGGTAAAATATAATAGATTAAGCCTGCTTAAAAAAGTAGTACAGGACTTCAGCTTGAAATTGCAAACTTAAATTAAAATTAGATTTTCTAAGCCTGATTCAATTAATATTAACATAGAATTAATTCAAAAAACTAAAGATAATTAAATTGTTACTAGGTTAGATATTATTTTATAAGCTCAAATTAAATTCAACTCATTTAACTTAGCTCAAATATTTTTAGAGATAGTAAGAAAAATATTACTTTTTCTGTTTGTGTTTTATTTGACGTGTAAAGTTAGTATGAAAATTGAAAAATATGATCGATATTTTAGTTTTTAAATTATTATTTAAATTCTATTATACTCCTTATTTTGTTAATTATTCAACATATAGTTTACCAAAAATAATAATAATAAAAATATTATTTGTTGATATTATAAAACAATAATAAAAAATGAACAAGAAAAGAATATTAACATTATATAAAGAAGCAGGCACAGAGTTATGGCTCCATAACATAGCGTACTTGGCACTAGCTTTAGGGATATCTTCTTCGGCTTCACTATGTGGAACCAACTACCAAAATAATGATAAATACTTATCCCAGTTCTTTAAACTTGTCGTACTTTGTTATTATCTATTTTTTCCTTCATATAGATAAGAATAAAATTTTATTCATGCATTAGAATGATCAAGTGATACAAAATTGTTCCAAACCATGAATAAATTTTTATCTATGTTAATTGCACATGCTTAAATTCATGTTGATGTAAATAGAGGATTTTACAACATGGTCTTAAACCAATCTCTTTAACTTTACCTGTCTAACAAGTGTGAAGACCTACTTGCATAAACTTTTGGTACGCGAGTATTGTCCTCATCAGGAATATAAGTCATTCCGGCAACAATATGTCTATGCACTTGACCACTTTGTCAAAGTATAAAATATGTGATAATCTCACTTTACTCACTTCTCAAATTACACCAAGAGAATTGAAAGGGGTTGACGATGAGGAAACTGATATAATTTTAATAAAGATATGTTATGACTTATAATTATCATAAATTTTAATATTATTTTTTATATATTTATTTTATATTATATTATATTTTTATATATGTAGAACACTTATCGAATAATATTTTTTATATGATAATAAGAACAATAAATATAAATTATACAATCATATATTAATAGTTAAGACATGATTATTTAAAGAGTAATATAATATTTTAAAAATTTATACGTATTATTTATTTATTTTAATTTTAATCATTGTTATAAAATTAAATAATTAATATTTATTCATTTTATTTAATATATTTTATATATATTTTTATTTTGTTTGATGAGAATAAAAGATGAAAATTATAATCAACAGTAATCACTTTCAATTGTTCCGATTCACAGACAATTCGGTCCATCCCATATTTTTTTAAGATTTTTTCAATTCATTCCTTTTTTTTATAATAAATAAATAATTTATGTAAAATAATACAAAGTTGAATCAATTAATTCGAGTTAATATTATAAACTTAAATTTTATTCAAAAATATTTATACTATTGAAAATGATTGAATTTGTGAAAAAGAATAATTAAATATTTCGTTAAAATAAATAAAAAATATGAAAAAGTTAATAATTAAAACATCTAAAAAATATATTTATATTTTTATAATCAAAGTAAAAAAATATTTCCTATTATTTATGGCAATTATGATAATGAAGAAGATGAATAATAATAGAAGAATATAATAGCATTGAAGGAAATATAATTGAATTGTGTCTTAAATTAAAGTTTAATAAACTAATCTAGATAACCACCGAAAATGTTGGTGACAAAAAGATAGTTGAGGAGTCACCATGATCTTGTCCCAGCTTTTCAAATGGTAGCTAGATTCTATCTGAATTAGGTTCGTGGATGGATGATCATTTAATTCTCATTAAAACCCTTTGGACAGCGTCATAATCAAGATTTTAAAATCGGACAGCTAATTGAATCGGTCTCGTTCAAGGGTTCAAAGTTTAATGGTTATTAATTAAATATGAATTTTTAAAATATATATATTATATTAAAAATATATAAAATAATAATAAATTACATTATAATTATAATTTTACATAATTAAAATTTTAAAACTTATATATATTATTTTTTAAATTTAAACTATATAAATAAAAAAAAATTAATATTAAAATAATATTATTTTATATAGAATCGATTTCTGATTTATTAATTTTTAATTGATTTAATTCATTTATTATCGATTTTTTATTAAAATAATTTTATAATTCAATTAATCTAAAAAATAATTTTCCCAATCTAATCAGCCATTTGATCTAATTTTTAAAATCCTGCTTATAATCTTATTTGTAGTTTTTCTCGATCAAATCATTATCATATGAATAATTTTTCAAACATATTAAAATAGTAATATATATCTAATTATTTTTAAGTATATCTAATTATTTTTAGTATAAATTATTAAATTTATTTTTTTAAAAATTTTTAATTATTAAATAAAAATAAAAATAAATAGATAATATTATTTATATATAAAAAATAATACTAACACTTTTTAAAGGATGACGAATATTTAAAACAAAATTATCTTTTAATATAGATTTGTTAGTTAGCTATTAGCACCATCATATTAGCAATTAAATGGAAAAACTAATCGTTTTATTTAACGTCCTTCTTAAGATATTCATTTAGGTAAAATAGAGTTCGATATATTCTTCTAATTTCTAACATTATATCAAAAAAGTTTGAGTAAAAGAAAAATATTACCATTTTTTTTTATTTTCAGAGACTTAAATAATGCTACAATATTTTAATGATAAAATTATCCACATGCAATAAATTTGAAAGGATTACCATCACTGAAAAGCTTAGAATCCGGGAGGAAGTTGGTTTTATAAGTTTCTGAGAAAGTTTAAATATAGAAAATTGTTACTAAAATAACTTGATTTAATAATGGTTTTAAAAATAAATAGTGATAATTTTAATTTTTATTGAAAATTTTTAATTGTGATAAATTTATATTTATTAAAAATTATTTATTAAAATATATTTTATTAATAATTTAAATGATATAACTGTCAGAATTTAATATATTTTATACTATTTTAATATATTTCTTTATCAATTTATATAACTGTTAAAAAATATTTTTAAATTTTTTTTTTTAATTCATAACATATGAAAAAAATCAAAAAATGAAAAAGTAAATAGGATCATTTCTTAAATGAATTGATCAATTTGTTCATTTTAACTTATAAAATAAAAGAATCGTTATTTAAAAAAATATAACTATTTTATCAAATTTCTTTCCTCTTGTTGAGTTACATAATCACATTAGGTTTTTTATATTTTTTATTTTTTTAAAATTTAAATTTAGTAAATCTTAAATTATTCAGTTGATCTCAAAATTTTTTGTATTTATAAATTTAGATAGAGTTCATAAATTTAATTTTAATATATTATATTAAATTAGCAACATTACATATTTTTTTTCTTATGTTTACTTAAAATCTTTATTTTTTTTATTGGTCACTTTATTTTATTTGTGATGTTAAAAATAATATTTTAAAAAATTTAAATTTTAAAATAAATTATTATTTAAAATATAATTATGATTTCTTGATGATCCATTTAAATTATGATAATTAAACCGTTGGTTAAAGATTTTATAATCATCTTTTTATTATCGATTTTAATTCTGATTTTTTTAAAACATGATTGCATATATTGAATCAGATTAATTATCAAATTTAAATGTCCATTGAAATTCTGTTTGAATTTTAAAATTTAAATTTATTTAATTAAAAAATTAATGATATTTAATTATATTTATCCGTAAATTAAATATTAAAAAGTTTCACTCACGCGTAAAAGAGATTTCTCTTTCCATTTTTTAAATACTTGTCGTAATTGTAATTATAACGAAATGATAAACTTGCCAAAAAATTTTGAAAAATTTAATTTAATTTAATTAATTGGAGTCGCCACCAAATTTTTATTTAAGAAAAAATATTTGGAAAAACTCTAACTTGAGGAAGAATCTAGATATGAGTGTCGGTTACGAATAGGGAAGGTGTCAGACACTTACTTGCCCGTTCTAAAGAACTCTTGGAAAGACAGGGTATGATGCACTTTCAACTTCGGAGTCCATTACGTGAGATCTCGGATATTTTAAAACTTTGAAAATTATTTTGAAAAAAGGTAATTTTGAAGAGAGACGAAAAAGAGAGATCTTCGATCCACATGCACAGAGTCGAAGTCAAGCGAGGGTTGCACTACGACTCATATGATTCTCCGAACATCAAAAGACAGGGTATGCTGCACTTTCAACTTCAGAGTTCATTGCGTGAGATCTCGAATCTTTTAAAGCTTTGAAAATTATTTTGAAAAAAGATGATTTTGAAGAGAGATTAAAAAAGGAAGATCTTTGATCCACATGCATAGAGTCGAAAGCAAGCGAGGGTTGCATTGCGACTCACATGATTCTCCGAACATTGAAAGACAGGGTATGCTGCACTTTCAACTTCGGAGTTCATTGTGTGAGATCTTGGATTTTTTAAAGCTTTGAAAATTATTTTGAAAAAAGGTAATTTTGAAAAGAGATTAAAAAAGGGAGATCTTCGATCCACATGCACAGAGCTGAAGGCGAGCGAGGGTTGTACTGTGACTCATATGATTCTCCAAATATTGAAAGATAGGGTATGCTGTACTTTCAACTTCGGAGTTTATTGCATGACATCTTGGATCTTTGAAAGCTTTGAAAGTTGTTTTTTTTAGAAAAAATGGAGTTTTTGAAGATTTTATTTAGAAAGAAGGACATTAAAACAAAAACAAATATGAAAGGAATACATATAGAAGGATCAGCACATGAAAACTAATACCTGAACAAGGTTAAAAGAACAAGATCTACACAAGAACTTCAAGAACACAAGAGATTTTGACACCAAAATTTGAATTCAAATCTCAGTATTTTTTAGTAGATCTGAAAAATTAAAACCAATCAATTGAAAGATATGGATCATAGCAATCAAACAAAACAAGTTTGACAAAAATCAAACCAGAAATGAGCAAGTTATACACAAATCAAACAAGCTAGGTTCATTTGCGTTCCAAGATGAACATGCTTCAGTAATTAGGCGATAGAAATTTCATTTCAGATCCAAATTATACAAATAATATCATTTCAGAAACTACAGAGAAATACAAAGAGAACGAAATAAAAATAACTAAAATCCGAGATCATTTGACTGATAAAAAATGAAAACAAAAATAGAGATGATGATGAACCTCAAGAACACAAGAGATTTTGGTACTAAAATTTGAATTCAAATCTCATAATTTTTAGAAGATATTTTTTGGTAGATCTGAAAAAATAAAACTGACCAATTTAGGGATATGGATCATAGGAACCAAACAAAACAAGTTTGACAAAAATCAAACCAGAAATGAGCAAGTTATGCATAAATCAAACAAGCTAGGTTCATTTGCACACCAAGACGAACATGCTTCAATAATCAGGTGATAAAAATTTCATTTCAGATCTAAATTAGACAAATAATATCATTCCAGAAACTATAGAGAAATATGAAGAGAATGCAACAAAAATCACAAAAATCGGAGATCATTTGTCTAATCAAAAATGAAAACGAAAAATAAAGATGAAGATGAACTCGGAAATCCGAGAAGAAGC
Organism: Canavalia gladiata; assembly: GCA_037954105.1. NCBI lineage: Eukaryota > Viridiplantae > Streptophyta > Magnoliopsida > Fabales > Fabaceae > Canavalia > Canavalia gladiata. The sequence goes on from CM075662.1 coordinate 6,349,486, forward strand.
AAGAAAATTAAGCAGAATAAAAGTAACCTCCATTGATGTGCTCCTAATGTCACTTGATAGCACCTTGGAAGATGATAAAGAACTTGTTCAATGGAGGCCAAGGGCTGAATTGGATGTAGAAGTAGAGAGTATCTTAGGTGTTACTCTTAGAAAATTCTGAATTCCTTCTTTCACTCAAAGTACCCCTCTCCCCTTATATATACCTCTTTTTTTTTTAAATTTTTTTTGATGGGTTCTCTCTTTTTTCCCTTTCTTACTCTTCTGCTTTTTTTTTTATGTTATTTATTTATTTATTTATTTATATTTTTTCCATTACTTTTATTTTGATTTTTTGAACTATTTTAGACTAAATAACCTTTTGGCTAAAAACGAAATAATTTATTTTGGATTTTGAATCCTCGGATATGATTTGATGTTCACAATACTCAAAAATCATTAATATTATAAAGGTTTCCAAATTTATCATTCTATCTAATTTTGTCTCCTATTTTATTAAAGAAGGGATGAATCTTGCAAATCATATTATAATCTCAGACATCCTTGAAAATAATGTTATTGTCGCAACCGTAATTCCGACGAGACGACGGACTCGCTAAAATTTGTTGAAATGGATTTTATTGGTTATGTGTGGAGTCGCCACCAAATTTTTATTTCAGGGAAAAAGATTTGGAAAAACCCTAACTTGAAGATGAGATTCTAAGTTCGGGAGTCGGTTACGAGTGGGGAAGGTGTTAGGCACCCCACTCGCCCGTTCCGAAGAACGGTACCCTTAAACCGAGTGTGTGATTTCTGAAAATTGTTTGATCCCTTAGTTAACGTGAAAATAAATAGCTTGATGGAGGTTAGCCTGACAAGACTTGATCCTGCTCCGACGTATTCCCCGGTGCAGTGGGAAACTCAAGGCTTACGTAGTTCTGGTTTGATTTGACTTGAAGGCTTGACCTTCAAGAGTGTCTAAAGGAGTGTTTGAAAGGCACTCGAAGGCTTGACCTTCAATGCTACTTGGAAAGTAATATTCGAAAACGGCTTGATTATTTTGAAAGAGAAGGGCAATCCCTATCCACATATGCACAGGGCCCAAGACAGCTACGGCTGCACTTGGACCTATACGAATCTCTAAACAACGAACAGCAAAAAAAAGCTACCAGTTCGTGCTTAGAGCTCGTCGCGTGAGATTAAGAATCGCAAAGCAAAATCTTTATTTTGAAAATCGATGAATAAAATGAGCAAGGTTTTTATTTTGAACAAGGAAAGGCAACCCTAATCCACATATGCACAAGGCCCAAGACAACTACGGCTGCACTTGGACCTATACGAATCTCTAAACAACGAACAGCAGAAAAAGCTACCAGTTCGTGCTTAGAGCTTGTCGCGTGAGATTAAGAATTGCAAAACAAGATTTTTATTTTCAAACTCGATGAATAAAATGAGCAAGGTTTTTATTTTTGTAAAAAGGAAAGGCAACCTTAATCCACATATGCACAAGGCCCAAGACAACTACGGCTGCACTTGGACCTATACGAATCTCTAAACAACGAAGAGCAGAAAAAGCTACCAGTTCGTGCTTAGAGCTCGTCGCGTGAGATTAAGAATTGCAAAACAAGATTTTTATTTTTTCAAAATTGATAAATAAAATGAGCAAGGTTTTTATTTTGTAAAAAGGAGAGGCAACCCTAATCCACATATGCATAAGGCCCAAGACAACTACGGCTGCACTTGGACCTTTACGAATCTCTAAACAACGAACAACAGAAAAAGCTACCAGTTCATGCTTAGAGCTCGTCGCGTGAGATTAAGAATTGCAAAACAAGATTTTTATTTTTTGAAAAAAAGGAAACACAATCCCCAATCCACATATGCACAGGGCCCAATACAACTACAACTGCACTTGGACCCATACGGACCTCTAAACAACAAACAGCAGAAAAAGCTACCAGTTCGTTTTTAGGGCCCATTGCATGAGATTAAGGAATGCAAAATGGGACTTGATTTAAAACAAAATGAACTTGATTTGAATTTAATGAAAAAAAATTGGACTTGATTTAAAATAAAATAAACTTGATTTGAATTTTGGGCTTGAATTGAGCTTAATTTGAAATAAACTTGACTTGATTTGAAATTAAGGAAAAGAATTGCGAACATGCTTTAGTAATCAAGCGATAGAAATTTCATTTCAGATCCAAATTAGATAAATAATATCATTACAGAAACTAGAGAGAAATTCAAATAGAATAGAACAAAAATCACCAAAATCAGAGATCATTTGACCAATTAAAAACGAAAATGAAAAACAGAGATGAAGATCAACCCGAAGAACACACAAGATTTTGGCGCCAAAATTTGAATTCAAATATCAGAATTTTTAAAAAATATTTTTTGGTAGATCTGAAAACTAAAAACCAATCAATTGAAAGATATGGATTATAGAAATCAAGCAAAACAAGTTTGACACAAATCTAATCAGAAATGAGCAAGTTATGCACAAATCAAACAGGCTACGTTAATTTGTGCAACAAGATGAACATGCTTGGTAATCAGGCGATTAAAATTTCATTTCAGATCCTAATTGGACAAATAATATCATTTCAGAAACGAGAAAGAAAGACGAAGAAAAAGAAAGAAAACTCACAGAAATCGGAGATCATTTGGCCGATTAAAAACAAAAATGAAAAACATAGATGAAGATCAAGCTCAAGAACACAAGATTTTGACGCCAAAATTTGAATTCAAATTTCAGAATTTTTAAAAAATATTTTTTGGTAGGTCTGAAAAATTAAAACCAATTAATTGCAAGATATGGATCATATGAATCAAAAAAAACAAGTTTGAAAAAAATCCAATCAGAAATGAGCAAGTTCTGCACAAATCAAATAAGCTAGGTCCACTTGTGCACCAGGATGAACATGCTTCGGTAATCAGGCGATTAAAATTTCATTTCAGATCCAAATTGGACATACAATATCATTCCAAAAACTAGAGAGAAAGACGAAGATAACGAAACAAAAATCATCGAAATCGGAGATCATTTGACCGATCAAAAATGAAAACGAAAACCAGAGACGAAAATAAGCTTGGAAATCCGAGAAGAAGCAAGAAACTTGAGCAGAATAAAAGTAGGATCTAACCTTGATTGAAAGGTGATGAAGAACTGGTTTGAAGGCAGAGGTAGAGAGTCTCTTAGGTCCTCCCTTCAAAAATTCTGAAAAAATATTCCCTCCCTCAAGTGCTCCCCTCATTTTGGTGAAGGATCTCTCCTTATATAGAAGGAGGAGAGATTGAAGAATCCCTTCTTATCCAATGTGGGACTTCTTTCCCACATAAGAGAATTTTTCCTTTTCTCTTTCCTCTTCTTTTTTCTTTTCTTATTTTTTTCTCTTTTTCTTTTTCCTCTTCTCTCTTTTTTTTATTCTTTTCTTTTTTGCTTTCTCTTTTCTGTATTTTCTGCTTTCTGTTTTATATCTTTTCAAATTTCTAATTAACTTAATTTTTGGTTAATTTTAACGATTGGGGGCCTCAGACATAATTGAGTGTTTATAGTTTGCCCCTCTTTACTCATTTTCCTACCAGATAATGTGAGAAATGATTCTCTGATTTATCGTAGTAGGAAATGAGTAAAGATGTGAACACATTTTGTCCGAGGCAGGCCTTGAAGAAGTTCGACGAACAGGAGGAGCCTTGAACTTGAAATTGAACCTCATGGATGCCTGAAGAAGGACGATTGAATGACCTTACCGACTTTATATACCGATAGGGTTTAAATATGCGAGGCTTAGTTGTATAGCATGACTAGGCTAAGTGGAATGAATGAATGCTTGTTAGGACTGGCGTGGAATTCAATGGGATGGCTTGTTAGGACAAGCAAAATGAAATGAAAATGGTCTGTTAAAACAGGCAAAGTAGAAGAGAAATGGCCCGTTACGACGGCTCAGTAGAGTGAAAGCGACCTGTTTAAGATAGGAAAGCATGTAAGAACTAAAATGTAAGATATGTACAAGGTGGCCTGACAGCATAGGCCGAGGTATCTATCTAAATTGGAGGCCTGACATCAAAGGCCCAGCTGTGGAAAAACGAACTTGGTGAGGCCTGACATCGTAGGCCCAGAAGCAGAAAAGTAAACCTGAGGAGGCCTGACAACATAGGCCAAGGTGCGGAAAAGTAAACTTGATAAGGCCCGACAACATAGGCCAAGGTGCAGAAAAGTAAACTTGAGGAGGCCTGACAACATAGGCTAAGGTGCAGAAATGTAAACTTGAGGAGGCCTGACAACATAGGACAAGAATGCAGAAATGTAAACTTGATGAAAATCCCGTTGTTGACGGGATGAATACAAATGAAATCCTGCTGTTGCCAGGATAAATGCAAACCTGTTTGACAGGTCGACAAAAAATTAAACGTGCTTGAAGTCCTGTTGTTGACAGGAGAATGCAAATAAGATCCCGCTGTTGCCGGGAAGATGCAAATAATGAAATCCTGCTGTTGCCAGGATAAATGCAAACCTGCTTGACAAGTGGACAAAGAATTGAACGTGCTTAAAGTCCTGTTGTTGACAGGAGAATGCAAATGAGATCCCGCTGTTGCCGGGAAGATGCAAATGATGAAATCCTGCTGTTGCCAGGATAAATGCAAACCTGCTTGACAGGTGGACAGAAAATTAAACATGCTTGAAGTCCTGTTGTTGACAGGAGAATGCAAATGAGATCCCGCTGTTGCCGGGAAGATGCAAATGATGAAATCCTGCTGTTGCCAGGATAAATGAAAACCTGCTTGACAGGTGGACAGAAAATTAAACATGCTTGAAGTCCTGTTGTTGACAGGAGAATGCAAATGAGATCCCGCTGTTGTCGGGATAGATGCAAATGATGAAATCCTGTTGTTGGCAGGATAAATGAAAACTTGCTTGACTGGTGGACAGAAAATTAAACATGCTTGAAGTCCTGTTGTTGACAGGAGAATGCAAATGAGATCCCGCTGTTGCCGGGAAGATGCAAATGATGAAATCCTGCTGTTGCGAGGATAAATGCAAACCTGCTTGACAGGTGGACAGAAAATTAAACATGCTTGAAGTCCTGTTTGACAAGAACATGCAAATAGGATCCTGCTTGAGAGGATGAATGCAAAAATTTAGACATGAAATTCTGTTTGACAGGATGAATGCAAATGAAATCATGCTTGACAGGATATGTGCAGAAATTTACACATGAAATCCTACTTGACAGGATAAATGCATATGAAATCCTACTTGAAAAGATGTATGCGAAAATTTAAACATGAAATCCTGCTTGACAGGATAAATGCAAACGAAATCCTGCTTGACAGGATGTATGCGGAAATTTAAACATGAAATCCTGCTTGACAGGATAAATGCAAACGAAATCCTGCTTGACAGGATGTATGCATAAATTTAAACATGAAATCCTGCTTGACAGGATAAATGCAAATGAAATCCTGCTTGACAGGATGTATGCGGAAATTTAAACAGAAATCCTGCTTGACAGGATAAATGAAAAATGACCTGTTAAGACAGGTGGAATGCAGAAAAAGTCCTGTTGATGACAGGAAAGATGCAAGCCTGCTAGACAGGCAAAGGAAAGTGAAAATGACCTGTTAAGATAGACAAAAATGTAAAAGTCCTGTTATTGACATGATGGAGGCAAAACGCCTGTTAAGACAGGCAAAGCGAAATGAAAAGGACCTGTGAAGACAGGAAAAAAGCAAGCCTTGTGAAGGCAGGAAAAGTAAATGACGAAAACTATCCTGTTAAGACAGAATAAATGTAGATGGACTCCTATTGTTGACAGGAGAAATGCAAGCCTGCTAGACAGGAAAAGGTGAAAACCTGTTAAGACAGGTAAAATGTACAGGTCCTGTCAAGGCAGGGGTGTAACGTGTCCTGTGAGGGCGCATGGACTTCGTCGTCAACTTCCTTGGACAAGCTATTTTGAAATTTGTTTTTCTTGAATTTAAATAAATTGCTTATTCTACCTTGAACTTGAAGGTTTTTAAGCACTTGATAATTATTCTCTTGAAGAAACTTGGGAAACTATTTTGCTCCAGTTTAGAAAATTCTTGATAATTAAGGGCTATCTTGATTAGAAGGAACTTTGGGCAAGTGTTTGCCCCTGTTTGGAAGATCTTTTGGCAGTTGCCCCCGTTTTTATTTTGATATTTTGAATTTAAATCTCTCTTGGGAAAACGTTTGCTCCAGTTTGAGCTTGACTCAGAATTTGAGGGTGACCTCAAATTGAATTTTTGTGGGCAAACATTTGCCCCAGTTTGAGCTTAATTCAGAATTTGTGGGTGACCTCAAATTGAATTTTTGTGGGCGAGCATTTGCCCCAGTTTGACCTTGACTCAGAATTTGAGGGTGACCTCAAATTGAATTTTTGTGGGCAAATGTTTGCCCCTATTTGAGCTTGACTCATAATTTGAGGGTGACCTCAAATTGAATTTTTGTGGGCAAACGTTTGCCCCAGTTTGAGCTTGACTCAAAATTTGAAGATGACCTCAAATTGGATTTTTGTGTGGGCAAGCATTTGCCCTAGTTTGAGCTTGACTTAGAATTTGAGGGTGACCTCAAATTGGATTTTTGTGTGGGCAAGTGTTTGCCCCAGTTTGATCTTGATTCAGAATTCGGGGATGACCTCAAATTAAATTTTGGGGGCAAGCGTTTGCCCCTGTTTGAACTTGTTTTAAAATTCGAGGATGACCTCAAATTAAATTTTTGGGGGAAAGCGTTTGCCCCTGTTTGGACTTGATCCAGAATTTGAGGGTGACCTCAAATTGGATTTTTGTATGGGCAAGAGTTTGCCCTAGTTTGAACTTGAGTCATTTTTAATTATGATTGACTCGAGCAGCTTTACCCAGGTCTTAATTCGCTTCGAAAAACGAATTATGAGATGCTTGAATGACAAGACACTTATTTCGATGTTTGAATGAATGAAAAAGATGCGATGCTTATGGTGTTTGAATAGAAAGAATGTGATGTTTTAATCTTATTGAATGCTTTTTTTATGCTTGAAATAATTATTTGATGAAATGGATGCTATGAGATGAATGCAAACCATGAGATGGTGTTAAAACCTTTTGTTTCTCTTGATTTTTTTTTAACATGTCCTTTCTCGACAACCTCATAGTGGGTGTGAAGGGAACCAAAAATCAGGACGAGCTGGATTGACTCAATTTCGGAGTTTTCTTCGTCAAGATCCTGGAGACCCAACAACGGTTATTATTTGAGGAAGACACACTCCTTTTGTCTTAGCGGCGTTATGTTTGACAGGAGGATGATCCTTCGGGAACAATCATGTCATGTCACGATGGTTGAGGATTCATCCGATTTGGCATGACTTTTCAAAATTAATCTTTTTATTTTTATTTTTTATATTTTTCACATTTCTCTGTGGCACATGCATTTTTGAGGTGTGCAAAGTGATTTTGGATGGAAAGAAACAAGTGGTGTTTTGTTTAGCAGGAAAAGACGAAAGGTGTGGGTTTGATTGCCCAAATGGCACCTTTTGATGAAAAATGCCAGTACTGCTTTTCATAATCTTGATTGTCAAATTAAACAAACTTGAGAAACGGCAAAATTTTGCCCCAGTTCTAGGGAGATATGAGGTGCAGAAATGTCATGTTGTCTTGAGATTCCTGGATTGACCTTAATTTTTTCCTAGGTTGTTCTTTTGAGTTTTCAACCCAGCAGGTCTTTCGTTTCGTCCTAACTTTTGCCTAGGTCGCCCTTACAGGTTTTCGACCTAGCGGGCTTTTGTTTGATTATGCCCTAACTTTTGCCTAAGTCTCTTTTGAAGATTGTCGACCTAGCGGGCCTTCTGCTTGATTGCGCCCTAACTTTTTCCTAGGTCATTCTTGAGGATTGCTGACCTAGCGGGCATTTGTTTGATCGTGCCCTAACTTTTGCCTAGGTCTTTTTTGAAGATTGTCGACCTAGCGGGCCTTCTGTTTGATTGTGCCCTAACTTTTGCCTAGGTCGCCCTTACGGGTTTTCGACCTAGTGGGCCTTTTGCTTGGTTGTGCCCTAACTTTTTCCTAGGTCATTCTTGAGGATTGCTGACCTAGCGGGCATTTGTTTAATCGTGCCCTAACTTTTGCCTAGGTCTTTTTTGAAGATTGTCGACCTAGCGGGCCTTCTGCTTGATTGCGCCCTAACTTTTGCCTAGGTCATTCTTGAGGATTGCTGACCTAGCGGACATTTGTTTGATCGTGCCCTAACTTTTGCCTAGGTCTTTTTGAAGATTGTCGACCTAGCGGGCCTTCTGCTTGATTGCGCCCTAACTTTTGCCTAGGTCGCCCTTACGGGTTTTCGACCTAGTGGGCCTTTTGCTTGGTTGTGCCCTAACTTTTGCCTAGGTCATTCTTGAGGATTGCTGACCTAGCGGGCATTTGTTTGATCGTGCCCTAACTTTTGCCTAGGTCTTTTTGAATATTTTCGACCTAGCGGGCCTTCTGCTTGATTGTGCCCTAACTTTTTGCCTAGGTCGCCTTTACGGGTTTTCGACCTAACGGGCCTTTTGCTTGATTGTGCCCTAACTTTTTCCTAGGTCTTCTTTAATGATTGTCGACCTAGCGGGCTCTTATATGATCCTGATTTTTGCCTGAATTGTTGTTGGAAACCGGTAAGACCTTTTCTGATCATGACTTTGTCGATTCATTATTTTGAACTTTAACCCTACTTTTGCCTGGATTATTTTTGGCTTTTAATCCAGCGGGCTTCTCTTCTTCTTGAATTTTATGTTTCGACCTTGATTTTGCCTTGATTATTTTTAATTTAATCCAGCGAGTCTTCTCCTTTTTCTTGAATTTTGTGTAGTTGAATATTGATCTTGCCGAGATCATTTAAGGCTTCCAATTCAGCAGATCTTTTCTTCCATCCCTAATTTTGCCTGGATTTAAACTTGGTTCCAACGGGATATTTTAACTTTGAATGGTGATCTAGAATCCCTGGTTGTTTATTCTACTTCCTCATTGGGTTTTTCTCTTTTAAGTTTGATTAATCTGACATTCAAGATTACTTATTACAGCACTGACATCTTCACCAATTGGTATTTATTATTTTTGGTATAGGAATAAGAAGTGGGCTAAATGACGAAAAGGATGATAAATTTTAGAAGTAGAGTCAAAATGTAAAGCACGTGCTCAAGTAATATGAAAAATGTAACTTTTCCATTATTTATTGAGATTTATTTACAAAATATTGATTTTAAAAAGAATGACAATTTTGGATGGGTATCCTCGATGGCTTGATTTGTACAATGCAACATGTCGTGCTTCTCCCATCTTTTCAGCTGGTCGACGGGATCTCGTGATTTGGCAACGAATTGTTTTGTGTTAGGAGCAAGCCTCCCAAAATCTAGCCACTTTGCATCAATCAAGTTTTGTACTTTACGCTTCAGTGTTAAGCAATCCTCTGTGGAATGGCCAATGAATCCTGCATGGTAATCGCATCTGGTGTTTGCATCATACCATTTAGGGTATGGTGGCTCTTGAGGTTTCACATGATAAGGAGCGACCAGCGAGTTCTGAATCAGTCGTGGTAGTAACTCAGTATAGGAGATTGGGATAGGGTCGAACTGGACAGGCTTCTTCTCCTTTTTCTGGCTTTGGTTGTTATTTTGGCTCGTGGCTTGTGTCTGGGCTGTATATGTTGCTGGTGGTCGGACTTGTGTCGGGTAATTGTAAGTAGGAGGGTATGGTGTTTGGTAGGTGGTGGCGACGTAAGGGTATGGTGTGTAAGGTGTGTATGGTGTATATGGTGGTGGTCGGAAGCCAGCTGGACCATACTGTGCCATTTGAGGAATGTATTGGCCTTGATTAGAAGCCACATTGCAGGTCTCTCCTGTCTTTTTCTTCCCAGACCCATTGGATGCATTCACTACGCCTGTGGGCTTTTGCACGATCTTTTCACGGCGCATGCCACCTTCCATCCTTTCTCCAATGATGACGACATCAGAGAAGCTAGAAGTTATACTGCCGACCATCTTGTCATAGAAAGGATCTTGGAGTGTGTCCATGAACATGCTGACCATCTCTTTTTCTGATAAAGGAGGTTGTACCTGAGCAGCTAACTCCCTCCATCTTTGAGCATACTGCTTGAAGGTCTCTTCCTCTTTCTTGGCCATATTTTGAAGCTGAGTTCGATCGGGGGCCATCTCTGTATTGTACTGATACTGTTTCGTGAAAGCTTCAGCAAGGTCTCTCCATGAACGGATGTGTATCCGCTCAAGTTGAGTGTACCAGTTTGCAGCTGCCCCGGTTAAACTGTCTTGAAAGAAATGAATGAGGAGCTTCTCATCGTAAGTACATGCAGACATCTTCCTGCAGTACATAGTCAGGTGTTTCTTTGGACAACTGGTTCCTTGATATTTCTCGAATTCAGGAACTTTGAATTTTGGAGGGATGACCACATCTGGGACCAAGCACAAATCAGATGCATCTTTGGCTTCATAAGCGTTTCCCTCAATTGCCCGGATCCTGTCCTCTAGACCCTTCCATTTTTCTGTATCCTCAGTTGAAGGATGGCTTGGGTATTCCTCAGGCATGTGGTGGGGATAAGAAGATGGTATGTATACAGGGCGAGGCCTTTGGGTGAACATAGGGTGCGTTCCCCCAACGGCTGCTTGGTAGGCTTGTGAAGTGGTATTTGGAGGTAGGTTGTTTGTTTGGGTTTGTGTTTGGGCTTGTGTTTGGGTTAATGTGTGTGTATGCCCATGAGGAAATCCATAATGAACCCCTTCGGTTTGCGGAGGTAAGGTCAATGGTGGGGTGAAGCCAGGAGGATGTATTGGGTCAGTTGGTTCTCTCGGTAGAGATTCCCTTTCCTCTTTTTGTTTGGATAGTTGCATGGCCTCCGTCAGCTTGGCCATCTGCTCTTTTAGAGTCTTGACCTCACTTCTCAACTCCTCGTTTTGTCTCTCCAGCTCATCCATGATTCTTGATTGTGCACGAGTCTTATAAGGATGTCGAGAAAATTGTCTTTTTCTAATTTTTCTGTTAAAGGTAAAAATTAATTTTTTGAGAAATAATTTGAATGCAAAAATCGTGAATGATAAAGATGTTAATGCAAATGAGTATGATGTGTAGAAAGAGTGTATGAGGTGATTTTGAAACTTTTCTTTTGATGATAAATTTATGAATGGAAAAATGCATGCATGCTATGTGCAAATAATTTTAGAAATTGGAATAATTGATAGTTGCTCTTTTCGATTCTTAGTAGTTTTGTATTTTTTGGTATTTTCATTTTGCTAGAAAACCCTTGGTTTTGTTTAGAAAAACTCTTTAGTTTTGCTAGAAAAAGTTTTTAGGTTTTCAAAATTTTATTTTCTATCTATTGAATCTTTTTATTTTTTCAGTATTTTCAAAAGATTATCTTTCTAATTTCCTATTTCTAAAACATCCTTTTTAAGTTTTCTTTTTTATATTTTCAAAATATTTTTCTAATTTTTCCTAGGAATTTGCTCCTTCTATTTTGGTTTTCTTGATGTTTATCTTGATTTGATTTTTGTATCTCTTCAATTGTAGCCTTCAAATTCCTTGTATCCTGAGAGGGGTGTGTGTGCCCTCTTTGCTTCTCATGCGGGTTACCTGTCATAGGGATCTATGGCCTTTTATATGAACCTCTCAAAGGTGGTCTGTAATCCTGGGGTGTAGAGGTCACTAGAGCCAAGTTCCAGTCTGCAATGCTTGCCACAACAGCAGAAAAAGCTACCAGTTGTGGGGCATTACAAATAGGACGCACTCTAGCCGGGATTTTCGTGATAGTCAAACAGGACGTAAGCCCCAAAGTGACATCACTAGATCCCTCTATTCCTAGGTTGCACTCAGACCTGTGTATAGGGCCCCACTCATGATAAATGCATATGTAATGTATGAGGGCACACAAGTAATTGGGATACCTGCAATTGGGGAAATTATACATATATATATATATATATATATATATATATATATAGTAATTTAATGTTCGTCTATCCTAAGGTTTGTACAAAGAATAAACAAACAGATAAACAGATAAATGGATTGTGCAAATAAACAAAGAAGGGATCAAATATAATACACACTCAATTAAACAGGCTTGACTCTCTAATGTCCCGAGTGGAGTCGTCATCTGTCGCAACCGTAATTCCGACGAGACGACGAACTCGCTAAATGTTTGAAAATAGATTTTGATGATTCCCCAGTGGAGTCGCCATCTGTCGCAACCGTAATTCCGACGAGACGACGGACTCGCTAAAATTTGTTGAAATGGATTTTATTGGTTATGTGGAGTCGCCACCAAATTTTTATTTAAGGGAAAAATATTTGGAAAAACCCTAACTTGAAGATGAGATTCTAAGTTCGGGAGTCGGTTACGAGTGGGGAAGGTGTTAGGCACCTCACTCGCCCGTTCCGAAGAACGGTACCCTTAAACCGAGTGTGTGATTTCTGAAAATTGTTTGATCCCTTAGTTAACGTGAAAATAAATAGCTTGATGGAGGTTAGCCTGACAGGACTTGATCCTGCTCCTACGTATTCCCCGGTGCAATGGGAAACTCAAGGCTTACGTAGTTCTGGTTTGATTTGACTTGAAGGCTTGACCTTCAAGAGTGTCTAAAGGAGTGTCTGAAAGGCACTCGAAGGCTTGACCTTCGATGCTACTTGGAAAGTAATATTCGAAAACGGCTTGATTATTTTGAAAGAGAAGGGCAATCCCTATCCACATATGCACAGGGCCCAAGACAGCTACGGCTGCACTTGGACCTATACGAATCTCTAAACAACGAACAACAGAAAAAGCTACCAGTTCGTGCTTAGAGCTCGTCGCGTGAGATTAAGAATTGTAAAGCAAAATCTCTATTTTGAAAATTGATGAATAAAATGAGCAAGGTTTTTATTTTGAACAAGGAAAGGCAACCCTAATCCACATATGCACAAGGCCCAAGACAACTACGGCTGCACTTGGACCTATACGAATCTCTAAACAACGAACAGCAGAAAAAGCTACCAGTTCGTGCTTAGAGCTCGTCGCGTGAGATTAAGAATTGCAAAACAAGATTTTTATTTTTTGGAAATCGATTAATAAAATGAGCAAGGTTTTTATTTTTTAAAAAGGAGAGGCAACCCTAATCCACATATGCACAAGGCCTAAGACAACTACAGCTGCACTTGGACCTATACGAATCTCTAAACAACGAACAACAGAAAAAGCTACCAGTTCGTGCTTAGAGCTCGTCGCGTGAGATTAAGAATTGCAAAACAAGATTTTTATTTTTGAAAAAAAGGAAACGCAATCCCCAATCCACATATGCACAGGGCCCAATACAACTACGGCTGCACTTGGACCCATACGGATCTCTAAACAACGAACAACAGAAAAAGCTACCAGTTCGTTTTTAGGGCCCATTGCGTGAGATTAAGGAATGCAAAATGGGACTTGATTTAAAACAAAATGGACTTGATTTGAATTTAATGAAATAAAATTGGACTTGATTTAAAATAAAATAAACTTGATTTGAATTTTGGGCTTGAATTGGGCTTAATTTGAAATAAACTTGACTTGATTTGAAATTAAGGAAAAGAATTGCGAACATGCTTTAGTAATCAAGCGATAGAAATTTCATTTCAAATCCAAATTAGATAAATAATATCATTACAGAAACTAGAGAGAAATCCAAATAGAATAGAACAAAAATCACCAAAATCAGAGATCATTTGACCAATTAAAAACGAAAATGAAAAACAGAGATGAAGATCAACCCGAAGAACACCCAAGATTTTGGCGCCAAAATTTGAATTCAAATCTCAGAATTTTTAAAAAATATTTTTTGGTAGATCTGAAAACTGAAAACCAATCAATTGAAAGATATGGATTATAGAAATCAAGCAAAACAAGTTTGACACAAATCTAATCAGAAATGAGCAAGTTATGCACAAATCAAACAGGCTACGTTAATTTGTGCAACAAGATGAACATGCTTCGGTAATCAGGCGATTAAAATTTCATTTCAGATCCTAATTGGACAAATAATATCATTTCAGAAACGAGAAAGAAAGACGAAGAAAAAGAAAGAAAACTCACAGAAATCGGAGATCATTTGGCCGATTAAAAACAAAAATGAAAAACATAGATGAAGATCAAGCTCAAGAACACAAGATTTTGACGCCAAAATTTGAATTCAAATTTCAGAATTTTTAAAAAATATTTTTTGGTAGGTCTGAAAAATTAAAACCAATTAATTGCAAGATATGGATCATATGAATCAAAAAAAACAAGTTTGAAAAAAATCCAATCAGAAATGAGCAAGTTCTGCACAAATCAAATAAGCTAGGTTCACTTGTGCACCAGGATGAACATGCTTCGGTAATCAGGCGATTAAAATTTCATTTCAGATCCAAATTGGACATACAATATCATTCCAAAAACTAGAGAGAAAGACGAAGATAACGAAACAAAAATCATCGAAATCGGAGATCATTTGACCGATCAAAAATGAAAACGAAAACCAGAGACGAAAATAAGCTTGGAAATCCGAGAAGAAGCAAGAAACTTGAGCAGAATAAAAGTAGGATCTAACCTTGATTGGAAGGTGATGAAGAACTGGTTTGAAGGCAGAGGTAGAGAGTCTCTTAGGTCCTCCCTTCAAAAATTCTGAAAAAATATTCCCTCCCTCAAATGCTCCCCTCATTTTGGTGAAGGATCTCTCCTTATATAGAAGGAGGAGAGATTGAAGAATCCCTTCTTATCCAATGTGAGACTTCTTTCCCACATAAGAGAATTTTTCCTTTTTTCTTTCCTCTTCTTTTTTCTTTTCTTATTTTTTTCTCTTTTTCTTTTTCCTCTTCTCTCTTTTTTTTATTCTTTTCTTTTTTGCTTTCTCTTTTCTGTATTTTCTGCTTTCTGTTTTATATCTTTTCAAATTTTTAATTAACTTAATTTTTTGTTAATTTTAACGATTGGGGGCCTCAGACATAATTGAGTGTTTACAGTTATCACACGCACCTCAATCTACGAGGTAATATCCAAATTATTCCAACAATCTCAAGAATTTGTCAATATCATCTCAATAAAGGTGTGTAATCTTTGTTTCTCAAAAATACTATTTATTTATTATTTTAACTAATATCACATTTTACTATATATATATTAATAAATCCATGACGCTTTTGAATGATGTGAATTTAATTATATGTATATGTATGATTTTATATCCTATAATTTATGTTTATATATATATATATATATATATATATATATATATATATATATATATATATATATATATTGAAGATTGCATCATTATATCGTTATTTTTCTTATTAAAAAAAATGAAGTTACTATTAAATTGATATAAATTTAATATCAATTTTTTTTGAATGGAAGGTTTTTTTAAAAAATAAATTAAATTTATTAATTACCTCCATATATGTAAATATAAATTTTTTGTATATCATGCATATTATATTTTTTTTAATAAAAATAATGAAATAAGCTTGTTTACTCATTTTATATTATACATATTATATTAAAAAGTTATTTTAGATAAACAAATCAATCATAGGTTTATAAAAAAGTTTTTTTAGTCTATTAAAAGGGATATTTATGTTTATATATTATATATTTATATTTATTATATTTATTTTAATATATTATATTTATATAATGTATATTTTAATATATTATACTTATATAATATTAATATATTTATACAATTTGTTAAAAATTAAAATTTTTTTGATTTCACAAAAAGAAACCTTGGATGACTTCTCAACATAGAATTCTCTGTCTTTGTCTACCTTTACAGTTCTAGAGCTTCATTCCACTCATTTTTTATTTTGAGCAAGATACTACTCATGTGATCTACCTTCACTCAACCTTTAGTTTTCGAGGTGATATTGTGTTAAATAGTTATATCATATGTAACACATCACCTAGTGTAATATTCCAAAATAGGTAGTTGTTAAATTTTCTAATATTTATTATAAAGGTTGTGTACATTATTTTAATTTTAGAATAAATGTCTATATTTTACTTTAAATTTTATATGTATCCAAACTTATAAATGTGCCTTATATTTTTGTATATATTATTATATTTGTATATAGTTAGTGTTCAATATATATGCTCTAAAATTGTGTAATTTATAATAAGATATTTATTTTCATATTTTTATTTTGTATATTGTACTTTATTGTGTATGTGATCTGAGTTATAGTGTTAGATGAATTTAAAATAATATGCTGAATTCATTATTCCTTAGATAATTTTGATTTATTTTTTGTACAAGTGGTATTATTAAGGGCTGGATTAACAAGTTCTATAACGTAAAAAATACTAAGATATATTTTCATAAAAAATTTTAAACTTGCGAACCTTCTAAATAATATATATATATATATATATATATATATATAGACTTTAGGATTATTTAATGATATTTTTATCTTGTAGGATTTTTTAATCAACTATTTATATAAGTTTTAAGTCTATTTAGTGGCCTTTATTAGAAACGTAGGTTTTTAAATAGGTTTATAGGTCTTGTAGGTTTTAAAATAGGTCAAACCTTAACAAAAAAAAAAAAGTCTATAACAAGCAATAGATTCTTACTCAAACTCAGACTCAGACTCTGACTCGAGCCTCAAAATTTTTAAACAGACCAAACTTGAACACTCAAAGTCTAATTCAGTTTGGCCTATTTTCCATCTCTAGGATTATATGAAAAAAATAAAAGAAAAATAAAATATTTTTCCATGTATGATATAACCGTTAATTTGACATATCCAATCCAGTCTAACCCTAGTCCACGTGAGCTAGGGCTAAAATATCCCATAGGCTCACAAAGCTCATGCTTGCAAAACGTAGAAGGCCAAAAGCTCCACCAAATCCTATGGGTTAGGACCAATCCATGGGCTTCAAATTTTTTTAAAAAAAATTGTAGTTTCTACATATTGATTGCACATGTTGTGCAGGTAAGTATGGCAGGAATAAAACTATAAAGCCTAGATTTATAGACGAGTACTTGTATCTGGTTTGCACAACGCGCTTGAGTGAAACTAAGTTTGGGTGCAAGTGACTGTACTAGGTCAAAGTGTTAATAGATTTTGGGGATCCAAATAAGCCAAGGAAGCAAGGACTAGACAGTGTTTGGATTCAGTCATAAACAAACCTGTCTAAAGGGGAGGTGTAATGAATTTCTATGTGAGAGAATAGATTTGTCTACCCTCTATTAGAATAGGCTGTGGAATCTAGAAAAATTATTCTAAGGCAAATTACGAAACCAAACCTCACATTCTTCCTTAAAGGTTTCTTTAGACTATGTTGAAAGTTGTTCAAGAAACCTTAAGAACGAGATAAATGCAGTGTAATATGCTAGGCATTAGTAAGTCTAGATGACAAGTTGCATCTGTCTTAGGCCAAAAGGTAAGCAAGAGGGGAAGGCCATGCACATTAAATGTCATGTCAGCTAATTTTCAATCCTAAATACCCACAAAGACAGGGATGCTTAATCATTGAACCGATTATGTCTAGGTAAATATCTAATAGATTTAAGTTGGAAAACGGTTGAGACATTTGTCACCCATTGGGTGTTATTGGTTTACTGCAGTCAAGAACAGTTAAGCATAATTGGTTCAGAGATTCAGGTCCGGTAGTCAAGTATGTAATTAGGGACCAGATCAACATCCATGGGACTTACTGATGGAACGATAGCAGCAATAAATAAGGGGAGTGAGCTTAGGGTCAGGTCTCTATAATCGTCTATGGAAATAAGGTCAGTATCTACTGTAGCATCAAGCCAAGCAAAATAGCGAATAAAGTCCAATCTGAAAAATGAGGTTAGGTCGTTACTCAAAATACATTCTCTCGCCTGACTAAATAATAATTAGTCCATAGGCAGCCTTAGAGAGAAGAGAAACTACTGTAATAGGGTCCAAGGTATATGATTGGAGAAAGATCCTAGATTAGCATCACACCTTCGGTACTCTAGAAGGGTAGGAAATCAACCATATTACCAAGTAGGTGTTGTATAACCTGGTCCTACTAGGTTATTATTCAGGCCTGATGAAAGGGGTTGATTATCAGTAGTTTAAGGCATGATTCAATTTGATACACAGCAGGGCATAACAGAACCAACTGTAAACCCAAACCTGGGAGAAGTTTTGAACCTTAGGTGATAGAGATCCCTGTAGCAATCCTGTAACTTGGCCTAGTGGCATAATCGTTATAGAACTTTGGGTAGCAAAACAGGCTTTGCAATCTATGTTAGAATTCTGGGAGAATAAGCAGCTTTTCTTTCCCTAATTTATCCCTCAATGTTTTCCCATGTATCAGGTGATCCTTGAAAGTCCTCCTTGGTTCATTCACGTGAACATAGGATTCGGTTCAGTTAGGATAATTTGAGGAGTGTAATAGCTGCAGTTACAAGGAGAAGTGGTGTTCCCAAGACTGCCCAAAGATTGTTTTCAAGCCTAAGGTTCGACAATACAATAAGCTAGCATTGTTCAGGATGGGAAAGCCAATATTAACCTGAAAATGTACATTGCAAAGGGATTTGGGGGTCTTAATTCCCTTGGGAGCTAGATTAGAAGTATTAGTAGAGGTCCTGGGAGATTTAATAGGAGCTGTATCATTAAGAAACATTCTGTCAGTGATGAAGCCTCCTAGGTTCCAATTATGCAGTTCCTTGGCCTATTAGGACATTGACTTGACAACAATATCTGCTTTAGATTCCATGCTTCAGGTTGTAAAAAACTGATCCAAAGGACATGGTCCAAGTCTGGAGGGAGGCTGGCTTTTGTAGTGGCTGCAGGCTTTAATCTCTGGTTGGATGTCTAAACATACATACACCTACTACTGCAGGAAATACCTTCGCATCCCTTATCATTAATTCATCATCTACAAGCTCATAGGTTGAAATTGGTACCAGATTATCATTGCAGATTCTGAGCTGCGACTCAGCTTGGTACAGTAGATCCAATAGTACCTATACATGAACCAGTCAGGTGAATTTAGCGACGGATATCTATGACAGCAAAAGATTGGGTCTGTTAGGGTCTTAGCAATGGGTCAATAGTTCAAGCCTTAAAACATAATAAGGGTTGGGAAAAACACTGTAATTAAGTTGTCTCTTCTGTTAGCAGATTTGGTACTAATTTGTATAAAACCACGCTCAATAGCACTTGTTGCAAATTACCAGCATGAGATTAATAATTCATGCCGATTCAATCCTGGTTCTAACCAACTTCAAGTCTGGCTTGATGATTTGCATAATGTTGTAGACCTGCCAAGTGTGGGTAATGAAGACATAGGCACTCGGTTGAGTGAATAACTGCTGAGGTAGATGCGGGAATATTGATTCATGTGTTTAGGTTTCTGTATCAAATAACCTATACCAGTACAGAATGTAATAGATCATTTTGCTGATGCGACTGGCCCCTGTGCAAATTTTGGTGGACAGAATTAGAATACAAGGTCTCACCCTACCCGTGTTCCCCTTTTGCTGAGTAAGCAAATGAGTTTGCTGCCTAATTCTTAAACACCTAGCCTATAAACTTGCCACAGGTATAGAACAGATCGTAAAGGGCCAAATAGGTACTGACGAATGTGTTCATGTGGTAAATAACAATAATACTGACCTGTGAAAGGCAGATTGAAGGTTTGACTCCTCTTTTCAATAACCATTAACTAAGTTGACCTTTGTTTTGATCTGCAGCTTGGCACTAGGTTAAAGATTGATACAGAACTTGAAATTAAAGGGGAGTTATACATGAAAGAGTATAAATTATGAACTAAATTTGCAGGATTCTGCAATGTATACCATGTAAACACTCATGTGCATTAGACAAGTTATTTGTTGAAAAGTAAGAAATTGCGAAGAGTTTCTCCTCATGTGCATCAGTGGCTTCTATCAATTGTGCTTGTAAAGGTTTTGAGAATTTATTTTTAGATTTTCAAACCTTGGTCATGTGCCCCATTTGTTTACATTTTCTACATATAGTATCAAGCCTCTACCAATAGTACTTCTCCATGTGCATTGTCTTTTTAGAATGCTTGTAAGAAGGAAATGACCTTTGTTTTAAATCATAACTACTTCCACCATCATGTTTACCATTATTCTTCTGGTTAAGTTGTTGTTTTCTTTTACTAGAATGTTACTTTTGAACAGAAAAGGCTTCTTCAGTGAACTTGCCCTTTCTCAAGGTCTTTCTTTGTTCTTATACTTGTAGAGCACTCATTAGTTCACTTAATGAGATTTTCTCAAGGCCCTTAGATTCTTTAAGAGAGGAAATTTTGGATTTCAAACCTCTCAGGAAGAGTTACCAGAACTTTCTCCATAATCCTTTTGTCTACTAAGTCTTTATTAGGGATGGAAGTAGGCCGAGCCGAGCTAGGCTTTGAGTGTTCAAGTCTGATCTGTTTAAAAATTTTGAGGCCTGAGCCTGAGCCTGAGCCTGTTACCTGTTAAAGGCTTTTTTTTCTGTCAAGGTCTGACCTGATTTAAAGTCTATAAGGCCTGCAAGCCTGTTTAAAAGCCTACGTTACAAAAACATCAATAAATAAACTTAAAGTCTATATAAATAAATAATTAAAAAAGTTTGTAAACTTAAAGCTTATAAGGTAAAAAGGTTATTAAATAGGCCTAAAACATATATATATATATATATATATATATATTAATATTATGTAAATAAAATATAAAATAAATATTATATAAATATAATATATTAAAATAAATATAAATATATAATATATAAATATAAATAGGACCTTGAATAGGTTAAATATGCTTTTTTATAAGCCTAGGCCTGACTTGTTTATCTAAAAAGGCTTTTTAAAAAGCCTAAGCCTGTTTATTTATTAAACGAGCCGAGCCTAACTAGGTTTTAAACGAGCCGAGCCGTAGACCCCTGTCGGATGGCCTTGTTCACTTCCATCCCTAGTCTTCACTAAGTAGTCTAATGTTATTAACAATTAAGAAGATTCAATCAACATACTTACCAATTATTTCATCCATATGCATATGCAAATATTCAAATTATGTTTCAGGTTTAGCACTTATATTCAATGTGTTCTATCGTTGCCTTCATATTCTTTTTTCAATCTATCTCAAGCCTCCTTTGCTGTTTTATAGGCGTTGATATTGTATAAGTGACTTGACCTTGAATTTCTTTGTTTTTTTCTTTAATGCGAGATTTTATTTAAGCCAAGGTAGGATTTTTTGGTAAGGAAGGTAATGGACTATCTTCAAGCATTATTTCCTTAAGGTCATAGGATTTCAGAAAATCTTCTATCTTTGTTGATCAAATATGATAATTTTCACCAGTAAAGGTAAAGGATGGGTTTAAAGGAAGATTATTGGAAGCCATTGGTTTGTGGATTAAAAAGAAAAGAAAATTTTGATCTCATAAGATTAACCAAACTTTAATACCACTATTGAAAATAGAGAAGTTGAAAACTTCACTATTAAAAAATAGAAAAAAGACAAGTTGAAAAAAAAAAAAGTTAACCCAAGGGATAGGAAAGTGAGGAATAAGTTAAAACTGCTCTCAATTATTAATCATTAGAATATCAGAATTTAAATAGAGAAAAATAACAAACGTTTCTATCTAAGTGTATCAAGGTGTATAAAGTTGAATGCAAAAGAAACTACTACCATGTCACTAACAGTTAGCATTAAGCAACTAAGTTTGCAGCAAAAATAGGAAAAAAAAGATGGATAAAGAATTGGAACTAAAATGCTAGCACGTCTAAAAAAAACTCAATAACCAAAAGCAAAGAATAGGAACCCATTAAAGAAAACAATGAAAAGAACCAAATTATGAACTGTAAACATGGAAAATCAAATTAAAAGTTTTTAAAATGTCAATTTCTAAAGAAAAAGCCTAGTTACCTGCTTTAGAGCTTCATAAACAAAAGGTTCTACCACTTCCAAGGTCATAATCCAACGTACCAAATTGGTACATCTTTTGCATCGCAAAATAAAAGGATAAAGAAAACATAAACACAAATTTTCAAATAATAAAAAATAGTACATATTCTTAATCTTAATGTTGTATGTGTTCGATGAGAAACTCATTGAAAAAAAAAATCCGATGCTAAATCTAAACTTTCTTTTGCATAATTACTATGAGAAATTAAAAAAAATGATAGAACAAAGCTATTCCCTTTGTAAGGTTTAGTTTGGGATAAAAATTGCAAAAGGAATACTGAAGTGGGTATATATCTAGTTATGGAAAACCAAAGTTTAGATTTTCTAATTTTTAAAATTAGGTTTTTAATTTGGAAATTAAAACTATTCACGTGAGGTCACTATGTTTGGACTAAACCCACCCCTAACATGCAAAAATAGACACCGTATGAGGTAGGGCTTATAAATTCCCTGTTTACTAGGTAGGTGAATTAAAAATGGCCATTATATATGGTCATGCGGATCAACCCTTGGGCTAAGGGCTTAATTGAAAACACTAATGTATGATGAGATGTTTGAATTTTTGTTTGCATGCTTAATTCAAGATGTGAAAAAATTATATATTTTAGACCATCTAAATTCTTGCCTTATGAATTGTTATATAGTATTTAAAACAAAAAAATCTTTCTTGTTGCAATATTTATAAAAGAAGTTGGATAAAATATGCATATATGTCTTTTGCATTACAAGAAGCAAAGTTGATTAATATTAACTAATGTGTAATCTTTTTTATATATTGGTGTCTTTATCATTCTTCAAGCATGTGACACAACTTTGCAAGATCTTCCAAGTTTAGCATTTTTCCAAAGCATAAAATACAACAGTCTTGTAAACTATGCATGACATGACAAAATCAACATAAAATGTGTCTATTGTATCTTTTAACTAACTATGATAACTATTGAACTAAAAATTATTTTGTTATATAGAATAATTAGACCTGTTCTTATATTACAACAAATAAGAGAAATATAACAAGTAAATTTTGCATGTTAAAATCATAAGAAAAATAATGTAATAATATTATAGCGAAATTATAATATTGTGAAAATTTTGAGAAGTTTAAATATTTTAAAATTATATTATTGAAAATTTCTTATGATGTTAGCATTTACTAGAAGAAATATATAAATGATTTTGTATGATATAAGTATATTAAAATATTTGAGAAGATCATTGACAGTAATATTACGATTTTATATCATAAATATCTTTGTTATGCATGTGATATTGATTAAATGTTCGAGAGATACCATAAACTAAGGTATTAATGGGTTTTTTTTTTCTATATTGAAATAATTTAGTGGATGGTAAATAAATTTAATTCATACAAGAATAAATCATAAGTGGGTTTATATTAATCTCAAAATAGACATAATGATTTTGATTATTTAAATAGATAATAAAATATATTATAGAGATCAAGTCATTATTTTTGACTTGGAAGAATTTGAAAATGTGTACAAAAAAAAAAATTATTAGTAAATATTTTATACAAAAAAACTTATGTTTCTTGTAAGCATACTCATGATTTCCAAGGAGAAATGGTGAAAAATGATTGACAAATATAAACTAAGATATGACCATAGACGTAAAAGTCTAGCGAATGATTACTAAATGATTATGGATCCTAATTAATGTAAAGACAAGATTAATTTGACCATATTCTTCACAAAGAGAAAACTTAGTGAATAATATCAAGAGGAATGGAGTTATAGCCAACATAAAATCAATAACAATGAGAACCCAATGTTTCTAATTAGAGACTCTTTAAAGCATATTCATTTGAATAACAACAAGTTATTGTTGGTCCTTCTAACACTATTTGTTTTTTATTTATATGGTGTGAAAAGTGTTAGACTTCATTGAATGAGATGTTAAATTTAGTGTTTTTAATGATCATCAGATCCCTTGTGGTTAGTGTGTAAAATGAAGATATACTTGATGAAGTTAACTATATGAGTGTTAAGTGAGACTGCTTGTATGAGATTGAGATAAAATTTCTAGAGCACTCACATGGCCTATTTGTACAAAACTAACAAAAGCAACCAGAATCGTGGAATGTAAAGCAATAGGTAAATCTCTAACTTACACCAAAGTGTTTTTGGTTCATAAAAGCTTTGTTTTACCAAAATAATGTAAGTTAAGTTTATCTGTCCGAGGTTTTAGTTCATAGTCCAAAAGATATCAAATTTGATACATTACATTACATTCATGATGTGAATCCAACAAAACTTATTTTTTAATTTTATTTTATTAAAATTTTTATTAAAATATTTTAAAATATATGGGAATTGTTGTTAAAAATAAATATTTTTAAAAGTTTTAAATTTTAAATAAATTATTATTTAAAATACAATTATAATTATTGATTACTCATTTAAATTGTGACAATTCAACCTTTGATTATAGATTTTATAATAATTTTTTTTTAATTTTAATTTTAATTTTTATTTCTTTTAAACATAACTACATAAATTAAATTTTTTTAAAATATCATTGCATATATTGAATCTGATTAATTTTCAATTTTAAATATTTAATTCAATTTTATTTGAATTTTAAAATTTAAATTAATTTTTAATTAAAATTTTTAAACAATATTTAATTGCACAAACTTAAATTCATGTTAATGTAAATGGAGAATCTTACACCATGAGCTTATACCAGGCTCTTTAGCTACACTTGCCTAACAAGTGCTAGGTGCTGAGACGCGCTAGCATAAACCTTTGGTATGAGAGTATTGGCATCATCAAGAATTCAAGCGAATCTTGACAATTGTCATTTCAGCAGCTACATGTCTACCCACTTAATCACTATGTTAAGATATAAAATAAGTAGTAACCTCAGATTACTCATTCATCAAATTAGACGTGGATGATTGAAATGGAATTCAAGATGAAGAAATTTGCATAACTTTGACAAGAAATATTATGAATTATAACATTACCATATATTTTAATATTATTTTTAAATATTTTATTTTTTATATATTTTTTATCATACATATAGATATATTGAATAAAAAAATTTATATAAAAATAAGAAAAAATATAAATTATACAATCATATATTAACAGTAGTTAAGATGTAATCATTTAAAAAATATAATTTTAAAAATTTACACCTATTATTTATATATTTTAGTTTTAATTATTATGATAAAATTAAATAATTAATATTTATTTTTTCCTTTTACTTAAATAATTTTTTTACTTTTAATATATATATATATTTATTGATTATGTTTAATGAGAATAAAAGATAAAAATAAAAAAAAAAGTAATCACTTTCAATTGTCCCAATGCACATATTACACGATTCATAGCATATCTTTTCAAGATTTTTTCAATTTATTCCTCATCTTTTTTATAAAAAAATAAAATTAATTTATATAAAATAATACAAATAATTAAATCAATTAATTTATAATATAATACCAAAAACGATAAAATTTAAATTTAAAGTTTTTATGTAAAATTTTTAATTTTTTATCATTAGATAAATTTTATTAACTTTGAATTAATATTATAAATTTAAATTTTATTTAAAAAATATTTTTACCATTGAAAATGATTGAATTTATAAAAAAGAATATGATATGATTCGCTCTACGCGAATGAATCGAAATGCGGAAACGATAACGGAACATCTTAAGAATCAGGATAAGATAAGATAAAATGAGATGAGATAAAGTAAGATGAAATAAGATAAATAAGATGTGATAAGATAGGTAAAACAAGGTGAGATAAGATGGGATAAGATGAAAGATAAGACATGATAAGATAGGTAAGGTAAGATAAGGTGAGACAAGATAAAGGAACTCGACACAAACCGCGACCTGTCGGAGAGCACCGAAGTTACCAAGAGGAACATGACCCTTACCGCGACATGCCGGAAGAACCAACGTTATCAAAGGTAGTTCTTTCCCCAAGAACCAAGGGAATCAACTTACACAGAGTGAAAAACTCTCAAAGAGAAAATATGATTAGTACTCAAAATCTATCTTTTCACTGAATTCCTAACTCCTATTTATAGTTAACCTAATCTAGTAAAAAAACATAATAAATTAGAAATCCTAATTAGATTGAAATTTGAATTGCAACCAATTTTAAAATAAATAACTTCTAGATAAATACCAAATCCTAATATAATCTACAGCAAATCATAAACTTTATCACTTGAGATCTTCAATGATATGACTACGTAAATTAACCCATGTTGGAATTAGGCTTGGATCCACGTAGTCTTTTCCTTGAACTTCCTTAATGAGACCTTCAAGTGCTTGTTCCATATGTTTGGTCCTATTTCTCGTCATAGGACCTTCCATTCCTTGTAGATAATCTCCTAGATGATCTCTTTTGCTTATTGTGGTGCCCACATTCATATCATTCCCCCTTCTCCAAGAGGATTCGTCCTCGAATCTTGATGGTCATCTGCATCAAATAAGGATAAATCAGAAACATTGAAAGTGTCACTCACATTACCATAGCTATTTGGAAGATCGATTTTATAAGCATTATCGTTGATCCTTTCAATCACTTGAAACAGACCATCTCCTCTAGGATGTAATTTGGAATTTCTTTGATTTAGAAATTGCTCCTCTCGCAAGTGAACCCACATCCAACCACCAGGGTCAAGGACCACCTTGGTGCAACCTTTGTTTGCCTGCCGAGCATAATGTTCATTTTTCTTCTCAATATTAGTGCGAACCTTGGCATTAAATTTCTGCACAAATTCAACATTTTTCTTTCCATCCAAATTAAGAGAGTCATTAGTATGAAAAGGTAAAACATCTAAAGGTGATAAAGGATTAAATCCAGATACAATCTCAAAAGGTGAAAAGGAAGTAGATGTATGAACAACCCTATTATATGAAAATTCAACATGAGGCAAACAATTCTCCCAATCCTTTAAATTCTTTTGAATTATAGTAAGTAATAAGGTGCCTAAAGTTCTATTCACAACTTCAGCTTGTCCATCTATTTGTGAATGAGCCACAATAGAGAATAATAATTTAGTGCCCAACTTACCACACAAGGTTTTCCAAAAGTGAGTAAGAAATTTAACATCTCGATCACTTATAATAGTTTTAAGTAAGCCATGCAAATGTACAATCTCTTTGAAAAATAAATTAGCAATATGAGTGACATCATTAGTTTTAGAACAGGCAATAAAATGTACCATTTTGCTAAACCTCTCTACAACGATAAAATTAATATCTTTTCCTTTTGAGGTTCTAGACAGCCTTAGTACAAAATCCATAAAAATATCAGTCTAGGGATATTCAGGAACAGGTAAAGGTGTATACAAGGCATGATGCATTACCTTAGATTTTTCTTGTAAGAAAGTAATATATTTTTCACTAATAAGTTTAACATCATGCTTTATTTTTGGCCAAAAAAGATGTTTATGTAAAATATGATAATATTTTTGAATGCCAAAATGTCCAATTAATTCTCTCCCATGAGTCTCTCTAATAAACATTCCCCTTACACTACACTTAGGTACATACAATTTATTTTTCTTAAACAAATATTCATCTTGCCTAAAATAGTCATCAAAACCATGGTCAAAACACGCTTTCCACAATTGTCCAAATTCAATATCATCCACATACATGGTTTTTTGTAATTCAAATCCAAGTAATTTGGTTTGTAAAGTCGTAAGTAATACATACCTTCGTGACAGCACATTTGCTACAATATTTTTCTTTCCCTTTTTATACTAGATAACATAAGGAAACATCTCATCAAATTCTAGCCACTTTCCATGTCTTTTATTGAGCTTACCTTGAGACTTTAAAAACTTCAAGCTGGGTTGATTAGAATGGATGACAAATTCCATCGACCAAAGGTAATGTTGCCAAGTTTGTAAGGCGCTCACCAAGGCATAGAGCTCCTTGTCATAGGTGGGATAGTTAAGCATTGCTCCACTAAGTTTCTTACTAAAATATGTCATAGGTTTGAGGTCCTACATTAAAACAGCTTCTATACCCACTCTAGAGGCATCACATTCAATCTTAAAACATTTATCAAAATTAGGTAAATTTAACATAGGGTCATTAGTTAACTTATCCTTTAGCAAATTACAAGCTTGTTCATGTTTCTTATCCCATTTAAAATTAACATTCTTTTTAACAAGTTTATTTAAAGGGGTAGTTATAGAACAAAAATTTTGTACAAACCTCCCATAAAAACTTGTTAAACCACAGAAGCTTCTTCCTTCATTAGCATTTGTAGGCATGGGTCATTCTCTAGTTTCATTAACCTTTTCTTCATCAATATTAACTCGCGTAATCTTGTTGATGACTCTACAATCCACGCACATGCACCATGTTCTATCCTTCTTTGGTACCAAGATAACATGAACTGTACATGAACTAAGACTTTTCCTCTCAAAGCCTTTGTGCATCAACTCCTCTACTTGTCTTTGAATCTCCTTGGCCTCTTCAGGAACAGTTCTATAGGTTAGTCGGTTTGGAATCGCAGCACCGAGGATAAAATCAATTTGCTGTTTAATACCTCTTATAAGAAGTAAACTTCTTGGTGGTTCTCTAGGAAATACATCATCAAATACCTGCAACAAATATTCAACCACACTAGGAAAAGAAGTGTTATGATTGTTAGTAAGATATGTACATGAGTACAAGAACTTGTTCCTTTTCCCTCAAAACACCCTCGACCTCTCCTTTGTGAGCAAATACACAAACTTTATTTTCTTTTTCTTTATTTTTTGATTTTTCTTTCTTTTCACTCTCATTCTTTATTTTACTTTCTACTTTTTCTTCACTCTCAATTTTATCTCTCTTTTTTTTTCTTGATTTTCTAATTCTTTCTCATTCTTTTTCTGACTTTCTACTTTTTCTTCACTCTTAATTTTATCTCTCTTTTCTCTTTCTTGATTTTTCTAATTCTTTTTCTCTCATTTTACATTCTTTTGAAATTTTCATTTGGTCATAATAAGCCTCATTTGATTTAGGATCTTCCTTCTCATTGGACTAATTAAACTTCAATGATGAACTAGAAGCATACTTGGGATATTTGTGAGTGCTCCTAGATTTGAGTTGTCTTTCCACTTGAATAGATTTATGAAGCAATTCATCCATCTCCACATAATGTTGTTACTCCACCATATTGGCTATTTCTCTTTTTAACCCTCTAATAAATCTTGCCATAGTGATTTCTCTGTCCTCCTCTACATTGGCTATTATCATAGCAATTTTCATCTCCTTGTAATAATCTTCAACACCCATGGCGCCTTGAGTAAGACTTTGTAGTTGTTTCCGGTGCAAGTCCCTATGATAGTGACTTGGCATAAATCTTCTTCTCATGGCTACTTTCATCTCTTCTCACGCTTGGATAGGTCTATCTCCATATCTCCTCTTATTAAGAATAAACTGATCCCACCAAATATTAGCATAATTAATAAAACAAAAACTGACCAGTCTTACCTTTTTCTCCTCCGAGTAATTGTGACGATCAAACACATGCTCCATTTTTCTCTCCCACTCTAGATAAGTTTCAGGTTCGTTCTTTCCTTGGAATGGTGGAAGGGATAATATAAGACTCCCCAAGTTGTTATCCTTTTCTCGATATCGTCTTCTTTCTCTTAAACTTTCACTGTTTGATTCTACGTTCTTCCTCCAATCTCCTTCTTTATCACGGTGAAATAATCTTTGGGGACTACTCCGATGAGAAACCCAGGACCTCCTTCTCGAACAACCCTCCATATCATCCAACCTCCTGTTCAACTGTTGGAATTGATCTTGAACTGATTTTATGAATATTTTTAGATCCATTTTATTTTGATGGAGTTCACCAGTCATGTTGGCAATGCTGCAAATTGAACAAAGTAAAAAATTAGAATAATAAAGCCTCACCAATCACTCTTTTAGTGTTTGCCCTCAATATTGACGTTTTTCATTCGTGTTTACACTCGAATTGACTTTTTCTATAATGCTCTAATCAACTCTTTCCTTTTACCTCTCGATTTTCCTTATAAATCCTTGAACCAAGAACTTCACAAGTTGATTTTTCCACAGATAACGAAAGAGTCACAGATACACAAGATGAATAGGGTAAGGAATATTGGTCAAGAAATAAGAACTTAAAAAAAAATTATATTGAATGAAGACTTTTTTTTTTGTCTTGAATTTCCTTTTTTTTTTAATTTCTATCACAACTTTCTTTTTTGAATTTCTATCACAATTATTTTCTTCCTTTTTTTTTTGAAATTTTTTTTTATCGCAACTCTTATTTTTTTTTTTTTTGGAATATTTAGTAGATATCAACTTTATCACGAGAAATTTAAAACAAAGGATTGATGACACCTGATTCCAAGAGCTAAGACGTGATAAAATGGGTAAGGTAAGATAAGGTGAGACAAGATAAAGGAACCAGGCACAAACCGTGACTTGCCGGAGAGGACCGAAGTTATCAAGAGGAACGTGACCCTTACCACGACCTGCCGGAAGAACCAACGTTATCAAAGGTAGTTCTTTGCCCAAGAACCAAGGGAATCAACTCACACAGAGATGAAAAACTCTCAAAGAGAAAATATGCTTAGTACTCAAAATTTGTCTTTTCATTGAATCCCTAACTCCTATTTATAGTGAACCTAATCTAGTAAAAGAAGATAATAAATTAGAAATCCTAATTAGATTGCAATTTGAATTGCAACCAATTTTAAAATAAATAACTTCTAGATAAATATCAAATCCTAATGTAATCTATAGCAAATCATAAACTTTATCACTTAAGATCTTCAATGATATGACTATGTAAATTAACCCATGTTGGAATTAGGCTTGGATCCGCGTAGTCTTTTCCTTGAACTTCCTTGATGAGACCTTCAAGTGCTTGTTCCTTGGTCCTATTTCTCGTCATAAGACCTTCCATTCCTTGTAGATAATCTTTTAGATGATCTCTTTTACTTATCGCGGTGTCCATGTTCATATCAGAATAACTAAGTATTTGGTTAGTATAAATAGAAAAATATAAAAAATTTAATAATTAATATATCTAAAAATATATTTATATTTTTATAATGAAAATAAAAAATATACTTCCTATTATTTTTTATAATATGGAAAAATTTTCAATTTCCACCTCTTTTCTAGAAGCTTATTAAATGTGTGTGGGGTTATTTTAAAAAATAAAAATAGAAGAATTTATAAATAAAACAAGTAAAAAATACAGTTCGTGCATCTATAACAACAATACAATAAAGGAAGAAGTAAAGGCTAATAAAGGAAGAAGTAAAGGCTAGCAATTATGGTAATGAAGAAATTTTTAACACAAGAAACTAAAGATTTGAGTTTAGAAAGACACTGAAAATGTTGTTGACAAAAAGATAGTTAAGGATTTTTAATTGGTTTGGTGTTACTTTAAAAAATAATTATTGAAATAGAGGTGTCTGAAAATATTTTTTTATTTAAGGTTAACAGTATATGATAAAAGGATGATAGATGGATGATATAAGTTATTTATCATCTTAATGGTATGTCATATTTTGAAAATATAATATAATTTATGTTATTTTTATTAATTTTTTAAAATTTATTTGTTTAACTTTTTAAAAAAAATATTTTTTAGTAAATTTTTTTATTTGAAGGTTTATTTTTAAAAAATAATTTTATGTTCCTAAAATGAATAAATTATTGTTGTTATTTATTGTAAAGATAAAATAAAATGAATAAATTTTTTTTTGTTATTTATTGTAAAGGTAAAATAAGTAAAATATTTGTATTTTTAAAATAAGTAAAATTATTATTGTTATTTATTATAAAAGTAAATAAAATGAGTAAAATTAATATTTTCTTACATAGTTCATTGATTAAACTTATAAGTTACATATAAATCATGTCAAATTTTTAATTAAAATTATTTTAAGAATAACAAATTTATTCATTTTAGGAACACAAAATTATTTTTTAAAAATAAACCTTCAAATAAAAAAATCAGTCAAAATATAATTTTTTTTAAAAAAATTAAATTAAAAAATTTTAAAAAAATTAATAAAAATAACATAAGTTGTGTTATACTTCCAAAATATAACACACACTTATATGGTTTTTTCAATCTACGGTACACATGTTCGATTCTTTCATTACGTGTAACACAGACTATTCAACTACATAGAAAAAAATATTTTTTAAACATTTCTATTTTAATAATTATTTTTTTAAAATAATCCAAAGAAATAAAAAAGCCTACAGTTGAGGAGTCACTGTCGTTTTGGTCCTATACAAACTCTATCCAAAACTCAAGATAGTTGTATTAATAATTAATCTTTTTATTTTAAATTATTTATAAATTAAGATAGAATGCATTTTAAAAAAATTATTAATATTATAATAAAAGTCCTTTTAACTAAAATATATGTTTATTAAAAAAGTACAAGTATAGTTGCAAATTATGTACGTGCTTAGATAAAATACCAATAAATAAAAATAATTTTATCTTTTAAGTAAAAATACTTTGAAACAAGTCAATATTGTTAAAAGTAGAGAAAGTATCTAAGAAGATGTTCTCGGAACATTGAAACACATGGTTGAAAACAGGTGAGATGGGCCCATCTAGGAGGGGACATTACAAAGGAGGGGAAGTCAACAGCACTGGGCCATATTCTACTCTTATCACAGCTTTTCAAAAGGTAGCTAGCTTCCCAGCATGGACATATTGATGTATATCCTAAGGCTTGTACATTGTAGCTGAAAAAGTATGGTATCTGAATTAGGTTTAGTGGATGGATGATCATTTCATTCTCATCAGAGACCTTTGGACAGCCTCATAATTCCATTTAATTCTCATTAAAGCCCTTTCAACAACTTCATAATCCCACGTGTTGTTTCTTCGGAGAAACTATACATACAGCATCTAAATTAAATACGAACCTGCTATATATACACGGTTAGAATCGTAGGCACCAGTACTCTACCTCGTGACACCCAAACCAACTAAAGGGAACACTATGGATTCAGATTCAGGTGCTCCTCATGGCAATGCCAAAATTGATAAGCCTCTTCATGTTGCAATGCTCCCATGGCTTGCGATGGGTCACATACTCCCCTATTTCGAGGTGGCAAAGATTCTTGCCCAAAAGGGTCACTATGTTACCTTCATAAACAGCCCCAAAAACATTGACCGCATGCCCAAAACCCCCAAAAGCTTAGAACCATTCATCAAATTGGTGAGGTTGCCGTTGCCACGGATAGAGAATCTTCCAGAAGGGACAGAGAGCACGATGGACATTCCCTTGAACAAGGGAAGTTACCTTCACCAGGCCTATCATGGCCTCGAAGATGATGTAGCTGAGTTGTTAATAACTTCAAAGCCAGATTGGGTGTTTTATGATTATCCAGCTGGATGGTTAGCAACAATTGCTAAGAGCCTCAACATTCCATGTGCCCATTACAACGTAACCCCAGCTTGGAACATATGCTTCTTTGATCCACTCAAGAATCATATCAACCCAAATTTCAAGTTACAAGATATGTGCGGTCCTCCGTCGTCAGTTTCTTTCCACACAACCATTGGTCTCAGACCTTATGAAATCATAAGAACATTTTCAAGTATGAAGGATGAGTCTGGGAAAATGGCTAAGGTTGATCTTGGCAAAGCATATTCAAGTTGTGACTTGTTTCTTGTTAGAACCTCCAGAGAACTTGAAGGAAAATGGTTAGATTATCTTGCTGAAACCTATAAGGTGCCTGTGGTTCCGGTTGGATTGCTTCCACCATCTATGCAAATAAGGGATGTTGAAGAGGAAGACAAAAGTCCTGACTGGGTCACAATCAAAGCCTGGTTAGACACACAGGAGTCATCATCTGTTGTGTATATTGGATTTGGAAGTGAGTTGAAGCTCAGTCAACAAGACCTCACTGAGTTGGCTCATGGAATTGAACTTTCTGGGTTGCCTTTCTTTTGGGCTTTGAGGAACCTGAAAGAGGGCATACTTGAGTTGCCAGAGGGGTTTGAGGACAAAACCAAGAATCGTGGCATTGTTTGGAAGAGTTGGACACCCCAGCTTAAGATATTGGCACATAGAGCAATTGGGGGATGCATGAGTCATTGCGGCGCTGGTTCTGTTATTGAGAAGCTTCATTTTGGGCACGTTCTTGTCACCCTGCCCTATTTGTTAGACCAATGTCTATGTTCAAGGGAACTAGAGGAAAAGAAAGTGGCCATTGAAGTACCAAGGAATGCACAAGATGGATCATTCACTAGGGACTCTGTGTCCAAGACATTGAAGTTAGCAATAGTGAATGAGGAAGGGAGTACTCTAAGAAAGAATGCCAAAGAGATGGCCAAGATTTTTAGTTCTCAAGAGCTTCATAACCATTACATTCAAGAGTTTGTTGATGCTCTTCAAAAGTTTAGAATTCCAACTTCCACCAACTAAGCAGGCTTCTATTGCCCTCTACCTAGAGGACTACTATTTTATTCTCCTTCTTTTTGGAGGGTGATTTTTTTTTTTTTTTTTGTAATAAAGAAGGTTAATTCGACTAAGTTTTTAGTTAATTTCTGCAAATGTTTTAGCCTTGAATATTTCGATCATGTTATTTTAATCAAGTAACTTAGTCAGCAGTGAAGACTGTTAATTTCCTTTTTAGCAGTAGTGCCATGTATATTATTGAAAATATATGCATCAAGTTTTTTTTTATGGGTTTTATAAGTTGAATCATGTGGAAGTACAAAACCAATGCGGTGATCAATGATAGCGTTAGAATTAGCAAAGATATGGTCAGGTTGCAGTTTATCTAGTGAAGCAGGCTAATTGTGACGTAGTAACTGTATCCTCACATCCATCTGGTGCTAGGAGCTGATGAACTCATGAACATCGAATCCTGTGGCTTCTTAGGACATACATTTATAAAAACTGATTCACCATGATATCGGAATAAAAATACTAGTGTATCATTAATGAACTAAGCATAAATTAAATAAAATTACAAATAAATTTCTTTTATTTTCTTATAATAAGACTCACAGCAGGAATAAACCTCTAGAGAATCCATAGGAAGAAAAAAATAAAATAGAAAAAAATTATATACATTATATGGTTTAATTAGTATTACATATCTCATTACATGTCTTGCAAATTTACTGATAAAGTTATTTCACATGAGTTATTCTAATGTTTTTATTATTAAAATTAAAAAGAATAATATTAAAAGAAAATTTAAAAATACGTAAAATAGTATATTTTAGAAAATTTTATTAACGTATATTGTTATAATTCATTTTAATTTTTGAAAGCAGGCTTTAATTGGAGTCAGGGAGACCCATGGGTCTCGTCGCTGCATTTTCAAGCAATAGTTTAATATTTTGTTATGTATTTTTTAGCAGAGATATAAGTTCAGTAGAAAGCCTTGTATTTTTCATATATTAATAATATAAATAGTTGAAAATAATAAACTACACATCATCCTATCCTATTTATTAGAGAAAATCTTTATCTATTTTAGTCCAAAAATCTCTAGAAATAAACCATTCGGTAGACCTATATGATAAAAATAGAACAATTTACTCATAATAAATAAATTATATTATGTATTATAATGGATAGTACCAAGGTTGAATCTACCAAATATTTTACAATTAAGAATTATAAATTAGCATGATAATTAGACCCAAAAAAAAAGAAAATTATTTCTTATCTAATTTTATATCAACTCTTTGTAGCAAGATACTAAAAAAAATTTGTGGGAAATTGAAGTCAATCTCAGTTGTTGGATGTTAACAAATCCGATGGAAGAAAAAGTGTCAAGCTTTGACCGTGAAATTTTTCTTTTTTCAGTTGTTAACATGTGTCCCAGCCAAGATCCTGTTTTCGTAGAAAGTAAAGTAATAATACATAAATTTGTGATCTAAATATAATACAAAGGTAGTTTTTATATAATACATAAATTTTTCCGTTAACTTTGTAAATTCAAGTATAGCAAATTTAAATCAGTAATATTTTAACATCTATTTTTAATAAAATCAACATTTATTTTATATTTATCATTATTATAATAAATTTTAAAAAAATGGAATATCATTCCTTGTATTTAATTTTATTTTATAAAAAATTTATTATAGTATTTATCATTATTGTTTATTACCGTTTATATTTTGTTGTTTTCGATATATCTATTCACCATCATGTTATTAGAGCTGTCAAGTTGTGCCATGATTCTAAAGTCAGTTCATTTGTCCTTAAGTTTTGATTCTATATTATATGCCAATTTAGAAATAGGATTTTTTAAATCGTAACCTACATAACCCTTAATTTAAAAGGTTTAGTTCAGAGTATAATTTTTAAATCCAAATCTAAACCCTAAATCTTAAACCCTAAACTCTGAACCCTAAATCCTAATCCTAAACCCTAAACTCATCTGATCCTATATTATAACATTTTATTTTATAAGTCGTTTAAAAATAATATTTTTTATTATCTTAGTTCATGTAACATTCAATTTAAATAGGATGAATATAAGTTAATTCATCTAACTCTATTTTATAATATTTTTGTTTTGAAACTAATTTAAAAATAGAAATTTTTAGTAGAATTGGTGCAAGCTAACTCTTTTCTCTCTATCTTATAATCATTTATTTTGTAACTCGTCTAAAAGTAGAGCTTTTTATACTCTAATCTATATAATTATTAAAATAAGTGAGATAGAAATGAATTAATTTATGTAATCTTAATTTATATTTAACTCTTTTTCTATAAAATTTCATCCTTTCTCTTAATTTTTTTTATCTCATTTCTTTATTTTCCTTTTTAAATAATCTCTTCAATATTTTTTATTATACTAAAATATTCTTCAATTTATTTATCTTTATTTTTATATTTTTTATTTTTCTCTAAATATTTTTTTATTTGTCTCTAGAATTTTTTTCCTCTCTAATTTTTTCTCTTTCTTTCTCAAATTTTTCTCAACTTTTTTATATTTTTAAATTTTATTTATTTATTTTTCTAATATATATTTACCTCTCAATCTCTAAAATTATCTTCTCTCCATTTTTCCTTTCTCCTCTCTCTAAATTTTCTTATTCATTTTAATTTTTCATTACTATTTTATTTTAAGAGGGAAAAATAAACTAGAGAAAAAAAAATTATAGAAAAAATAAAAAAAATAAAGCCCATACATAACCCTGACCCATAGGATTTAATGGGTTTTTAGCTTATGAGCTTTATAATATGGGATTTGTGGACTTATGAGTCACTTTAACCTTAGTCCATGTGGGTTAGAGTTAAGTTGAATTGGATGAGTCAAACTCACACCTATATCAATAGGAACAATTTTCATCAAAGTAGTAAAGAAAAACTACTTTAAGTTAAAGCAATATTTAGTAAAAAATTTAAAGCGCCAAAGTTTCTAAATGAGGAAGAAAATAGAACAAGAAATATAATGATATAAGTTTATAAAGTTAAATAAACTTTACCTAAACTTGTTGATATAATAGAACCTGTTATTAGATAGAACCTAAGTCAGTGTCCACCAATAGTAGATATAACATCTTGACTGGAGAAAATTGTTAAAAATGAATTGATCTTATAACATTGGTCATTGTACCCCCGTATGATAAACTTGTTTTGATCTTTCACATATAATTATGTGAGTAATGCTCTTTTAAGATTGTAAATTAATTTGAACTTGTCGTACATTGTTTATCATTGTAGTTCTTTGATGTTTGCTTTTCTTAATCTTCACAAAATGGAGGATATGACATCAACTATATTTTTTCCACTTAATACAAATTCTTTTATTTTTCTTGAAATGTTTTCATTGTTAGAACTATGGTAGGAAATGAGTTTAGTCAAGTTGAGTTAGGTTCAACTCGACTCGACTCGGTAAGAATTTATCTGTCTTGAAACTTGACTCAAGTTCGATATAAATCTTTTTTCTTAAATTGACTCGACTCAATTCGATTCGCTAGCTCGTTAAATCAAGTTAGATAAACTAAAAGTTAAAATAAATTAAATGTAGAATATTTAAAATTTTTAATTTACTAATTATTTCGATAAAATGATTATCTAATTGAAAATTATATATATAATTATAGTCTATATAAAATAAAACATTTAAATTATTATTAATAATTAATAAATCAAATAATTAAGTTGTACATTGGATATTTTAAATTTATATTTTGTTACCAATTTTAAAATTAATTTTTTTTCTAAGCATTTAACTTATAATAATATATATTACGATTAAATTACATATTCTATCTATTCTATACAAACAAGTAAATGAATAGGTAAATGAATAGAGTTAGGCCATTTTCCTTTACGCAAAATTCATCAACGACCCCTTCATCTTCAGTGGATATGCAATCGCGTCTTCTTTCTCATGCACCAAGCTGCACTGCCTAGGACAGGGATACACCACCACACGCACCAGACGCAAGGGAGATTCGAGATAGGCGATGACTCTTATATTTCAGAGACGACGTGGGGCTCCAAGAAGGATGTAAGACCACTCCAGGGGCGTCTGGGCCAACAATCAATTCCATTCTAAGCATCTACTTTTGCATGATCGTACCATGAGTCCACCCTTGGGTAAACTTTCCTTTTCCTATGCTTAGAAATAAAGAATGGGTAGAGGAAAATAGTGGCAGTGTTCCCTGGATGACGTCAATCCAAAATCTTTGGTTTTTATGACGTTCTTCATGCATAACTTGGTCAAAATCGACGAGCGACAAGCGGAGAATAATTGTCTACCCTTTGCATGGAGAGATCTCTTCAGGGCCAGGGTGTAGAAATGTTTAGTCGATCGTGACTCTGACTTACTATGGTGAAAGGAAACGGCAGTAGCGTGGTTTCAAACACGAGGATGCAACTACACGTGCATGGCTCACGTCGCTGTGAGGGGAAGGCGTGTCAGTGAGCCTTTGATAAGATAACCATTGTTGCCTTCTTTGGATTGGCTCATGTTCGGCCCGCGAGCATAGCTGATGAGTTAAGCCCTATGATATTACAATCGTAAGAGCACTCTATATTCACAAAGGTCAAGGGGTTGCAAGTTTAAAAGGTTAGAGGAATTGACAGAGCATCCCTTTCTCTCCACCAGCATTTAACCTTTTGAAAGCGTACGACTTATGGAATACCAACAATACTACTGATCTTTAATCGGGAATCGCATATGATGCACTGAATCCTCCATTTCTAAGTGCAAACTGTTGCTGCCATGCCCCTGTTTCTACTTGAAGGGAACTACATACGCAGGCCATCTTTGAAGACCTTTGCATGTCGTGCATAATGATGTCGTGATCGGTTTGTATCCCCTGTTTTGATGAAGCCTATGCTCGACGCCTGGAACAGAGTATCCACCCTCAAAGTGATTTCCAGTTTTCGAACAACACTCGCCTATGGGAGTGGCTCACCCGACACGTCTGATGGAGGGTATCTCAATGAAAGGTTCTTTCCATGATGGCACTAGAGTCAAAATGTAAGATAAGATAACCATAGCCTGTTGACGATCGAGGGTACTCTGTTTCTCGTGAATGGAAGCGAAGTCTGGGTGCAGGCACTCTATTAGAGCCGCTAGTAATGCCCCATCTTGACTCCTATGGCTTCAAACAAATGGCCTCTTCATATGGCAGTGGCAGAACATTGGAAGGAGGACCCAACTTTCACACTATACTAACTACAAACGTCCCACTCCAAGCCATATCTTATCTGACTTTTGTGGCTTCAAACGCACGCACGCTCTGCGTGCATGAGCAGTCCCAGACTATTCTCAAGAATTTCCCCAGGGTAACATAGTTTTTACATGGTTCAAGGCGAAAGAAATGGATAATAATTACGAACCCCGCATGCGACAATACTCTGCCCCCATCCTGAACTAAACTTTACATCCATTTGAGGAGGTCTTTTCTTTGGATGGTTATGCAAGAAACGTGTTTAAAAAAAAAGAGCCCGTTCACTACCAGATCGAGGCAAATCACAGGTTCGAATCTTGGTTTGAAAATTGCTATCTGAACCTTGTGAAGGAATTAACGGTTCTAATTAACGTTCTTTTCGCAATCATTTGGCAAATATGACATATAGGATTTAACTCACGCAATAGAATTTTGGCCTATCTATTCGTAATGCTAAGCTTGTAGAGGAATCCTACTCTTCATTCGGAAATCAACTAAGCTTGAGGGAGATATCTTGACGCAATTATATTTTAGTTGAGATATGACATATTCGCAAACTAGGCATTCGATTAAAGATCAACACCAAGTAGTTTCCAGCGTAAACAAGAATCGAATAATGCGAGGCTATTGTTGTTCTTGAAAAACAGTGTGACTTACCTCTATGTAATCGACGTATCGCTCGTACCAAAAGCCGCCGCAAGACTTGCCACAATGAATCTTTCTCCTTTGCCTTTCCTCCAGCGCTCAGGCTCCAGAGTTTCCTTGAAGAAATTCCAAAAACGTCGTGTGATCGCAATCCCCTGAGAGAGAGAAAAAACCAGAGGCGAAAAAAAGAACCCCGTAATCTGACGAGGGCCCTCCTTTTATATGAGTCCGATTTTTATTCAGTTATTTAGTTATTTCGCTCTTCCTCCCTCTTAAAATTCATTATTTATTCTCTTACTTTCTGTACTTTCCCCTCCTTTTTCATTATTTCCTTTTCCGTGTTATTTATTATCATTTGCAATTTTTTATTTTATCATTCTTTACATTTTTGGCTTGCTATTCCCTTGTTTTGTTGTTTTTTGATTTTATTTCTTTGACATGTTTTCCTTTCAATTTCTTTGTTTTATTTTTTTGTTCTTTTATCGTTATTTTTATTATTTCAGATTTTTATCTTTCATTTTTACATGTTTTTGATTTCATTGTTTTACCTTTTTCTATTAGCTTTTTTTTCCTTTTAATTTGGTCTTCACTTTATTCATCTCCTCCTATTTCGGTATTTTCTTCTGTTTGTTTGCCTTTCTGTGTTAGTTTTCTGTTTTTCTTATTTATTTATTCTAATATTCACTTATTGTTTAATTTATGGCTTGTTCACTAATTAATTTAACGACTAGGGACCTCGAACATAATCGGGTGTTTACAGTTTGCCACTCTTTACTCGTTTTCCTACCACATAATGTGAGAAATAATTCTCTGGATTACAATGGTAGGAAATGAGTATAGACGTGAACACCTTATGTCTGAGGTCGAGTGCGAAGATCCTTCGGCTCGAAAGTGCATGCCTGTCTGACGTTGGTTTAAATAAGTCCAGCCTACAGGGTAGGCCGGAATATGGAAATTCAAAACGCAAGGCCTGACAACGTAGCCGCAGTAAACATGTGAGGCCTGACATCATAGGACGAAATGCGGGAAATTAAAACATGCAAGGGCCTGACAACCTAGGCCGGAGTGCAGAAATGTAAACATGCGAGGCCTGACATCGTAGGCCGAAATGTGGGAAATTAAAATGCAAAGGCCTGACAACATAGGCCGAAAAG
Source organism: Canavalia gladiata (assembly GCA_037954105.1). Taxonomy (NCBI): domain Eukaryota; kingdom Viridiplantae; phylum Streptophyta; class Magnoliopsida; order Fabales; family Fabaceae; genus Canavalia; species Canavalia gladiata. The sequence continues at coordinate 6,390,874 of CM075662.1, forward strand.
CATAAATGTAAACATGCGAGGCCTGACATCATAGACCGAAATGCGGGAAATTAAAATGCAAAGGCCTGACAACAAAGGCCGGAGTGCAGAAATGTAAACATGCGAGGCCTAACATCATAAGCCGAAATACAGGAAATTAAACATGCAAAAGCCTGACAACATAGGTCGGAGTGCAGAAATGTAAACATGCGAGGCCTGACATCATAGGCCGGAATGCTGAAATTAAAATGCAAAGGCCTGACAACATCGGCCGGAGTGCAGAAATGTAAGCATGCGAGGCCTGACATCATAGGTCGGAATGCTGAAATTAAAATGCAAAGGCCTGAAAACATAGGCCGGAGTGCAGAAATGTAAACATGCGAGGCCTGACATCATAGGCCGAAATATAGGAAATTAAAATGCAAAGGCCTAACAACATAGACCGGAATGCAGAAATGTAAACATTAGTCTTGTAAGTTCCACCATTGCTACTACCTATTTGTTGCAACATTGGTTGAATTTTGTTATGCTTCATGCAATTTGTTCTCGTTTCCTGTTTATTCATTATGTTTATTCAAAAAGCTTTCGATGTGATACAATTTCTATAATTCTTTCACCTATGTTTATTCATAAGAAAAAAATAGTTATATCAACAAGTTAGATAATGCCTCAGTTTATGGTATAAAGCATTATGTATGAGGCTCCTAGACCAATTGTAGATTAACAATAGATTTTGAATGGGATAGGAACAACATCATGCACCAAAGTAAGAGCACTAGGTCCATGCACTAGTGTTTAGAACTAAAACCCTCTGACTTAGTAGAGTATAAGCATTAGCATAATTGGACATTTGAGCAATATAGTTAAAGCATATATTTATAAAATTCAAATACATGCACTAATGTTTAGAATTGAAACCCTCTAACTAGAATGAGCACTAGGTCCATAATTATAGAACTAACCATAAAAAAGATTATCGAAGATAAGTAATTTTGAGTTGAATTCAACTTTGCATCGAAGTTAGGTGAAACATTAATGCTATAAATTTTTATGCTATGAATTCAACTCTGCAACCATAATTCTTCTTTTTTTTTTCATCAAGTTGAGTTTAGTGTTTATAACTATTGTCTCCTATAAAATATTCAAATTGGATATTTTGGAAGAAATTGGCTTGTGCATTAGTTGTTTCACATGTAAATCTTAATGTCAAACTCAGGACAACAGGTGCCATTGCCAAATTTTAGGCAATATTGACTAGATGTTTGAGCCTAATTACCATTCTCCAACAACGAATACAATTTTTTCTTCAATTTATTCTCCCTACTCAACTACATATTAGAATCACATACAATGACAGGCTTTTAAAGATGGATTGACCTTATGATAGTCCATCCTTAAATCTGAACTTGATGATTTGAATACACAACATCTTAATCAGGATACCAACTATGAATACTTGGCTAGTTAATGCCTCTAAATCTATTTCTTCTAACAATGAATACTTTGATTTTTTATCAATATTTGTAGGAAGAGAAGCCAACCCAAAAGTTGTTGCATCCATCACGTTAGGTGGTGGGGTTAGAACTCATCTATTCCCCTTTACTCAAAGAAGGCCTAAACTTGTTGTAAGGTATTAATTTCATAAATATGTGCATCTTGTAACTAGATTTTTTGGGAAATAATTACCATTTTCTATTCTTTCATCCTACTTGTTCTCTAATTTAGTTCTTTCTCTTTCCCTTTTTCAAAAATTTATTTGGTCGCTACTCTCTAACTTAAGTTCCACATTTTCACTTATCAACTCTTAACCTTTAACCTCATTTTTCTCTTTACTTCCCTTTTTGCTCTTTTTGACTCTAATAAATTTTTTGACCTTTTTTTTTCTTCTTTATTAAGCCTTCCATCAACCTATTCACACAAAAACCACAACTTTCATTTGAGTTTACCCACTTTTTGTATTAATAGCGCATTAATAGTTACCCAAAAGTGTACTTTCTTAGTAAAATTATATACTTAAGCATAATGCTTAAATTTTGGACAGCATGTACATTTCTTCTCAGATTGTCAACTTTACCTCATTCTTTGTGTTTTATGAGAAACCTCTCATAAGAGCTTAGTTCACTCATCCTTTTAAGTTACCTCTCAACCTTTTCTTTTCTCAAAGGCTAAGATTCTCTCATACTTTTAATTTAAGTATATGACATGGTGAGGTTTAGTATATTTGGTCGAATCCCCTTTTTGGGCCAATCCACTTTGTTATTCTCAAACTAGGTATTTGTTGTACCATTACTACATCCCCAATTTAAAATGTTAGAAGTTTTATACTTTCTTGACTGTGAACTTTAGCTAAATAAGTTTGAATCACTAATTTGTTCTACTTATTTGTCTTCTTGCTTATGGATTCAGATCTTCCCACTCGTACCTCACTCAAATATCCTTAAGCTTCAAATTTTAACTCATCAGTAGTATTTAAGGAGGGTTGACTCAATTATATGTTTAGTTACTTAAGGTATCATAGTTTATTTTTATTACACTTAAAATATGATTTGTATTAGTTTAAGGCTTAGGCTATCAAATTGAACTTATTTAACATCTTTTAATATTTTTTTCTCAATACCATGCCTTGGCGAAATGGCCATCTAACTCTTACAACCTTATAATTGAATCTTTATTCACCATCTTGTGCATGGTTAAGTTTGTCGCAACCGTAATTCCGACGAGACGACGAACTCGCTAAAATTTTAAAATGGATTGTTTTGATCAATGTGGAGTCGCCACCAAATTTTTATTTGAGGAAAAAGATTTGGAAAAAACCCTACCTTGAAGATAAGATTCTAAGTTCGGGAGTCGGTTACGAGTGGGGAAGGTGTTAGGCACCCCACTCGCCCGTTCCGGAGAACGGTACCCTTAAACAGAGTGTGTGGTGATTTGAAAATTGTTTGATCCCTTTAATTAGTGTGAAAATAAATACTTGATGAATGTTAGCTTGACAGGACTTGATCCTGCTCCTACGTATTCCTCGGTGCAATGGGAAACTCAAGGCTTACGTAGTTCTGGTTATGTTTTGAAAGCTTGACTTTCGAAAGTGTTTGAAAGAGTGTTTGAAATGTGTTCGAAGGCTTGACCTTCGGAGCTACTTGGAAAGTGAGAATAGCTTGACTATTTTTGAAAATTATTTTTAGGAGGGCGATCCTCATCCACATATGCACAGGACCCAAGACAACTACGGCTGCACTTGGATCCATACGAATCTCTAAACAACGAACAACAGAAAAAGCTACCAATTCGTGCTTAGAGCTCGTCGCGTGAGATTTAAGAATCGCAAAACAAGATTTTTTTATTTTGAAAATCGAGGAATAAAAATGAGCAAGATTTTTATTTTGTAAAAAGGAAAGGCAACCCTAATCCACATATGCACAAGGCCCAAGACAACTATGGCTGCACTTGGACCCATACGAATCTCTAAACAACGAACAGTAGAAAAAGCTACCAATTCGTACTTAGAGCTCGTCGCGTGAGATTAAGAATCACAAAACAAGATTTTTATTTTTGAATAACGATGAATGAAAAAGACAAGACACAAATAATTATTAGAAATTTAGGAGGAAATTTATCAATTAAGGAATTTTATGAAAATCCTTGATAATCTTGAATTTATTTAGGAATTATAGAATTTTTATGAATTATTTAGGAATTTTATTATTTTTTTATTTTTAACGTTTGTTTTTTTTGTTATATTTCTGAATTTTGGTTTTGATTTTTATTGATTTTCTTATTTTCATATATTTTCAATTTTTCTTTTAATTTTGTTTCTGTTATTTATTCTTTAAATTAGTATTAGTTTCTTGATTAATTTTAATTATTGGGGGCCTCGGACATAAATGGGTGTTTACAAAGTTCACTGTTAAGCCATAACAATATTTTCAACTTATGTTCCCTAAATTTTACTAGGTTTGGCCAAACCTACTCCTTAGCCCCTAAAAAGCATCATCGTTCATTTTTTTTCTTACATCTAAAAGGTGTTTTGTATTAGTTAGGACTTAGGCTATTAAACTACACCATCTTAGAGATTTTTGGGATTTTTCCTTCCTACCTAGTAGGCGTGGCCGAATGGTCCATCACACTCCCACAACTCCATATTTGATTTCTAATCTCTATCTTATGCATATTTGAGTTCATTTTTAAGACTTAACAAGATTTTAACTTACCCCCACCTATTTACTCAAGCTTGGTCGAATGGTTCCCCATACCATTAACAAGTCTCTTTCAAACTTATAATTCCTTGCTTATACATAGGTAGGCTATTCATTTCACCTTAATCAAAATTTTAAATTCAAGTTTCCTTAATTTAATGGAGAGTGGTGGAAACCATATGTCCATGCAAGAGTTTTTTTTTTCTCAGTTTCTTCTCACTTGAGCTTTGATTAATGAATTTTATAACTTATTACATCACATGCTATTAGGTATATCAATATTTTCCCTTACTCCACATCTTTGGTTATGATCATGGAGGGCTTTAAATGTCTTGTGCAAATCTTGGATCCATAAGTCCACCTTTTCTCTTACTAGTTTTAAGATCCACGTTTTGATTTAAGTTTATAACTTTTGTTACTTAACCATTTTAGTCTTTTAGGATTATTATCACATGAGTCCAGATTTGAACTTTCATCAAAGTCCATGTTCAAGATTAAGCTTTTAAGAAAAGACATAAGCAAGTTTACAATTTTCATCACAAAGATCATAAAGAAGGCATTTTTCAAGACAACCAAGTGGAGATCTACTAGATCTACTCAAAGATCTATCCATTCCTTACTTTGAGAACTTCAAAATTTTTTGCAAAAACTCTCAAATCTTCCCTAAAACATTAGAATCATTTTTAAGAAATTTTGACGGATTAAATTGATCTAAAAGTTACAAGAAGCACTTTAGTCCATCAAAACTTTCTTTTAACTTCCAAAAATTACTAAAAACTTGGTGATGCTCATTTTTAACCATCAAGGAAAATTTTGAACTCCACAAAACTCAAACAAGTAGGATCCATAGAACTTAGAGAGAGATCCACTAGAAAGAGAAGAAAAACAAACCATGAACACATAATTAAAATCTTAGAAAAAATGTATGGTAAAGACCCTACTCGTTGAAGACTTATGAAAGGATTTTGTGAGTATTTTGAAGTTTATTTTCCTTTCCTTTATGGTCCACAAGAATTCTTTCAAGGATGAGGGTGAGGCTTTGTTTGTTTAACTTATTATAACTTAAACTTCAAAGATGAAAGTTCATGCTATTTTAAGAGAAGTTAGAGTTTTGGGTGAGTTTACAGAGATTGCAAAAATGTTTATAAGAGTGTAAGTGGAGTGTCATAACCGTAATTACGACAAGATGACGGACTCGCTAAATTTTGAACTGAATTTTAATTTGATTGTGGAGCCGCCACCAAATTTTATTTTTGAGGGAAAACATTTGGAAAAACCCTAACTCAAGGATGAGATTCGAAGTTCGGGAGTCAGTTACGAGTAGGGAAGGTGTTAGGCACCCCACTCGCCTGTTCCAAGGAACAGTACCCTTAAATTGAGTGTGTGATTATTTGAAAATAGTTTGATCCCTTAATTAATTTGGAAATAAATAGGTTGAGGGAGGTTAGCCTGACAGGACTTGATCCTGCTCCTACGTATTCCCGGGTGCAATGGGAAACTCAAGGCTACGTAGTTCTGGTTTAAGAGAATTGATCTCTTAGAGAAGAAAAGAGTAATCTTAGGTAAAAGCTTTAAAGCAATGTTTCTTAAGAAAATAACAGGATTTAGGGAAATAGACGTGCTTGCATAATTCAAATCGTCGTAAGCCGTATTTGAATTAGAACGAATTAAAATACGTAACAGTAGAGAATGCTACTTGCCCGTATTAGAACCTGTTTGCACAATCTGAGGAAAATAAGAAAACAGACGTTTTTATAAAAAAAGGACGAATTTTAGAAAAGAAACAGACGTGCTTGCATAATCCAAATCGTCGTAAGCCGTATTTGAATTAGCACGAATTAAAATACGTAACAGTAGAGAATGCTACTTGCCCGTATTAGAACCCGCTTGCACAACCTGAGGAAAATAGACGTTTTTATAAAAAAGGACGAATTTTAGAAAAGAAAACAGATGTGATTGCATAATCCAAATCGTCGTAAGCCATATTTGAATTAGCACGAATTAAAATACGTAACAGTAGAGAATGCTACTTGCCCGTATTAGAACCCGCTTGCACAATCTGAGGAAAATAAGAAAACAGACGTTTTTATAAAAAAAGGACGAATTTTAGAAAAGAAACAGACGTGCTTGCATAATCCAAATCGTCGTAAGCCGTATTTGAATTAGCACGAATTAAAATACGTAACAGTAGAGAATGCTACTTGCCCGTATTAGAACCCGCTTGCACAACCTGAGGAAAATAGACGTTTTGGAAAACAGAAAACTGAAGATAGACGTTGGAATGATTCGCTAAAGGGTTTTTAAGTCAAGTATTTTATCAAATCCAGACTCAAATATATAAAATCATTGTCAAGGAGGAGAAAAGCATGAGATGACAAATGGCATATTCTTCCATGATTTCAGTTTTCGCATAGGTGTATAGAATCCAAAACTCTTACTATCATAGTGCCATTGCCTTTTTTCCTGCCCAAACAGCAAACGGTCTAGTTGAGATTTGATTAATACTGAGAAATCCCCGACCAGAACTTAGATGCATGAGATAGGGTTCGACAAAGTCAACCACAACATAATCTTATGTCCTCATTAATTTTAAAATTTGCATAACTTTTGTGTTGAACTGCAGGTATTGTCTAAGTACTGATGGGATGTCCCAATCTGTTAATTAATTCCAGGCCTACTGATAGAATGATGCTCAAGAGCTAAAATCAGGGATAAATTACCCAAAATCAATGTAATTTGGGTTCCTGATTTGACCAAGGAGTGGTGATATCCGGGTATGGTTTGTAGACAAACAAATGTTATTTAGAGCTTTCGGTAGTTAGAGAATTAACCAAGTAATCTATGGTTAAACCGGAACCTGTATCAGGGCCGGAGAGGCAGCATACCTGACCCTAGAATTCATAGGTCAATTGTGGGCCTACTGTTCAAAACATGGCCAAAATTCCTCCCCTGACTTCTCGGAATCTGCTACCTGATTTAATGCAAATTCTAACATCTGTTGGTTGTCCTAAGCTCATATCAAGGTGGTCAATAGAACCTAAGGGAGCTAAAAGCTAAAGTCAAGAGCTGAATTCAACCATCATTTGTAAACCAGTGGGCCTAGAGTATGGTGCCAAACTGGTGGTCAAGTAGAACCCAAAGTACTGATCCGGATGGGGAACATGGTGCATATAGTACCATACTTACCCCCTGTTAGGTGAGAAAACACCTTGACCTTCTGGCCATGAACATTTCTTCATGCACACATCAATCACCTTTGGTTCAACAGAACACACCACTGCTGATGAAAATGCTTAGGATGATTGTTTAGGCTGTTGGCAGTTCAGAAGTCAAATCTGATGCTTCACAAAATTCAGCTTAGTAACTAGTTTTAGGGTCCTGGACCAGATACCAACCAAACCAAAGTTCCGGGAATATGCAACCCAAGTAGTTCTTACAATTGTTTCATACTGAGTTAATATTAGTCTTTATCTTAACTCCAGAGCTACAGGTGATCCGATTCAGTTGTGAACCCGTAGCGGTGACAGAGCCGATGCCTTAATCAGAAAGTGAATTCTCCAAGAGCTTGACATCTTTCCTTGTCAGTGTCAAGCTATCAAAGAGATGGCTAACAGTCATTTAAAATTCTGGTGGACCTTGCATACAAAATCTGGGGTTGGTCTGAAATTTCTGTTAGATTGATTTGCTGCCATAATCTAGTGTGGGTTGAGGCAATTTAAGCACTATGTCCCAAGCTCACCCTTGACCACTTTGATACTGTACAATTAACTGAGGTATTCAAGCCACCATTGCAAAACCTCATCACCAGATTTCTTGATCTATTTTGCTTTGGAATCATTACATATATTTACCAGATCATTTCCTTGCAAGATTTCTCAAGATCCTTCAATATAGCCTCATCAAAAATGTTAAGTTCAGAAACCAATATGGTTGCTTTTTTCAACAAAATATAGGAAGACATCTTCAAGATTAGCATAATATTCAGCACCTCTGTCCATTTTACAGATTCAATTAGAACTGTTTGACTTTCCCCTACCATATCTGAAATCTCTCTTGTAAGTTTCACAGGCCTCCTTAAGAAGAAGCAATGTCAGATACAATCCTCAGGGAACCTATAGCAATTTCTGATGTGATTTGCTAGGACAGACCTGGTTTTGAGACAGACCATATGCATTCCAATCACACTGTAGTAATTGATTTCACAAGCTTTTGCCGCCTGTAAACATGAGCTAGAGCTCATTTTAGCTCAAGTAGTGAGGAACTCCACCACTAAATCCCCTATAGCTTTAACAATAATCACCAGACTTGCTTGGCAGGTTTTCCTGTTAATTTTTGAGAGGTATCCTTGGGGATTTTGCTCTGATCCTAACAGGAGAATAGCAGAACTTACAGGAAGTGCCATTATAATCTCGAGCTCTGAAATACAGCCTGGAACAGCACTCCATGTGCCTCGAACACAAAGTAGCTGAGACAATAGCATCTATGAAGACAAACAGAGAGCTCCAATTTAAGATTCAAATGCTGAAATGAAAGCGTCAATGCAGCAATTATTGTAATTTTATCCTTGCCGATCTCATTACCATAGGGGATCTATCTCCTCATTCAAACTTCTTCACATCAGCTATTTTGAGCCACAGACTAAACTTGGGATTGATCAATCTTGGCATGTAGGTATTAATCAATCTTTGAGTATTAGCATATGCTACAGCATAATTAGAAGCAGCAGCCGTTTCTCAGTAATTCATACCAACTATATTGATTAAGTTCACTTGAAATTGTAACAAAGAGCTCAACTGAGAACCACAAGGTAGTTTAGGATATTGTGGAGCCAATTTTGAGGAAGTTTCAGGCTCCTCTTGATCACCCAGACTACTGGAGCTGGACAATGCTAGATCCTCCATATCAGATGCTCAACTTAAAGGCCATAGATTCTCCTATTTTCTTGGCATATTCTTCTTTGGCAGCATACATATTTTGCTCAGCAGCTGCTCTTAAATATATGTTCATTCCATCAACATTCGAACCAACAAAAGATATGGCTTTGATATTATCGTCATCACAAATAGCATTCATAATATCACGGGTTCTGTGAACTGTATTTAAGACACCCTCAAGCAAGTCTTTAATACCAATTCTGCAAGCAGTACAGAAGCACCTGATTTTTCTGATGGTTTTAGGACAGAGGTATTACCATGGTGACAACCATTTCCATTTCAAAAGGCACAGATAAAGGAGCCAGAGACAAAGCCACAGCCCCCTAACATTGACGCTTCATAACAGAGATGTCCTGAACTAACAGTATCCTTAACCTTGAATCAGATTTACACCAAGCAACAAGCATGTATGCCACCACAGTTTCTATTTGAGATCTGCATCGTTACAAGAGAATCAACCATAAAGTCTGGAGGGAAGTTGATCAACTGCCATCTCAAGCATTTGGGAAGTCCTTTGCCGTATATAATGGAACCAGTATTCTCACAAATCTCAACCAGCATTCTATGAGTTGTCTGCACCTTTAATTGCCTCTAGCTATATAGCTATGCTATAAGGCAACCAAATGGAAACGCGACTGCTATGACTGAAACATAAATATAGCTCAAATGCTGACTCATTTTCTGCTTCAGAGATGACAATCTGGTACTTATTAAACTGATCTCAGATGGTGAATGATCGTGCAAAGTCATTTCTAATGATAGGAGTAGAAAGGCCTGGATGAGGAATCAATGGACAACCCTCCAGTGCTCCAAGCCTTTGTTCCCATTTCATTTCATCAGAATTTTGTACAGACAATACCAGGTCCAAGGTTCCCTTCAATAGCTTAGTAGTCATCACAGATACACAATACAGAACTTTTCCTTGCTCTGATGCATGCTGCTATCAGCAGGCTACAGTGTAGAATATCAGACTTTTCAAAGAAACTGACTTAAGCATCAGCACATCAAAACCAATCATATCAACGCCTCAGCACTCCGTATCAAGAAAATGTTTCTGGAGCTAAAATATGTTTGCTGCATGACCAGAGTAGACTTGGCTACTGAAACAACTGTGGCAGTGCTGATGTAGACCTTATCTGGACTTGGTGTAGATCTTACCTCATTTTGCAAGTGGCTCAAGATTACATGGAATTGTTCTGGACTTCCAGAACTTATTAGAATTAAGAGAGAGGCTTTAATTCACTCATATACAAGGTAAGAATGCTAAGAACAGACCGGTTGATGCAGAAACGATTTCTATGTCGCGTTTGATCATTAAACATCCACTAATCCTTAGGCAAACCAGTTTCTTCCAAGATTTTTATGCAGATAAACACAAAACTCCCTAGGACCTTTCAACGATTGGATTTCACAGATTTCGATCAGATTTTAGGCAAATAAAATTGAGTCTAAGCTACTGAATCACCTATTATTCCATAGATAATGCATGAACCGAACATAATGTTTCGGTGAATCAAACAAAAGAGAATAGGATCACACTTATTTAAGATTCATTCTCATTCCAGCAAGATATATATTCAGATAAATGTTATATGCATAAGCTAAACAAACCTGGAAGTGGTTGAGGAACTACAAGTTCGATGAGTTCTTGTTGTGTTTACGATAATCAGAGAGACTGCAGAATCAATGCATTGAATACTATGAGCTCTCCGAAATCTTGCCAATGGTGAAGCTTCTTCAATCTTCCGAGAGCAAAAATCGTCCTAGGTGAGAACAAATCCCAGAGTATTAGAAACTAATTCTGCTCAGTTTTGAAGGAGAAGTTCAATTGCCAATGGAAGCCTCCAATCCTCCGAGAGAAACTTTTAATTCTTTTTTCAATTTTCCTGCCAAAAGTCCCCGTCCTCCCTTTTTTTTTCAAAAATTCCTTTTATACCCCTAGCTTAACCATGGTCCCTTAACCCTATGGAAGTTAATTTCTAACCCTAGCCTAACTAACTCCTAACTGAATTTTTGTTTGTTTTCTTCAGCTCTATTTGTTTGTTATCTATTTGTTTACTTATTTAATTTTTGCAACTCCTTCTCTTTTCTTTTGACCATGTGAGCTTTTATTCTCTAAAGTTATTTAGTAAATTAATTAATTAAGGAAGATTTCTACCCGGACAAAAATTGGTGCTCACAGTTTGCCCCTCTTTACCAAGTTTTTTACTAGATAATGCGAGAATGCTTCTTGTATTATCGAAGTAAGAAATGAGTAAAGACGTGAGCCAATTTTGTCCGACCCTAGTAAATAAAAGGAAATCAAGACCTGTGGATAAACATACAGGGCCCTATGTGATAGGCCAGAATGCAGGAAAGTAAAATGCAGCGCCTGATGTGATAGGCTTGAACAGAAATTTAAACATGAGAGACCTAATGTGATAGGCCAAAATGCAGGAAATTAAAATGCAGCGCCTGATGTGATAGGCTTGAACAGAAATTTAAACATGAGGGGCCTGATGCGATAGGCCAAAATGCAGGAAAATAAAATGCAGCGCCTGATGTGATAGGCTTGAACAGAAATTTAAACATGAGGGACCTGATGTGACAGGCCAAAATGCAGGAAAATAAAATGCAGCGCCTGATGTGATAGGCTTGAACAGAAATTTAAACATGAGGGGCCTGATGTGATAGGCCAAAATGCAGGAAAATAAAATGCAGCGCCTGATGTGATAGGCTTGAACAGAAATTTAAACATGAGGGGCCTGATGTGATAGGCCAAAATGCAGGAAATTAAAATGCAGTGCCTGATGTGATAGGCTTCGAACAGAAATTTAAACATGAGGGGCCTGATGTGATAGGCCAAAATGCAGAAAGTAAAATGCAGCGCCTGATGTGATAGGCTTGAACAGAAATTTAAACATGAGGGGCCTGATGTGATAGGCCAGAATGCAGAAAGTAAAATGCAGCGCCTGATGTGATAGGCTTTGAGCAAAAATTTAAACATAAGGGGCCTGATGTGATAGGCCAAAATGCAGGAAAATAAAATGCAGCGCCTGATGTGATAGGCTTGAACAGAAATTTAAACATGAGGGGCCTGATGTGATAGGCCAAAATGCAGGAAAATAAAATGCAGCGCCTGATGTGATAGGCTTGAACAGAAATTTAAACATGAGGGGCCTGATGTGATAGGCCAAAATGCAGAAAATTAAAATGCAGCGCCTGATGTGATAGGCTTAAACAGAAATTTAAACATGAGGGGCCTGATGTGATAGGCCAAAATGCAGAAAATTAAAATGCAGCGCCTGATGTGATAGACTTGAGCAGAAATTTAAACATGAGGGGCCTGATGTGATAGGCCAAAATGCAGGAAAATAAAATGCAGCACCTGATGTGATAGGCTTTAGCAGAAATTTAAACATGAGGGGCCTGGCGTGATAGGCCAGAATGCAGAAAGTAAAACATGCAGAGCCTCGTGTGATAGGCTGAAGTGTAGAAATGTAAACATGCAGAGCCTCGTGTGATAGGCTGAAATGCAGAAAATTAAACATGCAGAGCCTCGTGTGATAGGCTGAAATGCAGAAATTTAAACTTGAAATCCTGCTTGACAAGATAAATGCAAATGAAATCCTGCTTGACAGGATGTATGCAAAAATTTAAACATGAAATCCTGCTTGACAAGATTAATGCAAAATGACCTGTTAAGACAAGTGAAATGTAGAAAAAGTGTTGTTGATGACAGGAAGGATGCAAGTTAAGACAGACAGAACGTAAAAGTCTTGTTGTTGATAGGATGAAGAAAAAAAATGCCTATTAAGATAGGCACAACAGAATGGTGAAAACCTGTTAAGACAGGCAAAGTGAAATGAAAAGGACCTGTGAAGACAGAAAATAAGCAAGCCTTGTTAAGGCAGGAAAAGTAAATGACGAAAACTATCTTGTTAAGACAGAATAAATGTAGATGGCATCCTGTTGTTGGCAGGAGAAACGTAAACCTGGTAAGACAGGAAAAGTAAAGTGAAGGGAACCTGTTAAGATAGGTAAGATGCAGAAAAGTCCTGTTGATAACAGGAAAGATGCAAGCCTCCTAGACAGGCAAAGGAAATGAAAATGACCTGTTGAGGCAGGTAAAATATAGACGGAATCCTATTAAGACAGACATTGAAATGAGGAGAGAAACCTGTTATGATAGGTAATGAAGAAAAAACCTGTTGCTAATAGGCAGGAAACAAGATACCCGTTAAAACAGGAAGAAGAACGATGAACACTGGTTAAGACAAGCAAAGGAAAGTGCAAAATGACCTATTTAGGATAGGTAAAATGTAAAGGTCCTCTTGTTGACAGGATGAAAGCAAGATGCTTGTTAAGACAGGCACAACAGAATAGTGATAACCTGTTAAGACAGATGAAAATGTAAAAGTCCTATTTTTCACAGGATGAAAGGAAGACGTCTGTTAAGATAGACATGATAAAGTGGTATAAAAAAATTGTTAAAACAGGAAAAGCGGGATGACGGAAACTTGTTTAGACAGGTAGAAAAAGGTCCTGTTATTGACAGAAAAAAGCAAGCCTGTTAGGACAGGCAGAATGTAGAAATGGCCTGTTAAGACAGGCGTAACAGAGATGGCCTGTTAAGACAGGCAAGGCAAGAATGATCATAGTTATTAAGATAAGTCATGTGAAAACAAAAAGAAGATTGACCTGTAAAGACAGGCAAAGGAAAAACAGCCTGTTAAAACAGGCAAAAGGCAGAAGTAGCCTGTTAAGACAAGCAAAAAGTAGAAGTGACCTGTTAGGGAGGGCATGAGAATGAAATCTGTTGGTGCAGGCAATGCAAAGGTGGAATGATGGTTGACCTGTTAAGACAGGTAAAGGAAAGACATCCTGTTTAAGACAAGCGACAAAGCTGGTTTGGCATGCCAGACAAAAAAGCGCGAAATGACCTGTTAGGATAGGTATGGAAAAGAGAGACTTGTCAAGACAAAAAGACGAGTACAGAAAAAGAGATGTCTTACTGAGACAGAATAACCGGTGGAGACAGGTGTGGCAACATGAAAGTAATGGCTTATTAGTGCAAGTAAAAGAATGACCCATTGAGACAGATGTGGGAAGTAATATAATGTGCCTTAGGAATGCACGAGAGTGGAATATGGACTTCTTCGTCAACTGCCTCGGAAAATATTAGTTTGAAATTATTTATTACTTATTCTTCCTTGAACTTGAGGGTTTTTTTTTTTTTTTTTTTTTTTTAAGCACTTGATAATTATTCTCTTGAAGAAAATTGGGCAAACATTTTGCCCCAGTTTAGAAAATTCTTGATAATTGAGGAGTGTCTTGATTTGAAGGGACTTTGGGAAAACATCTTGCCCTAGTTTGGAAGAGTTTTGGCAATCGAGGAATGCCTTAACTTGAGGGGATTTTGGGCAAGCGTTTGCCCCAGCTTGAATCTTGATTCATACTTCGAAGTTTGCTTCATCTTGAATATTTCAGGGCGCATGTTTGCCCTAACTTGATTTTTGATTTGAAATTTGAGGATGACCTCAAATTTGATTTTTGTGTCGGCAAGCACTTGCCCAAGTTTGAGCTTGACTCAAAATTCGAGGATGCCCTCAAATTGAATTTTTGTGGGCAAGTGTTTGCCCTAGCTTGAGCTTGACTAAGAATTTGAGGATGACCTCAAATTGGACTTTTTGTGGGCAAGCGTTTGCCCCAGCTTGAGCTTGACTAAGAATTTGAGGATGACCTTAAATTGGACTTTTTGTGGGCAAGCGTTTGCCCCAGTTTTCATTTTGATATGGGAAATTTTCCTGGTTTTACTTAGTATTAACAATAGATTATGAGATGTCGGATACTTATCACGATGTTTGAATGAATGCAGAAGGATGTGATGCTTTAACTTGATTATTGCTTCTTAATGCTCAACATAATTATTTAATAGATGCTATGGAATGAATGCATGCCATGAGATGGTGAAAAACTTTTTGTTTCTCTTGATTTTATTATTTTTATTTTTTCGATAGGTTCTTTCTCGACAACCTTATAGTTGGTGTGAAAGGAACCAAAAATCAGGATGAGCTGGATTGACTCAATCTCTTGGCTTCTTGGTCAACTTTGTTACCTTCTTTCCAGGATCTTTGAGATCCATCAATAGTCAGCATTATTGGATGAGACACACTCCTTTTGTCTTGACAGCATTATGGCTGGTAAAAGGATGACCTTTTGGGACACAGTCATGTCGTGTTATGATGGTTGAGGACTCATCTGATTTTTCATGACCTTTCGAAATTTATCTTTTTATTTTTACATTTTTCACATTCCTTTTTGGCCTGTGTACCTTTGAGGTATGCAAAGTGATATTGGATAATTAATGGAAGGAAATGCAGAATTTTGCAAATGATGTTTAAGGTAGTATATTTGAAAGGAAAGGGCAAAGGATGTTGGTTTGATTGCCCAAATGGCACCTTTTGGTGAAAAGTGCCAATGCTGCTTTTCATAATCTTGATTGTCAAATTAACCAAACTTAAGAAGTGGCAAAAATTTTTCCCCAGTTTTGGAAAGTATGAGATGCAGAAATGTCAGATTGTACTGGGATTCTTGGTTGACCTTAACTTTTGCCTAGGTTGTTCTTTTGATTTTTCAACCCAGCAGGTCTTTTGTTTGTCCTAACTTTTGCTGAGGCCGCCCTTACGGGTTCTCAACCTAGCGGGCTCTTGATTGTATGCCCTAACTTTTGCCTAAGCCGCCCTTTGAGGGTTTTCGACCTAGCGGGCCTTTATTTGTGTGCCCTACCTTTTGCCTAGGCCGTCTTCGAGGGTTTTTGACCTAGCGGGCTCTTGATTGTATGCCCTAACTTTTGCCTAAGCCACCCTTTGAGGGTTTTCGACCTAGCGGGCCTTTGTTTGTGTGCCCTAACTTTTGCCTAGATCACCTTTGAGGGTTGTCGACCTAGCGGGCCCTTGTTTTGATCCTAATTTTTCCTGAATTATTTTTAGAATTTTAATCCAGCAAGACCTCTTCTGATCATGACTTCATCGATTTATTTTTTGAATTTTAACCCTACTTTTGCCTGGATTATTTTGTCCTTTAATCCGGCGGGTTTTTTTCTTGAAATTTTTTCTTTTCTTGAATTTTGCTTGGTCAGATATTGGTCTTGCTTGGACTGTTTTGACTTTCAATTCAGCGGATCTACTTCGAATCCCTAAATTTTCCTGGATTTGGACTTTTGATCCAGCGGGACATTTGTTATTTCTTCTATTGGACCAGAGAAGTTCCAGTGGAGGGTGATTTAGAATCCATGGTTGGCTTTAGGTCTTGTTCATTCTGCTTGCTCATTTAATTTTCTCTTTGAGTTTGATTAATAAGATGTTCAAAATTATTTATTACAGCACTGGCATTGTCACCAACATGTATTGATTGTTTAGATGTAGGATAAGAAGTGGGTTGAATGATGAAAAAAAATAGAAACTTTCAAGAAGTAAAGTTAACATGGTAAGGTACATGCTCAAGCAACATGAAAAATGTAATTTTATATTTCTCATTGAGATTTATTTACAAAGGATTGATTTTGAAAAGTATGAAAAATCTTGGATGATTTCCTCGGTACAAAATCCACCCATTTTGCATCAATCAAGTTTTGTACTTTACGCTTTAGTGCTAGGCAGTCCTCTGTGGAATGACCAATGAATCGTGCATGGTAATCGCATCTAGTGTTTGCATCCTACCATTTAGGATATGGTGGTTCTTGAGGCTTTAGAGGATAAGGAGCGACTAGCGGGTTTTGAATTAAGCGAGGTAGCAGCTCAGTGTAGGAGATCAGAATAGGGTCGAATTGGATAGGCTTCTTCTCTCTCTTTTTTCAGGCTTTGATTAGGGTTTTGGCTCATGGCTTGTGTTTGTATCATGTATGGTGTTGGTGGTCGTACTTGCATTGGATAGTTGTAAGTAGGATGGTACGGTGTTTGGTAGGTGGTGGCGATATAAGGATATGGTGTATAGGGTGTATATGGTGATGGTTGGTAACTGGCTGGACCATAGTGTGCCACCAACGAAGTGTATTGGCCTTGACCAGAAGCCACATTATAAGCTTTGCCTGCCTTCTTCTTTCCTGATCCGATGGAAGCATTGACTGCCCCTGTAAGCTTATGTGCAATCTTCCCATGGCACATGCCACCTTCGATCCTTTCTCCAATGATGACGACATCAGAGAAGCTAGCAGTCATACTACCGATCATCTTGTCATAGAAAGGATCTTGGAGTATGTCGATGAACATACTGACCAGTTCTTTCTCAGACAAGGGAGGTTGTACTTGAGCAGCCAACTCCCTCCATCGTTGGGCGTATTGCTTGAAGGTCTCCTCTCCCTTCTTGGCCATATTCTGGAGCTGAGTTCTGCTAGGAGCCATCTCCAGGTTATACTTGTACTGCTTCAGAAAGGCATCAGCTAGGTCCCTCCATGAATGGATATGTGTCCGTTCCAGCTGAGTGTACCAATTTGCAGCTGCCCCGGTCAGACTGTCTTGAAAGAAATGGATGAGCAGGTTGTCATCATAAGCACAGACGACCATTCTTCTACAATACATGGTCAAATGGTTCCTCGGACAACCAGTTCCTTGATATTTCTCGAATTCAGGAACCTTGAACTTCGGAGGGATAACCACGTCTGGGACTAGACATAGATCAGATGCGTCTTTGATATCATAAGCACTTCCTTCAATTGCCCGGATTCTTCCTTCCAAGATTTTCCATTTTTCAGCATTTTTATTAGAAGGATCGCTTGGATACTCTCCTGGCCTATTGTGAGGATGGGAAGGTATGTATATTGGATGAAGTCCTTGGGTGAACATAGGATTCGTCCCCCCAGTGTTTATTTGGTGAGCTTAGACAAGTTGATGTGTGGTATTTGGAGTAATATGAGGGATTCCTGTAGGGTTTGAAGGTAGGTTTTGTGCTTGGGTTTGTGTTTGGCCGAATGGGGGTGCATACCCATGAAGGAACCCATAGTGACCCCACTCAGTTTGTGAAGGCATGGTCGATGATAAAGGGTTTGGTGGATTATAGCCAGGAGGAAATGATGGGCCAACTGGTTCCTTTGGAGAGGACACACTTATATCCTTCTGTTTTGACGATTGGATAACCTCCATCAGTTTGGCCATTTGATCTTTCATAGTTTTCACCTCATTTCTCAACTCTTCATTTTGCCTTTCCAACTCATCCATGATCTTTGATTGGGAACGAGTCCTATAAGGATGTCGAGAAAACTATCTTTCTTTAATTTTTATTTTTCTGTAAAATTTGAAATTAGTTTTGATAAGTTGATGACTGCACGAATATCAATGTTTCAATGAGTATGAAATGAAAAAGATATGAGATAGTTTTTCAAAATTTTTCTCTTTTCAATGATAAATTTATTCAATGAATGTAATGTTTTGAAAATGCATAAATAATTTATAAATTTAAAAGTTGACCATCTTTTGGAATGATCAAATGCTCTCCAATATTTGGGTTTACTCTTTTCCAGCAAAAATTGATTTCTTGATTTTGTTTTTTGATTTTTTTTATTTTATTTTTTATTTGGAAATTTTTTTCTAGGTATGAAGGAAGTTATCTTTCTTCAATTTTTTGTTAAATTAATTATTAGAAGAATGTCAGTGAAACATCATGAGTGATAAAAACATTAATGAGTGTTAATATAAAGAAGGTATGAGATGACCTTTAACGATAAAATCATTTGATGAATGAATGTATGTTGGAATGCACAAATAATTAGAGATTTGAAAGTTGATCATTTTAAATAATTTGTTGCTTTATTTATTCTGGCTTGTTCAAATTTTTGTTTTTTCTTCTTCTTTGGATTTTCTCAAAATTTTCTCCCCTTTTGAATGAGAAATTGTTTTGTTAGATTTTCAAATTTTCATTTTAAACTATTAATTTTAGAAATTATTTTTTTTATTTTTATTATAGTTTTAATTTTCTAATTCTTTCTTCTTCTTTTTTTTGAATTTTCTTGATTTTATGATTTTATTTGTCAAATCTATTTTTTCCTTCCTATTTAGTTTCTAATTTTCTTTTGATTTTTTAATTTTAAATCGATTTTAAATCTTCATATTTTTATGGTTGTTCAAAATAAATATGCCTTTTTTGGTGTTTTGAGTGAGGTGATGTGTGACATAGGTTTAAGGTTGTCTGATGTATGCATCTCACACAAGGTGGATTGTAATCCTAAAGGTTATGAAGGTCACTAGAGCCAAGTTCTAATTCCTGGTGCTTGCTACAACCGTAGAGAACGCTACTGGTTGTAGGGCTCCAAGAAGAGACGCACTCTAGTTGGGGTTTTTATGATAGCCAAACGGGACGTGCATCCCAAGTGACATCACCTGACCCCTTTAGTCCTAGGTTTTGCTCAGACCCGGGTGTAGGGTCCCACTCATGTTATGCATGCAGGACTACAATGTGTGGAATAACCTGCAATTTAAACACAATGGATATATATATGTCTTCTACCCTAGGGTGAGAAACATACAAACTTGAATAATCATGAATATCAGAAATAAATAACAACATGTGAATAAATAGAAAAAGGGATCAACATGCATTTATACACTCAATTTGAAACAGGGCTTGACTCTCTAAAAATCCCCAGTGGAGTCGCCATCTGTCATAACCGTAATTACGACAAGATGACGGACTCGCTAAATTTTGAACTGAATTTTAATTTGATTGTGGAGCCGCCACCAAATTTTATTTTTGAGGGAAAACATTTGGAAAAACCCTAACTCAAGGATGAGATTCGAAGTTCGGGAGTCAGTTACGAGTAGGGAAGGTGTTAGGCACCCCACTCGCCTGTTCCAAGGAACAGTACCCTTAAATTGAGTGTGTGATTATTTGAAAATAGTTTGATCCCTTAATTAATTTGGAAATAAATAGGTTGAGGGAGGTTAGCCTGACAGGACTTGATCCTGCTCCTACGTATTCCCGGGTGCAATGGGAAACTCAAGGCTACGTAGTTCTGGTTTAAGAGAATTGATCTCTTAGAGAAGAAAAGAGTAATCTTAGGTAAAAGCTTTAAAGCAATGTTTCTTAAGAAAATAACAGGATTTAGGGAAATAGACGTGCTTGCATAATTCAAATCGTCGTAAGCCGTATTTGAATTAGAACGAATTAAAATACGTAACAGTAGAGAATGCTACTTGCCCGTATTAGAACCTGTTTGCACAATCTGAGGAAAATAAGAAAACAGACGTTTTTATAAAAAAAGGACGAATTTTAGAAAAGAAACAGACGTGCTTGCATAATCCAAATCGTCGTAAGCCGTATTTGAATTAGCACGAATTAAAATACGTAACAGTAGAGAATGCTACTTGCCCGTATTAGAACCCGCTTGCACAACCTGAGGAAAATAGACGTTTTTATAAAAAAGGACGAATTTTAGAAAAGAAAACAGACGTGATTGCATAATCCAAATCGTCGTAAGCCATATTTGAATTAGCACGAATTAAAATACGTAACAGTAGAGCATGCTACTTGCCCGTATTAGAACCCGCTTGCACAATCTGAGGAAAATAAGAAAACAGACGTTTTTATAAAAAAAGGACGAATTTTAGAAAAGAAACAGACGTGCTTGCATAATCCAAATCGTCGTAAGCCGTATTTGAATTAGCACGAATTAAAATACGTAACAGTAGAGAATGCTACTTGCCCGTATTAGAACCCGCTTGCACAACCTGAGGAAAATAGACGTTTTGGAAAACAGAAAACTGAAGATAGACGTTGGAATGATTCGCTAAAGGGTTTTTAAGTCAAGTATTTTATCAAATCCAGACTCAAATATATAAAATCATTGTCAAGGAGGAGAAAAGCATGAGATGACAAATGGCATATTCTTCCATGATTTCAGTTTTCGCATAGGTGTATAGAATCCAAAACTCTTACTATCATAGTGCCATTGCCTTTTTTCCTGCCCAAACAGCAAACGGTCTAGTTGAGATTTGATTAATACTGAGAAATCCCCGACCAGAACTTAGATGCATGAGATAGGGTTCGACAAAGTCAACCACAACATAATCTTATGTCCTCATTAATTTTAAAATTTGCATAACTTTTGTGTTGAACTGCAGGTATTGTCTAAGTACTGATGGGATGTCCCAATCTGTTAATTAATTCCAGGCCTACTGATAGAATGATGCTCAAGAGCTAAAATCAGGGATAAATTACCCAAAATCAATGTAATTTGGGTTCCTGATTTGACCAAGGAGTGGTGATATCCGGGTATGGTTTGTAGACAAACAAATGTTATTTAGAGCTTTCGGTAGTTAGAGAATTAACCAAGTAATCTATGGTTAAACCGGAACCTGTATCAGGGCCGGAGAGGCAGCATACCTGACCCTAGAATTCATAGGTCAATTGTGGGCCTACTGTTCAAAACATGGCCAAAATTCCTCCCCTGACTTCTCGGAATCTGCTACCTGATTTAATGCAAATTCTAACATCTGTTGGTTGTCCTAAGCTCATATCAAGGTGGTCAATAGAACCTAAGGGAGCTAAAAGCTAAAGTCAAGAGCTGAATTCAACCATCATTTGTAAACCAGTGGGCCTAGAGTATGGTGCCAAACTGGTGGTCAAGTAGAACCCAAAGTACTGATCCGGATGGGGAACATGGTGCATATAGTACCATACTTACCCCCTGTTAGGTGAGAAAACACCTTGACCTTCTGGCCATGAACATTTCTTCATGCACACATCAATCACCTTTGGTTCAACAGAACACACCACTGCTGATGAAAATGCTTAGGATGATTGTTTAGGCTGTTGGCAGTTCAGAAGTCAAATCTGATGCTTCACAAAATTCAGCTTAGTAACTAGTTTTAGGGTCCTGGACCAGATACCAACCAAACCAAAGTTCCGGGAATATGCAACCCAAGTAGTTCTTACAATTGTTTCATACTGAGTTAATATTAGTCTTTATCTTAACTCCAGAGCTACAGGTGATCCGATTCAGTTGTGAACCCGTAGCGGTGACAGAGCCGATGCCTTAATCAGAAAGTGAATTCTCCAAGAGCTTGACATCTTTCCTTGTCAGTGTCAAGCTATCAAAGAGATGGCTAACAGTCATTTAAAATTCTGGTGGACCTTGCATACAAAATCTGGGGTTGGTCTGAAATTTCTGTTAGATTGATTTGCTGCCATAATCTAGTGTGGGTTGAGGCAATTTAAGCACTATGTCCCAAGCTCACCCTTGACCACTTTGATACTGTACAATTAACTGAGGTATTCAAGCCACCATTGCAAAACCTCATCACCAGATTTCTTGATCTATTTTGCTTTGGAATCATTACATATATTTACCAGATCATTTCCTTGCAAGATTTCTCAAGATCCTTCAATATAGCCTCATCAAAAATGTTAAGTTCAGAAACCAATATGGTTGCTTTTTTCAACAAAATATAGGAAGACATCTTCAAGATTAGCATAATATTCAGCACCTCTGTCCATTTTACAGATTCAATTAGAACTGTTTGACTTTCCCCTACCATATCTGAAATCTCTCTTGTAAGTTTCACAGGCCTCCTTAAGAAGAAGCAATGTCAGATACAATCCTCAGGGAACCTATAGCAATTTCTGATGTGATTTGCTAGGACAGACCTGGTTTTGAGACAGACCATATGCATTCCAATCACACTGTAGTAATTGATTTCACAAGCTTTTGCCGCCTGTAAACATGAGCTAGAGCTCATTTTAGCTCAAGTAGTGAGGAACTCCACCACTAAATCCCCTATAGCTTTAACAATAATCACCAGACTTGCTTGGCAGGTTTTCCTGTTAATTTTTGAGAGGTATCCTTGGGGATTTTGCTCTGATCCTAACAGGAGAATAGCAGAACTTACAGGAAGTGCCATTATAATCTCGAGCTCTGAAATACAGCCTGGAACAGCACTCCATGTGCCTCGAACACAAAGTAGCTGAGACAATAGCATCTATGAAGACAAACAGAGAGCTCCAATTTAAGATTCAAATGCTGAAATGAAAGCGTCAATGCAGCAATTATTGTAATTTTATCCTTGCCGATCTCATTACCATAGGGGATCTATCTCCTCATTCAAACTTCTTCACATCAGCTATTTTGAGCCACAGACTAAACTTGGGATTGATCAATCTTGGCATGTAGGTATTAATCAATCTTTGAGTATTAGCATATGCTACAGCATAATTAGAAGCAGCAGCCGTTTCTCAGTAATTCATACCAACTATATTGATTAAGTTCACTTGAAATTGTAACAAAGAGCTCAACTGAGAACCACAAGGTAGTTTAGGATATTGTGGAGCCAATTTTGAGGAAGTTTCAGGCTCCTCTTGATCACCCAGACTACTGGAGCTGGACAATGCTAGATCCTCCATATCAGATGCTCAACTTAAAGGCCATAGATTCTCCTATTTTCTTGGCATATTCTTCTTTGGCAGCATACATATTTTGCTCAGCAGCTGCTCTTAAATATATGTTCATTCCATCAACATTCGAACCAACAAAAGATATGGCTTTGATATTATCGTCATCACAAATAGCATTCATAATATCACGGGTTCTGTGAACTGTATTTAAGACACCCTCAAGCAAGTCTTTAATACCAATTCTGCAAGCAGTACAGAAGCACCTGATTTTTCTGATGGTTTTAGGACAGAGGTATTACCATGGTGACAACCATTTCCATTTCAAAAGGCACAGATAAAGGAGCCAGAGACAAAGCCACAGCCCCCTAACATTGACGCTTCATAACAGAGATGTCCTGAACTAACAGTATCCTTAACCTTGAATCAGATTTACACCAAGCAACAAGCATGTATGCCACCACAGTTTCTATTTGAGATCTGCATCGTTACAAGAGAATCAACCATAAAGTCTGGAGGGAAGTTGATCAACTGCCATCTCAAGCATTTGGGAAGTCCTTTGCCGTATATAATGGAACCAGTATTCTCACAAATCTCAACCAGCATTCTATGAGTTGTCTGCACCTTTAATTGCCTCTAGCTATATAGCTATGCTATAAGGCAACCAAATGGAAACGCGACTGCTATGACTGAAACATAAATATAGCTCAAATGCTGACTCATTTTCTGCTTCAGAGATGACAATCTGGTACTTATTAAACTGATCTCAGATGGTGAATGATCGTGCAAAGTCATTTCTAATGATAGGAGTAGAAAGGCCTGGATGAGGAATCAATGGACAACCCTCCAGTGCTCCAAGCCTTTGTTCCCATTTCATTTCATCAGAATTTTGTACAGACAATACCAGGTCCAAGGTTCCCTTCAATAGCTTAGTAGTCATCACAGATACACAATACAGAACTTTTCCTTGCTCTGATGCATGCTGCTATCAGCAGGCTACAGTGTAGAATATCAGACTTTTCAAAGAAACTGACTTAAGCATCAGCACATCAAAACCAATCATATCAACGCCTCAGCACTCCGTATCAAGAAAATGTTTCTGGAGCTAAAATATGTTTGCTGCATGACCAGAGTAGACTTGGCTACTGAAACAACTGTGGCAGTGCTGATGTAGACCTTATCTGGACTTGGTGTAGATCTTACCTCATTTTGCAAGTGGCTCAAGATTACATGGAATTGTTCTGGACTTCCAGAACTTATTAGAATTAAGAGAGAGGCTTTAATTCACTCATATACAAGGTAAGAATGCTAAGAACAGACCGGTTGATGCAGAAACGATTTCTATGTCGCGTTTGATCATTAAACATCCACTAATCCTTAGGCAAACCAGTTTCTTCCAAGATTTTTATGCAGATAAACACAAAACTCCCTAGGACCTTTCAACGATTGGATTTCACAGATTTCGATCAGATTTTAGGCAAATAAAATTGAGTCTAAGCTACTGAATCACCTATTATTCCATAGATAATGCATGAACCGAACATAATGTTTCGGTGAATCAAACAAAAGAGAATAGGATCACACTTATTTAAGATTCATTCTCATTCCAGCAAGATATATATTCAGATAAATGTTATATGCATAAGCTAAACAAACCTGGAAGTGGTTGAGGAACTACAAGTTCGATGAGTTCTTGTTGTGTTTACGATAATCAGAGAGACTGCAGAATCAATGCATTGAATACTATGAGCTCTCCGAAATCTTGCCAATGGTGAAGCTTCTTCAATCTTCCGAGAGCAAAAATCGTCCTAGGTGAGAACAAATCCCAGAGTATTAGAAACTAATTCTGCTCAGTTTTGAAGGAGAAGTTCAATTGCCAATGGAAGCCTCCAATCCTCCGAGAGAAACTTTTAATTCTTTTTTCAATTTTCCTGCCAAAAGTCCCCGTTCTCCCTTTTTTTTTCAAAAATTCCTTTTATACCCCTAGCTTAACCATGGTCCCTTAACCCTATGGAAGTTAATTTCTAACCCTAGCCTAACTAACTCCTAACTGAATTTTTGTTTGTTTTCTTCAGCTCTATTTGTTTGTTATCTATTTGTTTACTTATTTAATTTTTGCAACTCCTTCTCTTTTCTTTTGACCATGTGAGCTTTTATTCTCTAAAGTTATTTAGTAAATTAATTAATTAAGGAAGATTTCTACCCGGACAAAAATTGGTGCTCACATGGAGAAAATGAGCTCCCCCTTGGTCTTCCTAAGCAAATTCAACCACCTAGGACATTTGAAAATTAAATTCCTACTTAAGGAAATTTTGGTCTATTTATATGCAATTTCCATTTTTAAAAATTAAATACAAATGTAAGAAATTATCCTTTAAGATTCATTTTACACTAATCAATATGAATTTAACACTAATCAAGGTTAATATATTTTAAACATGATTAATTTTAATTAATCAAAGTTAATTTACTTTAACAATGGTTAATTTTATTTCTCCTCATTAATACTTTTGTCTTATATGCCATAAATGGAGTGATGACTTGTGGGGTGAGTCATGACCTCATTTTCCATATGCTAATTTCGTGCATAATGGATAAGGTTTCTGGCTTTACAAGGGTATTTTGGTAATTTTCTGAAAATTTAACAGAAAGTTCCCAAAATGTTCTTCCAATATTTCTAATAATTATTGGTTCATTTATAAATTATTATTATATCATTTGTAATTTTTCTGGGAATAGTTTAGCTCTTATAGGACACAATTCTCAAGGGTGTTTCGGGCCTTTTCGGTAGCATTTTCGTTCGTGACTTTATAATTTTTATTCATGACTTTATAACAACCATTAATTAGTTTTAGGTCTTTAGAATGTCTTTCAACTTTTATTTTGAATTACTTGCAAATTTATTTGTGTCATACTAATGTAGAAACATTTTTATTATTTAATATAAGTTCTCTAATTTCCTTAGAAATTTGGGGATAATATTGTAATTATCAATTTATCAACCACTAATTTAGAAACAAAAATTTAGGGTGCTACATGGTTTTTATGAGAGTATGACTTAGATTGTTAGATAGGTTTATTTTGGTAATTTTTAAGGTGTTTCTCCTTATTTTCCTAACATGGTTGAATGACCTCTTAGCTTATCAAAATCTCTTAATTAAAATTTTAATCATCATCTCGTACTTAGATGGATTCATTATATATCTTAATAAAAATTTTAACTCCTTTGTCCCTTAATTTAGAGGGCTTAGTTGAATGGCCATCTTGGACTTTTACTGGTCTTTTTCTCCATTTATTTCCTTCTTGACTTGTGAATCTTAGTTTAGGTCACTAAATCACATACTTTGCTTTTGGGTCCATCAAAATTTTATCCTTAGTTCATGGTCTTGATCATGATTATAAATAATTTGAGATGCTTTCTTCAACTTTTAAGTCCATAAGTCTATTTCTTGTCTTATAACCATAAAGATCTAATTTTTATGAAGTAAACTTTTAAGTTTGTAACTTCAGTTTTTATCTATTTTTGAGTTATTATGTTTGGGTCCAAATATTCACTTTTTAATATAAATCCAAGTTAAAGATTTGAACTTTTCATGGAGATGAAATCAAGCTTGCAACTTTGAAGAGAAAGATCACACAACATCATTTTTTTTTAAGACAACCAAGTTGAGATCCACAAGATCTACTCCAAGTTACAATTATCCTCCACTTGAGCACCTTCTAACACTTAAAAAAATCCTCCAAAATCTACCGAAGACATTTAAAAATCACTTTTAAGAAATTTTAACCGATTAAATTACTCCAAAAGCTCCAAGAAATACTTTAATCTATTAAAAATTCCTCTTGGCCTTAAAATCACTTAAAAACTTAATGATGCTTATTTAAACAAACAACAATAGTTTTGAACAAAAATATGCCCAAAAAGGTTGGGTCCATAGTGTTTAGAGAAGGATCCCTCAAGAAACAAGAAGAAAAGGCCAAAATCACATAGTAAAAGACTCAAAAGTTTTAAGATAGAAATCTGTACTTGTTGAAGACTAGGGGAAATGCTTGGTGGATTTTGTGATGCTACGCCTCCTTGATGCTTCCAAAGTGAAAATCCTTGAATAGGGATGATGAAGTTTTTTCTTTGCTTAGATTATAGCAGAAAATTCAAATATGGAAGCTTAAACTTGGTTAATTCTTGGTTTAGGAAAGTTTGGAGATGAAAGCTTGATCTTAGAGAGTTTACTAAGTGTTTGGATGAGTGATTTTTCTGTAATGAATATTATTATCACCTTAGTAATTCCGTCCACCTCACGGTTGGTTACCTAGGGATTAAATTGTTAACTAAGGATATTTTAGTTCATTCACATATAATTTTCATTTTCAAATTTAAATATAAAATATTAGTAATTATCATTTTAGACTAATCATGATTTATTTAATCTAATCATGATTTGTTTAATCTAATCATGGTTAACTTTTAACTAACAATGGTTATTTTAACTTAACCATGGTTACTTTTATCTCTCCTCAGAAATATTTTTGTCTCTTATAACATTATGACTTGATGCCTCAAGATATCTAGTCATCCTCTCATTTAAACCATGTAAAATTTCTTAGACAAGGATAAATAAGTCTTTGTCTAACAATTTCTGACCTCGTAGATTTTCACGGGTATTTTGGTCATTTTAAAAAAAAATTTTAGAAAAGTTTCCAAACTGATTTCTTGATGTTTTTAATCCTTATTGGTTTGTTCCTAACTCATTTATAAGTCATTTACTATTTATTTTGGAATAATCAAGGCCTTTTAAGGGTGTTTATAGCATTTTTAATGACATTTTCGTTCTTTCTTTGTCTCTAATTTTTTTTCATGATACTTTAACCATTATTAATAAGTTATAAGTTTCTAAAAAAATTTATACCTAAAAAAATTTATACCTTTTTATTTTGAGCTGCTTGCATATTATTTATTATTATGTCAATGCATGAGTATTTTTATCATTTTACCAAAAGATCTCTAATTTCTCTAAATTTTCATTTCTATCTTTGCTTCTTCTTCTTTTTTTTATTAATATGAATTCATAACGTTGGAATATTATCATAAAAAATTTTAGTGTTATAAAATTTATTTTGTCATTCCTTTTTATTTGTTTTATTAGGGGATACAACATGATTTGGATGACACATTCCAACCACCATTCAAGAGCTATGTGATTAATGGGAATGTTGCGAGTGTCATGTGCTCCTACAACCAGGTTAATGGAAAACCAACCTGTGCAAACCCATACCTCCTCAAGGGAGTTATTTGAGGCCAATGGAAATTAAATGAGTATCTTAGAACTCTCCAAAATCTCATATACTTAGGTTAAATTGTTATTGTTTTTTATGGTGTTGTCTTTTTAGTAATATGAATTTATGGGGTATTGAGATATATAGTTTCTGATTATTACTCAGTAGAAGTGCTTTTCAAAGATTAGCATTACACTAAGACTCCTGAAGAAGCTGCTACCAAGACCATTCTGGCTGGTAAGAAAATATGAAAAGACTATATACTTTCTTATTCATTGGTAATTTATGGATTACCAATAAATTGTCATAGCTATTTGATGAAAGTATTGGCTTGCAAATTATGTAATTATCACTAAATTTTAATTTCACAGGGTTGGATTTGGACTGTGAAAATTATCTTGGCCAGTATACAGAAGGCGTAGTGAAGCAAAGGTTTTTGGATGAAGCATCAATTAACATTGTTGTTTCCAACAATTTTTCCACATTGATGTGTCTTGGTTTCTTTGATGGTGATCTAAGCAAGCAACCTTATGGAAACCTTGGTCCGCAGGATATATGCACTTCACAGAACCAAGAGCTGGCTCATGAAGCTACAAGGCAAGGGATTGTGTTGCTTAAAAATAGTCCAAGATCACTGCCTCTTAATGCCAAAGCTATTAAATCATTAGCAGTTATAGGGCCCAATGCTAATGCTATAAGAGTCATGATTGGAAACTATGAAGGTATAAAAAATTCCTACTCCTTTAATTTTCATACGCATATGAAATGGACATATGGATAGTTTGGAACCAGGCCAATACTTGTTTTCTCTACCTTGTGCTTAACATCACATGTGACAAATTCATGAAATTTTGCAGGCATTCTCTGTAACAACATATCACCTTTACAAGGCGTAACAACTTTAGTTCCTACGTGTTATACTCCTGGCTATCCTAACGTACAATGTGAAAATGCCCAGCTAGATGATGCCACAAAGATAGCAACCTTTGCATATGCAATAGTGATTGTAGTAGGTGCAAGTCTAGCTATAGAGGCAGAAAGTCTTGACAGAATCAACATTCTTCTTCCAGGACAGGAGCAACTTCTGGTATGTGATGTTGCAAATGCATCCAAAGGACCTGTGATTCTTGTCAGCATGTCTAGAGGATGCATGGATGTGTCCTTTGCTAAAACTAATGATGAAATTACAAGAACCGTATGGGTTGGCTACCCCAACGAAGCTAGTGGAGCTACCATAGCTAATGTGATTTTTGGTTTCAACAATCCAAGTAAGTGAAGTCATTCATAGTTTATTTATATCACAAAATATTCAACCATATAACGACACAACTTTGATACCGTTGGATGATTTTCTTAAGTAGGTGGAAGGCTACCAGTAACATGGTATCCACAATCATATGTAGACAAGGTACAATGATAGAAATGAACTTTAGAGCAGATCCTACTACAAGTTACCCTGGTAGGACATATAGATTTTATAAAAGGGAACCGTTTTCTCATTTGGAGCATAGAATAGTTAAAGCATCAAAGTTGGTGTCTTTTCCTCTAGCAGAGGATCATGTATGTCATTCCTCAAAATGCAAGTCACTTGATGTTGCTGATGAGAATTGCCAAAATTTGGCCTTTGATTTTCATCTTAGGGTAAAGAACATAAGGCAAATGAGCAGTAGCCACATAGTGTTACTGTTCTTTACTTCTCCTAATATGCACAACGCACCTAAAAAATACTTGTTGGCTTTTGAGAAAGTGCACTCGCTAGGACAATTAGAAGCACATGTTAGGTTCAAGGTGGATGTTTGCAAGGATTTGAATGTGGTTGATGAACTTGGCAACAGGAAAGTTCCTCTGGGACAACATCTGCTTATTGTGGGAAACTTGAAATATTCATTGGGTGTGAGGATTTGAAAAGGTCTTCAAATCTTTTGAACTCAAGTTTTTTATGTTTTGGCCTTTTCCTCATAAGGTAATTATATCAAAATTCTCTTATTTGTATTATATTCAAATCACGAATTTGTGTATTGTTACTTTACTTTCTAAGAAAGCAAGGTATGAATATTTAATTTTGTCCAAGGTATTAATATAACAAGATAAAAACAAAAGTAAAATAAGAGTGAAAGAAGTTTCACATTGGAAGAGTGAGACTCCTACACTTTTTAATTCTCTTATAGATAGAATAGAATTCCCATATTGGAAAGGGAAGACTTCTTCAATCCCTCATCCTCCTATATAAGGAGATATCCTTCACAATTTTAAAGAAGAAAAAATAAAATAAAATAAATGTGTAAGCCCGTATAATCTTCATTTTAAGAGGGAAGGTTTTGGGTCACTTTACAATTTTACCCTAATAAGAATAACTAACTTTATCTTTATTAGTATTTTCATGTTACCGTTTATTACCTTATTCTCTTCATACTTTAATTTAGATTTTTATTATTATTATTATTATTATTATTTTATTTTGATTTTTATTATTCTACCCTCTTTATATTTGTTTATTAGTTTAGACTTATTATTGTTTTTTTAAATGAATCTTTAACATTCTTAAATCTGATGCAATGAATTCTAAATACAAACGTGTAGCATATCCCACATACTTTGGACATATGTGGATTTAGAGAAATATTTAAATATTATTATATCAATATTTTCAATTAAAATTAAATTTCAAAATATATTCATTAAATTCTAGATTTCATGCAATTAGCTCTAAATTTGAATGTGCAGCATACTTTGTCTTTCAATATTTAGAGAGTCACATGAGTCTTAGAGTAACCTTCGTTTGCCTCAGACTCTATCCATATGTGGATCCTAGAAAACATTTAAATACTGCATCATTTTTCTATCATCCTTAAAATTAAATTTTAAAATATATTCAGAGTCTCAGAGCGACCTTTATTTTCTTCAAACTTTGTACATATGTGGATTTGGAAAAGCATTCAAATACTACATCATTTTTCTATCATCCTTAAAATTAAATTTCAAAATATATTCAGAGATTTTTAAATCATAGATTTCACGCAATGAACTCTGAATTTGAATGTGCAGCATACCTTGTCATTCAATATTTAGAAAGTCATATGAGTTACCTTGTCATTCAATATTTAGAAAGTCATATGAGTCTCAGGGCAACCTTTGTTTTCCTTAGACTGTGTGCATACGTGAATCTGGAAAAGCCTTTAAATACTATATCATTTTTCTATCACCCTTAAAATTAAATTTCAAAATATATATTCAAAGATTATTTTTAAAATCCTAAATTTCATGCAATGAGCTTTAAATTTGAATGCGCAACATACCCTATCATTTAATATTTAAAGGGTCATGTGAGTCTCAAAACAACCTTCATTTGCCTCATACTATGAACATATGTGAATATGTGAATCAAGGATGTTCTTCAAAAATATTCAAAATTCTTTCAACTGTTTCCCAATTCAGTACAAATTTCATATTTGCAAGTGCCATTGAAGATCAATTCCTCACCAGAACTACGTAGCCTTTGTAAACACCCAATTATGTCCGAGGCCTATTTCAAGTCGACTAGTGGATAAACCTCAGCTGCAGGCCCAAAAAATTCAGAATGAATCATAATTAAATAATAAACAGAAAAGCTAAATATAGAAAAAGAAAAAGGAAATAATAAAAATTTAAAGGAAACAAAAATCTAAAACGAAAACTAAAGCAAAAATAGAAAAATAAAATTAAAACAAAAATCAGGAAAAAGAAAAATAAATAGGATATAAAATCTGAATTTTAAAAAAAAATAATAACAATAATAAAAAAAAATTTAAGAATAAAAATTCATCTTCAATTGAAATGAATTTGAAAGATCGAAAATCAAAAAATCAAAAAAAATAAAATCAGAATTCAAAATTAATAGAAAATTTAGATTCCAAAAAATAAAGATCAAAATCGCAAAAATTAATGATAAATAAATAAAATCAAAAAATAAGAAAAAATCTGGAAATAAAAATAGAAATTCAAAATCTGAAAGTCCAAAGTTAAAAATAAAAAATTTTAGAGCTTCAAAAATCTAAAAGAAAAATTAAAGAGCTGGAAATAATTCAAACAAAAAAATAAACAAAACAAAAATTTCTAAAAGAAAAAAATTAAAAATCTGGAAAAAACTTTTTTTTTTGGAAAAAGAAATAGAAAAATGAAAATCAGAAAAAATAAAATTAATTAAAGGTTAGAAAAATAAAACCAGAATTCAAGATTAGTAGAAAATTTAAATTCTAAAAAATAAACAAAATCAAAATAACAAAAATCGCAAAACAAATAAAATCAAAAACTAAAACAAATATTAACAAATAAATTATGAAAATAAAGCAAAAGCAAAAAAAAAAAGAGGCGGAAGAAGACAAAAACGAATTGAGAAAAGCAAAAGGGCGGGGGGTGACATTCTGAGGTCTATAAAAGGGAAACAGAGAAATTGGAGGGGGCTTCGGCATTTTCCGGGGATATAGACAATTGGTTTTCTGTGGAGTGTCGAGAAGAAACTTCGAAGAGCTCATAGCACAGTGGTTTTCAACAAGGAAGACGAAGAAATCAAAGGGTCCGAATATTGAATTGGTGCAAAGATGCGATCAAGTT
This sequence comes from Canavalia gladiata, assembly GCA_037954105.1. Taxonomy (NCBI): domain Eukaryota; kingdom Viridiplantae; phylum Streptophyta; class Magnoliopsida; order Fabales; family Fabaceae; genus Canavalia; species Canavalia gladiata. The sequence goes on from CM075662.1 coordinate 6,424,202, forward strand.
TCCTCGAACAGGTTAGCATGGCTATGATTCATCTGCATGTTGAACGCGTTCGGTGCTTGAGATATACAGGTCAATAGATTGAAATGTAGAGTTTGTTCTTACGAGAAGTTCTTGATTTATGGCTAATTAAATGTTGCTGAAATTATTCGCCTATGATTGATGTGATGTTTGACGAGTATAAATATCTAGGAATTCAATTCTTGATTCGTGAAATTAAATTGCACTCGATCATGGAAGAAGAGTCTTTGCTTCCCCTATGATTCGATATGATTGCCCTGATCTCGGTTCAATGATCTTGATTAGAATATACATGTAGGATTGATAAAATTGAGAGGTTATTCTTGATGTCCTCTACATGCATGCTGAGTTTTCATAAGGATCAAGATTACGAAATTTAGTTAATCATGAGGAATTCCGGTTAGCCACTCACTGTAGTAACATTCTACTAATCATTAGTTGTCAAATTCCCAAAGATTAGTTAGCATTGCTTCTCAGTATTTAGTTCAGCCATAGAAACGAGAGGTACATGGCCTGCATAATGCTGCAAATCGGCAATTCAAAAGCCAATTTGATCAAGATTGAGCGAAACAGAGCGTAGGAAACATAGTTGAGTTGATATCCCAAAGCTGGTCATGCACATACCGTTGTCAATTGCTCCTTAGTCACCCCAAGCTTTTGCTATACCATTGAATACACCCATGATTTCTATTGGGGCATAAGCCCGGACGTGCCATATACATGTAGAATTGCTCGCCAATTAGGAACAAAAAGCCACCACTGTTTTTAGGCTCTTATAGCATCTGTACATCCCCTATAGAAACTGGATAATGCTCCAGTGGGAGGCTGAACAACGTTAGGGGTGACTTTGTTTCATAGTCAGGGACGAGCACAAAACACAGGCCTCCTCATATGAAGCTGATTCATATGCATAACGAGGCTACTGAGAGTTCATACTTTCGGGTTATTGTAGCAATAGGGACAGCCAAAGCTCATATACAATATGCTAAAATGACAGAATCACTCATGCCTAAGTAGTTGATATAGGTCCGGGTTCAACTCCTCCATGACATTCCCTAAGCCCTCAACCTCTTTGAGATTGCAGGATTATGAAAAACTTTAACGAGGAGATGGTCAAACCTCATGATCCTAGCAATGGACTTCCATACGTGGAATCACAGTAGACAATCAATGAGTCATATCCACTGAATAGCCAAAACAACCAAGTAAATCATAATCATATGGCCTGCAATCACCCATTTTTAATCCCTCAACTTGCCAGAACAGAGCCATGTGATCTTAGCTTATTTCAGAGTCCTCTTTGACTCCGTTCACAGGTTATGCCATTTCTGTATCTGCAACGGTGAGCCCAGTCACTCCTATGCAAATGCTGTGAAATCTATGACCATATGCTCGAGCGTTGCAATATGAAAATAGAGACGACAATCCATGCTCGACGTAGTAGGCTTCCTGAACATAATGTGTATACCGCCCATAGCCCGTTTCCATTCATGCACGCACATAATATCATGAATATTGAAAACCAATGAAAGATTCGGTGGGAACTTTTTCTGCGCCACTATGCAGCCTGAGCACCACAATTTTGGTTTCTCCCTCATTTTTTAACTCAACTTTTCGGATTACCCATTCAGTCCCTAGGGATTCTGCCAAATCCCTATTCCATCCCTGTTAGGATAAATTACTCCAAAGCCCCTGACCATTCGCACTAATGTCCGTTCGATCCCCATCCAAAAATTAATAAAAATTCTAAAAATTCATAAAAAATTAATAAAAATTACAGAAAATATAAAAAATTAATAAAAATTACAGAAAATTCAAAAATTAATAAAATTGCAGAAAATTTAGAAAATTACAGAAAATCCAGAAATTAATAAAAAAGTCAAAATTTTCAGAAATTAATAAAAAATTACAGAAAATTCAGAAAATTACAGAAAATTAATAAAAATCAAAGAAAATCCAGAAATTAATAAAAAATTTAAAATTTCCAGAAATTAATTAAAAATCCAAAAATTCCAGAATTAATAAAAATTTCAAAATTTCCAGAAATTAATAAAAAATTTCAAAATTCCAGAAATTAATAAAAATTTAAAAATTTCCAGAAATTAATAAAAAATTCAAAATTTACAGAAATTAATAAAAATTTTCAAAAATTCAGAAAATTAATAAAAATTACAGAAAATCCAGAAATTAATAAAAAATTCAAAATTTTCAGAAATTAATAAAAAATTTCAAAATTACAGAAAATTAATAAAAATTACAGAAAATCCAGAAATTAATAAAAATTTCAAAATTTCCAGAAATTAATAAAAAATTCAAAAATTACATAAAATTAATAAAAATTACAGAAAATCCAGATATTAATAAAAAATTCAAAAATTCCAGAAATTACAAAAAATTCAAAAATTCCAGAAATTATTAAAAAATTCAAAAATTCCAGAAATTAATAAAAAATTCAAAATTTCCAGAAATTAATAAAAAATTCAAAAATTCTAAAAATTAATAAAAAATTCAAAAATTCCAGAAATGAATACAAAATTTCAAAAATTCAGAAAATTAATAAAAAATTCAAAAATTCCAGAAATTAATAAAAATTTCAAAAATTCCAGGAATTAAATAAAAAAATTCCAAAATTCCTAAATAATTCATAAAAATTCTATAATTTCTAAATAAATTCAAGGTTAGCAAGTATTTTCATAAAATTCCTTAATTGATAAATTCCTTCCTAAACTTCTAACAATTATTTGTGTCTTGTCTTTTTCATTCATCGTTATTCAAAAATAAAAATCTTATTTTGTAATTCTTAATCTCACGCGACGAGCTCTAAGTACGAATTGGTAGCTTTTTCTGCTGTTCGTTGTTTAGAGATTCGTATGGGTCCAAGTGCAGCTGTAGTTGTCTTGGGCCTTGTGCATATGTGGATTAGGGTTGTCTTTCCTTTTTACAAAATAAAAACCTTGCTCTTTTTTTATTCCATGATTTTCAAAATAAGAAGATCTTGTTTTGCGATTCTAAATCTCACGCGACGAGCTCTAAGCACGAACTGGTAGTTTTTTCTGCTGTGAGATTCGTATGGGTCCAAGTGCAGCCGTAGTTGTCTTGGGCACTGTGCATATGTGAATGAGGATCGCCCTCCTAAAAATAGTTTTCAAAAATAGTCAAGCTAGTTTTACTTTCCAAGTAGCTCCGAAGGTCAAGCCTTCGAGCACATTTCAAATACTCTTTCAAACACTTTCGAAAGTCAAGCTTTCAAAACATAACCAGAACTACGTAAGCCTTGAGTTTTCCATTGCACCGGGGAATACGTAGGAGCAGGATCAAGTCCAGTCAGGCTAACCCTATCAAGTATTTATTTTCACACTAATTAAAGGGATCAAACAATTTTCAAATAATCACACACTCAGTTTAAGGGTACTGTTCTTCGAAACAGGCGAGTGGGGTGCCTAACACCTTCCCCATTCGTAACCGACTCCCGAACCTAAATCTCATCCTTGGGTCAGGGTTTTTTCCAAATCTTTTTCCCTCAAATAAAAGTTTGGTGGCGGCTCTACATAATCCAAATAAATTCTATTTTTTAAATTTTAGCGAGTTCGTCATCTCGTCGGAATTACGGTTGCGACAGCCTTGAGTTTTCCATTACACCATAGAATATGCAGGAACAAGATTAGATTCTGTTGGACTATTTCTCACAAACCTATTTATTTCTACACCATTCTGTTCGTAATCGACTTCCTAACCTAAAACTTTTTCTCAAGTTAAAATTTTTTTCAAATATTTTTTTTTAAAATAAAATTTGATAGCAACTTCACAATTTTATTATTTCTTTCTAAAATTTTAACAAATTTCTCATTTTATTATAATTACTGTTATAATACAAGTTCTTGCTTGAAACTCGTGTTAAGAACTGAAAAAAGAAAAATTTCCCGGTTAACGTTGGACATTTGCTCTTCCATCGGATTTGTTCAACATCCAACAACTGAAATTGACTTCAATTTTCCACCAAAAATTTTCAATATCTTGCTACAAAGAGTTGATATAAAATTAGATAAGAAATAATGTCCTTTTTTCTCGAGTATGTCAATTTGTAATTATTAATTATAAAATACTTGGTGGATTCAATGTCGAAACTGTTCATTATAATATATAATCTAATTTATTTATTATGAGTAAATTGTTCGATTTTCATCATATAGGTCTATCGAATGATTTGTTTCTAAGTATTCTTGAATCAAAATAGATAAGGATCATTTTCAATAAATAGGATAGGATGATGTGTAGTTTATCATTTTCAACTATTTATATTATCAATATATGAAAAATACAAGACTTCCTACAAAACTTATGTATCTCCCTAAAAAATTATAACAAAATATTAAACTATTGTCTGAAAATGCGACGACTAGACCCTTGAGTCCTTGTGACTCCAATTAAAGCCTGCTTTCAAAAATTAAAATGAACTATAATAATATACGTGAATAAAACTTTCTAAAACATTTTTTTATATATTTTTAAATTTTCTTTTAATATTAGTCTTTTTGGTTTTAATGATAAAAATTTTAGAATAGCTTATGTGAAACAACTTTATCGGTAGATATGTAAGACATGTAATACTAACTAAACCATGCAATGTATATAAATTTTGTTCTAATTTATTTTCTTCTTTTCATAGATTCTCATAAGGTTCATTCCTTCAGTGAGTTTTATTTTATTTAATTTTATTCTCATAAGGTTCATTCTCAAAAGAAACTTTTTGTAATTTTATTTAATTTATGCTTATTTCATTAATGATATACTAGTATTTTTATTTCGATATCATGATTAATCATTTTTTATAAATATATGTCCAAGAAGCCACAAGATTTTATGTTTATTAGCTCCTAGCACCAGGTGGATGTGAGGATACAATTACTACGTCACAATTAGCCTGCTTCACCAGTTAAACTGCAACTTGACCATATCCTTGCTAATTCTAAAACTATCTTTGACTGGTCACCCTTTGGATCACCGCATTGGTTTTGTACTTCCACATGATTCAACTTATAAAGCCCATGAAGGAAAAAACTTGATGCATATATTTTCAATAATCTACATGCCACTATTGCTAAAAAGGTAATTAACAGCATTCGTTGATCTTGACTAAAGCAGTGATCCCCAAGATTAGAAGGTCTTCATTGCTGTCAAAGTTATTTGATTAAAATAACATGATCGAAATATTTAAGGCTAAAACATTGGTAGAAATAAACCGAAAACTTAGTCGAATTAACCTTCTTTATTACAAAAAAAAAAAAAAACACCATCCAAAAGAAGGAAAAATTAGTAGTTCAATAGGTAGAGGGCAATAGAAGCTTGCTTAGTTGATGGAAGCTGGAATTCTATACTTGTGAAGAGAATCAACAAACTCTTGAATGTAGCGGTTGTGAAGTTCTTGGGAACTAAAAACCTTGCTCATCTCTTTGGCATTCTTTCTTAGAGTACTCCCTTCCTCATCCACTATTGCTAATTTCAATGTCTTGGCCACAGAGTCCCTAGTCAATGATCCGTCCTGTGCATTCCTTGGTATTTCAATGGCCACTTTCTTTTCCTCTAGTTCCCTTGAACATAGACATTGGTCTAACAAATAGGGCAGGGTGACAAGAACGTGCCCAAAATGAAGCATCTCAATAACAGAACTAGCACCGCAATGACAAATGCATCCCCCAATTGCTCTATGTGCCAATATCTTAAGCTGGGGTGCCCAATTCTTCCAAACAATGCCACGATTCTTGGTTTTGTCCTCAAACCCCTCTGGCAACTCAAGTATGCCCTCTTTCAGGTCCTTCAAAATCCAAAAGAAAGGCAACTCAGAAAGTTCAATTCCATGAGCCAACTCGGTGAGGTCTTGCTGACTCAGCTTGTACTCACTCCCAAATGCAATATACACAATAGATGATGGCTCCTGTGTGTCTAACCAGGCTTTGATTGTGACCCAGTCAGGGTTTTTATCTTCCTCTTCAACATCCCTTATCTGCAAAGATGGTGGAAGCAATCCAACCGGAACCACAGGCACTTTGTAGATCTCAGCAAGATAATCTAACCATTCTCCTTCAAGTTCTCTAGAGGTTCTAACAAAAAACAAGTCACAACTTGAATATGCTTTGTTAAGATCAAGCTTAAGTGTTTTCCCTGAATCATCCTTCATATGCAAAAATGTTCTTAGGATCTCATAAGGCTTGAGACCAATGGTTGTGTGGAAAGGAATCCACGAAGGAGTACCGCACATATCTTGTAACTTGAAACTTGGGTTGATATGATTCTTGAGTGGATTAAAGAAACATATGTTCCAAGCTGGGATTATACTGTAATGGGCACATGGAATGTTGAGGCTCTTAGCAATTGTTGCTAACCATCCAGCTGGAAAATCATAAAACACCCAATCCGACTTTGAAGTTATTAACAACTCAGCTACATCGTCTTTGAGGCCATCATAGGCCTGGTAAAGGTAATTTACCTTGTATAAGGGAGTGTCCATCGTGCTCTCTGCCCCTTCTGGAAGATTCTCTATCCGTGGCAACGGCAACCTCACCAATTTGATGAATGGTTCTAAGCTTTTCGGGGTTTTGGGCATGCGGTCAATGTTTTTGGGGCTGTTTATGAAGGTAACATAGTGACCCTTTTGGGCAAGAATCTTTGCCAACTCGAAATAGGGGAGTATGTGACCCATCGCAAGCCATGGGAGCATTGCAACATGAAGAGGCTTATCAATTTTGGCATTGCCATGAGGAGCACCTGAATCTGAATCCATAGTGTTCCCTTTAGTTGGTTCGGGTGTCACGAGGTAGAGTACTGGTGCCTACGATTCTAACCGTATATATAGCAGGTTCGTATTTAATTTAGATGCTGTATGTATAATTTCTCCGAAGAAACAGCACGTGGGATAATGAAGTTGTTCAAAGGGCTTTAATGAGAATTAAATGATTATCCATCCACCAAATCTATTTCAGTTACCATACTCTGGGAAGTGTTAGGTGTTATTTCTATCAATACAAATAATATTATCTATTTATTTATATATTTTATTCATTTGCTGATAAATGTTTTTAAAAATCTAACAATTTATAATTAAAAAGAATCGAATACATGCTTATGTTTTTATGTTATAAAAACTTTTCGTGCGATAGGGATATGATCAAGAAACTGCAAGTGGGATTATGAGGCTGTCCAAAGGGCTCTGATGAGAATTAAATGATCATCCCTCCACTATTATTTTTACTTAAAAGATAAAATTATTTTTATTTATTGGTATTTTATCTAAGCACGTACTTAATTTGCAACTATACTTATACTTTTTTAATAAACATATATTTTAGTTAAAAAGACTTTTATTATAATATTAATAAATTTTTTAAGATGCATTCTATCTTAATCTATAAATAATTTAAAATAAAGAGAATAGTTATTAATACAACTATCTTGAGTTTTGGATAGAGTTTGTATAGGGTCAAAATGACAGTGACTCCTTAGCTATCTTTTTGTCGGCAACATTTTCAGTGTCTTTCTAAACTCAAATCTTTAGTTTCGTGTGTTAAAAATTTCTTCATTACCATAATTGCTAGCCTTTACTTCTTCCTTTATTTTATTCTTGTTATAGATGCACGAACTGTATTATTTACTCTTTTTATCTATAAATTCTTTTATCAGTGTTTTATTTTTTAAAATAACCCCACACACATCATTTAATGAGCTTCTAGAAGAGGGGTTAAAATTGATAATTTTTCCCTCTTATAAGAAATAATAGGAAGTATATTTTTTATTTTGATTATAAAAATATAAATATATTTTTAGATGTATTAATTATTAAACTTTTTATATTTTTTTATTTATACTAACCAAATATTTAGTTATTCTTTTTCATAAATTCAATCATTTTCAACGGTAAAAATATTTTTAAATAAAATTTAAATTTATAATATTAATTCAAAGTTAATAAAAATTATCTAATAATAAAAAATTAAAAATTTTATATAAAAATTTTAAATTTAAACTTTATCATTTTTTTATTATACTAAAAATTAATTGATTCAACTATTTGTATTATTTTATATATATTAATTTTATTTTTTTATAAAAAAAAAGGAACGACTTGAAAAAATCTTAAAAAGATATGCTATGGATCGGATAATCTGTGCATTGGGACAATTGAAAGTGATTACTGTTTTTTATTATTTTTACCTTTTATTCTCATTAAACATAATCAATATATATATATATATATATATAATATTAGAAATAAAAAAAATTATTTAAGTAAAAGTAAAAAATAAATATTATTTAATTTTATCATAATAGTTAAAATTAAAATATGTAAATAATATGTGTAAATTTTTTAAAATCATTTTTTTTAAATAATTACATCTTAATTACTGTTAATATATGATTATATAATGTTTATTTGTTCTTACTTTTATATAGTTTTTTATTCGATACATATATATAAACAATAAAATATTTAAAAATAATATTAAAGTATATGATAATTATAATTCATAATATTTCTTTGTCAAACTTATGCAAATTTCCTCATCTCAACACCATTTCAATCATCTAAGTATATTCTGATGACTGAGTAAGCTGAAGTTACCACATATTTTATACCTTAACATAGTGGTTAAATGGGTAGACATGTAGGTGCTGACATGAAGAGTCAAGATTAGTTTGCATTCTTGATGATGACAAGACTCTTAGACCAAAGGTATATGCTAGCAGGTCTCAGCACTAGAACCTGTTAGGCAAGTGTAGCTAAAGGCAAGTATAAGCTCATGGTGTAAGATCCTTCATTTACATTAACATGAATTTAAATTTGTGCAATTAAATATCGTTGAAAAATTTTAAAATTAATTTAAATTTTAAAATTTAATTAGAATTAAAATAGATATTTAAAATTGATAATTAATTAGATTTAATATATTCAATCATATTTTAAAAAAGTTTAATATATATAATCATGTTTAAAAGGAATAAAAATTAAAACTTAGAAAAAAAGATGGTTATAAAATCTATAATTAAAGGTTGAATTATCACAATTTAAATGAATAATCAATAAATTATAATTTTATTTTAAATAATAATTTATTTTAAAATTTAAAATCTTTAAAAATATTTATTTTTAACAACAATCTCCATATATTTAAAAGGCTTTAATAAAAATTTTAATAAAATAAAATATAAGAAATAAGTTTTGTTGGATTCACATCATGAATATAATGCATCAAATTTGATATCTTTTGGACTATGAATCAAAACCTTAGACAGATAAACTTAACTTACATTATTTTGATGAAACAAATTTTTTATAAACTAAAAACATTTTAGTGTAAGTTAGAGGTTCACCTATCACATGACATCCCATCATTTTTGTTGGTTTTTTGCAAATAGATCATGTGTATGCCTATTAATTCATGAGTGCTCTAGAGATTTTATCTCAATCTCATACTAGTGGCCCCACTTGACACTCATAGTTAACTTCATCATCCAGTGCATTGCATTTTATGCACTACCCACAAGGGATACGATGACCACTAAAAACACGAAGTTTAACATCTCATTCAGTGCAGTCTAACACTTCTCACACCATAAGAATAAAAAACAAATCGTGCTAAAAGAACCAACAATAACTTGTTATTATCCAAATGAATCTGCTTTATGAGGTCTCTAATTAAAAAGGTTGGTTTCTCATTATTATTGATTTTATGTTGGCTAAAAATTCATTCCTCTTGATATTATTCACATTAATTAGGATTCATAATCATTTAGTAATCATTCACATGATTTTACATCTATGGTCATATCTCAGTTTATATTTGTCAATCATTTTTTACCATTTCTCTTTAGCAATCATGAATATGCTTACAAGAAACATAATTTTTTTGTATAAAATATTTATTAAGAAATTTTTTTTGTACACATTTTCAAATTCTTCCAAGTCAAAAATAATGACTTGGTTTCTATAATATATTTTATTGTCTATTTAAATAATCGAAATCATGATGTCTATTTTGAGATTAGTATAAATTCACTTGTGATTTATTCTTGTATGAATTAAATTTATTTATCATCCACTAAATTATTTCAATATAAAAAAATTTATTAATACCATAATTTATGATATCTCTCAAACATTTAATCAATATCACATGCATAACAAAGATATTTTTTATATAAAATCGTAATATTATTGTCAATGATCTTCTCAAATATTTTGATATACTTATATTATACAACAAGATCATTTATATATTTTCTTCTAGTAAATGCCAACATCACAAGAAATTTACAATAATATAATTTTAAAATATTCAAACTTCTTAAAAAATTTTCACAATATTATAATTTCGCTATAATATTATTAAATTATTTTTCTTATGATTTTAACATGAAAAATTTACTTGTTATATCTCTGTTATTTGTTGTAATATAAGAACAGGTCTAATTATTCTATATAATAGAATAATTTTTAGTTCAATAGTTATCATAATTAGTTAAAAGATACAATAGACACATTTTATGTCAATTTTGTCATGTCATGCATAGGTTACAAGACTGCTGTATTTTATGCTTTGGAAAAATACCAAACTTGGAGGATCTTGCAAAGTTGTGTCACATGCTTGAAGAATGATAAAGACACCAATATATAAAAAAGATTACACATTAGTTAATATTAGTCAACTTAGCTTCTTGTAATGCAAAAGACATTATGCATATTTTATCCAACATCTTTTATAAACATTGCAGCATGCAAGATTTTTCTAAAATACTAGATAAAAATTCGTAAGGCAAGAATTTAGATGGCATAAAAAATATCATTTTTTTTTCACATCCTGAATTAAGCATGCGAACAAAAATTCAAACATCTCATCATACATTAGTGTTGTTAATTAAGCCCCTAGCCTAGGGGCTAATCCGCCTGGCCATGTATAATGGCCCTTTTTAATTCACCTACCTGGTAAATAGGGAATTTATAAGCCATGCCCCATACGGTGTCTATTTTTACAGGTTAGGGGTGAGTTTAGTCAGTGACCTCACATGAATATTTTTAATTTACAAATTAAAAACCTAATTTTAAATATTATAAAATCTAAACTTCGATTTTCCATAACTAGATACATACCCACTTTGATATTCCTTTTGTCATTTTCATCCCAAACTAAACCTTGCAAACGGAATAACTTTGTTTCATCATTTTTTTTAATTTCTCATAATGATTATGCAAAAGAAAGCTTGGATTCAGCATCAGATTTTTTTTTCAGTGAGTTTCTCATCGAACACATACAAGGTTAAGATGAAGAATATTTACTATTTTTTATTATTTAAATTTTTTTTTATGTTTTCTTTCTCTTTTTATTTTACGGTGTGGAAGATACACCAATTTGGTATGTTGGATTATGACCTTCGAAGCAGTAGAACCTTTTGCTTGTGAAACCCTAAAGCAAGTAACTAGTTTCTTTCTTTAGAAATTAGAATTTTAAAAACTTTTTTTGATTTTCCATGTCTATAGTTCATAATTTGGTTCTTTTCACTGTTTTCTTTAATGGATTCCTATTCTTTGCTTTTGGTTATTGAGTTTTTGTTAGATGTGCTAGCATTTTAGTTCCAATTCTTTATCCACCTTTTTTTTTTCTTCTGTTTTGTCTGCAAACTTAGCTGCTTAATGCTAGCTATTAGTGACATAGTAGCAGTTTCTTTTTTTTCTTTTTTTGCATTCAGTTTTATACACTTTGAGATACTAAGATAGAAAAGTATGTTATTTTTAAATTCTGATGTTCCAACGATTAATGATAGAGAGTAGTTTTAACTCATTTTTTACTTTCCTATCCCTTGAGTTAGCTTTTTTTTCCAACTTGTCTATTTTCTATTTTTTAATAGTGACGTTTTCAACTTCTCTATTTTCAATAGTGGTATTAGAGTTTGGTTAATCTTGTGGGATCAAAATTTTCTTTTCTTTTTAATCCACAAACCAATCGCTTTAAACTCATCCTTTACCTTCACTGGTGAAAATTATCACATTTGGTCAACAAAGATGGAAGATTTTCTGAAATCCTATGACCTCTAGGAAATAGTGCTTGAAGATAGCTAAACCCTCCCTACCAAAAAATCCTACCTTGGCTCAGATAAAATCCTATATTGAAGAAAAAACAAATAAATTCAAGGTCAAGTCACTTAAAAAAAGTTTTATTGCAGACTGTGTTATATAGGATCAAGGCCTATGAAACAGCAAAGGAGACTTGAGATAGATTGAAAGAAGAATATCAAGGCAGCGATAAAACATGTCAAGTACAAGTGCTAAACCTGAAACATGAATTTGAATCTCTGCATATACATATGGATGAAATGATTGGTAAGTATGTTGATTGAATCTTCTTAATTGTTAATAACATTAGACTACTTAGTGAAGACTTTGTAGACAAAAGGATTGTAGAGAAAGTTCTGGTAACTCTTCCTAAAAGGTTTGAAATCCAAAATTTCCTGTCTTAAAGAATCTAAGGGCCTTAGTAAAATCTCATTAAGCGAACTAATGAGTGCTCTACAAGCACAAGAGAAAAGAAAGACCTTAAGAAAGGGCAGGTTTACTGAAGGAGCTTTTTTTGTTCAAAAGAAACATTTTGGTAAAGGAAAACAACAACTTAACGATAAGAATAATGGTAAACATGATGGTGGAAGTAGTAATGATTCAAAAACAGAGGTCATTTCCTCCCTACAAGCATTCTAAAAGACAACGCACATGGAGAAGTACTATTGGTAGAGACTTGATGTTATATGTAGAAAATGTAAACAATTAGGGCACGTAAAAAATTCTCAAAACCTTTACAAGCACAATTGTTAGAAGTCACTGATGCACATGAGGAGAAACTCTTCGTTGTTTCTTTCTTTTCAGCAAATGACTTGTCTAATGCTTGACTTGTTAATAGCGGTTGCAAACACCACATGTATAATGATGCTGAGATGTTCAAGTTCCTTGATGATCCTTGCAAGTCTAGAGTAAAGATGGAAAATAGGGAGTTTGGGAACTCAAATGTAGAGGATCAATGGTTGTTTCAATAATCTCGAGTATCAAAACTATTCTTGATTCTTTATACGTACTTGATATTAACCAAAATCTATTGAGTATTGGACAAATGTTCTAAAAGAATTACTCAATGCGCTTTAAGGATCACAATTATACTATTTTTGATCCCTTTGGTGTAGAATTATTTTGCATCAAGATGAATAAAAGAATTTTTATAGCAAATTTGAAGAAAGTAGTTGAACAGGCCTATATCAATGTTTCATAGATGATTACAAATATGTGGCACAAAAGGTTTTATCATCTCAATCATAGAAGCATTACAAAAATGAACAAAAAGGAATTTGCAGTAAATATGCATGAAACCTCATATGATGCTTATCTTTGTGGGAGCATGGTAAGCAACCAAAACTACATTTTCAAACAAATCAAGCATGAAGAGATAAGCAAAAACTTCAGCTTATCCACACTGACGTATGTGACCTAATGAAAACTGAACTCATAAGTAGTAACAAATGTTTTCTCCTTTTTCTTAATGATTACACAAGAATGTATTAGGTTTATTTCATTAAACTTAAGAGTGAAGTCTTTAATGTTTTAAACAATTTAAAGCTTTAGTGGAAAATCAATGCAATTTGAAAATTAAAAATTTAAGGTCTGATAATGGTGGAGAATATGCCTATGCTTAGTTTGTAGAATTTTATAATAGTATAGGCATCCAACATCAACTGACCTTACCATACACACCATAATAAAATGACGTATCTAAAGGAAAACCAGACAATAATGGAAATGGATATGTGTCTTTTGATTGAAAAATAAATGTCAAATCTGTTTTAAGTAAAGGCAATCAATACCTTTGTCTATTTGCAGAGTAGACTCCCCATAAAGCCCTTACAGGATAAGATTTCATATGAAGCCTGATGTGATAGAAAGCCTTAAATGCACCATCTCAAAATCTTTATGTGCGTATGTTATTACCAAGTGCCAGAACCTAAAAGAAGTAAGATGGATAATAAGGCTCTTAAAGGCATTTTCATGGGCTACAGTTCATCAATTAAGGGCTACAAAATTTTCTATTTAAAAATAGAAAAAATAATTTTGTAGAGAAGTAAAGTTTGATGAGGAAGTTGTCTAGGATTGGAAAAATCAAAGGAATGCTCATTCTAAATTGTTTCCAAATAAACAACCTTAACCTGCAATAGATGAGCTAGTGGATGACCTACTAGTGATGGGAACAAAAACTTCGGAAGATGTTTATCAAAGGTGTAGCTTAGTCATCTCTGAACCAACATGTTATGCTGAAGCATAAGACTCACACGCTTGGAGGAGAGTTATGTAAGATGAATTAGATATGATCAACAAAAATGGAACTTGACAACTTGTTGATAAGCCCACAAATCAAAAAGTGATGGGTGTACAATGAATTTTCAAAACGAAACTCAATCTTGATGGGTCAATTTGCAAACACAAAGCTAGGTTGGTGATTAAAGGTTATGCACAACAATACGGTGTAGACTACCAAGAAACATTTGCGACAGTAGCATGGTATGACACAATCAAGCTTCTTTTTGCCTTTACAACTTATAATTCATGGCAAATTCATCACCTTGGCATCAAATTAGCCTTCCTGAAGAGATCCATGTAGATCAGCCAGATGGTTTCTTAACTACTAAAAAAGAAGATCAAGTCTATCTTTTAAAGAAAGCTCTGTATGGATCAAAACAAGCCCTGAGAACATGGTATGAAAGAATTAACAATCATCTTATCCAACTTGGTTTTTACTGAAGCCAAAGTGAAGTCACTTTGTGGTGAGTCTTTAATTTTTCCAATTTATATAGGTGACATCCTTGTGACAAGAAGAAAAATTGAACTTTGTTCAAGGATGAAATAGAGAAAGTCTTTGAAATGACTGATCTTAGAGTCATGAAGTACTTTCTTGGCATGGAAGTAATGCATTCCAATGATGACATATTTATATGTTAAAAGAAATACATTCATGATATCTTAGATAGGTTCAAAATACAAGACTACAAATCTGTAAGCATTCCAATTACCACTTGTTTGAAGCTTGGAAAAGATGAGAATTCTGAAAAAGTAGATGAAAGCATATGTAGAATCTTGGTTGGCAGTCTGTTATACCTCACCGCAAGTAGGTTTGATATTCTATTTGTTGTAAGTTTTCTTTCTAGGTTTATGCATTCACTTAGAGAAACATATTTTTCAATTGCTAGAAGAGTGTTAATATACATTAAAGGAACTAACATACTCAAAATTTTCTTTTATTTTTTATTTTTATTTATAAAAATATTATTTTTTTTAATTTATTTTCTATTTTCTATTTTAAATAGAAAATTATGAAAATAATTTTTTAAAATAAAAAGTGATGGAATGTTTTTTATTTTTACTATTGGATATTTTATTGTACCTTTTGTATTTGCAGGACAATAGGAGCTTGAATTTGATAAATCATTTTGGATTTGGTCACCTGTGTTTATAATGGCTAACTTTGTTTTGTAACGTAAATCAGCATGAGAGAAACTCACACCTGGGTGGCACTTAAATAGTTTGGAAAGAGAGCTTTCCTAGTACTACAACCTAAATAATGCCAAGTTGCATGAATAATTAGATTTTGAGGATTAAGACTATCAATTTTGCTTTAATTTATGAAGTCTATTACATCAACTTTCGATTTTTCTTACATTGTTTCCTATTTTTTTGGGTTGTTTACTTGAAATTCAGTAATAATTAGATATAATTTTAGGATCATTGTTAGTAATGAATTACCATGTTCATTATAAAGGAATACGTAATATAGGTGGTTTGTTTTGTTCAAATGTTTAATTTCCATACATACAACTAGAGCTAATCAAGTATCCTTCAACATTTTGTATTGTTTTGGTGATATACTTTTAGCATTTTTTCCATATTAATGGAAAATTTAAATGTCTTTTTAGTCTCTCTAAAATTTTAAAATTTTAGTTTTAGTCTTTCATTTTATAGTCATAATATTACTATAGTCTCTTTTAACATAACCAAGTTTATTTGTAGAACCAAAAATTTGTCTCATTTTAATTTTTCTATGGACCTCATTTTAATATCAAAATTAGTATTTTGTAGCCATGTAATATATGGGATAATTCTATAGTATAATATTTTTAATTATAATTAAACCTAAACTCATAATATGTTGAATAACAAAACATGATAATTTCTTATGGTTGCATGGTCTACCCTAAGCAACAAGATTGGAAGCAGTCAGGGGACTCAAGGTAACATTTTTATTTATTGACTATTTTTTTTTATCCAATGAAAATTTTTCTTGCTTTCTAAATCGTTGGTTCCATTTTCTTTGCTGGTGTATGGGTCTATTCGTTGTTTTTTTTAAAAGTATTTTTAGTTATCTTATTTACTTTTTATTGCGTAGGAACTAAATAATTGGGTTATGGAGTCTACGGGTAAGACTATTGTTGATTTGGATGATGATGGTGTTTCTAAAACTCTTGTAATGTTTGAAAGTATTAAGACAATTGAGAAGAAGTTATCAAATGTTTGAAAATATTTTACCAAGATTGATACAGATAAATATGGTTTTGAAAAGGCTACATGTAATTATTATGGTCTTAAGTATAAGGTTGGTAAAAATTCTAAATGGAAGTTTAATTATGAAACTTCACATTTAAATTGTTATCTTTTAGTTCGTAAATTTTTTAAGTCAAGTGTGGATGTGAAAGATAATAAGTCTATCTCAAGAAAGATTAATCAAGACATTCAAAGCAACATGCTTGCTAAGCTCAAAATTAAACATGATTTGCCTTTTAACTTTGTGGAATATGAAGGTGTCAGAGAATGAGAAAAATATTTGAATCCTAGTATTGTAATTCCTTCTAGGAACACCACTACATCGAATGTTAAAAAAATTTATATGTCAAAGAGAAAAGAAAGCTTAAGGAAATTATGTGTAGGCTTCCTAATAGAGTATGTTTAACTTTTATGTGTTGACAACAATTACCACTAAAGGTTATACATGTTAACTGCCCACTTTGTTGATGAGAATTGGAAATTAAATTGTAAAATTCTGAAATTTTATCACACGATACCCCCTACACCAGTGTTGAATTGGAACACACTTTATTTAGTTGCTTAAAAGAATGGGGAATTGAAAAGAGGGTGTCCTTTGACTTTGGACATTGCTTCCTTTAACGATAGTATGCTAGAAATTAAAAAAAAAATCTTTTTAATGTTCAAGGTAATTTGTTATGTGATGCTGAATATTTTCATGTGCATTGTACTATGAACATCCTAAATTTAATTTTTCAAGAAGGATTGAAAATAGAAATTGAAGTTCTATATAAGATTAGAGAGAGTGTTAAGTATGTTAAAAGCTTAGATGGAAAGATGAATATATTCAAAAATTGTATAGGTAGTGCAGGTTTACACATGAATACTAGTTTAAGATTGGATGTGTCTACTAAGTGGAATTCTACATATTTAATGCTTGATAGTGCAACCAAATATAAGTGAGCTTTTAATATTTTTAAAAGCAGTAGACATTAGTTATGAAAAATTTCCATCTCAAGAAGAATAGGAGATAGGAAAGAAAATTTGTGTATTCTTAAAACCTGTTTATAAGATTACAAATATGATATCTGATTCATTTTATCCTACTTCAAATTTAGTGTAATCAAGAGTTTTTAGTGTAAGCTTTTAAATCATAACTTAGCTTTTATTTTCTCATGTATTTTGCTCATATTCAAAACAAAATAACCATCTTTAATCTACCAAAATAAACATGAAGAGATATTTTGAGAAATGTATTAGAAAATCATAAGAAATCCTAAAAAGATAAAGATGGATTCAAGAACAAAAAGAATAATTGTAGCATGGATGAGGAGAAAGAAACACAATGTGAGAATAGAATGAGAGGAGCATATCCATGAAATGTATAAGAGTTGTAGAATCAAGATTTGCATGATGATAAGTTAGTGAGAGGAATAGAAAACACAAAAGTATGCTCAAACTTTTGAATGGGTTAAGGATAAAACAAAATGTTGGTGTAAAACCGTATGAAGGCAAGTGCACCTTATCGTTTTATAAAGTAAAGAATGAGTAAAGTATCGTCTCCACAGGGATTTGGTTCAAATACTGAATTCCTACTAGTCCACTAATTGAACTCAGTTATGGGATCACGTAGGCAATGCAAACAGAAATCAACAAGAATTCACAGAATCTATCACAAATCTGTAACTCTATCCAGTACGTAAAGAATATTTCAAAATAATATCTAAACTATCAAACACTCAACAACTGATATAAATGTGTAAGAATTCAAATTATAGAAGATGTTAGGGTTGGATTTCACCAAAACTTCCCTTATGTAACCTTTGATCATTACGTATATTCAAGATAAAATATGGTTGAAGATCGAATTCACAATTATTGATTGAAGGTCAATCCCTTGACTCATCAATTCTTCACTCAAATTAGGAATCCTAATCCCTTAGCAATTCCTAATTTGACGTGAGCCTTAAGTTCAAGAATTCAAACGATCTCACAATTGCAAACCTCTATCCCTAGAGCCTTCATAATTGTGTTATTCAATCCCAGTTCCAATTCTTAAACCAATTTCCCAATTGCGAAGAAGAATTTAGATTCAATTTATAAGTGGCCAAGTCATAAAAGCATTAAGCAAAGAGATGAATAATCAACGTTAAAGGAAAACAATCTTAAATAAATGCAAAATCTAGGTTACATAAGATCAGTTAAGGATTCATCCTTCCCCAACAGGGGCTCAGTTACACATAATGAAGAAGAAGAAAACAGAGGAAGAAGAGAAAGTCATGATCATGGCAGCACGCTGCAGATGCACTTCCTCTTCCGTCCTAGGGTTCCTCCTTCACCCAGAACATAACCAGCGTATGGGGGAACGACAACTCTATCCTCTAGGTTTGCGCTCTGGAGATATATTAGTGGATAGAGTGAATGATCAGATGATCGAGTGAATGATGCCCTGTTTTCGTTCTGTTCTGGGCTTTTTATAGCTACTGGTCTGTAGCGTCGCATGTCCAACGCGGCCCAACTGCGTTGCCAACGCGAAACCCTATAACAGATAGCAGAAATTAAAACACATCCTATTTATGATAATTTATCATCCAAAAGGCTCTAAAACTGTATTTTCCAGATTGTGCATGGGTTGTTCAGTTTTATGTCACTTTCTCATGTTTTAATGGTGTTTTATGCTTCAATTACTTACAATTACATTGAATTATGTTCCAAATAAGTGTCTTATTGGACACTTATCACAACCCCAAACTTGAACTCTTGCTTGTCCTCAAGCAAGCATTAAACTACAGGAACATAATTAATTCTGGATAACTCACAGCATGCATATCATTTCCCTCAAGTGTATTTCACTCCCCTTCTTCACTCTAACTTGCATCAATCAAAATTTTCAGATTTATTTCAAAGACACTCCATCAAGCATTGGGAATACATGAAAAATAATTGCAGATTCAGAATATAGCATTAAATTGTGAGTAAAACAGTGTTTATATTATGGTTACAGTAGTTTGCTATTAAGGAAACATGACCTAGACTTGCGAACTCTCATAAGGTTAAGTGTTTCACTCTTTCTCTCAAGTGTTTGGGTTAGGTGTTTCTCTCCATGTCTCCAAATCAAATTTCCTTTACCATAGGCTTGCCCTTATTCTCTATCTCTACCAATGAGTCGCATGCTTACATAAATCAAAAGGTCTTGTAATGGGTTGTAACGTGGCTTAGGTGAAAGGTGGGTGGAATTTGGGAAGTGGGTTTATTTAAGCCAAAGAAACTATGAGAGGGTTGGAGAATTAACTTTCCATTAATTTGGAGATGCAAGATCACCCCATAGAAGTGTGTTCCTGTTTTCAATTTTTCTTTGCCTTATTTGAGTATTCGAATTCCTTTTTTTTTGTTTTTTTTTTTTTGGAAACCCATTGCCACTTATATTGCTACTGACACCCTTAACCCCAAACTTAGAAATATTGCTTATCCTCAAGCAACCCCAAACTTAGAAATGTTTATTTGTCCTCAAGCAACCCCAAACTTAAAATTGTTGTTTGTCCTCAAGAAATTCCAAACTTAGTGTAAAACTTAACCTCAGATACAAGCAACCTTCTCCTAGTTCCTTTGGCTAGGCATATTCATGGTTTTTCACAATCTTGGCTGGAAATGAGCTAATCAAACACAAAGAATTGGGTATAAGGCTCAAGGGGCTAAACAATGGACAAGAATGCAAGGTAGGTCATTTGGTCAAGTAGGTGCATATCAAAGAAGTGCCTTAATCCTGTTTATGCAAGCATGGGATACTGGATTTCAACTAAGAAACAGGGCAAGTTCTAGAATGAAACTCAATTTGTGACCATACACACGCAAAAGAAATAAGTGTTGAGGTCTAACCACTCACAGGGAATTTGTGCAAGCCTAGAACATACATTACAATTTAATTGTTGCAAACCATAACAGAACAACAAAGTAATTCTCATTCAATCATGCTACATTCTGCATCATGCAATTGAACATTTAGGGACTGTGCAATCTCTCCATGCTGTGGAGAATGAAGTTCTATTACAATTGATGCTCATTGGAGAGGGAAGAGGAATGATGTTAAAGGTTGATTTAAGTGTTGGGGTTGAAAAAACCCCTACACTGTGCTTATTTTGTGGGTGAACTATGCATGAGTGTGCTCTGGTGATAAGATGAGTGAAAGTAGCAATGTGGTGCTTCACTCAGTCCAGACGCGTTAGGCACGCAAGGGTTAGTTGCGTTGGCAACGCAACTGGGCAGAATGCAGATTCATGTGAATTCATTTTAAATTCTGCATAATTAATGTATCAGTATTTAAACAACATTGTAATAGTTTGAGTTAGATTTCACTCATTAATCTAATGCACAATTCACTATTTAAAACCATTTGGAAAGATCTCACCAAGTGGTTAGGTTAGCTAAGGTCTTTGGTGTGGAACATGTGTGTCAAGCTGTGAAATTCTGGGCATGTAACCTGTCATTTTTGTTGCTCCTGCTGGTCTAGACCTGCATGAATAGTCAACTACACTGCTTTTATTTATTCTACTTAGTATTTACATATATTTTTCTTAATTTAAATTAAAATGAAAGGGAAAAACTAGTTTTTTCAAGGGTTGCCTCCCTTGCAGCGCTTGTTTAATGTCCCTAGCTTGACAGTTTGAGATTCAGTCAAGTGACTGAAGGGTGCAGGTAGTCTTCTCTCTGCTGATTTCACCTCCATGATAGTGCTTGACACGTTGACCATTAACTTTGAAGCTTCTTTGGGGCTGCACTACAGGTTTAAAATCTTTCTCCATTAAGATCTTGTGCATGCAGAAGGAAGGACTTATTCCTTTCAGATCTGAAATAGTCCACCCAATGGCAGACTTGTGAGCTCTTAAGATCCTCAACAGTTTCTCCTCTTCTTGCTCATTGAGGGAGTTGCTCACAATTACTGGGAATGTGTGCTTTTCCCCCAAGAATGCATAATGGAGGTGAGGTGGGAGCTGCTTCAATTCTGCTTGTGGGTTGTCCACTTTTCCTTCTTCCTTTGGCAAACCTTCAGAGGGTTGTGAACCTGATTTTATGGGAGGATTAGCTTCAAGTGTGGCTATGCATTCCTCCATATCTTGGCTCTCTTTCTCTCTCTCCTGGCTCAGGCCTTTGGATTGCCAGAGTACTCCTTCAAGAATGGACTCACTGTCCTCTTTTTCAAGAGGGACTGACAGTGGTGTTGCCAACGCGGTTACTGGCAACGTTGCCAACGCGTCCATCCTCATGCAATGTGGCTGTTCAACAGGGTGTTTCATTGCTTCAAACACATTGAACGTTACCTTTTCATCTTGCACTCTCAGTATCAGTTGCCCTTGCTGCACATCGATAAGTGCTCTTCCTGTGGAAAGGAATGGCCTTCCTAGGATCAATGGAATTTCAGCATCTTCCTCCATGTCCAACACCACAAAGTCAGCTGGGAATATGAATCTGTCTACCTTGACCAGGAAGTCTTCCACCACGCCATATGGATGTTTAATTGATCGATCTGCCAGTTAGAGGCACATCGTGGTAGGCTTCACTTCCTCTATTTCCAGTTTCTTCATTATGGAAAGGGGCATCAAGTTGATGCTAGCTCCTAAGTCACATAATGCCTTTCCAATATGCAAATTCCCAATGGTGCAGGGAATTGCAAAAGATCCTGGATCTTTCAGCTTCTGAGGCAGCTTCCTTTGAATGATGACACTGCATTCTTCTGTAAGAGCTACAGTTTCATCTTCCTTAAGCCTCCTCTTCTTGGACAACAGCTCCTTCATGAATTTTTCATATGAGGGCATCTCTTCCAGTGCTTCTGCTAGTGGTATGTTGATCTGCAGTTTCCTGAATATATCCAGGAATCTGGAAAACTTTCTCTCGTCTTGTTGTTTCTTCAGCCTTTGAGGAAATGGGACATTTGGTGTTGCGGACGTAGCCTTTTCCCCTTTGGCCACGGCCTCCTCAAATAGCTGCCTTTTGCTTTTTCTCACTGGTCTATCATGGAAGTCCTTCTTCTGCATTTCCCTTGCTACTGATTGTGGGTTGACTGCTGGTTCTCCTCCAGGTTGCATTTTTGTTTCAGTTTTGGATGGTTGGTCTATTGGGTCAGCAACCTCATTGGCTTGTATAATCACGTCCTCTGATGTCTCTGGTATTGTGGGCAGTCTTGGTTCTATCATCTTTCCACTCCTTGTTGTGATGGCATTGCACTGCTCCTTGGGGTTCACTGTGGTGTCACTAGGAAAACTCCCAGCATTTCTTTCTGTGAGTTGTTTGGACAGTTGTCCCACTTGGTTCTCCAAATTCTTGATAGATGCTTGAGTGGATTGCATGAACTGGCTAAGTATATTCCCTAAGTCTGCAAAGTTGTCCTGTGGTTGGTTTGTCTGCTGTTGAGTAGGTTGTTGCTGCACATACTATCCGTTCCTCCTAGAGTTGTTCTGGTTCCTGAAATTAAAATTGTAAGAGTTAGAATAAGGAGGATACTTAGGCCTTTGTGGCTGGCTCATATAGTGCACTTGCTCCTGGCTGTAGTTTCCTGTTACGTTTGTGTCACAGCATCCATTTTCATGTTCACCCCCACAAAAGTCACATTTCAGGACTTGTGCTGGTTGAGGGGTTCCTATGTTAAAGACCTGTAGCTGTTTTGTCAAAGCCTCCAGCTGCTGTGATATCAACTTATTCTGAGCAAGTATTGTAGTCTGCGTATCCAACTCCAGCACACCTCTCTTGGGGGCACTTCGGTCAGTTGGTGATTGGTACTCATTGGAAGCCATTATTTCAATCAGCTTCATGGCTTCCTCTGCAGTTTTAGTGGTTAGGGACCCTCCTGCTGAGGCATCTACGATGAGTCTCGTGGTGGGTTTGACTCCATTGTAGAAAATATGAACTTGATGAACATCGGAGAAGCCATGATGTGGACACTTCCGTAAGAGCTCCTTGAATCGCTCCCAAGCCTCATAGAGTGATTCTCCTTCCTTCTGAGCGAAACAGGAGATCTCCCCTCTCAGCTTGTTGTATTTAGAGGGTGGGAAGTAATTCATGAGGAATTTGGATACCAATTCCTCCCAGGTGGTGATACTTCCTCTTGGTTGGGTTTGCAACCAATACTTGGCGCGGTATCTTAAAGAGAACGAGAATAATCTCAATCTGATCGCTTCGTCAGAGAAGTCATTCATCTTGATTGTGTCACATATTTGGAGAAATCTTGAAGGTGGAGGTTCGGGTCTTCCACTTCACTTCCTCCAAAATGATCCTGTTGCACTAGATGGAGTAGGGCAGGTTTAATTTCAAAGTTGTTGGCAGCGATTGGTGGTCTCACAATGCTAGCGCTGCAACCTACAGAATTTGGGACTGCATATTCTCCCAACGTAATTCTCCTGTTAAGCTGGTGTTCCTCCATGATAGAGTGATGCACAGGGTTTTCTTCGCTGGTCCCTTGCAGTCTTTGTTGCTCTTGTTGCTCCTTTCGTAACCTTGTTTCCCTTCGGTTTCTTCTTGCGAGCTTTTCAATCTCAGGTTCAAAGATCAATTTTTGTTCTTGTTTACCTCGCATAAACAAGTTAAACAAGATTAAACCGAAGAAAGAATCAGTATGCAACAAAGTCAGAAATATAAAACAATTTCTCAATCTAGTGTATTCGTAGTACTTTTCAATATTGAAAAACAAATCCCCGGCAACGGCGCCAAAAACTTGTTGGTGTAAAACCGTATGAAGGCAAGTGCACCTTATCGTTTTATGAAGTAAAGAATGAGTAGAGTATCGTCTCCACAGGGATTTGGTTCAAATACTGAATTCCTACTAGTCCACTAATTGAACTCAGTTATGGGATCACGTAGGCAATGCAAACAGAAATCAACAAGAATTCACAGAATCTATCACAAATCTGTAACTCTATCCAGTACGTAAAGAATATTTCAAAATAATATCTAAACTATCAAACACTCAACAACTGATATAAATGTGTAAGAATTCAAATTATAGAAGATGTTAGGGTTGGATTTCACCAAAACTTCCTTTATGTAACCTTTGATCATTACGTATATTCAAGATAAAATATGGTTGAAGATCGAATTCACAATTATTGATTGAAGGTAAATTCCTTGACTCATCAATTCTTCACTCAAATTAGGAATCCTAATCCCTTAACAATTCCTAATTTGACATGAGCCTTAAGTTCAAGAATTCAAACGATCTCACAATTGCAAACCTCTATCCCTAGAGCCTTCACAATTGTGTTATTCAATCCCAGTTCCAATTCTTAAACCAATTTCCCAATTGCGAAGAAGAATTTAGATTCAATTTATAAGTGGCCAAGTCATAAAAGCATTAAGCAAAGAGATGAATAACCAACGTTAAAGGAAAACAATCTTAAATAAATGCAAAATCTAGGTTACATAAGATCAGTTAAGGATTCATCCTTCCCCAACAGGGGCTCAGTTACACATAATGAAGAAGAAGAAAACAGAGGAAGAAGAGAAAGTCATGATCATGGCAGCACGCTGCAGATGCACTTCCTCTTCCGTCCTAGGGTTCCTCCTTCACCCAGAACAGAACCAGCGTATGGGGGAACGACAACTCTATCCTCTAGGTTTGCGCTCTGGAGATATATTAGTGGATAGAGTGAATGATCAGATGATCGAGTGAATGATGCCCTGTTTTCGTTCTTTTCTGGGCTTTTTATAGCTACTGGTCTGTAGCGTCGCATGTCCAACGTGGCCCAACTGCGTTGCCAACGCGAAACCCTGTAACAGATAGCAGAAATTAAAACACATCCGATTTATGATAATTTATCATTCAAAAGGCTCTAAAACTGTATTTTCCAGATTGTGCATGGGTTATTCAGTTTTATGTCACTTTCTCATGTTTTAATGGTGTTTTATGCTTCAATTACTTGCAATTACATTGAATTATGTTCCAAATAAGTGTCTTATTGGACACTTATCACAAAACTTGCTTTGGGTGCAAAAATACTTTAAAACTCATTAAATTTTAGTAACCCCTTTAAGATATTTTTGTTATTAATAGTTGAGTAAACTTACACTAATTCTATATCTTTATGCAACCAATATAACTACGGGAATAAATTGATACAAAATCCTACTTTTTTTTATAGTAAGGTAAATGATACATCTTCTCATGATTTTAAATCTATTACAAAAATAAATATGATGGAATAAATTTTTGAAGGTATATAATGTTTATACCTACAATTTTAATAGATGTCATTAGAAGAGTTCATAAGCGTATGGAAAATTTTTGTAGTAATGCTTTTCATACTTGTGTGTCGTTATTAGATTTTTACTATTCTCCCCCTTTATGTGAAATACTAGTGGAGATCTCCTATATGGTGAGATTCACATTCTCAAATCCGTTTTTATTTGGCTAGAGAATTACTTTTTCTTGATTATATATGTCACTTCATATCTTTTATAATTTATTTTATTTAATTGAAAATTTACTTTACTTTCAATTTCATCTTTATCTCTTTTCTGAATTATATTTTGACACTTAGTTTAGTACTTAAAAAAATATTGTATTTACACATGTAGTAACTCTCAAAAAGGAATCATGTGTCTTCCTTTCAAATGTTGGTAGCTGGAAGCATTATAATCTCTAATATGGTTTATGTTGTTGTAGTATGAAGGAATGACAACATTTATCTCAACTAGTTTATAGTCTTTTTGTATCCTTAATTGTGAAAGTGCTTCTAAACTAAGTTTTATTTGGAGTGATTTTATTATTATTATTATTATTGTGTTGTTGTTCTAGTTATTATTATTAATTTTATTTTATTATAGCTATTAATATTGTTATTAATTTTAAAAGGTTGTCATTTTGTGATTTATATGTATAGAAATTGAATTTCTAAAGTTTACGAGGTCTATAATACATGTGCAATCAATATGTAGAAACTACAATATTTTTTTTAAAAAAATTTAAACCCATGGGTTGATCCTAACCCGTAGGATTTAGTGGATCTTTTGGCCTTCTACGTTTTGCAAGCGTGAGCTTTGTGAGCCTGTGGGTCAAATTGATGGTATCATACATGGAAAAATACTTTATTTTTCTTTTATTTTTTTCAAATAATTCTAGAGATGGAAATAGGCCAAACTCAAATAGACTTTAAGTGTTTAAGCTTTGTCTATTTAAAAATTTTGAGATCTGAGCTAAAGTCTGAGTCTGGGTCTAGGTCTGTTACTTATTATAGACTCCTAAATAAATAGACTTAAAGTCTATATAAATAATTGATTAAAAAGTCATCCAAGGTTTCTTTTATTTGAAATCAAAAATCAAATATTTTTATTTTTAACAAATTGTATAAATATATTAATATTATATAAGTATAATATATTAAAATAAATATTATATAAATATAATATATTAAATATATAATATATAAACATAAATAGCTCTCTGAATAGACTAAAAATATATTTTTGTAAGTCTCTGCTTGATTTGTTTATCTAAAATAGCTTTTTAACATAATATACGTAATATAAAATGACTAAACAAGCTTTTTTTAATTATTCTTATTAAAAAAATATAATATACATGATATACAAAAAATTTATATTCATATATATGGAGGTAATTAATAAATTTAATTTTTTTTTAAAATAACCTCCCATTCAAAAAAAATTGATATTACATTTATATCAATTTAATAATAATATCACTTTTTTAACAACAAAAATAACAACGATCTAATGATGCAATCTTCAATAAATACATATAAAACATAAAATATAAAATATAGAATCATATATATATATAGTTAAATTCATATCATTCAAAAACATCATAAATTTATTAATATATATATATAATAAATAAATGTAATATTAGTCAAAATAATAAATAAATAAATAGTATTTTGAGAAGAAAAATTTACGCATCTCTATTGAAATAATATTGACAAATTATTGAGATTGTTGGAATAATTTAAATATCACCTCTTAAAGTATGTGTCATAACATTATTTTCTAGGATTTGTGAGTGGTTCACAAGTTTTAGCTCTTCTGCAATAAAACATGAAATAAAATTAGAAACAATAATAAATTTTAAAATCCCACAATATTAATGATTTTTAAGTGTTTAGAAAATGGAAAGAGAAATCTCTTTTATATAAGTGAAACTTTTTAATATTTAATTTGTGAACAAATATAATTAAATACTGTTAATTTTTTAATTAAATTAATTTAAATTTTAAAATTGAAACAAAATTTTAATAAACATTTAAATTTGATAATTAATCCAATTTAACGTATGCAATCACCTTTAAAAGGAAAAAAATTAAAATTGATAATAAAAAATAATTATAAAATCTATAGCTAAAGGTTTAATTATCATAATTTAAATGAATCATCAATAAATCATAATTATATTTTAAATAATAATTTATTTTAAAATTTAAAATTTTAAAAATATTATTTTTAACATCACAAATAAAATAAAATAATCAATAAAAAGACTAATAGAGATTTTAAATAAAGATAAAAGAAAAAATATGTAATGTGGTTAATTTGGTATATATATTAAAATTAAATTTATCAACTCTATCTAAATTTAGAAATACAAAAAGTTTTGACATTAGTCAGATAATTTAAAATTTATTAAATTTAAATTTGAAAAAAAATAAGAAATGTAAAAAATATAATATGATTATATTACTCCATAAGAGAGAAAAAATTTGATAAAATGATTATATTTTTTTAAGTAACCACTCTCTTGTTTTATAAGTTAACATGAACAAATTAATCGATTTATCTAAACAACATAATATTTATTTTTTTATATTTTGATGTTTTTTATATATTATATACTATAAAAAATACATTTTTTTAAAATTATTTTTTTAAACAGTTGTATAAATTGATATAAAATATATTAAATTTTGACAATTATACTATTTAAATTGTTAATAAAATATTTTTGATGAATAATTTTTAATAAATATAAATTTTTCATAATTTTAAAAAAATCAATAAAATTAAAATTATTATTATTTATTTTTTAAAACCGTTATTAAATCAAGTTTCTTTAGTAACAATTGTTTATATTTAAACTTTCTATCGAGAAACTTAGAAAACCAACTTCCTCCTGCTTCATAAGCTTATCAGTGTCGGTAACCCTTTCAAATTTATTGCATGTGGATAATTTTATCATTGAAATATTGTAGCATTATTCAAACATCTGAAAATAGAAAAAATGGTAACATTTTCCTTTTGTTCAAACCTATAATGTTAGAAATTAGAAGAATATATCAGACTCTTTTTACCTGAATGAATGTCTTAGAAATGAGGTTAAATCAAAACGATTAATTTTTTCGATTTAATTGCTAATATGATAGTGCTGATAGTTAATTAACAAATCTTCATAAGAAAGATAATTTTGTTCTAAATATCGATCATCCTTTAAAAGTGTTAATGTTATTTTTTTACATATAAATAATATTGTTTATTTTTTTTTATTTTATTTAATAAATAACAAATTTTAAAAAATAGATTTAATAATTTATATTTAAAAATAATTAGATATACTTAAAATTAATTAGATATATGTTACTATTTTAATACGTTTAAAAAACTATTTATATAATAGTAATGTGATTGAAAAAATTGCATAGTTTTGAAAATTAGATCAGACGAGCAACCGGTTACTTTTTTGAATTAATTGAATTATAAAACTATTTTAATAAAAAATTAATAATGAATCTAACGAATTTATTAAAAACTGGTAAATCAGCATTAAACTGATCAAATTAGTTAAAAATTGATTTTATATAAAATAATATTATTTTAATTTTTTAATATTAAAATAAATTTTATCTAATTTTATTTTATTTTTATAATTTAAATTTAAAAATTATAATATATAATTTTTAAAATTTTAATTATGTAAACTTATAATTTTAATATATTTTATTATTATTCTGAATTTTGAATCAGTAACTGAACCGATTTAATTACGATACAATTTTAAAAACATTAATTATGACGCTGTCCAAATCATCCATCCACGAACCTAATTCACATGCCATAAACCTTGATTATGAGGCTGTCCAAAGGGATTTAATGAGAATTAAATGACCATTCATCCATGAACCTAATTCAGATACCATATATGTGAGGATATCCATGATGGGAATCTAGCTACCATTTGAAAAGCTGGGACAAGATCATGGTGACTCCTCAACTATTCATATGATAATGATGTGATCGAGAAAAACTACAAATAAGATTATAAGCAGGATTTTAAAAATTAGATCAAATGGCAGATTAGATTGGGAAAATTATTTTTTAGATTAATTGAATTATAAAATTATTTTAATAAAAAATCGATAATAAATGAATTAAATCAATTAAAAATTAATAAATCAGAAATCGATTCTATATAAAATAATATTATTTTAATATTAATTTTTTTTTATTTATATAGTTTAAATTTAAAAAATAATATATATAAGTTTTAAAATTTTAATTATGTAAAATTATAATTATAATGTAATTTATTATTATTTTATATATTTTTAATATAATATATATATTTTAAAAATTCATATTTAATTAATAACCATTAAACTTTGAACCCTTGAACGAGACCGATTCAATTAGCTGTCCGATTTTAAAATCTTGATTATGACGCTGTCCAAAGGGTTTTAATGAGAATTAAATGATCATCCATCCACGAACCTAATTCAGATAGAATCTAGCTACCATTTGAAAAGCTGGGACAAGATCATGGTGACTCCTCAACTATCTTTTTGTCACCAACATTTTCGGTGGTTATCTAGATTAGTTTATTAAACTTTAATTTAAGACACAATTCAATTATATTTCCTTCAATGCTATTATATTCTTCTATTATTATTCATCTTCTTCATTATCATAATTGCCATAAATAATAGGAAATATTTTTTTACTTTGATTATAAAAATATAAATATATTTTTTAGATGTTTTAATTATTAACTTTTTCATATTTTTTATTTATTTTAACGAAATATTTAATTATTCTTTTTCACAAATTCAATCATTTTCAATAGTATAAATATTTTTGAATAAAATTTAAGTTTATAATATTAACTCGAATTAATTGATTCAACTTTGTATTATTTTACATAAATTATTTATTTATTATAAAAAAAAGGAATGAATTGAAAAAATCTTAAAAAAATATGGGATGGACCGAATTGTCTGTGAATCGGAACAATTGAAAGTGATTACTGTTGATTATAATTTTCATCTTTTATTCTCATCAAACAAAATAAAAATATATATAAAATATATTAAATAAAATGAATAAATATTAATTATTTAATTTTATAACAATGATTAAAATTAAAATAAATAAATAATACGTATAAATTTTTAAAATATTATATTACTCTTTAAATAATCATGTCTTAACTATTAATATATGATTGTATAATTTATATTTATTGTTCTTATTATCATATAAAAAATATTATTCGATAAGTGTTCTACATATATAAAAATATAATATAATATAAAATAAATATATAAAAAATAATATTAAAATTTATGATAATTATAAGTCATAACATATCTTTATTAAAATTATATCAGTTTCCTCATCGTCAACCCCTTTCAATTCTCTTGGTGTAATTTGAGAAGTGAGTAAAGTGAGATTATCACATATTTTATACTTTGACAAAGTGGTCAAGTGCATAGACATATTGTTGCCGGAATGACTTATATTCCTGATGAGGACAATACTCGCGTACCAAAAGTTTATGCAAGTAGGTCTTCACACTTGTTAGACAGGTAAAGTTAAAGAGATTGGTTTAAGACCATGTTGTAAAATCCTCTATTTACATCAACATGAATTTAAGCATGTGCAATTAACATAGATAAAAATTTATTCATGGTTTGGAACAATTTTGTATCACTTGATCATTCTAATGCATGAATAAAATTTTATTCTTATCTATATGAAGGAAAAAATAGATAATAACAAAGTACGACAAGTTTAAAGAACTGGGATAAGTATTTATCATTATTTTGGTAGTTGGTTCCACATAGTGAAGCCGAAGAAGATATCCCTAAAGCTAGTGCCAAGTACGCTATGTTATGGAGCCATAACTCTGTGCCTGCTTCTTTATATAATGTTAATATTCTTTTCTTGTTCATTTTTTATTATTGTTTTATAATATCAACAAATAATATTTTTATTATTATTATTTTTGGTAAACTATATGTTGAATAATTAACAAAATAAGGAGTATAATAGAATTTAAATAATAATTTAAAAACTAAAATATCGATCATATTTTTCAATTTTCATACTAACTTTACACGTCAAATAAAACACAAACAGAAAAAGTAATATTTTTCTTACTATCTCTAAAAATATTTGAGCTAAGTTAAATGAGTTGAATTTAATTTGAGCTTATAAAATAATATCTAACCTAGTAACAATTTAATTATCTTTAGTTTTTTGAATTAATTCTATGTTAATATTAATTGAATCAGGCTTAGAAAATCTAATTTTAATTTAAGTTTGCAATTTCAAGCTGAAGTCCTGTACTACTTTTTTAAGCAGGCTTAATCTATTATATTTTACCAATTATTAATTATTTCGTTTATCTCATTTTAAATATCATTCCGTATCAATGCACACATAAAAATGATTGGTTTTATTACTTTCAATATTCTTATACAGTATTCATTACAAAATTATAGAAGAATTTGTTATTTTTTTTTATCTTTGTCCTTTTTTACTATTAACTTATATAGTTTTTGTGTTTTATTAATGAATAAAATTAATAACTTTAAAATAAATTTTAATTTAAATATAAATAAATTTAAAATATTATAAAAAAATAAAAATTAATATAACAATTCTCCTAGACTGTTGATATTGGATAGCAAAAAGTTAATAAATTATACTCATTTATAATATTATAGTCATTACAATAGTTGGTATTGTTAGGAAAGTATAGAGCCCCGTGGAAAAATTATTGGCTTGAAATAAAATTTTGATAAACCTCTCATATGTAATTTGATTTCGGTATTACTTGCTAAAGTTAACATAGCATACTAATTTTGATAAACCTCTCATGTAATTTGATTTCGGTATTATTGGCTAAAGTTAACATAGCAGTACGCAAGGAACCGTATATTCAAAACCTACGCATGTTGGAATCTACACCATATTGTCCAAAATTAGAAGGATAATAGAAAGTGAATAGAAAAGCTTAGAGATGTGTTGGATATCTAGAAGCACGTTCATTATATAAGATAGCGGAGAAAGATAAAAGATAGAAAGCTTGGGATAGATAAAAGATAGGAAACTGTATCCGACCAGAAAAAACATTGCAGTATTCAATAATAATGTCATAACGGCTAGAAAATAAAGGTTAGTAATAACAAATTACTATTTCAGATTATTGTTGTAATTATTGTCACTTGCTGGCCATTTACTAACAATCTCCCACTAATGACTTTGCCAATGATAGGGAGGTTTTGGGCAAAGAAGGTTATTGTTGTGCTTAAGTGTCAATGTATTTGAAGATTAAATTAACACATGCTAGAGTGGGATAACAACTTTGTCCAACAAGTGAATTAATCTTGGACTTAGTTGAAGTAAGATGAGACCCCATTACACACTGTAACACTAAAGTAAAGACTTCACGATAAATTTTTGAATCAAGGTCATTATCGAATTACATTGGTTTCACATGAATATTTTAGAAATATTATCCAACCTTTCAAAAAAGGTGACCTTTACCCTGTTACTCATTTGTTTATTCAATGATTATCTTACAAGCATTTAGTGCATCTCAAAAGCACATTTTCGATTTGCGAATAAATTTTATTTTATTATTTAAAAGCACATTAAGTGCATCAAAAAAGTACTCAGATACATTGAATGCGTCTCGAAAGCACTATATCATAGATGTAAGTGCTTCTCAAAAACACCACCATTATGGACTATGTATATCTTTCAAAGGTCTTGCAAATACATCAAGTGCGTCTCAAAAGCACCGTCACTAAGGGCTATGTATCTATTTTAAAGAAAACATTACGCCATGTCATAGGGATAAAATCATAATGTAGAAGAGTAATCATATGGCTTAGTTTGACCAATGAGTATCCATCATACTTTCCTTTTCATTGTGTTCAAGGATTAAGGCCCATCCCCTTGATGAATCCAGGATCATTTTCCTATTTAATCCTTTTGATCAACAAGATTTATTTTACTTTTTAATATTCAAGATAAATTACACCATTCTTAATCAATTGCCTAAAAACATATGTCTAACATGTATGTGTCTTTTTCTTTTCATTGTAAGTATTGTTGTTAGCTACTCCAATTGCTACTTGTAAACCACAGTAAAGTGATATTATTGGTGTAGTATAATTCAGATTCCATATTAGATCGTACTATGCAAGTTTGTTTTACATATTTACAAGAGATAGCACCTCCACCTAAGGTGAAAACATATCCACTAGTAGAGCTTACCTCATCATTATTTGATACCCAGTTAGCATCACAAAATCCTTCTAACACAAGAAAATTTAGAAAAATCCAAGCTCAAATTTATAGTACCTTTCAAGTATTTTAGAAGACGATACAAAGCAATCCAATGTTCATCACTAGATTATGACTATAACGACTTAATCTACTCACAACATATGCAACATTAAGTCTAGTATAATTTATTAGAAATATCACATTACCAATAATTTTCGCATACTTGAATTGAGATACATCCTCATTAGTAATATTTTGTTTTTCAAGCACATACTTGCATCATGGAGAGTTTCCGAAGGCATTACATCAAAACCATTGAATTTTTTTTAACTTTTCAATATAGTGTGATTGATTTAGAGAAAATATATCTATTGTCTTTCTTATTTTAATTTCCAGAATCACATCAGATTCATCTAGATCTTTCATTTCAAATTTGGAAATTAAAAGAGACTTTATTTTATTTATCACATTCAAAATAGTTCCAAATATCAGCATATCATCTATGTATAAATATATTATAACGCAATCATTTTCAAACAATTTTATATATGCACATGTATCCGAGATGTTCACAACAAACTCATGCTCAATTAAAACACTGTTGAATTTTTCTTACCGTTTTGGTGCCTGTTTTAATCCATAGAAATATTTTTTTGCAAACTTTATGTTCCTGACCAGAAATAACATAACCTTCTGGTTGTTTCATATAAATTTCTTCATTTAAATCTCCATTTAAAAATGTAGTTTTTACATCCATTTGATGTATTAAAGGATTATTTATTACAGTTAGAGCAATCAATGCTTTAATAATGGATATTTTAGTAACTGGTGAATAGGTATCAAAGAAGTCTATACTATATTTCTAAGTAAAACCTTTAATTACAAGTCTCGCCTTAAACTTTTCAATAGAACCATCGATCTTATTTTCTTTTATTTTTTATTAAATCCATTTACTGCCTATTAGTTTGCTACCTTTGGATAAGTCTACTAGTTCCCAGGTGTGGTTACTCATGATGGAATCTAATTCATTTTTAATAGCTTCTTTCCAAAAGGAAGAAACTATGGATTTTATTGCATTTTCACAAGGATTATGATCTTCTTCTAGAAAATAAGAAAAAATGAGTTCTTCGAACATGTCAATTTCAGTTCAAAAGGTAGTTATAAAGTATGGACCAATATTAGTTTCAGTTTGTTGCCTTTACTTCTCCTAAGTTTAGTTATTTTGGAACTAGAAATGGTTTCAAATATAGGCATAGGAATAACAAAATTATCCATAGAAATAGGTGAAGAAATGTCCATAGATGCAATAGTATAATTCTTATAGGGAAATATACTTTCAAAAGTTCAACATCTCTAGATTTAGTAATGGTATTATTATTCAAACACATAAATCTATATGCAACACTATCATGAGCATAACTAATAAAATCAATATCAATAGTCTTGGCACCAATGTTTGTTATTTTAAAATCTGGTATTCCAACTTAGCTTAGCACCCCCATATTTTTAAAAAATTATAAGTTTGGTGAATAGCCCTTTCCATATTTACTAAGGTGTTTTGTCTAGATGTTTATGAGGTACTTTGTTTAAAATATAACATGCAGTTAAGGTAGCTTCCCCCAACATGTAATCAAGCATACCAGAACTAAGCAACATGGAATTTATCATATCTTTCAATGTTATATTTTTTCTTTTTGCTATACCATTTTGTTGAGGTGAATAAGATGTAGTGAACTCGTGTATAATTCCATTTTTCTCACAAAATTTCTTTAGGCTTGTTGTGTTATACTCATCGCCTTTATCTGATCTAAAACTTTTTATTTTACGGTCTAACTGGTTTTCTACCTCAGCCTTATATTTTAAAAGGGTTATTTCAGTTTCATCTTTCGATCTACAAGAGTGATATAATACTTTTTTTCCTCCTCTACTAACTGTACTTTTAAAATCTACCAAGTCTAAATGCACTAATTCTAAAATCATTTTTAGCATGCTTAGCTTCCACACATATAAGACATTTTGAGTTATTATTTTTATCCATTAGTGGTAACAAGTTCATGCGTTTAATTCTTTTAATAGAAGATAAATTAAGATGTCATAGTGTACCATGCCAAATAACAATAGAGTCAACTAAACAGCATTTGAAAAATTTTGAGTCATATTGATACTAATCTTTAAGGTGATTTTCTTCTTCAGTTTTCATGTAACTTATGAGTTCTTGTAATCTAAAGTCTTTCTTCTCGTGTTTGATATGATTTCTAAAATCGCTTCATGAAGGAGGAAAATTTTCTACTAGAACATTGGCTTCTTTTCACACATCTTCATTACTTCATTTAGTATGTCAACAACCAAGTTCTTGTACACGTGAACTTGTTTCATGATTGGTTTATCATCTACCATTTGAAATTGCAACCACTTCCCGATCACATATTTTTTGTGAGCACTGTTTGTTGTATAGTAACGCCATAAAGATTTTACTTTCAAATTGTTAGAAAAATATAAACGTTGTGTCATGGAAGAACCACTACCTTGAAAGCAAAATTCCAACGAACCTCTGGTGCTACCTAATTCTAGTATTGCTCCCTAAAGTTAACAGAGCGGCACACAAGGAACCATTCACTTAAAACCTACACGTGGTGGAGTCTCGCACAATATTTCCCAAAATTAGAAGGAAAATAGAAAATGAATAGAAAAGCTCAGAGATGTATGTTGGATACCTAGAAGCATATCCATATATAACACAAATGAAAAAGATAACAGATAGGAAGTTTGAGAAAGATAAAAGATAGGAAGTTTGGGATAGATAAAAGATAGGAAGCTGCATTCAACTAGAAAATACTGCAACATTCAATAATAATGTAATAATGACTAGAAAATAAATGTCAATAATAACAAGTTAATACTACAATTACCAATAAGTATAAAAATTGTTTCTAATAAATATAGGTATTATTAAAAAATTAATATACTAATATTTAAAATAACAATAAATTTATGACAAATCAAAAATGTTAAACTATCATTTAAAATGTGACAAAAAGAATATCTTAAAAAATGCTAACAACAAACTTTGTATTTGATCTATTTTTAAAAAATTAATAGTAATTTTAAAAATAAATTATAAAAATATATTTTATAATTTTAAAAACAAATTAACCAAAAAATATATTTAAAATGAAAAATACATAAACTAAAAATTTAATTATTCCATTAAAATTATTTTATAAAATTTATATTTTATCACCTTATTTATTTTATTTCACTATTTTCTTGATTTATCTCTCAATAGGGGCGAAAAGGCATTAATAAAAAAATTAAAATTAAAATCTCTTAATCTTCTACATGAATAAATAAATATGAATAATTTTGAAATAAAAAAATAAAAATAGTAGTATAATCTCTATACATTGGCAGAAAATATATAAATTAAATTAATTTTTTTTACTATTCTTTAATTAAATGCCAATATTTTACCCAATTAATGAATTTCATTATATTGAAATTACATAAATGCAAAATATACATTGATAATAGATGTAATTGAAATTTGTAAATCATCCAAACATGAGATTTTCCATGAGTTTCCTACCAACTCATTCATAGCGTTAGAAGTCATTGAATATTTGAATTATAAAAAAGTAAAACCTTTCCATTCTTCACATCTTATGAGATGGTGACGACCATGTAGGAATGAGTTCATATCCTTAGTAGTAGAAGGTATAGTAGCAGATTGAGTGAGAAGATATTGTTTGACTATTTTTAATGTATATCTATGTCTAGAAATTCCCCCAAAGTTATGGAATTTAATCTATAATTCCCCAAAGTTGTGGAATAGAATAAAGAAAAAAATAAAGTTTAAGACATACAATAACTTGTGACTCAAATAATATCTTTATTATGATCCTAGACTTATGAAGTTAAGACAGATATATGAAAAAACAATGAATTGGTTTCGATATAAAAATAACCTACTTCAGTAAGATGTTTTTAAATGAATAAAAGCAATCTTATATGCATGTCATGATTTTTCTAATAAACTGAAGTGGCTGGGATAAAATTAATAACACTAAAAATAGAGTAAAAAACCTAGTTTCTCACTCATTCTCTTTCCACTTTCTTCCTAGACAACAACGATGTCCTTCGCAACGGTGGTAGTATATGTCGACATTAACAATGTCGACTGGTCAACGAACCCATATGGTCTCTTAATAACGGCATAAGCCAACGTTCAGATCTATTTCTCGCAAGGTCATCTGTTCATCAAGAAAGTTCTAAGCCCAAACTTCTTAAACACCAGATTTGTTATTCCCTTAGAGGCGTTCCACTCCGATGGAGTGTTTCCACCCCCACTTGGCTACCGTAGACATCAGATAGCCATTGCTGCAGATTCTTCTTCTTCTGAAAGGGAAACTGATCCACAAACCCCAACTCATTACCATAGCTCATCTCACATGTGGTCTTAGGGAAGCTCGTCGTATCCGATGCCCTATCCTTTTCAGGCCTATCAAGAGATATTCGATAGAATATTTATATCGTTGGATCCAAGCACGTGGATGGAGTGATTCCACCATTAGGCTTGTAGAGGTTCGTGGATCTCCCAGTTTGTTTCAAAGAAATAGAAGTTGAGAAGTCATACCAATAATGTA
Organism: Canavalia gladiata; assembly: GCA_037954105.1. Classification (NCBI taxonomy): domain Eukaryota; kingdom Viridiplantae; phylum Streptophyta; class Magnoliopsida; order Fabales; family Fabaceae; genus Canavalia; species Canavalia gladiata. Next base: position 6,462,968 of record CM075662.1, read on the forward strand.
TATTTTGTAAATAGATGGATGCAAGCATCCTAGATATTAGTGAGTAGAAATATTCTATGTATATATATAATATATTTATGATAAAATGTAGTAAATATGTATGTAAATGAGAAATGTAAATTATGGCATGTAATAAAATGTGTGAGACGGCTTTAGTGCCTAAGACTTTTTGGTTATGTAAAAGGACTATGTGACGTTATGTATTGTATGATAAAGTTATGTTTAATTGTTTACTATGAATTAAGGAACAAATGGAGCAACATAAGCATTATGTATTCTTAGCATTCTACATGCTCGCAAGAATGTCTAGTAGTTTATTTACTGAAAGGGACGTTAAGTTGACGAGGCTTGCAATTTATAACAAACAAAGTTTTTAAAATAATTTTACCGTACTTTTCCATATAAATATTTTCTAAAGAATTCTACATCATAAGATAACAAACTAATAATGGAACTGAATAAATGACTTAAGTGTAAAATTAGTATTCGTTATTAGGGTGTTACATTTAGCATTTGACTTATCAGTAACGATCCAAGTTATTTTTTTTAACTAGTATTCCCTTTGTAAATAAATGTTTATTTTTATTTTTCACTTTTTTTTAAATGAAAGTATTAATCCAATGATTGTGTATGTGAATACCAATTCCTGTCCGGGTGAAAATCTTTTCTTATTAATTAAATTATTAATGAACTAAACACATTTGGGTACCAAAAGCCCAACATTATCAAAGGAAAAGGGGAAGGAAACACATTAAATAGTTAGGTAATACTCAAATTTAAAAAATAAAAAAAAAAGAGGAATAAAAAAACTAAAATAAAATTTAGTTAGGTTAGTTAGAGGGTTAGTTAAAGGCAGTTAGGGTTGTTACAATAAGGGTTAAAAAGCTAAGCCTAGGTCAGGGTTAAGGAACTATGGTTGAATAGGGGTATAAGAGGAATTTAGAAGGAGAGGAAATGGTTACGACATTTTGGTACCAAAAATTGAAAATTGGTTTCTGATACTCGGGGATTCGCTCTCACTCTCGACGGTTTGGCTCTCGGTGTGTTCAAGAGGCTACACCATCGACAAGATTTTGGGGGAATTCAGCAAACAACAATCTTTTCTTTGTCACATAACTTCGAGACCTTGGTTTTGCCTTGTTGAGTTTCAGCTCTGTACAGGTCAGTATGCTTGCGGATTTCTCGTATGGGGTAGGATTTGATCAAATATTGGTTGTATCTTGATTGCATGATAATCCTGCCATGGTTTGGATAAATCGCAATGCTTTGGTTATTAAACTTTGATGATATACTGGTAGTTATTCCTGTTAAGAGTGCTGATCACCTGCTGAATTTTGATTTTGTATAGAAATCCTAGGATTATTTATAAACACTTTCTGCGGAGAACTCCTGTATGTAGATAGGTTACAAAGCAAAAATAGGAGATAGACCTAGAGCTTACATCCATGCACCTGAATTATGGCATAATATTGCAATTGAAGTGGGTATCTATCCTTGGGATAAGATAGGTTTATAATCAATAGGGTCTGGCCATCCAGGTTGATGATTATTAGCCTTGATCTGCATCTGAAAATTGAAAAAAAAAACTTCACAGATTACTGGTTCCAACTATTGTAATGGCCTAGGAATTACCCAACAGTAGGTTTCCCCTGCCTTGACCTTATTAATCGACAAAGGAGAGAGAAACATTGAATAAACAGGTTTAAGGAAGTGTAAACAGGAACCTATTTACTTAATCTGGATTTCTTTTAGGCATTAGCTTCAGGTATTGTTTGTTGATTATAGGTGGAGTTGTGTCCCTCGATCAGTTTTATTGTCACAGTGATGAGGGCAGCAGAGGGACCTAGAATCCTTAAGCTGCACAGGTAGTAGATTGTCCCTTGCATTTGTGATTCATAGATTCCAAGCTTATAGGAACTGTGGCCATAAGGTCATGAACTGTCCCTGGCAGTTTAATTGGTGATGGTGTTAGGATTAGAAACATGAAATACCTAATTTGGGCTAGGATAGTTCAGGGTCACTATTAACCAATGCAATTTCAGGGTTTACACCTTTGGACCAGGGGTTGGGAAATGTTTGAGTCAGTTAATATCAAAGGCCGGGAAATATCTAACTCAGGTTTAGATTCAGAATTAAAGATCTAGTCTACTATTCCTGTCATTGAGGCGAATAAGCTTGAGATTAGAAGGGTATTGAGCAGCTGCCTATACCTGATCTCAAGTCCTAAAACTGGATCTGGTCTTGATAAGGGAGGATAACTCATAGCTTCTGAGCTAAGCTCATAAAATAGGCTTAGGAACCAGGTCTCCTCACAGAAATCTGTAGCAGGTCAGTTTCTTCTTTCCCTAAGTGGATGGCCTATGGATTAGTTTACTTGGGGCAATTAGGTTAAGAGGCCAGGGGGAGCATTAGAGTTATAGTTTGGTTAAAAGAATCCGTTGCACCAAAAGTGAACTCGTCCAAGTTAGCAGTTTAGTCTTCCTCTCTGTTGAGTTTCAGTTTGTTTATATAAATTCTGTGGCTTTGTATTGCTATGACAGATTCTAGGCCAACACTAGGCTCTATGACAGAAGCTCTTACTCCAAACCACCCAGCTTTGGTCTTAATACCTACAGGGATTGGAACCATTGTTCTTACTCCCAATTAGCCCAGATGCTATGCCAAGTCTAGGTCAAAGAAAGGATGGTGAATCTGTCCCCATATGCATGCATCTTACAAACCTAGAATTCTTATCCCAAGCCTAGGATAGCAGGCCACTGAGGTTCTAACCTTGGACCACTTTTAACCAAAACAATGTTCGGATTTATACCATTAGATAAAGGAAGATCCAAATATAGGAATTCAAATCAGTATCCCTGATGGAGCTTTGGGACAAGGCAACTTTTACCTTCCAATTCTCTGAAACTGTGGCAGCAATCATGCTGCATATCGATCCTATGTTCTCAACCTACATACCTGTATTGGAAGCCTAAAATTAGGTGGTTAATGAGCTTGGACAGTATGTCAATGGCTCAGGTTGCAGAGCATGGCAGGGGCAAGAGCCTTACATTGGGGTCTGCAGGGGATATCAAAGGCTTTGCTGTTAGGAGAGACTTTAGATGCTTAATCTCATTATGGTACCTAGTCATGAACAGATAATTCTTGATCACCATAACAAAGCTAAAGACTGCATCTAGAACTAGAGACCAGACTTGTTTTTTGTCTCTAAGGAGATCAGACTTGAGTAAGTGAGGATCAATTGCAACAAAATTGATATTATCCAGTTTAGCAGTTTGGGCCCCATTCTCTCTTGAATTCCAATTTGTTTGTACAAGTTCTGATTTGGTCTCCCAGTTTCCTTCTTCATTGCCTTGTAGGATTTGAACCTTTATTATCATATTTGGCTAAGCTTAGGTACCTGATTAGTTCCTATAGAAGCCCCCCCAAGCTGGTTTCAGTCCTGATCAGGGAAGTTAGTTAATTTTGGGCTTAGGGGGCAGCAAACCATGTTCTCATCTTTGTTGAGCTTTAGGTGTGTGAAACATGTTTGGTGTCTAAGGAAATGCAGAACAAAGCAGGGAGCAAGCTCATTCACCTGAGTTTTAGGCTATGTTTGATATAGAACCTAAAAAAACAGGAACTGGTGTAAGGATAAATTCTAGCCAAGATAAAGCATAGATGCAGTAGTGATATTTGGCTTGGAGATAGGCTGGTATAGGCAGAAGGTCAGGAAAGGGTTATGACTAAATGGTCTTTGTGTGAACTGATAGGCCAGGGTCATGGTAAATCTGTTCTGGAATCACATTGGCCAGTGCAGAAAACATATTGTGCTTAGACTAGCCATAGAAACTGGTGTACTACAACATGCCCTTGATTAATTATTTCCATAAAGTAAGTCTTGGCTAGTTTAAGCTAAGTAAATGTCCTAGATGTATGACTTAAATTCTAAAACATAAAAAGCTGAAAGATGACAAGATTGCAGTGAAATTTCTGCAGTAGCACTAGACTGATGATGAGTTATGGTCCTTTAGCTATTCTGGGCCAAATAAAAGCTAGGCTAGCCAGCAGAAATTTGGGCCTAAGGGCTGAAGTTGGTTCTGTATTTGGGGAAGTTAAGGATTAAACCAGGTAGTATTAAGTTAATACACAGTCTTGAGATTAGAGATTTAGGTTGGTCTTAGGTCCCTAAAACTGGTTTCAATCCTGATCAAGGAAGGTTGTGGATCAGTTTTGAGCCCATGGGGCAGCAAATCATATCTTAAGTTTCTGTTGAGTCCTAGATTTGTTGCACATATTTTGCATCTTGGGAAACACAACAAATTAGGAGTAGCTCATTCATCAGAATTTTAGGCTATGGCAGGGAGCAGAATCCAGAAAAACAGAAACTGAACATGGATGTAATAGTAACGTTCAGTTTAAGGTAGGTGTGGGGGCTATCCTTGACATAAGGTTGTTATACCAGTCCTTAATGCCTCTCCCCCTGTACAACTAGATTTGGCTTGCCAAAATTAGTACAGTTTCCAGCCCAGCATGAGGCAATATAGGCAGCATCATTGACCTAACTTCTCAGTATACACTTGGCCATAGAGACTTAGAAGGGGTAGTCTAGCTCTAATCCTTTTTGTGAGTCCTGAATACTAATATATGTCTTGGTTTAGTTTTGGGAAAATCAGGATCAGGTGTAAAACCTTTAGATTTGTTTCTGATTAGATGAACTGCTGGATACCTAATATCCTTTTACCAATTGACTCTGTACCTTGTTGATAAGTGGCTATATGCATGATCTGGTTTCAGAGTTTGTTCCTATGCTGACTATCAGGTCTGATAACCTATCCCAGACTTTGTCTACCATGTCTTGAGGTAGTTCAGCTCCCATGCAAACTATCACTTTAAAATAATAACACCCTGACTACTAAGGGCTGCCAATTAGCCCCTGCCCCATCAAACTCTTCGCTTGTCAGGATCAGTGTTTGTTTAGTTTGGCTATTACAAAGTCTAGTTTCAAGTTAGGGTTTAGGACCACTGTGTCCGAGTTTGATTTTAGAAAATCAATTTCTCCCTGCATACAGTACCCATTCCTGTAAAAAGCCAGTCTTTGATTCAACTCAAGTATAGACTCAATCTTGAACAAATTGACTGCTGTGGGGCCTGTGAAAGAGCAACAGCAGGTTTAAATATCATGATTGCAGGTACAATGGCGTCTTAGATAAATTTGAAAGCCTAAAAGAGCCATGGGCCCTATACAAAACAAATGATAGAGAATGTATTATTGTTACACCCTGTTTTTCTCATTTTGTTCTCGATTGTGTGATCCAGGTTCTGGTTTTCACTAAGCATTGGCCTCACATTTGAATTTTGCAATCTATTCCAACATCTGTTTCTCTAAAATCCTTCCTTTTCCAGAACGTCTGTTTCTTCTATTTTCTTCAGATTGTGCAAACGGATTCTAATACCGGCAAGTAGCGTTCTCTACTGTTACGTGTTTTAATTCGTGCTAATTCAAATACGGCTTACGACGATTTGGATTATGCAAGCACGTCTGTATTTTTCTAAAATTCTTCCTTTTCCCAAACATATGTTTTTTTATCTTCCTCAGATTGTGCAAACGAGTTCTAATACGGGCAAGTAGCATTCTCTACTGTTACGTGTTTTAATTCGTGCTAATTCAAATACGGCTTATGACGATTTGGATTATGCAAGCACCTCTGTATTTTTCTAAAATTCTTCCTTTTCCCAAACATCTATTTTTTTATCTTCCTCAAATTGTGCAAATGGGTTCTAATACGGGCAAGTAGCGTTCTCTACTGTTACGTGTTTTAATTCGTGCTAATTCAAATACGGCTTACGACGATTTGGATTATGCAAGCACGTCTGTATTTTTCTAAAATTCTTCCTTTTCCCAAACATCTGTTTTATTATCTTCCTCAGATTGTGCAAACGGGTTCTAATACAGGCAAGTAACGTTCTCTACTGTTACGTGTTTTAATTTGTGCTAATTCAAATACGGCTTACGACGATTTGGATTATGCAAGTACGTCTGTATTTTTCTAAAATTCTTCCTTTTCCCAAACATCTGTTTTTTTTATCTTCCTCAAATTGTGCAAACGGGTTCTAATACGGGCAAGTAGCATTCTCTACTGTTACGTGTTTTAATTCGTGCTAATTCAAATACGGCTTACGACGATTTGGATTATGCAAGCACGTCTGTATTTTTCTAAAATTCTTTCTTTTCCCAAACATCTGATTTTTTTATTTTCTTCAGATTGTGCAAACGGGTTCTAATACGGGCAAGTAGCGTTCTCTACTGTTGCGTGTTTTGATCCGTGCAAATTCAAATACGGCTTACAACGATTTGGATTATGCAAGCACATCTGTTTCCCTAAATCCTGCATTTTCTTAAGAAATGTTGCTTTAGATTTTTTATTTAAGATTACTCTTTTATTCTTCAAGAGATCAAGTCTCTTAACCAGAACTACGTAGCCTTGAGTTTCCCATTGCACCAGGGAATACGTAGAAGCAGGATCAAGTCCTGTCAGGTTTATTTTCTATAAACCTATTTATTTTCTATTCTATTTTAAGGGATCAAACAGTTTTCACAATATCACACACTCAGTGTAAGGGTACCGTTCTTTGGAACGGGTGAGTAGGGTGCCTAATACCTTCCTTGCTCGTAACCGACTCCCGAACCTAGATTTCTTCCTCAAGTTAGGGTTTTTCCAAATGTTTTCCCTTAAAATAAAATTTGGTGGCGGCTCTACAATCAAATTAAATTTCTTTTCAAAATTTAGCGAGCTCGTCGTCTCGTCGTAATTACGGTTATGACAGTGTCATTCTAAAAATGTGACAGAAATGGTTTCAAAGTATGGTCAAAGAAAATTTGAAAGATATCATGTGGTGAATGGATTAGAAGCAAACATGAAATCTTATATGGGAACATGGAGTTTAGCCTGTGAACAAACAACATATGTTCATTTTTAGAATATTCAAATAATTCAAGAAATTTCCTTAAAGTCAGCTTTATTGCCCCATTTATTTTTTATTTTTTATTTTTGTAAAAGCTTTTCAATTCATACCTGAAACGGACTTAGCTTCAATAAGGACTTTCAAAGCTTATAATGTGGCCCAAGGTTTAAGGGCTTTTTAAGAAAAGGTTATAAGGCTCAAATTTTATTTGTAGTCCCTAACCATCTTCCTCTAATTTTCTCTTTTCCTATTTCAATAAATTTTGCATTGCAGTCAATTATTAAAAATATTTTTATAGATTCTAATGGGGTTAAGGGGTGAAAGATGTGATTTATGGAAGAAATGATCTAAAGCCTCAATAAGAAATTCTTTTGATATTTTGTGATTTTTCTCATGCATTTGATTGATTTTGAAATTGAAGAATTTTCAAAGCATTCTACTTTTCTCATTTTCTTATGATTTTCTTCTTCTTTTTTTTTTTACTTAATGAGGTATATATTCTTTTTTACTTTTCTTTTTATAATCTTCCTTAATAATTTTCATTTTTCCTTTCTTTCTTTTATTTTTATTTTTGTTTCTTTAATTCCTTAATTTCAATCTAGATTTTATAATTTTTTGTTGATGCATAAAAAAAATCACTTTTTCTTGAAATTATCATTGTTCCCAAAGCATAAATTTGATGAGTTGAAATAAACTTGAAATTTTTATACTTTTTTGCACAAAAGGGATTAACAACAGATGAAGAGTGTTTGGATAGATGACAATAAAATAATCCTTTTAATACTTAAATACAAACAAAATTTATTGAATGTAACTACCCTTCCACAAGTTAAACTTAAATTATGAGTTATAGAAAGAAATACCATTAGTCTTGAGCTCAAAATGGGTAAGAAGGGATCCAATTCCATGTTATTTTAGGAAATGAAGGAGGCCTTTATCATTTACAAAGTTTGCTTAAAAATACTTAATTTCATTTTTCTTTAAATTCTAGATATTGAACCTTGTATTGACATTATCCTTTATTTTTGTTTAATCTTAATCACTTTTCTTTTGAATGAAACAAAAATAAGTCACAAAAGGAATGAGAATTTTTATAATTTTATTAGAAAAAATGAGAGGAAATAATGATGAATTAAGATGAGGTTTGAAAGGACTAATCAACTTGAACGGTCATTTTATTAATATTTTATTAAAAATAATTTTGGACCAAAAATTTTCATTTTCCTTTCTTCATGGACACTGCGAGACAAAGAAGAAACGCAGATGACATTACAAGTTATTTTGAAATTCTTTGGATAAGTAATCATGAATTTTTATTTATCTTTAGGAAGAGAAGATATAATGAAATTATGCTTAAAGGTATAACCATGAATGAGAAAATTGTTTCAAACCTAATTTTTTATTTTTTATTTTACATGTGATGCAAATATGCAAATGTGATGTAATGATAAAATACGATATGAATTTGTGAATATCGAATTTTGTCCAAGGTATTGATATAACAAAATAAAAAGAAAAGTCAAATAAGAGTAAAAGAAGTCCCACATCAGAAAAGTGAGCCTCCTACACTCTCTAATTGTCTTGTATATAGAATATAAGTCCAATATCGCGGAGGAATGACTTCTCCAATCCCTCATCCTCCTATATAAGGAGATGTCCTTCACCAGGAGAGATTTGAACAAAAAGCTCATGTTTGGAAAAGACTAAATGTGCAAGCACATATAATGTCCTCATTTCAAGAGGGAACTTTGTGGGTCACTTTCCAATTTTATTGAGATAAGTGTGGCTAACTTTGATTTAATTATTACTTAGTATTTCTATTTTTATTTTAGTGTTTATTACTTTATTTTCTTTGTATTTGTTTAGATTTATTATTTTTTTATTATTTATTATTCTATCCTTTTTATATTTATTTTTTAGTTTAGATTTATTATCTTTTTCTAATAATTTTTTTTTAAAATTAATATTGGAAAAATTGTAAATCACACACAATGAGCTCTAAACATGAACGAGTAGCATACTCTACCGTTTAGTATTCAGATAATCATATAAGTCTTAAAGCAACCTTTGGCTGTGCCAGACTTTGTGCATATGTGGATTTAGGAAAATATTTAAATATTATTATATAAAAAATTTAAATTCAAAATTAAAAATTCAAAAAAATATCTTTTAAATTAGTTTAAAATTCTAAATCTCACACAATGAGTTTTACGTACAAATGTGTAGCATATCCTACCATTTAGTATTCGAAGAATCATATAAGTCTCAAAGTAACTTTTGTTTACCTCAGACTTTGAACATACGTGGATTTAGAAGAATATTTAAGATTATTATATTAAAATCTTCAATTAAAAATTCAAAAAAATATATTTTAAATTATTTTAAAATTCTAAATCTCATACAATGTCTCTACATAAAAACATGTAGCATACCCAACCATTTAGTATTCACAGAATCATATGAATCTCAGAACAACATTCGCTTGCCTCAAATTTTGGGCATATGTGGATTTAGGAAAATATTTAAATATTACTATATCAAAATTTTTAATTAAAAATTAAAAATTCAAAAAATATATTTTAAATTATTTTAAAATTCTAAATATCACACAATGAGCTCTACGTACAAACGTGTAGCATACTTTATCATTTTAGCATTCGGAGAATCATATAAGTCTTTAGAGAAACTTTCGTTTGCCTCAAACTTTGGGCATATGTGGATTTAGGGAAATAGTTAGATATTATTATATCAAAATTTTCAATTAAAAATTTAAACTTTAAAAAATATATTTTAAAGTATTTTAAAATTCTAAAACTCACGCAATAAGCTCTACATACAAACGTGTAACATACCCTACCTTTAGTATTCAAAGAATCATATAAGTCTTAAAGTAACCTTCGCTTGCCTTAAACTTTGGGTATACGTGGATTTAGAAAAATACTTAAATATTATCTTTAAATTTAATTTTTTTAAAAATATATTTTAAACTTTCAAAATTCTAAATCCCACATAATGAGTTCTAAATACAAACGAGTAACATACCATGTCGTTCAATATTTAGAAATCGTATGAATTCCATTACAACACTCGTTTGTCTCTGATCCTATGCACATGTGGATTAAGAATTTTTTTATTTTTATTTAAAAAGATATATTCAAAACACTTTTAAACTATCTCTCAATTCGGCATAAATCCTTTTTTTCAAATACGTTCAAAGATCAAGTCTTCAACCAAACTACATTGACTTGAGTTTTCCATTGCACAAGGGAATAGGTAGGAGCAGGATCGAGTCCTATCAGACTATTTTCCACAAACCTACTTATTTTTATTCTATTTAAGGGATCAAACAAATTTTCAAAATATTAAAATCACATACTCAATTTAAGGGTACCGTTCTTCGGAATGGGCGAGTAGGGTGCTAATACCTTCCCTACTTGTAATTGACTTTTGAACTTAGAACTCCTCTGTTAGGGTTTTTTTTTTTCAAATATTTTCCTTTAAAAGAAAAATTTAGTGGAAATTCCATGATCAATTAATAATTCTTTCTAATTTTAGCAAGTTCATCATTTCGTTGTAATTATGGTTACGACATAATTGGAGGCTTTGTTTTCATTATTTTTTATTTTATAAGAAAATAATGAGTATGCAAGCATGTAAATGGAATGATGAACTAAGGAATATGAACAAAGAACTACATTATCTTGAGACTCTATCATGAATATGCTAATTAAATTGAGCTATTCATTTATAAGAAGATAATAATATGCATGAATGAGAAATGACCATTTTTATTTATGATATACTTTTTAGGCAGAATGAAATATGGGCATAATTCGCCTTTTTTTTTATGTATGAGATATTGATGAACGGAAACAATGATGACTAATGCAATAATAATGGATACTAATATGCAAGAGAGATCTTTATGATTTTTTTAATATGATAGTAGAAAATAAACATGATTTTTCTATGAATGTAGTGTGCAAATCAATGGTGAATTAATCGACTAAACGTGACGATGTTTAACCAATTTTAATCTTTATTGAATGAATGATCCTTTTCTAATTTAATCAAAATTTATATTCATCTTAACCTTATAGCCACTTTTGTTTCTCAAAATTTATTCCTAGGAGAGATGACCATATAAGTTTTGCCTATTAAAATCTTATCGTGCCTAATTCTTTCTCCTTTGACCATATTTCTTTGTGAATTTCAAAAAGTTTTTTGTTCATCTTTCTATGCCCTTGTGACCAATATGTTAAAATTAAACCTTATTAAGAGTGAATCTTTGGTCTTTTACCTAATGAACTACTTTACTAATATTCTTATAAGTGTATGTCAAAGTATTCATATCTTGTCTCCCTAAACTATGTCCACTTACTTAGGATTGTCTTTGCAACCTAAATTATTTAGTGGCCTTAATTTATTAAATTTTAAATTCTTGTAGCTTTTTTATTCAAGTGTTTGTTCGAATGGCCATTAAGATCTTCCATGGCCACTTAACTTATTTTCTTGAATCTATATGTATGTCCTTACTGTTAATATTTATGGATAATGTTTAATTTTACATCTTTATAAATTTTTAAGTCTTTGATTCCTCATAGATGAAACCTTAGCCAAATTGTTCTCATACATCCAAGGTGAAATTTTTAACAATCCTTTTCCATCTTATCTTCTAGATCTATGGTCTTAACACTTAGTAATCATGGTTTGTCTCACGGTCATTCAATTCTTTTACTTTATTTAATGGTCCTTGTCTTTAGTGCAAAGTTTACATCTTTGTTTAATTTTCTAAGTCCAAAAACTCTCCCTTTTTTAACTTAATATTTTAAAGACCAAGCCTTTAGGACTTATAGGTTAAAGTTTAAATTTTTATACTCAAGACTTTGAGTCTATGATGATACTTGTGCAGTTTTGAAGTTTATAACTTTACACTTCAAGACCTTGACTTTTTAAAGTGAAAGGAGAAAACTTGCACTATTTTTCAAGAAATAAAGCAACACATGGTGGATTTATGCTCAAATGAGAAAAGGTTCACATAGTATCTCTACACTATATAAAAAAAAATCCACTTGAACACCTTCCAAGACTTAAAATGAGACATGTCAAATCTTCCCAAACTTTCTAAAAATCATTTTTAAGAAGTTTTAACCCATTAAAATGTTATAAGGGTACAAGTAAGCATTCTAATCCATCAAAGCTTCATTTTGACCCCTTAGAAATTATTTAAAACTTAGAAATACTTATTTTACGGGTTTAGGGCAGCATTGGGCAAAAGAGTGCTCAAGGAAGTTAGATCTTCGAGTTTAGAGAAGAGATCCACAAAGAGTAAGAATAATAAGCAAAAATAGTTAACAAAAGCACTTAGAAAATTTTAGGGAGAAATCATCCATGATCTTCTCGAATTTCTAAATTCACCATATCCTGAGCATATTTCAAGACTTAGTTAAAACTTCTAAAATCTTCCCAAAAATTATAAAAATTATTTTCAAGGAGATTTAACTGATTAAAATGATTAAGGAGTTCCAATAAGCACTTTAAACCATTAAAGCTTCATTTTGGACTCTTCAAAACTATTTAAAAAGTAGAAATTCTTATTTTAAGAGTCTAGGGAAATTTTAAACTAAATAATATTCAAGGACATTGGATCTTGAAGTTAGAGAAAAAATCCACAAAAATGAAGAAGATTGGGCAAGAATACTTAACAAAAATGTTTAGAAAAGTTTAAAGGTAGAATATCCTACTTATTGAAGCCTTAAAATGGAAGCTTGGGGGATTTAGTGATGGAGAATCATCCCCTTGATGGTCCCACATGAAATTTCTTCAAGAGACAAGGAGGAGCCTTGATTTCTTAGTACTTAAGTTTAAGCTTCAAAGATGGAAGCTTAAACTTAGATTTTGATTTAGGGAAGTTTGGAGACAAAATCTTGATCTTGGAGAGTTTGATAAGTGTTTAGATGAGTGATTTTGCTACAATTAAGATGACTAGAACCATAGTAAATTTTGTCCACCTCATGGTTAGTTACTTTGGGATTAAATTTTTAACTAAGGTCAAATGGTCTTTTTATTAATAATTTTTATTTTTAAATTTAATTATAAAATATGAATAATCTTCCTTTAAGACTAACCATGATTTATTTATCATAATCATGATTTATTTAACCTAATTATGGTTAATTTTTAATTTAACCATGGTTATTTTAACTTAACTAATAGTTACTTTTATCTCTCTTCATAAATATGTTTCCCCTCATGCGATTATGGCTTGGTGATTGATTGACAATTAATATTTAAATACAGAAATATTTTCATCATTTACTAAAAATTATCTAATTTTTTTAAAAATATCAAGAGAAAGTTTTATAATTATTTATTTTTTAATCACGCAATCAAAATAATAAATTTAAGATGTTACAAATTGTTAAGGTTTGTTTTGGTAAAATTTTAAAATATTAATTATTTAATTATATTATAAACTTGTATTTTAACTTATGTTATAATAAAATTTTAACTCTTGAATGTTTAATTAAATATTTATATTACATTAATTGTTTTTAATTTTAAATTTAAATTATTTTGAATTTATAAATATTTTTAATTTATATATTTAAAAAAATGTAAATTTTAAAAATTTTACCGTTTACTGATTCAATATAGCAAATTTCATTAACTGCATCAAATATTGGCCTTTAATTAAATAATAGTATATAAATTTGAATTTAATTTATATATTCTCTGTATACAGATATTACACTATTATTTTTATTTTTATTTATTTATTTTAAAAAATTACTCACAATTATTTATTCATATAGAAGATTAAGATATTGTTAATTTTAATTTTTTATTATTTTTATTCCCTATTTAAAAGATAAATCAAGAAAATAGTGAAATAAAATAAATAAGATGATAAAGTATAAATTGTATAAAATAATTTTGATAGAATAATTAAATTTTTAGTTTATGTATATTTTTCCTTTTAAATAGATTTTTAAGCATTTTTATTGATTATTTTTTAAAATTTAAAATACATATTTTATAATTTATTTTTTAAAATTAATATAATTTTTTAAAAAAATAGATCATTTACAAAGTATGCTCTTAGCATTTTTTTTTAAATATTCTTTTCGTCACATTTAAATGATAGTTTAACATTTTTTATTTGTTATAAATTTATTGTTTCTTTAGAATATTAGGAAGGTCTTAATTTTTTAATACTACTTATATTTATTAGAAATAATTTTTATACCATCTATGATAACAACTAGGATATTATGAATGAGTTTAATTTATTGACTTTTTGCTATCCAATATCCACCGCGGCTTAGTAAGAAAATTGTTATATTAATTTTATTTTTTACAATAGTCTAAATTTATTTTTATTTAATTAAAATTTATTTTGAAGTTATTAATTTTATTCGTTAATCAAAAACGTGAAAATTAGAAAAGTTAAATAGTAAGGGGAAAATATGAAAAAAAAAAAACAAATGCTTCTATAATTTTGTAAAAATAATTTTATATCAAGAATATTGAAAGTAATAAAACTAATATTTTCATGTGTACGTTGATACGGAATGATATTTAAAATGAGACAAATGAAATAATTAAATTAGTAAAATACAATAGCTTGAACCTGATTAAAAAATAATAAAGAGCTTTAAATTGCAAACTTAAATAAAAATTGGATTTTCTAAGCCCAATTCAATTACGATTAACATAAATTTAATTTACATATATCAAAAATTGCAAACTTAAATTAAAATTAGATTTTCTTAACCCTATTCAATTACGATTAACATAAACTTAATTTACATAAATAAAAAAGAATTAAATTTTTATTAAGTTAGATATCATTTTATAAGCTCAAACTAAATTCAAATAACTTTAAAAGTAGTAACAAAGATATTATTTTCTTTGTTTATGTTGTATTTGACGTTTAAAGTTACGTACAAAAATTACAAAATATGATTGATATTTTAATTTTTTAAATTATTATTTAATTTTCGATTATACTTCTTATTTTGTTAATTATTCATTATATTGTTCAACAAAAATAATAATAATAAAAATAAACAATAAAAAGTATTATTTGTTGATATTATAAAACAATAATAAAAAATAACAAGAAAAAGATATTAATATTATATAAAAAAAAAAAGTAGGAATAGAACTATGGCTCCATAGCGAAGTTTGACACGAGCTTCAGAGGTATCTTCTTCAGCTTCACTATGTCGAACCAACTGTCGAAACAGTGATAAATACTTATCCCATTCCTTTGAGTTGTCGTACTTTGTTACTGTCTATTTTTCCCATCATACAGATAAGATAAAAGTTTATTCATGCATTAAGATGATGAAGTAATATAAAATTGATCTAAACCATGAATAAATTTTTACCTATGTTAATTACACAAGCTTAAATTCATGTTAATGTAAATAGAAGATCTTACACCATGACCTTTGATCAGGCTCTTTAGCTACATCTCCCAAATAGGAGTTGAGACCCACAAGAGCTAGGATTGACTTACATTCTTAGCTCTTGTCATTTCTACAGCTACATGTCTATTCATTTTGGCAAAATATAAAATATGTGATAATCTCATTTTACTCACTCTTTAAATTACATTGAGAGAATTGAAAGGGATTGAAGATGAAAAAACTGGTATAATTTTGACAAAGATATGTTATTAATATTATTTTGTATATTTTTTATCAATTATATTTATATATATATATATATAAGATGTATCAAATAATAATTTTTTATATGAGAATGAGAACAATAAATATAAATTATACAATCATATATTAACAGACATGATCATTTAAAAAAGTAATATGATATTTTAAAAAATTTTACGTAGTATTTATATATTTAAAATTTGACCATTATAATAAAATTAAATAATTAATATTTATTTTTTAATTTTACGTAAATATTTTTTGTTAAATACATTATATATATTGATTATGTTTGGTGAGAATACAATATAAAAATTATAAACAACAGTAGTCTCTTTCAGATGTCCCAGTGCACATATCTTTTCAAGATATTTTCAATATTCTCTTCTTTTCTTTTAAGAAAATAGTTTATATAAAATAATACAAACAGTTGAATCAATTAATTTGAATTAATATTATAAATTTAAATTTTATTTAAAAATATTTATACCATTGAAAAAATATATTTGTGAAAAAGAATAACTAAATATTTCGTTAACATAAATGCAAAAATTATAAAAAAAGTTAATAATTTATACATTTAAAAGTATATTTATATTTTTATAATCAAAATAAAAAAAATACTTCGTATTATTTCTTATAAAAGAAAAAAATATCAATTTTCACCACTCTGCTAGAATCTCATTAAATGATGTATGTGGGGTTGTTTTACAAAAACAAAACACCGATAGAAGAATTTATATATAAAAAGGGTAAGAAATGCATCTAAAATAAGAAAAAGAAAAAAGTAAGTAAAGACTAGCAATTATGATAATGAAGAAGGTGAATAATAGTAGAAGTATATAATAGCAGTGGAGGAAATATAATTGAATTGTACCTTAAATTAAAGTGTAATAAACTAATAAATTTTTAACACACGAAACTAAAGATTCAGATCTAGAAAGGCACTAAAAATGTTGGTGACAGAAAGATAGTTGAGGAGTCAGCCTCATTTTGTCCCTGTACAAACTCTGGACCATATTCTACTCTTATCACAGCTTTTCAAAAGGTAGCTAGCTTCCCAGCATGGACATATTGATGCATAGATGGACAATCATTTAATTCTCATCAGAGCCCATTTTGGACATCCTCATAATCCCACTTGGAGTTTCTTGATCACATCACTATCACAGGAAAAGTTTTCATAACATAAAAACTGTAGATGTATTCGATTATTTTTAAGGTGATTTCTCCGGTACTTTGAAAATCAGGGGGTGATTTCTCCGGTACTTTGAAAATCAGGGGGTTTGGTACCCTTCCCAAAAACCAGTAACATGATGACACGTGTCATCATATATTATTATTTAATGTTTTACATAAATAAACCTCAAACCCTAAACCCTAAACTCAAAATCCTAAACCCTAAACCCTAAACCCTATATGATGCCACGTGTCATCATATTAATCGTTTTTGGGGGAAGGGGTACCAAACCCCCTGATTTTCAAAGGTACCGTAGAAAAAATCTATTTTTAATTATAAATTGTTAGATTTTTTTAAAAAATTTATCAGCGACTGAATAAAATATATAAATAAATAGATAATATTATTTGTATTGATAAAAATAACACTAACACTTCCCAGCACACATATCATAAAGTATGATATCTGAAATAGATTTGGTGGATGGATAATCATTTAATTCTCGTTAAAGCTCTTTGGACAACTTCTTAATCACCCCTGTTTCTTCGGGAAAAAAACTATATATACAACATCTAAATTAAATACGAATTTTGTGGAAATAAAATGTATTTTTGAGATGTAATAAATGCTTATAAAATAATTATATAAATAAATAAATAATAATAAAAAATCATCACTTTTTTTAAAAGGTTAAATAATATTTTTAAAATATTTATGTGAAATTAATATAATTTGATAATGACTTTAATTTAAAATTTTATCATAAAATCTTTATTACAATGTATAATAAGGTCTCAACTTTCTTCAACTTAAGTTTAAAAGAAATTCATTTATTAGATAAAGTTGTTATTCTATTTGTATTAATTCAATTTTTAAATATATTAACATTTAAGTATATCAGTAACTTTTTTTTGTCCAAAATCTTCTTATCATTGACAAAGCTATTGATAAAGTTATTAGTGAAAGATTGTTAATAAATTACCAGCAAATAACAATACATTATACAAACTCCAACAGGTTTTGAATACACGATTCTTTGCCCAACATCTATAATTTTCTAATAATATCAACCATTGTAACAACTATGATACCACAAATGAGTATAATTTATTGATTTTTTCTATCCAATATCAACGACCACTTATATAACAGGAGAATTGTTATATTAATTTTTATTTTTTACAATATTTTAAATTTATTTATATTTAAATTAAAATTTATTTTGAAGTTATTAATTTTATTTATTAATAAAACATAAAACATATAGAAGTTAAATAGGAAGAAAGGATAAATATAAAAAAAATAACAAATTCTTCTATAATTTTGTAATGAATACTGTATAAGAATATTGAAAGTAATAATAAAACCAATCATTTTCATGTGGGCATTGATACGGAATGATATTTAAAATGAGACAAATAAAATAATTAATAATTGGCAAAATACAATAGATTAAACCTGCTTAAAAAAGTAATACAGGACTTCAGCTTTAAATTGAAAACTTAAATTAAAATTAAATTTTCTAAGCCCAATTCAATTAATATTAACATATAATTAATTCACAAAAACTAAAATAAATTAAATTTTTATCAGGTTAGATATTATTTTAAAAGTTCAAATTGAATTTGACTCATTTAACTTAGCTCAAATACTTTTAGAGATAGTAACAAAGATATTATTTTTTTTCTATTTATGTTTTATTTGACGTGTAAGGTTACTATGAAAATTAAGAAATATGATCGATATTTTTAGTTTTTAAATTATTATTTAAATTCTATTATACTCCTTATTTTTGTTAATTATTCAACATATAGTTTACCAAAAATAAAAAAAAATATTATTTGTTGATATTATAAAACAATAATAAAAAAATGAACAAGAAAAAAAAATTAACATTATATAAAAAAAAGCAGGCACATAGTTATGGCTCCATAACATAGCGTACTTGGTGGCACTAGCTTTAGGGGTATCTTCTTGGGCTTCACTATGTGGAACCAATTACCAAAATAATGATAAATACTTATCCCAGTTCTTTAGACTTGTCGTACTTTGTTATTATCTATTTTTTCCTTCATATAAATAAGAATAAAATTTTATTCATGCATTAGAATGATCAAGTGATACAAAATTGTTCCAAACCACGAATAAATTTTTATCTATATTAATTGCACAAGCTTAAATTCATGTTAATATAAACAGAGGATTTTACAACATGATGTTAAACCAATCTCTTTAACTGTACCTGTCTAACAAGTGTCGAGACCTAGTTTGATAAACTTTTGGTATGCGAGTATTATCCTCACCAAAAAGATAAGTCATTCCAGCAACAATATGTCTATGTACTTGACCAATTTGTCAAAGTATAAAATATGTGATAATCTCAGTTTACTCACTTCTCAAATTACACCAAAAGAATTGAAAGAGGTTGACGATGAGGAAATTGATATAATTTTAATAAAGATATGTTATGAGTTATAATTATCATAAATTTTAATATTATTTTTTATATATTTATTTTTTATTATATTATATTTTTATATATGTAGAACACTTATCGAATAATATTTTTTTATATGATAATAAGAACAATACATATAAATTATACAATCATATATTAATAGTTAAAATATGATTATTTAAATAGAGTAATATAATATTTTAAAATTTTATACATATTATTTATTTATTTTAATTTTAATCATTATTATAAAATTAAATAATTAATATTTATTCATTTTATATTTATATAAATAATTTTCATTTAATATATTTTATATATTTTTTTTTATTTTTTTGATGAGAATAAAAAATGAAAATTATAATCAACAGTAATCACTTTCAGTTGTTTCGATGCACAGACAATTCGGTCCATCCCATATTTTTTCAAGATTTTTTCAATTCATTCCTTTTCTTTTTTTATAATAAATAAATAAATAATTTATGTAAAATAATACAAACAGTTGAATCAATTAATTCGAATTAATATTATAAATTTAAATTTTATTTAAAAATATTTATACTATTGAAAATGATTGAATTTATGAAAAAAATAATTAAATAATTCGTTAAGATAAATAAAAATATAAAAAAGTTAATAATTAAAACATCTAAAAATATATTTATATTTTATAATCAAAGTAAAAAAGATATTTCCTATTATTTATAACAATTATGATGATGAAGAAGGTGAATAATAATAAAAGAATATAATAACATTGGAGGGAATATAATTGAATTGTATGTTAAATTAAAGTTTAATAAACTAATCTAGAAAGCCACTAAAAATGTTGGTGACAAAAAGATAGTTGAGGAGTCACCATGATTTTGTCCCAGCTTTCAAATGGTAGCTAGATTCGCATGGATATCCTCACATGTATGGTATCTGAATTAGGTTCGTGGATGAATGATCATTTAATTCTAATTAAAGCCCTTTCGACAGCGTCATAATCAAGGTTTATGGTACCTGAATTAGGCTCGTGGATGGATGATCATTTAATTTTCATTAAAGCCTTTGGACAGTGTCATAAATAAAATTTTTAAAATTAGATCGGTAATTAAATCAGTTAAGTTACTGGTTTAAAATTTAAAATTTAATGATATAATTTTAATTAAATTATAGTTGAATCAATATTAATTAAATATTATTTTTTAAAATATTTATAATATATATTATATTAAAAATATATAAAATATATATAAAATATATATAAAATAATAATAAAATATATTAAAATTATAATTTTACATAATTAAAATTTTAAAAATTATATATTATAATTTTTAAATATAAATTATAAAAATAAAATAAAATTTATTTTAATATTAAAAATTTAAAATAATATTATTTTATATAAAATTAATTTTTAATTAGTTTGATTAGATTATTGTTAATTTATCAGTCGATTCAACCATCGTTTGATCTAATTTTCAAAATCATGCTCATAATTTTACTTACAGTATTTTCATCACATTACTATTATATAAATAATTTTTTAAATATATTAAAATAGTAACATATATCTAATTATTTTTAAGTATATCTAATTATTTTTAAGTATAAATTATTAAATCTATTTTTTAAAACTTGTTAACTATTAAATTAAATAAAAATAAATAAATAATATTATTTATATGTAAAAAAATAACATTAACACTTTTAAAGGATGACCGATATTTAAAACAAAATTACCTTTTTTTAATGGAAGTTTGTTAGTTAGCTATTAACACCATCATATTAGCAATTAAATTGAAAAAATTAATCATTTTGATTTAACCTCCTTTTTAAGATATTTATTTAGGTAAAAAGAGTCTGATATATTCTTCTAATTACAAAAAAAAGTTTGAACAAAAAGAAAATGTTACCATTTTTTCTATTTCCAACGCTTAAATAATGCTACAATATTTCAATGATAAAATTATCCACATGCAATAAAATTGAAAGGGTTACCAACACTCATAAGCTTATGAAGCAGGGAGGAAGTTGGTTTTATAAGTTTCTCCTGGTAGAAAGTTTGAATATAAACAATTATCATTAAAAAAAACTTTATTTAATAATGGTTTTAAAAAATAAATAATGATAATTTTAATTTTTATTAATTTTTTTTAAATTATGATGAATTTATATTTATTAAAAATTATTTATAAAAAAATATTTTATTAATAATTTAAATGGTATAACTATTAAAATTTAATATATTTTATACTAATTTAATATATTTTATATCAATTTATACCATTGTTAAAAATTATCCCTAAAAAAATATATTTTTTTTATAGTGCATAACATATGAAAAACATCAAAATGTAAAAAAACAAATACTATTATTCTTTAGATGAATCGATTAATTTATTCATGTTAACTTCTAAGATAAGATAAAAGAATTGTTACTTAAAAAAATATAACCATTTTATCAAATTTTTTCTCTCTTATGTGATTACATTAAATTTTTTATATCTCTTATTTTTTTAAAATTTAAATTTAATAAATCTAAAATTATCCAATTGATGTCAAAACTTTTCTTATTTATAAATTTAGATAGAGTTCATAAATTTAATTCTAATATATTATATCAAATTAGCCACATTACATATTTTTTCCCTTATTTTTACTTAAAATTCTTATTAGTCTTTTTATTGATTATTTTATTTTATTTGTGATGTTAAAAATAATATTTTAAAAATATTTAAATTTTAAAATAAACTATTATTTAAAATATAATTATGATTTATTGATAATCCATTTAAATTATGATAATTAAACCTTTTAGTTATAGATTTTATAATCATCTTTTTATTATTGATTTTAATTTTTATTCCTTTAAATATGATTGTATACATTAAATCAGAGTAATTATCAAATTTAAATGTCCATTAAAATTTTGTTTGAATTTTAAAATTTAAATTGATTTAATTAAAAAAATTAATAGTATTTAATTATATTTATTCACAAATTAAATATTGAAAAGTTTCACTCATATAAAGGAGACTTCTCTTTCCATTTTTTAAATACTCAAAGATCATTAATATTGTTGTGTTTTCAAATTTATTATTTTTTCTAATTCTGTTTCTTGTTTTATTGCAGAAGAGCTTAATCTTGTGGATCACATTATAATCTCACAAATCCTTACAAATAATGTTATCACACATACCTCAGCATATAAGGTGATATCCAAATTATTCTAACCATCTCAAGAATTTATCAATATCATTTCAATAAAGATGCATAAATTTTGCTTCTCAAAATACTATTTATTTATTATTTTGACTAATATCATATTTTATTATATATATATTAATAAATTCATGATGCTTTTGAATGATATAAATTTAATTATATGTATATGTATGATTCTATATCTTATATTTTATGTTTTATATGTATGTATTGAAGATTGCATCATTATATCGATGTTGTTTTTTTTTAAAAAAAAATGAAGTTACTATTAAATTAATATCAATTTAATATCAATTTTTTTGAATGGGGTTATTTTAAAAAAGAAATTAAATTTATTAATTACCTCTATATATGTGAATATAAATTTTTTATCTATCATGTATATTATATTTTTTTAATAAGAATAATGAAAAAATTTTGTTTAGTCATTTTATATTATGTATATTATGTTAAAAAGCTATTTTAGATAAAAAATCAAGACTTAAAAAAAAGTATTTTTAGGCTATTCAAAGGGTTATTTTATGTTTATATATTATATATTTAATATATTAAATTTATATAATATTTATTTTAATATGTTATACTTATATAATATTATAAGGTTTGCGTACGCTATTTTAATTTTCGAATAAGTACTCAATATTTTATTTTAAATTTTATGTGTATCTAAACTTGTATATGTGAATTTTTTTTTGTATACATTATTGTATTTGTATATAGTTAGCATTCAATATGCATGCTCTAAAATTGTTTAATTTATAATATGATATTTATTTTCATATTTTTATTTTGTATATTGTACTTTATTGTGTATGTGATGTAAGTTATAGTGTTACACGAATTTAAAATGATATACTGGATTCATTATAAGTGATATTATTAAGGGTTGGATTAACAGATTTTATAACGTAAAAAAAATACTAAAATATATTTTCATAAAAAATTTTAAACTTGTGAACCTTTTAAATATATATATATATATATATATATATATAGAGAGAGAGAGAGAGACTTTAGGCTTATTGTAGGATTTTTTAATCAATTATTTATATAAGCTTTAAGTTTATTTATTTACCTTTTGTAGAAATGTAGGTTTTTAAATAGGTTTATAGGTCTTGTATGCTTTAAAACAAGTTAGACTTTAACAATAAAAAAAAAGTCTATAACAAGTAACAAACTCAGGCTCTGGCTCAGATCTCAAAATTTTTAAATAGACGAAGACGAAACTTGAACACTCAAAGCCTAATTCAGTTTGACCTATGTCGCAACCGTAATTACGACGAGAAGACGAACTCGTTAAAATTTTAAAAGAATTTGTTTTGATAATGTGGATTTGCCACCAAATTTTATTTTTAGGGAAAAGATTTGGAAAAGCCCTAACTTAAGGAAGAGATTTAGGTTCGGGAGTCGGTTACGAGTAGTTAAGGTGTTAGGCACCCTACTCGCCTGTTCCGAAGAACGGTATCCTTAAACTGAGTGTGTGATTTACTTGAAAACTGTTTGATACCTTTGATTAGAGTGAAAATAAATAGATTGATGGAAGATAGCATTACAGGACTTGATCCTACTCCTACGTATTCCCTGGTGCAATGGGAAACTCAAGGCTTACGTAGTTTTGGTGTCGAAGGCTTCACCTTCAGAGGTGCTTGAAAAAGGAATAGAGTATTTTGAAAATATCTTAGAGAAAAATCCTTAGTCCACATATGCACAGGATCCGAGGCAAACAAGGGCTGCACTGGGATCCATATGAATCTCTAAACATCAAACAACAATGAAACCGTCAGTTCTATTTTAGAATTCATCGCGTGAGACTTGGGATTTCAAAATGAAGTTCCTCTTGAAGTTATTTAAAAAGGATTCTCAGGCCACATATGCACAGTCCAAGACAACTACGACTGCATTGGGACCCGTATGAATTCCTAAACATCGAACAGCAAAAAAAGTTACCAATTTGTGCTTATGGTTCATTGCGTGAGACCTAGAATTAATGAATTTAATTTGAAAATAATAAAGGTAAAAAGAGGAATTAGGCTTAAGTAGAAAAAGAATTGAGCTTGATTTAAACTAAAAATGAACTTGATTTTGAATTTAAGAAATTAAACTTGACTTGAAATGAACTCGATTTAAAATGAACTTGAAATGAAATGAACTTGATTTAAAGAATTGAACTTGATTTAAAATGAATTTTATTTGAACTGAAGTGAACTTGATTTAAGACTTGAGGGAAAGAATTAAATTTGATTTAAACCAAAATGAAGGAAAAGATTTAAACTTGATTTTATTTGAAATTAAAAAAAAAAAAGCTTCATTTAAGATTTTTGAGAAAAAAATAAGAAAGAAGGAAATGAACTTGATTGGAATTTTGAAGGAAGGAGTTAAACTTGATTTGAAATTTGAGAAAAAAGGATTAAACTTGTTTTGGTTTTGAGGAAAAAGAATTAAACTTGATTTGGTTTTGTGGAAAAAGAATTTGATTTAAAAAATTTGAACTTGATTAGAACCTTGAAGAAAAAGAATTTGAATTTGAATTTGAAGAGTAGGACTTGCTTAAAAAAAATTGATTTGAATTTGGAGAATTGAACTTGGTTAGAAGTTTGAAAGAAAAGGACTTGATTTTATTTGAAATGGACTTGATTGGGATTTTGAAAGAAAGGATCAAACTTGATTTGAAATGAATTTGAGGGAAAGGTTTGAATTAGGTTTGAATTAAAATGAATTTTATTTGAAACTTAATGAAAAAGATTAAATTAAATTTAAACTAAAAATAAATCTTATTTAAGCTTGATGGAAAGAATTAAATTGGATTTGAACTGAAAATAAATTTTATTTGAAACTTGATGCAAATAATTAAATTGGACTTGAACTGAAAATAAATTTTATTTAAAACTTGATGCAAATAATTAAATTGGATTTGAATAAAATAAATTTGATGCAAAGAATTAGATTGGATTTAAATAAAATAAATTTGATTAAGCTTGAAGGCAAAAATGAAATTGTAAAGGTGTTGGGGTTCACTTGGGCTCGGTAGATTAAGGATCAACCTAGCCTTTGTTGCAAACAGGCGGATCAATGTAGGGCTCAATTGTAGCCAAGATATTAAGAAACCGGCCGAATCCCTTTGCGAGCGAATGGGCCAAAATATAGACCAAATACATCTAGGCAAAAGTTGACCAAGTCCTAAAGGCGAGTGAATTGGCTTGACGGAATCATGGGCTCATGAGAAAATTCAGAATTTGTCACAAGCGGGGCTCGAACCCAATGACTTGGGGAGCATAGGGAATGTTTCAACCATCTGAGCTATTCACTTTATGACTTACATTTTGTAGTTAAATTAAGATAAGTGTTGTATAGGCTTGGCGACCCCACACCTTTTTTATTTTTCATTCAAGACCTCTTTCTTTCTTGCATGGGATTTCACTTCTCGTGGCCTAATACACATGGGTTCCAAGACCTTCTTCTATTGTATGAGATCCATTACTCCCAAGCCCTTGAAGAGAAGATAAACATGTCTCATAATTTTCTGTTTAGGCTACCCCAAAAGCTGCCACGGGTAAGTGAACCTGCTGCCCTTAGCAAAAAGTTGGACCCTTATTCTGTTGCTGAGTGAGTCATTATTCCATTCTCCAAACCGAGCTCGAGTGAGTGGCCTAGGGACATCAACACCAGCAGAAATGACTCGTTTCCCGCATGTACCTGGTGCTGATTTTGGGGCAGCGGCGTAGTCCATTTGAGGAAGTTTCCCTTCGGTTTGGCCATGCGAATTCTGGCCACCTAAGGATCCTGCTTAGTGATAAGAAGCCATGTAGGAGCACGAACTGAGGGCTGGGGAGTTTGCATGAGATCAATTCCACCATTAAGTGGGGCCCTTTGTTTAATTTTACTACTCATCCACTTTGTTAAAGTTCATTGAAGATAGATTTGTTGAGTCCAAATCATGCACGTGCACTCCTAAATCAGGAATTTGTTGCACATCTCAAGGATATGAACTGTGCCTTAGTTTTCGTAGTGTGAGGGGTCGTGTATATTCGAAACTTCAGTATATCCGAGGCCTGTTGCAACCATTTCTCTCGTGATAATATCATATGTGCAGATGGACTTGTTAGAGAATGAGAGAACTTCATAAGTGCAGCTTGGGTCCATTATAACCTTCATAGGCTCCCCAAAAAATTTCATCATGGTTGTACGTCTTAATTCATTCCCGAGCAGCCACGTCGATTCAACATTCAAAAACACTCTATTCTGCGCCAACTTTAAAGGGCATTGCTTAGGAACCATGACACTATCCTGTTTGTTGTCCAATCTGGTGCATGAACGTGCCCTTTTTGAAAGGAGCACCCCTTACCCAAGGCTCGGCCATTCACGTACGTGCGGGCACATAAACTGAACGCATGGCTGCAACTTAAAAACATGAAGCCATTTTGGCTAGCCATTACTTCCCATAATGCAAGGCCGTAATGAGTCTGAGGAGATACCAAGATCCAGCGAGTGCAATTGACATGATTCCAGACCACCTTTTCGGCCAAGCTAGGAACTCGACCACTGCCCTTACAGCATTGCATGAAGCAAACTACCTTCTTAATGTGATCAATCGAAATGAAGTAGAGGCAAAATAACCAAGAAGAGAATCGCCTTCAACCTACCATGATCATTGCATATTGCACCCACCAATGCATGCATGAATTATGGGTCATAGAGTCACGGGATAAGCAATTATCTTTTGGTTTTTCTCCACGGGAACAATCCCCATTCCCTCTTTTGTATACTAAAGAAATCAATAACAAGCTAAACTTTGAAAAGAAACTGAATCTTAAGGTTTCCATGACCGTTTATGTTGGACTTAATCTAAGGCAAACTTACTCTTCCTTATCTAGCCAAGTGATGCATAGCAGGGCACAAACACAATGGTTAAAACAATTGTATTCTCTATAATTTCACAAGATTCTGATTCAAATTTCAAGTTTTTCTTTATCATCTTGGCTAATACTCTACGACTTGAGATCTTATCTCAATATTTATGTAAGCCTGACTGATAAGTGTCCAATAAGACACTTATTTGGAACATAATTCAATGTAATTGCAAGTAATTGAAGTATAAAACACCATTAAAACATGAGAAAATGACATAAAACTGAATAACCCATGCACAATTTGGAAAATACAGTTTTAGAGCCTTTTGGGTGATAAATTCTCATAAATCTGATGTATTTTAATTTCTGCAAAATTTTACAGGGTTCCGCGTTGGCAACGCAGTTGGGCCGCGTTGGATACGCTACGCTACAGACCAGTAGCCATAAAAATCCTAGAACATAACAAAAACATGGCATCATTCACTCTATCCACTAATCTATCTCCAGAGCGAAAACCCAGAGGATAGAGTCGCCGTTTTCCTGGACGTTGGTTCTGCTCTGGGTGAAGGAGAAACCCTAAGGTTGAGGACGAAGGGATTCTACAGCGTGCTGTCATGATCAAGATCTTCTCCCCCTCCCCTGTTTTCTTCTTCTTCATTATGTGTAACTGAGTCCTTGTTGGGGGAGGATGAATCCTTAACTGATCTTATGTAATCCAGATCATGCATTTATTTAAGATTTTTTTCCTTTAACGTTGATTATTCATCTCTTTGCTTAATGCTTTTATGACTTGACCACTTATAAATTGAATCAAAATTCTTCTTCACAATTGGGAAATTGGTTTAAGAATTGGAACTGGGATTGAATAACACAATTGTGAAGGCTCTAGGGATAGAGGTTCACAATTGTGAGATCGTTTGAATTCTTGAACGTAAGGCTCACTGCAAATTAGGAATTGCTAAGGAATTAGGATACCTAATTTGCTGTGTAGGATTGCTGAGTCATGAGAATGACCTTCAATCATTGGGTTGTGAATTTGATCTTCAACTACTGTTTATCTTAAATATATGAATTGATCAAGGATTACATAGGGGAAGTTTTGGTGAATTCCAACCCTAACATCTTTCATAATTTGAATTCTTACCCATTTATATCAGTTGCTGAGTGTTTGACAGTTTAGAGTTTATTTTGAGTAGTTTTAGGCAAACTGGAACAAAGTTTCAGATTAGTGACAGATTCTGTGAATTCTTGTTATTTCCTGCTTGCGTTGCCTATGCACTTCAATTTGCGTTACCTACGTGACCCCATAACTGAGTTCAATTAGTGGATTAGTAGGAATTCAGTATTTGAACCAAATCTCTGTGGAGACGATACTCTTACTCATTCTTTACTTCATAAAATGATAAGGTGCACTTGCCTTCATACGTTTTACACCAACACTAACGCTCCGTGATTCTGGCAGGAGTTAAGGTAGCAGAACCATATCTCCGCCATTGTATCTCATACTCACATACTTGAATCATAAAAACCTCATGCAAGTTTACATCTAATTCCATTTCATGCACAGAAATAGGGATCTTCTTCAATACATTTCAGGCACGGATTTTCACGTGCAAGATTCATAGAAATTTCATGCGAAAGATAAACTTGGATCTAATTTTATTCAACCGAGAGTCATGGTTCAAGAAACAAAATGCAAGCAAGTGTAGCAATCACTTATCCTCATTCAGACCTTATTCTATTTTATAGAGAAAAGGTCTGCAAACTTAACATAAGCATGGAATCTATTGAGGCAGATTTCTTCTTCACTTGAGATTAACGCGGAATTGGGCAAAAACTGGTAGTGTTCTTTAGACTTCGGGCGATGTGAATGCTAGGATAGGAATTTTCTTGTCAATATGAGGCAGGTTCCGCCGTTGAATTCAGCAGCCATGGATGCGTCCTCTGCTTCTCTTGAGATTGAGGTTGCTTTGAAGAACTCTAGAAAGCCAAAGGGAGAGGCCAGGGGAAGGTGGAAAGAAAATTTCCCTCTACTAAGATAGGGAGAGCTAGCTTTTAAAAGTTCCAAAAAAAAAAAAATCCCCTGTCACATTGCCTTTTCCCTTATTTATAGGGATCCTTTAAATTTTCCCGCTTTCTCTTTTTTGTTTTTTTTTTAATTTTTATATATATTTTTTAATTCTATTTTTACTTATTCTTAACTAATCTTTAACCATCCTAAACTAACCTAACTAATATCTAAAATTTATTTTTCTTCTTTTTGTTGTTTTTTTTTGTTATTATGTTTATTTATTATTTTTATTACTTTCATTAGTCTTTTTTTTTGTTTTTGAGAATTTTCATTTTATTTTCATTCCTCATTTATTTTCCCTTTTTGTCTGCATTGGCTTTTCTTTTTTTTATTTATTTCTTCTTCTTCTTTTTTCATTTTTGTTTTTTTTACTGTTTTTTTTATCTTCTGTTATTATATTTTTTATTTTTACTTTTCTTTCTTTATTATATTTTTTTTTCTGTTTTTATTATTTAAGTTAGTTTTATCTTTTCAATTTTTTTGTTTTATTTTTATTTATTTATTTATTATTTTCATTTTATTATTATTATTATTATTATTATTATTATTATTATTATTCTTTTATCCGTTTGTTTGTCTGTTTGTCTGATCACCTGTTTTTCTGCTTTCTGTATTTTCTTTTCTTCATTTATTTTTGTTTCCCTTATTTAAATTTTTTGCTAATTAATTTAAAAACAGGGCCTCAGACATAATTAAGTGTTTACTGCCTATTTCCATCTCTAGGATTATATGAGAAAGATAAAAGAAAAAGAAAATATTTTTCCATGTATGATACAACCGTCAATTTGACTCATCCAACCCAACCTAACCTTAGTCCATGTGAGCTACGGCTAAAATATCCCACAGGCTCACAAAGCTCACGCTTGCAAAATGTAGAAGGCCAAAAGATCCACTAAGTCCTATGGGTTAGGGTCAACCCATGACTTAATTTTTTTTTTTTAAAAAAATATAGTAGTTTCTACATATTTATTGCACATGTATTATAGACCTTGTAAACTTTAAAAATTCAATTTTTATACATATGAATTACAAAATGACAACCTTTTAAAATTAATAACAATATTAATAGCAATACTAAAACAAAATTAATAATAATAACTAGAACACCAACACAATAATGATAACAATAAAATCACTCCAAATAAAGCTTAGTTGGAAGCACTTTCACAATTAAGGATATAATAGGACTATAAACTAGTTGAGATAAATGTTGTCATTGCCATTATATTGCAACAACATAAACCATATCAGAGATTATAATGCTCCCAGCTACCAACATTTGAAAGGAAGACATATGATTCCTTTTTGAGAGTTACTGCATGTGTAAATACAATATTTTTTCAAGTTCTAAATTAAGTGTCAAAATATAATTCAGAAAAGAGATAAAGATGAAATTCAAAGTAAAGTAAATTTTCAATTAAATAAAATAAATTATAAGAGATATGAAGTGACATATATAATCAAGAAAAAGTAATTCTCTAACTAAGCAAAAATGGATTTGAGATTGTGAATCTCACCACATAGGAGATCTCCGCTAGTATTTCACACAAAAGGGGAGAATAGTAAAAATCTAATAACGACACACAAGTATGAAAAGCGTCACTTAAAAAAATTTGCCATACGCCTATGGACACTTCTAATGACATCTATTAAAATTGTAGGTATAAACATTATATACTACAAAAATTTATCCCATCACTATTTATTTTTGTAATAGATTTAAAATCATGAGAAGAAGTATCATTTATCTCACTACAAAAAAAAAAGGATTTTGTATTGATTTATTCCTGTCGTTACACTAGTTGACACAAAGATATAGTATTAGTGTAAGTTTACTCAACTGTTAATAAAAAAATTATCTTAGAGGGGTTACTAAAATTTAATGAGTTTTAAAGTATTTTTGCACCCAAAGCAAGTTTTGTCTTATCCCTAACCCATTCAAAAGTTTGAGCATACTCTCATGTTTTCTATTCCTCTCACTAACTTATCATTGTGCAAATCTTAATTCTGCAACTCTAATACATTTCATGGATGTGCCCCTCTCATTCTATTCTCACATTGTGTTTCTTTCTCCTCATCCATGCTATAATTATTCTTTTTGTTTTTGAATCCATCTTTATCCTTTTAGGATTTCTTATGATTCTTTAATACATTTCTCAAAATATCTCTTCATGTTTATTTTGGTAGATTAAAGATGGTTATTTTGGTTTTGAATATGAGCAAAATACATGAAAGAAAATAAAAGCTAAGTTATGACTTAAAAGCTTACACTAAAAACTCTTGATCTCTTAGGCTTATTTCCTTCTTCACTTAACTTAGGGAGTAAAAGAACTTTAATGGATGATAGGAAAAGAGAAACACTTGGAATAGAAAAAATGATTACATATTCTTCATAAAGTTTTTTCAACTTGTCTTACATATCTCTAACCTTATCTTCAGTAATTAAACAATCAAGTCTAGTATAAAAATAACTTAAGAAATCAATCTTCAATGTTTCATCAATAATAGCTCCAAAAGCTAGTATGATGTTGTACTCTTTCCAATACTTATCAAAAAAAAATTTCATCCTCAAAGACATTTCCCTTATCACATTATCATAGTCAAGTTTACTTCAAGTAGACATTCAGTTTTCCAAAATTGCATGAAATAGAAATTTGAAGTAGGATAAAATGAACCAGATATCATATTTGTGATCTCATAAAAAAGTTCTAAGAATACACAAATTTTGACTCCTTTCTCCTGTTCTTCTTGAGATGGAAATTTTTCATAACTTATGTCTACTACTTTAAACACATTAAAAGCTCACTTATTTGGTTGCACTATCAAGTATTAAATATGTGAAATTCCATTTAGTAGACACATCCAATCTTAAACCAGTATTCATGTCTAAATCTGCATTACCAATACAATCTTTGAAAATATTCATCTTTTCATCTAAGCTTCTAACATACTTAACACTCTCTCTAATTTTATATAGAGCTTCAATTTCTATTTTCAATCCTTTTTGAACAATTAAATTTAGGACGTGCATAGAACAATGCACATGAAAATATTCACCATCCCATAACAAATTACCTTGAACATTAAAAAGATTTTCTTAAATTTCTAGCATACTATCGTTAAAAGAAGCAATGTCCAAGGTCAAAGGACACTCTCTTTTCAATTCCCCCATTCCTTTAAGCAGCTAAATAAAGTGTGTTCCAATTTAACATCAGCGTAGGGGGTACCCTGCGACAAAATTTCAAAATTTTACTATTTAATTTCCAATTTTCATCAACAAAGTGGGCAGTTAACATATATAACCCTCAGTGCTAGTTGTTGTCCACACATAAAAGTTAGACATACTCTATTAGGAAGCCCACACATAATTTCCTTAAGCTTTCTTTTCTCTTTGACTTATAAATTTTGTTAACATTCGATGTAGTGGTGTTCCTAGATGGAATTACAATATTAGGCTCCAAATATTTTTCTCATTCTCTAACACCCTTATATTCCACAAAGTTAAAAGGCAAATCATGTCTAATTGTGATCTTGGCAAGCATGCTGCTTTGAATGTCTTGTTAATCTTTCTTAAGACAGACTTATTATCTTTCACATCCACACTTGACTCAAAAAATTTACAAACTAAAAGATAACGATTTAAATGTGAAGTCCCATAATTAAACTTTCATTTAGGATTTTTACAACCTTATACTTATGACCATAATAATTGCATGTAGCCTTTTCAAAACCATATTTATCTATATCAATCTTGGTAAAATATTTTCAAACATTTGACAACTCCTTCTCAATTGTCTTAATACTTTCAAACATTACAAGAGTTTTAGAAACACCATCATCATCCAAATCAACAATAGTCTTACTCGTAGACTCCATAACCCAACTTTTGAGTTCCTACGCAATAAAAAGTTAAATAATATAATTAAAAATACTTTTTTAAAAAAACAACAAATAAAACTATACACTAGCAAAGAAAATGGAACCAACGATTTAAAAATTAAGAAAAATTTTCATTGGATAAAACAAAAATAAAATCAATAAATAAAAATGTTACCTCGAGTCCCCTAACTGCTTCCAATCTTGTTGCTTAGGGTAGATCACACAACTACAAGAAATTATCATGTTTTGTTATTCAACATATTATAAGTTTAGGTTTAATTATAATTAAAAATATTATACTATAGAAATTATCCCATATATTGCATGGCTACAAAAGACCAATTTTGATAGAAAAATTAAAATGAGACAACTTTTTGGTTTTACAAATAAATTTGGTTATATTAAAAGACTATAGTATTATTATGACTATAAAATGAAAGACTAAAATTATAATTTTAAAAATTTAGAGAGACTACAAAGATATTTAACTTTTCAATTAATATGGAAAAAATGCTAAAAGTAGATCACCAAAACAATAGAAAATGTTGAAGGATATTTGATTAGCTCTAGTTGTATGTATGGAAATTGAACATTTGAACAAAACAAAGCACCTATATTATGTATTCCTTTATAATGAACATGGTAATTCATTACTAACAATGGTCCTAAAATTATATCTAATTATTACTAAATTCCAAGTAAATAACCCAAAAAAATAGGAAACAATGTAAGAAAAATTGAGAGGTAATGTAATAGACTTCATAAAATAAAAGCAAAATTGAAAGTCCCAATCCTCAAAAGCTAATTATTCATGCAACTTGGCATTATTTGGGTTGTAGTACTGGGAATGCTCTCTTTCTAAACTATTTAAGTGCCACCTAAGTGTGAGTTTCTCTCATGCTGATTTACATTACAAAACAAAGTCATCCATTAAAAACATAGGTGACCAAATCCAAAATCATTTATCAAATTCAAGCTCCTATTGTCCTGCAAATACAAAATCCAATAGTAAAATAAAAAACATTCCATCACTTTTTATTTTTAAAAAAATTATTTTCATAATTTTATATATAAAATAGAAAATAGAAAATAAAATAAAATAAAAATAAAATAAAAATAAAACATTTTCACAAAACAGTTCCTATATTTATAAAATCTTCAAAACCTTTTTCTCTAATAAAAATATTCATAATCTAAGTTCCCCAACCTACCCACCCACCCTTCCACTCATTCTTCAATCATCCAATGTTAACTTCATTACTTAATTATCTGTAACATTCCACCATTTCTCTCTTTACTTAATATAGAACTTTACTTGATCAAGCTTGTAGTTCCATATATCTACCTTGATACGAAATTCTTTCCACTTTCCATATAGATTTTCAAAAAGAAACCTACATGACATAAGATATATAATTATCCTATTCCCTTCTTTGTTGTTTTTTTCCCTTTTGCTTATGAAATATTCTAAATAATTAATAGGGATAAATTACAATTTATTTTAAAATCAAATTTATTTTATAAATTTTTTAAAATTGTTATAACACTTAACTTATTTAGTTGATTAACAGTTGTAACTAATTGAAATAATCCTTCAAAAAGTAAAAAAAGTTCTAATTATGAAAATACTCAAAACACATTGCAGCAAAACATATGTAAAGTGATAAAATTTAAAAATAAAATGACTAAATTATAAAAATAAGAAAAGAAGGAATGAAGAAGTTAATTCCTAAAAAGACAAATTCTTATATAGTTATGTAGGCTTCCAACAAGGAGCATTTCTTGTGGTATACCTTTGTTCTCAAAGCCAATATTAAAGCAATATTTAAGGCTAACTTAATTGCTTTATTTCTCATCTTATTTTCTTTTATTCAATATTATCCCTTCCTTTAACCCCATGGTAAAGGCCATTATAAATAGATTCAATTCAAGAGTGAAAGTACCGATGTCATAGGAAAACCATCATATTTATTTATATCTCAACCTTTATCTTAATTTTCCTTTGCTTTTGTGCATGAAATTCATGGAGTATGATATATTATTTCATATTGCTATGGTCTGCTAACCAAAAATTGAATTCTTCAACCCATCCATCATCTTCAGCATCCATGTTAATATATCCATGAACAACATGGTATACTTGAAATCTTCAATGCTATAGTCTCTTTTAGCATAACCAAATTCATTTAATAGTCATCATAACACCAAATTGAGGACATTCAACAATAAAGAAGTTAAACACAATATAAATAATACAACTAGAATATATATGATAGATAATTCATTCAATTTAACTAAGCATTAACTAAAGAACAATAGCTAGCAAAAACACACAAAAAGTGTTGAAAATAGAGAAGTTGAAAACGTCACTGTTAAAAAAAGACAAGTTGAAAAAAGGCTGACTCAAGGCATAGGAAAATGAAAAATGAGTTGAAGATGCTCTCAATTATTAATCATTGGAACATCATAATTTAAATAGAGGAAAATAATAGACTTTCCTATCTAACTGTCATTCTCAAAGTGGATAAAAATGTCAATTACTTGTTCTTAGATGAGCAATGAACAAGAAACACTTCATTAGATTATTGAACTTCTTTAATAAAATGAAACTTGATCTTGATGTGTTTGGTTTGTCTATGAAACATTGGATTTCTTAAGATTGAAACAATTGAAATATTATCACATGTTATCCTGGTAGCTTCTATTTGTTCATGCTCCAAGTCCTTTAGCATCTTCCTTAGCCATATAACATGATTCATAATAGAGGTAGCAACGATATAATCAGCTTTTGTTATTGATTTATTTGTAGTTTCTTGTTTCCTAGAATTCTAATTGAAAAAATAAAATATTCCTAAGAAAAATAAGTATCCAAAAGTGCTTTTGGAATCATCAATGCAACCTCCCCAATTACTATCAGAGTAGCCCACCAGTTTCATGGTTTTTCCTACAGATTTTGAAAAGAAAATTCCAAGTATGTTAGTTCCTTTAATATATATTAACACTCTTTTAGCAATCGCAAAATATGTTTCTCTAGGTGAATGCATAAACCTAGAGAGAAAACATACAACAAACAGAATGTCAAACCTACTTGTGGTGAGGTATAGCAGACTGCCAACCAAGATTCTATATATACTTTCATCTATTTTTTCAGAATTCTCATCTTTGCCAAGCTTCAAGTGGTAATTGAAATGCTTACAGATTAGTAGTCTTGCATTTTGAATCTATCTAAGATATCAGAAATGTATTTCTTTTAACATATAAATATGCCATCATTGGAATCCATTACTTCCATGCCAAGAAAATACTTCATGACTCTAAGATCAGTCATTTCAAAGTCTTTCTCTATTTCATCCTTGAACATTAGTCAAATTTTTCTTCTTGTCACAAGGATGTCACCTATATAAATTGGAGCAATTAAAGACTCACCACCAATGACTTTCACACACAAAGTGACTTCACTTTAACTTTGGTCAAAACCAAGTTAGATGAGAAGATTGTCAATTCTTTCATACCATGTTCTCAAGGCTTGTTTTGGTCCATACAGAGCTTTGTTTAAAAGATAGAGTTGATCTTCTTTTTTAGGAGCTAAGAAACCATCTGGCTGATTTACATGAATCTCTTCAGGAGGCAACCCATTTAGGAAGGTTGATTTAACGTCAAGTTGATGAATTTACCATGAATTATGAGTTGTAAAGGAAAAAAGAAGCTTGATTGTGTCAAATCTTGCTACTGCCGCAAATGTTTCTTAGTAGTCTACACTGTATTATTGTGTATAACCTTTAATCACCAACCTAGCTTTGTGTTTGCAAATTGACCCATCAAGATTGAGTTTTGTTTTGAAAATCCATTATACACCCATCACTTTTTGATTCGTGGACCTATCAACAAGTTGCCAAGTTCCATTTTTTTTATCATGTCTAATTCATCTTGCATAGCCTTCCTCCAAGCGTGTGAGTCTTGTGCTTCAGCATAACATGTTGGTTCAAAGATGACCAAGCTACATCTTTGATAAACATCTTCCGAAGTTTTGGTTCCCATCACTAGTATCTCATCCACTAGCTCATCTATTGCAAGTTAAGGTTGTTTATTTGGAAACAATTCAGAATAAGCATTCCTCTGATTTTTCCAATCCTAGACAGCTTCCTCATCAAATTTTACTTCTCTACAAAATTATTTTTTCTATTTTTAAATAGAAAATTTTGTAGCTCTTCGTTGATGAATTGTAGCCTATGAAAATGTATTTATGAGCCTTATTATCCATCTTACTTCTTTTAGGTTCTGGTACTTGGTAATAACATATGCAGCTAAAGATTTTGAGATGATGCACCGAAGGCTTCCTATCACATCACTCTTCAGAAGGAGTCTTATCCTGTAAGGGAATTTATGGGGAGTCTACTTTGCAAATAAACAAAGGTATTGATTTCCTTTACTTAAAACATATTTGACATTTATTTTTCAATCAAAAGACACATCCATTTCTATTATTTTCTGGTTTTACTTTTAGATACACCATTTTGTTATGAAGTGTATGGTAAGGTCAATTGATGTTGGATGCCTATACTATTATAAAATTCGGCAAACTAAGTAGAGGTATATTCTCCACCATTATCAGACCTTAAATCTTTAATTTTCAAATTGCATTGAATTTCCACTAAAGCTTTAAATTTTTTAAAACATTAAATACTTCACTCTTGAGTGTAATGAAATAAACCTAATATATTTTGGTGTAATCATCAACAAAAAGGAGAAAACATTTGTTACCATTTATGGATTCAATTTTCATTAGGCCACATACGTCAATGTGGATAAGCTGAAGTTTTTGCTTATCTCTTCATGCTTGATTTACTTGAAAATGTAGTTTTGGTTGCTTACCATGCTCCCACAACCTTAAGCATCATATGAGGTTTCAAGCATATTTACCACCAATTCCATTTTGTTCGTTTCTGTAATGCTTCTATGATTGAGATGACTAAGCCTTTTATGCCACATATTTGTAATCATTTATGAAGCACTAATATAGGTCTGTTTAGCTACTTTCTTCAAATCTGCTATAAATTTTTTTTTATTCATCTTGATGCAGAATAATTCTACACCAGAGGGATCAAAAATAGTATAATTGTGATCCTTAAAGTGCATTGAGAAATTATTTTACAGCATTTGTCCAATACTCAACAGATTTTGGTTAATATCAAGTACGTATAAAGAATCAAGAATAGTTTTGATACCTGAGATTATTGAAACAACCATTGATCCTTTACATTTGAGTTCCCAAAACTCTCCATTTCCCACCTTTACTCTAGACTTGCAAGGATCATCAAGGAACTTGAACATCTCAGTATCATTACACAGGTGGTGTGGCTATTAAGAAGGCAAGCATTAGACAAGTCATTTGTTGAAAAGTAAGAAACTACGAAGAGTTTCTCCAAATGTGCATCAGTGGCTTCTATCAATTGTGCTTGTAAATGTGCATTAGTCTAATGTTATTAACAATTAATAAGATTCAATCAACATACTTACCAATCATTTCATCCATATGTATATGCAGAGATTCAAATCCAGGTTTCAGGTTTAGCACTTATATTCGATGTGTTCTATCGTTATCTTCATATTCTTCTTTCAATCTATCTCAAGTATCCTTTGTTGTTTTATAGGCCTTGATCCTGTAAAACACAGTCTGCCATAAAAAATTTTATAAGTTACTTGACCTTGAATTTCTTTGTTTTTTCTTCAATATGGGATTTTATCTGAGCCAAGGTTTGATAAGGAAGGTAATGGGCTATCTTCAAGCACTATTTCCTAGAGGTCATAGGATTTTAGAAAATCTTCCATCTTTGTTGACCAAATGTGATAATTTTCACCAATGAAGGTAAAAGATGGGTTTTGAAGAAAGGTTGTTAGAAGCCATTAGTTTTTGGATTAAAAAGAAAAGAAAATTTTGATCCCATAAGATTAATCAGACTCGAATACCGTTACTAAAAATAGAGAAGTTGAAAACGTCACTATTAAAAAATAGAAAATAGACAAGTTGGAAAAAAAAAAGCTAACTCAAGGGATAGGAAAGTGAAGAATGAGTTATAACTGCTCTCTATTATTAATCGTTGGAACATCAGAATTTAAATAAAGAAAAATAACATACTTTTCTATCTAAGTGTCTTAAAGTGTATAAAACTGAATGCAAAAACTATGTTATTAACAGCTAGCATTAAGCAACTAAGTTTGCAGCAAAAACAGAAGAAGAAAAAATAGGTGGGTAAAGAATTGGAACTGAAATTCTAGCATGTATAACAAAAACTCAATAATAAAAAGCAAACAATAGGAACCCATTAAAGAAAATAATGAAAAAAACCAAATTATGAACTGTAGACATGGAAAATCAAATTAAAAAGTTTTTAAAATTCCAATTTCTAAAGAAAGAAACTAGTTACCTACTTGAGGGTTTCACAAGCAAAAGGTTTTACCGCTTCCAAGGTCATAATCCAACGTACCAAATTGTTACATCTTCCGCACCGTAAAATAAAAAGAGAAAGAAAACATAAAAAAATTTCAAATAATAAAAAATAGCAAATATTCTTCATCTTAATCTTGTATGTGTTCGATGAGAAACTCATTGAATAAAAAAATCGGATGCTAAATCCAAGCTTTCTTTTGCATAATCGCTATGAGAAATTAAAAAAAAATGATGAAACAAAGCTATTCCCTTTGCAAGGTTTAGTTTGGGATGAAAACTGCAAAAGTAATACCGAAGTGGGTATGTCTCTAGTTATGGAAAATCAAAGTTTAGACTTTTCAAGTTTTAAAATTAGATTTTTAATTTGGGAATTAAAACTATTCATGTGAGGTCACTATGTTTGGGCTAAACCCACCCCTAACTTGTAAAAATAGATACCATATGAGGTAGGGCTTATAAATTTCCTATTTAGCAGGTAGGTGAATTAAAAAGGGCCATTATACATGGCCACGTGGATCAACCCCTGGGCTAGGGGCTTAATTGACAACACTAATGTATGATGAGATGTTTGAATTTTTGTTCGCAGGCTTAATTCAAGATGTGAAAAAAATTATATATTTTAGGCCATCTAAATTCTTGCATTATGAATTTTTATATAGCATTTTAAAAAACTCTTGCATGTTGCAATATTTATAAAATAAGTTGGATAAAATATGCATATATGTCTTTTGCAATACAAGAAGCTAAGCTGACTAATATTAACTAATGTGTAATCTTTTTTATTGGTATCTTTATCATTTTTCAAGCATGTGACACAACTTTGCAAGATCTTCCAAGTTTGGTATTTTTCCAAAGCATAAAATACAACAGTCTTGTAAACTATGCATGACATGATGAAATTGACATAAAATGCATCTATTGTATCTTTTAACTAACTATGATAATTATTGAACTAAAAATTATTCTCTTATATAGAATAATTAGACCTGTTCTTATATTACAACAAATAAGAGAGATATAACAAGTAAATTTTGCATGTTAAAATCATAAAAAAAATAATGTAATAATATTATAGCAAAATTATAATATGGTGAAAATTTTCTAAGAAGTTTGAATATTTTAAAATTGTATTATTGGAAATTTCTTATGATGTTAGCATTTACCAGAAGAAAATATATAAATGATCTTATTGTATAATATAAGTATATCAAAATATTTGAGAAGATCATTGATTGATAGTAATATTATGATTTTATATCAAAAATATCTTTGTTATGCATATGATATTGATTAAATGTTTGAGAGATACCATAAACTATGGTATTAATGAGTTTCTTTTTCTATATTGAAATAATTTTAGTGGATGGCAAATAAATTTAATTTATACAAGAATAAATCACAAGTGAATTTATATTAATCTCAAAATAGACATCATGATTTTGATTATTTAAATAGATAATAAAATATATTATAAAGACCAAATTATTATTTTTGACTAGGAAGAATTTGAAAATATATACAAAAAAAATTTTTTACTAAATATTTTCTACAAAAAAATTATGTTTCTTGTAAGCATACTCATGATTGACAAGGAGAAATGGTAAAAAATGATTGACAAATATAAATTGAGATATGACAAGAGATGTAAAAGTCTTGTGAATGATTACTAAATGATTATGGATCCTAATTAATGTGAAGCTAAGATTAATTTGACAAAATTTTTCACAAAGAAAAAACTTAGTGAATAATATCAAGAATGGAGTTTTAGCCAACATAAAATCAATAATAATGAGAATTCAACCTTTCTAATTAGAGATCTCATAAAGCAGATGTGTTTGGAAATAACAAGTTATTGTTGATCCTTCTAGCACTATTTGTTTTTTGTTCCTATGGTGTGAGAAATGCTAGACTCTATTGAATGACATGTTAAACTTAGTGTTTTTAATGATCATCATATCCTTTGCGGGTAGTGTATAAAATGCAGATTTATTTGTACAAAACCAATAAAAACAACAAAAATTATGGGACGTAATATGATAGGTGAGCCTCTAATTTACACCAAAGTATTTTTAGTTGATAGAAACTTTGTTTCACCAAAATAATATAAATTAAGTTTATCTATCTAAGGTTTTGGTTCAGTCAAAAAAAAAAGCAACTTTGATGCATTACATTCATGATGTGAGTCTAAAAAAACTTATTTCTTATATTCTATTTTATTAAAATTTTTATTAAAGCTTTTTAAAACATATGGGAATTATTGTTAAAAATAAATATTTCTAAATATTTTATATTTTAAAATAAATTATTATTTAAAATACAATTATAATTTATTAATTACTCATTTAAATTATAATAATTTAATCTTTAATTATAAATTTTATTACCATTTTTTTATAAGTTTTAATTTTTATTTCTTTTAAACATGACTACTTATATTAAATCCTTTTGTTTTATGAATGCATACATTAAATTTAATTAATTATCGATTTTAAATATTTATTTTAATTTTATTTTAATTTTAAAATTTAAATTAATTTTTAATTAAAATTTTTAAACAATATTTAATTGCACAAACTTAAATTCATGTAAATGAAGGATCTTACTACATGAGCTTATACCAGGCTCTTTAGCTACACTTGCCTAACAGGTTCTAGGTGCTGAGACATGCAAGCATAAACCTTTGGTGTGCGAGTATTGTCATCATCAAGAATGCAAGCTAATCTTGACTCTTGTCATTTCAGCAGCTATATGTCTACCCACTTAACCACTATGTTAAGGTATAAAATATGTGGTAACTTCAGTTTACTCATTCATCAAATTATACTTAGATGATTGAAATGGAGTTGAGGATGAGAAAATTTGCATAACTTTGACAAAGAAATATTATGAATTATAATTATCATATATTTTAATATCATTTTTAAATATTTTATTTTTTATATATTTGTTATCATACATATAGATATATTGAATAAAAAATTATATAAAAATAAGAACAAATAAACATTATACAATCATATATTAACAGTAATTAAGATGTAATCATTTAAAAAAATATGATATTTTAAAATTTTACACCTATTATTTATATATTTTAATTTTAATTATTATGATAAAATTAAATAATTAATATTTATTTTTTACTTTTATTTAAATAATTTTTTTATTTCTAATATTATATATATATATATATATATGTTTAATGAGAATAAAAGGTAAAAACAATAAAAAACAGTCATCACTTTTAATTGTCCCAATGCACAGATTATCCGATCCATACATATCTTTTTAAGATTTTTTTGAAGTCGTTCCTCTTCTTTTTTGATAAAAAAAATAAAATTAATTTATAAAAATAATACAAATAGTTGAATCAATTAATTTTTAGTATAATAGAACAACGGTAAAGTTTAAATTTAAATTTTTTATATAAATTTTTTAATTTTTTATTATTAGATAAATTTTATTAACCTTGAATTAATATTATAAATTTAAATTTTATTTAAAAAATATTTTTACCGTTGAAAATGATTGAATTTATGAAAAAGAATAACTAAGTATTTGGTTAGTATAAATAAAAAAATATAAAAAGTTTAATAATTAATACATCTAAAAATATAATCCAAATAAAAAATATACTTCCTATTATTTCTTATAAGATGGAAAAATTATCAATTTTCACCCCTCTTCTAAAAGCTCATTAAATGATGTATGTGGGGTTATTTTAAAAAATAAAACACTGATAGAAGAATTTACAGATAAAAAGGGTAAAAAAAATACAGTTCGTTCGTGCATCTATAACAAGAATAAAATAAAGGAAGAAGTAAAGGCTAGCAATTATGGTAACGAAGAAATTTTTAACACACGAAACTAAAGATGAGAAAGACACTGAAAATGTTGCTGACCAAAAGATAGTTGAGGAGTCACTGTTATTTTTTGACCCTATGCAAACCCTATCCAAAACTCAAGATAGTTGTATTAATAATTATTCTTTTTATTTTAAATTATTTATAAATTAAGATAGAATGCATTTTAAAAAAATTATTAATATTATAATAAAAGTCCTTTTAACTAAAATATATGTTTATTAAAAAAGTACAAGTATAGTTGCAAATTATGTACGTGCTTAGATAAAATACCAATAAATAAAAATAATTTTATCTTTTAAGTAAAAATACTTTGAAACAAGTCAATATTGTTAAAAGTAGAGAAAGTATCTAAGAAGATGTTCTCGGAACATTGAAACACATGGTTGAAAACAGGTGAGATGGGCCCATCTAGGAGGGGACATTACAAAGGAGGGGAAGTCAACAGCACTGGGCCATATTCTACTCTTATCACAGCTTTTCAAAAGGTAGCTAGCTTCCCAGCATGGACATATTGATGTATATCCTAAGGCTTGTACATTGTAGCTGAAAAAGTATGGTATCTGAATTAGGTTTAGTGGATGGATGATCATTTCATTCTCATCAGAGACCTTTGGACAGCCTCATAATTCCATTTAATTCTCATTAAAGCCCTTTCAACAACTTCATAATCCCACGTGTTGTTTCTTCGGAGAAACTATACATACAGCATCTAAATTAAATACGAACCTGCTATATATACACGGTTAGAATCGTAGGCACCAGTACTCTACCTCGTGACACCCAAACCAACTAAAGGGAACACTATGGATTCAGATTCAGGTGCTCCTCATGGCAATGCCAAAATTGATAAGCCTCTTCATGTTGCAATGCTCCCATGGCTTGCGATGGGTCACATACTCCCCTA
Source organism: Canavalia gladiata (assembly GCA_037954105.1). Lineage (NCBI taxonomy): Eukaryota > Viridiplantae > Streptophyta > Magnoliopsida > Fabales > Fabaceae > Canavalia > Canavalia gladiata. Next base: position 6,507,460 of record CM075662.1, read on the forward strand.
TTTCGAGGTGGCAAAGATTCTTGCCCAAAAGGGTCACTATGTTACCTTCATAAACAGCCCCAAAAACATTGACCGCATGCCCAAAACCCCCAAAAGCTTAGAACCATTCATCAAATTGGTGAGGTTGCCGTTGCCACGGATAGAGAATCTTCCAGAAGGGACAGAGAGCACGATGGACATTCCCTTGAACAAGGGAAGTTACCTTCACCAGGCCTATCATGGCCTCGAAGATGATGTAGCTGAGTTGTTAATAACTTCAAAGCCAGATTGGGTGTTTTATGATTATCCAGCTGGATGGTTAGCAACAATTGCTAAGAGCCTCAACATTCCATGTGCCCATTACAACGTAACCCCAGCTTGGAACATATGCTTCTTTGATCCACTCAAGAATCATATCAACCCAAATTTCAAGTTACAAGATATGTGCGGTCCTCCGTCGTCAGTTTCTTTCCACACAACCATTGGTCTCAGACCTTATGAAATCATAAGAACATTTTCAAGTATGAAGGATGAGTCTGGGAAAATGGCTAAGGTTGATCTTGGCAAAGCATATTCAAGTTGTGGCTTGTTTCTTGTTAGAACCTCCAGAGAACTTGAAGGAAAATGGTTAGATTATCTTGCTGAAACCTATAAGGTGCCTGTGGTTCCGGTTGGATTGCTTCCACCATCTATGCAGATAAGAGATGTTGAAGAGGAAGACAAAAACCCTGACTGGGTCACAATCAAAGCCAGGTTAGACACATAGGAGCAATCATCTGTTGTGTACATCGGATTTGGGAGCGAGTTGAAGCTGAGTCAGCAAGACCTCACCGAGTTGGCTCATGGCATAGAGCTTTCTGGGTTGCCTTTCTTTTGGGCTTTGAAGAACTTGAAAGAGGGCACACTTGAGTTGCCAGAGGGGTTTGAGGACAGAACAAAGGATCGTGGCATTGTTTGGAAGAGTTGGGCACCCCAACTTAAGATATTGGCACATGCAGCAATTGGGGGATGCATGAGTCATTGTGGTTCTGGTTCTGTTATTGAGAAGCTTCATTTTGGGCACGTTCTTGTCACCCTGCCTTATTTGTTAGACCAATGTCTATTTTCGAGAGCACTGGAGGAAAAGAAAGTGGCCATTGAAGTACCAAGGAATGCACAAGATGGATCATTCACTAGGGACTCTGTGTCCAAGACATTGAAGTTAGCAATAGTGAATGAGGAAGGGAGTACTCTAAGAAAGAATGCCAAAGAGATGGCCAAGATTTTTAGTTCTCAAGAGCTTCATAACCATTACATTCAAGAGTTTGTTGATGCTCTTCAAAAGTTTAGAATTCCAACTTCCACCAACTAAGCAGGCTTCTATTGCCCTCTACCTATAAGACTACTATTTTTTTCTCCTTTTTGGAGGGTGATTTTTTTTTTTTTTTTTGTAATAAAGAAGGTTAATTCGACTAAGTTTTCGGTTTATTTCTACCAATGTTTTAGCCTTGAATATTTCGATCATGTTATTTTAATCAAATAATTTTGACAGCAATGAAGACCTTTTAATCTTGAGCATCACTGCTTTAGTCAACATCAACGAATGCTGTTAATTTCCTTTTTAGCAATAGTCTCATGTAGATTATTGAAAATATGTGCATCAAGTTTTTTCCTTAATGGGCTTTGTAAGTTGAATCATGTGGAAGTACAAAACCAATGCGGTGATCCGAAGGGTGACCAAATAAAGATAGTTTTAGAATTAGCAAGGATATGGTTAGGTTGCAATTTCACCGGTGAAACAGGCTAATTGTGACGTAGTAATTGTATCCTCACATCCACCTGGTGCTAGGAGCTAATAAACATCAAATCTTGTGGCTTTTTGGGACATATATTTATAAAAAATTATTAATCATGATATCGAAATAAAAATACTAGTATATTATTAATGAAATAAGCATAAATTAAATAAAATTACAAATAAATTTCTTTTGTTTACTTAAGGTAAAACTCACTGCAGGAATGAACCTTATGAGAATCCATGGAAAGAAGAAAATAATTAGAACAAAATTTATATACATTGTATGGTTTAGTTAGTATTACATGTCTTGGATATCTACATAAAGTTGTTTCACATAAGCTATTCTAACATTTTTATCATTAAAACCAAAAAGACTAATATTAAAAGAAAACTTAAAAATATGTAAAAAGAAATGTTTTTAGAAATTTTTATTCACGTATATTGTTAAAATTCATTTTAATTTTTGAAAGCAGGCTTTAATTGGAGTCAGGAGGACTCAAGGGTCTAGCCGTCGCATTTTCAAACAATAGTTTAATATTTTATGTTTTTTTAGCAGAGATACATAAGTTTTGTAGGAAGTCTTGTATTTTTCATATATTGATAATATAAATAGTTGAAAATGATGAACTACACATCATCCTATTCTATTTATTGGAGATGATCCTTACCTATTTTGATCCAAGAATACTTAGAAACAAACTGTTCGGTAGACCTATATGATGAAAATGGAACAATTTACTCATAATAAATAAATTAGATTATATATTATAATGGACAGTGCCAACATTGAATCCACCAAATATTTTATAATTAACAACTACAAATTGACATGATAATTAGACTCGAGAAAAAAGGACATTATTTCTTATCTAATTTTATATCAACTCTTTGAACGCATCCGATGGAAGAGCAAATGTCAAGCTTTGACTGGGAAATTTTTCTTTTTTCAGCTCTTAACACGAGTCCCAACCAAGACCTTCTTTTCTTAGAAAGTAAAGTAATAATACATCCCACAATAAGCAGATGTTGTCCCAGAGGAACTTTCCTGTTGCCAAGTTCATCAACCACACTCTAATCCTTGCAAACATCCACCTTGAACCTAACATGTGCTTCTGATTGTCCTGGCAAGTGCACTTTCTCCACAGCCAACAAGTGTTTTTGAGGTGCATTGTGCACATTAGGAGGAGTAAAGAACAGTAACACTATGTGACTACTGCTCATTTGCCCTATGTTCTTGACCCCAAGGTGAAAATCAAAGGCCAAATTTTGGCAATGCTCATCAGCAACATCAAGTGACTTGCATTTTGAGGAATGACATACATGGTCCTCTGCTAGAGGAAAAGACACCAACTATGGTACTTTAACTGTTCTATGCTCAACACTTGAGAAGCTTATTTCATCTCCAAATGAGAAAACGGTTTCCCCTTTATAAAATCTATATGTCCTACCAGGGTAACCTGTAGTAGGATTTGCTCTCATGTTCATTTTTATCATTGGTACCTTTTCTACATATGATTGTGGATACCTTGTTACTGGTAGCCTTCCACCTGCTTAAGAAAATCATCCAACAGTATCAAAGTTGTGTCGTTATATGGTTGAATATTTTGTGTTATAAAGAAACAATGAATAACTTCACTTACTTGGATTGTGGAAACCAAAAATCACATTAGCTATGGCAGCTCCACTAGCTTCGTTGGGGTAGCCAACCCATAGGGTTCTTGTAATTTTATCATTAGTTTTAGCAAAGGACACATCCATGCTCCTCCAGACATGATGACAAGAATCACAGGTCCTTAATTTGGATGCATTTGCAACATCACACACCAGAAGTTGCTCCTGTCCTGGAAGAAGAATGTTGATTCTGTCAAGACTTTCTGCCTCTACAGCTAGACTTGCATCTACTACAATCACTGTTGCATCTGCAAAGGTTGCTATCTTTGTGGCATCATCTAGCTGGGCATTTTCACATTGTACGTTAGGATAGCCAGGAGCATAGCTGGTTGGAACTAAAGTTGTTAGGCCTTGTAAAGGTGATATGTAGTTGCAAGGAATGCTTGCGAAATTTCATGAATTTGTCACATGTGATGTTAAGCACAGGGTAGAGAAAACAAGTGTTGGCCTGGTTCCAAACATATGGCCATTTCATATGCATATACAAATTAAAGGATTAGGAAATTTTGATATCTTCATAGTTTCCAATCATGACCCTTGTAGCATTAGCATTGGACCCTATAACTTCCAATGATTTAATAGCTTTGGCATTAAGAGGTAGTGATCCTGGACTATTTTTAAGCAACATAATCCCTTGCCATGCAGATTCATGGGCGAGCTCCTAGTTCTGCGAAGCGCATACATCCTTCGAACCAAGGTCTCCATAAGGTTGTTTGCTTGGATCGCCATGAAAGAACCAAAATGTATCAATGTGGCAAAATTGTTGGAGACAGCATTTTTAATTGATGCTTCATCCAAAAGCCTTTGCTTCACTGCGCCTTCAATATATTGGCCAAGATAATTTCCACTGTCCAAATCCAACCCTGTGGAATCAAAATTCAGTGATAATTACATAATTTGCAAGCCAAGACTTTCAGCAAATACCTATCACAATTTATTGGTAATCCAGAAATTATCATTGAATAAGAAAGTATATAGTCTTTTCATATTTTCTTACCAGCTAGAATGATCTTGGCTGCAGCTTCTTCAGGAGTTTTGGTGTAGTGCTGATCTTTAAAAAGTACTTCTACCGAGTTACAGTCAGAAACTATAAATCTGAATACCCCATAAATACATATTACTGAAAAGACAACACCATAAAAAAAAATAACAATTTAACCTAAGTATATAAGATTTTGGTGAGTTCTAAGATACCCATTTAATTTCCATTGGCCTCGGATAACTCCCTTGAGGAGGTCTGGGTCTGCGCAGGTTGGTTTTCCATTAACCTGGTTGTAGGAGCACATGACACTGACAACATTCCCATCAATCACACAGCTCTTGAATGATGTTGGAATGTTTCATCCAAATCTTGCCGTGTCCCCTAATAAAACAAATAAAAAGAAGTGACAAAATAAATTTTATAATTTATGATAAATTTTCAATATTATGAATTTATATTAGTAAAAAAAATAAAAATAGAACTAAAAATTTAAAAAAATTATAAATCTTTTAGTAAAATAATAAAAATATTCCTATATTGATATAATAATAAATAATATTCTGGTAGCTTAAAATAAAAATTATAAAAAATTCTAGACATTTATAATTTATCAATAATTGTTAGAATATTATGAAAAAAAATTAGAGACGAAAAAAGAATAAAAACGTCATTAAAAACTTTCAAAACATTTTTAAAGAGTCCTGATTATTCCTAAATAAATAGTACATGATTTATAAATGAGTCGGAAACACACCAATAAGGATTAAAACATCAAAAAATCGATTTAGAAACTATTTTAAAAAAATTACAAAATAACCAAAATATCCTTAAAAGTTTATGAGGTCAGAAACTATCAGATAAAGACCTATTTATTCTTGTGCAACAAATTTTACATGGTTTAAATGAGAGAATGATTAGACATCTTGAGGCATCATGTCATAATGTTATAAGAAAAAAATATTTATAAGAAAAGATAAAAGTAACCATAGTTAAGTTAAAAATTAACCATAATTAGATTAAACACACCATGATTAGGTTAAATAATTCATGATTAGTCTTAAAGGATAATTACTCATATTTTATATTTAATATTAAAAATAAAAATTACATGTGAATGAACTAAAATATCCTTAGTTAAAAATTTAATGCCTAGGTAACCAAACATGAAGTGGACGAAATTATTAAGGGGATAATAATCTTCATTGCAGTAAAATCATTCATCCAAACACTTAGTAAACTTTCTAAGATCAAACTTTCATCTTCAAACTTCCTACTGAACAAATTTAAGCTTCTATCTTTGAAGTTTATGCTATAATCTAAGCAAAGAAAAAACTTCATCATCCCTCTTCAAGGATTTTCGCTTTGGAACCATCAAGGAGGTGTAGCATCATCACAAAATCCACCAAGCACTTCCCCTAGTCTTCAACAAGTAGGAATTTATATCTTAAAAGTTTTCTGACTCTTTTAATGTGTGATTTTGGCTTTTTCTTCTTGTTTCTTGAGGAATCCTTCTCTAAACTCTATGGATCCAACCTTCTTGAGCATATTCTTGTTTAAAACTTTCGTAGTTTGTTTAAATAAGTATCACTAAGTTTTTAAGTGATTTTTAAGGTCAAGAGGAAATTTTAATGGATAAAAGTATTTCTTGGAGCTTTTGGAGAAATTTAATCGATTAAAATTTCTTTAAAATGATTTTTAAATGTCTGGGGTAGATTTTAGAGGATTCTTTTAAGTGTTAGAAGATGCTCAAGTGGAGGACAATTAGAACTTGAACCGGATCTTGTGTATCTCAACTTGGTTGTCTTGAAAAAATGATGTTGTGTGATCTTTCTCTTCAAAGTTGCAAGCTTGATTCCATCTCCATGAAAAGTTCAAATCTTTAACTTGAATTTATATTATAAAGTGTAGATTTAGACCTAAATAATCATAACTCAAAAATAGATAAAAATTGAAGTTACAAAGTTAAAATTTTACTTCATAAAAATTAGATCTTTGTGGTTGTAAGATAAGAAATGGACTTATGAACTTAAAAGGTGAAGAAGACATCCTAAACTTTTCATAATCATGATCAAAACCATGAACTAAGGATAAAATTTTGATGGATCCAAAAGTAAAATGTGTGATTTAGTGACCTAAACTAAGATTCACAATCTAGAGAAAAAAAAATGGAAAAAAAAACCATTAAAAATCCAAGATGGTCATTCAGCTAAGCCCTCCAAATTAAGGGACAAAGGAGTTAAAATTTTCATTAAGGTATATAATGAATCCCTCTAAGTACGAGATGATGATTAAAATTTTAATTAAGAGATTTTGATATGCTAAGAGGTCATTCAACCATGTCATGGAAAATAAGGAGAAAGACCTTAAAAATTACCAAGATAAAATTATCTAACAATCTAAGTCATAATCTCATAAGAACATGTAACACCCTAATTTTTTTTTTCTGATTTAGTGGTTGAGAAATTAATAATTACAATATTACCCCCAAAGTTTCTAAGGAAATTAGAGAAATTTATAAAATGATGAAAATACCTCTACATTAGGATGACACAAATAAATATGTAAGTAATTCAAAATAAAGGTTGAAAGACATTATAAAGGCCTAAAACGAATCAAAGATTGTAATAAAGTCACGGAGAAAAATTAAAAATAAACAGAGAATGAAAATGCCACCAAAAATGCCCGAAACACCCTTGAGAGTTATCTCTTATAAGAGCTAAACTATTTCCAGAAAAATGACAACTAATATAAGAATAATTCAGAAATGAATCAATGATTATTAGAAACATTGGAAGAACATTTTGGGAACTTTCCGGTAAATTCTTTGAAAATTACCAAAATGTCCTTGTAAGGCTAAGAAGAAAAGAAAATTTGAAATAGAAACCAGAAATTGGACCTTATCCATTATGTACGAAATTAGCTTGTGGAGAATGAGGTGATGACTCACCCCATGAGTCATCACTTCATTTATGACATGTAAGACAAAAGTATTAATAAAAAGAGATAAAATTAACCATTGATAAAGTAAATTAACTTTGATTAATTAAAATTAATCTTAATTAATATTAAATTCAGATTGATTAGTGTTCAACAAATCTTAAAGGATAATTTCTTACATTTATATTTAATTTGGAAAATGAAAATTATATAAATGGACTCGAGTGTCCTTAAGTGGGAATTTAATTTTCAAATTCCCTAGGTGGCTGAATTTGCTTAAGAAGACCAAGGGGGAGCTCATTTGCTCCATTAACACTTTATAAACATTTTTTCAAGCTCTCTAAACTCATCCAAAACTCTAACTTTTCTTAAAACACCAAAACCTACACTAAGCATGAACTTCCATATTTGAAGTTTAAGTTATAATAAGTCAAACAAACAAAGCCTCACCATCATCCTTGAAAGAATTCTTGTGGGCCACAAAGGAAAGGAAAATCAACTTCAACCAAATCCTTTCATAAGTCTTCAACAAGTAGTGTCTTTACCATATATTTTTTCTAAACTTTTAACTATATGTTCATGGTTTGTTTTTCTTCTCTTTTTGGTAGATCTCTCTCTAAGTTATATGGATCCCACTTGCTTGAGGTTGATGGAGTTCAAAATTTTCCTTGATGGTTAAAAAGGAGCATCACCAAGTTTTTAGTAATTTTTTAAAATTAAAAGAAAGTTTTGAAGGACTAAAGTGCTTCTTGTAACTTTTAGAGTAATTTAATCAGTTAAAATTTATTTAAAATGATTTTAATGTTTTAAGACAGATTTGAGAGTTTTTGCAATAATTTTTGAAGTTCTTAAAGTAAGGAATGGATAGATCTTTGAGTAGATCTCCACTTGGTTGTCTTGAAAAATGCCTTTTTTATGGTCTTTATGATGAAAATTGTAAACTTGATTATGCCTTTTCTTAAAAGCTTTAATCTTGAACATGAACTTTGATGAAAGTTCAAATCTGGACTCATGTGATAATAATCCTAAAAAACTAAAATAGTTAAGTCACAAAAGTTACAAACTTAAATTAAAATGTAGATCTTAAAACTAGTAAGAGCAAAGGTGGACTTATGGATCCAAGATTGAACAAGACACTTAAAACCCTCCATGATCATAACCAAAGATATGGAGTAAGGGAAAATCTTAATATACCCAAAAGCATGTGATGTAATAAGTTCTAAAATTCATGAAACAAAAGTCAAATGAGAAGTAATTGAGAAAAAGACTCTTGCTTGGACATATGGTGGTTTCGGCCACTCTCCATTAAATTAAGGAAACTTGAGTTTATAATTTTGATTAAAGTGTAATGAATAGCCTAACTATGTATAAGTAAGAAATTATAAGTTTGAAAGAGACTTGTTAATGGTTTGGGAAACCAGTCAACCATGCTTGAGTAAATTGGTGGAAGTAAGTTAAAATCTTGTTAAGTATTACAAATGAACCTAAATATGCATAAGATGGTGATTAGAAATCAAATATGGAGTTGTGGGAGTGTGATGGATCATTCAGCCACACCTACCATGTAACAAGGAAAAATCCCACAAATCTCTAAGATGGTGTAGTTTAATAGTCTAGTGTGATGGACCATTCAGCCATGCCTATTAGGTAAGAAGGAAAAATTCCAAAAACCTCTAAGATGATGTAGTTTAATAGCCTAAGTCCTAACTTGTGCAAATCATCTTCTAGATGTAAGAAAAAAATGGACCATGATACTTTAGGGGCTAAGGAGTAGGTTCAGCCAAACCTAGTAAAATTTAGGGAACATAAGTTGAAAATATTGTTAAGGCTTAATAGTGAGCTTAACCATGCACAAGATGTTAAATACAGATTCAACTATGAGGTTGTAAGAGTTAAATAGCCATTCTTCCAAGGCATGGTATTGAGAAGAAAAGTCTTAAAAGATGTTAAATGAGTTCGATTTATTAGCCTAAGCCCTAAACTATTACAAATCATACTTTAAGTGTAAGAAAAATGAACTATGATACCTTAGGTAACTAAACATATAATTTGGTCAACCTTCCTTAAATACTACATGATGAGTTAAAATTTGAAACTTAAGGATATTTGAGTGAGGTATGAATAGGAAGATTTGAATCCATAAGCAAGAAGACAAACAATTAGAACAAATTAGTGATTCAAACTTAATTAGCTAAGTTAAGGATCAAGAAAGTATAAAACTTCTAACACTTAAACTAGAGATGTAGTAATGGTACAACGAATATCTAATTTGAGGATAACAAAGTGGATTGGCCCAGAAAGGGCATTCGACCAAATATACTAAACCTCACCATGTCATATACTTAAATTAAAAGTATGAGAAAATCTTAGCCTTTGATAAAATAAAAGGTTGAGAGGTAACTTAGAAGGATGAATGGAATAAGCTCTTATGAGATGTTTCTCATAAAACACAAAGAATGAGGTAAACTTGATAATCTTAGATGAAATATGCATGTTATCCAAAATTTAAGGACCATACTTAAGTAAATATTTTTATTAAGAAAGAAAACTTTTGGGTAACTATTAATTTCCTATTAATCCAAAAAGTGGGTAAACTCAAATGAAAGTTGTGACTTTTGTGTGAATAGGTTGATGGAAGGCTTAACAGAGAAAAAAAAGAGGTCAAAATTTTGATCAGAGTCATAAAAACAAAAAAGGAAGTGAAAAGAAAAATAAGGTTAAAGATTAAGAGTTTATGAGTGAAAATGTGGAACTTAGGTTAGAAAGTAATGACCAAAGAAAGATTTGAAAAAAGGAAAAGAGAAAGAACTGAATTACAGAGCAAGTAGCACGAAAGAATAAAAAATGGTAGTTATTTCCCAAAAAAAATCTAGGTACAAGATGCATAAATTAATGAAATTAATACCTTACAATAAGTTTAGGTCTTCTTTGAGTAAGAGGTAATAGATGAGTTCTAACCCTACCACCTAATATGATGGATGCAACAACTTTTGGGTTGGCTTCTCTTCCTACAAATATTGATAAAAATTCAAAGTATTCATTGTTAGAAGGAATAGATTCCGAGGCATTAACTGGCTGAGTATTCAAAGTTGGTATCTTGATTAAGATGTTGTTTATTCAAATCATCAAGTTTAGATTCAAGGATGGACTATCATAAGGTCAACCCATCTTTAAAAGCCTGACATTATATGTGATTCTAATATGTAGTTGAGTAAGGAGAACAAACTGGAGCAAAAAGTATTTTCATTGGAGAGCGGTAATTAGGCTTAAACATCTAGTCAATATTGTCTAAAATTTGGCAATCACACCTGTTTCCTGATTAGGGAGTTTGACATTAAAATTTACATGTGAAACAACTACTGCACAGACCAGCTTCTTCCAAAATATCCAATTTGAATATTTTATAGGAGACAATAGTTATAAACACTAAACTAAACCTCATGAGAAAAAAAAAAAGAACTATGAGTTGAATTCATAACATAAAAATTTACAGCATTGATGTTTCACCTAACTTGGATGCAGAGTTGAATTCAACTCAAAATTACTTAGCTTAGATAACCTTTTTTATGGTGAATTCTATAACTATGGACCTAGTACTCATACTAGCCAAAGGGTTTCGGTTCTAGACACTAGTGCATGAGTTCTATAAATGTATGCTTTAACTATATTGCTTAAATATCCAACTAAGCTAATGCTTACACTTTACTAAGCCTGAGGATTTTAGTTCTAGATACTAGTGCATGGACCTAGTGCTCATATTCCGTTGCATGATGTTGTTCCTATTCCATTCAAAGGCTATTGTTAATCGACAATTGGTCTAGGAGCCTTATACATAATGCTTTATACTATAAAATGGAGCATTATCTAACTTGTTGATATAACTATTTTTTTCTTATGAATAAACACAGGTGAAAGAACTATAGAAATGGTATCACATCTAAAGCTTTTTGAATAAACAGGAAACAAGAACAAACTGCATGAAGCATAACAAAATTCAACCAATATTGCAACAATGGTGGAACTTACAAGGCAAATGGCAATGCAGAACGACGACAACAAACCAGGCTAAGCGACAAGAAAGATGATACTACTACACCGAAAATGAAAGGTGTAAGTGATAAACCGTCATTCTGTTGATTTATCTACGGAAAATTAGTTATAATTATAATATAATTTATAATTATTTAATTGTAACTCTACCTAATTTTCCTTATTTTAGCAGGAATGGTCATGCAAGTAAGAAATATGAAAATAGGCAAATTTTGGACCAGGAAAAGAGGGTAAAATGAGCATAAAAGGATAGGGCATCTACTACGACAATATCACGTCTAATGCGACAATGACACGTCAGCCCTGCAACATTGCAAGATGTCTTGGAATAGTCACGACGATTAAGGGAGCGACTAGGTCAAGCCCGGTCCACTATATTGAAACCCTAATCCACGCATATAAAAAGAAGGCTTTACCACACTATTCAACACACCACTTTTAGTATCCCTCGATATCCCTCCGTAGGATTTGGAGACAGAAGCTCTTCCACCACTGTACGAGTTGCAATGTCCTATTGTTAGCTTTGCTAACATTACGGTTTTGTGATTCTCTTTCTAAAATTAGGATTATGGATTGTTATGTTGGATTAGTATGTTTTTGTTTGTCTTATCTTTCAATGTGTAACTAATCCCCAAATAATAGGGCTTTGGTGAAACTTATAATATAACCAATTGAACTCTTTTCCTTTTTATGAATGATTGCGTATTTCTATTCAATTGTGTTTTCCTTATTATGCATAATTAATTAATGAGAATTAATTTCTAAGTTAATTAGGGGATAGGTGATCGTACCATTTCCTAATTAACGGAACTATAAGGTAAACTGAATCTAAGGGTTTTGGGGATCAATCGGAATCTTTGGTTTCTAATCAGTTATTAATTTAACAAGTCTGCATGTTCTTTATGCTTCTCTTAATTATATACCTTGCATGATCATTGGAGTAGTAACTTGAGGGAAAGAACATTGCTATTGCATGATCATTGGATAGTAATAGAATGAGATCAGATGGTTAGCAATTGACTCAAATCATTCGTGAGGGAGTTTGGATGAAATTGGATAAAATTATAAGGAAAACCAAAGTCTCGTGTCTTTCCATAATTAAACTCGTATTTGTGACCTTTTATCTTTAAATCGCTTACTTTCCTTTTGTTTTTTTTTTATTCACTTAAAATATTTCTAAACAAACCATCTTCTGGTTAGCTCAAAAATTAGGATTTAATATTTTTAACATTGTTAAAATAGTCTCTGTGAAAACGATATTAAGATTTTAAATACTCTTTTCTACACCGACGAGTACACTTACCCGTGAGTAAAACTTTTTCCAACAATCTTAGAAGTTTGTTTGAATCTTTATTTTAAATCTGTTATTCAAAGTATATGTTAGAATTCATCTACAATTATCTTTGCTGAGACGTTGATCATAATATAAAAAAATTAGTTAGAATTTCATATTACTTAGAGATAAAATTAATCATATATATAAGATGAAGATAATTTTTAATAAAAATAAAAAATAATAAAATTAAAATTAAAAAATTATTATATTTTAAAAGTTAAATTTTTTTATTTTATTTTTAATCAAATAATAAAAAACACATTTTTTTTTATTTCTTCCTATTGAAATATATCTTAGATATTTTAATAATTAAAAAAACAATAATACATGATGAGATGGCCGAAGCAACTTGCAACTTGTTTCTTTGTTCAATAAAAAGAACATACGTTCATTTGTTTTCCGGTTAAAAGAAATATCAACTATCAAAACATGAAGGAATGTGTCAGGTTTCGGTCATATAATTCCTCGAGAAGTGTTTGGCGGGAAAGTAAGGGCATGAATAATGTCAAGAATAGCAGGCATAGTATTAGACCATTATTACAGGAGAGAAAACGCTAGCAGAAGCACTAGTAATAATATATCAAAAAGAGAACGAGTTACAAATGATTTACTATTCCTTTTTTACATATAGAAATCAAAAATAGAATTTGTTATAACCTTTTTATAATACTTAATTTATATTGATTATTGTATGAATTATTTTTTATAAAAATATTTTTAATTAAGTGAAGATAAATTATTAATTAAACATACATAATTAATTAGATAAATACAAAATAAAAGAACATATTTTATTAATATTAAGAATAAGTTAATAAATTAATAATAAATCTAATATTATTTACTAAGTTAAATAGATTTTATAATTTTTCTACTTATTTTAAATATAATTTGATAATTTTTTATTTACTATAAAATATATTTTTTTATTATTTATTATTATAGTATTTAGTTTAGTTGTTAAATATTTTATTTAAATTATTTATATTAAAATATTTTATCTTTGTTGATACAAATTTTAAATTATAAAATATAAAATAAATATTTAAAATTTATATATAAAATTAGAAATAAATATTTTTAATCTTAAAGAAAGAAAATTTTATTTATTTAAATATATAATCTTTATTAAAATTATGTGATAAATAATAAAGTAAATAAAATAATCTAATTTTATAACATTCAATAGGAATTTCTTTATATTATCTTATTTTATTTCATATAAATATATAAATAGGAATAAATTTTAAAAATTTATTATTATTCTTAATTTTTAAGATAATATAAATAAGATATTAAATTTTATAGTTAATAAAATTATAATATTTAAATTTCATTCCAATAATTATACTTCATTTATAATTTTTATCGATTAATATAATAGTTAATTTTAATAAACAAATTTAACTTAATTAATACTTTTTAACTGTCAATTAATTTTTAAACTTTTAACTAATTTATCCATTAATTTAATTAAATAAACCTCTTAAATTTTTGTCTTAAGATAAGTTTGTAATAAAATTTTATTAACATTTTTTAAATTCAATATAATTTCTTTATAATTTTTAATAAAAAATCTTAAAATATATTTTAAAATAAGTTAAATTCATCCTTTATCACGTTTGCAAAAATTAATTTAAAATCATGACTATCTAACAAAACTTTAATATGAATGAAATCATAATATAACACACACAAACATTTAATTTTAACTCATTACAATTACCCAAATAAATTGATACCAAATGTTTGTCTTATACAAACATATGTTTGGAAATCTAACAAGTTTCTTCAGATACGATATAAATTTATTAAGTTATAAATGAGTTAGGTATTGATATTAGGAATTAAATTTTAATATTTATAAAAGTTGATTTCATAATTTTTATTAAACAATTATGTTTATAATTTTTATATAAAATTAAATTGTTTTATCATATGTAATATATTAAATATAAACAAATATTAATTAAACAATATATTTAAAAATATTTAAATTATTAAAATATCATATACATAATTATAAAGATATTATCCTATAATTTAATCGTATTTTTATAAAAATTTAAATAATAAAAATATTTTATATTTTATTTTAATTAAAACCATTATAAACTCATTTATTGTATTAGACTACTTACTATTAAAATCAGACTAATAGGAATTAGGGTTTATATAATCGAATTAAGTTTTCGTAAAATTATAAAGTTATCTAATTTGTTTCTTATTATTAAACTAATTTTCGAATACTGTGATGTTTTATTAACATGTATTTAAAATATATGTTAAAAATAATAAATAAAAATCGAAATATTCAGCGCATTTAAATTTTAAATATTTATTTTTAAAAATAATTAATAAAAATGAATATTATTTATATTTTTTAACATGTTTACTTTCAAGTATTTGACATACAAAAAATATTATTTCAGTTGAAAAATGTAAAGGAATCATAAAAGCCAAATATTTTGGAAGCTAGTGAAAATTTTAAATGGTCAAGTCAAATCGTTCTTCGGTAGAATAAATTAACTTTTTTCTTTGTTTTTTTTCCCTTATCTTGATCATATCATAACATTTTGCAATTTTTAAAATTTTTATTCTATTTATTGTAAGAGCACATAGCTAGAGACATGTTGGTTCGATTTAGATTTTGCGACATATACATCCACATTTGTTTTGTGGATGTGGTTTTTTTAATCACATTTGTTTGTATGTGTTTAGAAATTTAAGTTCGTATGAATTTAATTTTATAAAAGTAATTTTATTTAAAAATAATTGTAAACTGATATAATTTGTTTAATATTTTAAAAAAATAAGTTGATAATAAAATTTTATAAATTTTTAATTCAATATAAATAATATAATTTATTTTGTTCATTCAAGCACAAATTTAGAAAAAAATTAAATTTTGATTGTAACATCCAAACATAACAAATTTTTCTAAAATCACGTTCTAACAAAACCAAACATGTTGTTAAACTTACACTACACAAAAAGTGTTGATTGATCTACCCATTTTCCAAACTTTAGAATCAATAGTGAAAGAAAGATCACCACAGGATGATAGTTGCATGAATTACAGAGCACATCCAACGGCAGTAAATTTTTATTTTCTTTTTTCGGTTTACAGAGAATAAATTCCAAACAAAACTCATAGCGCAACGAGTTACTGATCAAATTACATATGCAGATTTTTGAGTTGTTCTTTTGGCTCTCAGCCAAAAACACTAGCTGCATTCAAAGGATGCTTCCATCTACTCCCCAACGACTCATCACGGGTGCTATAAAGCAACGTGTTGTTAATACAGAAATGATAGTTGTTCATAGATAATAAACACTCTTTTTTCTTTATCTTTTTATACCTCTCGTTTGTTTTTTTCTGTTGAGTTTTCAAGGTCACAATGGCCTTCGGTTCTCTGTTTCCCTCTGTTTCTCATTTCTATGTGCAGCCGTTTTGTTAAGTTGTTGTAGGGTTTGGGGCCAAACATCTCCTTTTTTTCCCTGCGATGTTGTAAAGAATCCAGCTTTGGCTGGTTTTGGATTCTGTGACAAGTCACTGTCGGTGGAGGATAGAGTTGGTGACTTGGTGAAGAGATTAATATTGCAAGAGAAAATCGGGAACTTGGTGAATGGTGCAGCGGAAGTGAGTAGGCTCGGTATTCCAAAGTATCAATGGTGGTCTGAGGCACTTCATGGAGTCTCCAACATTGGCCCAGGCACACAGTTTTCAACTGTGGTACCTGGTGCCACAAACTTTCCCATGCCAATTCTCACTGCAGCCTGCTCTGTTTCAAGCCATAGGAAGAGAAGTTTTTTCCCCTCTTTGTCCCCTTCGTGTCATAAAGTGCATCTCTTTGCCTTTTTCTTTTCTTTCTTTCTTGGGTTCCTCAAAAAATGAGAAAGTGTGGTTTCTTTCTTTTTTGACTGAATGAAGACATCAAAAGTCGTTAATTTTGGTTATTAAGTTGGTAGTTCTTTCTGAAAATTTCAGGAAGTTTGGTGAGATTTTGAATGCGGAATGCCGGTTTATAGGTTCCATTCTTTAAAATAGTGTCACTGTTGGAAACTTACTATGCTACTTTTAGAATGCTGTACATTACTTGCTGATTTAACGAAGTAGGGGGGGGGGATTAAAACATTCCAATGTATAATATATAAATATATATATATATATATATATATATATATATTTGTTCTTAAATTAGCATGTTTGAATATTTAGTTATTTACAGGTGTTTGAGCAATGACGTTGAAGCTCTTCATTATTGAGTAGGAGAAGTAGATGAGGGTAGTTACAGAGTTGTTTGTTGTTGTTTTTTTCACTCTCCTTTGTTTATTTCTTTTGATGTAAAAGCTGAAGTCTTTTAGGTGCAAAAATGACTGATGAAGCAGTACAATAAAAAAAAATTAAAAAGTTAGGTGAGTTCCTAAGTGTGAACTTGTGGAATTTGGATGTAGATATTTACTAGTTTTTCCAGCTTGCATATAGAAATGAAAGTGAATAACAGAGAGGGCTTGATGTTGATTGATTACCAGAGATACAATTTAAAAATTGATCGTCACTTTGTTTTCAATTTCTTATAATACACTTAAATGGAAAATTATCAAATTGCTTTAAATTATCAAAATGCATAGTTCATGATATTTTGCCTGAGTCATCTATCTTTGTGATTATCAACGGAAGCAAGAGCAATGTACAATGTAAGGTTGGCTGGTTTGACGTTTTGGTCGCCAAACATAAACATATTCAGGGATCCTAGATGGGTAAGAGGACAGGAGAAACCAGGAGAAGACCCTTTGCTAAGTAGTGTGAAAGGTCTTCAACAAACTGATGATGGAGACTCAAACAAGCTCAAGGTTGCTGCTTGTTGCAAACACTATACAGCCTATATTTTGGATAATTGGAAAGGTGTTCAGCGTTACACCTTCAATGCTGTGGTACCATCTACGTTTGATAGAAAACTCAGCATGTTAATGTCATCATTGTGAAGATATTATGCAGAAAATTCATTTTGTCACTCCATTTTATTTGTTTTATTAGGTGACACAGCAAGATTTGGATGACACATTCCAACCACCATTCAAGAGCTGTGTGATTGATGGGAATGTTGCCAGTGTCATGTGCTCCTACAACCAGGTTAATGGAAAACCAACCTGCGCAGACCCAGACCTCCTCAAGGGAGTTATCCGACGCCAATGGAAATTAAATGGGTATCTTAGAACTCTCCAAAATCTTATATATTTAGGTTAAATTGTTATTGTTTTTGATGATGTTGTCTTTTCAGTAATATGAATTTATGGGGTATTCAGATATATAGTTTCTGACTGTGACGCGGTAGAAGTGCTTTCAAAGATCAGCACTACACCAAAACTGATGTGATTTTTGGTTTCCACAATCCAAGTAAGTGAAGTCATTCATAGTTTCTTTATATCACAAAACTTTCAATCATATAATGACACAGCTTTGACACTGTTGGATGATTTTCTTATGCAGGTGGAAGGCTACCCATGACATGGTATCCACAATCATATGTAGGCAAGGTATCAATGACAAACATGAACATGAGAGCAGATCCTGCTACAGGTTACCCTGGTAGGACGTATAGATTTTATAAAGGGGAAGCCGTTTTCTCATGTGGAGATGGAATAAGCTTCTCAAGTGTTGAGCACAGAATAGTTAGAGCACCACAGTTGGTGTCTTTTCCTCTAGCAGAGGATCATGTATGTCATTCCTCAGAATGCAAGTCACTTGATGTTGCTGATGAGCATTGCCAAAACTTGACCTTTGATTTTCACATTGGGGTCAAGATCATGGGGCGAATGAGCAGTAGCCACACAGTGTTACTGTTCTTTACTCCTCCTGATGTGCACAATGCACCTCAAAAACACTTGTTGGCTTTTGAGAAAGTGCACTTGCCAGGAAAATCAGAAGCACATGTTAGGTTCAAGGTGGATGTTTGCAAGGATTTGAGTTTGATTGATGAACTTGGCAACAGGAAAGTTCCTCTGGGACAGCATGTGCTTCATGTGGGAGAAACTTGAAGCATCCATTGGGTGTGAGGATTTGAAAAATTCTTCAAATCCTCTGCACTCAAGTTTTTTTTTTGGCTTTTTTCTCATGGTTTCCTTAGTTTGAAAAATTCTTCTAGGGGACCAGAAATAATCCTGAGGTAATTGTAATAAAATTCTCTGATTTGTATTATATTCAGATCACAAATTTATGTATTATTACTTTACTTTCTAAGAAAACAAGGTCTTGGCTGGGACACGTGTTAACAGCTGAAAAAAGAAAATTTTCCTGGTCAAAGCTTGACACTTTCTCTTCCATCGGATTTGTTCAACATCCAACAACTGAGATTGACTTCAATTTCCCACCAAAAATTTTCAGTATCGTGCTATAAAGATTTGATATAAAATTAGATAAGAAATAATTTTGATACAATCTTTATCTTGTCCTTTTTCTCGGGTCTAATTATCATGTCAATTTGTAGTTGTGAATTGTAAAATACTTGGTGGATTCAATGTTGGTACTATCATTGTAATATATAATCTAATTTATTCATTATGAGAAAATTGTTCCATATTCATCATATAGATCTTCCGAATGGTTTGTTCTTAAGGATTTTTGGACCAAAATAGATAAGGATCCTTTCCAAATAGGATGGGATGATCTGCAGTTAACTGATATAGTGTGGGTAGCTTTACTTTCTATTTTATTGATGAAGCATTTAACTATGCCAATTTAATGATGTTTAGAATTGCCGTCCCTGTAAAATCTATGTGACCACATCTAGTGGATGATTTTGAAAAGAATGGGGAAAATTTAGGTGGAATATTATAAAAGGTCCACTTTTTGCTTAAAACCTGCCCAAAGTAACTTTTAATAATCTTGGTTTCTATTTGTATTGGTCATCATTTGGGGAGCTCTCAAGTTGTTTACAAATCACTCTTGACAAAGTACTCCTTTTCAAGCTTGAGATTGAAAAAATTTGAAATAGCCAATTGCAACACTGTGCGTGCTAAGCATGGAGCTGAAAACGTGCTATCAGATTTTGGAAAAGCATAGCTAGCTAATCCCTCAACAGAATTCACATACGTACAGTTAGAATGTTAAGAAGATATCCAAAGTGAAGAGAAAATCAATAGAGTCATGCCTTAATTATAGTGAAAACCACAAGACTTTTCACAGAACTTACGTATCTCCGCTAAAAAAACAGAACATAATGTTAAACTCTTGCCTGAAAATGCGGCAACTAGACCCTGGAGTTCCTGATTCCAATTTTCAAAAATTAAAATGAATTTTAACATTATAGGTTAATAAAATTTTCTAAAATATATTCTATTTTACATATTTTTAAATTTCCTTTTAATATTAGTCTTTTAGGTTTTAATGATAAAAATGTTAAAATAATTCATGGAAAACAATTTTATCGGTAGGCAGATTTGCGAGACATGTAATGAGATATGTAATATTAACTAAATCATGCAATGCATATAATTTTTTTTTTATTTTATTTTCTTCTTCCCGTGGATTCTCTTACCTTAAATAAATAAAAGAAACTTATTTGTACCTTTTATTCTGATATCATGATGAATCAATTTTTATAAATATGTCCCAAGGAGCCACATTATTTGATGCTCATCAACTCCTAGCACCAGGTGAATGTGAGGATACAATTACTGCGTCACAATTAGCCTGCTTCACGAGTTAAACCGCAACCTAACCATATCCTTGCTAATTCTTACACTATCATTGATTGGTCATCCTTTCGATCACCGCATTTGTTTTGTACTTCCACATGATTCAACTTATAAAACCTATCAAAGAAAAAACTTGATGCATATGTTTTCAATAATCTTCATGGAACTACTGCTAAAAAGGAACCTCAAGATTAAAAGACCTTTATTGTTGCCAAAGTTACTTGATTAAAATAATATGATCGAAATATTCAAGGGTAAAACATTGGCAGAAATAACCCGAAAACTTTGTCAAATTAACCTTCTTTATTACAAAAAAAAAAAGGAGGAAAAAATAGTAGTGCTACTGGTAGAGAGCAGTAGAAGCCTGCTTAGTTGGTGGAAGCTGGAATTCTATATTTTTGAAGAGCATCAACAAACTCTTGAATGTAGAGATTATGAAGCCCTTGAGAACTAAAAACCTTGCCCATCTCTTTGGCGTTCTTTCTTAGAGTACTCCCTTCCTCATCCACTATTGCTAACTTCAATGTCTTGGCCACAGAGTCCCTAGTAAATGATCCGTCTTGTTCATTCCTTGGTACTTCAATGGCCACTTTCTTTTCCTCCAGTGCTCTTGAAAATAGACATTGGTCTAACAAATAAGGCAGGGTGACAAGAACGTGCCCAAAATGAAGCTTCTCAATAACAGAACCAGAACCACAATGACTCATGCATCCCCCAATTGCTGCATGTGCCAATATCTTAAGTTGGGGTGCCCAACTCTTCCAAACAATGCCACGATCCTTTGTTCTGTCCTCAAACCCCTCTGGCAATTCAAGTGTGCCCTCTTTCAAGTTCTTCAAAGCCCAAAAGAAAGGCAACCCAGAAAGCTCTATGCCATGAGCCAACTCGGTGAGGTCTTGCTGACTCAGCTTCAACTCGCTCCCAAATCCGATGTACACAACAGATGATGGCTCCTGTGTGTCTAACCAGGCTTTGATTGTGACCCAGTCAGGGTTTTTGTCTTCCTCTTCAACATCTCTTATCTGCATAGATGGTGGAAGCAATCCAACTGGAACCACAGGCACCTTGTAGGTCTCAGCAAGATAATCTAACCATTCTCCTTCAAGTTCTCTGGAGGTTCTAAGAAGAAACAAGTCACAGCTTGAATATGCTTTGCCAAGATCAACATTAGCCATTTTCCCTGACTTCTCATCCTTCATACTCGAAAATGCTCTTATAATCTCGTAAGGCCTGAGACAAATGGTTGTGTGGAAAGGAACCCACGAGGGAGGACCGCACATATCTTGTAACTTGAAATTTGACTTGATTTGATTCTTGGGTGGATCAAAGAAGCATTTGTTCCAAGCTGGGGTTATGTTGTAATGAGCACATGGAATGTTGAGGCTCTTAGCAATTGGTGCTAACCATGCAGATGCATAATCATAAAACACCCAATCCGGCTTTGAAGCGATTAACAACTCAGCTACATCGTCTTTGAGGCCGTCATATGCCTCCTTAAGGTAAATTCCCTTGTTTGTGGGAATGTCCATCGTGCTCTCTGCCCCTTCTGGAAGATTCTCTATCTTTGGCAATGGCAACCTCACCAATTTGATGAATGGTTCTAAGCTTTTGGGGGTTTTGGGCATGCGGTCAATGTTTTTGGGGCTGTTTATGAAGGTAACATAGTGACCCTTTTCAGCAAGAATCTTTGCCACCTCGAAATAGGGGTATATGTGACCCATCGCTAGCCATGGGAGCATTGCAACATGAAGAGGCTTATGAATTTTGCCATTGCCATTAGGAGCACCTGAATCTGAATCCATAGAGTGTTCTATTTCACTTGGTTCGGTTGTTACGAGGTAGAGTAGTGGTGCCTATGATTCTAACTTCTGAAGTAGTTAGTTGCATGGAGAATGAAGATGTTATAGTGACACTAAAACAGGGAAACAAAATATAAACAAATAAGTGAATGGCCGTGTCGTGCACCACGCTTCGATTGTTATTTTATTTTATTTCCACGAGGTTCGCCTCTAAATACATCTGCACCTAATAATCAAATAGGACTTGCAAATAATAAAACAAAGACTACAAAGGCCACGAGCATCGCGCAGCTCTTATTTTATTTATATTTTAAATTAATGTTAGAAAAAATATATTTTAAGGATCATTTTTAATCTTTTAAAATACTATATATTCTTTTAACAAAAAATATACGTTTAATTTTAAAATATTTATATTGAGATTAGAATGGTCACAAGGTTAATTTTAAAACATTTTTACCATATTAAAATAATTATTTACAATTATTAGAATTTATTTATTTGAATTAACATATTTATTTTGTTAACAGAATATTCACTATTTTAAAATTTAATATATTAAATTAATAAATATTTTTTTATAATTTATTTCTTTAATTTTAATAATTTTATCTTCTAAGTTTCTTACTTACAAAATATAAATTTTATTACTGATAAATATTGTGATATTCAAATAAAAAAAAAAAACCATGTGAATTGCCATATCTAATAACAAATGACATTACCCTCCGAAGCTATTCCCCCTATATTACATGTTCCTTTTTCATTAAGTAAAGAGAACAATGTCACAATGTGGCAATTCACAAATATCCCGCTTCAACGAAACAAAGTTCGAATTCATCTTTCACTTTGAGTTCCTGTTAAACCTGTGCTGATCATACATTGGAACAAAATAGTATCGTACCGAAGGAACTAAACTAAGAAATATTAAGGAAAATAAGATTATATCCAACATTAATTTTAAGGAAGGAAAGAAGATTTAAGCAGAGTATAAGATATTTTTAAAGTTTCTTTGATTTTAAACTGAAATTATATTTTTATTTTTGAAAAATTTATATCTTTTGTTAATTATGTTGGATGAATTTTGGGTTTCTACTGAGTACAAAATCTATAATTTGAACTCGGTTCTGTCAAATTAACGAGGACTAAACCAACAAGACGAGGGAAGATGTGGACATATTCTACATTTGCTTTCGTACGAAGAGTAGTACACTTTGGTGTTTCTCTATGACTTACACTATAGCATGGTTTGAGTAATAAAGGAATATAATGTTTCACGCTATAACCACACTTTGGTCTTGAAATCCAGCAGAGACCATTGTTTTTACAGCATATAAGGGACAAGATTGGTTCGAGAATCAATGGAATCCTAAAATCTAGATAAATATTAATTAAAATGTGTTGATCAGTAGTAATAAATGGATAATTAAGTGTTAGAAATCACGTTTAATATTTTTGTAGAATTAAATTAAAATTAAAAAAATTATAAGAAAAGCATGTATATGATGAAGACATAGTAAAACAAGCGACAACACAAGCTTGCTAAACAAAGACGAAGCAAGACAAAAATTTACATAAGGTGCCAAATGATAAAGGCTATCAAACATAAAATTAACGGATAAGTTTATTGAAAACTAAAAAATTAGCTAAAAACATAAAAATTAAAAAAATTAGTTCAAAGTTGAAAATATGTAAATTAAAGTAATAAATATTTAATAAAATTAGTCGTTAAATTAATAAATAAAAATAAAATAATAAATAAAGACATAATCATTCGATTTGAATTTAAATATTATTAATTATTAATTTTAATATTTGTTTTCATTAAATTAAAATTATTATAACAAAAATAAGTTTAATATTTTTAATCTATTTTTGTTTACATATATTTTATTAAAAATATTATATAATGAACTTATAGTTATTTTGATGATTATATATTAAAAAAAAGTTTGATAATTTTATTTATTTATTTTATTATTTATAATATATTTTTAAATATTTTTTTTTTAAAATTAAAAATATTTGTTTAAATTTATAAATAAATTTTACATAATATTTCTATAAAATAATATTTATTTTATCTTTACAATTTTTAAAATAAATATTAAATATTTTATTATAAATAATTTAAATAAAATATTTAATAACTAAATTAAATATATAATATTAATTAATAATATAAAAAATAATATTTTATAATAAACGAAAGATTATCAAATATATAAAGAATAAAAATAAAATAACTCCTTCAGCTAGTAGCTGAAATCTTGAAAACTACTAAAAGTAATGTTAAAAAAATGTTATTTATTTCATCTAATTGCTAAAACAACTACTATGTCAAACATAGATAAAATCGTTCTAAAAAAATTTTAACTAACTATTTTATCTTTTATCTAGATGAAATGTCATACCAAACATATTTAAAGATAAAAATAATCAAGAAGAAGAAAGTCATGGATGTGCAAGAACTAAGCATGGTATGCAAAATATGAAGAACAATTGTGATAAGGAATCCACATAGACATGTAAAAATAGGATTACATTGATTAGGCAAAAAATTTACATGACATGTCACATTCTGTTAGCATAGTTGTGCAAGATATTGAATACGACCATGTCACCTATTTGATAAATGAAAATTGTATATGCTTATATTGAAGGAATTGAAAGCTCAAAACTATTGATGTTAGACGAAATGAATTTAGAAAGGAGGTTAGAAATCTTATTTGATGTATAGAGAATGTATAATTAATTCTAAAGTTGTAAAGATAAGTATGTATGATAAGCAAAAAAGGGACTATAAGATCCCAAATTTAAAGAAAAGGCGAGACCTTTATTTAAAAAAAAAATGAAGTACGGATGTAATTGGTTAATATGCATAAAAAGATTATTTTGTGAATCAATGGAAAGATAATCTATGAGATCCTTTAAGTCGGCTAGCTAGGAAATCTAGGAATCAATTCATGATGAAAATAAATCATAATTCATGAGAATGAGAATTTTAAAACTTAAAGGGTATGTGAGCTAGATTTGTGTTGTGTGCTTACAAAGTTTTACCCACGGGCAAGTGCACCCGTCGACGTAGAAAAGGGTATTTAAAACCCCTATTATCGTTCCCACATAGACTATTTTAACAATCTTAAAAAATATTAAATCCTAATTTTTGAGCTCACCCAAAAAGGATTTATTTAGAAATATTTAAGGTGAATGTAAAAAGGGAGCAGAATGAGAGTAAATGATTTAAAGATAAAAGAACACAGATACATATACGAGTTCAATTATAACTTTACTTAATTTCATCCTAATTCACTTATGAATGATTTGAGTCAATTGTTAACCTTCCGTTCTAATTCTATTACTACCCAATGATCATGCAATAGCAATATTTTTTCCCTTAAGTTACTACCACCAATGATCATGCAAGGTGTATAATTAAGAAAAGCATAAAGAACATGCGGACTTGTTAAATTAATAACTGATTAGAAATCAAGGATTCCGATTGATCCTCCAAAACTCTTAGATTCAGTTTATCTTATAGTTCCGTTAATTAGACAATGGTACGATCACCTATCCCCAATTAACTTAGAAATTAATTATGCATAATAAGGAAAGGAAAAGAGGTTCAATTGGTTACATTAAGTTTCACCAAACCCCATAAATTGGGGTTAGTTACACATAAAGAGATAAGACAAATAAAAACATACTAATCCCATAAAACAATCCATAATCCTAATTCTAGAAGAGAATGACAAAACCGTGGTGCTAGTAAGACTGGCAACAGGACGTTGCAACTCGCACTGTGAAGAACTTCTGCCTCTAAAATCCTACAGAGGATACTAAAAGAGAGATGAGAATGAAATGGTGTGTCTCCGGAATAATGATAGGCCTACGCCTCGGAAAGTGATGTGGCCTTTGGAGCGTAGGGCGGTGTCATACGGTATAGTAGAGCCTCCCTTTTATAGGCGTGGATTAGGGTTTCAACGTGGTGGATCAGGCTTGACCTAGCCGCTTCCTTAGTCGTCGCAACCAATCTTTGTAATCTTGTAGCACCCTAGAGGTGATGTGTCATTGTCACATTAAATGTATTATCTTTTTATGTTTCTTTTACTCTCTTTTAGTCCAAAACTTTCCTATTTTTGGATTCTTAGCTTGCGTGACCATTCCTACAGAAATAAGGAAAATTAGGTAGAATTACAATTAAATAATCATAAATTATATTGTAATTATAACTAATTTTCCGCAAATAAATCAACAGAATAGTGGTTTATCAGTTTGAATCTCTCAATAACCTAGTGTTGTTCCCCATAGGTGGAATTGCTCTAGTCAAACTTAGTTGGCTTGATAAGACTTTAACGATTATCATTATCGATTGAACAATTTTTGTTATTTTTAAAAATGATTATTATTGATGTGAAATGATGATGAAGTTAGTGCTACCAATAACACATTATTATTGAAAATTGGATCCTGATATTCACGTTGTTTTAATAAAAAGATGATGATGATTTATCATGCATATGCATATCATAGGAATGACCAATTCCAAATTGATAAAAATTATTGTGGTATAAAATGCAATAGGACTAATATCGCATATATTATTATAGGAAGTAGAAGAAAATGATAGAATATTTTCAAGTGCATACTGTGTATTCATATGGACCTTCATCAAGTTGGATGTATTAGTTAATGATGTTTTTGTATATGATATACATATATGTATATGATGATAAAATATTTATATAAATATTTTTATTATTACTCTTTATAAACTTGTATGAAATGTCACATTCCTTTTATCTTATATTTTTTTTATGTATTATGTAATCATGAATCCATATTGATTTTATGATGTGGAAAGTCTTCACCAAATGCTGAAATGGATGTTGACTTAGCCTTTATTTAGATGGGATGAATCATGGAGAAAGGATCAAAGAAGAATAGAATTAGAAAGAGTTTAGTTTTCTATGCTTTTAGTTTGTTTTGTCTTTAACAGGAGAAAAGATTAATTTTCCATGAATCCACAATTTTTTGCTATCCCTCCTTAGCCATGAACAAAAGTGAAAGGTGAAGGGCAGAGTTTTTATTTATTTATTTTAAACTGTTAAAATTATTATATATTTTTTTAAAATGGTGAAAGACAGAGTTTTTATTTATTTATTTTAAATTGTTAAAATTATTATATATTTTTTTAAATTTTAAAAATAAATAAATTAAAAATTATTTTATAAAAAGATTTAGTAAAAAGTAAAATATTCTAAAAATTGATAGAAAATAAAATTTATACTATTAATATTTTTTTTCCTCTCTTTTCTAGACATTCAAACAGAAAAGGAGAATTTTTTCCATTTTTTCCCTCTTATTTTTACTAGTTCAAATAACTTACTTGTCTTTCTTGATTCTATTCTTTCTCTTCTTTTTTTTTCTACCTATTTTTCTCCCTACCCAAACAAAGCATTAAAGAATGGAGAATAGTTTGATGTATCAATTCACGATGCTTCTATATCTTATATACATATATGTATATGATGTTAATATATTTGTATAAGTATTTTTATTACTATTCCTTACAGACTTTACTTGTATAAAATGTCTCACTCTCATTCTACTATATTTTTTTTATGTATTATGAAATCGTAAATTCATATTGAATCTGGGATATGGAACACCTTCGCTAAATGTAGAAATAGATGTTGATTTAAAGAATAGAGAATAGTTTAAAGCTCCAAGTACATAAACAATCATTATAAAACAAAATTATGGTTTGGAATATGAAAAATTATAAGATATGATAGAGCTCTTAATTTATAGTCATATTGTATAACTTCATATTTTTATAAGTAAATCCTGTATTTTTAACTTATTAACTTAAATCTAAATTGTCTACATCTTAAATGAATTAAAATTTATATAAATAATTTAGAGACAGTTACAAATACATTCACTAAAATAAAAATATTTACTATTTTTTATTTATAAATTTTATTTAGTTGTAAAATTATTTATGTATTGCATAAAAAGTATTCTAGTTGTTTAAAATTGTTAAATATATTTTTAAATTTCAATAGGTTCAGAATTTTTATTTAACAAGTTTAACCTTTATAAACTTAATCTTATAAGATATATTTTAATAAAACATTTTTTTAAAAAATATTATCTTTTCCTACAAATTTAAGTATATTTTTATTTAATTTTAAAAAATTTAAATTATTTAAACAAGTATACTTTTACTTAATGTTATAGATCTCTTTATTAATAAGTAAAAATTAAAATATTTATATAAATATAAAAACTTATGGTAATTCTTGTCCATAAAAATATATTTATGATAAATTTTATTATATCTTCACATTTAAAGGATATTATTAATGTGAGGAATTAAAATTTAGAATAGTTTAACATGATATTTTGAGATTGATCCTCATCTTATATTACAAAAAAATATATTTATTTTTTTATATAAATTAATAGAAAATAAATATATTTATTTATTATAGATAAAATAAAATTAATAATGTAGTTTATTATTTAAGATTTAATATTTTTTTCCATTATGACCTTATAGATATGTTTTGTTGATGAAAATATATTTTTCGATTTTATTTATAAAATATTTTTTTAGTTTTTTTATATTAATATTTTATAGATTAAATAATAAAAATGTCTTTTTTTATTTTTAATATTTTTAATAAAAATATTTGAAATAAAATAAAATAATATTTTTATAAATAAACATAGAAATTTTTTTTAAAATTAAATATCACATTGTTTTTCTGGAATAAATTTTTATGATATTCTATAATTAGGTCTAATGAGTTACAATTATATTTAAAATATTTTACTAAGATTTTATTTGTTTCATTATTATTTTTAGAATACTTTATTATTTCTAATTTGTAATGTTTATGTCCAATTTTTATTTTATAATAAATTTATATTACTACTATTTATAATTAGTACATATTTTTGTCACTATATGATATTTTTATAAAATTATTTTATTATAATTTATATTTTATATTATTTTTAATTTATTTTATTAAATAATTACATATATTATTTTATATAATAACAAATTATTTTATTATTATAATAACAAACATCTATAAATAATAAATTTACATAAACGAAAATAAGTGTTTTATAATAAAATTTGAAAAATTTGTCTAATTTTTTTAAAAAAATATTATTTTCATTATTTTATTTAAACAGTAATAAAAACTATTGAGTCTTTATAATACTTTCATAAATTTTATAGTAGTAGTTATCATATTAATACATCATAGACTATTTGTTTTTTCAAATTTGTACTTAATATATTATCGTACAATTATTTTTATCTTTTATAATAGTAAAATATAGTTATATATGCTTTTCAAAAGAATATTTTTTAAAAAATATTAAAAATTTATGACTTCAAATTTTTCATAATGACATTGTTTAACCTTGAATAGTTCTAAATTTATTTTTTATTACTCACTTTTAACTTTTATAATATTATTGTTAGATATTATGTTTTATTGCTTTTAGTTTGAATAACGTATTTATCAGCATATTTCATTTAAATTGTTATAAGTTTATTTTATTTTAATATTTTATATTTGTTATAATTTATCATTTATATACTTTATTATAATTTTACAATATTATGATTTTTATTTTGTTATTTTACCTTAATATTTTATTTTTGAAATGTATATATTAAGATTAAATTAAAAGTTGGATAAGTAAATATATTAATTTGAAGGTAGATAGATTTGGAAAAAAAATAAGATTTAAGATATAAAAATTGTTTATAAATTATCATATAAATAAAAATTTAAAAAGTATACAAAAATTAAAAAATAAAATTAATAATATAAATTAATAAAAAATATATTTTAAATTTAACTAGATCATGTAAAAAAATATTAACACTTAACTAAATATACAGGTGCCGATACATTTACCTGGAATAAACTAACATCTTAAAATTAAAATTTAATAAACATCAGCGGTTACATTTATAACTGCACTCCTCCTACATAGGGATGGAAGTGATCCGACAGGAGCCTATACCTTGTTTAAAACCTAGTTATATTCGGCTCGTTTAATAAATAGATAGGCTCAGGCTTGTTAAAAAGTCTTTTTAGATAAACAAGTCAGGCCTAAACTTATAAAAAAGTCTATTTAACTTATTTAGGGGCCTATTTATATTTGTATATTATATATTTATATTTATTTTAATATATTATATTTATATAATATTTATTTTATATTTTATTTATATAATTTTAATATATATATATATATATATATATATGTTTTAGGCCTATTTAACAGTCTTTTTTATCTTGTAGGCTTTAAGTTTGCAATCTTTTTTAATTAATTATTTACATAGATTTTAAGTTTATTTATTTATTTTGTTGTAAGGTAAACTTTTAAATAAGCTTGCAGGCCTTGTAGGCTTTAAATCAAGTCAGCCCTTAGCAAAAAAAAAAAAAAGCTTTCAATATGTAACAGGTCTAGGCTCGGACCTCAAAATTTTTAAATAGACCAAACTTAAACACTCAAAACCTAACTCGGTTCGGTCTATTTCCATCCTTGATAGTTGGATGTTTGTTTTAACTTTTTAACGTCCCATAACATTGTTCGATGGCTATGATTTATTTTTGAATTTTGTAAAAGAATGTCTTGCTATTTAAACTGAAGTAAACTTTTCTCAAACAATGAAAATTAGAATAATTTATATGATATTTTAAATTTAAATTTATTGTTAAATTCAATTTTATCACTAAAAAATTAAAATAAAAGTAGGCTAACTTTTTCTATACCTTAATGTCTTTCACTTGTTTTTCGTACTATATATATTTATAAAAATTATATTTATACTATTTTTAGAATAAATTAATATATAAATTTTGAATAATTTTTTATATTTTAAAATTTTGTCATCGGGGTTTTAAAGTTTTAAATTATTTTTAATTAAATGTTTATCCACCACCTTTTGATAAGGTTTCGTTGAATATAAAGATTAAACTTTAAATAATTTAATGATTACATCATTAATTTAATCAATTTAATTTATAAATCTTTAAACTATTTAAATCTTTTAATTAAATTCATATATTTAACAAATTCTAATGAAAATATCGCCAAAAATATAAATAGAAACGGTTTAAAATTTTATAGATCTAATTACAAAATTTTAGTGTAGAATAAATTTTATAAATATTTAAATAATTGAAAATTTTATAAAATAAATTCGTCTTAATTTTACACATACTTTTTATGATATCTGATTTAATAATAATAAAATATTTAAACATATAATCATTCTATAAAAACTGATATTTTAGAAATTTTTAATTAGTTAAAAGCCTCAAACATATTATGATAATTGTAAAACATTTTAACATTCATATTAGTTTTAATTTTAATTTAATAAAATAATAATATAAAATTATGCATGTCTTTATTTATAATATAAATCATTTGTTTAGAAAATAGAGATATAAATATTGTTGAATGAGAAAGAGATATGCTCTTTTAACAAAATTATTTAACCATTTATAAAATATAATATTTTAATATTTTAAAAATAATATAAGTTATACATCAAAATTACTTATTCTAAATTAAGATAATTAGTATAATGATAAAAATTAAATATTAAAATAATTTATTTACTCTAATATGAAATATTAAAAAAATGATTTTGTTTGATATTTTTGTAAATATGAAAATATTAAACTTTAAATAATATAAATTAAATATTATTACAGGTATTTATATATTTAATATAGTTAAAATATTAATATCTGAGAGCATTCTTTTATTTAAGGATTTGTTTTTATGAAATATTATTGTTTAACCCTTAAAATTTCTTATTTGATATCTTAAATTTTTTTTATTTAATATTAATATGAAGCAATTAAATGTTATCACGTACATTTATATATTTAAAATAATTAAAATATTAATATTTAAATGTATTCTTTCATTTAAGAATTTGTTATTATGAGACATTATTGTTTAATCATTAAAATTTTTTATTTGATCCTTTAGTCTTATTTTTAATTTATTTTATTTTTAAATAATTGATAGAAATTTATTTAAAATATTTTATTTAAAAAATATAAATAATTTATATATACTTATAATATAATTGTTTAAAAAAATATAATGAAGGTTAAAAAATTCAAAATTTTTGTTAATTAAATTATATTTCAACATAAAATTTAATTTTATTAAATATTTATTCTAATTCATAAAATTTATTTCATATTTTAATTTGATAAATAATTTATACAAATTAAATTAATATTATAGTAATTTAAACATTTAATAGTGTAAATCTATATTTTAAATTTTTTAGTAATTTAAATGAAAGATAATATTCTAATTTTGTAAATTTTTTAACTTATTCAAATAGTAGATTAAATGTTTTCTAAAAATAATAATTATTTTATTTTATCTTAATAAAATCATGTCATATTATACATTATTGATTTAATATTGTATTAAATTGATTATTAAGATAATTATTGATTTTAAATGTAAAAAAATTTATTATAATTTTATAATTTTTTTTTAAAAAATATTTTTATATTAATAATTTTGAATTTTTATTATAGAAGTTAAAAATTTATATAAAACTATTTTGTGAAATAAAATTATAATTAATTAATGATTAACTTGGTTATAATTGAACTATAATATATATTATTTAAATATTAAAATTAATGCAAGAAAAGAAATTCGAATTATTAAAATAAAATAATAAAAAAATTAATTTTTTGCGTAATTTAAACATTTTTTATTAGAAAATAAACTTAGTTTAAGATTACTAACTATAATTTACTTTATCAGTTAAATAATATTTTAATAATTATTAAATAATATTTTAAATATAATTAATTTTAATTCAAATATGTAAATTATTTTTAATTTCATTTATAAAAATAATTTATATAATTTTTTTTTAAAATTAAAAAATTTTTAAATAATTATAAAACAAATTATTTTACAACTAAAATAAAAAACATACGAAGCCTAATTTTATACATGTCTTACATTATCTAATATTATGTAAAGATTAATAAGTTAATTTAAAATTTTAATTATTATAGGAAATTAATCTAATAATTTAATTAAGATAATAATTTATCTTAAAAGTTAACTTAAATATCATAGATGATTTAGATAATAAGTTAATTTAAATTTTATTTTAAATATTATAGATAAATATGTCAAATTTCATTTACATATTATAGGTTTAGAGTTTTAAGTTGATTTAAGTTAATAGGTTTAGGATTTAAAATTAATTAAGATAATAATTTAATTTAAAACAATAATTTCATTTAAAAATTAGGTTAAATATTATATCGAATTAATGATTAAGTTAATTGTTATAATAATTTAATGTAAAATTTAATTTTAATGTAATAGGTAATTAAAAAATAAGTAAAGTTTAAATTTATAATATAATTTAAATAGTATACGTAAATTTCATTTACATAGGTATTAGATAATTAAGATAATAGTTAATTTTAAAATTAATTTAAAATTTAATTTAAATATTATATAATTTAGATAATTAGTTAATTTAAAATTTATTTAAGGTAAATCAGAATATGTAAAATTTTGTTTACATATTATAGATTTGATATTTTAAGTTAATTAAGGTAATAAGTTAATTTTAAATTTCATTTTAATATTTTACCTAATTAAAATAGTAATATTTTTTAAATTTGAATTTAAAAATTATGGATAATTTTGACAATAAATTATTTAAAATTGTAAGTATATTTAAATTTAATTTAAATTTTATATATAATTAATGTATTAACATAATTATGAAATTAAGTCAATGTATAATTTAAAATAAATATAATAAATAATTAAGATAATAAGTTAATTTTAAAATTAATTTAATTATCATAAAAATTAATTTAATAAGTTAATTAAGATAATAATTAAATAAAATTTTATTTAATTATTTTAGGTAATAATTAAAATAAAATTTGATTAAAAAATTAAATGTAATATTTATTTATTTTAAATTATATTAAACTATTTTTATTTATTTATATAAAAATATATTTTTTGAAGGAGTAATATGTAATAACAATATTTTAAAGTTATACAGATTAATTTTTAAAAATATTAACTCAAACTTTATTAACTATAAAATCACACGTAATTATATTGTTTTATT
The DNA here is from genome assembly GCA_037954105.1 of Canavalia gladiata. Lineage (NCBI taxonomy): Eukaryota > Viridiplantae > Streptophyta > Magnoliopsida > Fabales > Fabaceae > Canavalia > Canavalia gladiata. The sequence goes on from CM075662.1 coordinate 6,541,894, forward strand.
GATTCAAATTAACTAAGGTTTAGTATTCTTATATTTACAAATATACGAAGAAAAAAATTATTTTTAATTCATGAGATTCACTTTACTTCTTGAAATCTCTCTTTGGATCCGATCAAAGAAATCCAATAAGTTTAATGCAAGTTACTTCTATCAAATACATAGTTTAAATATAATTTAAAGTATTCTTAACCTAGAATAATATCTTTTCATAATTCATTTTTGTTATTTATTTTCATGTATGATCTACTCTTATTTCACATTTTCTATTTTTTAAATAAGAATTCTACAATTTTTTAACCATTCATTTTTGTTATTTATTTTCATATATCATCTCCTCGTATTTGACTTTTTGTTTTCTTTTAAATAAAAAATTGTACAAAAATGTAATAGGTTGAGAGAAGCTCATGCAAGACATGGTTGAACCGACCTAGTTTATTTGAAAAAATGGTGAAACGTAGGAGCTCAAATGCATCTTTACTAGTCTCTATGTATACAAATGATGATTGTGAAGGGAAGCAATGAAACCTTCAATGTACTGGTTATGGAGCTCTATGTTGCTAAATTTGTTGCCCATCTCTTTAGCATTCTTCCTATAAACACTTCCCTCTTCGTCCACCATCGCCAATCTCAATGCTTTGGCCACCGAATTCCTTGTGAAGGACCCATCTTGGTGGTTCCTTGGAATCTCAATTCCCACCTTCTTCTCTTCCATCACTCTAGAATACAAAGCTTGGTCTAATAAGAAAGGCAGCATAACAAGAACGTGTCCAAAATGGAGATTTTCTATCATTGAACCAGAACCACAGTGAGTTAAGCAACCACCAACCGATGCATGAGCCAAGATTCTAGGTTGGGGTGCCCAGGTTTTCCAAACAACCCCACGTTCCTTGGTTCGATCCTCAAACTCATTTGGTAACTCAATTGACCCCTTCTTTAGGTTCCTTAAAACCCAAAAGAAAGGCAATCCAGAAAGCTCAATGCCAAGGGCTAATTCATTGAGGTCTTCTTGGCTTAGTTTCACCTCACTCCCAAATGCAATGTACACCACAGATGACCCTTGCTGTGTGTCCAACCATGTCTTGATTTGAAGCCAATCAGGACTATTCTCTTCCTCACCAGAATCACTCACTTGCATTGGTGGAAGCAAGCCCACAGGAATCACAGGCTTTTGGTAAAACTCAGCAAGAAAATCCAACCACTCCGGTTCAAGATCTCTGGAACTTCTGATAACAAACATGTCACAACCAGAATTTGCTTTGTTAAGATCAAAAACAGCTGATGCACCTGTCTCATTAACCTTGACATCTTCTAACAGCTTCCTTACCTCGTAGGGTCTTAGGCCAATGTTTGTAGGGAAAGAAACCCACTTGGGTGGGCCATAGTAATCCTCAGGGTTTGTTCTATTTGCTGCATCATCACCAAGTTGTTGTTTGGGTGTGTCAAAGAAGCATATGCTCCATGCAGGACAAGGACTGAAATAGGCACAGGAAATGTGGAGGGACCTGGCTAACTGTGGTAACCAACTGGCTGTAAAGTCAAAGAAAACCCAATCAGGATTTGAGGTTTTGAGTACCTCAGCTACTGACTCTTGGAGACCATCATAGGCCAACTTGAGGTAATAGAGTTTGTTGGAGGGAATGTCCATAGTGGAGTCTGCATCTTGTGGGAGATGGTTTTTGTCTATGTGGGATGATAAAGGCAATTTGGTTAGTTTAATAAATGATGATAAGTGATGTGGGAGTTTAGGCAAGCGATCTATGATTTTAGGGGTGGATATAAGGGTGACATAGTGACCCTTTTGTGCAAGAATCTTGGAAACTTCAAAGCAGGGGTATACATGACCCATAGCTAGCCATGGGAACATCACAATGTGAAGAGGCTTATCGGCTTTGGCATTGGATGAAACTGAAGCAGAGTCCATCGATTTTATTTTAATTTATTGCACTTGTTTGCTACATGGAAAATATTTGGTCCGTGTTGTGTGCTATATAGCCAAGAATGGATCAGCAGGAGCAAGGGAAAGAGCTCCAATTGCCCACAAATACTGCATAGACAGCAGTGGCATGTGCAACACGCAGCTATTATTTTATTCCCGCTAAGCGCTCGTATCATAAAAAAGATCATAGAGATTAGGACCTAGCCCGGCGCTTCTGATTTTCGGATCCAAATGACTTGTTCTTACTCTGTCTTTTATATATACCAAAACAAAAAACTTACAGATATAAAGAAAATGATATTTTGTAAGGCAAATACTGACAAGTGCCTGTTCACATGACTTTTTGAATCAGTTTTAAAATATGTTATACTACGTTTTTATAATATTTTTTTTCTGTTTCATTTAATTTAATTTATCATGCATCATATTTTAAATTTCCTTTTCTTTATTATTTGTATTGCTGTCCATTTTTTAAGTACCATTATCATTTCTCTTATTCTTATGATTGGTTTTGGGCTGCTAGATCCCGAACTCACGTCTTCTGGTCACAAATATAACTAATATCAGGATGTTCTCAACCCACGTTTACAGGGTTTTTAGCTAATCTAGACATGTGCTATTTATTAATTTTTGTATATAATAAATAAGTAAATCACTTTAATATTTTAAAATTTACACCATCACGAGAGAAGACTACTAATTCTCCTAAGTTACAATGAAAATAGGTTAAACTGAGTTAGGTTTAAGTGTTTAAGTATGGTCGTTTAAAAATTTTAAGGTTGGAACCTATACTTGTTACCTATTAAAAAAAATTTTATGTTAAGGTCTCACCTGATTTAAAGCCTACAAAACTTATAAACATATTTAAAAGTCTATATTACAAAAAAATCAATAAAAAGATTTAAAATTTATATAAATAATTGATTAAAAAAGTTTATAAATTTAAAACTTACAAAATAAAAAGACCATTAAATAGGCCTAAAACATATATATTAATATTATGTAAATAAAATATAAAATAAATATTATATAAATATAATATATTAAAATAAAAATAAATATAAATATAAATAGGCCCTGAATAGGTTAAATATATTTTTTTTATAAGCCTAGACCTGACTTGTTTATCTAAAAATACTTTTTAACAAGTTTAAGTCTATATATTTATTAAACAAGTCGAGGCAAGTTAGGTTTTAAACGAGTTAAGCCATAAATTCCTATCGGACGACCTTATTCACTTCCATCCCTAATCATTAGATTACTGTGTGCATTCAAAAAAAGGTAATGTTTATTTCAAATTCAACATTAAATGAGTGCATTAAAAAGAGATAAAAATAAAAATATGATAGATGATATAATAAATAAATAAATATATTTTTTTTAAAAATTATTATAATTAAATTGTTCACATAAATTATTTCAAGATGATCCACTTGATTATGATCGATTTAGTCATGAAAAACAAGCATAATAGAAAGAAGAAAAAAAGGTACAATGAAATAGATGATAATCTCACTCTTACAATGGAGAGAAGAAAATCTTGCTCTAACTGTAGAGAAATCTCATTTTTCACCAATTTGGTAGAGATGTAACATGGTTATGCATTGGAGACCTGTAGCTGATTCAAGTGAAAAAATATATATAACCACTTTTCAAGTGAATCTTAGAGTGTAATTAAGATAAATCACTTTTTAAATGAGTTTTTATATGCTTTCTTTGTATTTGGAGAACAATAATACATGTTAATTGTTCTCTTAACATTAATACAAAAAAAATTATAACAAATCTTTACATTAATTATTGAATAACTGATGTAAAATAATAACATAATGATATTTTTGAAATTTAGGATTAAGTTATTATATAGGATGTTTAAGGAAACAATATAAAAAATATTTTTACATCGATTATAAAAAAAATCATACAAAAATTCACATTATAAATCGGTTGTTAGATTAAATGATATAAAAAAATACAACATTTTGGCCTTCATTATTTTTTCTTTGTAATCAAAAAGCACAAAACACCTTTTGTTCTTTCCCCATGACTACACACATTCATCATTAACTCATTGGTCTTTATCTTTTATCCTTTTTTGACACATTCGTCATCAACAAATCCATATTTTTTCAATATAGGTAAGTTATTCCATATTTCATTAGGATTTTTAATTTATATGTTTGCATCTTGGTGTTGCATGAACTTCTACAACACTTGCTTATCCTAAAATTTTTGTTGCTTAAATTAGATAAAAAAAATAATTTTATTGAAACTTCTAATTTTTTTATTAGATTTCTCTTTGTTATTTTTACTTTTTTATATAGTTTTTCTATGGTGATCATAGTGTCTTTCTATGGTGACTTTTTTTTATCCTACCACTTTTTATTTTTTCATTTGTCTTTACTTATGTGGATAACTTCCTTCCTTTCTTTTTACATCTCTAATTCTCTATTTCATCAATTTGTTTAATTTTAAAAAAATTTGATGATCAATGTGATTATGAAAAAATATACAAACTGATATGAACCTCAATACCACTTTATATGATCAAGTCCACCTAGAAAAAGACATAACTCGGAGAAAAGGCTCATTGAAAAAGGAGGGTTAAAAAAAGATAAAAGAGACAATTAAAATTTACGTAAATGTACTTTCAAGAAAAAACAGCAAATATAATCATGATTTTATGGACGCAAATCAAAAAGATCTTCACAAAAGGACTTTTAAGAAGATATCTTATTTATTTTATTAGATTTAGTTTACAATTGTTAGGATTTGATTATTTGACTAAGATTTGTTAATATTTAATTAGGATTATGTTAACTATTTGAATTATGTTATAGATAGATGCTATTAGGTTTAGTTATGATTTCCTTATATTAGTAATTGCACAAGTATAAATAGTTTTTCTATGAGCAATGGAGGAAAAATTATTGATGAATAATAGTATTTTTTCTTTGAGAGTTTTTCATCTCTGTATGAGTTGATTCCCTTGGTTTTGAGTAAAGAATTATCTTTGATAACGTAAGTTCTTTCGGCAAGGTAAGGGTCACATTCTTCTTGATAACTTCGATGCTCTCTGGTAAGTCGTGGTTTGTGTCGGGTTTCTTATCTTGTCTTATCCTGGTTCTCAAGACGTTTCATTATCATTTCCGTATTCTGATTCATTCACGTAGGGTGAATCATATCATTTGGTATTAGAGCTTCGGCTCTTGGAATTAGGTGTCATCTATCCTTTGTTTTCTTTTACTCATGTCTCTTGTTTTCCATTACCTTTTTGTTTTCGTTCATCTTTTTGCTTTAGCCTTCTTTTTTTTTCTATTACCTACCCCATAAATTTTCTAAAAGAAACTATATCTTTGTCTCTAGCACTATTAAAATTTCTATCTACCAAATATTTGCTAGATAAGTAAAAAAAAAGTTGTGATAAAAATTCAAAAAAAAAAGTTATGATAGAAATTCAAAAAAAAACAAGAAGAGAAATTCAAGACAATTGATAAAAAGAAAAAAACAATCAGCCTTCATTCAATATAATTTTTTTTAAAGTTCTTATTTCTTTTACCAATATTCCTTACCCTATTCATCTTATATATCCGTGACTATTTCGTTATTTGTGGGAAAATAAACTTGTGAAGTTCTTGATTCAAGGACTTATAAGGAGAATCGAGAGGTAAAAGATAAAAGATGATAAGAGCATTATAAAAGAACCCAATTCGAGTGTAAACACGAGTGAAGAGCATCAATATTAAGGGTAAATACTAAGGGATTGATTGGTGAGGTTTTATTATTTCTAATTTATTTGTTTTGTTCAATTTGCAACATTGCCAACATGAGTGGTGAATTCCATCAAAATGAACGGATCTAAAAATATTCATAAAATCAGTTTAAGATCAATTCTAACAATTGAACAAGAGGTTAGAGGATATGGAGGGTTGTTCGAGGAGGAGGTCTCAGGTTTCTCGTAAAAGTAAACCTCAAAGGTTACTTCACTATGATGAAGAAGCAGATTGGAGAAAGAACTTAGAATCAAATAGTGAAAGTTTAAGAGAAAGAAGACAATATCGAGAAAAGGATAACAACTTAGGGAGTATTAAATTATCCTTTCCATCATTCCAAGGAAAGAATGAACTTGAAACTTATCTAGAGTGGGAGAGAAAAGTGGAGCATGTGTTTGATTGTCATAATTACTCAAAGGAGAAAAAGGTAAGACTAGCCAGTTTTTATTTTAATGATTATGCTAATATTTGGTGGGATCAGTTTGTCCTTAATAGGAGGAGGTATGGATAGAAACCTATCCGATAGGAAGAGATGAAAGTAGCCATGAGAAGAAGATTTGTGCCAAGTCACTATCATAGGGACTTGCAATGAAAACAACTACAAAGTCTTACTCAAGGCGCCATAAGTGTTAAAGATTATTACTAGAAAATGGAAATTACCATGATAAGAGCCAATCTGGAGAAGGGTAGAGAAATAACTATGGTAAGATTTATTGGAGGGCTAAAATAAGAGATAGCTGATGTGGTGAAGCAATAATATTATGTGGAGAGGGATGAATCACTTCATAAAGCTATTCAGATAGAAAGACAACTCAAATATAAGAGCACTTGTAAATGTCACAAATATGCTTCTAGTTCATCATGGAAGTTTAATTAGTCTAATGAGAAGGAAGATCCTAAACTAAAGGAGGCTTATTCTGACCAAGTGAAAATTTTAAAAGAATGTAAAATGAGAGAAAAAGAAATAGAAAATTAAGAAAAGGAAAAGAGAGATAAAATTGAAAGTAAAGAAAAAATAGAAAGTAAAAAAAAGTGAGAGTGAAAAGAAAGAAAAATAAAAAAATAAAGTTTGTGTATTTGCTCAGAAAAAGGAGGTCGGGTGTTTTGAGGATAAAGGATCAAGTTCTTATGCTCATGTACGAGGATATTTATTTTACTAACAATCATAACTCTTATTTTCCTAGTGTGGTTGAATCTTTGTTGCAGGAATTTGATAATGTATTTCCTAAAGAACCACCAAAAAGTTTTCTTCTTATAAGAGACATTAAACACCAAATTGATTTTATCCTTGGTGCTGTGATTCCAAATCGACCAGTCTATAAAACTGTTCTTGAAAAGGTCAAGGAGATTTAAAGGCAAGTAGAGAAGTTGATGCAGAAAGGCTTTGTGAGGGAAAGCCTTAGCCCATGTACACTTCATGTTATCTTGGTACCAAAGAAAAATGGGACCTGACACATGTGCGTGAACTGTAAAGCCGTCAACAAGATTACGAGAGTTAGTTTGATGAAGAAAAAGTTAAGGAAATTAGAGGATGGCCCACGCCTACAAATGTTAATAAAGAGTCGAGGACAACTCTATTTCAAGAAGAGGAGAATGATATGAACCTCAATACCACTTTACATAATCAAGTCCACCTAGAAAAACACGTAACTCGGAGAGAAGGCTCACTGAAAAGAGGAAGGTTAAAAAAAGATAAAAAAGGCAATTGGAATCCACGTAAATACACTTTCAAGAAAAAATGGCAGAAATGATTGTGATTTTTTTGAACACAAATCAAGAAGATCTTCATAAAAGGACTTTTATGAAGATATCTTATTTATTTTATTAGATTTAGTTTACAATTGTTAGGATTTGATTATTTGACTAAGATTTGTTAAGATTTAATTAGGATTATGTTAAATATTTGAATTATGTTATATATAGATGCTATTAGGTTTTAGTTATGATTTTCTTATATTAGTAATTGCACAAGTACAAATAGTTCTTCTATGAGCAATGAAGGACAAATTATTGATGAATAATAGTATTTTCTCTTTGAGAGTTTTCATCTCTGTGTGAGTTGATTCCTTTGGTTCTTGGGTAAAGAACTACTCTTGATAACGTTAGTTCTTCCAGTAAGTCAGAGTAAGGATCACGTTTCTCTTGATAACTTCGGTGCTATCCGACGGGTCACGGTTTGTGTTGGGTTCCTTATCTTGTCTTATCTCGATTTTCAAAATAGTTCTTATCATTTTCACATTCTGATTCATTCATGTAGAGTGAATTATATTACAAACGATCAAGTAGATGTAGTTATAATATCATTTTCATCCTAAATAATATAAATCTTTACTAAAAATTTAACTTTCAACATTTCAGCATATTATATGCATACACTTAATTAAAATATAGGATCATACCTATTATCAATGGATAAATGAATATTATGTATATAAAGTTTTATTAATCTAAAGTAAAATTATTTATAATCATTCTTCAAATAATACTCTTTAAAACTTTTTTTTATTATAATACGTATTTATAAATAATTTGGATACATGAAATTTATCTCATATTTTTAAAGATTATAAAATCCTTTTATAATTTGTTATTATTACATAACTTAAGTTCTTATTTTGTGTTTCTTTCTTGTTAAAGAGAAAAACTTACTTTTTAATTATTAATGATAGTTTAAATATATTTTTTTGACATATAGCAATTAAAAATATTTTTTGGAATGATAAAAAATTATGATATTTTTCACCTTATATATTTTTGTAAAAATTATTTTAAGAGATAAAAATAAAATTAGATGATAAATAAAAATATCACTTTATTAGTTTTAATTTAAATTCTAAAAGTTATAAACTATTTTTTTGTAATGATAAAAATAATGAAATTTAAATCTAAAATATTAGATAAAGTACTTCAAAATTTTATTATTAAATAAATTCTAATTATTTAAGCTATAAGTTATTTAATCCTATATATGAGAAAATCACGATTAGTATATTAATTTTAATAAAAAAATTTGCAGAAGTGAGACATTTCTCATGACGAAGAAGGTGGTCAATTCTACCAATTTAAGTTAAAATTAAATTAAAATTAATATAAATTATAATAAAATACAAAACCATATATTGAAATTAAATATTATCTAAAAAATAAAAAAATATATATATTTTCAAATCATATGCATAATGTTTATTTTATCATGATTTCTATATTTATTACATTATAATTATAATAGACGATAGAATAATAGTAATAAATATAAGAAATAAGTTAAAATATTAATGTATAATAACTAAATTTTTTAAAATATATAAATTCATTTAAAAATAAGTTTCATATATACTAACAAGAAAATAAGTTTTAAGGACAAATCTTGATGTTCAAGTTTTTTCCTTATTCCAAACTGTAAAAATCTTAATTATTGTTTGAAATTTCAAAAACTTTTATCAATTGTTTTAAAAATATTTATCTTGATGCCCAACGCAAAAAAGGTACATATTGATTTGTTTTAGTCAAAAGAAAACAGAAAACAAAACAGTGAAACGCAGGATACATCATTGTTAGCGAAAATTGCCCTTAGCCAGTTGTAGGAGATAAGTCATGAAACTTAAGCTTATCTTTGGATGACATGAAATTAGGGGTGGGAAAAAATGTTGAGCACGATCTAACCCTACATAACCAAAGACTAAAAAAAAAGGTTGAATCGGATCGGGTTAAATACGAGTTAGGCGGGTGAAAAATAATGGGTAAGTATGGATATATTTGGGCAATATCAGATTGGTGATATACTACCCGAACCAACCCGATAATAATACTAAATCATTGTTTTTTAGTTGGGTTAGGAGTTTTGGATGGGGGTGGCCTGACCCAATTTATTTCACACTTTCAATAACCCTAATTTGGCCTACCCCTAGAATCAGATGCATCGTTCCTTGTTCATTCTCTCCCTCGAGCTTTGCTATCTTCTCTTCTCTTCTTCTCTATTTTCTATCTCTGTCTCTCTTCTAGGGCTTATATTTTCTCTTTCATTGTGAATATTTATGCTCTACACCAATCACATACTTTAACCGTAAGTTCTCTACTTGGATGTTCACTCTTCTCATTCTTGATTTGTTCATTCTTTTTATTTTTGATTTGTCCTTTTGAGTTATATTTTCTTGATAAGTGTTGTTTTGGTGGTTTATTTGTTCTTTGCCTTACATTTGTACCCCACTTGACCTTGGCTGTTGTTTTTCGCATTAGGGTTTGAGATTAGGATTTCTGGATTTATTAGAAATTGACCCCTTACTCATCCTTGGTTCAAAACCTTCATGAGCCCGATAAGGTAATAGTATTATATTAAGTTTGTTTTATTTTTATTTGAGTACTGTTTAATATTTAGATGATTTTTAATTTTTTTTATTTTTATTCTGCATTTGTTTCAACTTTCATGTGATCTAGCCTCCTTTATGGGTATTGATTAATCGGTGAAGGCACGTCTCTTCCAGATTTTCAGTTGGACCTTTGCTTACAAAGATATGGTATTAAGTTTTGATAGATTTTTCATATTGATTGAATTTAAATTTTTACTTTTTTCTTCATTACTCAACTACGTTTATATTACATGTAAAGTATTTGTTTGCTTTGGGTTGAATCACGTTGACATACTTCCCTATACAAAATGAACAGTTTGAAATTTTTAGATGCATATTACAAACATGTTCAACCGCTTTAATTATTTTCGATGCGTACAAAATAGATTCTAAAAATTTCACAAATAGAGCTAAAATCATTCTAGCACAAGTAAAAAAAGAAAAAGTTAATGTCATATTCTAGGTAAGCTGAGATTTGTGTTAACTCAATTTCAAATATTAGTCATATTTTTGTAAATCATATTTTATATACTAAACTGAGATGCAAATAGACGCTACACTATTTTTTGTCTTTTTTTCTTATCTTTTCTTAAATATATACACTCTATAAGTGTGTTAGTAATTACCATTGACCTAAGGTTCTAAAACTTTTCCTGTTAGTATTTGTTCACCTTTATTAAACTTATTATGCCGCAAATTTATGTGTTAATGGAATTTTAAGTTTTTATTTGATAAATTTGAACTTTGGCATAAGCTAAGAGCTTAAGTAAGCTTCGGTATTGGGAAAGTTTGATAAATATAGTTATACAAGAAATTTTTGAAGTTCTAAATAATTCAGAGTTTAATATGGAATTAGGAATATTAGTTACTTTTACGGCATCCAAGGAAGAGGCTATAAGTGTCACTATATTGTTGAAGTATCAGTAAAAATATGTTTTCAATTTATTTCATGTAAGAATTTCAGTAAATATGTTTTTGTTTATTTTTGTTTGTTACTTGTACATCCACCCTATAACCTCCTTATTTTTTTAATGGAAAGATTAATTATTTGAGTTTTTATCTTGGTTGAACTAATTTATTATTTAATTCTATAATGTGAAATGGTTGTTCACACATTATTGCTTGTCAGCCCCCATCAATAATCTCACATTCTTGTTATCACTAATCATTCTCAGATTGCAATATAATATCTAGTTGAATGAATAGAGAATATACATACTATCTATGTCATTTTAATATTAGTTGAATGAATAGAGAATATATGTATTATGCTACATAGGTTCGATGGAGGACATTTTAATGATAAGGACATTTTACCTGAAATCATGGAGTTAATTCTTGATGCTACACTTGTATCTATTGTTGGCTGCTGCTGTTTTTGGTTTTTATTTGGGATGTGGTTAACTGTTATGTTCTCCCTCTTCTCTTGGACTGATCATGTATTCTTTATTACTTTTATAGGCCTGACTGTATACCCAAACTTGATTTCTTCTCCCTTTTCTTCTCTTTGATTAATGATGAGGACATTTTACCTGAAATCATGGAGTTAATTCTTGATGCTACACTTGTATCTATTGCTGGTTGTTGCTGTTTTTGGTTTTTATTTGGGATGTGGTTAACTGTTATGTTCTCCCATTTCTCTTGGACTGATCATGTATTCTTTATTACTTTTATTGGTCTGATTGTATACCCAAACCTGATTTCTTCTCCCTCTTCTTCTCTTTGATTAATGATGAGGACATTTTACCTAAAATCATGGAGTTAATTCTTGATGCTACACTTGTATCTATTGCTGGCTGCTGCTGTTTTTGGTTTTTATTTGGGATATGACTGTTATGTTCTCCCTCTTCTCTTAGACTGATCATGTATTCTTTATTACTTTTATTGGCCTGACTGTATGCCCAAACCTAATTTCTTCTCCCTCTTCTTCTCTTTGATTAATGGTGAGGACATTTTGCCTGAAATCATGGAGTTAATTCTTGATGCTACATTTGTATCTATTGTTGGTTGTTGCTGTTTATGGTTTTTATTTGGGATATGAATGATGTGTCATTGGTTACTGCTATTTATGGCTTTTATTTGGGATATCAATGATGCAATAATTGAGAATGCTATATAAATTCCCCTCTTCTTCTCTGATTAAAGATAGCATGCATTTGGCCAATGATGATAAATATCCCATTATTATGAACTTTGTTGTTCTTCTTTGACTCTTGGTTATCCACTGATTAATTGGGTGTTATGTATGCTCGAGTTAGATTATAATCTTAAGTTGAGCTATAGAGGTCCAAGGTAATCCCTAAGAGTGGAACACATGATTCAATTCAAACTTTATCTTCTTAGTTAGTCTTAGTTGGTGGTAGTTGACTATGGCTTCTTCATTCAAACAGTATGGAGTAGTCTCATCAACAGCTGCCCTCCTCAAACATCCAACTGTCATCAACTACACATGTTGATGAAAATCAACCCAATGCTAACTTATCTTCTTCAAGTGAAGTTGTTGCACCAAATCAACCTCTTCCAATCCCAAACCCTTTGAAAAAAAGAAAACCTAATTGTAGTGGAAATAGAACCACCTCCCATGTTTGGGATCATTTCAATAGATTACTTGTAGCTGAAGAGTTGTTCCTGAAGCTGCATGTAAATATTGTCAAAAATCTTTTTATTACCATCCAAAAATACATGGAACTTCCAGCATGTCATCCCATCTTATTCGTTGTCCTAAATATACCCATGCCATTACCAATGATCCTAACCAACGAATCTTGTCTTTTGGTTCTTCTAAAAGTAGGGAGGGGAGTGATTTACATGCAGTTAGTCAAAAATTCAATGTAGAGGCATGTAGGAAAGCTCTTGCATTGTTTGTCATCTTAGATGAACAACCTTTTAAAATTGTAGATGGTGAGGGTTTCAAATTTCTATTGAAACAATTGCAGCCCCAATTTAGCCCTCCTTCTAGATACACCGTAGCAAAGGATTGCTACCAGTTATATTTAGAAGAGAAAATCAGGTTGAGGTCATTTTTTAGGTCCAATAGTAGTAGGGTTTCCTTAACAACTGATTGCTGGAATTCTATCCAAAATCTGAATTATTTAACCCTAACTGCTCATTTTATTGATAGTGAATGGAACTATAAAAAAAGAATCATTAGTTTCTCAATAGTTCCTAATCATAAGGGTGAAACCATTGGTAAGCATGTAGAAGAAGTGTTGAGAGAGTGGGGAATTAGGAATGTGTTTACAATTACTGTTGATAATGCTTCTTCAAATGATATGGTTATTGCTTACCTAAAAAAAATATTAAATTCTTCCAATGCCTTGGTTTTAAATGGTGAATATTTGCACATGAGATGTTGTGCCCATATCTTAAATCTGGTAGTTAATGATAGGTTAAAAGGCATGCATGCCTCAATAACCAGTATTAGACATGTTATTAGGTTTATTAGATCATCACCCCAAAGATTGCAAAAATTTAAGGAATGTGTAGCCTACTCAAAGATTAAATGTAGAAAATTAGTGTGTATAGATGTTCCTACTAGGTGGAACTCAACTTATCAAATGTTAGATTCAGCTTCAAAATATCAAACTGCATTTGAAAAATTAGAGTTTAAGGACCCAAGCTTTAGGGAATACTTTGGGGCAGCATCTACACCACCTATATTTGATTGGGAAAATGCTAGAGCTTTCATCAAATTTTTGAAAATTTTTTATGATGCAACTACAATATTTTCTGCATCTACTCATGTAACCATACATACTGCATTCCATTAATTAGCACTTATTTGTTGTGAGCTAAATCTAGCATCAATGAACTTAAACAGTATTTTTGCATCCATGGGGTATGAAACGAAAAAAAAAATATGATAAGTATTGGGGTGAAATAATTCATATAAATCAGCTTCTGTATTTTGGTGCCAGTCTTGATCCTAGGTTTAAGTTAAACTATGTTAAGTGTTCCTTTCAAGATATGTATCAAAATGACCCTGATTTTGTAAATGACTTATCCTGCACAGTAAGATTGAATTTGTGTAGATTATATCAGTGGTATGCTGGTCTTCATGAACAACAACATAATGTTGCACAATCCTCTCAATCCCCACATGAAGGTGGTTCAACTGAAACTACTTCTCCTGCAACTGTTACCCATAGGGCTAGAACTAAAGCTTTTAGAAAACATCTTAGGAAAAAAAATTCACTTGATGCAAAAAATGAAATAGAAAGGTACCTAAGTGAGTTGTGTGTAGATGATGATAATAAATTTGACATTCTTTTATGGTGGAAGCAAAACAGTTCTCATTTCCCTATTCTGTCCACCTTAGCAAGGGATGTTCTAGCTGCTCTAGTGTCCACAATGGCCTCAGAAAGTGCTTTTAGCACTGGGGTAAGGTACTAGACACCTTTAGAAGTTCCTTATCTCCTCAAATGGCCGAAGCTCTAATTTGTGCATAAAATTGGTTAAATCCCAGTTCTCAACCCTTTAAGCATTGCCCAATTAGTGAGAATTTGGAACTTTCTAAAAAAGTATTAATAGATATTTTTCATTATATCTAATTTTTTTATTTTATTTCTTATTTTATCTATTAATTTTTTATTTTTTTTCTATGCCCACAAGAATTGGACCACTGTGGAGGAGCAACATCTGATGTTAAAACAGTAGTTGTTGTTGGAGTAGGAGCAGAGTCTTCTACTCGATCAAATTCATAAATAACAGTAAAATGATATATTTTTGCATTTTACTCTCTTAATTAATTATTTCATTCTATTTTACTACCTTATTTTCTTCTCTCTTTTTTTTGTTACTACAGCAATTGCACTTTTTTGCTTTTGAAGTTTGAATTTTTTTCAGACTCATTTTGAATTGAACTACTTTTTTGTGATGATTTTAAACTGAACTGAATTGACCTGAGCTGAACTCGGTGAGTTAAAACAACTTCATACACCCATATTTTTTTACCTAATTTACTATATATTGTTGTCAACTTGTCAAACATTAATACTAATTCTTCTATTAGATACCAATGCTGGTTTTGGGATTCAAACTTATGTTTATTACATGTTTGTAACTTTTTGATTGTTGTTGTTCATGTAAGTAAGGCATAGCTAATGTTTGACTAAGTTGAATTTTTCACACAAGGTTAAAGCCTAACAATAATGCTGAAGCCTGGAATGAGGAATCTCAAACTTAAATCTACAAGCAACAAATTTGAATTGTATACATAATATTTTTCATTAGTAACTTATATTTTTTTATTTTTGTGATTTGTAAGCTAATTAGTATTTTTATTTTCTTTTGCAGCAAACTTGTAACTTATTTGTAAATATTAGGTAAACTGTAAACAATAGAACTATAAAACTGTACATGGAAATATTATGATATGGTATATGTTAATATTTTTAGCTTTAAAAGGTATAGATCTATTTAATGCGTGAATTATGTGTGATTGAAATATGAATTAATGAACTAGTTATATAATTTACTTTTAAATATTGAAATTGTAAATTATTAAATACGTTATATAAATTATTTTTAAATATTGAAATGTGAATTGCTGAACAGGAAATGTAATTATTTTTCAAATGTTGATATTGTATATTGCTGAATAGATTATGTAAATTATTTTTAAATAATTTTTGAATAGGTATATAAAAAATATATGTAATATTTTCTATCTTTTATAATTTAAATAGATATAAAAGTTTAAAATATTAAAAATTTAACTTTAATTGATCAAATTATGATTAAGAGTAACTTCAAATTATTTAAATACAGTGCGAAGTTTTCAAAAAAATAATTTTTAAAAATTTTTTGATGATCCGCAATATAGACTCAAACCGACTAAAATCGACCTAGGACCCAAAACCCGCTTAACCCGAAAATTTAAATAGGCGGCTACAGCTCAAATTTATGTTTATATTGGATAAGTGCAGTCCAGGAATTTCTGACCCGAACCCGACTGCTGCCCATCCCTAAATGAAATTAAAGAAAAAAATAAATTAAAATATATATTTTATTGTAAAGGATAAGTAAAAAATAAATTAATTAATTAAAATAAGTACTAATGGATCCCACCAATTATTTTTTCTCACCTATCTTGCTGTCAAAATGTGGATCAGGACATAATAATTTAATAAAGGATTGGGCTTGGGCTTATCCACCTCATTTTGAATCACCAATTATTCATTTCTTTTTTTTTCTTTTTTTTATTATTCATGGATTTTTATTCCATATATTAAATAAGTAAATTGTTTTAATATTTTAAAATTTACATCACCATATTCAATGACGATTAATAGAAGACTACCAATGGGCGATTAAAGAAAGAAATAAAAATAAACAGAGAGAAAAGTGATAAAAAAATATAATAAATGACATGATAAAAAAATAAAAAGAATATAAAATTAAGAGAAAAATAAAAATATTTTTGTTAAATACTATTGATCTTTGTATAAATCTAATATCTTTTGTCATTTTTCCTACCTATGTGTAGCATATGCTCTTAAATAATCTGAGTAATTGTAATTTTTTATTTTTAAAATTTAATAAATTTAATTTTCTGTTACTTTATGCAAAAATTTATAATTCATATTTTTTTATTGAAAATTCATACAGATTAAATTTATTAAATAATCTACTGCTAAAATTTATCAATTAAAATTTTAAATTCCACTTAAAATAAAAAAAATTCTCATTTTTTTTCTCTTTTCAAAACCTAATCCACATATTATAAAATCTTTCAAATTTTATCAAATTTATACAAAATATCTTACTTTTATAATTTTAAAACTATTTCATATTTCATTATCATTATAAATTCTTCCAAATATTTAGTTAAAAAAATAATTATTTGTAGATTTTCCCCTTTCCAAACTAGATGTCACATGACTTGTTACAGAATTATCCACTTTAAGACTTATACAATGATTCATTTTTTAACATTTCAATGAACTATTTATATTTATTTAATGTTTTTAAAATTTTACCCCAACACATCTAACAATTATTAAAATATGATTACCCATGTTTCAAGACCATCCTATACATTTCCTTGACACATGCAGATGATGCAATTTAGAAAAAATAAATAAATAACAGAACGTTTTCCGAAGTGTATCAAAATATTACTAAAGTTTTTTCTTTATAAAAAACAGTTCAATCCTGAGACATTTTTATACTGGCTCTTCCACGTGGTTCGCATCGTAAACTAATCTAGGAAATAATATTCAATGTAAAGATTGCCATTTTTCCAAGTTCTGTGAACAGAGAAAGGAAATACGAGCATTGCTTCCACTATACATTGAAATCAACCTAAGAAGATTGTATGATCGCAAGTAAAACTAAGTAATGGCAACCTGGTTTCTTGTAGCCTAACTTATGAAAAGCCGCAATTCATTCACCAGTTTTTCCAAATTCATTAAGGAAGAACCATTAGTATTGGTAGCTTCTTTTGCCATTTTCTTCCACTCAATTGCCTTTCTCCTTATCTCCTTACCCTTTTCACCCTCTATTAACTCCCTCACAAGCTCTTCCACTTGGTCCCTTTTAACATCACTATCCATATCCACGCCAAAAGCCCATTCACCACAAATATACTTGCAATTGAGAATTTGGTCATTGAAAAATGGGCAACAGATCAAAGGCACTCCATTGCTTATGCTTTCAAGTGTGGAATTCCAACCACAATGAGTCAAAAACCCTGCCAATGCTGGGTGCTTTAGAACTTGCTCTTGAGGACACCAACCCACCGTTAGACCTCTATCCTTGGTTTCAGCTACAATTTCTGGTGGCAAGATAGAGGCTTCACCCTCAACCAAATCAGGCCTAATCACCCACAAGAAGTTTTTCTTGCTATTTACTAGTCCCCAGGCTAATTCAACAAGTTGTTGGTGTCTCATGACTATAACACTACCAAAATTCAAATAGAGAACCGAATCGGGTTCCTTTGAATCCAGCCATTTAAGACACTCAAACTCTTCTTTCCACAAATTACATTTTATAGACTCAAATCTGCTCTCTGAAGTTGGATCAAGGAGCAACTCAAGTGGGCCTATGATGTAGAGCTTAGGAAACATTGTGGAGAGCGCACTCAGCACATCATGCTCCAAGGCCTCAAAATTGGGCAGAATAATAGCAGAAGCTTTTGAAGCTGCTTCAATTTGTTCTACCACAAAGTCCAAAAGTATATCCTTTGGATCTGTGGTACGATAGATTCCAGGAAGATCCCTCAAAGTAATATTCTTCATGCCAGGTATCCAGTCTATGATGGTGTCCAAATGCCCGTTTGTGAGACAGTTTGCATCTGAAAAACAAGATCATAAGGGAAAAAAAAAACATATTTTAGCATTAATTTGAATATCAAATGAGATGGAACATTGTATAGTCCCCACCTTTAAGTGGTGTTAGACCTCTCTCCATGAGATTCTTGCATTCTTTGAAGCTCATGAAAGCACAAGCACTGTGAGTCCAGAAGAGTATGTTGGGTAACCCAAATTGCTGAGAAGCTTTAAGTGTGAAGGACATGATACCATCAGAGATTATACAAGTCACTGGGGGAGCAACAGAATGGTGATGAGTGTGATTAAGTTTAGAGATAAGGTTGCAGAATGGGATGAAAGAATGGTTTCTGGTAGAGTCACACAAAGCAGGAATGTTTTGAGTTGCATCCATGTTGGTAGGAGGGAGACCATCAGGAATGGTCTCAAAGTGGAAATCTGGTAAACCATTGAGAGCATGGGGGCCTCTAGACTTGAGAAGGCGTTTGTGGTTAAACTCACTGTTCACAAAGGTTATGCGGAAACCTTTGGTGTGAAGGAGCTTTGCTAGTTTGAGAAATGGGTTTATGTGACCTTGTATTGGAAATGGGATCAGAAGAGCATGTGGCTTCTTCGTTCCATTTGCTAAGTCCATATCTTTCTTTGGGAAGGGTGTGTGTTTCAGAGGAATTTATTGCTGCCTAAATTCCTCAAAGTTAAATTGCTACATTGAAAAAGTGGCTCCTATCAAAGTAAATTTCAAGGGTATCCCTGTCCACCGACATGTACACATTTCGTGGTAGAAATTTGTTTGTACAAGAGTAATATATATATATCATGCATAATCAAATCATTGACAAAAAAATCTATTCAAAATATGAGAAATTTATTTATGAAAATATCATTATACAAAATTTTATTTTTAAATGATGATGATATACAGTTTCTTGAGACTCGGGATGTTCCACGAGAGATGGGGCGGTGTAGGTTGAGGGTGGAGAGAGAGTGAAGGGGAGAAAGGAGAGAGGGAGGCGATGATTATGGAGGAATTTTTAAAGATTAAATTGATAGTTGTCGTGGGTTTTATAGCTCAAAAGTATTTTAAATCTGTTATTATTATTGTCACTATACTATTTAGATATCAAAGTTTTTAATTATTAAAATTAAAAAAATTAAATTATCAATTATGATTAAATTTAAAATTAAAAAATAAAAATAAAATATAAAGAAAAAAATAAAAATAAAATATAAAGAGAAATGATAAGCATAGATTTCATAAATAATTATCTCTCACTTTTATCTCATTAAGACTTCTTATATGTTCAATTAAGTGATCTTTGTCATATTTTATGAGTTTGGGTTCATATGAAGTTTAATTGAATTTCTTTGCTTACCCGATTAAAATGACACTATTATAGTATTTTGAGCATAATAGGAGTTGTAGACATCCAAAAATCATGAAATCTGTCTTGAATGAAAGCTTAAAGAAGTGTCCATAGTTACAAAGCAAGAGCAGATTCTAAATGGGATGTTTAGGACTCCGAAATTATCTCAAAAGATGAGATAGTGTTGCTGACGTGGAATTTGAACAGTGTGCAAAGATCCGGCCATATCTTGAGATATAGAAGTCATATTGAGATGAAATCAACTTTGTTGGACAGCTAAGATCCAGGGTTACAACTTTTGTTCAGAAGTCAAGCTCTAATTCGGACATGTGAACATCCGAAATTGCGGTGCAAGAAAGTCAAAATTGTTGTGCTCATTGGTGGCAAAAATTCAAAAGTGTTTTGCAATTTCAACAAAGCCCATGTGAAAGCAAGAAAAGGGTAGAAAAGTAATATCCTAGTTGGTGACTTTCTGAAGATGATGCCTCAAAAATCCTCTATAAATAGAAGGGTTTGCAAGAGGAGACACACACCATTTTGGAGATTAACTCCAATACCATTTTCTTTCTTTCTTTCTCTCTTTGTTTCTTTCTTGTTAGTTTTGCCTCCTTCATGGAAGGCTTATGTTTTCTTTCTTATTAGTTTGCCTCCTACATGGAAGGCTTATGTTTTCTTTATTGTTAGTTGCCTCCTACATGGAAGACTTAGGATTTATTTGTTGTTAGTTGCCTCCTACATGGAAGGCTTAGGATTTATTTGTTGTTAGTTTGCCTCTTTCTTTGTTGTTAGTTTGCCTCCTTCATGGAAGGCTAGGTTTGTAGTTTCAATTCAAGGATTCAAGCTATTTTCATTTTAACTTTGAGGTCTTGATCTTTATTTACATGCTTATTAAGTGATTTCTACTCTACTTTACTATATTCTTCAATTTTATTCTTTTAATCAAAGTTTGATCGGTTGACGTATTTTGATTAATGTATAATTGATTTATAATTGGTTTTTGATTGGTAAATCATTTTCCAAAAGTTTGAAGAGTAGAAATTAAGTAATTGAATTGAAGGTTTTCATTTTATTACTTACTTCAACTGAATTCTGATTGTGAAATTGGTTTAGATAAAAGATTAAGTGGTTACTAAATCTTGTTGATCGTAATCAATTAAATTCTGAGAGGTTTCTCAGTAGAGAATTCAAGGATCATTCTAGGGGTTCCAGATGATCCTAGGTTGATAAACACAATGCATGATTTTAGTGATCAATGATTAGTTATGAAAATAGCCTCTGAATTCCTTGAGTTGATAATTGTTAAGTGAAATTAATTTCATTCTGTATTTTGTATTTAGCATTTGATATCACATCTTTACAAAAACCCCCTTGTTCTAATTTTCTCCTTATTTGCTTAAGAATTTGAAATGGTCTTTGTGAGATGACCTAGGTTGCACCTTATACTATACCAATAGTTTGGGGGAAATCTAGAAATTATTTTTGCGCGTTTACGACGAGCGTGTCAAAATTTGGCGCCGTTGCCGGGGACCATTTTAATTTCCTAGGCTCATTTAGGAGTTTGTATAAAAATTTTAATCTTTCTAACAATTGTTTTTACTTTAGGTATATCATTCTTGGATTTTCTGTATGAATTCACCTTTTTGTGTATGACCCGATCCAATCCTGAAAATTTATATGCATATGATCCTGAGATTGATAGAACATTCCACCATTTGAAAAGAGCACATAGAAGGCATTCATCCAGTAATAACCAAGAAAGTAACAGTAGTGATTTTTCATCTTTAAATTTTGATAGTTTTAAATATTTTGCTAAGAACATGGCTGATAGAACCTTAAAAGAATTAGCTGCACCTGATGTTGCTTATCAACCATTGTGCATTCAATACCCTGATGTTGATGCACCATTTGAACTGAAGTCTGGACTAATACATTTGCTACCTAAGTTTCATGGCCTTGCAGGTGAGGACCCTCATAAACATTTGAAGGAATTTCACATTGTGTGTTCCACAATGCGGCCACAAGGAATTCCAGAAGATCATATCAAGTTGAAGGCATTTCCTTTCTCCTTAAATGATGGAGCTAAGGACTGGTTGTACTATCTACATCCAACATCTGTTACAAGCTGGAATGATATGAAAAGATTATTCTTGGAGAAATTCTTCCCTGCATCCAGAACAGCAGCTATCAGAAAAGAGATTTGCGGCATCAGACAGAACTCCCAAGAAACTCTCTATGAGTATTGGGAGAGATTCAAGAAACTATGCGCCACTTGTCCACACCATCAAATCAGTGATCAATTACTGATTCAGTATTTCTATGAAGGACTCATGCCAATGGACAGAAGCATGGTTGATGCAGCTAGTGGTGGAGCACTTATGGACAAAACTCCTACAGCAGCTCGAGATTTGATTGCCAACATGGCAGAAAATTCTCAGCAATTCAATTCTCGAACTAATTCCTTGTCTAAAGGAGTCCATGAAATGACCACCAAGACAGACCATACACGATTGGAGAACAGAATTGAAGAACTAACCTCCATCGTAAGACAGTTGGCCATCGGACAACAACAGCAACTTAATGTTATTGACAAAACCAAAACATGTGGCATCTGCACTTCTGCAGATCATCCTACTGATGCATGCCCAACATTGCAAGAAAGTGAGACACCTGAGGCTACAGTAAATGGTATTTTTGGCACAGGACAACAATACAGGCCTCCTCAACATTATCAGCAACAGAAGTTTGAGCCACCTTCTGGATCATACAATCCTAGTTGGAGAAACCATCCTAACTTGAGATATGGTCCTCCACAACAACAAAGGATTCAAACATCTGACTCCCAAAATAAATACCAACCACCGCCTTTCAGACAACAACAACAGCATATGCAGCAATCTGTACCCTCTAATGCTTCTGAACCCTCTCTTGATGATTTGATGAAGCAATTAGCAACCAACAATCTTCAGTTTCAACAAAATGTAAGTTCTACCATTCAGGATTTACAAA
The DNA here is from genome assembly GCA_037954105.1 of Canavalia gladiata. Classification (NCBI taxonomy): domain Eukaryota; kingdom Viridiplantae; phylum Streptophyta; class Magnoliopsida; order Fabales; family Fabaceae; genus Canavalia; species Canavalia gladiata. The sequence continues at coordinate 6,564,589 of CM075662.1, forward strand.
CTCAAATTGGGCAGTTGGCTACCACTGTCAACCAATTGAAATCTCAAGGTTCTGGTCAACTACCTTCTCAACCTGTCATAAATCCCAAAAGTGTGAATGCCATGACCTTGAGAAGTGGGAAGAAAGTGCAGACAGACCCTACAATTTTAAAGCAACAAAGCTTCAATCAGACTAATCCACACCAAAAAGAAGCATTTATCTCTACACCTGGAGATATCTCTGATGAGCCATCTGAATCAGAGGGAAAGTCTGATGAAAAAAGTACACCAGCCTTCGATAAGACATCGAATGATCAACAAAAAGAAGCTTGCCATAAACGATCTGCACTTGAAGCATCTGATGAGAAGAAAACCCCAAATTGTGCTGATCAGAAGGTGTCTTTACCTTTTCCAAATAGAATGGTCCAATCCAAGCCCAATGTTCATGCAGAATTGGATAAGGAGCTTCTAGATACTTTTAGGAAAGTGGAAGTCAACATACCACTTCTAGATGCTATTAAGCAAATTCCCAAATATGCCAAATTTCTAAAGGACCTGTGCACGAATAAGAGAAGACTCAAAGGGGATGAGAAGATCAGTGTGGGACGCAATGTTTCTGCCTTAATTCAACCCAGCCTCCCTCAGAAATGTAAAGATCCAGGAACTTTCACCATTCCTTGCACAATAGGAAACTCTACATTTGGTGATGCATTGCTGGATCTAGGTGCTTCCATTAATGTTATGCCCTCATCAGTTTATAAATCTTTGAATCTGGGAGAACTGAAGCCAACTGGTGTGGTGATTCAATTAGCCAACAGAAGTACAGCACATCCAGCCTGAGTACTTGAAGATGTGCTAGTTCAAGTGAATAAGCTGATCTTTCCAGCTGACTTCTACATTTTGGATATGGAAGATGAGTCATCCATCAATAGAGCAACCTTGATCCTAGGGAGACCTTTCCTCAAAACTGCAAAAACAAAGATAGATGTGCATACGGGGACTCTCTCTATGGAATTTGGAGATGATATCATCCAATTCAACATATTTGAAGCCATGAAGCATCCCATAGAGAATCATTCACTCTTTCAACTTGATGTCATAGACCTTCTTACGGATGATTATTCTATTGACAATCTACTTTTTAAATTTTTTTATTTTGATTTAGATTACTTAGATAATTTTACTTGCACATGTGATGAATTTGATTCATGCATTGTGTGTTCCAGGATTAATGCTGCAGACCAACCTTCGTTGAAAGATGACATGTTAGATGCAAGTGTTGCAGACATTTCAATCTCAGATAGATCTCTTCCTTCCATAATACAACCACCTCCTTTAGAGTTGAAGCCTTTGCCTGAACATCTAAAGTATGCTTATTTGGGGGAAAATGAGAAGCTTCCTGTCATTGTAGCAAAGAACCTTCTACCACAACAAGAAGAAAGGTTACTGCAAACCTTAAAAAGCCATAAACAAGCAATTGGATGGACTTTGGCTGATATTCCAGGTATTAGCCCATCTACTTGTATGCATAGGATACTGCTAGAGGAAAACACCAGACCTGTTAGACAACCACAAAGGCGTTTGAATCCAACAATCCTAGATGTGGTAAAGAAGGAAGTAGGTAAGCTTTTGGCAGCTGGTATCATCTATCCCATCTCAGACAGTGATTGGGTAAGCCCGGTGCAAGTAGTTCCTAAGAAGACTGGCATGACTGTAGTCAAAAATCACAATGATGAACTAATCCCTACCAGAATACAAAACAGTTGGAGAGTGTGCATAGATTATAGGAAGCTTAACCAAGCTACTCGCAAGGATCACTTCCATTTGCCCTTCATAGACCAAATTTTGGAAAGATTAGCAGGAAAATCTCACTATTGCTTTCTAGATGGTTTTTCAGGTTATTTTCAAATACATATAGCCCCAGAAGACCAGCATAAGACCACCTTCACTTGTCCTTTTGGTACTTTTGCCTATCGAAGGATGCCTTTTGGTCTATGCAATGCCCCTAGAACCTTTCAAAGATGCATGGTAAGCATTTTCTCTGATCTCTTAGAAAGTTGCATGGAAGTGTTTATGGATGACTTCACTGTATATGGTTCTTCTTTTGATGCATGCTTAGAAAGCCTTTCTAAAGTTTTGGACAGATGCATTGAGACTAACCTGGTTTTGAATTTTGAAAAATGTCATTTCATGGTAACAGAAGGTATAGTCTTAGGACACTTGGTATCTAGCAAAGGTTTAGAGGTTGATAAGGCCAAGATAGACATTATTACTTCTCTACCTTACCCCACTTCTGTGCGAGAAGTACGTTCTTTACTTGGTCATGCAGGTTTTTACAGAAGATTCATCAAGGATTTTAGCAAGATTGCACAACCTCTTTCTAAACTACTACAAAAAGATACCAAATTTGTGTTTGATCAAGCATGCAAGGATTCATTTGATGAACTAAAGAAGCGGTTGACAACCACTCCCATCATTCAACCACCTAATTGGACGCTTCCATTTGAATTAATGTGTGATGCATCTAATTATGCCCTTGGTGCTGTACTATCTCAAAGAGTTAGCAAGAGATCTCATGTCATTGCATATGCCTCTCGCACACTTGATGCAACCCAATCCAATTACACAACTACTGAAAAGGAGCTTTTGGCAATTGTGTTTGCATTAGATAAATTTCGCTCCTATTTGCTTGGATCTAAAGTTATTGTCTTCTCTGACCATGCAGCTTTGAAATACTTGCTGAAGAAGACAGATGCTAAGCCAAGACTGATTCGTTGGATGCTTCTGTTACAAGAATTTGATTTAGAGATTAAAGACAAGAGTGGTGCAGAGAACCTTGTAGCAGATCATTTAAGTCGGATCCAGCAACCTTGTGAAGAAACTTCAATTGCAGATTCATTCCCAGAAGAGCATCTCTATCAATTGCACGGGAAAGATCCTTGGTATGCAGATTTGGTAAACTATCTGGTTGCTAAAGAAATACCCAAACACTTCACCAAATCGCAAATTGCCAAGTTGAAAAGTGATGTCAAACACTACATATGGGATGAACCATACCTTTGGAAGACATGTAGTGATCAAATCATTAGAAGATGTGTTCCAGATCATGAAGTTCAGTCTGTACTTACCTTTTGCCATTCCCTAGCTTGTGGTGGACACTTTGGGCCACAACGGACAGCTAGAAAAGTACTAGACTCAGGCTTTTATTGGCCTACAATATTTCGTGATGCACATAGATTATGCATAACTTGTGAGCAGTGCCAAAGAATAGGGAGTATTTCGCGCAGAAATGAGATGCCCCAACAACCACTTCTCTTTTGTGAGGTATTTGATGTTTGGGGTATAGACTTTATGGGTTCATTCCCTGTCTGTTTTGGCTTTGTTTACATTCTGCTAGCTGTTGATTATGTTTCAAAATGGGTGGAGGCAAAAGCCACCCGTACTGATGATGCTCGAGTTGTTGCAGATTTTATCAGGTCTAACATTTTTAGCAGGTTTGGCATTCCTAGAGCTCTAATTAGTGACCAAGGTACTCATTTTTGCAACCGCACAATGGAAGCCCTACTCCGCAAATATGGAGTCATGCATAAAGTCTCCACCCCATATCATCCTCAAACAAATGGTCAAGCTGAAGTTTCTAATCGAGAGATCAAGAAAATCTTAGAGAAAACAGTTCAGCCTAACAGGAAGGATTGGAGCTTGCGCCTTGTTGATGCATTATGGGCATATAGGACAGCTTACAAGTCACCCATTGGCATGTCTCCCTACAGGATTGTCTTTGGTAAAGCATGTCATCTTCCAGTTGAATTAGAGCATAGAGCATTTTGGGCAGTAAAGAAATGCAACATGGATCTAGACCAAGCAGGAATCCATAGGAAGCTTCAATTGCAGGAACTTGAAGAAATTCGATTAGAAGCATACGAAAACTCCAAAATTTACAAAGAAAAGGTCAAAGCTCTTCATGACAAAAAGTTGGCAAGAAAGGAGTTTTCCGTTGGACAAAAAGTTCTCCTTTTCAATTCTCGGCTAAAGCTTATGCCTGGTAAGCTACGCTCTAGATGGTTAGGACCATTTGTAGTTACTAATGTTTTTCCTTATGGTGCAGTGGAAATAAAAAATGAGGTAACTGAAAAAATCTTCAAGGTGAATGGACATCGTCTTAAACCATTTTTCGAAGGTTTTCAAAAGCACACGGTAGAAGAAGTGCATTTGCACAATGCCACATACCTGCAATAAATTCAAGAGAAGTCTCTCTCTCTCCCTCTCTCTCTCTCTTTCTCTCTTTCTCTCTCTCTCTTTCTCCCTCTCCCTCTCTCACATTCCTCGCTTATAAGTTTCAACTAATCTCTCAACTTCCTTCTTCACCTCTTAAATCATCCCAACTATTACACCACATTGAGCTTGCAGGAATAATAACTTGAGTGTTTTAAGAAAAAAATGGAGAAAGCTCTCACCAGGATCAAAATTTTGTTCCCTACTCTCCCCAAAAATTTTCTTAAAGACATTTACAATTGCAGACTTGAACGATTGAGAGCATTAACACTCTTAGGCCTTCCAGAAGATGTCCGTTGGATCATTGAAGCTAAGGTACGTTTAGCAGGTGAATTTCAAGAATCATTTGTTAAAAACATGCCAGGTATGGGAAGAAGTTCCTATGCAAAGAAGAGAAGGGCAAAAAGAATTGGAGTTTGCTACAGGTGTGCAAGATGGACCTGTAACACAAGATGCAAGAACCCTGGAATGGTTCCAAGAAATCGAGAGGACAAAATTCAATTCATAAAGGATGGACTGAGTAAGGAGTCATTGGATGATATCATTCAGACTCTTGAGACGCATCCTAGTGGGCATGTACAAGGAGTCCTTCTTGATTTGTTTGAACTGTTCCGTAAGGAAAAAGCACGTTATAGTCTTGGGAATCTGACTTTAAAAGACCCTGTTGTCAGTTTACAAGAAAACTGAATGGGAAGCACATCCTCGACTCTTAGAAGGCGTTTCAGCCGTTACTGGACGTAAAACCAGAGGAAGATGTGAGCCACAATCACAACTACTGTTCATTCTCATGCGTGTATGTTTGTCATTTACATTGTCTTTTCAATTTATTGGGCCACCATTTTTTTTGAAATTTTCACCCCTGCTTAAAGTCTTTCCCCTCTGACATTCACCTTTTCCTTGAACAAAAAATTCAAACTTTTGCAACAAAAATTCAAACTTTTGCAACAAAAAATCAAACTTTTGCTACCAAATCCTGATCCCGCACTATTCAAGCGATCTCCTTGTCTGATATTGAGTCCCTATAAATTATCCACCTCTATGACATATTTTTTCAAAAAAAAAAAAAAGACAGAAACACCGTATATGGATAGGATCAATACTATCTGTGTTTTTGGTGGGTCTAACCTTGGAAAGGATGGAGAATTTCAACATGCAGCTTATACCCTTGGTAAGGCATTAGCTGCAAGAAAAATCAATCTTGTTTATGGGGGAGGGATTCAGGGTTTAAAAGGATATGTTGCAGGATCTGCACTCACAAAGGGGTGTAACGTCTTAGGTGTTGGCTTAAAAAATGGGAGCACCTCCTACTTCACCCTGGGTACTAAATTGAAGGTTGCAACCATGCATGACCGTATGAGACACATGTTGGTTAATTCTAATGCATTTATTGCATTACCTGGTGGTCTTGGAACAATGGAAGAAATTTTTACCATTATATTTTGGGTCTATCGGAATTTTCATAAAAAACCTTTGGGCTTATTGAATATTAATGGTTTTTATAATGGTTTGATATCCTTTTTAGATCATGCAGTAGAGCAGGAGTTCATGCCACAATCCATGCGCAACATCATAGTATCTGCTTCAACTGTTGAACAGCTACTTGAGATTTTGCAAAATCCTACATCTGAGCTCAGTCAAGCAATGCAGCTGGTGAACCAACCAAATCAGGATGGCAGAGATAAAAGAGAACCAGATACCACTCTTCGGTTATAACTTTTCCTTACTTTGATGGTTTTCTTACATTTCTTTTCCTGTTATATGAAATTCCATCTAAGACATTGGGGACAATGTCTTGGATAGGTTGGGGGGAAGATGGTCCGATATCTAAAAAAAAAAAAACAAAAAATAAAAAACAAAAAAAAACAAAAAAAAAATTAGGTTAGATTCATAAACTTGCTTTGAGTAAGATGGCTGAGTAAGGAGTTACACTTGACTCTTGATACGCATCTTATGATTTAAAAAAAAATAAAATAAAAAAAAAATTTGAATGTGGAAGTATGTTTTTCTTTAGATTTCATAAAATAATTGAAGCAAAATGATTTACATTTCGAGATTAATTAGTTTGGCAACACATATGTGAACTGGATAGATTAGATTTGATAAATATATTACCTGTGAGATTTTGAGCCTTATTATTATTTTCTTTCTTGTGTGATTTTCATCCATGGAATATGTTACTTCAGAACTTACATTGATTCTTTTTGAAGCTACATTTTCACATGATTTGTACAAAAATGATTGAGGCACTGTTTTTCTTGAACAAACCACTTGGCCAAATAACCAAACCATAAAATTTTATCCTTTGATCAGCCCTTTGAGCCGATTAGCCTTTTCTTCTTTTTAGCTCACCACAAATCAAAAAAAAAAAAACAACTTTATCTGACCATAGAAGGTGAGGAATACTGGATTTATCATACCATAAGTGTTTCAATAAGTGTGAGGGAGATTATTGTTGTGTTCATCAATATCATGGTTGAAAAAAAAAACTGAAGCAATAAATTAATAAATAAACTATTATATTGAAAAAAAAAATTAAAAATAAAATTGAAGAAGTGATATCTGTTTCTCACACTTGCACTTACAATCAATTCTCAATCCTCACCATTTTCCTTGGTCTAACATTATATCTCTTCAATATATCATTTCATCTTTCTAATCCCATTAGAACCAAAATAAAGACCTCTTGATTTGTGCATTGCATGTGTACATAGTAGTAGAGAAGTAGAAGATATGCAAGCCTATGATAGTTCATCTTTCATGGATTGAATTTGAGAGAAACACTTACCAAATCAAACACTTGAGAGATTCAGAGTATATCATGTGAGGTTTTATCTTTCTCAATCTATGTTTTTCAAATTAAAGTTGCCTTTCTAAGTAATTTCAAAAATGTGATGAAATAATGCTTCATGAAATTTTGTGAATTCTTGAGAAATCAACTCAAAACTTTGATGTTCTTTCAAAAAAAAAATAAAAAAAAAATGAATAGTCACCAATCCATAACTTAAGTTTGCCCGAGACGTGCAAAAGATAAGTGTGGAGGAATTTGATAAGCATAGATTTCATAAATAATTATCTCTCACTTTTATCTCATTAAGACTTCTTATATGTTCAATTAAGTGATCTTTGTCATATTTTATGAGTTTGGGTTCATATGAAATTTAATTGAATTTCTTTGCTTACTCGATTAAAATGTCACTATTATAGTATTTTGAGCATAATAGGAGTTGTAGACATCCAAAAATCATGAAATCTGTCTTGAATGAAAGCTTAAAGAAGTGTCCATAGTTACAAAGCAAGAGAAGATTCTAAATGGGATGTTTAGGACTCCGAAATTATCTCAAAAGATGAGATAGTGTTGCTGACGTGGAATTTGAACAGTGTGCAAAGATCCGGCCATATCTTGAGATATAGAAGTCATATTGAGATGAAATCAACTTTGTTGGACAGCTAAGATCTAGGGCTACAACTTTTGTTCAGAAGTCAAGCTCTAATTCGGACATGTGAACATCCGAAATTGCGGTGCAAGAAAGTCAAAATTGTTGTGCTCATTGGTGGCAAAAATTCAAAAGTGTTTTGCAATTTCAACAAAGCCCATGTGAAAGCAAGAAAAGGGTAGAAAAGTAATATCCTAGTTGGTGACTTTCTGAAGATGATGCCTCAAAAATCCTCTATAAATAGAAGGGTTTGCAAGAGGAGACACACACCATTTTGGAGATTAACTCCAATACCATTTTCTTTCTTTCTTTCTCTCTTTGTTTCTTTCTTGTTAGTTTTGCCTCCTTCATGGAAGGCTTATGTTTTCTTTCTTGTTAGTTTGCCTCCTACATGGAAGGCTTATGTTTTCTTTATTGTTAGTTGCCTCCTACATGGAAGACTTAGGATTTATTTGTTGTTAGTTGCCTCCTACATGGAAGGCTTAGGATTTATTTGTTGTTAGTTTGCCTCTTTCTTTGTTGTTAGTTTGCCTCCTTCATGGAAGGCTAGGTTTGTAGTTTCAATTCAAGGATTCAAGCTATTTTCATTTTAACTTTGAGGTCTTGATCTTTATTTACATTCTTATTGAGTGATTTCTACTCTACTTTACTATATTCTTCAATTTTATTCTTTTAATCAAAGTTTGATCGGTTGACGTATTTTGATTAATGTATAATTGATTTATAATTGGTTTTTGATTGGTAAATCATTTTCCAAAAGTTTGAAGAGTAGAAATTAAGTAATTGAATTGAAGGTTTTCATTTTATTACTTACTTCAACTGAATTCTGATTGTGAAATTGGTTTAGATAAAAGATTAAGTGGTTACTAAATCTTGTTGATCGTAATCAATTAAATTCTGAGAGGTTTCTCAGTAGAGAATTCAAGGATCATTCTAGGGGTTCCAGATGATCCTAGGTTGATAAACACAATGCATGATTTTAGTGATCAATGATTAGTTATGAAAATAGCCTCTGAATTCCTTGAGTTGATAATTGTTAAGTGAAATTAATTTCATTCTGTATTTTGTATTTAGCATTTGATATCACATCTTTACAAAAACCCCCTTGTTCTAATTTTCTCCTTATTTGCTTAAGAATTTGAAATGGTCTTTGTGAGATGACTTAGGTTGCACCTTATACTATACCAATAGTTTGGGGGAAATCTAGAAATTATTTTTGTGCGTTTACGACGAGCGTGTCAAGAAAATAAAAATAAAAATAAAATATAAAGAGAATAAATAATAAACTTAAGCAATCAAATTTTTTTTATAAAGTAAAAATAATTCATAAAATATAATATTGATTATATTAATATATATATATATATACGTGAGAAAAAATTAGATATTAAACTATTTTAAAAATAATTTTAATTAAAATTATTTTTTTAATAATTTTTATAAATAGTTAAATTTTATCAATCTAACCGTTAAATTAATAAATTTTATTATATAAATTATATGTATAAAATTTTGTAAAATTTCAAAAGAATTAATATTTTATTAAATAAATTTAAATTAATAAATAATATATATTTTTTAATATTTTTAATTTAAATTTATTTATAAATATTTTTAAATTTTATAAAAAATTAAATATAATCTATATAATAAAATATATTAATTTAACAGTAAAATTAATATTTTAAAAATTATTAAAAAAATAAATTTAATTAAAATAGTAAAATAACTTAATCTTTTTGTATATATAAAAAAACTAAGAGGAATCAAATTATTTAAAAATTAATTCATATCAGAATTATTCTACTTAATAATTTTTAAACGATTGAATTTTATGAATTAAACAGTTAAATTTACAAGTTTACTGCATATATTATGTTTAAAAAATTTATAAAATTATAAAAAAATTAATACTTAATTAAATAATAAATTAATATATATTAATTAAGGTATATTATCTATTAAAATAAAATTATATATTAAAATATTAAATTTATTTTAAATTTTATAAATATAATTTAATAATAAAATTTATTAATTTAATAATTAAATTAATAAAATTTAACTATTTAAATAAAAATTTATTAAATAAAATAATTCTAATATAAATTATTTTTTAAAATAATTTAATTTATATATATATATATTATTCTTAAATTTATAAAGATAACAAATTTTTTTATTATAAATCTCTTCAACTTATGGTACAAAATATGGATATTCTATTGAAATGTGTATGTGTTTTTTTTTTTTAATTATTGAAAAGGGCTGGAGAATCCATGTATGACCGTAGCCGAGCCATGTAAAACTAATTTTTTTAGGAGTTATTTTTTTATATAAAAAGATAAAATAATTCTTATAAATAAGTAATTTTTAAAATATAAAATTAAAAAATTTAAATTTTTTATAGTATAATATTTATTAAATTTAAAAAAATATATTTAGAATAAAAATATAAATTTTTAAATATTTGTTTAAAAAAATATTTAAAGTTTAAATACGAAGAAGTGTGAATATTCATTCTGAAAAAATATTTCAGTAATTTTAAAAATACGTAAAAGCTTTTTTTAAATGAAGTTAATTATTTTTTGGATAAGTATTTTTAAAAGCTTATTAAATTTATTTTAAAAATTCGTTAAATTTATTTTAAAAAATAAAAATAAAAAATAATTTTAATATTTAATTTTATCAAAAATAAAAAAAAACGTAAAAACAATAAAAATAGATGAAAAAGCAACTTCCAACTGTCATTTGCGATGATTCATCAGACCACGTCTCAGCGAACTTAGTGAATTTCATAAACCTGTATTGGGTTGAACTAGAGTTGATTTGTTCGGTACTTGGGCCTTTACTTCAGCCTGTGGGCCTTTTACTCTTGTTGCATGGACCTTCACAAAAGAGTGGGAATTGTTAAATATATCATTTTTATTTTAGTAATTTGTATCTTCTTGTGAAATGATGAGTTTATTCCATTTATTTTTCATTATATTAATAATTTAGTTTAAAATTTTAATTTTGTAAGATATATTTTACATTTTAAAACTAAATTCTGAAAGATAAAATATATATATTTTAAAATTTTAATTTTAAAATACATCTTTTACATTTTAAAATTAAACTTTTAAATTGTAAGATAAATGAAACAAATTTTTAGTCTTTCATGGGATGCAAGGTCTTGTAGAATAAAAAGGGATGTATTCACCCCAAAAGAGAAATGATATTATTTTTTACATTATCTATTTTTTACTTTTCACATCCTTTATCATGTTATGCATTTTTCACACCTTTTACTATGTGCAATGATGGATCTTCCTTGTTTATTTTGTATTCTAAACTTTTATTGATATTCCATTTTAAAAGTTTAAATTTGAAATATAGAATATATATTTAAGAATTTTAATTTAAAATGTAATTTTAATTTTTAATTCTAAAATATACTTTTTACAATTCAAAATTTTAGTTGTAAAATAATTTTTTAACATACATTTCAAAACTAAATTTTTAGAATGTAAAAAATATATTTTAAAATTAAAATTTTGAAAATTACTTAAATATGAATAAGATAGCAAATAATAACCATGATTGTAAGATTATTTTTAGAATAATAATTTAAATAAACCACAGGTATAAAAAGAATTGTTCAAAAAAATTCATTTTAAAAAATATAAATAATTCTAATGTATTGATTGAAATGATTAGTTTGGTTTATAATTTTTGACATGAGTTTACAATAATTAGATTTAAAACAATTCAAAATTAAGGTCCAAAGATAAGAGATCACAATAATTAGAATTTTTTTATTTTAACAGGTTTCTTTGTTATAATATTTATCTAATTAAAAATATTTAAATAATATTTACTTGTTTGGGATCATAACGGTGCATTTATATATCATAAAATGTGCTAATTGTGTGACATGATAGGAAAGAATGTAACCACTACATCCTTCTTCATGTAGCTTAAAAATGTGTCATTGGTGTTTGGAGGTGTCAAATTGAAGCTCGACCCATAGGCTAACCCGTTTGACTTTAAGTCTTGACTTAAGTTATGTAGCCCACTTAGAAGTAGGGTTTTTTAACCTATAATCCGTATATCATTTAATTTAAGGAGCTTAGTGTGGACTAACCCATCCAACCTTATTTTATTTTCTTCTATTTTGTAATTTATCTAAAAGCAAAAATTTTAAATCCTAAGTTGAATCTTTGAGTGTCCAAATCTCGTTTGTTTAAAATTTTGAGACCTAAGTCTATGCTTGTTACCTGTTAAAGACTTTTTTTTTTAAGATTTAACCTAATTTAAAGCTTACAAAACTTAAGCTTACGTTCCAAAAAAAACCAATAAATAAGCTTAAAGTTTATACAAATAATTGATTAAAAAGGTTTGTAAGCTTAAAACATACAAGATAAAAAAAAATCATTAAATAGGCCTAAAATATATATATATATATATATATATTATATAAATATAATATATTAAAATAAATATATAATATATAAAAATAAATAGATTTTTTATTTTGTAAGCCTAAACCTGATTTGTTTGTTTAAAAAGACTTTATAACAAGTGTGAACCTATCTATTTATTAAACTAGTCAAGTCACATGCCTCTATTGGATGTTCTTGTTTAGTTCCATCCCTAATCCTAATTTATGTTACATTCAAATTAAATGAGATAAATGTAAGCTAATCCATTTAATCCTATCTTATCATCATATATTTTTTAACTCCTTTAAAACTAAGATTTTATATACCTTAATATGTAATCCTTAAATTAAGTAAAATGAATATAAACTAACCTGTCTAACCTTAACTTATAACCTTTTATTTTTTTTCTCTCTTAAAATTTTATCTTTACTATTTTCATTATACTAAAATATTCTTTATTTTATTTATTTATTTTTTAATTTTTATCTTTCTCTAAATATTTTTTTTTCATTTCTCTTTAGAATTTTTTTCCACTTCAAAATTTTTCTCTCTTTCTCCAACTTTTTTCAATTTTTTTTATACTTTTATCTTTTTTCCTAAATATATTTGTCTCTCTATTACTAAAATTATCTTTTCTCTCCAATTTCTCATCCTCTCTCTAAATTTTTTTACTTATTTTAATTTTTCACCCCTATTTTATTGCAAAAGAGGTTGTTGAATCTTGTTAAATCATGTAATAAACGTACAAAACCTTGACAATAGTGCTATCATTTGTCTCAACCTACGAGATGATATCCAAATATTTCAACAATCTCAATGATTTGATGATATTATTTTATAAAGGTGTAAAGTTATTTCTTGAAATATATATTTTTTATCTTTGACTAATATCGATACTATTTTTTTTATTCAACAATTTTTTAAGATATTTTTAATTAATTATATTCGTATAAATTTGATAATTAAATTAAAGGTGACTTGAAACATGTGACTGACTAAGACCACCAGAAACCGACATACTGTCAACTCGAATAGACGGGTGGAAGAGGTTAGTGGACTACAACGGGTAGTGAGAAACAGTTAGAAGCGGTTAAATTGATGAGAGACGAAAGACAAGATGAGAGACGAGAGACGAGTTCCACAAATGTTATTTGTCGGAAATCGAACTGACCAACAATGAAAAGACTTGCTGGATTTCATGGTTATATCGTCAGAATCCATGATTTTATCGTCGAATTCTATGATTTCTTTGTCATATTCCATGATTTCATCTCTCTAAAGCTTCCAAGATCATCTCGTCCTCCTAAGATCTCAGCTTTCATCTTCATTTTCGCCATACACGCATCTCTCTTAAGTTTCCTTTTACTGGATTTCATGGCTGCTAGTCACTGGAATTTGAAAATTTTTACTATTCTTGTCCTCCCCCTTAAACTGTCATTAACCATCTGATTATACCTATATCTAAATAACCCGATGTTTTGAATGAACGAGATGGGGAACATTTTCATGAACGACGGAAATAGCTTATGGTGGTTGAAGGTTTTCCGATCCAAACTCGTCCAACGAGCATCATTGAATTAAATTGATATAAATTTAATAATGATGCTATTAAATTGAATGTTTATTTTAAATAATAATAATAAGTTTGTTTAATTACCTCGATATATATGAATTCAATTTTTTCATATTATATTTAATTTAACACTAATAATGAAAAAAAAAACATTTTTTATTAATTATATGATATGTTAATTCTGCAAAAATATTCTTTACATGCATAAATGTAAGTATTGTTATTTTTATGTTTTATTTTATTCTAAAAGTATAATGATGAAATTTTATTAAAATAAAATAACACTTTTCTTTTTAAGATGAATATTATACTTACAAGCACAACAATTATAAAAGTAATGAGTATTTAGAATAAAAAGAATTATGATGAGTAAATGTTGGTTATTGTTGATAAAATCAATACTTAAGTTCATTGTATCCTAATTTTTCAATGATAAAACCAAAAAAAGTTCATGCTTTACTTTTTTATTTTAATTGTTAGTTATAAGTAAAAATTATAAGTTGAAAGTAACTTGATCCATAAATTTTAACGTTGTAAAATTTGATTTAAAGATACCGATCATATATCTAATCATATTATATGATTAAAAAATATAATATATCTAAATTATATCTATTCTAACATATTTTTCTATTATAATATTTTTTTTACATTAAATAGACCCTGATGGTTAGGTAAATGCTTGATAAATTTTTTATTACTTTTGATATTTACTTAAATATTACATTATTCAACCATACAATTTTTAACACTTGTTGTTGTTATTATGAGATTTTATTTTACTTTTAAATCCTAATATTTGACTTTAAATTTGTTCTGTAATGTGCAAAATTTTAATTGAATGAATCGATTCATGACTTATCACATATAACTTAAGTCTATTTATATCGCATATATAAGTCAAAGAGCAAGTTATATAAAGGGACATTAAACTTTTAAAATTTGTCATATGTTTTGAACTGTAAAAGTAACTAATAAAATCATACATTTTGAAATTGAAAAAGAAAGAAAGAAAAAGAGGTGCAACAAATATAATTTTAGATGTTAAATTTATAAGTGTAAAGATTTTTTATCACAAAAATATTATAGAAACTTTTTAGAATTTAGATAACTTAATTTATATTATTAAAAATTTCTTATGGTGTTAACATAATATATATATATATATATATATATATATATATATAAATGATCTTATTATATAATATAAGTATGCTAAAATATTTAAAAAGACCATTAATAGTAAATATTACAATTTTATAATAAAAATATTTTGGTTATGCGTGTGATATTGATTAAATTTGAGAGATATCATAAATTATGGTAATAATGATAGTTTTCACTATATTAAAATAATACGGTGATAATAAATAAATTTAATTTTTAAAAGAATAAATCATAAGTAATTTTATTTTAATCTTAAAAAATATCATAATTTGGATTTTTTAAATAAATAATAAAATATATTAAAGAGATGAAATTATTATTATTTATTTGGAAAAAATTTGAAGATAAATACTAAGAAAAGCTCTTAGTAAATAAATTGTTATTGTTAGTTATCATTAAAAAAATTAATTAATAAATATAAATTAAGATATGATCATATATGTATGATTACTAAAATTTATGAATCTTAATAAGGTTTAGGTAAATAAAATCAATAACAATAGAAATTTTTTTTATGATTGGAGATTTTATGAAAAAGGTTCGTACGAGTAATAACAAGTCATTATTGGTTCTTCAAATATAGTTAATTTTTTTCATTCACATGAGTGTAAGAGTGCTAGGCTACATTGAACAAGAGGTTAAAGTATCAAGTAGGGCCACTTATATGAAATTGAAGTATAATCTCTAGAGAATTCATGAATTACGAGGCACGTGCATAGTTTATTTGCGCAAAACTAATGATAACCGTAAGAATTGTGAGAGTATAATGTGATAGCTGAACCTTTATCTTACATAGAGTGTTTCATACAAACTCCTTCATCAAAATACTGTTAATTAACTCTATTACAAACTCCTTCATCAAAATACTATTAGTTAACTCTATTTATTTCGGGTATATTTTATAGTCTAAAAGATATCAGATTTGATGTCAAAAATGATACAACCATATATAAACAGTGACCTACACCTAGTTACACACGAGTGTAAATTGTCACTTTTTTTTTAATGTTGATTGTCTAATTTAGGATGTATGATGATGTTTTCTACTATTCATATGTATCATATTCATAAAATAAATGTAATAAAATTTATTTTTTATATTCTATCTTATAAAAAACTTGCTTAAATTTTTTTGAATTATATGTAAGATTGTTGTAAAAATATAAATATTTTAAAAGATTTTAAACTTTAAAGTTAATTATTACCTGTTTTAATTTGTAACAATTATTCTTAATTACTAATTCAAAATTTTTTTATTACCTGAATTAAAATTAAAACTTATTATTATTATCATATTAAAAATATGATTTAAAATTTTTATTATCAATTTTAATTCTGATTTCCTATTTAAATATATCTATATGTATTAAATCTGATTAATTATTAATTTAAAATATTTATTTAATTTTTTTTAAATTTTAAAATTTAAATTTAAATCTAAATTAATTTAAATAATATTTTAAACAAATATTTAATTATATTTATTAATAAATTAAATTTTTAAAAATCTTAATGTTATATAAATGAGATGGTTGTTTCTACTTTATCATTATTTATTAGTTATGTCTTATATTTTATTGAAAAAGAATCCTGAATTTAACAAGATTACATAATAAATACACAGATTTTTTATGAAAATGCTATCTGCAAGAAAATATCCAAATAATCAAACATAACACAACCCCAACTTTGACACATTCGTTGAGTTGATTCAACGTCCATCGAGTTAAAATTCTTTTTTTCTTCATATTTTTGGGTTGTCACTTAGAATTCAGTGTCGTTAATTGTATTTTTAAGGGGTGATCTAACCAAAAAAATGAAAATGGAGGAAGAAAAAGGATGTGACGTGTTCAACGGAAAGTGGATAGTCAATTGACTCGATCACTGTATGAGAAATCGAAGTGTTTATACATAAAATCGCAGTTGACTTGTCAAGCACACAATTGATCTGAGAAGAAATATCAATGGTAGCATTGATCAGTTATCACATTTGGTAATATCTAAGAAAATCTTAAGCGCTGTTTTATTTCTAAATAGATCCTAATAGTTAGGTATAAATTTTTTATTACTTTTGATATTTTCTTAGATATTTCATTATTCAACAATATAATTTCTAATACTTGTTGCTGTTATTATGAGATTTTATTTTACTTTTAAATCCTAATATTTGACTTTAAATTTGTTTTATAATGTACAAAATTTTAATTAATGAATCGGTTCATAACTTATCACACATAACTTAAATCTATGTATGTCGGATATGTAAGTCAAAGGACATTAAGTTTTCAACTTTTGTCATATGTTTTAAACTGTAAAAGTAATGAATAAAATCATACATTTAAAATTGAAAAATAAAGAAAGAAAAAAAGGTGCAATGAATATAATTTTAGATATTAAAATTATAAGTATAGAGGTTTTCTATCACAAAAATATTATAGAAATTTTTCAGAAGTTAGATAACTTAATTTATATTATTGAGAATTTCTTATGGTGCTAATGCATTATATATTTATAAATATATATATATATATAATCTTATTATATAATATAAATATGCTAAAATATTTGAAAAAATCATCAATAGTAAATATTATGAGTTTATAATAAAATATTTTTATTATGAGTGTGATATTAGTTAAATTTGAGAGATATCATAAATTATGGTAATAATAAGATTTTTTACTATATTAAAATAATATGGTGACAATAAATAAATTGAATTTTTAAAATAATAAATTGTAAGTAATTTTATGTTAATCTCAAAAGAAATATCGTGATTTAAATTTTTTAAATAAATAATAAAATATATTAAGGAGACCAAATTATTATTATTCATTTGTGAAAGATTTGAAGATGAATACTAATAAAAGCTCTTAATAAATATATTGTGATTGTTAGTTTTCATTAAAAAAAATTAAATGATAAATATAAACTAAGATATGATCATATACATCAAAGTCTTTGAATGATTACTAAAAATTATGGATCTTAATTAGGTTTAGGCAAATAAAATCAATGATAATGGAAACTCTTTTATGATTGGAGATCCTATGAAAATGTTCATATAAGTAATAACAAGTTATTGGTTGTCCTTCAAGTACAATTAATTTTTTTCATTCATATAGGTATGAGAGTGTTAGACTGCATTTTGAACAAAAAGTTAAATTTAATTTTTATAATTATTAGCATATCTCTTATGGGTAATGTATAAAATGCATAATACACTTGATGAAATTACCTATATAAATATTAAGTAGGGTAGTCACTTGTATGGGATTGAAGCATAATCTTTGGAGAACTCAACTCATGAATTATGAGACATGCATATGGTTTATATATCAAAAGTAATGAAAACTGCGAGGATGTAATGTGACAGGTAAACCTTTGTTTTACATAAAATGTTTTTTGTTCTTATAAACTCCTTCATCAAAATACTATCAGTTAACTTTATTTATTTTGAATCTGGTTTATAGTTCAAAAGACATCATATTTGGTGCAATCACATATAAACAGTTAACCAAGTATAAACTGTCTAATCACTTTTTTTTTTTAATGTTGATTGCCTAATCTGGGATGTATGATAGTGTTTCTTACTATTCATATGTAGGAATATAAAAGCTTGATTTAATGCATTATATTCATAAAATAAATGTAGCAAAATTTATTTTTTATATTCTATCTTATTAAAAGCTTTCTTAAATTTTTTTGAATTATGTAAAAAATTGTTGTAAAAATATTAATATTTAAAATATTTTAAACTTTAAAGTTAATTATTATCTTTTTTAATTCGTAACAATTACTCTTAATTACTAATTTTAAATTTTTTTATTATCTGAATTAAAATCATAATTTATTATTATTATTATATTAAAAATATCATTTAAAATTTTCTATTACCTATTTTAATTTTGATTTTCTATTTAAATAAATTTATATGTATTAAATTTGATTAATTATCAATTGGAAACATCTATTTAATTTCTGTTTAAATTTTAAAATTTAAATTTAAATCTAAATGAATTTAAATAATATTTTAAACAAATATTTAATTATATTTATTAATAAATTAAATTTTTAAAATTTTTTAATATTATATAAATGAGATTATTATTTTTAATTTATCATTATTTATTAATTATGTTTTATGTTTTATTAAAAAATAATTTAAGTTTCACAAAATCACATAATAAATGCACAATGCTATAAAAAAATATCCAAATAATCAAACATAACACAACTCCAACTTTAATACATCTATTGAGTTGACTAGATTCATCTAGTTAAAATTCTTTCTTTCTTCATGTTTTTGGTTGTCACTTAAAATTCAATGTCATTAATTGTATTTTTAAAGGGTGATCTAACCAAAAAGATGAAAAGGGAGGAAAAAAAAAGGATGTGAGGTATTCAATAGGAAGTGGATGCTCAATGAATTGACTTGATGGTTGTATTTTTTTTTTCTCTCTCTTACATACACACAAGGATCTCATACATTTTTTATCTCTTGTTCTATTCAAAATGGACCTCTCTTACGGGAAGGATCTTGACTTCCCACACACGTTATTTGTCTCTTTTTCTCTCCGAAATGAACCTCTCCAGTAATTGGAAAGGATCTTGCCTCTTTATGTGCACCCTTCGATTTGAGCCAGGATCCTCTCCACTTAACTTAACGGAGGAGTCTATTTTGAAGAGAAAAAGAGATAAAAAGTATGCGTGGAATTCTTATATGTATGTAAGAGAAAAAAAGAATATAGAAAGATAAAAATAAAGGAAATAGAAAGAATCTTTATCCCTTTAAAGTCAAATCCTCTCTGTGGTTACTTGAACAGGTCCATCTTAGAGAGAAAGAAAGAGATAAAGAATGTGTATGAGATCTTGTATGCATGTAAGAGAAAAAAAAATATAGAAAATAATAAAAATAAAGGAAACTGAAAGAAAAAATAGAGGAAAAAAAAATAGAGAGAATCTTTATCTACGTGCAAGCAATTAACTTGTCAATAACACAGTTCACTTAAAAAGAAATATCAATGATAGTATTCATCAATTATCACATTTGATAACAACTCACTTAAAAGCCTAAAAAATAGGAAGATTAATAAATATAATATATATATATATATATATATGACAAAAGATTTAATTTTCCATAAATGATTATTAGGCCATTATTACTTGAGTTATTCCACAGAATTTTTTTTATCTTTATGTTAGTCATTTCTTTTTTCCAATTTCTTCTTTCTTTACATGATTTCAGTTTCTTATCTTCTGGAGCAGTTCTTTATCAATTTTTCTACTTACAATTATTCAATGTAAAAATTTAGGACTAGTTTTGTGTTCTCCGGTGCAAACTCATTATTATTTTGGCACTCGATGTAAGATGTCTGTAGCGTAATTTCGATGGGCGTCATATGATACCTTCGTCGCACCTTCAACGTGCGCCCAGCTCAACATGACGGTGGCATTCTTCCATGCTGCGTCACACTCTTGGCCCATCTTTGAAATAAGTAACATACACGCGGATATGATTTCACACAGGTAAATATTATCTACACATTCCTAATCAAGTAAATGCTTCAGCAAGGAATCATATTAGGGTAAAATATTCCAACAACTAAGGATATGTTTAATTTAAAGTTATATTAGTATTGATTTTGATAAATTTGATTTTATTATTAAATATTATTGAGATATATATTAAAATTATTTAATCAAAATTTTTATTAAAATTTATTTTTATCAAACATAAAAATTAAATTTTTAAATGGTAACCAAACAAGCACTAAAACCGAGCTATGAACTAAAAAAGAAAATTAACAGAGGTTAACAGCTGTACAACGCAGATAAACAAAACACATCAAACACGCTCTTCCTATTCCTTGTGATCGTTGGAGATATTTGAGTATGATTCACCTAGTTATTACCCCCGATTTGCTCATGCTTATTGTTAGTGAAAGTTGAACCTCATATATATATATATATATATATATATATATATATATATATATATATATATATATATATATATATATATATATATATATATATATATATATATAATGTCGACAGGGCCAACAAAAGGGAAAGAATAAAGTGATAAAAACGTCCAAGAGAAAAACTTGCCTAAACCAGTGGCGGGTCCTGACTTATACAATGAACTACTAAATATTAATAAAAAAATATTGACTAAAATTTATTAAACTTTCAAAATGACATATTAATCCGGAGTAATAATAAAATAAATAGAAAAAATAAAATAAAAGTGACATATTAATCCAGAGTAATAATAAAAGTGAATAGAAAAGTAGAATTAATAAAATTTTAATTCTTCAATTTATACATTTTTTTATTTTAGTCTCTATTATATATTTTTATTGTTTTAATTATTTATTTTGCAAAAAAATTAATTTTAATTTTTATTGTTAAATTATTTCATTAAAAAAATTTATTTGGATAAATATAAAATTTAATTTTTGAAATTTATATCTTTTGTACTTTTAATATGTTAGTGTATATAATTTGGTATTAATGTAGTTATATTTTAATTTTTTTTACAAAAAATGTGAATAATATATAAATAATATATGAATAAAATTATCTCATTTAAAAATAAGAATTAATTTTTTAAATTAAAAAATTTATAAAATATCAAAATATATGTAAATAAAAAATTTAAGAACCAAATTATACGCACTCAGAAATTTTAAAAATTAAAAATATAAAAAACTTTAATGGTAGAAAGTGAATTTAAAAACTTCTATAAAATAATGAGCTAAAATTGAAAAAAAAATGGTATGTACTAAAATTAAAATTAAATATAAAATATGATTTAAAAACTTATTTAAGAAAAAAAAAATGTAGTTAGGGTACCACTCTTCTTTTTTTGTTTTTAAATAATTTTTTTAATCATTTTTAACACATAAAAGAAAAACTCCAGTACCTATACACTATAAAAAATATCATTTGCTAAAAAAATAAAAATGATTAAGTGTTATCATAATTTTTGTTAGTATAAATTATATCCAATAAAATTAATTTATTAGTATAAATTTTAAAAATTTCTATTAACAAATAATTTATTACACTAATATTTGATGCATTGATCATATATATTAATATTCTATATTAATAGAATTATTTATTATATTAATTTTCTAAGCTTTATAGATTTATTTAAAAAATAATTTATTATACTAATAATATATTAATATATATTAACAGAATAATTTTTTATTATATTATATTATATTATTAATATAAAATCATTGTTTCTATAATGATTTAAGTTTTTTAAAAAATCTATATTAATAGAAGCTAATTCAATACTACAATGTCAGTAAATAATATTTTTTATAATAATAAGAATAATAAACAACCCAAAATACAAATTGAAAACTATTTTTGCGAACAACATGATTATAAGTTGTAAAAATATTTTGGGGGGAAGCCTGTGATGATCCCACGTTGTGTTTGTGCCTGATTCATTCAATTATCATAATATCATTCTCACAGCCAGCTATAACTAGTTTACTCAATCCGTCTCAAGCATTATAAATTATAATTCTCTTTTAGAATACTTCGGATTCTAACTGAAGTTGAACGTATATTATATCAGCTAAAAGGAAACAAGAGAAGAGATTGATATAGCTGGGATTATTTATATGCTTATATTATACATGATAAAACTCACCAATTAATTACTTCAGGATATGACAACTAATGAAAATATACCGAAATATACAATATGGGTCTGACTGAAACTTGTGGGTGCTCCAACAAAATGTGTGTGTGGTTGAAAATAACTCATCTCATGTTCTTAATATTGACATAACTACATGATAAAAGGGCTGAGCGTGACTAAAGTTCCTGAAGAAATATCTTAGGTTTGATTTATGAAAATATTTTATTTTTTATTTATAAAAATATTTTATTTTGTTTTGTTAATAAAGTTTTATAAAACATAATAAGAAATCTTTTTTATTTTTACTATTTCATATACAAAATTTTGAAAAAAATAATATAATATTTTTATAAATAAAAACTAAAATTATTTTCAGAAATAAAACAGCGCTTAAGAGTCTAGCTAGTAGTAACCAATCTATAGTTTTCTTTACAAAGGACAGCACGCAGCAGACGCTGAGGAATGGTATATGCTTTCCATTCCCTGTTTCTTGTTTCAATATAAATGTCCTTTTCTCATAATAACCCCACTGGCCACCACAGAAAATGCAGTCTATATATACCAATCAGTTCCATTATTTTAACATAAAAAAATTGACACTGTATATGATGTTATAGTCAATTATCTCTATTTCTCACATTTTTTTCATATACGTATTTATCTCAAAAATACATCCAAAAAAAAGAGATAACTTTTAGTTGTCTAAATTTTGAGTTCAAAGAATATTTTCCTTAGTCAATTTCATCCGCAATTAATTTTGAGGTATTTTCTCTAAAGAAAGGATAATAACCCCACAACTTTTGTGTCCCTGGCTGGCATTGATTTGAAAATATCTTCTACGGATAAATAGTACATAATTAGAATTGCGATATACTGTAACTTGGAAGTTATTTCACTAACATTTCTTTCCTTTGTCCCCATAGAAAGAAAAGTTCAAAAAACCAATTAAGGGTATGCATGAGCCACTTGGTTGTGGAAGAAGCACCGAGAAAACAACCAATAAGACAACTAAAGTGAATACCGAGGTAATGAAGATGAAAAAATTAGATGCTGTTTGATTTGGAAAATGTTTTCTGTTTTTCTTTTTTTTTTAATAAAAATATTATTTTATTACTATTTTTCGTACAAAATGTTAAAAATAAAAATTATTTTCACTAAGACCAAACGTGACGCAGGGTCACAATTTTAGAAATGTTGCTCACTGGGCATTATATGGATGGAATTTACCTTTTAAGTGTAAAATTGTTTCTCAACTCTTGGTCCACCAGAGTCCAGAATGGGGCATAGCTTGCAGAAAAGATAGAGGACGATAGTGCTTCCACTTTCACATATAAGTAATGTGCTCTTCCCAACACACTCGGATCCTTCTTTTGTGTGTGTGTCGTATACCTTACCCAAAATTGGTCCAAGTACTGCGTTGTGAAATAAATTAATGGTATCATGGTATGGTACAAGAATTTGAAGGCAGAAACGATAAAAGAATTTGAATCCAGGACTAATTGTTTGGTTGTTGATAGCTAGTTTGGTTGAGTTCTGTCGGTACCAACTTATAGGGCATATGTCTACTTCAGTACTACTCTCAATTGGTGTCAATGCAGGAAGAAAGGTACCTAGCTACCCTTCAATGGCCTTGAGCATCATTTTTTCCTTTTTATGAAGCACAATTGTGCACTTAACAGTACCAGAAAAATCCTGCACAACCTTGTAATTTAAATAGTAACTCAATGTGGTTATATATAATTGGACTAAGATGGTACTATAAAAAGTAAAAACTCAGATTAGTTATCAGAAACAAAATAATGATGTGTACTTTAATGGAATAAATATTGTTGCCGACCTTCTAAATTAGAAATATCAATATCAATAGAACTGCAAAATGTAATTTATTATTGATTGGATAAGTTATAAGCAAGGTGATTCCTTGTTAGTGTAGTTTTATATACTTGTTTGTTTCTTGTGCAGGATTTAATATAATTGATTAATTATATAAACAATGAGGGGGCTTCCTTGGCTCCACCAATGACCCAAGTGAATCAGTTAAACTCCCCCTTCCAAAGAAATAATTGATTGCTTTATTTCATGTGGGATGTATGTGCAGTTCCCACCGCTCTAGTCCTACTAATCCATTGATTACAAAGCTAGGCAGAAGCATATGGATTGAGAATGAAACAAAAAGTCCTTGGTATATTTAAATCTGAAAAACACGCTATAATTGGTGATAATTATGAAGCACATGTAGATAGACTCCAAGAGGTGGGTCAGGGAAGTTGAATTGGCCTAAGACCAAACCCATACTAATGTATGCCACATGGACAACCAAAGATGGATGATATCAGCATGAAGTGTGATGATGACCCATACCATCAAAGTCTTGGTTATATATATACATATATATATATATATACAAAAAGAATCTATTGTCCACATAACAGTCTCTCCCACAAACAAGTATCTATTGATCACGTTCCGTTATTTGCCACCTAAGTTTTCATCTGAATTTCAATGGGAGATAACAATGTGAACCTTCCTCCGGGGTTTCGGTTTTATCCCACAGATGAAGAGCTTGTAGTCCATTTTCTTCACAGAAAGGCATCTCCTTTACCTTGCCACCCTGATGTCATCCCTGATCTTGAGGCCTACCCTTATGATCCTTGGGAACTTGATGGTACCATTCTTTGTTTTGTTTCATTGCAATTGGTCAATTTGAACTTTTAAAATAGCTATAGCTAGGAAATTGAACTTTGGTGTATATGTATTGTGTTGTATGATGCATAACCGATGGACAGGTAGAGCTTTGGCAGAGGGAAAGAAATGGTACTATTATAGCAGAAGGTCACAAAATAGGGTCACTAGCAATGGATATTGGAAGCCAATGGGAACGGAAGAGGCAGTGATTTCAAGCACAAACAACATTAGAGTTGGCATCAAGAAATATTTTGTGTTCCATGTAGGACAAGCCCCTGCTGGTATCAAAACCAATTGGATAATGCAAGAATTTCGTCTACCCGATTCTGCTTCCTCTACAAGATCATCCAAAAGAAAACCAAAAATAGTTAGTACATATAATATCTAATACTTTTGAAGTTTCACCACAAAAATATATACATATATAGTGATAACGTCCAAAACTATTGTACAAGATTGCTGATTTTATTCTTAAATTTTTGTTTGATTCAGGATGATAATAAATGGGTGATATGTCGCGTTTATGAGCGCAATGGGGATGATGATAATGGAACAGAGCTGTCTTGTTTGGATGAGGTTTTCTTGTCATTGGATGATCTTGATGAAATAAGCTTACCAAATTAGTTGACCAAGCAAGGACATTGCTACTTACTACTACCTAGCTCCAATCTCCAAATGGATAGTTAATTAAAATAATTGTTCCTTGTTGCTTGCTGTTTATGATTAATGTTGTTAAATCCAGTGTAGCTGCCATTGTAATCAGTGAAATGGGAATAGCTACATTTCCATTTTCCATTTTCCATACAAGCCCTTCAACTGGGGCACTATGTAAAAACTTTATGGCCAAACAATATGTACCATGACGTTATGCTTTCAAAGATCCCATTCACTGCCAAAGTCGCCACAAATTTGTTTGCCCTTTATTCCGTATAAGGACATATGGTTCTGGAATAATCGCCACCACACTGTCCATTCTTTGGCCATTAATATGGGTCTGAACACTACAAATCCAGATAAGACGGCCCTTAATTTATACGTTTCATCACAAATAATGATTATCGTTATGTACACTGATAACTACTTATTTATACATATATTTTTAATAATTTTATCTGCTAACAAATTTAATAGTGATAAAATATATGATAATTATTTAAGTTGATAAAAAATGTTAAAAATTAAATATAAATAAATAATTGTTATATTATATACATATAATTATTTTTTTCTTTTATTTCATAATCTTTACTTTTACATTAAAATTTGATGTTTTTAAGATATTTTTTAATAATAAATATTATATTATTGTTTTAAAAATTGGATCAAACCAGATGAACAAAAATTGATTCTATCTTAAAGTTTAATTAAACAACAAAATTATTATAGCAAAAAAAAATGTGGCAAATCAGGTAAATTAACAATAAATTGGCTGAATCAATTTTATATAAAATGATATTATTTTAATATTTTTAAAATAAAATAAATAAATTTTTATTTTGTTTCATTTGTATAATTTAAATTTAAAAAATTAAAAAATATATAATTTTTTAATTTTTAATCATATAAAATTATGACTTTGATATATTTTATTATTATTACATATATTTTTAAATAATATATATTATACATATTTTAAAAATAATATTTAATTAATATAGTTTGATTACAGTTAAACTATGGTTAAACTATTGAATTTTAAATTGATACCTTGCAGTTTAATAATAGGTTGGATTTTATAAATCTTATATATATTGATGTCTTCCTAATCAATAATTAATAATAATAATAATAATAATAACAATAATAATAATAATAATAATAATAATTTATTAAAAATTATGTTAAATTAGATTAAAAATTATAATAGTATAATAAAAAAAATATTTTTAATTTTTTAAATATTATTTTTAAAATATTTGTTAATATCTTTACTTCTTAATAATAAAAAATAAAATAAAATTTTAATGAAAAAAAAATACAATTAACATATGTTTTTATTAGATAAAATTACATGTTAGATTTATATTTTGTTTGGATGAAATAGAAAATAGAAACGAAAAGAATATAAGAAAAAAAAAAGAAGATAAAGATTAGAATCTAAATAAAATAAAAATAAATAAATTATTTAGATAGAGTAGAAAAAAGAGTAAAAAAAATATTAATAGTATAATTTTTTATTTATATAAATTTTAATTTTAAAAAATTTAATTTTGTTATTATATTTTTTTGATATAGTATTTTTTAATTTTAAAAAATTATTTAATAATTTAAAATAAAATAAAAAAATCAATTTTTTTTCACTTTCTCTTCTCTTAAAAAAAAATTTTAATTTCTTTTTTTATATTAAACAAATACAAACAAATATAAATAAAAATTAAAATTCATACAAATTTTTAAAAATAAATTCTTTTCTTCTAAATTTTGTCTAAACAACCAAAACATTAGTAATGAAAAGTATTAAAATTGTTTAGAAAAAGTCACTCGATAAAAAAATGTATTAAAAACAAAATGAAATGGCGTTCCTTGAGTTGGGAGTTGGGGCTCTCACGTGCAGTGATGGCGGAGAGAATAAGGTTTAATATTCAGGAAACGTGAGAAGAGGAAGAGGAGTGTGGAGCCCATTGAGCACTGGAAGAGGGACACTTACAACTGAGCATTGGGAAATAAACCTATTAGGCTTTATAGCTTTTGCCTACTTTTATGGTATTTGGTAGCTAGTTGTCTTGTGTCACAATGCTAAGGAACAATTTTCTTTTTCTTTTTTTTTTATTGTTTTTCTTACATATATGGGTGGTGCCTGCTTAGGGAAGCATCAAGTCATGTGTGATGCAAGCATTCATTCGCATGCTTTCAAGTTTCAAGCCCCAGCGAGAGAGCACTAAATTAAATGCATATATTGTCACCAAAGAGGGACACACATTCCATGATGCCTACCTTCTTCTCATGGGGTTATTTATCCACTGCAATAGATAGGATTATGACAAGAGCCATTGTATTAATGACAAAACTCTACATAATTAATTGACTGAAGAATGGATACAAAACAAGAGAGTCCAATAAATGGGGTTCGTTATCTTTGTCATCAACATGTTGAACCCAATATAGTATTTTACATTTTTTACACCATTATTGATGCTGGTGAAATATTCGGGTCACATAACGAAACCAAATTATATATACTGTTTTATAAAATTTAAACTTTGCTTTTAGATCAAAATTAAACCATCATTCAATTGCTAAAATATACATTTCAAACTTAATAAAAGATGAAGTGGAAATTAATTAAACCATGAGTTAAGGATTCAAACTTCATAACATTTTTCTGTTTTTATTTATAACTATATATGTTAAAAATATATTTGATGAGAAATATAAGAATAATAAATTTAAATCCTTATATCATATATAATGATTAAAATTTTAAAAAAATTAAAATTAAATGATCATTTTAAATACACATTTATATATATATGTATATATATATATATGTATATATATATACATATACATATATATATATATATATTTAAATATTTTTTTTATCACATATATCCTTCATTAAAAGCAATGTAACCCAAACAAGATAATACTATGATTGATAGAAAAAAAAATCTAAGTTTTTAATACATCGAAGACTTGAAATTTTGTTAAGTTAAATTAATCTCATCAAATGATTCACATGCTCGATCAAATAAAAAAAATAAAAAATTAATTAAAATGCATTGTATATTAGTACAAACTTAAGGAATTTAACTTTTTAATAATCATATTTGTTAATAATGAAGATGCTATTAAAATATTTAAATAGTTTTATAAATGTATATCTTGATTCTTATAAATTCCGTAATCGAACTAAAAAATTTATAATTTTAATAAATTTGTTCTTGATAATAAATAAAATGGTGTGATATTTTAAGTGAATAATGAAATAATTCATTATGTTCTCAATAGATATATTTCAATATTTCCTTTTAATTTGATAATTAACTCTGCATCTTTCCTGGTTTGTTACCTAAAACATTCTATTCTATCTAAGAGATATAGGTCCCACATGTAACACATATCAAGAAGAGTATGAATGTCTTAGTGGTTTTGATGAAAAAAAAAAGTCACTTCATTAAAAGGTGGCAATCCAGAATGCGTTACAAGAGCAATTAAACAAAGATTGATCTTCCTTCATGTTTGCAATTAGGATAAAAAGAGTCACAATTCTCACAAAGAATGCAATTGACTTAGAGTCATTCTCCAGACTCGAGTTTTATCTACTCGTGTAAGATAAAACTGATCGAAGTAAGATTATTATTTTTTCTCACTTATTTACAAATTTAATATATATTCACTGTCATAAAAGTTAAAAGAAAAACTCCCATTTCAAACAACCTAAGACTTGAATCTTTTTAAAATAATAATTTTTTCAACAATTTACAAGTGCAATATCACAGAGTTGATACTTCATTTTATTATGATATTTTTCTTTTATTAATTAACAATCACAAGTTCCAAGGAATGCAGTTGAAGTAAAATTTCTCTTGCAAGTTAATAGAAGTGAGATTTCAATTTAGAACGCTCTTTTTTCTTTAACATTAATTTCACTTTGGGATTTTGAACATAGAATCCAACATATTCAACTTAATTTATTAAGCTATAAAATAGAATTATTTTAGTGGAATGTTAATATAAAAAACAATACACGCACGCATAAAATGATATATTGCATGCAATCAATCAATGCTATATTACATTTTTTTAATATTTAAAAAATATTATAAAAATATAAAAAATATTACCTATTAATTTTAATAATATTCTAAAAAACATTGTATTTGATTTATGTCATAAAATATTATTAGTAATATTTAAAAAATATTATAAAAATATAAAAAAATATTATCTATTAATTTTAATAATATTTTTAAGAAGTTTTACATTTAATATATATTATAAAAAGTATAATATCTAGTAGTAATTATTAACATAATTAAACATATTAAGGTATAAATAATTTTTTATTAATAATATAAAATTAACAACACTAACGATATATTGCATTGAACTCTAATGAATTAAAAAGAAAATACACATACGCATTAGTGAATTTGTCCGATCCAAGCACGCTGGTTTGGACCTTTGTGTCCATGACTCTATGCCTATCGCAATTAGTACGAAAGAACCCCTTTCTTTTTAATTGATTCTTAATAATAATAATAATATTATTTCATTGCTTAATCAAATCGTAACCACCAGCCTCCTAATCATCTTACTCGCGTGCTTGCTTGTTAGCATGCCACGTTCGACTTCAAAGAGAGAAAGAGAAGTGCGCATGTGATTTTGGCAACAAAGAGCCGAAAACCCATTGCTCAAAACACACAATTAGATTCTAACTCTCAATCCCACATAAATTATATGCTTCTGATTGGACTTTGAAAGTTGAAAATGCCAAATCAGATTGGAAGCTATAATGATTGCCAAAGTTATGAAACCCTCCCAATAGGCCTAATTTTCAACTTGTTCATAAAGCTTTTGGTTGTTTGCAACAAAATTTATGTATATAAAAACATAAAGGGCAAAGCAGGTGTTTGACATGTACCCATCCATCCTAACCCTCTTGGCCTCTGGCTTGCTTGTTTTCTTGGTATGATGATGATATCTTTTTTTACATTGGCAAAAAGGATGACTAGTGGCAATGATTATGAAGCCAATACCAATGTAGCTTTTGAATGAAGTTAATTACACTAATCCATCCATGCAACCATCAAAGGTCAACAAAAAAGTTCAAAAAAAGTCAACTCCACACAAAAGGAATTGAAAGGGAAAAGGCAATCAAAGTTGAAAATGCTCTTGGTTTGGGTGTGCCAAAGGAAGAGAACTTGTCGCCTAAGTAATCAAATCTCAACATCAGAAGAAAAAATAAGTGGAAAAACTGCTACATGCTCTATGCCAAGAGAGTTCATGAACCAACTCAAATGAGGACCACAAAAAAAAGAGATTAAAAAAAATATGTGATAGAGACTTATAATCTATAATGGTCTTCTTTATGAAATATACGATATAATAAAAATATTTGATATATTTATTTAGCTCATTGTTTATCAAATGAATTAATCTTACGAATTAAAAATACAATTAGAAAAAAGCTAACTTATCTTAACAGGATACTAGTTCAAAATAAAAATAAAAAAGAAATTTTTTATTAAAAATATTATAGACATAATTTTTATAATCTTTAATGTATTTTAATATATTTTTTTATTTTTAATTAATATCTTTCAATGACATCGATGAACAAAACTTATACATTTATTATGAAATTGCTATCAAATGAATGGCAAGGGAGTGAAATTGATAATTCTAATGGGGATGTAGATAAAATACCAAGTTCAAGAATTATATACTTGTGTAGAGTGTCCACAAACTTGTAAAGTTTGACAAATAGAAAAATAAATTTAATTACTTAACAATCTAAATATTTTCTACACACTATTATCCTATTATAATTTGTTATATAATTAAAAAATATTAATTAATATTTTTAGGGTAATGTTTAAAAATAAAAAGGCAATTTTTCATTAAAAATATTACTAAGGTATAATTATATTATGGCTTTTAATACATCTTAACATAATTTTTAATAAAAAAATTAGTTTTAATTTTTTAACCAGCATCCGAAAACATTAGAATCAATATTCTATAATTAAACATATTTTATAATAAATATTTTAAAATTATATTTACAATAAATTTTAATTAATTAATAGTATAAAATCTTTACATTAATAATATATCAAACTTTACTATAAAAGTCAACCTAACAAACAATCAATTGAGGAAACAAATTTATATTTTGTATCTACTCTCTTGTTGGCTTAATGCATGTTTGAATCTATGTTAAAAGTTAGGAAAACCATATTTATTTCATGAAAACATAATTTTTATAAAAAAAAATATGTGATATTTATTATTTTCAGGGAAATTTATTTTATCTTTAGATGTGTGTTCCGCTAACACAATAAATTATAATTTTTATGTTAAATTAAAAATATATTAATTTTTATAGTAAGTTTTATTTTAAAAAATATAAGTATAAAATATATCATTTTTAATTAAAAATAATTTTACAAAATTAAATTGATTTAATTTAAAATTATAAAAATATATCCAAAACACATACTTAAGTGATACGTGATTTTGAACGAGTTTATCCAAGTTCTATAGATTTCTATTAAGAACTGAGTTTTAAAGTGAACTTAGTCTTAATTTAATTTGAAATTAATCTTAATTTAATTTAAAATTAAGTAAAATTTATTTTGAAAATTGTTAAATATTTTTAAAATATATAACTTATTTTTAAATATATTTTATTAAAATATTATTTTATATTAAAAATGTAAAAAATAATTCTTAAATTAAAAAATAAAAAACTATAAAGGATAAAGGATAACAAATATTAGTTAATGGTTAATTTTAATTAATTTTTATTATATCAAGTACATTTGTATATAATGTCCAGCATGTCAACATATAATTAATTTTAAATTCTTTAAAATTACAATAAACATTATTTATATTTTATTTTCTTTTTTTTTCTTTTAATTCAGCCTAATTATGATATCCAACATAATATCAAAGCTTTAATTTTAAATGGATTTATAAGATTCATTTTTAACTCAGCCGAACTCTGATATCCAACAAAATATCAAAGTTTTAATTTTAAATGGATTCACAAAATTCATTACAATATCAATTTTCTAAACTCTCACAAGCATCATGCAATCTGCATAGTATACATTTTTTAATTCAGTTTCCTTCAAGTTCGATGAAAAAAATTTCAAAAATTTCTTACTATGAAAAGAACAAGATGAATCAACAATTAAAGGTTATGACCTTTTAAATTATATCACTATAGAATTAATTTTGGAAAAGTATTTTATGATACAAGATAAAAAAGTGGCGTTATCACCCCGAATATTGAAAATGGAAGAAATAAGATGCATTGTTAAAATTTTAATTATTGTCTTTAATAACAAAATCATTTACCACTAGAATGGTTGGATGTTAGTTCTCACATCAAATGTGGAAGAGGTTAGAAATATTTTTTTTGCTTCTTAAACAACTGCAAAGGTAAGACAATTAAAGAACAAACTAAGAAGTACCAAGAAAGAAATATCAATTATGATTATTTTCTTGAAATAAACAAAATCATCGATGCACTAATTTTAGTTGAAGCATTAGTCAATGATACAGGTCAAGTTGAAGCAATTTTAAATGACCTTCCTAAAGAATATGCCCTTTTATAACCATAATCACCATATCTCAATCAATTCTAGTTGGTGAACTTGAGGCATTGCTTATGGTGCAAGAAGAACTGACTAAAAGATATCAAAGAAATAATTTAATGATGCAAGCAAATGTTGCTCAGTTTCAATTCAACTAAGATTTGTTGGTTGAGGCTATGTTGGTATATTAAGAATTTTCAAGCACTATCAAGAGGTCGAAGTGGAGGCAGATTCAATGAAGGTTTAGAATGCTTTAGTGGTAGATTAGGAACATTTACTTCTAATCCTCGACTTATTTGTCAAGTATGTGGCAAAATGAGACCAATCGTCTTGGATTATTGGCACAAATATGACTCAAGCTATACAAATCCTTTAATCTCATATTCTTCTCAAACTCAAATTCAAGCTAATCTTTCTATGATAGACATGTTTCACCTATTAGCAACACATTCTACTCTTCAAGATCCTAATTGGTATTTAGATTCAGGTGCATCACATCACATAATGCCTAATGTAATGAATTTGATAAACAAAGGAGATTACATAGGGTCTGAAAAAGTGGTTGTAGGTAATGGATCAGGTTTGTCTATTTATCATAATGGACAATCAAAGCTTTATTCATATTTAAGTAAATTCATGTTTACACTTTATAATCTATTACATGTTCTCAATATTTTTAAGAATCTTTTAATTGTCTCTCAATTCCCTAAAACTAATAATATATTTGTTAAGTTTCATCCTAATATTTCTTTGTCAAAATCAGGATATCAAGGAGATCCTTCTCCAAAGCTTTGTTAAAAATGGTTTATACACATTTTCAAGTCTTAGACCTACTACATTTCTCAACCATACTACACATGTTGCATTAATGACATTTATACTAAACAAATCTGCATTCTCTATCTGGCGTTCAAGATTTGGACATCCTTCATCGGTTATAGTTCATAGGGTTCTTAAATCTTGCAATATTTTCTTTCCTCTTGATAAATCTATTTGTACATCTTGTTGCTTAAGAAAGTCTCATCAACTTCTTTTTTCAAGTTTAGAAACTATTTACAATAGTCCTTTAGAATTTGTATATACTGATATGTGGGGGCCTTCCCCTATGCCATTCTCAAAAGGTGTAAGATATTATGTTCATTTACTTGGATCTATTTATTGCAATCAAATTCTAAACTCAAATTTGTGTTTTTCACTTCCAACATATAGTTGAATTAGAACTTGGTTTTAAAATTAAAACTATTCAAAGTGACAATGCTAAGGAATATGTTAGTTTGTCTAAGTTTTTGCAAGAACAAGGCATTGTTCATAAATTTTCCTATCCTCATATCCACCAACAAAATGATTTTGTAGATTGGAAGCAACAACACATTGTGGGGATGAGTCTAACCTTACTTACTAAGGCTTCTATGCCACTTAAATTTTGGGGAGAGACATTTGTTACAATTTTTCAGCTTATTAATTCACGACCTACTCTTGTTTTTCAACATCTCTCACCTACTGAAAAATTATTTTATAAACCCCTTATTTATCTGCATTTTAGGATTTTTGGTTGTTTGTATTTTCCTTATACTAGACCTTATAACAAACATAAACTAGATTTTAGGTCCACTCCATGTGTTTTCTTAGGATATGGATCTCATCACAAAGGGTACAAGTGTCTCACCTCAACCAGACAAGTGATTCTTAGCACCATGTCTTGTTTGATGAAAACAATTTTCCTTTCAAGGATGTTTTGATTTAGACTCATCAATAATGATTATCTCTTCACATGGTTCAGATTCAGTACCTACCATTCTTGTCTTACTTGTTCTACCTTTCATAGAACCTGTTCAAAATTCACCTGTTAATTCAACTCAGTCTCAGTCTCCTGTTCTCGTTCCACTTGCTGTTTCAACTCCACCTCCCATACATAACACTTATCCTATGGTTACTAGGGCCAAGTTTGGAATTCATAAACCCAAGCTCTTCATTGCTAGCTTGGAGACTTCTTCTACTCTGGCAGTTCTTGCTATACCTCATTGGAAGCAAGTCGTGGATGATGAATATGATGCTCTTATAGGGAATAAAACAAGGGAGTTAGTTTCCTTGCCACCTAATCGAAAATCCATTGGTAGCAAATGAGTGTTCTGAGTAAGATATAATTATGATGGATCACTACAAAAGTACAAAGCAGATTAGTGGCTCAAGGTTTTAATCAATTACCCCTGAGACTTTTTGTCTTGTCATTAAGCCAACATCTATCTGGTTGATCTTGATATTGACCTTGACTGTCTCTCCTTCTTGGTGTATCAGGAATTAGATATTAATAATTCTTTTTAGATGGTGATTTGGTTGAGGATGTTTATATGCAACAACCTTCCAATTATGAGTTTGGTAATGGTTCTCTTGTTTATAAACTCACTAAAGCCCCTTATAGACTCAAGCATGCACCAAAAGCTTGGTTCCATAAATTTTCCACAACTTTGCATAACCCTGGTATCCAATCCACCAAATTTGGTAGTTCTTTATTTTTAAAGGTTACCTCTACTGTTACTACTTATATTTTTATTTATGTTGATGATATTATCATCACTGGTACCTCATCCAGTTAATATCTTATTTCATTAGCCATCTAAGATGTATCTTTTGCACTTAAGGATATGGGATCTCTACATTATTTTTTTGACATTGAAGTTTCTCACATAATTGAAGGTGGCCTCTTATAATCACAGACCAAATATATCTGAGAGTTATTTCATAAGGCTAAGATGACTGGTTGCAAACCTTATGCTACACTTATACCTTCTTCTTTAAAGATGTTTACTTAACGAAGTCCTTCATTTCTATCCAGGACTATATCAAAAAATTGTAGGTAATCTCCAATATTTAACCATCACTTGACTAGAACTTGCTTACTGTATCAATCAAGTGTTCCAATTTATGCAGACTTCGCTTGAAGGCCATTGGAAGGTTGTCAAACGAATATTGCAGTATATCAGTGGTACTTTCTCTTATTGACCCACTATTAATTCCATTATTATCAAGTACATTGACTCAAATTGGGGTTCAAATCTGAATGATAAGAAATCCATAAATGGGTTCTATGTTTTTCTTGGCCCTAATCTAATTTCTTGGTGTCGTAATTGTAACTATAGCGAAATGAAAAACTCATAAAATATTGGAAGAATTTAATATGATCATGGAGTTGCCACCAAATTTTTATTGTAAAGGAAAAATATTTGGAAAAAACCCTAATAGAGGAAGAATTCTAGGTTCAGGAGTCGTATTCTACTTGCTCGTTCCAAAAAATGGTACCCTTAAATTGAGTGTGTGATTTTAATATTTTGAAAATTGTTTGATACCTCAAATAAAAACAAGTAGGTTCATGGAAAATTGTCTGATAAGAGTTGATCCTAGTCCTACGTATTCCCTAGTGCAGTGAAAAACTCAAGGCTACATAGTTCTAGTAAAGAGACTTAATCTTTGAAAAATAACAAAAGAAGAACTTTAGAAAATTAGAAGTTTGTGAAAAATTTATTTGTATGCAAATAGGATTCAAGTCAAACGTAAGTTGCATCTGAACCTATACGAATTAAAATATGGAACAATGGAAAATGTTACTTATCCGTATTAGAATTCGTCACGTAAATTTTAGAAAATTTAGAATTTAAAAAAAAATTGCAGAAATAATTTTAGATAGAATTTTATTAGATTAAATTTCCTAAAACCCAAGTGGGCACAAGGTTCTAGTCAAACATAAGCTACACCTAAATATGTATGCATTAAAATACGGAACAGTAGAGAACTTTACTCGTTTGTACTAGAATTCGTCACGTAAATTTTATAAAATTTAAATTTTAAAAAATGTGGAAATAATTGTAGATTAAATTTTATTAGATTAAATACTAAAACTCATGTGTGCATAGGGTTCAAGTCAAACGTAAGCTGCACCTAAACTTGTACGAATTAAAATACGGAACAGTAGAGAATGTTACTTATTCATATTAGAATTTGTCACGTAAATTTTAAAAAACTTATAATTTTTTAAAAAATGCAGAAATAATTTTAGATGGAAATTTATTATATTAAATTTTCTAAAACTCACGTGTGTACATGGTTCAAGCCAAACGTAAGCTGCTCCTGAACATGTACGAATTAAAATACAGAATGGTAGAGAACGCTACTCATTTGTATTAGAATTCATCAAGTAAATTTCGAAAAATTTAGAATTTTTTTAAAAAATGTGGAAGTAATTTGAGATGGAATTTTATAAAATTAAATATAATTTCCTAAAAGTTACATGTGCACAAGGTTCAAGCCAAATGTAAGTTGCACCTGAACTTGTACGAATTAAAATACGGAATGGTAGAGAACGTTACTCGTTCGTATTAGAATTCGTCATGCAAATTTCAAAAAATTTAAAATTTTTTAAAAA
Source organism: Canavalia gladiata (assembly GCA_037954105.1). Classification (NCBI taxonomy): domain Eukaryota; kingdom Viridiplantae; phylum Streptophyta; class Magnoliopsida; order Fabales; family Fabaceae; genus Canavalia; species Canavalia gladiata. The sequence goes on from CM075662.1 coordinate 6,602,487, forward strand.
TGCAGTTTCTTTAAATATAGATTTAAATTAATTTATAGTTTTATCAAGTTATTAGTCTAATTAGGTCAAACCCCAATTGCTAAGCCCAATCATGTGAGAGTTCTTACCTCTAATTAATTTGGTAAAAGTTTGCTAATGGGTTATTTATTACTTGGTGATTTATGATATTAGCTTGGTTGTATTTTCATTTTTTGCAGCAAGATGGCCTATTTTCTCCAAAAAAATAAAATAAAATTCTTGAAATGTTGAAGACTATTCTATTTTTATTTTGTTTTACCTTCTTAGCAGCTTCCCAAAGCCTTTGCAAGGCAAGCCTATCCTTTGAAAGATCAATACTCTTGGTTCTTTTGAATTCATCCACTAGGAAGTCCAATAAAGCATTATCAAAATCCTTTCCTTCCCAAGAAAATGTCACCATTTGTTTTTTTCACCTCAAAAACATCATTAGAAATTTCTAAGATGGATACATCAAATGTTCCACCTCCAAGATAAAAAAAAACCTGCATTGAGACCCTCTTGATTTTTCATCCCATATGAAAGTGCAGCAGCAGTGGGTTCATTGATAATTCTTTCAACACATCAAGACCAGCAATTCTACCAGCATCTTTCGTGGCCTACCTTTGAGCATCATTGAAGTAAAGCTAGTACAGTAACTACAACCTTTGATATTGACTTTCCAAGATATGATTTAATAGTTTCCTTCATCTTGGTAAGAACAAAAGCACAAATTTGGTAGGGAGAATACTACTGCCCATTAGCTTTAAACCAAGCATCTCCAACTCTTAATCTCCTTTCTTTAAGGTCTGCCTTAGTTTGGTTGCAAGGACATAGCCAAAGGCATATATTCCGAAGTTTCTTCAGTGGCAAGGTCAAACATGTGACCTTGGTCACTAGCACCAACTTTCTCGGGGTGCTTGGTGAAATGACCATACACATCCTGGCAATATCAGGATTCACCTACTCAATGTTGATTAAGACATTGAAATTATCATCTTCTCATAGTCTACGTTGGTTGTGGTTGTGATCTCTCCAAAGACCATGATCATGTTAGTCTTGGTACAGGCAACCTTGCTATCAAGGTCCTGTTCAAAGCAAGCATCGAGCATTGCATCAGAGATTTGGTCGCAAAGCTTGTTTGGGTGACCCTTATTTATGGATTCAAAAGTAGAATAGAAAGATTTCTTCCATTTCTCAAACTAAAGTGAGTGCAAATGAATGGTTTATTTAGTTGAAACTTCACTTGCTGAGATCACACACCTTACCAAAATGACTATTTTTCTTAATTCTATTTTAAAAATTATATATATTATAAAATTTGAAAAATACATTAATCAGTATTTAAAAAATTATAAAATATATTTATTATAATGTTTTATATTTATTAATTAATTTAGTTTTTTATTAAATACATTTTAATGTATTAAATTAACTTATCAAATTTTTTACTAATAAGTTTTGAAAAAATAAATTATTAATTAATAATTATTATGCGTTGTAAGATTAATTTTACTTTATAATTTTGTAGGATAATATCTAATGGCTTCCGATAGTTCACAAGCATCATATGAAATTAGACCAAGACCAGACAATTCATCGTTGCTTAAATTACAAAGTGTACATATTTTAGAGCAAATATGGAATGAAGCTCCTAACAGGGAGTTTAAGATTCGAAAAGCAAAACTTGTACACGAGGGAGATAATATTCTTCATATTTTTGAACAAATTGTTCCACATTTAAGTCCAGCAAGTTTTTTAGGAGTAGCTCAACTACAATTTTTTCAATCTAAATCAGCTTTAATTGCGGCAATGGTAGAAAGATGGAGATTGGAAACACATAATTTTCACATGCCATATGGGGAATGCACGATTACTTTACAGGATGTTGGAGTTTTGAGTGGGTTACCTATAAATGGATTTCCTGTGATTGGGAGCACATCGACAAGGATTTGAGAACCAATTGTAATGCATTTATTGGGTATTTCCCCTCCCAAGACTGAGCTACATGGGGCTTCACTTAAAATGCATGATTGCTACATCATTTTGGGAATGTTAAGGATCACTTAAACAATGACAAACAGTTACAAAGATTTGTGTGTGCATATTTTGTTTAGCTAATAGGGGGGGTGATTTTTTGTGATCATTCAAGCAGTAGAGTTTCGCTAAGATATCTTCTATTATTGTCTGACTTAGATCAATGTGGTTAATATAGTTGGAGCTCTGCTGCTTTGGCATTCCTTTACCGTGAATTATGTTGCGATACTAATTACGACAAAAAGGAAATGAGTGAGTTTTCAATATTACTACAACTTTGGGCATGAGAAAGATTTCCTGCAATCGCCCCTGTAGATCCTGGCATGACCAATAACAATTGTCCGTATGGAGCAAGGTAATTTTTATATTATTAATATACAATATTATTTAATTATTTATTTTTATTAAACTTTAAAGCAATATTAAGATTATTTTTCATATAGGTGGAAGAGGAGGTATTTCAAGGCAATAAGACAAGATCTTACATTCTATAGCCGTTGGTTTGAGTCAATGAAACAAATTTATGTATGATTATTGCTATATTTTTATTTGCCCATTTCAATTGAGATATTTTTATTTGATAATATAAACATTTCAAATTTTCTTTTGATATTCATAACAGATTATTTGGCAGCCTTATCGGGATGTCTTGAACTTATTGTTAGAAATATGTAGAGATGGATTAAATTGTTGGACAACTGTTGTGCCATTGACATGCTTTCACATTGTTGAGTGGCACCAACCAGACAGGGTTAGGAGACAATTTGGGATGGCGCAACATACCTCACATCCTCCTAGCCAACCAGAGATTATCCATGGAATAACTTTAAAAGGAAAGACTGATGATAATTGGGTTTGTGTTTATGCTCCATATATTCTGCTATGGAATAACAGAGAGCAATATGTTTGTGTTGGCTTGCCTGATGACGAACTATTAAGTGCGAATTTTGATTACATAAGGTGGTATATGTGTCATACATGTCATTGGATTACAAAGGAGTATGTTGTTAAAGGTCGTCGAGTAAGTGCCACTTTCATCTATCATTTTTATGTAACCAAATATATTTAAGACAACCCTTATACTATATGATTGTTGTATATAGGTTGACCAACACGAAATGATTTATTGTTTAGTATCAGAGGTTGCCCAATCTGGGATATAGTCTCTATCAAGAGTGGTTTAAGAAGGGCGTCATCATATAGAAACACTTTTACTAATGGATGAGGAAGAGAATCGAGTTGTGGAACCTCGAACATCTGCTCCAATGGCCACACAAGATCTAGTGCCAAAGGTTGAGCAACCAAACATGCCAGAAAACCGAGTTGAGCGCCAAGGCCTTCAAAGGCGTAGACAACATGTTGAGCGTGACCAACATATTATTCCTACATTTCCATCACGTCGGGAAGGAGAATATTTTATTCCTTCTCAAGACATTCCTCCATCTCCAGTACCCACATATTTTTATCCTTCACAATATGGGTTCACATCCTGTGCTCCATCATTTGCTGGTCCATCAAGTGAAAGGTCATCAAATGCACCATAGAGTCTTCGTGTTGGATCTTAAGACTCACCATTATCTTCATCCTTTGGATTATTCATGTCACTGAATCTTCCATCTCCTCAAGAATATTTTGGTGATGCACAATCTTCAATACCGATAAATCTTAGTATTGGGTCGACCTTCCCCATGACTGGACATGGTTCTACTTCACATGATTATCATGCTTTTTATACACCATCACCCTATAATCCAGAGCTCATTCAGCTCAATCACCTATGCACCGATATAAGCATAATACTGATATTTTTGCAGGATATAGGGGACAAAGGATTGACTTGAATGCAGATTTATCTGTTGATTTTCTTGATGGAGAAAATATAGGAGAAGTTAACCAACCTCTTCCACAACATCCTCGTAGGAACCCAGGACGTCTAGCTAGGAATAGACCACATGCTTGTATCTTAACTCCACCTATGAAAATCCATCATGACCATGACGATGAATCAGATTAGTTTTCGATTATAATCTTGTGTAACTTTATATTAATGTTTAATGGAGACTATTTTTTTTAAATAGAGTTTCCACGATATCTTTTAAATCATATATTAAGGATATTTTTAAAGTTGATTTGAATGTATACATAAACAATATATTAATCCAAGTTGAATAGTAGAAAATGTTAACCACTAAAGTGAAAAGACAAATATCATTCATATTAGATGATTCAATACATATATCATGATTGTGATGGCTGGCCACCATGTCTTCTAGGACAACATGCTCGGTTGTGTCCTACCTCTCTCTATAAATATGACATCTATTTTTTGGTTGAGATTCAATTCAATCCATTTTATTTCTTAACGTTGTTGACTTTAGACGACCTTTCCCACGCAATGTTTCATCGTCTGACACAAGTGTCCAATTTGCAACTTCAGGCAAAGTAACATCATGTCCAATGGGCCACCATTGGGCAAAATATGTAACTATAACATTTTGTATGGTATACATAGGATCAACAAATTGGTAATAATCTACACTTACTGCAATCACATGAGACCATGGATACCTTAATAATTGAAATCGACCGCATTAACAAAATCTTTGTGATAAATTGATTTCCCACATGTATCCTCCTTTTTGTGTAACTCGATTGAATGTCTCTTCCACTTCAAATCGTGACGATTGAATGTCATATCTGCGTATTTGGTGAAAACATGTTTCCTCTTGATTTTTCTTCATACAATCACTTAACTTCATGCAATACTTTCTGCCATCATTCAATTTTACATTCACTACTGCTCCTCGATGTACAAAATATTCAACTAATCAATTGTATGTACACTTAACAAGTGTGGTGATTGGGAGATTACGTGCACCTTTTAAAATTTTATTCACAAACTCAGATAAGTTTGTTGTCATATGACCATATCGCCTACCATGTTTATCATAAGCAAGACTCCATTTTCTTTGGAAATACTGTCAATCCATTTACCTATCTCTGGACTTGTCTGTCTAAATCTTTGAAGTTTTTCATCAAAAATATGCTTACATGGCATGTAACCTGTAATAAGTAACCAAAATGTGCTTACATATGACAACATATTGATATTTTCATATTAAAAAGTAGAAAAGTTGTACCTAATTTAAGCAATTCTTGCTTCAATTTTTTATTTTTGAAATGATGGTTAAATTTGCTTGCTATATGTCGAATACAGTAAGTACACATGATAAGCATTTGGAGGTTGCCATCCCAAATGTGGATTGTTCACAACAAATTTTATACTTTGATGACGATCTGAGATTAAACAAGTTCCATGCTTTTGAGTCACATATTGTCTTAACAAAGAAAGAAACCAATTCAAAGCCTTTAATGTCTCCCCTTCCACTATTGCAAATGTAATTGGTAACACACAATTATTACCATCTTGTGTAGTTGCAATGAGTAGCGTACCTTTGTATTTTCCATATAAGAAAGTTCCATCAATTTGTATTAGCGATTTGCAGTAGTTAAATGCTTCAACACATTGAAGGAATGCCCAAAATACTCAAAAAAAACTTCCTATATTTGTTGTTAACTTCGTCACCAATTACAAAGTCTGTTGTCTGAATTTTGTAAACAGATCCAGGAGTAAATTTAATCATGTGCTCTAAACCATCTTGGTAGCATTACGTATGATTCATCCCAATCACCAAAAACACGCATAATTGCCTTTTGTTTAGCATTCCATGCTTTTCTATATGAAATTTTATACCCATATTGACTAAGTATTCTTTCTTGAATCAATAATATGGCTATATAAGGTTCTTGATTGACCATTCCTATATACAAAATATAAAACAAATATTAGATTTTTTTCAAAAACAAATATACAATTAAAATGTTGCTAAAAAAAACTTTATTTATCATACTTAGAATGCATGAACATATAAAATTTGAATCTAACTTCTTATGATCTTGGGATAGAGACATTTACACAATTATGTTGGCCACCCCACTTTATTACAACCCATTTATTGCTTCTCTTTTATTTGATGACCTTCATTCGCCATTGGCAACCGTGAACATGATTCAGACATTTCACATATAAATGTGTATGTTTTGACTCAATTACAATAAACGTTTGATATACCTTCATTGCATAATGTTTGACTACTGATTTAACTTCGTCTTTACTTTCAAATTGTAATCCAATAAACAATTCATCTCCTATCTTCCAATTACAAGGCACGTTAGTGATAAAATGATTCATTTCTTCATATGTGTATTTCCAGTTAATGTAGTTGTAGTATGTGAAATTATCCGCAACTCCCAATTATGATCCTATTTATATCAAATATCAATAAATAAATAAACTAAATCAATGTTCAATAGAAAAATTTATATATAAATTAACTAATTAAAATGTAAAGAATTGTTCATCACCTCTTTCTTGTTCACATATTCGAAGGCTAGAACCAATCTGATCTCTAGAAATATTTATTTCTTCCCCCTCATCCATGTCTGACAAAGTAATTAAATTTTATAAGTAAAATTAAGTTACTAAAATCCAACATAAATATTTTGACTACCTAAATATTAAATGAAATTCTTGTTTATTGAAAGTATTAAGAGCAATACCTTCTATTAATATGGTATGACTATGAACTGTATCAACCTCGACATATATGTCTATTACTGACATTGATGATTGTTGATCAAAAGCATTTATCATACATTTGACATCATTGTCATCACTAATATGAAATCCACTGTATTGCATTTGTTCACTGGAAACTAAAAATCTACCAATTAATCTAGAAATAACTTCATTTGAATCAAGCTTTAATTTTATATAAATTTTATTTTTAAGCTCATTAAATGTTATATTTTTTTAATTTGAATAGCTTTTTTATTTCTATCAAAAGTAATTCCATTCGTTCTTTCAAATATTTTACCTCTATAATAAATAATAACAATAATATTACTCATTTTAGAAACATAACTATTTTCTAAAAACAAACCTTTAAATCAAAAAAATTCATTCAACAAAATATTATAACTTTTCTAAAAAAAATTAAACTAAAAAAGTTAAAAGAAAACTAATTAAAAACATATTTAAGCAAACTCCAATAGATAAAAAAGTTAACACAAAATTAAGTCGAATACTAAAAGCATGAAAAAAAAACACAATCTAAAAATAAAACACAATAATGATAATAACTTTTTACAACACCAACACATAAGGATACAAAGCTTCTTGTAGTGGTTTTTATAACTATGAAAATGACATGGTATGGAATTTTTTAAATGGTTTGGTAAATGAAAAAATGATCTTATGACAAGCCACGGAACAGATTTATAAATATAAAAGTGGCGTAGAATGGAAATGTAACATAACTTTTGGATGTCTTCAAATATGTTACAACACAGTTTGTGTATGTCGCCTCCCATTATACGACACATGTATGTCGTCTTTTTAAAATATGCAACATGTACTATTTCAACCCTAAACCAGTAAATATTTTTCAAACAAACCTATTGTCGCAACCGTAATTCCGACGAGACGACGAACTCGCTAAAATTTTGAAAAAAGTTTAGATGAATGTGGAGTCGCCACCAAATTTTTATTTAAGGGAAAAGATTTGGAAAAACCCTGACTCAAGGAAGAGATTTAGGTTCGGGAGTCGGTTACGAGTGGGGAAGGTGTTAGGCACCCCACTCGCCTGTTCCAAAGAACAGTACCCTTAAACTGAGTGTGTGATTATTTAAAAATAGTTTGATCCCTTTTATTAGAGTGAAAATAAATACTTGATGGAGGTTAGCCTGACAGGACTTGATCCTGCTCCTACGTATTCCCCGGTGCAATGGGAAACTCAAGGCTTACGTAGTTCTAGTTTATGAAGGCTTGACCTTCAAAAGCGCTTGAGAAAAAATTATTTGGTTTGTGAAGGCTTGACCTTCGAAAATGCTTGATCTTCTACAACGTGAACATGATTTTCTTGGGTGAGTGATCTTGAAAAGCCACCGAGGGGGAGAACGAGTGTGCTTCTGATCTTCCCCAAAAAAAAATCATGTTCACGTTGTAGAAGAACAAGGGATTGACCTCCAGGAGCACCTCGCACTTGCAATCTCTCAGCTACTTCCAGGTTCATTTAAGATATAAAGTCTTTATCTGAATATATACGTTGCAAGAATTGGAGCAAATCTGGAATAAGTACGATCCTTTGCTTTTTGTTCGAATCATTAAAATGTGGTATGCGGTTCTTGCATTATTAGCGAAATAATAGGATTCAGATAACTAGGGTTCAATTCTTCTTTCCTAAAACCCACTTCCTGTATATGAAATTCAATGATCGAAAGAGTCTAGAGTATTCTTATTTCTCTGCATCAAAGCTTGGACGAAACTTGACTATATAATGATTAGTAGAAATTCAAGGATCAAAATGAATAGTGAGATGCTAGTCCGAATAGCTTGCTGTGAGTGTGTTCTTAGACCAGATTCGAGTAAGATAATTATCCTCACAAGCTTCACTTTCTATAGCTAATGAGATAAGTCCTAACTCAGCCAAGAAATCGCATGTTTGACTAAAGATGCGGGGGTAACAACAGAGTCGAGCTTGCCTATAATATGTCTTCCCCTGATTTAAGTTCTTCACTAGATTTGCCTTGAGAGTGAAACCCGTCTGGGAAATCCATCCACATGATCACCTCCACACAGTTAAGTTCTGTACCTGTTTAGATGAATTCTCACCTAATCAAGAAACTACAAGGCTGTCTTAGGGTTAATTGGAAAACAAGTGTAGTCTAATTAAGTAAGAGCTCAAATCTGTTACCGGTCGTGGATGTCTGCATCTCCATTTTCATCCCCAAATATACATCATATGTTATTTGTGAGGAATTCAAATTCAAATATGATATTTGCATTATCCTGTTATGAGGGCTCTGCCTAAAAAATTATTTGCATAACGGGCTTGTTATGGGTGTTCCGAGTCAGTAGTAGTATAGAATCTAGTGTTATGCCTGGAACAGAAATTTGCATGATCAATGTGGTGTGATTAGTTGGTTGAAAACCACACTGGAAATTATGGTTCAACATCTGCAATCGGAAACAGCATGAACTCTGTTTAGTGTGGTAAGAGTAAGGGGAAGCTAAGCTTAAGTCGTACAACTTTTGACTTACAAGGATGCTTTCAACTTCAGCCATAATGGTCGAAACAAGCAAAACTAGATTACGTCCCATGCGCACAAAGATGGCCAAGTCACAGGGTGGCCAGTAGACACTCATATACAGTGTTGACCAACAAGACGAAACTCCATGCAAATTTCGAATGAAGCAATTCTGTATGTGGGGCCCACAATGGCTATAACATAGTTGGGAGTTTGGTTCAGATGGCAATTCACTCAGAGGCTATTTAAGAGGAAGCGTTCGAATCCTACACTTGGCAATTTTAATTCCCCCTCAACAAACTCTTGAATCCCTGACAATTACCCAATTGCCCCTCTTGAATTCCATAATTCAGAATTGTCCTGCCTCATCAAAAGACCAAATTCCCCCTCAACAAACCAAAAATTACCAAACTGCCCTCCAGCCCATAAATTACAGAATTGCCCCTCAATAAAAAATTCAAATTCCAGAAAATAAATAAAAAATAATAAAATTCCAAAAATCAATAAAAAATAATAAAAACCAAATCAATAAAAAATAATAAAAATTCCAGAAAATAAATAAAAAATATAAAAATTCCAGAAAATCAATAAATAAATAATTCCAGAAAATAATAAAAATTTCCAGAAAATCAATAATTAATAAAAAATTCCAGAAAATCAATAAAAAATATGAAAATTCAAAAATAATAAAAAATTTTCAAAATTCAAAAATAAATAAATAATTCCAGTAAATAATAAAAATTCAAAAAATTCCAGAATTAATAAAAAATTCCAGAAAATCAATAAAAAATATAAAAATTCCAGAAAATTAATAAAAAAATTCAAAAATTCCAGAAAATAATAAAAAATTCAAAATTTCCAGAAATTAATAAAAAATTCAAAATAATAAAAAATTCAAAATTTCCAGAAATTAATAAAAAATTCAAAATTTCCAGAAAATAATAAAAAATTTCAAGATTTTCAGAAATTAATAAAAAATTCAAGATTTCCAGAAATAAAAAAAAAATCCAAGATTTCCAGAAATTAATAAAAAATCCTGAAAATCAGAAAATTAACAAAAAATATATAAAAAAATTTTAAAAATTAAAAAATCCAGAAAATAATAAAAAAATATTAAAAAATTCAGAAATAACAAAAATTTTCAGAAATTCAAAAATTAATAAAAAATTCCAAAAATTCAAAAATTAATAAAAATTCCAAAAATTAACAAAAATTAATAAAGACCCAAAAAAATCCATAAAAATACAAAATCTAGAAAATTCATAAAAAATTTCTAATAATTACCAAACTATCCTAAATTTCCATAATTGCAAAGTTACGCCAAAACTTTATTTGAAACCCCAAAACTCAAAAATAAAATTCTTATCTCAAATTCAAGTTTTCTCTTATTCAAGAATCAATATCATTTGCAAATCGTATCTTTTCAAAACTTTAAATTTTTTTTTTAAATATTTTGGAACTTTTCAAGTCTCACACAATGGACTCTAAATGGGGAACTGGCGGTTTACCTGCTGTTCAATATTTAGTAGTTCATATAGGTCCTTGTGCTGCCTTAGCCGCCTCGGACCTTGTGCATGAGTGGACTAGAAGTCCTTCAAAACTTTAAAAATATCTTTTTCTAATACTTTGGAATTCTAGGTCTCACGCGATGGACTCTAAATGGGGAACTGGCGGTTTACCTGCTGTTCAACATTTAGTAGTTCGTATAGGCCCCTGTGCTGCCTTAGCCGCCTTGGGTCTTGTGCATGAGTGGGCCAAAAATCCCTCCCAAAGATAAAGCTTTCTCAAAACAAAATCTTTAAAATAATCTTTTCTCAAGCATTTTCGAAGGTCAAGCCTTCACAAACCAAATAATTTTTTCTCAAGCGCTTTTGAAGGTCAAGCCTTCATAAACTAGAACTACGTAAGCCTTGAGTTTCCCATTGCACCGGGGAATACGTAGGAGCAGGATCAAGTCCTGTCAGGCTAACCTCCATCAAGTATTTATTTTCACTCTAATAAAAGGGATCAAACTATTTTTAAATAATCACACACTCAGTTTAAGGGTACTGTTCTTTGGAACAGGCGAGTGGGGTGCCTAACACCTTCCCCACTCGTAACCGACTCCCGAACCTAAATCTCTTCCTTGAGTCAGGGTTTTTCCAAATCTTTTCCCTTAAATAAAAATTTGGTGGCGACTCCACATTCATCTAAACTTTTTTCAAAATTTTAGCGAGTTCGTCGTCTCGTCGGAATTACGGTTGCGACAGATGGCGACTCCACTGGGGACTTTAGAGAGTCAAGCCCATTCAATTGAGTGTGTCATAATTGATCTCTTTCTTGTTTATTTGCACGATTTCTTTCTTGTATTTTTTTGCACGTTTTATTTATCTGTTTACTTATTTGTTGTCTGTTTGTTTATTCTCTGTATAACCCTAGGATAGATGAATCATAAATTCCAATATATATCTGTACATTTCCCCAATTGCAGGTATCCTAATTACTTGTGTGCCCTCATACATTGCATATATCATGAGTGGGGCCCTATACCCGGGTCTGAGTGCTGCCCAGGATAGAGGGATCTAGTGGTGTCACTCTGGGGCCTACGTCCTGATTGGCTATCACGAAAATCCCAGCTAGAGTGCGTCCTATTCATAATGCCCCACAACTAGTGGCTACTTCTACTGTTGTGGCAAGCATTGTGAACTGGAACTTGGCTCTAGTGACCTCTTATACCTCAGGATTACAAACCACCTTTGAGAGGTTCATATAAAAGGCCGTAGATCCTCAGGACAGGTAACCTACATAAGAAATAAAAAGGGCACACACACCCCTTTCAAGATACAAGCGATTTGAAGGCTACAATTGGGGAGATACAAAAATGAAATCAAGATAAAAATCAAGAAAACCAAAATAGAAGGAGAAAATTCCTAAGAAAAATTAGAAAAATATTTTGAAAATATTGAAAAGAAAAAACAAAAACAAACTTAAAAAGATGTTTTAAAAATAGAGAAATTAGGAAAACAATCTTTTGAAAATACTGAAAAATAAAAAGATTCAATAGACAGAAAAGGAAACATTGAAAACCTAAAGAATGCTTTCTAAGAAGTTTTTAAACAAAACTAAAGTTTTCTAGCAAAATAAAAAATATCAAAACTCCTAAAAACAAGTTGTTAAAAAATCAAGGATGAATAAATAAAGCCACTCTGATTCATTTTCAAAATAGTCAAACTTCAAAAAGTCTCTAAAAATTATTTGTACATGGCATGCATTCATTCATTAATAAATTTATCATAAAAAAAAACAATATTTCAAAAATCATTTTTCATCCACATACTCATTTTACCCCAACATCTTTATCATTCATGATTTTTGCATTCAAATTATTTTTCAAAAATTAATTTTTAACTCTAACAGAAAATTGGAGAAACACAGCTTCCTCGACATCCTTATAGGACTCATACACAATCAAGAATCATGGATGAGCTGGAGAGACAAAATGAGGAACTGAGAAATGAGGTCAAGACTCTAAAGGAGCAGATGACCAAGCTGATGGAGGCCATCCAATTGTCAAAACAGAAGGAATCTCTGGGAGAACCCACAGACCCGTCATATCCTCCTGGGTTCACTCCACAAAACCCTTCGCCATCAACTATGCCTCCGCCAACCAAAGGAGTTCATTATGGGTTTCCTCATGGGCATGCACCTTCATACAACCAAACACAAACCCATACACAAGCCCAAACACAAACCCAAACACATAACCTACCTCCAAACACCACTTCACAAGCCTACCAAGCAGCCGTTGGGGGAACGCACCCTATGTTCACCCAAGGGCCGCACCCTATATACATACCGTCTTATCACCATCACCACATGCCAAGGGAAAACCCAAACCATCCTTCAAGTGAAGATATAGAAAAATGGAAGGGTCTAGAGGACAGGATCCGAGCAATTGAGGGAAACACTTATGAAGCCAAAGATGCATCTGATCTATGCTTGGTACCAGACGTGGTCATCCCTCCCAAATTCAAGGTTCCTGAATTCGAGAAATACCAAGGAACCAGCTGTCCAAAGAAACATCTGACTATGTACTGTAGGAAGATGTCTGCATGTACCTACGATGAGAACCTTCTTATCCATTTTTTTCAAGACAGCTTAACAGGGGCAGCTGCAACCTGGTACACTCAGCTAGAGCGGACACACATCCGTTCATGGAGGGATCTGGCTGAGGCTTTCCTCAAACAATATCAGTACAATGCCGAGATGGCTCCCGATCGAACCCAACTCCAGAATATGGCCAAGAAGGGGGATGAGACCTTCAAGCAGTATGCTCAAAGATGGAGGGAGCTAGCTGCTCAAGTGCAACCTCCACTATCTGAAAAAGAGCTGGTCAGCACGTTCGTAGACACACTCCAGGGTCCTTTCTATGACAAGATGATTGGCAGTGTGACTTCTAGCTTCTCTGATGTCATTATCATTGGAGAAAGGATCGAGGGTGGCATGCGTCGAGGAAAAATCATGCACAACGCCACAAGGACAGTTGACGCCTCTACAGAAAAAAGGAGGACAGGTGAAGCTTACAATGTGGCTTCTAATCAAGGCCAATACATTCCTCAAATGGCACAGTATGGTCCAACTGGCTTTCGACCACCACCATATACACCATACACACCCTACATACCATATCCTTACATCGCCGCTGCATACCAAACACCATACCATCCTACTTACAACTATCCGACACAAGTCCGACCACCAACACCATATACGGCCCAAACACAAGCCATAAGCCAAAATACCAACCAAGGTCAGAAAAAGGAAACAGAACCTGTCCAATTTGACCCTATCCCAATCTCCTATACCGAGCTGCTACCTCGGTTGATTCAAAACTCTCTGGTCGCGCCTTATCCTTTGAAGCCTCAAGAGCCACCATATCCTAATTGGTACAATCCAAATGCCAGATGTGATTACCATGCAGGATTTATTGGTCATTCTACTGAAGATTGCCTAGCGTTGAAGCGAAAGGTACAAAGCCTGATTGATGCAAAATGGCTGGATTTTGGGAGGCTTGCTCCCAATACAGAAAACAATTCGTTGCCAAATCACGAGAGCCCGTCAACCAGCTGAAAGAGACGGGAATAGCACGACAGGGTGCCTTGTACAAATTGAGGATATTCATCCAGAAATTGTCGTACTTTTCAAAGTTAATCTTTTGTAAATAAACAACAATGAATAAATACAAAATTACATTTTTCATATCACTTGAGCACGTGCTTTACATTTTATCTTTACTTCTAAAAATTTACCATTCTTTTTATCTCTTCAAACCACTTCTTATTCAAACAATAAAATACCAATTGATGAGGATGCTAGTGCTGTAATGAGTAATCTTGAACGTCGGATTAATCAAGCTCAAAGAAAAAGCCCAATGAGGAAGCAGAATAACAACCAGGGATTCTAGATCCCTATTCAAAGTGTCTTGTCAAATAAAACATCCCGCAGGAATCAAGTCTAAATTCAGACAAAATTTAGGGATGCAAAATAAGATCCGCTGAATTGGAGACCAAGATGACCCTGGCAAGGTCGATGTCAAAATTCAAAATTCAAGGAAAAGAAGAGGACCTGCTGGATTAAAGTAAAAATAATAATCCAGGCAAGATTAAGTTCAAAACATGAAATTCAAGAAGAAGAGAAAACTCGCTGGATTAAGCCAAGACGATCCAGGCAAAAGTAGGGTTAAAGTTCAAGATTATATCAACAAAAGTCATGACCAAAAAAGGTCTTGTCGGTTTCCAACAATAATTCAGGCAAAATTAAGATCAAGCAAAGGCCCGCTAGGTCAACAATCAAGAACGACCTAGGCAAAAGTTAGGGCACCATCAAGCAAAAGCCCGCTAGGTCAACAATCAAGAACGACCTAGGCAAAAGTTAGGGCACGATCAAGCAAAAGCCCGCTAGGTCAACAATCAAGAACGACCTAGGCAAAAGTTAGGGCACCATCAAGCAAAAGCCCGCTAGGTCAACAATCAAGAACGACCTAGGCAAAAGTTAGGGCACGATCAAGCAAAAGCCCGCTAGGTCAACAATCAAGAACGACCTAGGCAAAAGTTAGGGCACCATCAAGCAAAAGCCCGCTAGGTCAACAATCAAGAATGACCTAGGCAAAAGTTAGGGCACACTCAAGCAAAAGCCCGCTAGGTCAACAATCAAGAACGACTTAGGCAAAAGTTAGGGCACAATCAAAGCAAGAGCCCGCTAGGTCAACAATCAAGAATGACCTAGGCAAAAGTTAGGGCACAATCAAGCAAAAGCCCGCTAGGTCAACAATCAAGAATGACCTAGGCAAAAGTTAGGGCACAATCAAGCAAAAGCCCGCTAGGTCAACAATCAAGAATGACCTAGGAAAAAGTTAGGGCACAATCAAGCAAAAGCCCGCTAGGTCAACAATCAAGAACGACCTAGGCAAAAGTTAGGGCACAATCAAGCAAAGGCCCGCTAGGTCAAACCCTCAAAGAGACCTAGGCAAAAGTTAGGGTACCAAAATCAAGAGCCCGCTAGGTTGAAAACCCGTAAGGGCAACCTAGGCAAAAGTTAGGGCAATACAAAAGACCTGCTAGGTTAAAAGCTCAAAGGAACAACCCAGGGAAAATTAAGGTCAATCCAAGAATTCCAAGACAACATGACATTTCTGCACCTCATATCTTCCTAAAACTGGGGCAAAATTTTGCCATTTTCTCGAGTTCGATTAATTCGACAATCAAGATTATGAAAAGCAGCACTGGCATTTTTCACCAAAAGGTGCCATTTGGGCAATCGAACTCATATCTTTTGTCATCTTTCCCTTTCAAGTACACTACCTCAAACATCCGTTGCAAACCTTCTCTATATTTTTCATTAACCATCCAGAATCACTTCGCACCCCTCAATAGTGCACATGCTAAAAGAGATGTGAAAAATGTAAAAATAAAAAGGATTAATTTTGAAAAGTTATGACAAGTCGGATGAATCCTTGACCGTTGCAACACGGTAGGATTGTTTCCCAAGGATTCATCTTCCTACCAGCCATGATGCCACCAAAGAAGGAGTGTGTCTTAATCAATACTGTTGACCATTGTCGGGTCTCGAAGATCCTAGAAAAGAAGCTCCAAAGTTGATCAA
The DNA here is from genome assembly GCA_037954105.1 of Canavalia gladiata. Classification (NCBI taxonomy): domain Eukaryota; kingdom Viridiplantae; phylum Streptophyta; class Magnoliopsida; order Fabales; family Fabaceae; genus Canavalia; species Canavalia gladiata. Next base: position 6,618,807 of record CM075662.1, read on the forward strand.
GAAGCCAAGAGATTGACCAAAACACCGAACTTAAGTCAATCTAACTCATCCTGATTTTTGATTCTTGTCACACCAACTAGGGGGTTGTCAAGGAAGGATGTGTTAAAAAATCAAGAGAAACAAAAATTTTACACCATTCCATGGTTTTCATAGCATTTGTTCTATCAAGTAAATATTTCAAGCATCAAAATAAGAGCCACATTACGGCATACATTCATCCCACAACATCCATTTCATCCAGTAATTATTTGAAGCAAGAAAAAAAGGTGTTGCATCATTTCTATTCAAGCATCACAAACATCGCAATAAGCATTTTGTCATTTCATAACTCATTTTTCAAAAACTAATTAAGACCTAGGTAAAATTGCCTGAATCGATCATAATTAAAAGATTTCCAAACTGGGGCAAACGCTTGCCCATACAAAAAGGGGGGTCAATTTGAGGTCATCCTCAAATTCTGAATCAAGTTCAAACCGGGGCAAACACTTGCCCACACCATTCAATTTGAGGTCATCCTCAAAATCAAGTTCAAACTGGGGCAAACACTTGCCCACAAAAATTTAATTTGGGATCATCCTCAAATTTTGAACCAAGAACAAAACTGGGGCAAACATTTGCCCAAGAAAGATTTAAATTCAAGTTGAAACTGGGGCAAATATCTGCCCGAGAAAATCCAAGTTGAGGCAATCCTCAATTCCTCAACTCCAATTGAGTTCAATAGGGCAAGGTTGCCCAGAAAAATTCAAGTCAAGCTTATTGAAACCCTTCAAACTGGGGCAAAACGCCGGCCCAAAATTCTTTCAAATCAAGATGCCTCTCAATTATCAAGAAATTTCCAAACTAGGGCAAAATGGTTGCTCAAATCTCTTCAAGGAAATAACTATCAAGCGCAAGGTAAAGTGTTTCATTCATTCTTGCTCACTGGCCTATGTTGTCAGGTCGTAGCATTGCATCTTTGCATTCTTGCTCACTGGCCTATGTTGTCAGGCCATAGCATTGCATCTTTACATATTGCTTTCAGGCCTATGTTGTCAGGCCGTCATAGTTTAAATTTATCGCTTTCAGGCCTATGTTGTCAGGCCGCCATAGTGTAGATTTACTGCTTTCAGGCCTATGTTGTCAGGCCGCCATAGTTTAGATTTACTGCTTTCAGGCCTATGTTGTCAGGCCGCCATAGTTTAGATTTACTGCTTTTAGGCCTATGTTGTCAGGCCACTGTAGCTTAGATTTACTGCTTTCAGGCCTATGTTGTCAGGCCACCATCAAGTTTACATTTCTGCATCATGGCCTATGTTGTCAGGCCTTATCAAATTTGTCCTGCACATATCCTGTCAAGCAGGATTTCATTTGCATTTATCCTGTCAACAACAGGATTTCATCATTTGCATTTTCCCGGCAGCAGCGGGATCTCATTTGCATTCTCCTGTCAACAACAGGACTTCAAGCACGTTTATTTTCTATCCACCTGTCAAGCAGGTTTGCATTTATCCTGGCAACAACAGGATTTCATTTGCATCTTTCCGGCAACAGCGGGATCTCATTTGCATTTTCCCGGCAGCAGCGGGATCTCATTTGCATTCTCCTGTCAACAACAGGACTTCAAGCACGTTTATTTTCTGTCCACCTGTCAAGCAGGTTTGCATTTATCCTGGCAACAGCAGGATTTCATTTGCATTTTCCCGGCAGCAGCGGGATCTCATTTGCATTCTCCTGTCAACAACAGGGCTTCAAGCACGTTTATTTTTTTGTCCACCTGTCAAGCAGGTTTGCATTTATCCTGATAACAGCAGGATTTCATTTGCATCTTCCCGGTAACAGCGGGACCTCATTTACATTCTCCTGTCAACAACAGGACTTCAAACATGTTTAATTTCCGTTCACCTGTCAAGCAGGTTCGCATTCATCCTGGCAACAACAGGATTTCATTTGCATTTTTCCGTCAACAACGGGATTTCCATCAAGTTTAAACTTTTGCATTATGGTCAGGCCACCATCAAGTTTAAATTTTTGTATCATGGCCTATAGTATCAAGTCACCATCAAGTTTATATTTCTGCATCATGGCCTATGTTGTCAGGCCTCAAGAAGTTTAGTTTTCTGCATCATGGCCTATAGTGTCAGGCCACCATCAAGTTTCCCTTTCTACACATTCAAGTTTTCTTTTTTGCACTCCGGCCTATAGTGTCAGACCACCTTGTACATATCTTACATTTTAGTTCTTGCATGCTCTCCTGCCTCAAATAGGCCCTTCTCACCTTATTTTTCTTGTACTTCAACAATATTCATAGCCTAATCAGGTTATGCAATCAAACCTTTCATATTTAAACTCTATCGGCACGTAAAGCCGGCAACACCATTTAACCGCCACCCTCCAGGCATCCATGAAGTTCACTTTAAGCTCAAGGCTTCTAGTGTTACTCTCGGACTTTCTTCAAAAAAGCCTGCCTCGGACATAAAGTGTTCACGTCTTTACTCATTTCCTATCCCGATAATTTAGAGAATTAATTCTCATATTATCTGGTAGAAAAATGAGTAAAGAGGGGCAAACTGTAAACACTCATTTATGTCCGAGGCCCCCAATTATAAAGTTAAAAAACAGAAAACAAATTAAAAAGCAGAGAAACAGACAATAATGATAAAATGAATATAATAAAAAAAAACACAAAGCAAAAATAAGAAAAAATATAGAAAATAGAAAAAGTTAAAATAAAAAATGTAAATAATAAATAAACAAATAAAAAAGGAAAACAAATAATTATCTGATAAAATCAAAAAAGAAAGAATAATAAAAGTTAGAAAATTTTTTAAAATTTGTAAAATCTAAAATTTTTTTTTTAAAAAAAAAACAAGAATAATAAAGAGAAACTGAAGAATAAAAATTAGTTAAACAAAATTAAAAAAAAAAAAAAAAAAAAAAAAAAAAAACAGATTTTTTTAAACAGAAAACTTTTTAAAACAGAAATTTCAAAAAGTGAAAGGGAAGAAAACAGAAAAAGGTTTTAACAGAAAACAGAAAAAGGTTTTAACAGAAAACAGAAAAGGAAATATAAAAAAAAGGAATTAACGGAAAAAAGAAAAAACGGCAATAGCAGCAAGAAGAATTAGCACGATAAATTCTCGGATTTCCCCGATTAAAAGGGGAGCGCTTCTTGGAATTCGGCTGGGGGGGGTGCTCTTGGTTTCCAAGATTAGAGCATCAAGTTTAAGAGTTCTCGTTCGAGCTAGGAAAAAGGGCGATACTGCTGAATCTTGCAGTGGTTCTTGACGTGAGCCACACACCGAATCCATACAGGTTAGTCATGGCTTTCTTGAATCAGGGATATCGCATTAAGTAATAGGGGTATGCGCTTGAATCTAAATCTGATGACACTTTGTTTAAATGCTGGTAACTCTATATGGAAATCTGGTTTAAAGATACACTAAATCTTAGGGATGATAAAATTATGCTAAATATCAATTTCATTTCTTGATAAAGTGTGATGTTTACATCCTTCAATTCGATTGTGAGTGAGTGATCCTGTGAGCATCGTATCTCCCTCATAAAATTCCTATAGCCATAGAAACTTAGAAGCTGTATTTGTAACTTGATTTATTGCGGTCTGGGGGTGCAAAGAAACCATGATAAACATTGCACCAGCAAGTCTCATTGACGACTACTAGAATGGATGAAATACAGCAAAAAACAGAAAAAAAAAGAAAAACGTTCTCAATGGCCATCTAGTGGTAAGTTTCTCTGCCATCAGACAGATTTAGGGGTGTTATATCTGAATGTTTCGGTGGTGACTCGGTGCATTGAACAAAGCATATTACAATTGGTCTTCGGGTGTTTGGTCATGAATCATGTTTAACAAAAACAACTTGAACATGGATATGAACTTGCTTAGTAGGGCAGTTCTCACTTCATGATAACCCGAACCACATGTCAGGAGTTAGGTATTAAGCAGGCTAGAATAACTTCGTGTCTGGTCTTATTGACTCAGGGGTTATTATGTTCGTGGAAGTATCCCTGTACGTAAATTCTAAATATGGAATGTGACTTCATGCAAAATTAAAGGTCAACAAGTGGGTGGGCCCACCAACAAGTAATGCTGAAAGTAAAGGAAAGGACCCTGTCCATGCATATTGTCTTGACTCTGTCCCTAAGATTCAAGTTACCAAACTGCCGTTAACCTATTCCAATAATTCCCAATCTGTCCCAACTTCTGAAATACCCAAAATTACCCCCTGATCTTTTCAAGTAATTCCCATTATGTCCCTAATTGCAAAATACCAAATCAGCTCCCTAACATTCCCATTAATTCTGTCCCTACTTACAAAAAATCCATGAAATTCCAGAAATTTTAGAAAATTAATAAAAAATTCAAAAAATTTTAGAAAATTAATAAAAAATTCAAAAAATTACAGAAAATTCATAAAAAATTCAAAAAATTACAGAAAATTAATAAAAAATTCAAAAATACAGAAATTAATAAAAAATTCAAAAATACAGAAATTAATAAAAAAAAATTCCAGATTTAATAAAAATTCAAAAAATAATAGAAAATTTCAAAAATTAAAGAAATTAATAAAAATTTCCAGAAATTCAAAAATTAATAAAAAGTTCTAAAAATCCAGAAAATTACAAAAAATTCTAAAAATTCCAAAAATTTATAAAAATACAGAAAATCCATAAAATACAAAAAAAATCCAGAAAATTCATGAAAATCCCATAATTGCTAAACAATTACATTAAAAACTCAATTACCCCAAAAGTCAAAAAATGAAAATTCTTCTATTAAATTCAAGTTTTCTTTTACTTAAAGACAAAATAGTTTGCGATTTATTTCTTCTCAAAATTCTAAAAACCTTTTTCCAAATGTTTTGGGATTTTTAGGTCTCACGCAACAGGCTTTAAATGGGGAACTGGCGGTTTACCTGCTGTTCAACATTTAGCAGTCAGTATAGGTCCCTGTGCTGCCTTAGCCGCCTCGGGCCTTGTGCATGAGTGGGCCAAAGACCCCTCCTAAAAATAAAGTTTCTTTTCGAATAGCAAAATATTCAAACATTCTTTCAAAATACTCTTCGAAGGTCAAGCCTTCACAAACCAGAACTACGTAAGCCTTGAGTTTCCCATTGCACCAGGGAATACGTAGGAGCAGGATCAAGTCCTGTCAGGCTAACCTCCATCAAGTATTTATTTTCACACTAATTAAAGGGATCAAACAATTTTCAAATAATCACACACTCAATTTAAGGGTACTGTTCTTCAGAACAGGCGAGTGGGGTGCCTAACACCTTCCCCACTCGTAACCGACTCCCGAACCTAAATCTCATCTAGGGTTTTTCCAAATCTTTTTCCCTTAAATAAAAATTTGGTGGCGACTCCACATCATCAAAATCAACTTTTTTTAAAATTTTAGCGAGTCCGTCGTCTCGTCGGAATTACGGTTGCGACACCTATTATGGTATTTATTATTTTAAACAACCCTAAAATGGTCAAAATCCCTAACAGTTGTATGTAATTTTATTTTTACATGTGTCGTATATTGATTTAGTGACATATATATACCATCATTTCATATTACGTAATTTTTACTGTTTTAACCCAATTCTGGTAAATATTTATCAAACAAACCTATTATAATATTTTTTTTTTTGAAAAAAAAAACAACCCTCAAAGGATAAAAACCCTTTCAAATGTGTTTTTGCACAAATTTCATTCATGTGATATAGTGCTAGTATAGCCGGCCAATCTCTTAACCATTTTCCACGGTAGGAATTAATTTTTATATTACTTTTTTATTATTTTTATAATTTAAATTTTAAAATAAAATTAAATATTTTTAAAATATTTTAATATATTTTAAGTTTCAAACTTTTATTTAATTTATGGAATAAGAAGTTAGTGGATGTTATTTTTCATCCTATTGAGGTTGTTATTATCAAAGAAATTTCACTTCCTTAGGGTATCATAGATGATATTCCAATCTGGCAATGGTCCAAAAGACGGATGCTGCTCTATAAAATCTACCTATTATCAGCTTATGTAGCAGAAGTTTTCTAAATACGTTGGGGGTGTCCTTTGGTGTTCATGTTAATTGGAAGAACTTATAGAAAGCAAAGGTCCTTCCCAAAGTAACATTTACTTATAAGTTGTTGTGGAATGTGTTGCCAACTAGGAATAATCTCTTGCTTTTGAACATTCTGACTGAGAAACCGTGTGTTCTGTGAGAAAGATATTTTGGAGTCTTGGAACCATTTGTTATCAAGTTGCTCTTAATGCAACTTTATTTTAAAAACTATAATCATTCTCTTGTTTTCTCTTTTGGTTAACAAAGGTAATAACAATCCTTCAATTTACAATATGCATGAGACAATGATGAGGCTGTGACATTTTTGGAAGCAGTGGAATGATATTTAGTTCAACAACAAAACTAAACAAGTTAGTCAAATTCTCATTATTGGTCACAATTTGTTGAATTTATAGATCTTTACTCAAGGAGAACCATTAGATCTTTACTCAAGGAGAACCGTCAGTGGGTGAACATTTTATTCTGTAATATTATTCTCGAAATATGGATGAGCAACTAGTCTTACATGTAGATGCTAGTTGGGCTAGGAGTTCTGGTTCTGGGCTTGGTGTTCTCATAAGAAATAACTTGTAATAATCTCTGGTAGTAGCTAATTTTTACATTAACTACAGATTTAAAGTTCATCTGATTGAATGTCTTGCTATGAGATGGAGTTTGTGGATTATCTTGGATGAAGTTTTTTTTAGGTACATGTGTACACAAACTCTATAATAGTATTTAATGTTATGATAGGAATAAATCATCGTCTAACTCTACTACTTGTTCCATAGGACTGCAAAGATTTAGTTCCTATGTTTATTTTTATTTTTTTCATGTGTTAATAGAAAGTAGAATATTCTTAGTCATAGGTTAACTGTATTTGCTAATAAGTTTCCTAATAACTCTTAGTGAATTATGTTATTTTATAATACATATTAATTTTATTTAAAAAATACTTAAAAAATTGTAATTACATAAAATATTTAATATATTTTATAAATTACAAATTTAAATATATTTTTAAATTTTAAATTTTAAATTATATTATATAAAAAAGATAAATTTATATTAAAATAATTTATACTAAATTTTCTATTATTTTAATTTTACAGAAAATATAATTTTATTAATTCAACTGTTGAATCATAATTATGTATTATTTTTATTGTATGTGTTATTTTTTTATAAAATTAAAATCATAAATATATAATAAAAATCTTTATTTTTTATATTTTAAAAATATATATTATATTTATTTTGATATATTTAAATGAAATATCAAATAATTTTAAATTAATCTAAAATTTTATAAATATAATATATATAATAGGAATGTTTTATTCAACAATTAAAATAAAATGATTAAAAAATTATTAATAACATCCAGTTTATTTTTATCGATATAAATTAATTTTTTACATTAAATATATTTTTAAAATTTAAAATTTTAATTTTAAAATGAATTAAATAGTTTTTTAAATTAAAATTTTGAAATCAATACAACGATGTGACTAAAAAAATTGGTATAAAAAGTAATTTTGACTTATATTTTTTTTTCAACCACGTATGACGTATGCTCAAATTGAGCAATTACATACGTAAAAGTTGATTCTAGAGTTTACACTCAATATAGGAAGAGTGTAAAGAGTTTATTTTAGAGAACAAATAAATAAATACGTATGTGAAAAATTTAATGTATATATAAAAATTAAAAATAAAAAAAAATAGAGAAGAATTTTACTCAATGCAGAGCTTAAATGATAATGATTTGTCGTTATTTAATTTTCTTAACATGCCTCGTTTGATGAATTAGACCGCACTTTAACCACAGTCACTCTCCATATGTATTTGGGACAGAGCAAAAGTGTAAAACATTAATTTAATATACGAGATTACTACTATTAGTCAATATGATTCTAAATAGTATAAAAAAGTAAAATTAGTTAATAACTATAAAAATCTTTAATCAATTTAATCTATTAAATTGATATCATTGGTTGATTTAATTTTTAATATTATAAAATTAGTCAAATTGATTTTTGAAATTAATAACCATAAGTTAATTTGATTCTTAATATTAAGTATTAATTTGATCGAAGTGTATAAAAATTATGGGTACAATTTCTATACTCGTCAAATTTAATAATTAAAGTTATCTTATCATAATATTAAAAATTAAAATTTAACGTTTCTAATTTAAAAGATAATCAGTGTTTTTTCTCATCTGAGATTAAAATCAATATATCGAGAGAAATATAACTAATATTTTTTAAAAAATTATTTAAGATTATATAAATTCTTTGATATAATATAAAAACTATAAAAATTAAACTCTAAATATTAATGTTAAATTATTCTAATTTTTAACTTCTCGATCAATTTTAATAATTTATTTAAGATTATATAAATTTGTTTTTAACTTCATAAAATATTTTTATTAATTTGTAAGATTAGTAGAAAAATAATACAATTTAATCTTACGTCTAATATTTATTAATAAAATTTGACGATTTATAATATTAATTGTCATATGAGAATTAAAAATGACAGTAAAAGATATTATTTCAACAACTTTTTCTCCCTCCTCATTTATTTCCTCGAATTTATTCCTCCTTTTTTTTATATATATTTCTTTTTTTTTTTCTTTTTAAACCACTCACATTCAACTTTTTTATTTTGATAATGTGGTATCCGATGATACCTGTTTGTTTGAATTTAGATAAGTTTTCAGAAAACATTAAAACTAAAATAGAGACGTCCCCTTAATATACTTTATTAAAATAGAATATAATCGATTAAGAATTATAAATTATAAATATTATGTAACTTTTTTTGTTTATTTTGTAGCTGATTACTTAATCCGTGCATGTTTATCAATAGTCGATAACAATTGACATAAAATTTAGAATCTAAAAAGAACGGTTGGGGTTTAAAACTTTTATTTATTAAAATGCATGCTTTATGAAATTGACAACTTTTTAATACAATCATAATGATGGAAAGAAAGAAGAAAAGTAGAGAAATGGAAGATGAGATAAAAAAATAAGGTATATTGGAGTTAAATGACGTTCGGATGTAAGAACAATTTATTTATTTTTGAGTTATGCTATTTAAGAAGCGGTAAAAAGGAAAGAGATAGAATATATATATATATATAAAATATATATTATATAATTTAGTAAAAATATAAAAATGTATATATGAAGAAAATAAAAAACATTTTTTATGATAATAATAATTTTTATATATAAAAAAATATTATTCATTTATATTTTTATTTAATAGTTAATAATTTTTTAAATAATAAAATAATTTTCTATAAATAAATATAAATTATTTATATATATATATAAATTTGATAAATATTTGAATTAAATTTTTTACTTTTAATAATATTTATAATTTGTTTGTTTAAAAAAAATTATGAAAAAAATAATTTATTTTTAAAATTTATATAAATTTTATTTTTATACCTTTATTTATTTATATTTATGTTATATAAAAAAATTCAATTTTATAGGATATATAAAAATTATTTCCCTCTTCAAAAAAAAAAGTTTAACTTTTTTATTTTAAATTATTAAATAAATTTTAAAAAAATAAATATTATACCAATAAAAAATATTATAATAAAATTAAATTTATTTTTTAAATTTTCTATAAATAAAAATTATACTACTAATATTTTTTTCCTCTCCATCCAAACAAATTATTTTTCAATTATTTTCACTCCAATCCTTTTTCTTTTATTTCCTTTTCCCCTTATCTTTTCATTCTTTCATTTCTTTGTTTTCTATGTCAACGAAGACTAGGCTAATATTACTGTTCAACGAAAAAGGAACTTGATAAAGATACAAAAGAGTACATTATTCGGAATGATACTCGAATTGCTTTTGCTTAGGTGGATTGCACTATGCACTGGGAAAAAGGAAGATGCATTCAACCGCGTACTAAATTGATTGTTGAATACCTGTCAACCCCCCCTCTGCAACGGAATTAGCCATTCAATTCATCATCCCGTTCCTCTTCCGTCCCTGAAATTGAAATTCTCGCGATAGAGTGTGAGTGAGTGAAAGCATGGGTCACGAACACTCCAAATTGTCACCGTCTTCGGAAAGGAAAGGATCTCGTCGTGAACGCTTCAAAGAGCGTCTTCACCTTCGCCATTACCTTCGACGCAAAAGCAGTGACGGCGCTTCCCCTCCCAAGCTCCTTTCCGCCGATAACTTCGCCGGAATTGCTCTCCTCAGTCTTCTTCGCGTATGCTCATTCCCTTGCTTTCCCCATACTCACTTAATTTCCAATTTCTGTTTTCTAAACTAACACAAGTGACGCTCCCTCTCATTTATGTTGTATTTATAGGCGGAGATGAAATTCAAGGATAAATGGATTGCATGTCTTTCTCTCGGAGAACAGACTTTCCGTACAAACATCTCTGACCAGTTAAGCTTATCGTTTATCAATCGAGCTTCATTCTGTCAACTCAACGAACCTAGAAAATAAAATAAAAAAGAGGATATTCTGTGTTGTCATATATACTCAAACATATATATAATAGAATAACATTATCGTGTTGTTTTTATTGGTTAGTCGTTCGTATATTGATTTTGTATTATTGATGGTGCAGCACAGACAAACCGGTTTGGAACTCTGTAAGTACTCTAAACCATGCCATCTTTCTCGGTAATGATTTCATCAGGATCCATGCAGATTGATGGTTTTAAAGTAAATAGTGTTTCGTATTTATATACATAAGTAACTAAAAGGATGTTTTGCAAGACTTGCAACCGGATGTATTTGAAAACTGTTTGAGGATAATAATGCACCCAGATATCATTTATTTTTGTAGGACAAAACACTTATGCACAGATGATTTAGTGTAAACTTATGTGTGGTTGTTCAAGGTACATTGATGACTTCCAATTATTTTTAAAAATATTAGTTCAAATAATTTTCTAAAGCAAGAAAAAAAAATTTGTTTTGTTCTTTGGTTACTCAATTTCATCTTTGATATTTTTAATGGTTGATCATTTTCCTGTATCTTGATGACTTTTAATAGTTATCAATATCTCATGAATCTTACAAACGACACATGATATTATTCAGTTTGACCTTCCAGCGATATGAATTTGTCTGCATATCGAACTCTGTCATGAATCTCACTATACGATACGAGTCAAATTTGACCTCCTAACGATACGAGTCTGATTGTATCGAGCAATACAAGAGATGATTTAGGAAAGTGCGTCACACACCAAAACGGGTCGGATCACGTATGACCCAATATTAAAAAACTTTAAAATTATTATTTATTTATTTTTTTAGGTAATCTGTTGGAACTGGGCTGACACAAGGTCCTTTTCTGTTTTTTTAAAAGAAAACCTTTTGAATTTTAGGGTTGTTTGGTCTCCCTTTTATCTTCCTTCTTTACCTTAATGCAATATCTTCAACATGGTTTCTTTTTCTTTTCCAATTCTCAAACAGTGCTGTGTATGTGTTGGTCTGACATCCCACTCACCTCACAATGTTTTCCTTTTTTTTTATTTAGCATTCATTCACTGCTTGTTGTCTTGCTTTGTTCCTTTTTTTTAGCTTCTGGCTGCTCTCATAGTATTTTTTGAGGGGCTGAACTCATCTTCATGACTATGATCTTCTATAATTGGATTAATTTGAAGTTCATTTATAATATATCATGTTTATGCAGTGAGTTATTCACTTGTTTTACTTAAAAATGCTAATATTTCTATGGTTTAAATGTTTCTATATGTATATATATATATATATAGTATTTTTAATTAATGATCATGTATCTTACGATTCAAGATACGATTCAGAAAATAGGCCTTCCGATTCTTGATTCGAAAATAGGACAGTGTTACTTCTATATGACTGATATTTTCTTCAACAGGAAAAAAAACTTCTTCTAGAACAGAACGGGCCTCATGTAGCAAGAATTTCTGTCTTCGAGGTGTGCTATAAGAATTAAAAACCTTTTAGTCCTTTCTTTGATTATGCATTACCCTGAAATAAGCATGTGTCACTTTTGTCAGACTAAAATGAACTTTCATTACCTGTCCTCTAATTTTTTGCAATTGTTTTAAGTTTAATACTGATTTAAGTGTAACATTTTTTCTCATGTAGACCAACAAACTGTCCAGCAATACTCTTGTTGGATACTGTGAGGTTGATCTACTTGAATTTCTGACCAAGGTGAGGCAATTTTTAAAAAATGCAGAGTTTAGAATTGTTCATTTATTGGCTTATTCTGTGCCCTTTTAGGTTTCAGCTTTATTCATTTTACACACTTCTGTTGTGAATGATATGATGGTGCAGGGTTCTGATTCTGACATTGAGGTATTAAACCTTTTGGATCCATCAGTAACTGGAAAAGTGGTTGGGAGCATTTCCATTTCATGCTCGGTAGAGGTATATGGCACATGATATAAATTCTATTCTTGTTGAGTGTGATAAGAATTTCTAACAATAATGTTAAAACTAACAGGATCCAATTGAAATGGAGAAAGGCTTTGTTAGACGCATTTTATCTATAGTGGTAAGTTTGATCTTCCTCTTTTTTTTTTCTTCTGAAAACCGGTGCCAAGTGTAGGCTTGAATAAAAGACATATGGGAGTAACACAAGAACTGACAGTGTATAATCTCATTCCTTTACATGAGGGTACTGATATAGTAAGATTGAATCAATGTTACATCAGGGACTGTTGCTGAGACTTTGTTTCAATATTAACACACATTGGTAATATGTACGAATTTCTAGCTCTGGTAGATATTAATGAATGATTAATCCAGTTTATTCTTGCTGTCTCTTTTCTGTCTTGAAGGCTTTTTAAACTTCAAGTCTATATAAGTTGAATATATAGAAGAATAATTGAAATCTATGGGCCATGGAAAGTACAATTTAGAATTCATTATGTCTTGATATTTTAAGTATACTGATCTCCTTAGCACCCTCTAATATTCAATATCAGGCTGAGAAGTTATGTTTTATGCAGGACTACAATGAAGATGGAATGCTTTCACTTTCTGAATTTTCTGACCTAATTGATGCTTTTGGCAACCAAGTAGCAACAACCAAGGTTCAGATGCATAATTATTTTACATATTATATTTTCCGATCACTTTTTACTTTTGAATTATTTTCTTGCTAAATTATGTTTAGTCTGCTTTTATGTCTTGATTTGGGCTTTGATTCAGATTTTCTAACCTATTTTCAGATTCTGTGGTTTATAAACTAATAACTTCTTGAATGTTAGAAATTAGAATCTTGACTTTTGTTATATCAAAGTTCAAATCTTCACTACAAGCTGGTGTGGTACTTATTGGTCTCTTACTCTGAATCCTGAAATGAGTTAAAATATAATTTTTAGTTTTATATATACATGTTTTAATGTCTCATCAATACTTTTTTTTTTTCAACAGAAAGAAGAGCTGTTCAAAGCAGCAGACAAGAATGGAGATGATGCTGTGAGCATGGACGAGTTGGCTGCCCTTCTTGCTTTTCATCAAGAAAAGTAATGGCCCATATAGATTACAACAGATAAAAGTTTTAATTTTGTATATACATTGTTGCCTTTTCTATAAGTACTGATATATTTACTAATTTTATTGGTATTGCTATATCAATATTTAAGATTTGATGATTTATATGAATGTATGACTTACTTTGAAGTTTGCGAGGAAGACTAGAAGTTAGATTTTCCATTTCCAAACTATAGTTTGATTACGTTTTGTTTTATTCTTCTATGCTTAGCTAGCTTCTGGTATTGCAGGGAGCCATTACTGAATTGCTGTCCTGTTTGTGGCGAGGTTCTTCAGATTTCTGACCAGTTCAACAGCATGATCCACCTAAGTCTTTGTTTTGACGAAGGGACTGGAAACCAGGTGATGACTGGAGGATTCTTGACAGATAAACAGGCTTCATATGGGTAAAATTTCTGCAAATTGCTGCTAATTTATGCATTGAAATATCAAAGGCAGGGTACAAGGGAGAGCTTAGTCTCTATTGACCTGATGGATTATATACAGTTTTCAGTGTCATATATATGGACTATGGTTATGTTATGATTGTGTGGCATAAGAAAATAAAAAATCATTTATTTTCTGTTTATGTAGGTGGTTTTTCAAACTGAGTGAATGGGCCCATTTCTCATCCTATGATGTTGGTATTCGATCTGGATCAAGTGCTTCCCATATTCTGGTATACAATATTTTCATCCGATATCCGCTTCTTTTATTTAACAATCCGAGTACATTTATATGATACATCAAAACATGAATGTTTCCTTATTAATGACTGAGTTTGCCCACTCACATCCTCTATAATTAGAAGAAAGTCTTCCAAACTTATTTGCTAACATATATCAATCCTGGCAACCTATTTTGTGCTATTACCAAGTTTCAACATTTGTGATGCATAACATTTTTTCAAGACTTGAGAATTTGAATTGCAACGGCTTAACATCTTCATCCAAATTCAAGATGGAGAATTAAAGATATTCTTTGGGTATGTTTGAATGGTGGAATTGGAATTATTGTTAAGAATTTTAATTTCAATTCCCATTCTAATAAAATTGGAATTGGTTTAGAATTATATATTATTTGAGTTATGCAAAGAATTAGACATGGAACTTGAATTCTAAATTCAATTACAAATTTCTAATTTGATGACAGTGATATTGATGGTAGTGGTGGTGGGGATAGTAGCAATGAGGGTAGGGATGGCTATGGTGGGGGCTGCGGTGGTAAGAACAGGGAGAGCAATTGCTCAATGTGGGAGTGAGGAACTGACAATTCTTAGGGTGTTTGTTAGGAATTGGAAATGACCCAAGCTAGTCATAAACTTATAATGTAATTCCAGGGAGTTCTGATTCTAATTCTAAAGAATTTCCAAACAAAATTTGGAAGCACTAGGACCAGTTTGAATTTGAGGAAATTGGAAAAGTAATACTAAAATATTGGTCTTTTTAATCCTATATTTGTACTACTTCACCCACTCAACATATTATTTATATATGTTAACTTATTTTTGGCATCAGGTATATGATCGGAAGTCTCAAAGGCTTGTTGAAGAAATAATTGACAAAAGGATCGTGTTGTCAATGAGAGCCATTTATCAATCAAAAATAGGTCTTGGTCTTATGGATATAGGTACGAGTTTTTTTTTGGGTAATTGAAAGAAGCTCTAGGCTGTAGTTATATGTAATTTTGGTCACCACTCCCTGTTGTGGGCTTTGTGGCAATTGCCGAGGTGATGTTAGTAGAACTGATGCTATAAAAACATTGCTGGTTAAAAAATGCTTTACAGATATGTTAGATCTAGCTAAGCTTTTTATCTTCTGAACACTCTTAATTAAATAAAATTTATTTAATATATATAACATATGACTTATTTAATATAACTAATATAAAATTTCTATTATTATTTATTAACTTCTTATTATGTATTTCTTAACTAATTTTATGTCATTTGTTAATTTATTTTATGTTATTGAGTAACTAATTCATTATCTTATATTTATTAACTTATTTTTTGCATTATAAGTAGAATACGAATAGCGAAAAGTGTAATTACTTTTTAGAAAAATGTGTATCATAATGCACCCTTCAAATTGGATTTGAATAAGCTTGTCCTGCTGTTTATTTTACATGGGGATCCTGTCATTTGCAGGGGTGAAGGAGCTCTTGCAAAGCATTTCTGAAAAGCAGGGAGCAAAAATGGATTCACCTGAATCGGCTGCAGATATACCAAAATTTATTGAATCTTTTAAGGTGTGATAATGCTTCTTTTATGCTGTGTTAGGATGAGAGGAAAGAAAATAGAGAGAGAAAACACAGAAAACGATGCATTTTCTTTGGTTTGGTAAAAGAATTTTCTCAAGATGCCTTTCTTTTTTCCCAGCACACAATTTCCGTTTTTTATATTAGTTCTTTAGGTGCTGCACTTGTATGCCTACAATTACATCCTTCTTATAAAAGACATAACTCTTGTGTTGTAGGATCAAATCAATTTGGCTGAAGTCAAGTATCCACTGGAACACTTTAAGGTGGGCCAAACTTTGCATTAAGTTTGAATGTCTATGTTATTGATGCACAGTTGCTCCTGAGCATACTTTGGTCCTGTTAGTAATTCAGGATGCTTAGCCAGTTCAGTTTGATTAAGCTTAAACTAGTGGTGTTTCTTCATATGCATACAGTCTTATGTCTTAATTTTAATAAATTTGAACATTATATAGTGCCAAATTTTTTTGACAAACATTAACTTTCCTCCTGCGTTTTCTTAAGCTACAGCCAATGCTTAGTTTGCAACATCTCACACTTTGCACCTATATTTGAAAATGATCTCATGACCTTCATTCTTATGATCTCCAAAGATGCTTGTTTTTAATAGGTTTCATTCTGGATACATGTGTGTTTTGCAATTACAATATAGTATTTTTTGTATGATCTACTTCAACTGTCTTTGAATCTTCTGTTAATCATAATCCATATGCTTTTCTGGGACCTTTATATTGTCCTGTCCTGCATTTTGCATTGATTATTGTGTAAGCATATTAACTTAGTTTAGTTCTAGCTTTGCCGTGCCAGTCATGAATCCAACAACAATTTGAATACTTTTTTTTTCAGTTTTCATACATATGCATGCCAAAATTCTGTCCACCCTGACCACTTGAGTTACTTTTTGGTTTCAGTTAGATTATTGTAGGATCCCTACTGCTTTTTAGGTTGATCCCAGTAGAACTTGATCTAAAGGGAACTGAAAGAATTTGTTTTCTCCTAAACTATCAATACTGACATTTTGTTTGTACAAGCTAAGATGAACAAAACTTCAGAGCAGTGCTCATACTGAAAATGATGCAGGACTTAATAATGGTAGTGATTATCTTTTAAATGACATATCTTAAATTATGTTCCGGGCAGACATTCAATGATTTTTTCATTAGAGAGTTAAAGCCTGGTTCAAGACCAATTGCTTCTGCTGAGCGGGATGACATTGCTGTATGTGCTGCTGATTGCCGTCTAATGGCATTTAAATCAGTTGATGATAGTACAAGATTTTGGGTCAAGGTATTTTTTTTTACATCTCTTGTACACGGAACACTTGCTGATCTCAAGAATGCAATTTTTTTTAATTATTTTTATGAAAGAATCATAACGGTCCTTTAATTGTCATTATTTCACATTATTTGTAATCATATGTAATTATTCATAAGACTCTATAAATATTACCTGTGTGATCTGCTTTAGACACAACACATTCTAAAATCTCTTTCTCTTTTATGGTATCAGAGAGCTAAACAGATCCGTTGCTCTCTTTTCCTTTTTTTTTTTATTTTTTTTTTCGTGCTACTGTAGCCGTGACCAGTAGCAGCGCCTCCGACGGCCATTTTCTTTGCCGGCGTTACACTCCGACCAGCATCGGACATCGTTGACAAAGCTACTCCGATCGCCGCCCTCATCGGAAACCTACGCACGTGCCGTAATTATTCCAACTTCTTTTTCCGTGATGTCTTCCAGCACGCATCCAATTCAACCGCTACAATTACAAGTTTCACCAATGTTCCTCTCATTCCTTGTGAAAAACTACTTGGTTCTTCTAATTATACCTCATGGGCTGCTGCGGTTGAGCTTTAGTTCCAAGGACAAGGCCGTTCTGATCATCTCACTAAACAACTCAAAGATATTCCTAAAAAGGACCACGATCGTTGGAAACAAATTGATGCTTCTTTATGCAGTGTTCATTGGTATTCTATTGATCCTAAATTACAGGTTACATATCGTGCTTATAGGACATGCTACGACGTTTGGCACAAAACCAAGAAGATCTACTCCAATGATATTAATCGCCTATACACGGTTGTCAACAATCTTGTTCATTTGAAGAAAGAGGACTTGGATATGCAGACTTATCTGGGTAAGCTTGACAGTCTCATTGCTGACTTTGATAGTCTCTTGCCTTTCACTCACGATGTAGATACCCATGCAGAGCAACGTAGTAGATTCTTCATGACTCTTGCTTTGGCCGGTCTCCCACTCGAGCTTGATTCCGTACGAAATCAAATCCTATCCAATCCTTCAATACCTTCTTATGATATGGTCAGTGAACAATTATTGCGCATTTCTCAGACATCCGCTCCACCTCCCTCTGTCACCGTTGACTCTTCCGCTCTTGCTTTTAACTTTGCTCGAGGAGGCCGTGGTGGAAATCGTAGTCGGCCTCGTCCATGTTGCACCTACTGTAACCGCTATGGTCACACTGAAGATATATGCCGTACAAAAGCATGTGCTCAGAATAAATCTGTCAATCTTGCTACAGTCACATGTTCTGCTCCTTCTGATGAGGTGACTCTTTCTAACGCTGACTATAATGAGTATGTTCAATGGAAAGCAGCCATGCAATCCTCTACTCCAGTTGCCCCTATTGCTCATAGAGATAATCCTGTTGCTTTTGTCTCTCAATCCTCATCTCTTGGACCTTGGATCCTTGACTCAGGTGCTTCAGATCATCTATCTGGTAATAAATCTCTTTTCTCTACATTCTCTCACATGGCCCATTTACCCCATGTCACTTTAGCAAATGGCTCCCAAACTAAAGTTGCCAGCATTGGGGATACTTCTCCACTTCCCACTCTTGCTTTGAAGTCCGTGCTCTATGTACTTGGATGCCCATTCAACCTTATCTCCATTAGCAAACTTACTAAAACAATGCCATATTCTGTTGTCTTTGCTAATAATTCTGTTTTGATTCAGGACCAACGGACTGGAGAGATGATTGGAACCGGTCATGAGTCTGGAGGATTGTATCACCTTTCTTCTCCAAAAGCTTGCCTCACCTCTGAGTCACCAGAAGTCATTCATCAACGGTTGGGTCACCCAAGTCTTCCAAAGCTACGACTTATGGTTCCTCATCTCAAAGTTTCAACACTTGAGTGTGAGTCTTGCCAGTTGGGGAAACACTTTCAAAGCACATTTCCTATTAGAGAAAATAAACGAGCTACGTCTCCATTTGAGTTAGTCCATTCTGATATTTGGGGTCCTAGTCGCGTCATGTCCACTTTAGGCTATAAATATTTTGTTACTTTCATAGATGAATTTTCCCGTTGTACTTGGCTATTCCTATTACGAAATAGGTTTGAGCTATTTTCAATTTGGCAAAACTTTTACTCAAAAATTTGCAATCAATTTGGTGTTTGTATCAAAGTTCTTCGTAGCGATAATGCTCGCAAATACCTATCTTCCACATTTCAAGATTTTCTTCGCACACACGGCATTATCCATCAAACATCTTGTCCACATACACCATAGCAAAATGGTGTTGCCGAACGCAAAAATCGTCACTTGGTTGAGACAGCTCGGACAATGCTTCTTCATTATCAGCTTCCACAATCTTTCTGGGGCGATGGTGTCATCACTGCCTGTTATCTCATCAACCGCATGCCCTCCACAGTTCTGGACAACCAAGTTCCATATTCTGTACTATTTCCAAAACAACAATTGTACTCTCTTCCACTTCGCGTATTTGGTTGTACCTGTTTTGTGCATGACCTCACTCCAGGCAAAGACAAGCTGAAAGCTAAGTCTCTAAAGTGTTTGTTCCTAGGATACTCTCGTACCCAAAAGGGCTATCGGTGCTATTCTCCTGACCTCAGACGATATTTTGTCTCAGCTGATGTAAGTTTCTTTGAGACTCGTCCTTTCTTCTCCTCATTAGATTGTTCGCCTGCTCTTGAGAGTTTTTCACCACCAGAAAGTTCCCCTGCTCCTACCCCGGTTAGTATTCCTTCGGTGACACCACGCCCTTTGATCACATATCAACGTCGTCCTCAACCTCCTGAGTCTCTGCCTGTTATACAAGCTCCTCTAGACTCATCACCTGTTCCAGCAACTACTCCTGCTTCGTCTCCTGAAGCACTTGCCTTATGCAAAGATACCAGGTCCTCTCGAAACTCTAAACCTCTTTATGCTTGCACTTTCTCTTACCATTGTCTATCACCTTCATATTATGCATTTGTTTCCTCCTTGGATTCTGTCACAATTCCTAAGACTCCAGGTGAGGCCCTATCTAATCCCAGGTGGCGCCAAGCAATGATTGATGAAATGACCGTCATGCACTCTAACAACACCTGGGATCTTGTTCCTTTACCTTCAGGGAAGACCATTGTTAGTTGTAGATGGATCTATACAGTCAAAATTGGCCCTGATGGTACCGTTGATCGACTGAAGGCACGTCTTGTTGCTAAAGGCTACACTCAAATTTTTGGTCTAGATTATGCACACCTTTTCCCCTGTAGCCAAAATGACGTCGGTCCGTCTCTTCTTGGCATTAGCTGCTATCCACCAGTGGCCTTTACACCAACTTGACATTAAAAATGCATTCTTACATGGTGAACTACAAGAAGAAGTTTATATGGCCCAACCCCCAGGTTTTGTTGCTTACGATGCTCCTGATTATGTATGTAGACTTCGTCGCTCCATCTACGGCTTGAAACAATCTCCTCGTGCTTGGTTTGGCCGGTTTAGTGCTGCATTAAAGGAGTTTGGCATGACTCAATGTGAGGCAGATCACTCTGTACTTTTTCTCCACTCATCTCCTACTACTTGTCTATATCTCGTGGTTTATGTAGATGATATTCTTATCACCGGTAGTGATCATGACGGCATTAATCGACTCAAAGTCTATTTGTCTCACCAATTTCAAACCAAGGATTTAGGTCCTTTCAAATATTTTTTGGGGATTGAAGTTGCACAATCTGCTTCAGGTATTGTTCTTAGTCAACGCAAATATGCTCTTGACATTCTAGAAGAAACTGGCATGCGCAATTGTAAACCATGTGACACACCCATGGATCCCAACATAAAACTACTCCCAGGTCAGGGGGAGGCAATGAAAGACCCGGAGAGATATCGACGATTGGTTGGCAGACTTAACTATCTTACAGTCACTAGACCGGACATTACCTTTGCAGTAAGTGTAGTAAGTCAGTTTCTTAATGCTCCATGTGATGCCCACTGGGATGCAGCAATCCGCATTCTTAGATTCATTAAAAACTCTCCTGGTAAAGGTTTACTTTACACAAATAAAGGCGATTCTAGCATTGTAAGTTACTCTGATGCTGATTGGGCTGGTTCACCATCTGATAGAAGATCCACATCAGGTTATTGCGTACTCTTTGGAGGAAACTTAATTTCATGGAGAAGTAAGAAACAAAATATAGTTGCTCGAAGCAATGCAGAAGCAGAATATCGTGCAATGGCCGTCACAGCTTGCGAGCTAACTTGGCTCCGACAGTTGCTTCAACAACTAAAACTCGGAGATACCAAGGAGATGAAGTTGATTTGTGACAACCAAGCTGCACTTCATATTGCCTCCAATCCAGTCTTTCATGAGAGGACCAAACACATAGAAATAGACTGCCACTTCATTCGAGAAAAAGTCCTTGCTGGTGAAATTACAACTGATTTTGTCAACTCCAACAATCAACTAGCAGACATGTTTACCAAATCTCTTAAAGGGACCCGAGTTGAATTTATTTGTAACAAGCTTGGTGCATACAATCTATATGCTCCAGCTTGAGGGGGAGTGTTAGTAACCATAGAATATGAAAGAATCATAACGGTCCTTTAATTGTCATTATTTCACATTATTTGTAATCATATGTAATTATTCATAAGACTCTATAAATATTACCTGTGTGATCTGCTTTAGACACACAACACATTCTAAAATCTCTTTCTCTTTTAATTTTCGTATTAAAGTTGGAAATCTTCACTTAAAGACATACTTAGCAGTCTGATTTAAAACAAAGTTTTTCAGCTTGGAATTAACTGAAAATGATAAAATTATAATTTTACATATTGAACTTGGACTTGCTCGTCTCACCTTACTTTAAGACAGAGGTGGGGAGGGGGAAATAGTTTTGCAAATATGAGATTACGGTCTGAGTTTTTTTGCCATACTGCTTTTCTTTATGATCTTTTTCCATTTCATCTTTTTTATTTCCTAGAAGTTATACTATAATAGCAAAGAGGCAAGGGAAATTAGAGGCCCTAAAATATTGGGATATCTCTCTTTCTCTTGTTCTTTAGTGTTTTCAACGTCATTGATGTATGCTAAATGAAGTGCTTTTGGGATTATTTGTGGTCACTTTTAGGGTCGCAAGTTTTCAGTTCAAGGCCTTTTGGGAAAAGAAATGTGTTCCAGTTCTTTTGTTGATGGAACAATGGTGATTTTCCGTTTGGCACCGCAGGTATTTGTTGCTTTCTTTCAGAGTCAATAATTTTGTATATAATTCCATTGCAAATTTTAATTTGAACATTTGTTTATTGCAGGACTATCACCGTTTCCATTTTCCAGTATCAGGAATTCTGGAGCAATCTGTAGATATCCCCGGATGCCTGTATACAGTATGTTAAACTGTAACTTTAGGAAAATGATATTTCATATATATAATATATTGTCTATTTTCTCTCTGTTAATTCTTATTTGCATTTTTTCCTGTCACGTTCTAGGTCAATCCCATTGCTGTAAATAGCAAGTACTGTAATGTCTTCACGGAGAACAAGAGAACTGTTTCAATAATTTCAACTGTAGATTTTGGAAAGGTTGATCAAGAGTACTGTAATCCCATTGCAACTAATTTCTACATCTGAATGCATGGATTAATTACTCCATCCTGCTGAAATTCATGTGATATGATTTTATTGGAAAATATGACTTCATTTATAACACCTATAAACAACTTCAGTTATGGATTTATTCATTTTCTTTTTTAATTCTCATTATAATGTTGTTTTTATCTACTGTTCCTCTTACAATTTGCTATGTGGCCATCAATCGGATTGCAGAAGGGGTTAAGCTGACGGATTACAATTATTTTCTTACCCTGTATAACTTATAAATAGCTTTTCCCTTCTTGCATTTTATATAGCTTGTGTTCTATATTTTAAACTTTTGCTTGGTTTTATTCCTATTCATTTAATAAAAGCATATCATCCTTCTATCCAATTTATTTTTAACTCTTGTTTTTCTATCTATTGCTATAATTTTGAAGGTTTATTATGTTCCTGAAATCATTTCTCTTAGTTCCCTATGATTTCGCTGCCCATACTACTATTTTATCTTATAGCTGCAGACCTGTACCAATCTCTATCTTATGATTTGGATTCAGGTGGCATTTGTTGCAATAGGAGCTACAATGGTTGGTAGCATCAATTTTATAAAGAAAAAGGGTGACTATGTCAAGAAGGGAGATGAGGTTTGGCAAGTTACAGTTGATTACCCTTTTTTCCAATCTTGTATGCTGTCACTGTTTCTAATTGACATTTGTTTGCTTAATTTACAGTTTGGATATTTCTCGTTTGGTGGAAGCACTGTAATTTGCATTTTTGAAAAGGTTGGTATTTATAATTGGTGACACTGCTCTTTATTTTATTTAATTATTTTTTTGTCTTATTGTAAAAATGTTTGAAATTTATTTAGTTGGATATGGTCCTGATTCTTGATTTTAGTGACCTTGATTTATATGTTTGGTATGATCTGTCTATGGGGTACCAAAAATTCATGTCAAATCACAAAACTAGTATATTTTACCTATTAAATCGTATGGTTTTCTATTCTTTAAACTCACTGAATATACGTAAGTTTCATACCCATTGAATACAGAAATGATTCTTCCACGTAACAACAGTAAATCCATCTATCTGCATTTCAAATTTTACTCTGGGTAATTGATTACACATTTACAGTAATCAATTACTTAACCAGATACATAACTAAGTTAATTACCATTTTCTATATTGTTAACCGCACCGTTTTTTGGTAATCGATGTGTAATATTGAATGGAATAATTATTCTCCCACATAACTATGGTAAATCCACCTACCTACATCCCTAATGGTACTCTTGATATTTGATTATCAACAATGTATATCACTTACTAGATACATAACTAAATTAACCATCATTTTCTATACTGTTAACCATGATGTTTTTTGGTAATCGATTACCAAAAAGTATGTAATCGATTACCAAAAAATATTGTGGTTAACAGTATAAAAAATGGTGGTTAATTTAGTTATGTATCTAGTAAGTGATGTAATCGATTACCAAAAATATCATGGTTAACAATATAAAAAATGGTGGTTAATCTAATTATGTATCTGGTAAGTGATATACATGGTTGGTAATTGAATATCAAGAGTAAAATTTGGGATGTAGGTAGGTGGATTTACCATAGTTATGTGGGAGAATAATTATTCCATTCAATATTACACATGTTTCAAAGGTAATTCGTTTACTGGTAGATGTAGAAACGTGTTGATTCATGACATTCTTATTTGAAGAAAAGCTACTAGCCAAAAACAGAAGAATTCTTTATCCAATATCATGTTTCTCTTGAATTGAAGTATAAATTTTTATAAACCTCTGCATGCATGCTGCATAGGATTTCTATTTTATATCAGGCCAAACTTTACAGTGTGATGTGGACATTGACAGTGAATAAATAAGAGAACATATAAACCTCAGGAAATGATCAGGACGGAGAGTCTCTCACTATTCAACTCAATTTTAGTGGTTGAAAATATATATGCATCTACAACCAGCTATTGCTTAATAATTATTCTGTTCATATCAATTGCAAAAAATTCTTAAAAATATAATGTACATTGTTTTCCTACTAATATAATTTGATAACAGCGTTACTGAAGTGCGCCATTGCTTTTAGTTATAATTGATGCAAATATAGAACTGATGTTAAACAAGAGAATAATTTTTTGAATAATTTAGTTCAACTTAATGCCATTTCAAAACCTTCATCTTTACCGGGTTTTTACCTTTCTATTGAGATTGAGATTGAAATACATGCACACAGTGGCATCCTTTTTTTAGTTCTTAGTTTTATATTTTGTGCTCTGCAGAATTCAATTGCAATTGATGAAGATCTTCTAGCAAATAGCCGCAGATCACTGGAGACCTTGGTTTCTGTAGGGATGAGATTGGGTGTCTCTACGAAGAAATTGTCTTGATATTGGGTTGACTAAGTTGGAAATGTTAATTTCTTTTAACCATGACATCATAGGCAAATCATGGGGAGATGTTTTTGCTATTTGTAAAGTAATCGTTTTTTAACATTATTCTCAACTATTGCTCAAGCTGGCTCTATGTAGCCCACTGTTTGATCTATATGGAATAAATTGGGCCTTGCGCAAATCGAGTCTTCATAAGTAGAGTAATGATGCATGAGCAAACTTCCTCTCCAGCAGTTCAGCACCCTTTGCATATTTCCGTCAAGTTGAGTAATGATGCATGAAAATATTTACAAGCAAGTCATTATAACTTGTTTGATGATTTATAATTCTAGATTGTGAGTTTATCATCCGCAAGAGGTGACATAATGGAAGCCAATTGCATCCTGGCGTTTGTTCGATTCTTGTTAAATCTTGCGGTAAGGGTTATACCATTTCTTTTTTCTTCCTAAAAGGATTTGAGATCTTAAAGAAGATTTGTATTTGTCAATTGAACTAGTCCGTGACTGCCTCAACTTAGTAAAATGATAGTGAACATATCATGGCATTGGAGGTTCAATAATTTCAAAATTTGTGTTTTTTATTAGACCAAAATTAAAGGTCAAGAGTAATCATCTCATTCTATGGTCAGAACAGGCCTTTAGGCTTATTGACTATTTAGTGCATATGTAAAATGGAAACACTTGGGTGTTTTTCCACTGCAAATAGAACGTAATAGAATATGTATTTTTTATTTTTTTTTGTATAATGAATGTAACAGTTTGATTTTTTAAGATTTTATGTAAATTATTTTAAAGTGGCAATAGACTGGGATGATCTATTGTATTATGTTCTTTTTGGTTTTACCCTATTAATAAATTTAAAATGTATTGCCTTTTTAAACCTTACGCCTATTTTTATTCTATTTTTAAAATACATAGAATAAAATTCATGTTCGTATCATTGTTTTAATTTGTTTATCAAACTCTATATTATAGGTAGCCTCCATTGATTTAGTTAACATAGTTTGTCTGTATTTATCTTATTTTATTTCTCCTACAAATTCTAAAGTAATTGTTTATGAACTTCATATGCAAAAAAAAATAAATCTTGAAACACTTAATAGCATATAAGCATTCCCCCTAGAAAAAAAGAGATAAAAACTAAAGCAATGTTGTATCATTAATGAAACAAAAACGTAAAAATAATAAATTGAAATTGGAAATGAATTAAGAATAGTAGGCAAAGGGAGGCATCTTTTACACCATGTTTTCAAGCTCGAAATATGAGCAATGAATGAACCCCTGCCATTTGCTTGGTCGATAAATTAAATTAAAATGTCATATGAGGGTACTGAACCCCTTGACCCCCCCCCCCTTCTCTCCAAAAAAAAGAAAGAAATAGCTTATTTGAATTTATAGAAATGAATTACAATTTTTATGTGAAAACGTTATTTAAAATATTATTTATAACTAGTTAATTAATTAAATTATTTATCTAGATGCATTTTAAAGTCATATCAGATTAGGATAATAAATTCCTATTATACGAAAGCGTCAGTTGGCTCAATTTTGGTTGACAGTCAATTTCTTACCACTATTAAATTTATATCTGAAGGTTGATAAATTTGTAATTAAAATATTTAGGGAAAATTGAGTTTAATTATGATACAGTGTCGATCTAAATATTTCTACCTTGTCAACCAACCAGAAATCACGGTTGGTATAATTTTTGAAGTAATTATCATAAAATTCAATAATTTATAATGATATGTCAATTCATGATCAGTGATAATGTAATAAAAGTTATATTATCCGTATATTTTAATTATTTTTTGAATCTTTTAAGTATAAAATAGTCAAAACCAGACATATGCACATTGGTTAAGGAAAGTTCTATTTAGGTCATGAACACATAAAAAAAATATAGATTATACAAGATCTACATGTTACATTTTCATAATAAGCTAATCTATCTATTAATTTAAATTTTTTAAGATTTTAAAAAGGAATAAAAGTTAGTGACGTTCAATTTTTTTTTTTGTCAAAATGATCTATTCTACCTAGAATGGGTAAGGGGTGTTGGGTCAGATTAATCTGACATAAGTTTCTTGTAAGAAAACAAAGCCCAGCCCAGACTGGCCGTCGCCTTCATGTAACCCTAATTCCCAAAGCCCTTAAAACGCAGGGCATTGTCAACTGGTGCATTATTTTCACGGCGCACAACAGAACTCCGCCTCCTCAGATTCCGATCCACGCGCCGTCACCATGGTTAGTTTCTCTTTCATTTCCTCTCTCCCTCTGTTATTCATCAGGAACAGTTAACAGTGCTATTATCGTCTACTCAAAACCTTTTTGTACTTTTTTCCCGTTGGGGTCAATTGAATTGTGCTATAGCTAGCCTGACTAAGTGAGTTAGATTTGAAATTGAGAAATCTGTTATTTTTGTAAATCGTTATAAACCGTTCCTTTTGTTGTTATGAATAGGTGAACGTTCCAAAGACGAAGAAGACATACTGCAAGAGCAAGGAGTGCAGGAAGCACACACTACACAAAGTTACCCAATACAAGAAGGGTAAGGATAGCATTGCCGCTCAAGGAAAGCGTCGTTATGACCGCAAACAGTCCGGTTATGGTGGACAGACTAAGCCTGTCTTCCACAAGAAGGTAACCCCTTTTCATATCCCTCTAACCTTTTTCTAAGTCATCATGGAACCCCTTTTTTTTTAGGTCAATTTATTTATTTTTAATTTTAATTGAATAGGCCAAAACCACCAAGAAGATTGTCCTGAGGTTGCAATGCCAGGGTTGCAAGCATGTCTCCCAACATCCTATTAAGGTTAGAATGTGGAAAACACAACACGCTTTTGTGGTTCAACGTAGTTGTTTCTCATGGGGTGTGTGGCTAATGGTTTGTTCTTTATATCTGTTGTGCAGAGGTGCAAGCATTTTGAGATTGGTGGTGACAAGAAGGGCAAGGGAACCTCTCTGTTCTAAGTGGGGAATTAGGATTTGCAGTTTTTATGTTTCTGTAATGTTGGAATGTTTTGTTTCTCTATGGATTTATGGTAGCTATATTTTATTATTTGCAATACATTTTGTGGTTGAGAAATGAAAACTATCTCTAATATCAGTGACTATTTGTTTCCCTTCCTTGAATGATTGTTATCTATATCCTTCTGTCTTTGTACTATTCTATTGTTTCGGGGTTACTTAGTTATCTGGGGCACTTTGGACATGTTATTTGGCTTTGCTGCTGCTGTTTTAATCGCAGCCCTGACTCTTTATGCATGCTTTATATTTTGGCAGATTCTAGTTATATCCCCATCGACCTCTGCATTGTTCATTACTGTCCACATCTGCATTTCCGTGTCTGGGTCTTTTAGCTTTTTTGTGTGGAAGAGTTTGGTTTAAACCACCAGTCTTTACCATGGTGAGTGAGTTGTCATTACCGCTGAACAACTCTCATGGTTCTTCACACTGGTGAAGTGAAATTACTATGGAATTGAGTTTATGATAAACAAGGTGAAACAACTCCTGGTTCGTATAGTACGTGTTATTTGTTGCACAATTATCAGACATTTAAACTGTAAGTAGGTGATGGATGTAATAGATTTTTCATAAATTGGAATTATAGATTGGTTTAACAGTCCAAGTGTTTGGCATTTTAGGGTGCAAGTGTTTTGGATCATTAAACTTCAATACAACACGTTTTATCTCGCCAGGTGTTTAGACTTTAAAGACAAAATTTCCGAAATTATTAAATTTAGTTGAGTTGTTTGGTTGTCTTTGGGTTGGGTTGAGTTAAATAAACGAAAATCAAAATCCAGTTAAAATTGGAATGGTTTGGATCATTATAATAAACCAACTCAATGGGTTGGTGTGGATTGAATAGGATTTGAACTCGATGGTTCAGCATAAACAACAGCCTCAGACAAATCTTAGGTGTAGGATATTAAGTATGTTGGTAGTATTCTTTATTTGAAATTAAACCTTACCTTTTTTCTGGTAATATTATTATAAAGATTGAAGGATTTTTGGTACAATAATAAAAATTGGTATTAAGGATTTGCAACTGGTTAAGGTGAATTTTAGATTTAATTGAAAAATGATAATAAAAACATACAAGGTATTGTTAAGTTTGTAGATAGCTGAGTGCAGTAAGCATTAGGTTCTAGGGATTAATGCCGAGTTTGGTTAGCATGAGGTTTTAGCGGTTTGTCTCAATAGAGATTATCCCATTTAAGAGATATTTTTAATATAATAGTAAACTATTTTAAGAATAGGGAAGGAAAAAAATTATGATGGTTTTCTTTTAGATTTGTGCCTTGGAAGAGAACACTGCTAACGAGTGATTTGTACCTGTTTTCTGAAGTGGGCAAAGAAAGGAAACAATATCATTATTTATACACATTTGTGAGTTATCAGGACATTATTAATCTTTAATGTCACTTTGCATCGTACTCCTAATAAAGGATTAAAAACAAGCGTTTGTTCTACTGGGATGGGTAAAGTTTACTGCACCTGAGAATAAGGAAAAAGAGTAAGAGGAAGCGAGCCAGAGGGTCTCAACTAACGAAAATTTGTCCTATTTAACGATGATAATTGCCGTAGCTCTGTGGATACCCTCCCATGTAAGAATTATTGTTATGAGGCTCTAGTTTTGCGAGTGTAGCTTGCCCTTGCATGCCATCCTTTGCATATTGCTGCCACATTATCTGTTCTTCAAATAGTAACCTTTGTTTCTTCTCCATCTCTGACATTTGCACGTAAGAAGGAGGTGCCACAGCTAATGAAGCTGCAAACGGATCAGCACCTGCTGAATTAGAATCACTCTCTGATGTTGGTGGTGCTGGCAATGCTAGCATTGCAGGCCTTCCAGCTGAACCAAGTGCCATGCTGCTAGCACTTCCACTCACACCATACCCTTGTCCTTGCATGGTTGCATTCACTTCTGCATGTTTATACATGCCATCCAACAACAATGTATCAAAACCACCACCAAATGCAGGCTTCTGGTTCCCCAAGTTGCTAGCTGATTGTACTAGTGCTGTTTCCCAATCTTCCCCTTCATCAAATGCATGCCATGGAAGTGCTTGTGTGGCACCTGTTGCTGGTGCTGCCCCATCAAACAAAGCCAAGGCTAGTTTGTCCCCATGTTGTTCACTTGTCACAATATCATCTCCTAAATTCAACAAATCACCCTCTGTCTGCACAACTTTCTCTTCCTTTTGCTCTTCCTTTGGCTCTTCCTCTACCACTTCAACTGGTTCCTCATTGGTTTCCTCTGGTGGTGGAAGTGCCTTGATTGCATTCATATCATCTTCTGGTTCCGATTCTGCTTCTGGTTCCTTAGCTTCTTCATCTTCACTTTTCTTTTCTACTACAACTTTCATACTTTGTGATAAGGCAGTCTTGTCTTTAAGAAACTCTTCCATAACCTCTAGCTTCTTTGGTGTGACCCTTTCAATCTCAGGGTACTCAGAAGAGCGTGCAATTCCAATACTCTTGGACCATCCATAGAAGAGTTCTAGCTCATCAAACTGCTTTCCAACACGGCAGAAAATGTCATACACCTTAGCACAGCCTGACGCCTCCAAGTCAGGGAATCGATCAATTAAAACAGATAGTATCTCTGATATGTCGCTATATATCAGAAAACTGTCCTTCACAACCGGGTACAGAGCCACTAACACAATTCGATGGTTCTTTGCCCCTCCTGGTGCATTAAAAGAACCATGAGATTGTTTTTTATGCATGTAATGTGCAAACATCAATTGAAAAAAGTCTGATTATTCATCATAGTGATCTTTAGATAGTTAAGGATATTTGATTAAATAAACATGTTTAATCAAGATGAAAATATAATAAATGATGCATTTTGAGTGAAAAGAGGTTTCTCAGGCAAATTTTGTGGTCTAATGTTTAAAATTACAAACCTGTGGGACGGCAAGCTAGAAAACGCTCAAGCAGCAATTGCAAGTGCTGCATTTTGGAGAAAATTCGATCTAACTTCATGTCATGCACTGGTGTGGATCTTACAAAGATTTCTTTATCCTTTTCTTTCTCTTTTTCGCTTTCCCTATCCTCATCATCTTCATCCATACTATACATGCTGTGTCTTCCACGCCGGCTTTGCATCTGATACTCAAGCCTTTCATCCAGATACAAGGCATATGTGCGCACAAATGCAGAGAAATCCCATGAGCCAATTTTTGAGTTGTCACGAAAATCAGACAAGTTCAGAAGGCGAGTCCCTCGTCGAGTTGAAAAGAATATTTCTTGCTCATATGCTGGATCACCATCTAATAGCAACCTTTGAATCAAAACAAGTGTCTTCAAAGCCACTGTCCAACTTTTTGTCTTGTTGAGACGCCTTGAGAGGGTATTAACACATGCACTGATGAATGCTCGTGAGTAACATGTAAGGCTAAGAATCTCCCTAATATGCCTCTCTTCAGCAGGGTATTCATCATGCCTAGTTGCCTTCACTATTGCCACATCAAGGTCTGCAAGTGAGGTACTACTTCCCACCTTGGCTAGGCCTATGCTTGTTTGATCCTTCACTGCCCCAAGGGCTCTTCTGATTGATCTTGGAGGCATGCTTTCTTTTTTAGCTCCTAGATTTTTTGTTTTAATTTCCTACGGATCTGGGAGCTAAATCTTCTGATTTTTTGCAACTCTCAACTTTGCTTCAATATGACTTGATGAAATGTGTTCAAATTTGCTGCACCCTGCAACTTTGTCAAGTGTCATAACTTTAACACAACATTTCTAATTATTCAAATGTGATAACTTTTCATTCTTTCATAAATTAGTGACATGAACTTTATTATATACCTACCTGGTTGTAGAGCACCAGAGGGCAGTGATCAAGATTTCTGAATGGATAATTATTATGGCATAAATAATCACAAATGTTTATAGAATAAAAGTGTATTTATATGTACCTTTAATGCCAGAAATTTAGAGGGAAAAGAAAAAAGAAGGATGAGGAATAAAAAGATAGATAGTTGTTTCTATCTGTCCTTTGATCCCTCTTCTCTTCTCTGTCTTCTGTTTCTCTCTTAGGAAAGCACTACAACCTGAGCTCAATTTGGATAAGCATTACCCGTTTTCGTAGCACTAAAACGTGGGAACCAAAAGGGGATGCATATGATATTAATATATGCATTACCCATTAGAAGAAAGCATTTGACTCATGATGATATTCTTGGCTTTGCTATATTTGGAGAGAGAAACGTTTAGCTTGTATTTTCCCTTCACCCGTTGACCTTTTCAACGGCAACGTGACCAACATTAACTTTTCCAATTACGGCTGAATGCTAAAATTTCTCACTTTTTAATTTAATTTTTCACATTCCAATTATATATCATATTTAATATATATTTTTTATTGAATTGGTTCGTAATATTGATTTTATCAAGTACCAGAACAGTTAAATACGTGCGATGCACTTATTATAGGATTGAGGATCTCTATGATATATTAAAAACCTCCTAAATTCTAAGGAATACCGTAGGTAATATATTCTACAAAAAATCGATGAGAGTTTCGATCTAGCTTATATATGCTCAACAGCTTGGAGTTCATCAATTTAATTCGAGCATCTTTTAAGAAAATGTCATATTTATATTCATTTAACGCGGCGAAAGAAGGATCCTCTATATTTAACTTCAGCCAATGATGTCAACTAGGAAGGGAAGTAAGCCATATTTATATTCATTAAATATTCATTTAATACTGGTGAGATATTTAACTTCAGTCAAATATGTCAATGCAAGATATTTATCTTCAGTCAATTATGTCAATTAGGGATAAAACTAGATTCAACCTAATTAAATTTTAAATTTTAAGTCTGTTTTATTTAAAAATTTTGAGATACAAGTCTAGTTTTATGTTGGCTTTTTTTTTTTTTGATATAATTTAAAGTATACAAGACCTATAAACTTATTTAAAAGTTTACATTTTTAAAAAGTTAATAAATAAACTTAAAACCTGTATAAATAATTTATTAAAAATGCTTGCAAAACCCTATAAGATAAAAAGATAATTAAATAGGTTTAAAACATATATATATATATATATTAAAAAAATATTATACACATATAATATATTAAAATAAATATATATAATATATAAATATAAATAGATTTTTAAATAAGTTAAATAAACTTTTTTATAAACTTAAATCTAATTTATTTATCTAAAAAATCTTTTAATAAATCTGATTTTATCTATTTATTAAATAAGTTAAATTAAACTAAATTTTAAATAATCTAAACTGTAGATTCTTTCGGACAATCTTGTTAAGTTTCATCTCTAATATTAATTTTTTTGTGATATATACCATTTTTTTAAAAAAACTTTCGCTAAATTATAAACAATACACCAATAAGAATCCATTCTCTCCATTGAAAAGCACGATTCAATGTTTGCTTTTTAAAATTGAACCGGATCCAGATGATGTTTGAAGCTTTAATGGTTTGATTATGATTGATCAGCAGCAAAATTATATTAATTAAATATTATTTTAAAATATTTATAATATATATTATATTAAAAATAATAGATTTATATCATAATAAAATATAAATATATTATAATTAAAAATAATAGATTTATATCATAATAAAATATAAATATGTTATAATTTTATATAATTACATATTTTTTAAATTTAAATTATATATAAAAAATTAAATAAAACATTATTTTATTTTATTTTATAAAAATACTAAAATAATATTATTTTATATAAATAAATTTTTTATTGATTCTATGAGTTTATTTTTACTGATTTACGATCAATTTTTTATTAAAACAATTTTATGATTTAAATAAATTAAAAAAACACCCAATTTTTTATCTTACCGATAGTTCCATATATTTTCATAACCATGGTATCAAACCTGCTGTAAAACTAAGTTGGACAGTGATTTTTTGATAAATCAAGGGGTAGATGTAGATAGTAGTTTAAAAGATCAAGATTTATACACTGTGCATCCCATTTTTTGTTTTTTACACTTTTTTTAATTTTTGTTATTCTCAATTTATTCTTTTTCTTTTCGACCTATATTCCATAAATTACATAATATATTTAAATTATTTTAAATTTTATCCGTGTATGTGGTACATATATATATATATATATATATATATATATATATATATATATATATATATATATACCCCGTTTTGTAAATTAATTTAAAAAGATAAAATTTATAAAAACGGAGGTGTAGAGAGCAATTTCCAAAGATCAAATGGAAACATGTTGATGTGTTGACCCATGGAGGTGTTGAATTACAGAAGAACAGATATAATGAGGTAAGAATAAAGAGTAACAGCAGAAGCAGAAAGGCATAGATAGATAGATAGATAGATGTATTATTATTATGATGATGATAATGTATTGAGTTCAATTGAATGCTGAGCACATGCGCCTAATCTCTCCAACAAAACCTGTCTTGACTCCAATTTGGCCCATCCTCACAACAGAGTCAACAAAATCAGCTTCAAAAGAGGAAGGTCCAAATAATAGAGCAAAGGGAGTAAAGTAGGAGTCAATAACAGTCTTAGTCATCATGTCATCATTCAGCCTTGCATCAGATTCTAACACAGCAAACCCTTCCCTTATGTTCTTCAGAATGTTTATGTCAAATCTCTGCTCACTCCCTTCATCAATGCCTAAACGTACATTCACATCTCCATTCTCAGGGCACCTTTCCTTAAGCTGTGGGAGGAACTTTGGGCTAATAGCTGGGTCTGATCCCCCACCACCTGGCAAAAAGTTGTATAGTCTTTTCTTCATAAAGAAGCATGCTGTGCTTCCAATTGTATGTGCACCTGACATTTTTTCCCACACCAATGGACTATCATTATTATAACAAATTAACAACATATATATATATATATATACACCACTAGTTAAAATTGCAATTTTAACACTTAATTGCAAATGTGTCATTCCTTTTTACTATTTTAGTAGTGAATATTTAGAACAATTATATTATTTATGAATATTTTTTTATAATATTCTTTTTTTATATTTCTCTATCTTATAATATATTTTATATTTATTTATTTTTATACAAAATATTGTAAAAAATAAAATACAAAATAGCATTTCTCTTTTACAAGAGACCAAAATTCTAAAATGTAGCAAAAGAAAAAGTTGCATATAATATATGTTAATAGAATAAAATATCATTTTTTAGTGTTTAAAATTGGTCTCATGAGATAATTTGGTCTTTAATTTTGCAATGATGATTATAATAATAGTGAGACATCGATATCATTAATATCCACCAATTACCTTTTACAAAGTGCCTCACGTGACATGTAAAGTGTTTTGCCACATATGCACCATGTTAATACTTAAACATGCTATGTGACACATTCATCAGAGATATCTGACATACACTAACGGGAGAAGTCCAATTATCTGATAATTTTTTAAGTTAATGAGTAAGGTCGTATTTTTACAATGTATTGTAACACTAATTATTTACGATAATGCCAATTAGAGAAGCCAAATTAATGTCTCATCCACAGTAATATTGAACACTGTACAATAGTTTTATTTACCTGCTTGGTACGCTAGCTTATATTTGTCTATGTTGTTAACATCATAAAGCTACACATTCCCAGAAATCTAGAAAACAGGTTCTTCTCAACTAATCAGAAATTGAGAGAGCAGAGAAACAGACAAAGAAGCTGAGATTTCTATCAATATCAATTAGCGTGGGTTACAACTGTAACGCTGCATGTGCACCATTTGTAATTTAAGTATTGCCATCTGCCATGATCTTGCGTTAGGTTTGATACCAAACCTTAGGCTGTCAATGTCTAGTAAATAAGGTGAAGCCAAGGGAACCTAACCAAGAAATGAATCTAGCGCCCATAGTAATATGGTTCAAGGGAAGACTACTGATCCAATCTAAATGTTTTATAGATTAGCAAAATAAGAAATTAAATATATTTAAGCAATTATAAATTAGTAAACAACAACTGAATATATTTGATACAAAATTATGAATTATATAAATCGGAGGTCTCTCACATGATTAATCATTAAAATACTCATATTTATTAAATAGAAATTCTGATAGATCCTTCCTAACAAATATTATCCTATGAACAAAAGGAGCTTACGGCACCGTTCAGAATCCTAGATTCTAAGACCCCTATTGTTTTATTAGGCGAGTGTCGGGTTCATTATATAAAAATGGTTGTTGATATGTCAAGTTGTCAACATTTCTTGATAGGCTGAAAAATGATCAAAATCCGGATAAAACAACTTGTTAAAAAATGATCTCTTACCATATTAAAATAATTCTCAGGATTTCACCATTCCCAAATTGGGTACAGAACTTCTTCAATTGCTTTCATTGTATTTTTGAGCAGGAGTGTGATTGTTAACAAACTAGATTTGTATATATATGTTTGGTAATTAGGCCATTGCATGTCTTGTCATTTGCTTTCCTTTGGCCAAGTTCATATTACTTTACCTCCTCAACAACCATGATCTCACCTATTTGGCATGACAAAGATGCATGTTTGTGTGTGTGTGTGTGTGAGAGAGAGAGAGAGTACCACTGAGAAGGACAAGGTCTTTTACACTGAGGCCCTTCTTCAGAAACTTGGCTTTGAGTAGCTGAATTGAATCACTAACATCTGGCATATCACCTGCAAGCGAAACGTTGGAAACCAACCCATCTCTTCTCCCTGTTGGAACTTGGTATGCTGGACCATTTGCCTGCATATATTATTATATATATGATATCATCCAACTCTTGTTCAGACATAAACATGGTGTAACATCTTTCAATCACACATGCACAAGTCTCAGGTTAATATAACAAATACTTCAATTCAAATAATGATAATGATCCAACTTTCTTTTAAGATAGAAATATCAGCAACAAGGGAAAGATGATCAATTAACTAATGAAGTTGGTTAGGACCATGAATACAGCATCTCTGGCTGCCAATGCTACTATATCTGCACAAGAAACCACGCCAGGGCAAGAAGCTTCCAATTGTGCCTTGGCTTTTTCTATTACATCAAACCCTCTAACCCCTTGATGCCCAAATGCATTTCTTTCTGATTGTGGACCATTGTCAATCAGAATTGAACCATCACACCCCTGAAATGATCCAATCCATCTCATGGAATTAGAAAAAAAAAAGTGATGAAAAATAAATATCAACATACATAGAAACACAAGTTATATTATTATTATTATTATTAATATTACATGGAGAGACCTCAACAAAACAGTCATGAAAATGAAGCCTGAGCAAGACAGCAGCCATGTTGGGGTCAGAGACCATGGCGTTTCTAACAACGCCACGAACAATGGAGTCTACTTGAGGACATGTGTTGGAGTAGAAACCAACTACAAGCTGACCCTCAGAACTTTCCATTAAGAATGAGAATAAGAGACACAAAACAAAGGCCAACATCACTGTAACTGCAACGGTATATGAAATATCAACTAGCACACTTCAGAGCATACAAATATATATATCATATAATAATACATAATATAATAGATATGTCTTCTCTACACAAACGCTGATTTTAATTGCACTGCAGGAAGACAGATAATGCTACCGAGGAAGAAAATGTGAAGGCTGAATACCAAATAAATAGACATCTTCGCAACATAAGCTGACACCTTTAAGCATAAGTATGCCACGTGTCAACCACAGGTGCATGAGTCTTGTGATCTCCTTTTTCTTTTCTTTTCCTTTAGTTCTCTTTCCTAAGTCAATTCTGCATCGTTTTCATTTTTCTATTTTATCAAGAACCGCGTGAATCAGCTGAATCAGCTGCACGCACTTCAACTTCTATATACCAATAGCAGTTTTTATTTCTACAAAATTTAGGTGTTGTAGTTTAAAGATTTTTTATATTATTTTTTAATTAAAATATAAAAATGGATACTAAAATCCAATGCTAGTTATCAAAAGTTAAATTTTAATTTAATTAAAAATAATACTAAAAGCAGATAAGTTTTGTCCTTCTTATTATTCTTTAAAGTTCATATGGTTATAAACAAAGTGATTCTAATTTAAGACATGTAAATTATCTTTTATGAGACGCTGAGAATATTACAGGGTGATGAGTAAAACCAACGTCAATATAGAGCATCTTTATGCCCCTTTAATTAATGCTATGGAGTCTTGGTCAAAATACCAACTTTCCTCTAAAATTTCAGTACCCCTAATTGCTCCATTCAAAATTCAAATTACTGAATTGGAGAACAGAGAGCATAATACAGGCCAAGACATCAGTATTTATCTTACTTGTGGGGTGCACCAATAGCTTGTCTAGCACTTGGGGTGGTTTGAGTTTGTTTTGTGGTCTATTTTCTACTCTGAATTAGTTTTGTATGAAGGGCATGCATGTGTTAAGAGTTGTCCCTTCAAAGTATAATTTGTCCATATAGGCAAATAGTCCAGCCTAAAGTTGCTATTTCCTCACACAACCATAATGGGTGGAGGCTACACAAAAGAGAAACACCAATGGCTAGAGTAGCCACAAAGTACACGAAGAGATCTCATTAGCAAATGATTATACAAGCTCATACTAAAATCATATTTTAGGCGATCTAAATATTTTAAGCTTTTAGCTTATAAGAGCATCTCTATCCGTGCTCCTCATAATGTATTCTTAAGCGAGTCATCTCTTCAATTTAAGCACCAATTGCTAAAAATTGAGAGAAAAAGTACCTTTAAATAATTACTTGGTTTAGCAACCATTCTTTAAATTCTTAAATAATAGTGATAAAGATGCCTTAAGCTCATTTTCTCATAAGCTTATGGAGCTAAAACCCGAATCAAACCAAAGAACTACTCTCATTCTCGTCTTGAGGTGATCATTCGAACTTTATAAGGGTTAAAAAGTTAAGCCAAACACGACATGAGAGAGAGTCATTTACAACTCAATTATGAAGTAAATATGATTTGATTCAAGATTTATTCTTTCATTGTCGGAATTCCTTACCAAGAAAGCCCAGTTAACATTATCCAAAAATGGAGAATGGAGCTTGAGGCATGTCTATTCAAATTATTCTACTAATTCATTAAAATTTTATGGTCTATCTATGGGCTTTAGCATATTAGAGTTATTCAGCATTAAGAGAGAAAGAAAAGACAATCTAGGATCAATCAACTAGACAAGATGAATAACTGCCTAAAACATTCCAAGAAAATCATACAACCATGCTAGTCATTGGGTCTACTAGAGTATCCATCGCAGTGACAACTAAGTGCAAAATAGAGCCATATCACAGGATCTACAATACACTATGGGTCCTGCCGGAGGTAAGCCTGCTATGTATTATTGTCATCATAAACTGTTACTGAAAAGCATTAGACAAACAAACCCTACACTTTATGAACGCAGGGAAGCACTTTTATGGCGAAGATCGTATTCAACTTTCATTGCTATATTTTTTAAACTAGAGCTATGAAAAAAAATAATTTTTTTTTCACATTGAATAGTCATTTTAAAAACAGGTAAGAGTTATTGGTCAAAAATTAATAATATTAAGACCAAGAAAAATTTTCAAAGTATTGCCTTTTTCATCCCTGGAAGCCAGTGATTAACCATTAATAAAGCAGCATGCATTGGCTAATGGCTATCTACTGCAAAAATGTTCGGCCTAACAAGTATTTCAGAAGGATACATTTCATTCAAGCTTATTTTCAATACAATCTTAATTATCATATATTCTAACATTTTATATACAATCCTAATTATCATACATTCTAACAATATTTTCATCCAAATGCATTCAATCCTTTTTGTCTTTCTCTTCCTTTTTCTCCAATACATCCCAAATGGAATGTATAATGAATATTTTTTCTTTCGGGTATCATAACAATGCAAATGGTGCGGAACTCCGACTAACTATATGAATATAATGCTGAAATGACTAAATAAAAAGTAGTGAGTGTCCAAATGTACCTGCTTAGACAATTTCCATCACTTATCACCTTAATGTCAACGTCCATGCACTGAACAGTTTAGTTTAGATCATTCTCTGTTACCAGCAACACCTGCCACTTATTACACTTAGTAAATAGTTAGTCTCTCAAATATGTTAACTTGATTAGGTTCAAGTCTTGGCCAAACTATGGAAAAAGCTATGTTGAGACAAGTTTATACCCACTTAACTGATGTTTCAACTCCACCACAAGCTTGAGGTATATAATGACTGTAAAAAGGAAATTGTTTTGGTAATTTCCTCTGGAATTATAATTTTTTCTGCCATAGTCTATTTTAAAAATTATTTTTCCTTTTACATCTATGGTCATGTTAAAGATAAAACTCTTTCAAATTATTTGTATTCATTCTGTTTAGCATGCCTAGTGATTGATTAGACTATTTTATACATTGTTATTGGTATGATAAGCTCTTTACTTATTTAGTTTGCTCTGTCTCTGTGTGTGCATGTGCTAATCAATTCTCAGCTGTCATTTTGTAAGTCATCAAAATGATCACAGCGTTGAAGGGAGGAAAAGGGTTGCATATCTCAACTTTGTTTTCACCGAGAAATCATCACAAAATTGTAAAAAATATCACTTGGAGAGGTCAGAAATGACGTGTAGTTTCATAACCAATATGTGAAACTATACACTCTTAAGCAAAGAAATAGTTGAATTTAGAATGTTTATCAGATTTTAGTCGAAGGATTCAATAAAAACATCTCTTTCAATGAATACCAATGAAATAAACATTCAAGGAGGCATGATCAAACACTATCAAACGTGTATTATTACAATAACTTTTGTCATTAGAACTAAGCCCATATCTAAAGATAAATTATTAACATATTTTCAAATATATAAAATTTCATTGTATAAACTAGTACTTATTTTCACTGCAATTGATATCGAGTACAATTATCGATTACAAATCTTGGCTTTAACCCTCTAATGGTTACCATTCATCCACAATTCAACAGAGTAGTTGCAATGCCCAATTTCATCATTAATTCTCAATTAACCTGGTCAAGCCAAATGTTATAGCCACAACCATAATAACCATCCAGCTTGGTGCTTCCAACCATCACTCAAGTCAAGTTACAATAGCCTTCTGCTCTATTATTGTTAATGTTCTTTTTCTTGTGAAATCTATCATTGTCCAGCTGAACTTACAATTACATAGAAACAAACTCTCACAATTGATTCTACAACACTGCATACAAGTTATCACTAGCCTCATATTCAGGTGACACTGTGGAGAGCACTAGCCATGAGGACACTCTTTAATTTGTTAATAATTCGTCTGAAATGGATCCAACACTGAGATACCCTTTTCATAGGCATTTTTTATATTATTTATTTAGAATTTGGAGTGATTAACCTGATCTTGATGTATTTGAATTAATCAAAATCTCTTTCATCATCAAATAAGTAGGCATCCAATTCAATAATACTTGGTATGAGAAGAATGGTGGGTTTGGTTAAAATATATCCTTGGCTATATATGACTAGATGTAATGAAACCTGATTTTAATTAATTAAGGATGTAAGTTATGAAGCTTGAAGTATTTTAGTGTAACTAATTAAAAATAGAGGGTGGTATATGCATTACACACGAAAGCCACAGTCCTGTTTGACAATGGATGCCAACAAAGACTAGCATTCTATTTATTTATGTAATTCATTCATTATATATTAGCAACACTCCACTCTCTCACTGCATCATTATTTTGCATTCTTAGTGGGTGGATCTGATGCACTGTCTTTATATCTTCTCTACTTGGTAGCTTTTTCTGAGAAATGATATTCCTAATACATGAATGTACAATAAAAAAAGGAAAAAAATGTAAAATATAATAAATAATATGATAAAAGATATAGAAAAAGATGTGTTGCATAAATTACAGTATAAAGTTGTTGTATAAAAATACAACAAATCTCAGATTATTATTTTTTTTTGTTCCTGTAATTTTCGTGTGTATCAGATTAAAGCTATGATTATAACAAATTAACTACTTGTGTCGTAGCCATTCAAATCCAAAAGAGCAATTATCAGGCTGTGTTCCTCTCAGTCAATTTGGCATAATTCTAAACTGATCAAAATAAGATTCTTCAATGGTAAGCCAGACATTGATGAAAGGAAGTATATGGATCTGATATATAGTATGTAGGACGAGTAATTCTTTAAAACAGGAGAATGTAGAAAGCTTTTACAGTGTAATTGGTTTCGATGCAGAACTTCATCTAAAACTAATCTAAACCAATTTTAATAGTTTTCATTTAATAAATTTAAGTATAAATTTAAATAAATATTCATAAAATTTTATGGATAAAAGTATAGATATAATATTCATATTTATTTATCAACTTTATATAATTTTCATTTAATAGATTTAAGTATAAATTTAAATAAATATTCATAAAATTTTATAGATAGAAGTATAGGTATAAGATTCATATTTATTTATCAACTTTATATGTATAAATAATAAATATATAAGAGTGATTAAATTATTTTAAGAATAAATTAAAATTATTTATTTAATATTTTTTTAAATAGTTAATTTGATTAATATAAATATTATTAATATATTTTATTATATATAATTATGTTTATAAAATTTACAAAAAATATTATATTTTATTAAATAAATTTAAATTAATATATATTAAAAAATATATTATTTATTAAAATAAAATTATATAATAAAATATTAAATTATTTTTAAATTTTGTAAAATTTTGTAAACATAATCTACAAAATAAAATTTATTAAACAATTAAATTAATAAAATTTAACTGTTTAAAAATAATGTTAAATAAAATTATTTTATTATAAATTATTCTTGAACTAATTTGATTCTTTTTCAATATATATAGTTAATATTAAAATTAAATTTTTAATTTAAAATTATAAATAAATTGATATTTTAAAATTTAATGATTAAAATCAGATATTTGATTTAATAAATGTTTATTATTTATTATGATATTTATATTTTATTAATTTTCAAGAATTAAAAAAATAAAGATTGGTTTCAATAAACTAAATTTTAGATTTTACAGATATAAAAAAGTAAATATGAGAATGAAAATTAAAATTATTATTTATATAAATATAAATATTTTTAAATATAAATATATAATAAAAAAAATTACACATGCAAATAATAATATGTATTTATTTATATTTAATTTCAAGTTGTTAGATCAGTTTTATTTTTTATTTTTTATTTTAAAAAATTATTAATTGTTAAATAAAATATATAAATAGATAAAATACTGTTTAATTGTATGTAAGAAAATTATTATTATATATTACCAGAGATATTATAAAATTCTCATCATTATCCGTATATTTATAAAAGGAAAATATCTTATGTTAACCATATATTATTATATTTTATAAATATTAATGAAAATGAGATGTAAAGTATAAAATTTTGGGACAATTAAGTTAACAACTAATAGGTGTTTAGTTAGAAGAAAGTAAAGAATGAGAAATAAATAGATTATTTTTTTCTTTTGTTTAATATTAGAAAATCGTAAAAGAAAGAAACGGTAATTTACCATTTTTAGATTGTATTGAATAAATTATTTGATATTTTTATTAATAAATACGTGTAAGAATATGACACTATTTTTTCCCTTTCCTTTATTTAATTAACCAAATAAAGGGATCCTTCTCTCCCTTCTCATTCAACCAAATTAAATAAAAAAAAAAATCTCTTCTCCTTTTTTTTCCCCTAATATCCTCTTCTTCCCCTCATATCATCCACTTTATTCAAATCTTCTCACTCACTTCCGTTTCTTTGAATTGAACATAGTGTAAAAATTATAAAGTATTTTTTCTTCTCTTCAACCTCCCAATATTGGAGATAGGAGTGTTCATAACTTATCTTATTCTACTGAGCCAACTTAGCCCAACTCTAACTTTAGTAGGATTTAATTTTAAAAATTTAGATTTAATATATTTTACAAATGAGTTAAACTTATACATTAAATTATTTCAATCTGGTCCATGCTTTATATTATTTTAAAATTTATATTTGTGTTAGTAATTATTTATTAATAATAAAACTTTTGATTTAATAGATAATAATTTGCATAATATGATATCATATTTAATTTTATTTATTTTAAAATATATCATAATTATAATTTTAATATTTTTAATTTAATTATATACAATAAAATTTATGTATCATGTCAATATATCTTGTGCTTATCTCATACATCTTATATCTTGCTTGAATTGAATTTGAGTCTATGGAAATAGTTTTATGAAAAT
The DNA here is from genome assembly GCA_037954105.1 of Canavalia gladiata. Taxonomy (NCBI): domain Eukaryota; kingdom Viridiplantae; phylum Streptophyta; class Magnoliopsida; order Fabales; family Fabaceae; genus Canavalia; species Canavalia gladiata. Next base: position 6,663,171 of record CM075662.1, read on the forward strand.
TTCTGATTAAGAATCAAAGATAAATATTCTAAATCTTTTTATGAACACTCCTAACTAAAAGGAAGATAAAGTTAAAAGAAAAGAAATTTTATTTTTTTAATAATTTATTACAGAAACATTTTAAATTTTAAGCATGAAATAAATTTAAAAATATTATAATTTTAATATTAAATTTTTAATATTATTTGTATATAAAATTAAATTTTTTAATAATCATCTTATATTTTTAATATTTGTATATATTTGTAATGAAAATTTAAAAATTTAAATTAAAAAATTATTTTAAAAAATATATTAACTTTGATAAAAAAAAATATTTTTTATTTAATATAATTTATACTTTATCTTATCATTATTTATTTATATTAAATGTTAAATAAAGTAATATCATATAATCTTCTACTATTTTGAGATATGATATTAAATGTTAAAATAACATAAAATAGAAAAATAATTTATATTAATTTTATTTAATTTTTACATTCTATGTTGTCGTGTTATTTTGATGAAAGAAATTAATGTTTTAAAAATTTCATTCATATCACTTTTCTAACTCTTCTCATTAGTTCATTGATTAGTGCATATAAATATACACTAATTAATATCTGTAAGGTGATGTCACGGTAGTCTATCTTATCTCTTATTTTAAAAACTATATTAGCCGTATCAAAAACATTTAAACTTCTAATTCGTTGTCTTCCGACCCTAATTTGCTGATTAGTGTATTTTGAACTCTTTTTCAAAACTTCAGCGTCATGCTTTGTCTTTTCAACTTTCCAGGTAAATTTATTTTTGTATTTTCCAATATAAATAATTTTGTTCAAAATATGGCTAAATACTAAATGTGAACATTTCTCTCAAAATTAATAACTGAGGACAACTTTAATGTGCGGTTATCAAGATAAAATTATAAGTTTAATTAAAAGAATAACATAAAAAAGCATAAGATACTACAACAATATTTTGTCAAATAGTAATTAGCATAAATCGGGCTTCTAAAATGTAAATTTATATTTCAAGCATGCGTTAGACAAGATTTTTTATCTTGATTTTGATAAATCATAATTTTCTTCTGACTGAATTTAACTTATGTAAAAGCTTATAACTTATTGTGGGTTTTATATTTTGTTTGATTCAAAAGGTAAAAAAAACTTAATGGGAGTTGATATTTTAGTTAGGGTTAAATACATTTATTTTTTATTTTTTATTTTTAAAGATTTTGTCCCTTATTTTTTAAAAATAAAATATTTTTTAATTTTAAAATAATTTATTTTTAATAGTAATATATCAATATTTAATTATGAGGTATTAAATATAATGATTTTAAATAAAATGATGGATCAAAACTAATTTTTTAAAATTAATATACTATAATAAAAAAATTTAAAATTTTTAAAAATATTATATTTAACTTTTTTAGTTGGGAATTAATATTAAAAATTTTAAAATAAATTATACCTCTAATTTTAGATTATGCGCTTATTAGATTATATATATATATAGAGAGGAGGATCAAATTACTTTAAGAGTAACTTTGTTTAGAGCTATACTGTTTAGTAATTTTCATAAACAATTAAATTTTATCAATTCAACTGGTAAATTAATAAATTATATTATATAGATCATTTTTAAAAATTTTTATAAAATTTAAAAAATATTTAATATTTTATTAAATAAATTCAAATTAACAGATATTATAAAAGGTATATTATTCGTTAATTTGTATTTACTTTTTTTGGTATCAAACATTTTTTAAATTTTATAAAATTTGCAAGGATGATCTATATAATATAATTTATTAATTCTTAATAAATTTAATGGTATATGAGAGTTATTGAGTAGAATAACTCGAAGTAAAGGTACTCTTAAAATAATTTGCTCCCTATATATATATATATGCCAAGATCCGTTAATATCAAATATCAAATTTTAACATTTATATCAATTTAATAATTCTATATAGAATATAAGATTCATTAATCTAATTATTAAATTATGTTATAATATTTTATAAATATATATATTAAATTTTAAAGAATTTAAAATTGTATAAATATGTTATTTAATTATTAATATTTATATATATTTAAATAGCATATAAATTATTAAAATAACGTAATAAAATAAAATATTATCAATTTTTAATAAAATTTTATTTACATAATTTACTTGATAATAAATTTTAAATTAACAGTTGACACCTAGTTGACACCTAATATATTTAAAGTTATTAAGAGTTATGTAAGTGTTAAAATTTAATATCTAATGTTAACAGATGTTTTATATATATATATATATATATATATATATATATATATATATATCAATTAATTTTAAAAATAAACCTCTTTATCATAATTTATTTTATTAAAAAATTTTAATGATTAAATTTATCAATTTAATTATTAAATTCACATATTTTATTGTATAAATTATATTTTTTTAAATTTATAAAATTTTAAAAAAAATTATACCCTTTATTATATAATTTTATTTTTAACAAATCATATATATTTTCAAATATATATTAATTTAAATTTATTTAATAAAATATTAAAATTCTATAAATATAATCTATATAATAAAATCAATAAATTTTATAATTTGATTGATGAAATTTATTCATTTAAAAAATTTATTAGATAAAATAAATTTATTCATGAAGTAAATCTTATTCTATCTTTTTATATATAACCTTTTTAATTTTATATTATAAATATAAATTTTTTATGGAATATATTATTAAAAATTTATGTGACTTTCATGTAATTCTATTAAAACTTTTGTAACGTTAACTGACATATTTTAATTATTTTAAAATTATTCTTTTCAAAGAAAAATTGTAAATATCCTTTACAAGAGATAATCCTGTTCGAGATGATTGGATTAATTATTCCAGACACAAATTTGTTCTATATATGAAATTTAAGCTCAAAATTTTACTTAAGAAAAATTAAATCTATAATATGTGGATTGATTATCGTTAATTGGCAAAATTTAAATTCAAATTACTATTATTTAACTATTTTTTATAATTTTATTATATAAGATATATAAAATAATTCCTTTATACTAATTTAAAATTTTGGATAAGTTAATTTTTAATAACTTATATTAATTTATTAATTGGTAAATTTTATAATATTAAAAATACATGTTTTATTATTACTAGTTGAATTCATATTTAATCAGTTAAACTAATAAATTATGAATTAGTACCTCTACAATTTTATCGAAAAAATGATTTTATTGATTTCAAAGGAAGAGACGAATTGAGATTTTAGGTTTGAACCTCATTTTTTTTTTCATTATAAAAGAAATATGATAAAGTGGAAATATCAAAATGTACGAACTTATGAACAATCAAGAGAGGGAGGGCCGGGCTAGAAAGTAGAAACAGACGTTGCCGTAGCGTTCCCTCCATTTTAGAGGAAATAATATGCCGTATCCCATAGCCAACCAATTGATTATGAGAATTTGTACTTTAAATACTTTATAGTTTGCTTTGCACTTAGTAATAAAATTTTGGATTTTATATTTTTCTTTATTAGAACTCTGCTTTTTATTTTAGTCTCTCTGAAATTAATTAAATTTTAAAAGTCAAGTTTTCTTAATAAATGTTAAATACGTTGATACATGATAAAAATTATAACAATTAAGATTTAAATGAGTGAAAACTAAACTATTATTTAAACAAGAAAAATGTAAGGGTTGCAATAAGTTCAGATTAAGAATTTACTTTGAGTTTAATTCATTAGCTCGATCAAGACTTACAAATTTTGACTTCGCGCCATTAATTTAAGTTGAATTTAAAGTGTCACATGTTGTGTTTATTAAATGGTGAGCCAACCCTATATCTTATCGCTTTGTACTTAGTAATAGTACTAGTCGGCTATTAAATAATAATAATAATAATAATAATAATAATAATAAATATTAGTATTTTGATTTTACTTTGATTTAAATAAATTATACTTATTTATTTTACGTAAAAAAAATATTTTGATTTGTTCAACATTAGATTCAATTTATTTTACCTTAAAAATTCAATTAATAAAAAGTTTGAAACTAATGGAATTCAAGTGCTCACCACTAAACTTATGAAATTCAAGTAATTGGTAAAATTTAACCTGATTCAAATTCAAGTAAACTGATTGGATTGTGTTAACCCGTGCGATTCACAAGATTAATGTTCGTTGATCCAAGAAAAAGATAGCATTAAGAGCATTTCATTAGTTTACCCTCTTAAATGGGTGTCTTCAAAAAAAAATATATTCAAGCATTTAAGTTTGGTTACTTTATTTTTGGAATTTTACAAGCTTTCCTATCCTCCAACACAAATGTAAATGTCTTAGTATCTATTTGTTTAAATGAAAAACGGAATTTACTAACGTTGAAAAATAATAAATATGATTCAATTTTTCTTAAAATTACATTCACATATCATTTATTTCATTTGTACATTAAGTTACTTTTTTTGAATGGTAAGTTTCTCTTTATACTTTATAAAATAATTTTTAATTAAAAATAAAAATAAATTAAATTGAGTTAGGCTTTAAATATTTAGGTTTAATCTATTTAACAATTTTTATATCTGAGTTTGGGCTTATTATATATGGAAGGTTTTTTTTTTCTATCAAAATCTGATATGATTTAAAACCTACAAAACTTACAAATCAGTTTAAAAATTTACATTTAAAAAAAACTAATAAATAAGCAAAGTCTATATAAACAATTGAATAAAAATATTTGCAAACTTAAAATTTATAAAATAAAAAGATTATTAAATATATCTAAAACATATATATTATGTAAATAAATATTATACAAATATAATATATTATAATAAGTATAAATATATAATATACGAAGATAAATAGATCCATAAATAAGTTAAATAAATTTTTTATAAGCTTAAGTTTAAATTATTTATCTAAACAAATATTTAACAAGTTTAAGCATGTTTATTTATTTTTAAACTAAATTTTAAATGAATTCCATCATAAATTTATGTTGGATATCTTAATCGTTTTCATCCTTACTTCTAACTTTTTCGATAGTCGATATAATTATTTATAAAATTATTTTTTTAATATATATATTAAACAATAGTAATCTTTTCATTTTTTTATTTATTCTAAAAAAAATAAAAAATTTATTTTTATTTATTTGCTTATTTTAATTTTTTGATATATATCTTATATTTAAAAAGTAGTAAATAAAGAAAGATAAAAATAAATTTTATATATTAAAGATAAAATAAATAAATAAATTTTTAAAAAATTTACAATATTAATTTTAATTTTAATATTTATAAATTTTATTGAAAAGATTATATTAAAAATATAAAAAGGTTATTGGGATATTGGGAACATGCCATAGCATGAGGATTGGGAAGGGCGCCAGTGTTGAAAGCTAATTTAAGGAGGGGCGTACTATGGAGATTGGAGGACACTAAAGAATAAATATGAGGAAGTGGTGAGTGGCAACCACATCATGTTCAATGAAATTTTAGATTAGTCTTATAAAGTGACCCTTTATATTCAATTTCACTACAAAATCCAGGATTGACTGTGATGAAATTAATTTTGAATTCATTAATATAACTTTTTTGAATACTATGTATTTAAAAATTTATTATAAATACTATATTTTATTTATAAATAATATGTATTTAAATTTTATAATTTTCATAAAATTTTATTATATACAAAATGTCCTCTTGAATATATATTAAAATTTTTAATTAAAATATGGTTTAATTTACTTAAAATTAGATTATTTGTTAAAATATAAAATTAATTTTAAAATTTCAAAACAAACGAAAACTATATTTAAGCTATTTTTTCAAAGATAATAATAATAATAATAATCAAAATATATTATTTGTATTGAAAAATATTTACTAAAAAAATATGTATTATAAAAAAATTTATTCATTATAATTTTTTTTATAGATATTGTGTAACAGTTGTATAAATTATATAAAATATATTAAATTTTAAAAATTATATCATTTAAACTGTTGGTAAAATGTTTTTTAATAAAAATTATAAAAAAATTCTGATAAAATTAAACTTGTCATTATTTATCTGCTAAAATTATTATTAAAAAATATTTATATATATATTAATATATTTTATTATTAATCTAAACCAATAATATCTATATTAATAATTTAAATTTTGTTAAAAAAATTATATTAACAAAAATTAATACAAAAATAAAATAGTAGTAAATGATAATTATTTTGAAGTAATATAACATATATTTTTTAGAGTAAATTACTTTTATTTCGTATTTGTTATATAAAATCTTCCTTATTTTAAAATTTACATAAAATTTCTTCTACTTTATAAATAAGTTACACTTGGATCCTCAACTTTTATTTTTATCAAATTGACAAAAATATCCATACAAATTTTAACATATTATAAAAAAAAATTATATACTAAACACTACACAAATACATTTTTATTTTTAAACTCATAAAAATTATCAAATAAATAAAAAAATTTAAAATAAATTTAGAATAGCATAAAAAATTACTAATAAAATAAGATACAATTTTATGTATTTAAAAATATAAAAGTATAAAAATTTCAAAAAATTTAATCGAGTAAACTATAATTTTACTGTCATTTGTTTTCTAAATAGTGATTTCACTTTTGTTTTTCAATTCTTAAAAAAAAATTACTTTAATAATTTAATTTTATCCTATCTCTGATAATTCAAGAAATTACATTTTATTATAATTATTTATTATTTTTAAAACATGAACAATAGTGTATTATTTTAATATTTTTAATTTTAGATTTATTTAAAAATAACATAAAGTTTGTATAATATTTAGTTCATAAAAATTTGTATAATGAATTAAAATTTATTATAAGAGTATTTTTATCAATATGAATAAAATAACAATTTAACTATAATTTACTTATAGAAAAATATAAAAAAAATATAAAGATTAAAAATGAAAAATTATGTAACAACTTATAATAAATAATAATCGATTTTGCGTTTCTGCCATGTTAGTAGGCATAGGTTTTTCAAAATAGGTAAAATATATTTTTAATTTTATATATATAGTTAAATATAGTTTTAATTATTTTTAAAAATTAAAATAATTTCTATTACAAACTTGTAATATATTTATCTTATCATCTCAAAGTAGTACATGACATAATTTAAAAATGATGCAACCAATGTTAACTTAAATTAGTAATAGACTATTTTTTAAAAAAATAAAAATTTTATATAGATCAAAACTAACCAAATTAATTAAAGAATAATCATCCAAATTGATCCTGAAAAAATTATTAAACCAAATTTAGTCTATAAAAAGATAAAATAACCAAACCATCCCTAAATTTTTGTGAAACATTTGTCCTTCTATTAAAAAACTCTTGCTTAATTCAACATATAGAATTACTTATAAGGCTCATAAATTGGCTCATATGATATATGTTATTTTTATTTGTAAAATAATTTTTCAAATTTTTTTTATAAAAAATAATATTATTATTGTTAATATATAAAAATTACAAATAAAACTAAATGTTAAAATAATGTTGTGCTTATTTCTTCTTTTTTTTTCAGAAAGGATGATATCAAAATCTCAATCTCAATCTCAATCTACTTTTTACACATCTTCTTTCTTAAAAATAAAAAATATACAAATAATATGTCCCTATACATAATAATATTGTAAAATACAAATTCAAATACACATTTGAAACATAATTAAAATTTAAAAGAAAATAATATAAACTTAAATTTTATCAAATTAACTAAAACTAAATTGTTTTTAACTCAAACTAAAGTAATGCATATGATTACATGATATTACAAATATAATATCAACTAATCAAGGAATCTAGTAGATAATTCTGTTCAGTTAAACATACATACGGAAAGATCAATAAGTCTAAAAAATTGTATTAGATACTATTTAATTACTTTTTTTTTTCAACAACTAGGGGTTTAAACAAAAATTTTTCAATATCCAATTTAAATATTTACTTAAAATTGAAAGACTAAAACGAAATTTATATATATTTATAATTATTAGAAAGCTATATAACTTCATATAAGTTAGAAGTATTCAAAAATCAAACCAATTAAAAATTGGAATTTTTTTACAATTTAATCCAATTTGCAATTTCTTTCGGCAAAATTAAACTAATATAAATTGAATTTCAAAATGTATATAATATATAAAATTTATATATTTTGTTGATATTTTATTATTAAGTATTATTTTTTAATTTCTTTTTCACACAAGATTTTGTGCTTATCTATATTTTATATTAAAATATATTTAAATATAAATATTATTACTTTTTATGTTTAATTTATATTAATTTTAAATTTTTAAAAAATTGATATTTTATCTTTTTTAATTTACTTAATTTTATTGTTAAATTTTTTAAAATAAAATAAAAATTGAAACAAATCAAATTGAAAAAGATTGATTTGATTTTCTTCATTCTTTTAATCCTAAATGAAGCTTTTTTATCATTATATACAAGAATTCAAATTAATTTTTCAAATAAGTAATTTTTTTCATAAATAGTAACAATAATATGTATTTTATTCATTATATGACATATTATAATATTATGTATAATAAAATATATTATATAATAAATAAAATATATATTATTATATATTTTCTGATAAAATTTTAGGTGTTTCTTGTAGATTGGGTGTGGTGCATTTATTTGGTTGGATAACATATAAATTAAAGTGTCACAAAGTTGTGATATATAAAATTTTGCATAACGAATAAAATTATGTACTACAATATTACTTTATATGTTACAATTTATATTTTTACATGCTTTTTCTTTTTTATAAATTTTTAATTTTTTGTATTTTTCTTTATCTTAAAACTTGCTTACATATAACTTAATATAAAAATTATTATTTATATTTATTTTTATTATAGTTAGAAATCATGTGGTTAAGATAGGTTAAAAAATTTTAATATTAACTTTAAAAAATAGGTTATTAAATTTGTATGATAAATTTAATAATATTATTTAGATATGTGAAATTTTAATAATAATATATTAATTGCAAATAATGATAAAATATATATTTACTGTGTATAATGCAATTATTAGGTTAGATTATAAAATTAAAAATAAATAAGTTAATTTCAGTAATTTAAAATTGAAATTATTAGTTAACATTAGAAATAATTTAAATTATATAATTAAAATTTAAAGATGATTTATTTGAGGTAACTTAGTTAAAAAATTGTTAATTCAAATTATAAAATTAATTAAGTAAAAGAAAATAATTATATAATTTTACAATAATTTATTAAATAATATTAAATTTAATTACATAATAAATATTATGTGAATTATATCACAACTTTCATATTACTTATATTCTTTTAACATTATTTGCATACATATACGTATTAGTTATGAAATAATTATATGTTTATGATGTATCTAAATTTTTCAATCATACATATATTTGAATAAACAATATATATATATATATATATATATCCTCATCCAAATTACATTAATAGTTTAGGATATTATGACTAAGGTGATGAGACAATTATTCTAATCAAACTAAAAACTACAAGGTCCATTCCTCTTCTTCAAACTGGTACTATGTTATTTGACCTCCTCAATGAATTATGCGAAAAATAATCATCATGTGCAATGCATGAATGAGATTATTTTATCCTCTTCTTTACAAGTTTTTATAATGACAGACTTGGAATAAGTTGAGATTATTGCATCCTATATCACAATAATCTTCACTAATTTAAAGTTGATCATCCTTACCATATGCAAAGACTTGTGAGCTCAAACATCTTCACTACTTTATCAAAACAATGGAGATACTTTGATCCAATTTCAATTTACATTGTACTTTTGGTAACACTAAAACCATCATCATCATTTCACAACATTTCAAAATTGTTCGACCAGTCATGATAGTCTTCAGGATCTTGTTGAGTGATTAAGTCCGACCAAAGCAGTTCCGGCTGCAAAGAGCAACCCTACAAAATTTTTTATTATGATGAACTCTGGTCTATCTCCATGTGAGCCGATCCTTAGATTTTTCAGTTCCCTTTCATAAAAGGTTTCCAAATTATCCCTATTACAATTTACAAAATGTTTTTATGCAAATGATACATGTTAACTAATTATTCTAATTTATATCTTATCTCACTTGAAGACCTCGCATTCTTCTCAAGGGTTAAGATCTCATACATATTTTTCATGTTTAATTATGTACTTTCTAACAAATTAAACAAGGTTTCCAACCTTCAATAAATATCTGTAAACTTAAACCAATAATTTTATAAAAACTATTCTTAAAAAGTTCATAATTTAATTATTAATAATTTTATTTTTCTCTAATTTATTAAAAAAGCATTTTGAGGGAATAAAAGTAATTATTTTCGTTCTATCTAGTTATAGGACAATCTAGCGAGTTAACTTATAACAAATTTATAAATTAATTTTTAATATAAATTTATTCAATATTTTTATATTTTATCCCCTTATATTAAGATTTATATATATATATAGATAAGCTAATTAAATGCTAACTTTATTTTTTTATATAAAGTAAAAATATATTGAAGAAAAAAAGTAATGTTTATTATAAGGTACTAGATTTTGAATCTTTTTATAAAATAATAAATAATTATATTTTTTACCAAACTTTTTAATTTGATACTTCCCTATGTTTACTAGGTGAGGATATGTCTCTATAATTTAAAATATATTAAATGGATTTCTCTTTTAAATTTTTTTCTAATAACTTCACATTTAAATATTATAACTTCTATAGTTTATATAAAGGTATACAACTTTATAATACCTATAAAATTTATAAACGTAGTCCATAAATATATATTACTGAGCATTTAAAACTTTATATCACAATCTCATCTATAATTGATCAATTTAATCCCTAATCAATTCAATCATCCATCAATAGTTATATAATATTTTATCTGCATTCAAATTTAAATATAATCAAAGATAAATTTTAAACTATCATATAATTAATAAAATTTTATTCTAGAATAAGAGGACTCTAGAACTACCCCTATAAATAATTAAATTTCATCTAAAATTAAATTCAAATATAATTAAACCTAAATTCTAAATTTATCAAACAATTAATAAATTTCATTATAAAGTAAAAGAATTGACTCTATAACTATTTATATACTCTACTTGATTCTCCTTCTCTTATCTAAAATTTGAAAAATGATATAATTTTTTAATATTTTTTTTATAAATTTTACACCTTCATTAAGACAAAAATTGAACTTGCTCTGCATAAAGAATTCTCTAACTCTATTTTTTGAATTTTTTTATAGACAATTTAATATATGTGATAGCTTTGTTCATCAAGTAGCAGCATATTTTTTTTTATTATTATAAAATGTAGATATTACAAATTATAGTATAAATATATAGTTAATTTAAATTATAAAAAAAGTTTGCATAAAATTTGAATAAGTTATTTAAAATAATAAATTTAAATAAAATAAAAATTGTTTAAAATTTAGAAATTTATTTAAATTAAAAATGTAATTAAATAAATAATATTATATAATTAAATAAAAAATTAGTTGAAATTGTAAAATATACATTAGTAAATTATAATGTTAAAACCGTTTTCACCTAACAAATTTTTAAACCTAAGATCAGTTTAAACAAATATTAATTGGTTATCACATTAAAAACAAAACGTACCAACATTTTTCTTTTCACAGTTTTAAAAATAATTCTTAGTTTCACGTTCTATTTTAAATATAAATTTTTAATGTATTTTATATTATATTAAATATGTAAAAGTGTATAAAATGTAATATATTTATACATTTTAAAAATGTGAGCCATACAATTATATGTTACACATAACATTGTTGGTGTGATACTCTTGACTGTACTGCAAAAGTAAATGTATCACTACTAAGATTTCATGATAAGACACATATAATGCATCTTTTTGTTTTCTGCACCTACAAACCCCGCAAGAAATTACTTTTCAATTTACACCGTTCAAAAAATTAATTTTACCTTTTGCACCTAAATAATGAAAATGCCCCACACAAGAACTATTCCGAGGGTAAATACTATTGCATGGTTATTTTTTTTTAATAGAAGAGCATGTTAAACTACTTTCAATAGCCAACGGTAAAACTTTTGAATTATCATGACAACATCCAACAACCGACATAAATTACATAAGGGAATATATGCAAGTTCAGAATTGAGATCATTATATATTTTAATAGTGCTGTATTTTCTATATAATATATTACATTATTTTTTCTGTTCCATCTTAAGTATTTTCAGTTCACAATAAAATATTTTAGCAGACTAGAGAAATTATGGTTTTTTTTATAAAAAAGGAAATAATAAAGTTTGAATTTAGAATTTGATGTAAATTACTTTAATTATTAACTATTTGATTAATTCCTGTAATTTTACATAAATCATGTTTGATTAGTGAAACATGATTTTATTAATAAAATTTATATTTATCATATAAGATGATATATATTTTTTCTAAATAGTCATGTTAGATTAGAATAAAGTAAATTTATTTATTTAAAATTATTAATATAGTTTAAGCACATGAACTGAAATCAATCTTAATTATATATTTTTATTGGATTTTTCATTTAAAAGTACAAAACTGATTTTTAATCGTATAAACTAAAAGAACACAAAAGGGAAAAGGTAACTTTTATGTTGGATTGAAAATTTTACGTTAAATTTTCCTATAAATTTACATTTTTAACACTAAAATTTTCAACATAAATCACTTAAGTTTAAATTTATTTTTAATCATACTTAATTTTTTAAAATTAAAATTATGTAAAATAAAATTTATAAATACTCAATTAAATTAACACTTCATTGAGACCAAAAGTAAATAATCAGTGATTACTAAACACAAAGTAGAGATAAAAGAAAATAGCAAGGCAAACCATGGGAAACATGAGTTCAAGTAACTTAATTAAGAAATCAGCAGTTGAAAATGTTTGAATAATAAAGAGAAAAACAATGAGTAATATAAGTGAAACTAATGCAGGAGATCAATGGGATCCCAGAAAATGTGTCAATAAATGCAGATGATTCTGGAGATGGACATAAAAATATTAGTCACTTCCATTTCCAGAAAATGGAAAGAAAATCAGATAGCGCACTAAATGAGAAAAAACAAATTAAGCAATAATGGGTCAGTTTATGGGGAACGTTCTTAAAAAAAAAATAATTTCAGAAAAAGAAATTGAAGTGTCAAATTTTGTTTTATTGTGATCAAAATAAGCAAGCTGTTGCTTTCGTGTGGAGTGCACACTCCCTTCAATTTATAAATGACACATGACACGCTTTACTTGTGGGATGCCATTAAGTTTGCTTTCAGTACTTTTCTAATACTCAATCTTGCAGTTTGTCCATTAAAAAAATGGAAAAAAAATCCACCAGTTGACACTATGCCTGAGGCCACACTCCATCAAATATTATACTTATAAGAAGGTTTGAAGCTATTATAAAAATAATTTTAGTATATAATTATTTTGTTTAATAATTTTTTAAAATAATTAAATTAAAAAAATTTAATATTGAAATTATATTTATAAAATTTTAGGAAATATATTATTTATTAAAATAAAATTATATAATAAAATATTAATTTTTTAAAATTTTATAAATATAATTTATATAATAAATTTTTTTAAAATTTATAATCTAGAAGAGTATCTCTCTATAAACTAACTTATTGAATGAAAATATTTATTTATTAAAATAAAATTACATTATATAATAAATTTTATAAATTTAATGGTTGAATTAATAATTTAATTATTTAAAAAAATTATAAATAAAATAATTTGATAATATAAAAATTATTTTAAATATATAAAATTTTATACAAAATAAAAATTAATAAATATTTTATTTTATAATATTATTTTAATGATTTATATATTATTTAAATATATATATATATATAAATATTAATAGTTGAATAATATATTTATATATTTTTAAATTTTTAAAATTTGATATATATGATTGTAAAAATATTAACATAATTTATATTTAAATTAATAAATTTTATATTTTTATAAAATTACTAAATTAATATAAATATTAAAATTTAATATTTAATATCAATATATTTAATTATATATATATATATATATACATCATTGAATTTTTTAATTATGAATAAAAATTGATCACATGAAAAGTTCGGATCAGACAATAACTTCCAGAAACCTCCTGTGCTTATATAGTTTATAATCCAACTACCTAAGCAGCTAACCTCTGACAACAGTTGTTGCATGTTGTGCCGTGATCTATTCCTTATATGTTGAACTTCCGCAGAAATGACTCTATATATATATATATATAATAAATAATTTATTTATTTTAAAATTAAACTTATCATAATTTAATTTTGTTTAATATTTTTTAAATAATTAAATTTTATTATTTTAAACGTTAAATTAATATATTTTATTATATAGATTATGTTAAATTTTAATTTTTTTATTAAATAAATTTAAACATATATATATATATATATACTGAGTAATTGTCAGAATCACTATTGTTCGTACACCCGAAAGAATTCGTTAAATGCACAAGCATATACCTATAGATTATAAAAATATTCTGGTGATTTTTGTAATCCCCACATGGATAGACTGAAATTGAAGTAATAAACTAAACTAAAGATAGGAGCATTTAAACTATGTAAGATGAAAGATACTGAATAAATTGTGAGGAATATGTGTGATGAATCCACTTTTTAGCTACGAATTCTTGAACGAGAGAACCGGATTCATTAGTTAAAAGTCACCACTACTAGCTAGTGCCCTCCACACTATCTCTTTTCCTTTATCATTATCTAAGCCCATTTACCGTGCTTAACCTCAGTGACACCTCTCTTAGCTCTCTATAAATAACCTTCATTCCACTATCTGTAATATCTACAAGCTCAAAATTTGCATTCCCCCTTTCCTCCTTTTCTATCTAATTAGTATATTCTCCACTTTATTTTACCTTCAATTCCTTCTTCATGGCTTCCCTTGGTTATCATAAAACAAATGAAATTTCATCTAACCATGTTGAGATTCCCATCCATGCAAATGGTGTTGACCCAAAGTCTAGCCAAGAGGTTGAAGAGAGTAGCAACATTGACTACTCTCAGAGGGCACAGTGGCTGAGAGCAGCAGTGTTGGGAGCCAATGATGGGTTGCTCTCAGTTGCATCATTGATGATTGGTGTTGGAGCTGTTAAGGAAAACATCAGAGCAATGCTTCTAGCTGGCTTTGCAGGCCTAATTGCTGGGGCATGTAGCATGGCAATTGGAGAGTTTGTCTCTGTGTATACTCAATATGACATAGAGATTGCTCAAATTAAGAGAGATAAACAAATTAATATTGGTCAAGTAGATAAAGCAGAAAGGGAGAAGCTTCCAAATCCATTTCAGGCTGCTCTAGCATCAGCACTTGCATTTTCTGTGGGTGGTGTGGTGCCACTGCTAGCATCAGCATTCATAAGGAGCCATAAGACTAGGCTTGCTGTTGTTGCTGCTGTGGCTAGCCTTGCATTGTTGGTATTTGGAGGGGTAGGAGCAGTACTTGGAAAAACACCAGTTATCAAGTCCTCTGTCAGAATCCTCATTGGAGGTTGGATGGCTATGGCTATAACATTTGGCCTCACCAAGTTATTTGAAGCAGGAATTAACTAGTTCTTAACTTTTGACTTCTAACTACACAAGTGTAGCTAGTAGTCCAGTACTTTGCTTTTTGTTTCTTTCTCTCTTTCTTCTATTTACTTCCATACTTGGATTTGCTGCCTTCATTGATGTTTAAGAATTTTTATAATAATTGACAAAAGTATTAAATATCTTAATTGATAAAATAATTTTATCAAATTATTCTTATTATTTATGAATGTTGGTTGTTGAAAAATTTACTCATCTAGTACTTAAAATTCATTTCATTCCATCTTTATTTGAGATAGAATTGAAATCAAAGAATTATTTTTTTTATTGAAATCTTAAAACACCACTTAATATGAATATGTTTTGCTAAAACTTCACTTATTTGAAATGAAAGGAGTATATTTTATTGAAGAAACGTATTAAGGGAGATTTTGTAACATAGCCAACAACAAAAAAAAAAAAGAAAAAAAAAGTTGATTTAAATGGTGTTTGATTTTTCTTAATTAATATCTTAAGTTGAAATTTTATGTATAAAAAATATACTTTTATTAAAAATTAATTTCACAATATTATAAATATTTTTATTTTAAGAAAAACTATCTATTATGATCATAAATTAGGATTATTTGGTGTTGAAATTAAAGTTTCAAACCACAATCTAAATTGTAATTATAGCCGCGTCAATTATATAAAAACAATTTTTATCGCTTAAACACTCATTATAATTCATAATGAAGTCTATCAGTTATATTAAAAGAAATAATGTATTTCTTTATTTAATAGAGTCACATTATTATTATTATTATTATTATTATTATTATTATTATTATTATTATTATTATTATTATTATTATTATTTTCAAGAAAAACAGAGGATCCAAATCCTCCCTTTACCCTTGATACTTGATAGGTGCATATGCACGTGTATTTCCCAAGTGAACACAACTTGTATTCTTTTTTCGCTTTATGTTTTATTTGGTGCGTTCCCACATTTGTATTAGTATGAGTGGGGGAAATCGATCAAAATGTCTGAGAGTTCCTATTTCTAACTTAAAAGATTTGGAATTGTGTAGGGTAAAGATTTGCGGTACTTGCAACTACGTAAATTTTATTCATACATAATTTTTATAATAAAAGGAGAAAAGAGGAAAAAGAGACAATATGAGTGATGTAACAGAGATTTTTTTTTAAAAAAATTATTTATAAGTTATATAATTTTATTATAAATAAGTATAATAACTTATTTTACAATTTTAACGAACAAAAAATAGTTTTATGAATTATCGTGAAATACAAGCAAACCGTACTAGCTACTGTAGAATCTTTTAATAAGCATAACATAAATATGCAGCGAGGCACATAAGATTAGGTGGCAGATACGATTAGGTTGAAGGAAAATCCAAAAGGAATAAGGTGTACTTAAGCATAATTCCTTCACAACTTGCATCAAGACAAGAATATTGAAGACATATCATGCTGAAAATAATTCCAAACATTGAAGAAACTAGAAATTGAAGTGTATGTGTACATAACATTACTACTTTTTAAAAAAGAATATCAGAAAACAGAAAGTGTTACTCTGATTTTTAATCGTGATATATGTGGAAATCAAAGCTCAGGAGGATAGGAATCCATCCCATAGACGATAGATTACTGCAATAATATTATTGCATTTAACATTCTTTTTATAGTTACATCAAGACATTCACTGGGAATAATTAGGAAGGAGTGTTTTTAAAAAGTTAATATAAGATATGTCGGAAAGAGTTGTTACTGAATTAGGTTATGTAACTATTGTGTTTAATTAATTATATCAATTTACTACTACTAATTAAAAATTGAAATTGTAATTTTAAAATATATTCAGCTTATAATCGATTAAGATAGGAGAACATTATTATTAATCAGTGCAGTTTTATCAAAAGGGACGATCAATATTTAACAAACGTTGTTAGGCTTCTAATTTGCTCACATATTTTTCAGGAGCATACATGCTTTTAACTAAATAATTGATTTTATCAATTTCTAAAGGATTTGTAAGCATGCTTTCTTAAAATATAAGTTAAAGACTAAAATAATATTTTTCACAACAAATTCTTAATTCTTTAAAATAAAAAATAGTTTTTTATTTTTAAATAAAAGTATTCGGACTTCTCAGTATTTTCATTTTTTTTTCAATAAGATAGATGTCAACAAACCTATTGATTTATGATTTGGGTAAATTGCACTACATTTCTTTATGGTTTCATACTTTTTCAACTTACTCTTTAATCTTTTTTTTATATATTACTGAATTTTCTATACATTTTTTAATATCGCTAAACCCCGCTTATCCCGAATTTTTGCTAGGTTTAGCTACGATAATTTTATACTTGTATATTAACCATGGTTTTGAGTGTAGTTTTGGCATTTTCACTTTAACATGAACTTTAGGGGATTTGGTAATAAAAAAACATAAAATTATAAAGGGATAAATGTGTAATTATCCATATTTTATATACTTAACAAAACAGAAGTCCCCCCCCGCCCCCTTTTACCGCTCATGGGGACTATTCATGCACCATTCTCTTTTATTTTATTTTTTTCAATTTATATTCCTTATAAAATTATAATTTTACTTTTTAAAAATTGTCCAAATATTCAAAAATATAAAAATATGGAAAAAAAACTCAATTTAATATTTTTTAACAATGTTTAAACTTTTAAGCATTAAAAATATGATCTTAAAGTCTGTGTTCATAGACATAAAGATAAAAAAAAATCTGAAAAGAAAAAAAGGAAAAATGGAAACAAGTATTTTATTTTAAAATTTTTTGAAAAATAAATATAAAAGTGTAAAAAAAATTTCTTCAAACTGATTTTATACCATTATTTAAAATTTTGTTTAGTAAAAAATTAGTTTAAATAATTTTTTCTCTCCAACATTATTGCTTCTTATTTAATTTTTAAATTTCTTCAAATTTTCAAAAATAAATAAAATGTAAAAAAACTCCAATTTGATTAAATTTTTAAAATTAATACCCATCTTGTATGTTAAAAATTTTAATTTTACTATAGAACAACAAAAAAATATTTTCTTTATATTAGATGAAAATTTTGAAAAAAAAAATTTCATATTGGGTGATAAAAATAAAAAATGCATTTTAAAAATATAGAAAAAATTTCTTCATTTTAGTTTTTATCCTTATGTAAAATTTTATATATAAAATATTTAATTTAAATATACTTTTATGTCTAAAATTATTATTTTTAATTTTTTTTTATTATTCTATTTTTAGTCCTTAAAAATATTTTTATATTAAATGATAAATTATGTCAAAAATTTTATATCTAAAATAGAATAATAAAATATTTAACAATTATAATTAAGGAGGTATCAACTTTCATTATTGTAAGCTATACCAATTATTTTACTTCATTGTTATTATAATCATCCGTAAAAAAAAAAATTGGAATGTAGAGCATATTATTCTAAGATCATGTTGATTTGAATGGAAACAAGGAGAGAGAAAAAGAATGCGTAATACTAGAATGAAATTAAATGTTTGTTTGATTTATGTATTTTATACAATTAAGAGTAAAATGATGATTTCACTTTTACATTAATTATGTTATGATTAAAGATAAAGTATAATACATTTATACTTTTTAAAATTCAACAAGCTCGATTTAGTGTGACCTGAATGCTAAGCAAATTTTTATCAGGGCCTAAACTGAGCGTGTCATATAACTAAATCTTTACTTCTTTTTCCCTTACATTTTCATGAAATAACACGGATAGAGTACATGTTTTTACAATTGAATAAATGTTCTTTTCCTCGAGAACACTTATTCCTATTCAAACGGCTTAATCAAACTTCTCTTAACAAAGATGAACTTATAACGTTGTAACTTTTTTTCCTTTCCCTGTCTTTCTTAATCCCTTTCTAAGCCCATTTCCCAGAAGAATCACATGGTATAAACAAATTTTCTTTGTTATGTTTGTCATTGTAAATTTGTTTGGAAAAGCTTAGACAGTTTATTTAAATTCATAAAAGTAATTTATAACTTTCTAATAAGCTCTTTTGTAGTTTATTTCATTACGTGCCATACAGAAACTAAATTTTTTTATGACAAAAAATTATTTTAGCACAATTCACTGTTAAACTAGAATATAAGCTTTAATGTAATAAACTTATGAATAAGTGTTTAGTTAATTTATTTATCCAAATATATCATTAATCTATCTGAGTAGTGCAAAGGAAGGAACTAACTCCTTTTATGTTCGAAGTATGTGAGTCAATGCTTGGAACATGGAGGGGAAAAACAAATGATGACTGAACATGATAAAGTTCTTTGCTTCTTTGATATAGCAAAGTCAATCGATCGACCAACTTCAAGAATATCAATAAGAAACAACTGAATTTGCTGTAGGTATGTGAGTTTCACATGTAACGGATATATGGGACAAAATGCCCACGAACAATCAAAACAATAAGACATACATAAATTGTTGATCCTTAAAAATATTACAGTATTTTATTGTAATCCTGTAAAAATATTCATTGATTTTAACTTTTAAAGATTACAAAATCAGATGGTTTTAATCCTTGGTAAGGGACAAAAACCACATCATTCTTGTTTAAAGTAGGGACTAAAACTGAATAAAGTTTTTAACTTATTTAAACCAAACAATAAAACATAATTATACTCATTAGGAATGATAAATTTGTCACTTTCTAAGTGAATCCAATCAAGAACACCGAAACAGAAGTTGATAAAACTTTGGTTTTTAAAGCAAGAAACTACATGATCCTACACAGGCTTCAATATAATATCAGAATCTTCTCATTTCACAAAAAGTTGGTTGAGGCCAACTAAATACATAAACCAACAAAACAGTTCAAGACACGTTTAGAAGTAATTGGAGAAAATAATCAAGCAACATCTGGATAATATAAGAACCAAATCAAGAATAGAGAGGTTATTACAAAACCCAACCAAGAAGTTTCTCTGCTAGATACCTCCGAAACTTAGCTTCCACCGTACTTCGTGCTATCTGTGTGTCTCACATTTTTCCTAAGAACTGAAAAAATCAGGCCGTATCATCCCCATACCATCAGAAGGAACCAACAAATGCCAACACTCATCAATACAGTAGGGTAAGGAGCATTCCATTCCTATTAGAATGAAAACATCTAATGTTGTGATTGTAAACATCACCTTACTACAACAAACAGCATACAGAATAACGACTAAGACATCCCCATCCATTGTAAAGCTACCCAATCAAAATAATACACTTTTTCAAATATACCATTCATCTTGAAACTTGCACATCTAAAATCCTACCTGAACATTTTATAAGGTCGCCCGGAATGTGATTTCAGGTTCATGAAGCATCAACACAAGAAAAAAGAAGAGTAAAAGATTTGATAGAACGTACAATCAAACTTCAATAAGATGGCTCACTGAAATATCCACTTTCACAAGCTGATGCTTTCAAACAAGCACTAAATGACTGACATGATGCATTACATACTGTTCTCAATCCCACAAAATAATTGAATGGAACCCCAACAGTTTACTCCTAACTCCTAACTCTCAAGATAAAATCTTATTATAGAAGGATTTTGGGCTTACTATCTAGATTCAGTTTTAAGCTACAATTTCTCCTGCTATACTTCAAGAAATAACGATCTGGTCGCTCATTGCATCGTTCTTCCCGGTGGAGTGCAGAATCTGCTTGCCTGCGATCAAGTTCCATGCCATTATCTTCACTGAAGTTTATCAGCCGATCAGAACAACTTCCCTCCCCTTCCTTCAGAAGCTCTTCCCCAATCCCTTCAATATCAAATTCAGCAGTGCGATCTCCATCTTTTGTACAAGATTTCATGCCACTTACGCCCATGCAGAGAAAACTCAGATCAGTTGAAGAATCATTGTCCAAAGACCCTGCAGAAACTGAAGGCTCGCATGAAGATTTACTAGAGTCCTCCAATAGCTTATTATCATTGGATACATCATGCTTATCACAAGCACTACCATTCCTTGAGTTTGACATTTTACATGATGAATCATCACCAGAAGCCCACCTATTCGGGTTATCCAAGTAACTTGTATTCAATAAGCAGCAACTCTTTGAAATCTTTGGCAAGCAATTCAATTGTGGATGCAACTCAAAAGTCAATTCAGAACCATCAATAACTTTACCAGCATCCATTTTGGGAGGCAGATTCAGACTACTCTCTTCCCTGTTAGCTATTAAACTCAAAGCATTGTTGGCCAACTCAACAGCTCTTCTGGCCATCATAGCTTTCTTCGTTGCATCCTCTCTAGCCCTATTAGCAGTCTCAACCTTCTTCTCCATTGCATGTTTTGCATCCTCAATCACATCCTCCATAGACCTCACCAAATTTCCACCTCGCAAAATCTTAGAACTCCCCGTCTCAAGCATAACCCCATCCTTTTTTTCAATCATCACACTGTTTCTTCTTCTCCTTCTTCTAGAAATTTCCAAGGGTTTAGGAATCCAACAATCCACACAGACAGAAAATTCAGAACCCAAACAAGCATAGGACCACGGAGCAGCGTGTTTGTACTTTATGAAACAACTTCTGTGCACAGAATGCTGACACTTGGTGCAACGAAAAGAGTCCGGAGACGTTCCGGAAAAACAATAGGAACAAATTCGGGAAGATTCGACGGAAGAAAAACACTGTTTGCAAAGAAGAACTACACGCCATTCACTAAAAAGGGTTCGGAGTCTGTTCTTACCGGTGCATACGTCGATCTTGAAGCCACAACCATGGCATTCGGTCAAATTGGGCAAATCCCTAGTTTTCTTGAGCGGTGGAATGGAATGTGAAGGGTTTTCGGATGACTCTGATCGTTTCTTCGATTCAAGGAGCTTCATCGCCGGTGAAACTCCGATTAGATCGAAGAGTTTGGTTTGAGAGAGGAAATGTTTAGGGTTTTCGCGATTCAGAGACTTGGGGGGTCGCAATAGGCGTCAACTTTGCGCTCGCATGGGCCCTGGAAATGGTACGCGCTATCGCTGCGAGTAGCACTTTCGAATTTTTCCTTTCCCCACTTCATTTTTCCAAATAATAATATGGACGGACAATTGATAGATATTTTTCTCGGTAAAACAATAACAATATACTTGGCTACTTTAGCCAAATAATGCTATTATTAAAATAAATTATTTTAAAAATGTTAATTTAAAAAGTAATTACATCTCTATCATAAAAATAGTATTTTTAAGAAGGGTAGAAACTATCATATTATTTTAGGGTAGAAAGATCCACACATAAATGTGACTTACACTGAAAAGGTCCCTAAAGTTGTAATTCATAATCGTTGAACTTCGTAACTAGAAGTATCACGTATGTGTGCCACATAAACAGTTATTAGACGCCACATGAATCAATTTAATCAAATAATTTATCTATCCTACTAAACATTTAAAAAATAATAACATATAAAAATCTATAAATACATTACATTACATTGAAAATCTCCCATCTAGACTTAATGTATTTTAAAAAAAGAAAACTAATCAGTTCAATTATAAAATATTGTGATTTGATGATCAGTGGAAGTAATAGGTTTCATACTTGTTTTGGATAACAATTTGAAAAGATTTAGTTATTTTAGTTATTTTTTCATTCAGATCATAGGTGGGGTTATGAGCAGTAATAGAGAAGAAGAAGATGTTTTTAATACCTATGAGACTGAAGGCTTTGATAATATTGATTCTTTAATATTCTTTGTTAATACAGAATCTTCTTTGAGACTCATATTTATCACTGCTCATATTTATGTTTTTCTTACTCAGTTCTTACTTATCTTGGGTGTTTTGTAAGAATTCTCTGGCTAAGAAGTTAGGAAGAGCATTTTTAGTAGCCTTAAGATGGGTTATTTCAAAATCAAAAATAAGATAATATTGCTTGCCATCTGGCAAAAATATGTTTGGAAACTAGAATTTTTACTTCATTCGGTAAAACATTGGGAACTGCTTTACAATCAGTTCTAATTAAAAATCTTTTATTGAATAAATCATCTTGAAACTTAGTAATACATAAAACAATTGATAAAACTTCTTTTTTAATAGTAAAATACTTTAGTTGGGCTGGATGCCAGGTCCCTGAATGATATCTGACAATTTGTTCTTTTTGTAAATCTGGTAATACTTGCTTAAGAATTCCTTCATAACCATGCTCAGAGGCATCTGTTTCTACAATTAATTTGATAATAGGATTTGGAATTCTAAGGCAAGGAATACTTTTGGTGATAGCTTTAATCTTTCTAATAACTTGACTCATGTCTTCGGTCTAGGCAGGAGGGTTCTTTCCAAGTCTTTAATAGAGAAAAGCACATATAACCCGGATATTTGAGATAAAATCTGCTATATAATTCAGGTATCCTAAAAATATTTGTAATTGTTTTTTATCTTTTATTTCATCTGGAAATTCATCTGCAAATTCTAAGGATCTCTTGATAGGAGTTATGATTCCCTTATATATTTCAAAGCCTAAGAACCTTACTTTTGTTTGGAAGAGATTTATTTTCTTTGCTGATACTACTAATCCATCTTGTTTAATAATTTTAACGAAGGTTTCTAAATGTTGAAAGTGTTGATTTATTCCCTTTGAAAATATTAATACGTCATCTAAATATACAATAGAAAAGTTTATATATGGATAAAAAATATTATTTATAATTTCCTGGAATTCGCTTGGAGTATTTTTTAATCCTTGAGGCATAACGTTCCACTTATAATGCCCAAAGGGAACTACAAAAGTAGTTTTATATCTATCTTCTTCTTTTACTTATATTTGATAATATCCTGATTTTATATCAAATTTAGAAAAAAAAATTTGCATTTACTAATCTTTTTATTAGATCATTTTTATTTGGCAACGGGTATCTTATCCATTTTAATACCTTATTTAATGGTTTATAATTGATAACTAATCTAGGAGCTCCTCGTTTTATTTCTGAGGCTTTCATTACATAAAACCCTATACAACTCCACAATGATTTTGATGGTCTAATTAATCCTTTTTTAAGTAATCATTGATTTCTTCTTTAAATATTCTTCATTCATTTGAATTGGTTGGACTTTAGTATTTATGTCTTTTTCATTAAATCCTTCTTCATATGGTAGAGAAATTTCATATTTTTTTTTATAATGAAAGGCCATAGGATTAAGACTACAAATTTACCTTTCGATTTTCTCTTGTAGGGATTTTATTTTAATTTTGATAAATGTTTATTCTAATTGTTCTTCTATTTTTTTATAAGAAATATTTTTATTTGACTCTGTCTTTGGGTTATTAGATTAATCCTAGTAATAGAGGCTTCTTGTAATAGATTTAATTCTTTTACTTTGGGAATGGAAATAAATTCAAAATGTAATAGTATTTCAGGAATAAATTTAGTAGTGATCCTTTTTTCAATTATTTCAAATGGGTATAATAAAGTTAAAAGGGGAGTTCATAAAATTAATTGAGTTGTGATATTTTTAACTAATATGAATGATGTGTTAAAACATATTTTATCTTTACAAATTTTTACACTAGATAATTTATATTTTACTTTTAATTTAGAGCCTCCTGCTCCAGATATGCTTTATGAAGTTTTCTCATAGTATTTAGCCGAAATTATTCCTTCTTGTATGCAATTAAGATCTGCACCTAAATCAATTAGTGCGATCATATGGAATTTTTCAGCTCCTATAATTATGTCTACCTCGCACTATCATTTATGAATAGTAATGAGACTTAATAAATTTATATATGGTTTAGGGGTCTTTTCGTTTTTAATTAAATTTAATAAATTAATATATGATTCTTCACTCTTAGGGTGATCTTCCTTGATAGCATTTTATCCTTCTAGTTTTAATAGTTATATTTTGTTGTTTTATTTCTGTAATTTCATTCTTTAGAAGTTTTATTTCTTCTTGCAATTCTCTTGTGGTAATATTTTTAAATTCTTTAAATCTTTGATATATTTCTTCATTTCTGTAGGTTGAATTTCTCTTTGTTCCTCTTCTTTTTTAATAAGATTGTTTAAATTGTTTATAAACTCATCTCTTATAGGTGAATCTTCTATTTTTTCTATAATCTCTATTAAACTAGAAGTTTATTCCCTCGTTAGGACATTAATTTCTTTAATACAATTGTCACAAGGACATAATCTTATACCTAAGCAATAATCTTTTTTCATTTTCTTCTTCTTCTTTGGAATTATCTAATTGATAAATTTCATTATCTTATGCTTCTTCTTTTTCACTAGTAAAATTTTCATCATCTGTCTTAGGTTTAGAATATGAGTTTATCATAATGGTTAGAAGGGCCTGTCTAATGTCTTTATTTTTTAATTTCATTAATTTTTTGCTGTACTTTACAATTCCAAGATATATGTCCCTTCTTCCCATACTTCCAGCATGTTAACTCTTTCTTATTCTTCTGTGGATTTTTAGAACTTCTTTGGGGGTTCTTATTTATAAATTTCTTTTTTGGGTAATGACCCCTTATTTTTGGCTAGGCTTAATAGAAGGCTTATGTTGTCGGCTTGGGGATCTTAAAGGATCGACGCCATATTGTTGATAAAAGGATCCTATTTCTTTTTTTACTATTCATTTTGTCTTTTCTAATACTGTTTTGTATTTTAACATCTGTACATACTTGTATTTCTATTTTAATAATAGTGTTATGTAATTGTTTGAAAGTTAATATTTCAAAAGGGATGTGCGAGCCATATTGTGATTGTAATTCCTGCCTTATTTTTTCTGCAAATAATTTAGGAAGGGCATTTGCAAATCTTTCTTTCCAATATGGTGCTGCCGCATCTTCTCTAATCATAAGTTTTGATATAAACACGTCTTTATACCATCTATAATCACTCATAGTTAGGCATGTTAGACTGGCTAATTGAGTCCCTAATCTATCTCGGAAAACACTAGGATCTCTTACAAAATTTTTAAGAATAGTAAATATCAAAGTGGTAGTTACATCGGCTTCTTAGGTTTTTGATTTCACACTATTTATAATTAATTCTTTATCTTGGGATGCTAAAAAGTTATCCCACCATCCTTTAATGCTCCTGTAAATCCTTAGGTAATAGCTAAGGCTGCGTTTTTATCAGTGAGCCATTTTGTTTTAAAGGCAGTGGCGGCTATATTCATTTGGCAAGTGAGATCTAATATAGCTTGCTCGCTTAATCCATCCAAATTTTGTTCTTCAATTTCTGATCCAGAAAACCTATTTTGTATAAATTGACCTCGTTCTTCAAAACTGAGGTCTGCAGGAGTTGGTTTAGAATAGTAATTTCTGGTTTTAGAGGTAGTTAAGTTATTTATCTCTAGAATATTAATAGACGATTTTTCTATACTTAATCTTTTTATTTTTCTTTTAGTTCTTCTAAATTTGTTTCGATAGTTCTAAATTTTACTCCATCTAGACTGTTAATTTAAATAAAGATTTTTCTGTTTTTGGAGTTATAGGTGGTATTTGTTTTGGAATCACATAATTTGTTATACCACTACTTCCTGCTATCTTTTGATTCTTTATTCTAGTTAAATGTCTACTCATAGTTTCTAACATTATATTAGAATAATTTAGCTGATCATGTACTTTTTTACTATCTCTTTTCTAAATTTCCTTCAAAATTATTATCCTTATAAGGACCCGCCTCTATATGAGTTTTTTCATATAGTTGTATTTTAATATTTTCTCGAGGAGGATATTCTGATTCTATTATGTCACCTGATATTGTTTTTCAAGTGGAAGTTATCTTGGTGATAGAATAAATTTCTAGTCGATCTTTATCTAAATAATAGTGTGTAAGCCAATCAAAGAAGTATAAGTTAATTTCTTTATTATTCATATATTCATAGTAAATTTCTCTAATATTTTGTCTCTTTTTTAGAAAATGTTTTAAAATACCAATTTCTTAAATTTCTATTATATTCTGCTTCGAAGTCTTCCCTAATCCAATTTTTATCTATGATGAAGGGGTTTTCTTTATTAATAGTCATGATCTGTGACCTAGTTAGGGAGTAATTGATATTTTCTTCTTCATATATTGGGATAGCTACCTTGGGGATTTGATTATTAATATTAATACTGGAGTTATCTACCTAGTGTCTATGACTTTCTACTGTATATTGTTGTGGCTCATCAATCCTTATTGAAGCATATCTATTCATTCTTAGTCTAATATTACTTTCTTGTTGAATAATTTCTATAATTTGGGTAGTTTCTATTTTAGGTTGTTCAATAATATCTTCTAATAACCATTCTCGGGGTACTCTTCCCACCACTTCTTCATGCTTAAGTTTTTTAGGAACTTGTACCTTGGTTTTCTTAAGATTTGCTGCTATTAATATTGTTTCATTTTTAGGAAATTGTTTTAATGCTTTAAAGTTATAATTAATCTTGGTCAATTTATAATAAATTCTATAGATTATCTGATAAAGAGCACTCTTTTCTTCTATAATATCATCTGGTGTTTTAATATATAGTCTTAGTGCTTCAGGAGTGAATTCATTTTTAAGATCCATGGAAAAATTAGGATAACAATTAAAGAAGGCTAGACCATCATGACAATTACTTTCTAAAGTTGCGATTAAAGAGTCTCTCTAATCTCTTAAATCTTGTATCTCATAATATGATTAATATATGTGTATTAATTCCTAATATAAAATTTGGCTTGACTGTTACCTAAACTAATCATATATGGATGAAGTTAAACCCTTTTTCTATATGATCTTTAATCATATTTTCTTTTAATAGTTTAATAGTGTTGGTTTCTCCTGAGTAACTATACTCTAGCATATGAATTTCTTCATCCGTATTACACTAAAAATATTGACTTTTATATACTTCATTTTTCTTTTCAATTGGTATAGACCAGTTATGTAGTTTTTCTTCTATCTTTACTATTTTTAATTCAGGAGTTCTATTAGTAGCACTAGTTGAGGCTTTAATATCATTTAGCTTAACTAATTGGTTAGTTTTTCCTTTGTTTAGTTCACTCAGTGTTCTTAACAATGCTCCCATTCTTTCAAAAATTATTTTTAACCTTTTAGTCGTAGATTACTCAACCAGAACCCACACTGACCAATGGATTAACGCTCTCCTAGCTATCGAGACCATGTTTTAGGGCTTAACACTGATTAATTTATTTTCTACTAAGAGGTTATGATTAATTTTTGAAAAGAACCCTAAGTTAATAAACAAGGAAACCAATTGGCTCAAAACCTAAGTCTCTTTCGCGACTTAGACTCTAATACCAGTTTTGTGGATCATTATTACCATGGAAGAGACTACAGAGATTACAAAAGATGATGGAATAAAAGATGGAATAAAAGATGGAATAAAAGAGATATTAAACAAGTTTGACAAAATGGCCATGAATAATACAGAAAATATTTTTAATATTAAAATACATAAGAGTTTGAAAATAAAATAATGAAAATATACTTGAAAACTTACAATTGAAAACCACAAGCTCTTCAGACGTTCTTCAGAAATAAGAATCCTATTCTTTCTAGAGGTATGAGAAGTTGTTCTAACTTCTTTCTATGAAAAACACATCAGTACCCCTATATCCAGGGATGGAAGTGAATAAGGCAGTTCGACAGGGGCCTACGACTCGACTCGTTTAAAGCCTAATTAGACTCGTCTCGTTTAATAAACAGATAGACTCAGACTTGTTAAAAAGTCATTTTAGATAAACAAGTCAGACCTACACTTATAATAAAACCCATTTAACCTATTAAGGGACCTATTTATATTTATATATTATATATTATATATTTATATTTATTTTAATGTATTATATTTATTTTATATTTTATTTATATAATATATATATATATATATTTTAAGCCTATTTAATGATCATTTTATTATATAGGCTTTAAATTTGTATGCTTTTTTAATTAATTATTTATACTGACTTTAACCAGACCTTACACAAAAAAAAAGCTTTTAATAGATAACAGACCCAAACTTAGGTTTCAAAATTTTTAAACAGGCTTCAACACTCAAAACGTAACTCGGTTCGGCCTACTTTCATCCCTACCTATATCTATAATTGAAAAGAATGGATATCAACTAATAAACATGACCTATATAAAACTATATTCCCAAAATCATTCCATTATACACCTCTCCGTCCTTTTAAAACATCTACTTTTTATGAATTTGTATTAATAGATACTCCATCACTTGAGTTGATTCATTGTTACTTTTTAAAAAATTAAAAAATTTAAAATAATAAAAAATATTATTTTCTTATATTTATAATAATAATGATATGATAATTATAATATAAAAATACGATAATATAAATTTTTATTTTATTTTATATTTAATTATTAAAATTTAAAATAAATAAATTTATATATTAAATAATATTATTTATTTTTTAATATATAAAAATTATAAAAATAAAAATAAATTATTATTATTATTATAATATTGATAATTGTGATGATTATAATAATTATAATATAAAATACTATATAATTATAAAATTTATTATTTATATTTTATATAATAATTAATATATAAAATAAATAATTTTATATTTCAATATTATAATTTATTTTATTTTATTTTATATTTAATTTACATAAAAAACAAATGTTATATTATAAAAAATTATATAATATAAATTAATATTATAATACTTAAATTAAATATAATTTTTTATATTTAAAACAATATTATTTATATTTAAATTTATACATAAATAAAATATATTAATATAATAAAAATAAATTTAAAAAATAAAATTAATTAATATTTTTATTATTATTATAAAATTAATAATAATAGTGATAATGATAAAAATAAATAATATCATAATATAATTGTAATGATATAATAGTTATAATATAAAAATATTATATAATTATATAAATTTTTATTTTATATAGTATTTGATTATTAAAATTAAAAATAATATTTTTTATGATAATAATTTTATATTATTTTTTATTTTAAATTAATATATTTATATTATAAATAACTATATAATATAAAATTATATTATAATATTACAAATTTAATATATTTTTTTATTAAATAATTTTTTCTTTTATTTAATATATAAATTTAATAAAAATTTAAAATTTTAAAATAATAAATTATTATTATTACTATTATTATTATAATAATAATAATAATAATAATAATAATAATATTTATAATCGTGATTATAATATAAGGATGATAGTGATGTTTATGCTGAAGGAGTTAATAATTTTATAGTGATAAATTTAATAAATGTAAAAATAAATATAAAAATAAAAAATTTATTTTTTAATTTTAAGATTTGAACTAAAATTATTTTAAAAATAATTTTACAATCAAAATTTATTTAGTAAAAATAATTTAACATATTTTTAAAATAATTTTGATTCAAATTTTTAAGTAAAAAGAATTATTAATTGTTAATTTTAATTTTAAAATATTTTTATCATTAAATTTATCAAATTTCACCATGAGCTCCACCATTATTATGGCTACAAAATTATTATTCTACTATCACTATTATTACTAATATCATTATTATCATATTTATTATTATTAAAATAATAATAATTTTTTTATTTTAAATTTATTTTTTATTTATCTATTTCTATATATTAAAAATATATAAATAATATTATTTGATATAAAAATTATATTAAATTTATAATATTATAATATAATTTATATTTATATAAAATAAATACTAAATAATATAAATATATATATATATATATATTTTAACATTAATAATTAAATATAATATATAATAAAAGTTTATACATTTATATAATATTTTTTATATTATAAACATTATACTAGTATTATTATTTTATAAATATTGCTTTAATTTTTATTATTACAATTATCATCATCATTATTAATATTATATAATAATAATAATAATTTTTGAATTTTTTTATTATTTTAAAATAATTTATATATTAGTTAATTATTTTTATATTTTTATAATTTTATAAATAAATAATATTATTTGATAAATAAAAATTATATTTACTTTATAATATTATAATATAATTATATTATATAAATTTTTATAGTATAATATATATTATTTATGCAAAATAAATATTGAATGATATAAAAATATTATATTAACATTAATTCTCAACCCTGCATAAATTTTAATAATTTTTAGTTTGTTTATATTTTTATTTAATGTAATAAAAAAATTTTAAATTAAAATTTTATGTGAGTTATTATAGCTCTTTATTATTAGACTAATTCAATGGATACTTGTTTGTATTTTTATTTTATATAAGTTGGATTTTTTTTACCTGGAAATAACCCAATACTAAACAAAGTTTTATGTCTGCAAAAAATTTGTAAGTTTCGTTTCTTGTGAATTTTCTTCAACTAAGACCGGAGCTAAATAAAAAACGGAACTTGTATTCTAGAACCTGCCCTCACTCCTCAGCCTCCTCTGCAGACTGCAGTTTTCTACGTCTCAGGCGTGTTCACTTCAGGCTTTAGTTTTTGTTTTTTTTTTTAACTTTTTACTTGTACCAAATAAAAAAAAAACACATTATAAGCTAGATACTAAATTAGAATTATAAAATTATATATTTAATAGATAATTCAAGAATCAGTTTAATTAAAGTTTGTGTTATTATTTTTTATGTTTATAAAAATTCACAATTTAATATTGTTAAAATATTATTGAAATAAAGATATTTTAGATGAGTTCCATTTACCATAATTAAAAGATATGAGTAAAAATATAAATTTAAAAAATAAAATGTTAAAAATATAGTTTATAATTTATTAAAAATTTAAAAACTTATAAAATTTTAAATTACGTATTTTTCTTTTCCTTCGTGCTTTTCTCTATTTATTTAGATAAAAAGTAAAATTATATTTATTTACTTAAATATTTAAAATAATAATTATTTTTAATAAATAATTAAAAGAAAAATTTTATTTATAATTTAAAAATAATAATTATAAAACTAAGTTAAAAAATAAAATAATAATTTTTTAAAAATTTAACAGTATTAATTATATTTTTAGTTTTTTTAAAAAAATTACTTCTTCTATTCTTTTTTATTTGTTTAAAAGAAAAAAATATTTATTCTTATTTATCTTACATTTTAATTTTAAAAATAATAATTGTTTTTCTATTTTATTAATCATAATAATAAAAAGATAAAAATAAAATTTACAAACAAGATTCTAAGTTTGTAACTGCGTTTTACAGATTCTGAAATCTTTGTGGGGACTGGGGAGAATCATTCCAGCACAGAATCACATGCGTGTATGTTAAGTTGTAAGTTGAAGCGCGTGACAGAAACTGACGCAACTATTAAAGGAGTTAGGTTCACACTGTTTCTCCTCTCTCTCACCACTCTTTGCCCCATTTTCTCTGTCGCCACTGTCAGAGTCCGACTCTTTCGGCGTTGTGCTTTCACTTTTCTCCTTTTCTCGCTTCAAACCTTCTCCTTCAGGTTAGCTTCTCTTCTTCCAATTCATTCGGATCTGTATGCCTCCTTTCATTTCCATCTTTCATCAATGTTCTAGTTCGTCATGAATTATTCTTTATTTGCTGTTCCATATTTGCCTTTCTTAATCGTGGATTTTACTGTATCTCATTTATTAGATGGCAGTTCTCTGGATTTGGATATTTTGTGCATTTTGATTGATATGATATGTTATCGTTGATATTTTTTTGGCATGTGCTTGAGGAATACTCACTGCTCTGGTTTGGGCTCGAGAGATGTCGTTGAATGGCAAATATTGCTTTATCTTCTGGAAATTAAGCATTCTAAACTTAATCTTTATTTTGTTTTTGTGACTGGGTTCCCATCCCAATGATGGCCTGGAAATTTTCAAATTTTGGATTTAAAGGAAAATTTTATAGATCTATATATGAAGTGTTGTTTCCGGTCTTGGTGCTTTTGTTTTGGCTTGTTGCAAAATAGGAAAAAGAGAGTTACTCATTTCCATATGTTGTGCTCCTAGAGCTTGACGGCGTTGGGTGGGTTTTACATGCAAAACCTTGGTTTTTCGCTTGTGTCTTTTGACCCATTAAACTTTTGCTTTATTTTTATTTGGATTTTGGTTCTCATTATTATACTTCACTCTTGCTATCGGTTTTTGCCAGGTGTTCCTGTGTTGCTGGTAACAAAATGGCTGGAAGTGTTGATGCTTTAGCTGAGCATTTGGGCAGCAATGGAGCAGCTGAACCACTGCCTGAGGATTTTGATGCAACGGCCATAATCGAAGATCGAGACAATGGCATTGTCAAGGAGGAGGCTCAGATCAGCAAGGGGAAAGAGAAAAGAGAAATAGTATTGGGAAGAAATATTCATACCATGTGTCTAGAAGTCACAGAGCCTGATGCGGATGATGAGATTACTGGGGATCGGGAGGCTCACATGGCAAGCGTGTTGGCCAAATACAAAAGAGCTTTGACTGAAAGGACAAAGCATCATTTAGGTTTGACAATATTTTCTCTTTGGATCTTACTTCTTTCTTAATTGCATTTACGTTGTTATTGTATTTGGGAAATCAACAAAATTATTCAGATCATTGTGCTGCTTTTATGAGAGGTTGGCACTATGATTTATGACTTGAAACTTGACATACAGCAAAGTCAGTTAGACTTTGTTGTCAACTTGATCCAGCACTAGCACTCACTAATTGGCACTGCGCTTGTACTTCATGCTTTAGCTCACCTACTTCCCTGTCATACACTCTTTGGCTCATGTTCCACTCATGTCTCTGGTGGAAAGCCTGGCAAGTTTTGGTCATAACTTTATTTAAGGTCCAGGGTTTTTACTAATTTAATGTAAAAACTTTTTTTAAAAGAAACTCAATACAGTGTGGGATTCTGTTCTTTGCCATTAAAATATGCTGCAATCCACAATATGCTAGTCCATAAAAAATGTAATTTTTGTTATACAATTTCAGTGATATTCGGCATAACCATGAAAACAATTTCCCTTAGAATTAGAACCATTTCTACTGAACTGAAGTCCTGATGTGTGTTCTGAAATGTGGACTTACCCAATGGTGGGTTCCTGACTTTGAAATTCCAAAAATCCCTGGTGGTCATGGTTTCACATCCCTCCAAATTTGAATTGAAATAACATATCTAGGATAAGTCAATGCAATTTAAGAGATTTCAACAAATGGAATATGGACATCAATTCAAATCCTGATTTTTCAAATAGTGAGAGATATTAAGATAAAAGATTCTCACTATTGCTTAGACTCATGCACACTTATCAATTTAGTTGGATCTTTCACTCACATTTTTATTTCCGGCATCATCTATATTCTGGCATGCAATTGCAGTGTTTGATAATTTGTGCCTTTATTACCCAGTATTCCAGCTTCTTCTGGAGGTGTATAGCACCCGCTTTTACTCTTATAGAGAAAGTAAATGCAGTTCTGATTTTCTCCATGTTGACACAAGGAAAGCATCTGACTCTTTTAGTACAGACTCTTCCCTTGTATATTCTCTTATCTTCTGCACAGAATGGATTTATAACTTCCTCTCTTATTTTTTGATTCACCTGGATACACGCTATGAAATAGTTTTATCAGGATTTTGCATAACTTTTGAAGCCCACATACTTCTTCAATTTAGCCTCTAGAATTCTGTCTTTCCCATTTAATTTATGAATAATCTATTGCAGGCTACCCCTATAATTTGGATTTTGATTATGGTGCACTCTCACAACTTCAGCACTTTTCCATAAACAATCTGGGAGATCCATTTATTGAAAGCAATTATGGTGTCCACTCCCGGCAGTTTGAAGTTGGTGTTTTGGACTGGTTTGCACGGCTGTGGGAACTGGAAAAGAATGAGTACTGGGGCTATATAACAAACTGTGGTACAGAAGGCAATCTCCATGGCATCCTAGTTGGGTTAGTTTCAGCTAGTTTTATATAGTTCAACATTATGGGTTTCTATAGAACATTTTCTAATGTTACATGACTTCTACAGGAGAGAGGTCTTCCCAGATGGAATTTTGTATGCCTCACGGGAGTCACATTATTCTATTTTTAAAGCTGCTAGAATGTATAGAATGGAATGTGTGAAAGTTGAGACTCTTTGTTCTGGGGAGATTGATTGTGATGATTTCAAGGCAAAGCTTCTTACTCACCAGAACAAACCAGCGATTGTAAATGTGAACATAGGCAAGTTTCATCATTGTTTCCCTCTCTCCAATGTCTCCCCTCTTCAATTTGTTGACTCTGGCTCATACAACTAAAACATTGCAGGTACAACTGTGAAAGGAGCTGTGGATGATCTTGATATGGTCATAAAGAAACTTGAAGAGGCTGGATTTTCACATGACAGGTTCTACATCCATTGTGATGGGGCTTTGTTTGGTCTCATGATGCCTTTTGTGAAACGGGTATGTGCAAATTTTACCAGAGCATCTAATTTGTGAAATATAATGTTGGAATTTTCATTTGCTATCTTCATCTATTCCAATGAAAACTCTCGTGTGTTATAATCCTTTTGTATTGGTTGGCTGTAACTTTCATATTGGCAAACATCATTTCTGGGTCTTCCATGCAAAACCTGTCTATTTTATGAGCAGCACGTTTTGTCATACATTTGCACTCTTGCAATTAAGTCATAATTTTATAGGTCTAATCCCAGTTACTGTATGACCAAGCTTTGTTAATATATGATAGTAGAAACTTGTATGTTTTAATGTTTGTTGATCAACCCAATTTGTATAAAGTATAAACATGACTATCATTAATGATTTACCTGCACGTTAAACTGCACCAATTTGTTCAATATTTAGTCTGGGAACTTCCGTTTTATTATAATCTGATTGTATTTAAAATGGACAAGATTAAAATAGTCAACCCTTTTTTGTTGAATGATTTATCTGAGTGGTTGCTAAAACAAGAAATTGAGAGCTATTCCTGTAGTTATGCGAGTCATGCCATATCCTTTATATATTTTGCATTCGATTTCATAAAGCATTAACAGAGTTTTCTTTTTCTCTGTTTTTCAAAAATATCAGGCTCCAAAAGTTAGTTTTAAGAAGCCTATTGGCAGTGTTAGCGTTTCTGGCCACAAATTTGTGGGGTGTCCCATGCCTTGTGGTGTGCAGATAACAAGATTGAAGTTTGTTAATGCTCTTTCAAGGGATGTGGAATACCTTGCTTCGAGGGATGCTACAATCATGGGTAGTCGGAATGGGCATGCTCCCATATTCCTTTGGTATACCTTGAATCGAAAAGGATATAGAGGTTTTCAGAAAGAAGTACAGAAATGCTTGCGGAACGCACACTATTTCAAAGATCGCCTTGTTGAGGCTGGGATTGGTGCAATGCTTAATGAGTTGAGCAGTACGGTTGTGTTTGAGCGGCCACATGACGAGCAATTTATACGTAAGTGGCAGTTGGCATGCAAGGGCAATATCGCACATGTGGTGGTGATGCCAAACATCACTATTGAGAAGCTTGATGATTTTCTGAACGAGTTTATGGAGAAGCGTGCTTCCTGGTTTCAAGATGGGAAGTATCAACCTTATTGTATAGCATCAGATGTAGGTGAAAAGAATTGCCTTTGTGCTTTGCACAAGTAATCGTAGCATCCAATCTAGAGTTCACAGCTGTAGTTTGGTTTTTGGAGTGTTTATGCAGTGTATGTGACTACCTATCAGGATTTTGATTTTGATGCAGTTAATAATAACATTTAAAATCTTCCTTGCTTTCCATGCTCACTTGTCTGCTTATTATTTTTTGCCACTACTTGGCTTGTTATTAAATATTAACATATCGTTTGGTTTCCTCATTGAAAGCACTAGTTCCCATAGTAAGCTAAAACAAGATGAAAATTTGAAGGCTTGTTTAGACACTTAACTCTATAGAGTCAAACATAGTAGCAAGAATCGAGTCGAAAAAATCTAAATTGGAATTTTTTTTTGTCTCTTAGACATTTCATTGTATGACTTGAATGTACAGAGGTATTGTCGAGATTTAAGATATTGAGACATTTTAGCACGGCTTTTATAATTCAGTATTCAACACATGTTAACTAGTGTTCTCCAAGCGAAGTTATTCTTATGAAGGCAACATACTAGTAATAACGTTTTTTATTTAATTTTCTCGTGGGAATAGATTTTAAGAACAGAAATTTGTTTTTTTTGTTTTTGAAAATTACAATAACTACTTTTTGACAATTACATTTGTGCGTTATGTAGAGTCATGCTAGATATTTCTTAAAAATGCCTTTGTTTAACCGATAAAAATGAAAAGACGCCTTTCGTTTTATTGATCTAGAAGAATAGTCAGGTCGAGTAGGGGATTTGGTTTCCTTAAATATGTAATCTTGATATATATGTGTTTGAAAAAATATTGTTGGGAGAAATCTATCCTTGTCCAAATGCAAAAATATTTCATCTTAAATATATAGTGCGATGATTAAGCTATCCTAAAATGAGAAAAATATGTAGAGCAGAAAAAAAATAAGAATACTTCAACCCTTCACTTTAATTAAAATATTTGCACAAAGAATCCTTTATTTTGATTTGCATAAACATTTACTTAGAGAGAAAAAATTTTAAAGTTGTCTTATTGAGTTCAAATTTTTTGAAAGAAAAAAAAAGGAGTAGTCTAAATCCTTTCTAACTTAATTTTTCCTCCCCTCTAAAAGGAGTATTTGAAGAAAAAATATTTTTCTTAACTAAAATATTCATCGAGGCTTAAAACAATGTTTTAAGAATAAGGGTATAAAGTTAATTCATTTTAAATTTCTTCCCATCTTACGTCAAACAAGAAAAGAGTTAATTCCTCCCACATCTCCTCTAAACCAAACATGATAAGAATTAAAATCTCTTCCCTCCCTTCCACTGAAATCCTCCATTCCCCTCACCTCAATTAATCAAATAATTTTGCACACTATCTTGAAGAAAAAAAAATTTTACTTTTGAAGTATACTTCTTTTCATGTTTGGTTATTTTTTTTCTAACATCAAAATAAGAAAAATGGTAAAGAGAGATAAATGCAAACGAGTAGGTATTACAATTTACAAGAGAACCAACAAAATTCCCATCTAATTATGGGTCCAAAACGTTTGTGATAAGTTTAATCAAGTTATAAATATATTAAATATCAAATATTAAAACATAATACATTAAAAATTATTAATTTTACATAAAAAAAATTTATACAGGTTATTAGGTTAACCGTTACATTGTTGATGTAGTCGTATTTATTTATTTTTTTTAAAAAAAGCAATTTAAAAAGAAAAAAAAAAGTGAACCAGTAGACCACCCATTCAACTGCAACTTACAACGGGCTAAGTAGGAACGATAAATTTTCAGCGTAGAATTGAACAGGCCCAACCCAACTGAACCCAAAGTTCTTGTTGGCCAACAACAGGCCAGCGTTGATGTGGCATATTGACTTAAATTGGCAGCTGTACTTTCTACCATTCCATAATCACATGAAGGGAATTGGTGTGTTAGCACTGCTATTTGATTATGGTGAAACGGCTGCTACCAAATTCAAAGTTTTTTAGGGAATTACCCTCCATTGGATCGTTCATTCAAAAATCTAGTAGCTGGTGCTTTCCGTTGGGACTTAAAAGACAGGTTGAGGCATAGAAAAAGTGGCTAAGTTCACCGTGAGTGCCATTTTCGTTTGATTTAACCAAGACATTGGTTTTCGATATAATTAATTGAACCAACCCTACCACAAACCCTAAGAAGTCCAAAAACTCGAATAGTTTATATTTTCACAACAAAGAAAATTCAGCAAAGCTGCGTTG
Source organism: Canavalia gladiata (assembly GCA_037954105.1). Lineage (NCBI taxonomy): Eukaryota > Viridiplantae > Streptophyta > Magnoliopsida > Fabales > Fabaceae > Canavalia > Canavalia gladiata. Next base: position 6,702,717 of record CM075662.1, read on the forward strand.
TTAAAGGCAAATTGTTTTGGGTGAGCCGTCAGCCGCCTACCTAAAAAATTACATGAGTCACTATGATGAAATGCCACCTACACTTCAACAATAAATCCAAAAACCCACATTTCAAAACTTGATAAAAATGTTGGATCCAAACCGAAATACATCCTTCCAAATCTTAAGTTAAAATTTGACTTATTAATCATAATCTCAGGTCGCCATAGGCTCAAAACTTCACAGTAAACACAATAATAACCGTACAGGACATGTAGTTTGGTTATTATAACATCAAATGTTTGGTAGTTATTTGGGAAAGAAAATGGAACAGAATGCAATGATAATAAGCCATCAAATTCTTCCCTATTACTTCAACTTGGAGAATAGCTTCGGTGCAACCTGCATTAAAGGATTATGATTTATCAGATAACACACTAAGAAACCAAATGAATCGGGGGTTATTTGCTTAATACTTACACATTTGTCAATACAAGACCAATAATCAAAATATTGTCCGGTGCAATGTTTCTGCCCAGTTTCATCACCATGTATCCTTTTAATGCATGCCTGTAGCAATTTCAACAGTTTACTTTTTCTGCCAAACAATAACTTATTTTGAAGAAATTGTAAAAAACAAAGGCAGAACAATAATTTGCCAAAATAGATTCTTTATCATTACCATTATCATCACTCGGTCTATTCAACTAATAAGTCCAAATTTAAGGTAGGCCTACAAATGATATGACCATTAGTTCTCTCAACAAGAAAGAGGGGAGGGGGTGTAAGAGGAAGCCCCCATTCATGCATTTTTTTCAACATGAAGCTGAACCTAAGATCTTCACCCTGATCCCCGAGTAGTTTGAGGCCTTGCTTAATATGAAGTTCCTGTTGTTAACTCTCCAAAAGTATGTAACAAATATTTATTCAAATGCTAGTAATTCATCTGCCAGAGCAGAACCCCAAAATCCCCCACTAAAGAATGCAGCAGAAGTGTTACGTTCTCCATAGAGTGTGAGAGAAGAGCAAACTACATCAAAATAAAGGAAGAATATATGGCTACCATGTTGCAGCTCAACATAATAATTGACTTTCACCACTATCTGGCCCATTCATTAGCTATAATACATTCAGATAATAAGATCACATACCCTAAGCCAACGGTACCAGATAACTCCTTCAATATTTTCTTCACTACATTGCATTTCTTTGTTCTTCCATTTCTTGACTCTTGCTAGAACTATCTTCATCCTTTCTTGTAAAATATTTTAGAATTTCCTAATTGTATTCTTTGGTGTGCATCAAGGGAATTTTTGGTGCTCTGATTGTATATTTTAGTAGACCATATCGTAAACTTTACTGGTCCAAAATGGGCAATATAATTAACCAATGGCAATAATTGCATAGTTCAATTAGTATCAATCTACTATTGATTTTAAAATCTATAAAATAAAATAATTTTGTATTGATCACTTAAATTACGAATTAAACTCATCCTTAATCGATACAACTTATATTTTTACACTTTACAAGAAAACACACCTGGTATTCCAATAATGGTTTTACACATTTTGGTTTGCAAGATTCTTCAAGATATCTCTTCTGATCAACAGGTTCCTCGTCAGCCCTAAATTCATAATAAAATCAAACGCTGAATAAATGCAATAAATAGGAAAGAATGTCATGAAAGAAAAAGTTTAAAGAAAAAAACACCAAAAGCAGAAGAACTCAGCAGAAGCTATCAACACCACAATGATATAGAAGTACCAAATCAAACCAACCAAAGTCTAAATATGTGAACCTTTTATAAGCAGACAAACTATCATTTTGATGCCTCAATCGATGTGGCAAATGAAAACCAGCATTAGCAAAGTGTTGCTACAAGGGGGGATTATGAAGCTTATGCAACCGATTGAGGGGAAAAGGGTGTATATAAAACTGAAAAGGAAATTTAAAATTAAAAAAAAAGAAGGTGTCAAGTCAGCACATCTGCACATATTTGTCTGGGTCCTCAAGATTATGTTTACAAAATCGAGCACAAGCCCATCATCAAACTCATTAATAGCATCATTTTCGCAGGAATTTATCTCGCACACCCCAGAACATACAGGAAATCAAAAGATGGGGAATCATTTCAACATAAACATAAAAAAAAATGGACTATTTATCATTAACTAGGTTGCACCGAATGGCATGAGTTAGTAGCATACAGCTAACAAACACCCCTGATAAAATTTCTAGCGCTGTATAATCCAAATCTCTCAAGGTGTCACACCTAAAATGCTGTAAATCGACAAATCCCCATCTTGAACAGCCTCCATCAAGAAACACATCATTAATAAATAAACTTTTGGATCAAAGTCAAACAAAACCCCCAAATCATGTTCCAATCCCTACAATTTCCGAGGCAATCAGGCGTGGGCTACAAAGCCCATCTCTGGATCATTATCACAATCGGTTTTACGTGAATTTTTGTAAAGAACACCATAAACAAAACAATTAATTGCAGCAAAATATCGAAACCCTAGATTTGGAAAACGGGGACATGAGAAGTGCTTTGATTAAAATCAAAGATAAAGAATAGATCTGTGAGATGAGAAATGAAGGAAAGAGATAAGGTAGGAAGCGTACATTGCAGAGTGCGTAAGAAGTTGCAGAGCAGTGGTGTGGAACAGTGTTGTTGATGTTTGGGTTTAGAAGAGCTGAACTTGTATTTCGGATCAAATAATAATACTCCCACTCCCACCGTGCTTGCTTCTATTAGGGTTCCATCTCATTTGCCAAACCCAAATCTGGTCAAATTATATTACAATTACGTTTCTGTACCTATTCTTTTTTCTTTTTATTTGTAATTTTACCTTTAATTCATTGATTCAGTTACAATATTTTTTATGTGGTCTTTAGTTAAAACAAATAATGCTAGAAAAGGAAAAATTTAATCTCTCTCTTTTTTTTTTAATTTTTTTATGAAATATTGAGATTTAGAGTGTGTTTTTCATTTTTTTATGAAAATTATATATATATTTCTTTTACATTGTTTATTTTAACCTTTGAAAAAGTTGTTTTTTATAAAAAAATATTTAATTTTAAAATTTTATTTTTAATTAAAAAATTCTTTAAGAAATACAGATAAGAATGCCCTTATTTTATTATATATATTTTTTAAAAATAAAATATGCTTATGTGTTCCGATTGCAAATTAATGTATATTGATTTGTAATAACCCAATTTGAATGTTTATTGATTTATTTAAATTATTCAGTTAAACAAGAGATAAAACAAATAAAAATCTATTCAAGGCTAAAATTTTTTATTTTAATCATATGGCAATTTTTTTGTTAAGATAATTTCTTATAATATTAAAAGATTAACCTATTTCAAAGTGGGATGAATATATACATATATATTAACAAAATTTTACCATAGGTAATAAATAATTATATTTTTAAATATATTAATAAATATTTGTACTTTAATTGAATGTATAAAAAATATTTCATTAACTTCTATATTTTGAAAAGATTAGTAATTTTTTTATCAACAACACAAGAAGTATCATTTACAACATTACAAGTTACAATAAAAATGCATAAAGTTTAGGTTCAGAACCTAAACTTCCTTACTTTACATTTATTCCAACACTAAGAAGGAAGATGGGAGTTGAGATGAGATATGTACATAAGAAAAAGTAAAAATGTATATATGAAATGAAGGAGAGATGAGGTTGACAGGTGTACTTATCTCATTTGAGCTCTGTTAACATTTTATTTTTAATTTTTGATGAATGATTTTGTCAACTACGGTTATTCGTTGAGTTACATATGATATGTTCGAATATGCCATTGCAATTAAAAAAGCAAATTTGAGAAAAAATTGCAAGTTCCTGAAATGTATAGAAAAAGGTGTATTGGGTTTTTTATTTTGTTTCAATTAAAATGATCGTACTAAATTTTCCTTTTTTAATAAATAAATAAAATGAAATAAACATCTCCAAATTTGCCGGAAAAGAATATTCTTGATGTGAAATTTTCAAGTGAATGAATGGTTTCAAGTTCACTCTATTCCCCATGTCACTTTTTATATCATTTACTAACTTATCACACCAAAAAAAATGTAGGAGTTAATTTGGTTAGTGATTAAGATTTAAGAATGCGTGCATTACTCTGGTTTAAACTTTATACTAGCATCTAGATTGATTCTCTTTCCTAAATTATCCAGGCTGATAAGAGAACTAGAGAAATAAAAGTAAATGCATAAATATCTCCTTAAAAGAAGAAGAAAAAAACTACATACCTACATAACGTGTCCAATTCATTCACTTCCTCATGCAAAAGGGTTTCATCAGCAAACCGCCACATAAAAATTAAAAAAATAAATAAATCAACTTCAAATGTACTCATTGTAATTTGTAATTGCTGTTTATCACCATCCAATTGTATTCTGACAGACTTTGAAGATGAATTTGCTATATATACTAAAATAACACTTTGTCTTGTGGGTTCCGTGTGGAGAACACATTCATTTCTTTTTATTAATCTCCATTATTACCCATGGATTTGTGCCACTTCAATGCTTTGTTCAACTTCATTTGCTAAACCCGTGGCTTTGAGTCCATTTAATTTAATTGTGAACACTAATTAATCTGCATTTATGCCGCGTCTAGTGTATATTAGAAAATAGAACCAAAGTTTAAGACTCTTTTTTTTATGATAGTTAATATAAATCATTCCACTATGCTCCCACAATTTAATTAATATTGAATTGCAACTTGTAAAACCTGTAGGGTGTAGCCGACAATGATGAAGAAAACAGCGATTCAAAAGATCAATTTTAAAATTACCCTTAATTTCCATTTTAAAATTAAGAAAAAAAACGACTTTATCGTGGGCTCCAATGTTCTATATTTTGGGAAAAGACATTACTCCAATAGGTTTATCGTTCTTCAGACGCCCCACCACTAAAGAAGAATATATTTTCAAGGCAACTATAGAAAACTTTTTAAATCTGGCAATCTTTATTTTCCTGTTTAATCGTAGCTTTTCAATATTCTTTCACTTCATGTGTGTTTGACAAGGGAAGAAATCATCTATATATCACTTAACATATAAGCTATATCTTTTTTGGGGAATACATATAACATATAAGCTATTTGGCTTACCATGTAAATGCATGTATTGCATGCATACGGTCCCAATTAATCACCATAGACGCCTCTAATCACAATTTCAATATTCCATTCATTTTAAAAAGGTGGGGAGTGAAAAATTTACTACTTTGTGTGCCTACTTGTTTCATTCAAATGTATTATCACAAGTTTATGATTTAATTTGGATAAATTTATCAGGAAATATTTCTTTAAAAAAATTAAAATAAATCAAACTCTAAAGTTAAAATTATATCATGTTTTTCATTATTTATAGAACCTTTCTCACTTTAACCTTTCCAAAAATTAGATATATCAATTAGTTTTTTCTTTTAGGAAAATTTTAATTTATTTTATATTTTTATTTCTTTTATTATAAATATTTATTCAAAATGGGTCATAAAAAAGATAGCATGAATAATTTAAAAGTATTTCCCGGTGATATATCACCAGGATATAATCCCCCCTTCGTAGATTTCTCTACTTGTTAATTAATTAATCCATTAAAATATCTTTTCTTACAAATTATGATTCTAGTTTTAGTGGAAATTACTGATTGCATCTGTCAATTGTAATAAAATGACTTACAAGACGTATCAACATAAGGTATTGCTCTATAGAGCATCTTTTAAACTACAACCACTTCAGTTTTTTCTTTTGTTCATGACTGTATATATATTATTCGTTTATGTCATTTCCTTGTCCCAAAAAGAAAATTATGTATTTCTTTTTACCAGTGATATATACATATCTTCTATAACAAAGGAATGAGTAGTTAAGATAAAATAATTTTCATTTTTCTATCCGCTACTAAGTAATGATACGAAACTATATTATACGTATCATATATTATGTGTATGTTTGGTAAATTATTTTTAAAACGTAATTGTCTATTTATTTGAAAATAAATAAATTGAACCGAATACACAATAATTATATATGCATAAATAAAAGGATAAATTGGCTAACCGTTTGTTTTGAAATGATAGGAGAGCTTGGTATAAGTTTTGGTTGGGGGACAATAATTTTTCAATATTCTATAAAATAATTATCATTCAATAAGATTATTTTACATTAATCAATAGCATGGGTTATATATGTTCAAAACATTGGAATCCTAAGGAGATTATTCCATGGACTTTTTGCAAGTTGAAACTATTAGCAAAGGGAAATGATGGATATATTTATTCGCACATATATTCATCTATATACATGTAATTTGTTAATCATGATGATATTTTTAAAAAAATAAAATTTTATAACATTTAATTTTAAATATATTTAAATGGTTGGCATTATTCGTATCTATGAATATCATTCTTCGTTAATAAATTATCTTCTTTTTACCAATCACCTTTCCTCTTTAGCCAATCCCGTCTAATTAACTTATAAAGTGTGCCTCTCTGTTCGAAAATCACAAAAGAGAAAGTGCCTATTCAACAATTTTGTGACTTTGTCAAATACAAGAGTAAAAAAAAAATCTAAAAAATAACTTGCTAAAAATAATAATAAATATCTAGTTCCATGTTCTTTCCCACGGGAATAGAGCATATGCTCCTTGTTGATTCATGCGAGTTTTTGTTTTTAGCTCACAAATTAATCCAGTTTCTTTTAGTTCACAAATTATACCCCATACCCACAAAAAGAAAAGGAGAACTTTTTCAAGCATTTTGTTAGCATAAATATTGAAAGGATTATGATTACGATATATTTAGAAGTATTTTCATTTTAATATACTATATATATTTTTTATTTTATTCTATCTATTTTTAAATATAAAAATACTTATTTTTATTAAAATCGAAGATAACTAAAGCATAAATTGGAAAATAGAATTTGAGTGGCTTTAATTCTTGAAAATACAAACATGTTTTATTTTAAAAAAATATTATCGTAGATTTTAAAATAGAAGAAAAATATATTATACGATAAAAATATATAATAATAATAAAGATGGTTAAATTTATTATCATTTAAATTAATGAAGAGTACTAATATTCACACACTCCTGTAAAAAATATAGAAAAACAAAGAAAACTTATTGGAATGTATACATAATTGAAATTGAAATGTATAATTATAACTTTTATAAATTGAAAGCGGTTGACATCATTATCATATTCATAAACATGTAACAAAAAAAAAACATCATCTAATTAATTAAAGCAGATCTACCTAGCTAAGAAAAAGGGGAAAAGAAAGTGATGATGGGAATGAAATGGAAGATCAAGTTTTGATATGATCAACAAGCTTGGTTAAACCAAAAGTAACTGCCATGGCAAGCCAGCCTCCAATCAGAACCCTGAAAGATGACTTGAGCAAAGGTGCTTTCCCTAGAAAAGCACCAAAGGCTCCAAAAACTATCAAGGCAAGGCTAACAACAGCAAGCAACACCCCCAACCTTAGGTTATAATCATTGACAAAAGCAGCACCAAGCAGAGGAACCCCTGCACCAAGGGCAAAGGCAAAGGCAGAGGCAAAGGCAGCATAAAAGGGGTTTGGCAATTTCTCTCTTTGTTTTTGATCTATTATCATGTTACCCTCTCTTTTCATATGAGCCAACTCAATATCATATTGTGAATAAACAGAAACAAACTCTCCAATGGCCATGCTACAAGCCCCAGCAACCAAACCAGCAACACCAGTTAGGAACATACTCTTAACATCCTTTGACACAGCTCCAACTCCCATCATGAGTGATGCAGTTGAGAGCAACCCATCATTGGCACCCAAAACAGCTGCTCTAAGCCACTGTGCCCTCTTTGCATAGTCAAAACTATCCTTAACATCCCCTCCTAATTCCTCATCCAGGTTGAACACTTTTGAGTCACCACAGACTTCAGGGTTGTTTGTGTTGTTTTCCATGGATCACAAATAGCAGCAATTATGTTATGAATATGATGAAGATGATAATGAGCTGGGAAATTGGAGTGTGGAGGACACACGCCTTGGGATAAAGATATATATATAGATGGAGAGAGAATATTAGAATTTAGTAGGTGCCATTTAGGACAGGTTTTTCGAATCTAATGCGTTCATACTTGCAAGCAAGCAACTACTTTAGATATACGGACCATATAATCAATACATTATATCATAAAAAAAAAGATATCCAAAAACAGAATCCACATTCTATAATTCCCTTCACCCATAGCTTTAGCATCTCCCATGCATATATTGTCTCATCAAAATTTTTTTATGTCTCGGTTTTCTTATTAACCATGTGTGCACCGTCAATTCTTCTTAAATTATATCATCTAGATGTCGCTTTTCTTTTTTAAGTTTACCTTAACATGTCATTTATTAAATATTCTTTCATATTCATACGGATAATGATATTTTCTTATGTAAATTAATAAAATAAATAAATACGTATGTTTGTAATGTTTATTTTTTATGAATATATAAAATTTAATAGTATAATTTATTATTTAAAGTTTTAATATATTAGTATAAAATTATTTTTGTCTTTAATAATAGTAAAATGAGGTTATGTATGATTTTTAAGATAACAATTTTTAAAAATATTTATCATTTCATTTTTTCATAATATGATTATATAAGTGTAAATAATTCCAAACTCATTTTCTATGACTTGTTCTTAATTTTTATGATATATTTTTATTATTTTTTTATTTTTATTAATTTGAATAAATTATTTGTTATCATATTTAATTTTATATATTATAATATTATTATAGTTTTTTATATATTTATTACAAGCTATCATTTTTAGTTTTTGCAATTTTTATAATATTGTGAATTTTATATTATTTTAGCTTAATATTTTGTTTTTAAATTGTATATATTAAGATATAATAGGAGCTGGATAGAAATAATTATATTGTTTCGAATGTAAATATATTTGCATGTATAATAAATTTATAAAAAATTAATATTTTAATACATAAAAATTATTTATATTATTACGTAAATAAAAAAATTTATAACGATTTATTAAAATTTAAAATAAAAGTGATAATATAAACTAATGAAAGAAATATATTAAATACAGGTTAAATATATTTTTAGTATTTTTAAATATTTTTAAAAAATTTATTTTGTTATTTTTAAAATGATTTATTTTTAATTTTTATTTTATAAAATATAATATTTTAAATCCTTCATCATTAATATATCAAACATTGATATATGTCATTATTAAATATTATTTATTTTAAAGATTAAAAGAAATCTATTTTTAAAAAATGAAAAATTAAAATTCATTATTTTAAAAATAAAAAACTAAAATTTTAGAAAAATTAAAAATATATTTAATTTATTAAATATTAATTTGATCCCAATAAAAATATACAAATATTCAATTAAATGTGAAGGTACTAAAACAATCCCCTTTGTAAAAACAATTGGTGTATTTCTTGTGAAACTTAAATGTTTAAATAAAGAATTGAGATTTTACTAACGTATAAATAGGCACTATATAAAGTGAGTGAAAACACTTCATTATATTAAAAATAATTAATAATAAATATAGATATTAAATTTTATTTATATAATAAAAATTAAAAATATATAATATATTAAAATAATTATATACTCATTAATTAATTTTAAATTTTGATTATTCATATAATTTAGACAAAAATAAAAATACAAAAGCATACATATACATGCCTTAAATTAATAATCATTGATATAATTCAGATCGAAAATAAAAATATAAAATCATGGACATACAAGCTTTGAATTAATAACCTATAAACTTAAAGAAAATGCCAATTAATCCCTCAAGCACAAGTTATAGCAGTATAAAATGTAACATCCGGAATTTTAAAAAAAGAATAAAAAGTAAGTTTTGAAAAGAAAAAAAAAATAAAGCATAAAAAATTTTAGGTGGCCACGTCAAAGGCGCGGGCAGGAGCCTTAGCATATTGTTACCAAAATGTGGCAAATGCACAAAAGGCTTGGTTTCAACAATTCAGTTTCCTTCCTCCATTCGTCATTCACTTACCACTTCGAGTTATTTTTTACTCACTTTTGATAGATCGATTATACATCCAACATCCGGCGAGCTATCAATAATTGAATTAAAGTTAACTTGGAGAATTATGTTTAAGTTTGGAGAAATTAAGAGAGATAAATTATACACCAAATTTAAATTTTAAGTAAAGTAAAGGATTAGGAATAATTTTAAAATAAAATTTATTTAATTTTTAGAAAATTAGAATTAATAATAGTGATGTTTACAATTTAATTTTGAACTATATTTTTATATTTGATACTGATTTTGTTAAATAATAAAAATATTTACATAACCTTAAATGTATGGTTTTGTTTTTATGTTATAAAGTATGATCGTATTGAAAGTTAGCACATTCTTGTTAAAATTAGATTGATATAAATTTTTAGATTTAAAATTTAACATGCTTATGTTGAAAGTTAGCATAATTGTATTGAAAATTAAATTTATATAAATTTTTAGAATTATAATTTGCACAATCCTACTAATAGTTAGCATAATCATACCAAGAACGTGAATCCTAGATTTATGATTTAGTATGGTTGTATCAAGAACAAACTATATGAATTTAATTTTTGTGAATTTAGCATGATCATGCTAAAATCTAGCATGTCAATGTCAAGAAAAAATTTAGTATGGTCATGCTATGAAAAAAACATATAAATAAAAAAAAAACCTTGCTAAATGAATGAATAAGACCTTATTAAATGAATGAGCATGACTCTGCTAAATGAAGGAGTATGGTCACATACACTTTAAGTTAGGTTTTGCTAAATGATGAGGATAAAAATGGATTAAAAAAACATGAGTGTGTTAGAGATCAACACAAACATGATTGTACATGAAAATTCACACAGTCATGCAATGTTGCGTTGATACAATCATACAAGATTTTGAGTAAAGACATACAACTTACTTGAAGATTAAAAATTGTAAATGCTTGTATTAAATGAAATAGAAGTCCTAACTAGTAGCAATGTGTATTGTTGTTCGATGAAACGAATTGACAAATGGAGGTTAGAAATCTCATGTTGTGTGTGTGTGTATTCCAAAGTATTTTTCGGTTAAATCCATAAAGTAATTGGAAAAGGACAATGAGATTCTAAACTTCAAAGAGAAGGTCAAGCCTTCCTACGATAAGCATGGGAAGTGAGAATTGTATTGAACAAATTATCCATTATGCATCCTATACATAAAAATGTTGTATTGGGACCGAGTCTTAAAATTATGAATTAAAAAATATTTTGGCAAATGACAAAAACCTATGTATATAGTATTTTACAGTTTCAGACAGGTACAAAAGTCTAAGCATCTTGAGACACCTCAAGTGTGATATGAATCGAGGGGGTGGTCTTGGTGTGGGTTAAACAAGAAAATTACAAAATAATAGAAAAAATAAAATAAATGGTTCAATGACCTAATATGAGAAAATAGACAACCAATGTTATAAGGAATATGACATGCTACTTAGACCTCTTACCCAACCATGAACACAAGATAACCAATTCACATATCAACGCATATGAGTTGAAGCATGAATTAGAGGCTTTTATGAATTTGAAATCACCAACCTTATAGGGAAAATTGACAAGATAAGGTTTCCCAAGAGTAAATAAAAGATATGATTTTCATGATAAAAAAAATATTTATTTAGGTTAATAGAAATTCTTATATCTAATCTGTGTATTCTATTGCTCATTGAAGAGCTATTTATACTTGTACAGTTACTATCTCTATTATAAGAAAATTATGATCAATTCTAATAAAATCTATCTATAATATGATTCAAATCTTTAATATAATCTTAATTTTTGATAAATTAAAACAAAAATCTAGTAAACACACACACACATACACGCTTGTAGTCTTTTCGTGGAGATCTTCTTCATTTGCATTTATAAAAATCATGATCTTATTTATTTATTTTCTTGAAAATGCATTTACGTAAATCCTAATTACCTCTTTATCTTTTTCAACCTTCCTCTTTTTAATGAGTCTTGTCTCTGAGTTACGTCCTTTTTTAGGTGAGCTTGATCATGCAAGGTGGTATTGAGATTCATATGTAAGTGTTTTATGGTCTCAACAGAAATGAAGCACATAAGGAAAACTCAACTAGCGTTGCATAAATTTATGCCATTTTCTGGATAATGGTCCATCAAAAATAATTATCAAACCTTATTATATCAGAGTCTAATCTTAAAGAAGAAAGAATCAGATGTGTTAAAAAAGATGTTGAACAAAAAGACAAAAGGTGAGAAAAAGGTTCTGACGCACGAAGTAGTTCACACAAAAAAATAACATTTCAATCCAAAGTCATGCATTCAATGCTCATGTAGAAAATGTTATAAAGGAAGACACTTAGTTTCTTATAACCTCTCTATTTGCAGAAAAAGTCAGTTTTCCTACGACACTACATTCGACCCCTTTCTTTGTGTCATCTATTTTCCTACAAATTATTTTGTAAATAATTAGTATGATGGATAATTTTCAATTGGAAAATCTAATGGTCAACTCATAAAGGAAACAAATCGTAGCTTATAAGAATGAGAATTTGAGTATAGGGGTACAAGGGTTATGTTTGAGCCTCCCAATGACCTAGAGTTGCTCCTTATAGTCAGGACTACTCTAATCGAACTTAAGCATCTTGACAAGACATTGAAAACTATCATTATTAATCAAACAATTTTGTAGTTTTTATAAAATGATGATAATGACTTGCGTATTGTCATGGGCACACTATTTGAAAATTGAATTTCGATACCCTGTGTTATTTTGATATGTGATGATGATGATGATGATAATTGGAACCTACATGCGTAGGCATATAATAGGAATAATCAAGCCCAGATTGATGATGATTATTCTAATATAGGATGAAGTAGACCTTAATCTAATTTTAAGTTTGTTATCATAGAAATCTGAGAAGATAATATGGATTAAATTCATATGCATTCATTTGGATCTTAGATTAGATTGATGTATCGGATGATAAGATTTATGTAATTGTGTACTAGGTTTATGTATATGATGTTAATAAAGATGTGTAAATATTTCATTACTAATCATTCTAAATTTTTACTTGAATGAAATATTTTATTTTCTTTACTCTATTTCGTGTATGTAACCATAATTTTTATAATGAACCTACAACATGGATTGTTCTCTTCTCAATGTTCAAGTGAACCTTGATATAAAGGATGAGTTATGAATTTCATACTTTATAATCGCAGACAACAGTTAAAAGATAAAGTACCAATTAAATAAAAAAAATTACGATAAAGAAAATTTCATGGTTATTTGTTTAATTATTATGATTTCTTTATCTTATTTGTTTATTTCTATCTCATTACCGTAATTCTAATATTTTAAATTATTTATATTAAAAAAAATGTTAAACTCACGCACTTTGAATAATGAAATATATATGTTTTATAAATTAAGTTTAAATTTTTATATATATTTAAAAATTAAATATATCATAATTGTAAATTGTTGGCTATTAATATATATATAAAAAAAATATTAAGAAAAGGTAGATAATTAGAAAGTTATAATATAAAAAATTTAATTATTAATTTATTTTATAAATTTATTTAACAACATAATATTAATCACTAAAAAATAAAAATTTTAAAACATATACTAGAAGATTAAATTTACATCCTTCAAATATAATAAAAGTGACATAAAAATTTAAAAGAAATGAAATAATAATAAACATCTTAAAAGAAGAAAAACAAGTATAACTTAAATGAAAAAATCAATAATATTTTTTATCTATAACGAAAGTAAAGAACTTTAAATATAGGATCTCATATAAATCATACCAACCTCATTAATTTTAATGATTTAAAAAATTAATAACTTACAAATGTATAATTAATAAAAAATTATATTAAAAATCAACGAAAGTATTATATTTAGTAATTTAGATAATAATAGTTTTTTTAAGATCATGCGATATACTTTTATTTTATAATTTAAATCTTAATAAGTTTTTACATACGTATTAATATGATTTTATGTAAAATAATCATTTTCATATAATATATATCTACGTTTTGTGACGTAGATACTAACAGGCTCACATATGATTATTTCAGTGAGATATAAATATTCACCCATATAATCATTTATAAATTAATACACTTTACAAAGGTGTATAACAAATATAGTATTAGAATTTAATTAAAATATATTAATAATATTAAAAAACAATACTATCATTTAATATTAATTTTTATATAATTTAAAATTATTAATTTTATAATAATTATTTTACAAATTATTTTTACGATAGTTTCTAATAGATTGATAAGGTCAAAATTTTTAAATTAATAATCTATCAAAATTAAACTTTTATATATATATATATATATATATATATATATATATATATATGTAGGTATGAATAAGACTCAAATTACACTTTGAATATTTTTTATTATAAGAAAATTATATTAATTTAATTATTAAATTTTAATTTTTTTTATATAATAAATTAAATCTACAATCTTTTATAATTCAGAATTTATTTAATATTCCATCGTCTTAATTTTATTTTAATATATTATATTATATGTTATCTAAAAGATAAGTAAATAGTTAGTATTAGATTACAAATTACAGACGTCTAAATTGTGTAGTTTTTGACATATACAATTTATTATGATAATATTAAAGTTGGTCAGAGCCCAAAGTGGATTGTGGACTTTAATGCATTGAGTAAAAAAAGTTCAAATTTAATTGTGGTTCCTAAAGTAGTGTTCAGATTTGACGAAATTTTTTTTTAAATATTTTTTTGCAAGTTAATCCGAAACTGATTAGCTAAAAAAATCTAATTTAATTCAAATCCAAAATCTAAAGCCCTTTATTGTAAAAAAAATATCTTTTAATAAAATTTTATTAGAGATGTTCTTTTTATTAAATTTAGCATTTGATATTGTTATTTTTTAGTCATATCTAATAGTAAAATAAATTTATAATAAAATAATTTATATTTTTATTTAATTAAAAATGACTAACTTTCATAACAATTATTTAAAAATTCATATATAGGGTATGTACTTAACCATTTATTTATAAACGAGAAGTTCATGGACTATCATGTTGTAGCCCAACATAATATTTCAGTTTGATCACTTTATGGCCTATTCATTTGCTCTAGAACATTCCGATAATAAAATCGTATACTCTGGGCCAAAGACAATAGATAACTCATGGGCAATATTTTCTTCGCTAATGCATTCTTAGTTTTCTTCATTCGTTGATTCCTGCTGGTCCTGGCTTTCATATACACTCATCACAATTGAATTCTCTAATCATAAATTTTGCTAAACTTGACCATATCATAAACTTAATTCATTAGAGCAAAAGGAATGATACAATTAATTAACAAATTCCAGTAGATATCCAGTTGTAGCACCCATTTACTATCAATTCTAAAATCAGGCAAATGAAAGAATTTGTACGTATAACTTAAATTAAGAACAAAGGCGCTTATCTATGAAGGATCCAACTTATAATTCCAAGGTTTGAAAAGGCAAACCTGATATTCAGGTAATGGTTTAACACATTCTGCAAGTTCAATAATCAAGATATCTCTTCTGATCAAGGAGAGTTCTTCGTTAGCCCTAAATTCATAAAAAATCCAGAGATGGATGATTGATATATGTGTTGTATATTAATATAACTGTTAGTATAAATTTACAATAACTATCTTAACAGTTTAATTTTTTTTAAAGATTTTATATTAATAAAGGTTAATATAATATTAAATCATTAATAAATGGAAGTTTCTTTCTCTGTAATGCAGTGAATTGGAAAGGAATGACATAAAACGAGACAAAATAAATAGCCTGCGAGCAGAAGAACTCGGCGCAGAAGTATTTTACACATAACACCACAGTGGTAAATGACCAAACCCAAAACTCAAGAAACCCAGTATAAAGAAAATTAAATTTTTGCATCAAAGTCAAAAGAGACTCCAATTCATGCTCCAGAGTTTCTGTAGCGACCAAGGGTGGCCCATTTTCAGAAACGTTTCGTGCGTTTTTTTGGAAAATTACTATCCTTTATTATAAAAAGTAGTCTGAGATAGTAACTTTTCCGCCCAAATGTACTTTCACCCTGTCCAATACATTCCTACCAGCGTGTCCAATAAAACTCTGGTAAAACTATGGAAAAAAACAAATCATATTTGATGCAGGAATTTGAAAGGGATTTGTAAAATCTTTTTTATTTTGAATATCAAACATCTCTTCTACTCCTATTGCCGCCTAACACACGATTTCGAAAAACGTTTGTCGAGGTTTCTATTTCTAAAATCCATTAAATCTCATTCAGGTTCACTTTCAAAATAGAAACTGATTTTCATAATCTTTTCAAAAAATTAAACGTCTCTCTACATTATAACAAGTTTTATGGAGAATTTCAAAAACGTTCAGCTTCCTTCTCTTTCCAAATCTCTATCATTGCTTCTCCAACCTCTGATTATTTTCTACCACTTTCGTCAAGGTATGTTATTTGTTCAAACATCTTCAGCTTCAATGCTACTTTCTTGCGAGTACTAATCGTCATTTTTCGTTTTGTCATCATACTTCTTTTTGGTAGATCCAAATATCAATAACGTATTCCTTCGAAGGAACTATTGCCCCGGGAGTTGTAAGTCTTTAAGAATGTTTTTCAACTAACTGTTTGTATCAAAGGTTTATTATGTTCTGAGATATTTTTTGTTGTGAATGTTTTCGTATTTTAAAGGTCGACATTCGTATATGTCAAAGTTTTTGGGAGAAATTTAGAGATTACATGTTCCTTGAGACTGTTACTGTATTTGATAGAAGGGGAAACCCCCACAATATCGTCGCTGAAGAGAGAGATGACGGACCTTATATCGGGGAGGGTGTCAGAAGTTTGGTTGATTTTTACCATTTGGAAGAGCCATATACAATTCAGTTTCATTGGATTTATCGAAAACAATTCAGGATCAAAATATTCAATAAATATCTTTTTGAAATTGATTACCCTAATTATTTTGAGCATCCTGATATGGATATCCTTGACCAGGTTGCTGTTATAGAAGGTGAACATGATATTGTTGTTGTTGATGATGATGATGAGGATGCACCTCAGGTTCCTGATCCTGAAGTTATTGTATTGGATGATGCTGATGATGATAATGAGGACGATGTCCATGGTATTCCTATTGTATGGGATGTTAGGCTCACTGCATCTCAAGCCTCTGGGACATAAGTTTTGGTATTATTTTGACTCATGTATTTACTTTCAAATTTTGAAAGTAATTTTAATCCTTTATTATGTTGTAGTACATTCCTGTTGAGGTTGCTCGTGCTTTCAATATGTTGGAACATCATTTTATTGATGTTGTTGATGAAGATGGTGTGAGTCGCTCTTGCGTCCTTAAGCATAGACTTGGAGGATTTAATCACACCTACATTGGCAGTGGATGGTATCAGTTCGTTCGGTCCAAGAAGCTTCGTGCAGGAGATGTTCTACAATTTCAGTTTCATCCGAATCCATTGAGAGCAGATGTCATTATAGAATATCGGTTGTAATCCAATTTTTTGGATATATCGTCATTTTATGAGATCATCTTATGTACACAACCTAATATCAATGAAATATGGTCATTCTGATTTGGACAACATCAGTCTTTCTTATATAATAATAATTATCTTTATATATTTCATATTTGATTGTTCTGTTTCTGTAACACTAAAGGGAGTAACTTAAGTCACAACAGAACTGATTCCATCAGTGCTGAAACTGAAATCAAATCAACAGCCGGATCATATCAATCTTTTGTGAGAATTTTATAATTATTAAAAAAACATATTAATCCCCTGCCATTTGAAGTTGTGTGTTCGTTTTAATTGTTAAATGTTGCAGTACATTCCTGTCCAGCTTGCCCGTGCTTTCAATATGTTAGACAATACTTGCGTCCTCAAGCATAGAGGTGGAGGAATCAATGAGACCTACATTTGCAGTGGATGGTATCAGTTCATTCGGACCAAAAAGCTTTGTGCAGAATATGAAAAACAATTTTAGTTTCAGAACTGTGTGTATTTGAGAATGTTGGTTGTAATCCCATGTTTGGATTTGAGAATGTTGGTTGTAATCCCATGTTTGGGTTGTATTGTCCTTTTATGTGATCATCTTATGTACACAAGATAATATCAAAGAATTATGCTCATTCTGATTAGAACATAATATCAAATAAATTTCTTTATATATGATGGTTCTGTTTCTGTAATATTAAAGTGTGTAACTTAAGTGACAACACAACTATTTCCATTAGTGGTGAAACTGAAATCAAATCAACAGCCGAATGTTATAATTTATTGGTTAATTTTTTAGATTTACTGGATAACATATTAATCCCCTGCCATTTGAAGTGTTGTGTTCGTTTTAATTGTTAAATGTTGCACTACATTCCTGTTGACCTTCCCCGTTCTTTCAATATGATTGAGTCAGACTTTAAAAAATAAACAATAGAGATCGAGGAATCAATGAAAATAGATAGATTTATATTTGATGGTTGGCATAAGAATTACTACAGTGGATGGTAATATTCATTCATGCTGTTCATAGAACAGATAATGACTAACTTAGGTCACAGCCCAAATGTTTTAATTAGTGCTATAATAACTGGAATCAAATCAACAGACGAATGTTTTATTTCTTTTCTATTTTTTAATATTTTCTGGATAACTTATTAATCCCCTGCCCTTTATGATTTATATTTGATATTTGATAGATTTATATTTGATAGTAGCTTCAGCAGCGGAGGATTCAATTACACCTACACAGCATGCCTAACTGAGTTTCTGATTTTAGCCGTCAGCCTTCATTATCATTATCTGCCATAGGACCACGCCTAAGTGGGTACATAATCAATAGTTGTGTCAAACGTGGTTAGTATATTCTGCAGTCTTCTTACATCTAAGTTACAGGCGCAACTCTTCGGCTTCTTCGTATTTGTTAGTTAACATTTGGTTATTTAAATCCATCATTTTTAAAATCAGATTTCCTTCATTAAAGTCATATACAAAAAAGTGACCAACATAACAAAAATTAAATCACCATTTGGTTGACGTAGATAACTTTACTTTTGATTTTTTCCTTAGTTTTTTTCTTAACTTCATCTAACATTCTACATGTTAATCTTTCTGTTCTGTATTGTACTGTAGGATGGCAAAAGTAGCATCTCCAATTGAAACCATGGATGCTTCTAGGATTGATAGGAAAATTCGTGTTCGTGTTTCAAGGTTGTGGAAGGTTCCGGCATTTGGTAGTCCACATCAAATTGGGAGCATTGATATGCTCTTGGTTGATGAAAAGGTTTATAGATTTTATGTGAAATTAATTTTATTCATATTCCTCATTTCGCTCTTCACTCCAATAAACTACTGTATGCAGAATGGTCGATGTATTGCTAGCATGAAACAATCTTTGGTTGCTCAATTTGAAAGGCAAATTACGGCAGGAAAAGCTTATATAAGAGAAAATATATTAGTTGGTAAAAACAACACCAAGTTTCGAACATACAAGCAAGAATACATTTTCAACTTTATGAGGACAACAAAGGTCAAGTCCGATTTTGGTGAAAACATTCCTACCCATGTCTTTATGTTTACTCCATACAACCACATAGGAGCCGGAGTGGACACTTCTTATCTGATCGGTATGATTATCTGATTGCATTTTGTGAATGCTTAGCTAATGATTGAGTCAACGATTTGATATGTAATTTTTTTTTTCTTGAAGATATTATTGGTCATGTTGTTGAAATGAATGAGTTGAAGGAAACCAATGGTAGTGGGAAGAAACGAAGACTTATTGACTTTGTTCTTAAAGACTTGGAGTAAGAAGGGCGAATGAAGAATACTTTCATCAAACATTAACTTTCCATTTAGTGTTTGGATACTTATTTTCGACTTCCCTAATGTTTGGAACAATTACAGTTGTTTTATAACTATTATAAATTATAAATTGTTGAAAAATTGAATTGTATGTCGTCGCTTATTTACAGGATGAATAGATTAGAATGCACCCTTTGGTATCATTATGCCGATCATTTTAGTGAATTTATTTCGAAGTCTCAAACTGAAAGCCGAGTGATAATCATTCTGCAGTTATGCAAATTGAAGTCATTTAATGGTCTATTCTCTATATGACATTAATAATTATTTTTCATTTCAGTTCTATTATGACATGAGTATAAATTTGTTTACATTTGGTAATGTTTATTAGGTAGGTTTGGTGTTTCCAATTCCTACAATGGAACGCAGGTTCTTATGAATGCTGCTTTGAAAAAAGTTGATGAGTACAGGCAGAGGTATTCAAAAAAATTTAGTAATTTTGTACGTTCACAACTTTACTTTGGACCTTTCATAATAATAGAAGTAAATAAGTATGTTGTATATGATTTAACCACAAAGGTAGTACAAAATCATTGACGCAGCTGGTGAGTCAGATAAGCAGTCAGGCAGCTTATTCAAGAAACGATGTTTTTCTTCAATGTCCATTGATGTTCATATCTGACTTATATGAATGCACAGAGGTGATGTTTGCCACATTTGAAGTCTTTTATTTGTTATATTTTGTTCACATTTGATTCCTTACAAAACTTTGTCATGCATTGAATTTTCTGTAGAAGTCTGTTGGTTGTGTTTTGGCAAAAATCTTTGACATAGATATCACGAGAGGTTGGTACTATGTATCATGCAAACAATGTTTGAGGAAAGTAGAACCTGTTGGAGTAAAGTTCTACTGTGAACATTGTGGGAAAATTGTTCCAGGTGTTAAGAGGTAACAACATTGATAATTATATGTTATGAAATAGTAATGACACTTTATTTTTTTTATTCATGTTATTGAACTCTTTAAAATTAGGTCCAAGGTCCAAGTTCATGTAATAGGTGATACAAGTTCAGCTTCATTTATTTTGTTTGATCGGGTACTTTGTGATTATTTCAACACTTCTGCGGAAGAGATGGAGACCAAGATGATGGAAAATGAGGTCTGTAATGGAAGTGTTTCATGAACAACAACTGATCCCCCTTCCTCATTCCTTTTCGTCATCTCTAATTAACTGTATTTTACTTACATGAATAGTCTTTTTGGCAGGATAACAAAGGTTTAAGATACCCTTCAGAATTTGGTGAGTTAATAGGAAAGGATATTATTTTCAAAATTGATATTAATGAAGGAAACACCACCAATAAGTGGAAAAGTTTCACTGTTAAAAAATTCACTGCTAAAGCTGAGGTCATAAGTACATTCAAAGATAAACCTGGGTTGCAGGTACAAAATCCAATGTTGATTCTCAGGTTTCACTTCCTATATAATTGTCCAGCTGAATCTTTTAATTTTGGCTTATCTATTGTATATAATTAACTTTATTGATGGAAAATCTATTTTGTAGCCATCAGTGCAGGATGAGAATTCAATGCAGGATCTTATCTGTTCCCAACTGCCTGATAGTTTGAAGGTATTATTTGTTCATCTTAGTTAATTTTACAACCTATATGTTTATATAATATATGGAACCTATTGTATAGGATTTTGATGAACGCCTTGATGCTGTTACTCCATCAAGCAAGATCTGTGGTAAACGATCAACAGTCAACCATGATGATCATAATGAAACATTGGAGCGGCTAGCAGAGACCTCAACAAACAAACTGCGGAAGACAGTTATAATTAAGAAAGAGAAAGATTAGGCACCATTTTTTATGTTATGGTCAATTTGCTTTTTTTGTTATTATTTTCTTTAAGGAATGGTTTTTGAACAATTTATGTTTTTGTGCTGATGATGTCCTAATTTGTAAGACAATTTGCTTTTTTAGTTATGGATATTTCTCAGTTATTCTGTATCCAATGAGAAATTCTTCATATTACGTTGATACTCAACATGTATATGCTCTTTTAATGTAAACCATACCTTTTATCATTGAAGAATTTAAATACCTTCATTCTTATATTAAGTATCTTTTATTATTCACACCTGCAGGGTATGCATTTAAGAAGTACACAATCATCATCATGGACGAAATTGACAATTAATATGTTGTCCCTTGAAGACTCTTCCCTTTGAGTATTTGTATGACCCCAAGATCCTATATTTCTCAATGTCCAGCAAGATCGATGCCTTTCAAAATCTATCAGCCAGCAACACCCTATAATCCAAAAATTTGGTGCATAAAAGGGCAAAACATACATATAAAAAATGGCAACTAAGATGTATGATGTTTCAACTCCATCACTATTGACATGTAATTTTTTTAATATTTATGTTGTCTATTTTCCATGTATGTCGATTAGCAGAATAATCCAATTAACTTTGCCATTGGATAGAATTGTGATCTTCATTATAAAGAACCATCATAGTTAATTTATTTCTATCTCTTTTTAACGGACCTATTAATTATGTAATATATGAAATAATTATGAATGGGCAATCAACTTTCCGGAGGAAAATCTATTGCAGAACTATGTAAATGTTGGTAGAACATTCTGTTATAATGGTGCCGTCGAGTATAGTTAAATATTTATTAACGAACAAGTTACAATTAACTTCATACTATATGTCAGTACACAACCTGCAACATGATTCCGTCGATTGGTAAATGTTTTACCAATAACTATTTGTTAATATCATTAAACAGATTGAAGTAGCGATTAAATAATGATGTTTGGTAATTCTTTAAGCATTAAATATCATTAAATAGGAGGATAGGTACTTGATGGAATTATGAAGTTTCGTTAAGAACTTAATAGTCAAGGAGGCTAATGATGTTCTGATTGTCTTGGAAATGATATTTCAACTATCTGTAGTTGTTCTCGGAATAAAATATCTTATTGGATCATTAGACACAGCATCGTCTACATAATATGAAAACAATCCATGACTAAATAGAACATTGTTACCCTACTTCCCTATTAATGCAAACAATGATTGAGGAAAGTAGAACCATCGAGGAGAAAAAACATCGACAAAAAACAATCCATGACTAATTAGAATGACCATGTTCATCGAGGAGAAATCCACTTCCCCAATGCTGTGAAAAGGTAAATGGATGGAATATTCATGACAAATTGGTAGCAATGCATTTGTAAACAATTTTTTATTTATTGTATCAACATGGTATGAATGAAGTTACTTTATGTAAAATATCTCAGAATCCAACATATTCAGTTCGTATTATATATTAGTAGACAGCGTGGAAAAAGAGTTCCTCATATTGATAAACGTGTTAGCATTTACTATCTGTTATTATCATTGCATAGCTGGATAAGTAGGGAGGCAGTAGTGATGTTTTTGGTAAAAAATTTAATAGTGAAGTAGGGTAATGATGTTCTTATGTGCTTGCAAATGGGATTTGTACCGTCTGTTATTCTTCTCCTCAAAATATAAGAACTTGCAAGGTGAATTGATAACGATATTGTCTCTACACTTACCCTGAGTAACTAAAAAGAAGCACTCAATGGCTAATTCAAGTGGACATGTCCGTGGATAAGAAGATAAATTCACCAATGCTGAGCAAGGTAAATGTATGGGATATTCATGATAGATTGGTAACACTACATTTTTAATTAGCTTTTCATGTTGTCGTATGAATGAAGTTGCATTCTAAAACAAGTTTCAGAGTCCATCATGCAAAGCAGTCAGTTGATAAGAAATGGTTCATGTTCTCCAATAACTCCTCAACCTTTCACCAAGAAAAGGATATGTTGTCCTTCGCCATTAACAGATATAAGCAACAGTAAGTTTTGGAATAAACCATGGATGTTGGTCATTTTTCTTGCCGTGGTTTAATTGGTGTAATCATCTTCATTGCTAACACTTAACGTTTTATCAATCAAAAAGCAGAGGTAATTATCTGTAGGTAAACATCTGTTGATACCATTTGATAGATCCTTGCAGAAGACTATACCACCTGCTTTTAACCAAACAAATACTTATGGTACCGTTATGAACGATGTAAATTCTAATCCAGGTAAATGGATAAGACAATCATATATAGTTATTTATTCTGCATTGAGGTTCTTAATGTAGACTAATTTCATGAAAGGATTTGAAATTTCTAACAGCGTATATCTGTTTTGTCATTTGGCAGAACTTACTAACCAAATAAGCACTGTTATAATGACTCCATTATGCGATCCAATGACCCCTGATATTGGACCAAAAAGAACATCATATCTCAGGTCGCCATTGACAGAAAAAAGAATACGTAAGTTGAATCAATTTTTCTCACGTCAAAATATAAATACATGAGATGTTTCAGTGATATTACAGTCATGTCCAAACAAGTATTAAAAAAAATGCAGGGAAGCATGTAATTGTTCCAAACCAAAATGTTTCATATAACCATCAAACTGAGGAAACAACATTATCAAGAACTATTCAAGTATGTACAGATCGAAATAACGCTGTCTATGAAAACACATTGTTAGGTTATTCACCTTCATTAAATGTGTGTTATATTTTTTGTTTGTTGCTATAACTGTTATATTTTTTGTTAGTTAATATTTTTATATTATGTAGGTGATGTTGTGTCTAATGATCCAATAAATGGAGCCTTCGTAGAACATGTTAATGTCTGTAACCCAACAACAGGTTAATAAGTTTTTAATATTTCATATTTTCATATTAGATTAAATATTAAAAGTAGTGGTATTTCGTATAAATATTAAGCCCTTCTTCGACATCTTCTTATATTGTGACAGATTATTGGGACATTGGTGATCAGTCATCGCAGTGTGAACACTATGGTGCATTGATGTGGTATTCAGAGAGATTAGAAAGGAGGTACAATTCAGCTTGCCCAAAATTTGGAATGTGTTGTGGACAAGGAAAAGTACAGATACCATTCCTTGAGAAAACACCATTGAAGTTATTGAATTTGTTGCAGAATAATGATAGTCGTAGTAAATATTTCATACAAAATATACATTCTTTCAATATGATGTTTTCTTTTACATCTATGGGTGGAACTATTGATAGAAAGATTAATGATGGTAATGGCCCACCAATGTTTTTTATGAATGGAGAAAACTACCACCGAATTGGTAGTTTACCACCTCTTTCAGGTGAGACACCAAAGTTTGCTCAATTATACATTTATGATACAGAGAATGAAGTAAGGAACAGGATGAATGCTGTAAGGTTAGTCTGCTTAGTCCAACTTGACATTTTTTTATTTATATGAAAATATATGACAACAATAACCAAGTAATAATGAATTGTTTTGTCATCTTATTTTCTTATGTGTACTATTTTATTTCCAGCATGACAAGCAATGAATGTTTATTGAATGAATCTATTGTTCAAGATCTGAAGGAAATGCTTGTTGTTGGTAACCCATATGCCAAAGTATATAGAATGGTTAGAGATCGATTTAAGGATTATGGTATTGCCAATGTAAAGTTGAGGATAATGGGTAAAAGGGGTCATGATGGCAGAAGATATAACTTGCCAACTGCATCTGAGGTTGCTGCATTAATTGTAGGGGATTTTGATTGTGAACCAACTGAAAGAGATGTAATTGTTGAAACACAAACTCGTTCTCTTAAGCGTGTGTCCATTTTAAATGTTGCATATCTACCTATGTAGTATCCTTTGCTTTTCCCTCACAGTGAAGATGGTTACTCTGAAGAAATTCTTCTGAAGCATAATAAGTCAAGTAATAAGTCATACCTATCTAACAGAGAAGAACAAAGTCAAGGAAGGAGAAGGTTGTCCATGAGGGAATTCATTGCATTCAGGATACATGAAAGAAGTGTTGAGAGTCCTATTTTTTTTATGTCAAGAAGGCTTTTTCAACAGTTTTTGGTTGATAATTATATAATGATAGAATCATCACGTCTATTATACATAAGGACTCATCAAAAGTAATTAAGAGCAGAATTGTACAATGGGATTGCTGAGGCAATTCTAAAAGGTGGAAACAATCCTTCAACTTTAGGTAGACAAATAGTTTTACCCTCTTCTTTTAGTGGTGGTGCTCGCTATATGTTTTAAAATTATTAAGATGCAATGGCTCTTTGTAGATGGACTGGATATCCTGACTTATTTATTACATTTACATGCAACCAAAAGTGGCCTGAAGTTGTGAGGGCATTGACCAAATATGGTTTAAATGCAGAAGATAGACCAGATTTACTTTGTCATGTTTTTAAGATTAAGCTTGATGAATTAATCAGAGAGATAAAGCAGGGAAATGTGTTTGGAAAAGTTATATCAAGTATTTTGTGTCTACTTTTATACTCCTTTACCATTACAATTTTTTCCTATACACTTTGTGAGTAGTCTGAATAGGCAATTACCTTTTGTGTACATCAGTAATAGGAAAAATCTAATGTATGCTTTAATTTGATTTGATGCAGTTGTTTACACAATTGAATTTCAGAAACGAGGTCTACCCCATGCTCATATTCTGGTCTTTTTTCATTCAACATCAAAGTATCTCATACTAGATCAGATTGATAGTATAATATGTGCTGAAATTCCTGATGAGAAGGTTGAACCCGAACTCAGAAATATTGTTGAAACATTAATGATTCATGGACCATGTGGTGCGCAAAACAGAAAGTCTCCATGCATGCATAATGGTAAATGCATAAGATATTTCCCCAAAAAATATGTACAAAAAACCACCATTGACAATGATGGATATCCATTATACCGAAGGCAGGACAATGGTTGAACAGTTCAAAAGGACAAAGTAAGTGTTGACAACAGATATGTTGTCCCATACAATAAGTATCTATTGTTGAAATACAATGCACACATTAATGTTGAATGGTGCAATCAATCAAGATCTATCAAGTACCTCTTCAAATATGTTAACAAAGGTCATGATCGTGTGATTGCAAGTTTTTATCAAAATGGTCAAAGTTGTAGTAAGGAGAATACTGTTGATGAAATCAAATTATACTATGACTGCAGGTATTTGTCATCATGTGAAGCAGTATGGAGGATATTTGCTTATGACATTCATTATCGTGAACCATTTGTTGAAAGATTATCTTTTCACTTACCTGATCAACATGCTGTTGTTTTTCAAGATGATGATACAGTGGATGACATTGCTAATAGACCATCATCTATCACAACAAAGTTTCTCGTTTGGATGGAAGCTAACAAGAAGTATGATGAAGGAAGAACTTTGACATATGCTGAGTTTCCTACGAAATTTGTGTGGAAACAATCTGACCATGAGTGGACCATTCGGAAAAGGGGATTCTCAATTGGTAAACTTCATTTTGTGCCTCCTGGCAGTGGTGAGCTATATTATTTGAGACTTCTTTTGAATAGAGTCAGGGGTGTACAGTCATATAGGGATATTCGTACAGTAAATGACATTACATATGCAACCTTTAAGGATGCTTGCTATTCATTAGGCTTATTAGATGATGATAAAGAATATATTGATGCCATTAAATAAGCCAGTCGCTGGGGTACTGCCTTCTTTTTGAGAAAATTATTTGTTACTTTATTGATATCCAACCAGATAGAAAGGCCAGAAATAGTACATGCATATACTTGAGTGATGACATACTATACAGGCAAAGACAAAAAATGCAGCAACCTGGTAAGTTGTTTGTTCTCTTTTTGGTTTATATTTTGTAATGGTAATTGCTTTGTTGTTAACATTAATGCATCCCTTTTTTAAATCATAGATTTACAACTAACCGATGTAGAAACTTATAATTTGGCTTTGTACGAGATTCAAAAGTTGTTGGAGAGAAATAACAGAACATTATCTGAATATCCAAGTATGCCTCAGCCTGAGATTGAATTTGTATCAGATTTTAACAATAGACTTATTATGGATGAGCTTCAATATGACAAAGAAAAACTTGCATCAGATCATCTTTCTTTTTTGACTAAAATGACAGATGAGCAAATGAACATCTACAATAAAATCATGGAATCAGTTGATGTTGGGAGGAGTAAAATATTTTTCCTGTATAGATATGGTGGAACTAGGAAAACCTTTTTGTGGAAGTCTATATCTGCTGGAATCAGATCAAAGGGAGATATTGTTTTAACGGTCGCATCAAGTGGAATAGCAGCATTATTACTTCCAGGTGGAAGGACAACCCATTCAAGGTTTGCGATTCCAATAATGGTTAATGAGGATTCTACATGCAACATAAAAAAAAGGAAGTCCATTGGTAGAATTAATAATTAGAGCAAAACTTATCATTTGGGATAAGGCACCAATGACCCATAAGTATTGTTTTGAGGCCGTGGACAGAACTTTTAGGGATATTCTAAGATTCTCAAATCCACACAGTTTGAACAAACCATTTGGAGGAAAAGTAATAGTTTTTTGTGGTGACTTTAGACAGATCCTTCCTGTAATTCCAAAAGGTTCAAAGCAAGATGTTGTTCATGCTTCTATTAACTCCTCATATCTTTGGGAATTTTGTGAAGTCCTCACATTGACCAAGAACATGAGGTTGCAAAATTGATCTTCTAATATTGAGAAAGAAGATTTGAGCACATTTTCTAACTGGATATTAAGCATTGGTGATGGTAGCATAGGTGATGAAAATGAGGACAGCATTAATGTTGATATTCCTCCTGAATTGATCATAAAGGACTCATGTCATCCAATCCAATGTATCGTTGAAAGTACATATCCAAATTTTTTAGACAATGTGAATGATCCAAGCTTTTTCCAGAATCGTGCAATACTGGCCCCCACCAATGAGATTGTAAATGTTGTTAATGATTATATGCTTTCATTAATGCTTGGAGAAAGCAAAACATATCTCAGTTTTGCAATGCTTCCAACATGAATGAACATTCTATTAGAGCAGATGATATTCATACCTCTAAGATCCTGAACACAATAAATTGCTCAGGTTTACCAAATCATGAAATAAAACTTAAGATTGGTGTACCAATTATTCTATTGAGGAATATAGATCAGACATCTGGAATGTGTAATGGCACCCGTTTGGTCATCACGCAGATGGGTAATTACATTTTGGAAGCCAAGGTGATATCTGGAAACAATGTAGGAGAGAAAGTCTTTATTCCAAGGTTATCATTAACTCCATCAGATAGTAGAATTCCATTTAAATTCCAACGAAGACAATTCCCGATTGCCCTCTCATTTGCAATGACAATCAACAAAAGTCAAGGTCAGTCATTGACAGATGTTGGTATTTATATTCCAAAGTCTTTTTTCTCTCATAGTCAACTTTATGTTGCTGTTTCAAGAGTAACAAACAAGAAAGGATTGAAGCTTCTTATAACTGATGAAGAAGGAAATTGTTGTGGTAGCATATGTAATGTTGTTTGCAAAGAAGTTTTCCGAAATGTATGATGTGGTGTTTGGTAGAACATTGTCATTTGTATGAATACTGTTTTATGATGTGTTTTACACGCTGAATGAAGACTAAGTTGAATATTCAATTTCAACCTTGAATATGCGGACATACAATGTTTTTTAACCTATTACCAATGTTTTCTACAGTTTTTAATTGGTTCATATTCCCCTAATTAATCCATTCAGTTATTAAATACCAAAAGTTATCAAGTAACTTCTCCCTTCATTCACTGTCTATAAAAGAGTGTTTGACAATATATAACATTTCTCTTCTGAGATACATTTAGTATTACAAATTACAAATAACTTCTGCTTCTTCTGCTGTGTATCATTCATTATCTGAATTTCAGTCTTTCATTCGCGTAGTCAAGGTATGCCTTAATCCTCAACTTATATTCTGATTCATTTTGCTAACAAATTTCATGTTTCATGAATTCAAAGGAAAGCATGTGTATGCTGTTGTAGTTGTTTCATCTTCTGCTATTCCTATTCATAATAAATGGAAAGAAAACATAATAACCAAATATCTTAATATCAATTATGCCAAAAAATATATAATGAAGCATTCCATAACATTACATCGTGCATTGCATTTTACTCACTTTTCATCCTTTAATCTAATCAGATATTCTCTGTAAAGATTAATATATTTTTACTGATAGGAACATGGAAACTGGCCAATCATCCACTCCTTACAACAAATGTGACACCTTTTGGATGCAGTTTGATCCTGACGAGGTTTGTCTTTCTCAATTTTTTTGGTTATATTCATATTAGCAATACCAGTGATGAGTTTTGTCATCTTCCATGTCACTTTGTCATATGCAGGTGTTAGAATGTTTCTGGTCATTGTTCACCAAGAACTACATCCATGAACTACCAGAAACAATCACGTTGAAAGATCCTCTCAACACTCAAATGATGTTCAACATCATTAAAACTGCCAATACTGTTACCATCAACGGAGGATGGGAGAACATGATCAATATCTACCCCGTTTTAAAAAATGGAGGATGGTTGCTACTAAAATACAATGGCAGTGGAAACTTTAGCATACGTGTATATAAACTTAATCACAAAGAAATCCGTTATCCTACTGAAAGAAGATTGTTCCCTTCAGCCAGCATGAAGTTGAAGCAATTATTGGATGATTTTAAAGCTTACCCAAAGTATGAACCTAATCGTCTTTTTGGAAGAGTATATGATTTTCAATTTAAAAAGACTCTTAAGACTGAAGACTTGAAGAATGGATTAGTAAGTCTTTAGGCGTTATTGCCAAATAAGTATTATTTATTACTCATTGCTTATTGATTATTACTTATTACTCATTCCTTAAGTATTGCAATTTTAATAGGAGATTCCACACTCTTTCTGCACACTTGCATTGCATGATAAGCCTTCGTCAATGATTTTGGACTACTTGAACGTTGGTTGGATGTCAGTTGGAGTACAATGGTCTGAAGCACAAGACAGAGATCATTCAATTGGCTTCTTAGTAAATGGATGGACAGAGTTTTGTGGCTTTTGCAAGTTTAGAAGAGGAAATACTATTTCCATTTCATCATATGCAGACAAGCCACATGTGTTATATGTTGAAATGGAAAATTGAACAATAGTTTGTATGTCGTTCAATCTTTATTACAAAACGAATACTTACTTCTTTTGATGTCATTGAAGTATATCTAATATATAATCGTTTAATGATTGTTGTTGTTTCATATATGCGTTGGATGCGATATCTTATATGGGGTCAGCATAAAATCTTCATTCGTGTTTAAATGATAACCAAACTTCACAACACAGGCTGTGATACAAATTATGGCATTAATAATACTTGAAACAGATTTCAAGATGCATTCTTAAATATTAAATCGTCATTACCATAGTTATGTATGATTTTTTTTTCTGTTAGTAGAATTCGAATGGTTTTAGTATCACAAAAACGACTCTGCATCTTCTTCTCATATGTATTAATGGGGATGACAAATGAATGGTTCATTCTCAGAAGAACAACACCAATGGGTTCATTCCTCTTGATATTTATTGCTTTATATTTTTCCTGGAGTTCACTGATTGCAGCATGGGAGAGATGAGAATCAAACATCTGTATTGTATCTTTTGTGGTTCATCTGCATTGGTTAGTAATTTATGATGACCATAATAGCATGATTTCGGTTGGTTCGTGCCTACAAGTAGACATTCATTGCCTAAAAGGCTCTTTTATGAATAAACCGAGTGTATCATTAATGTTGAAGCACGATAACTACAATCTACTTAACTGTCATCATGCCTCTTTTTATTTTTTATTTCATTGTGTAATTAATATCAAAAACGACTCTGCATCTTCTTCTCAAATGTGTTAATCGGGATCACAAAAACGAATCTACAAGACGATTGTATTTTGTTTAACATCATTACTACTTATTTCAATAAGCTTTTTTACAGTTTTTAGAAACAATTGATGCTTCCCAGAAACCATATTGAGAAAGTAATATATCATCATATTACTGAACCTTTACACCTGTTGCTGTTTTTTTACTTTCCAACTTGGTAATAAAATATCACTGCAACTGCATTTATTGATGATAACAAATCATTAATTCGAATGCTTGGTAACTACATTAGACCTTTCACTTACTCAGGAATTTTTATACACGGCACACAACTTAATCAGTAATATTAAGATTCCATAAAAAAGCATTAATTGGAATGTTGGCAACTACAAATGACCACTAAGCTTCTCTGCAGTATTAACACTCTATAACATTACCTGCAAAATTATGACCCATTGATGAATTTATGTATTATTATTATTATTATGATTTATGATACATGAGAGAAGTGATTAATTTAACTGAAAACTCTACAACTTCTCATAGTAAAGAATTTTAATTGCAGATGCAACACTAAAATTATTATTTCTCATACTTGGGCGAATTGTTTGGTCCTCGCATAAAATGATTCACTGAGTCATTTCTAAATAATAAAGGATAAAATAAGTTCAGTTGCAAAAATATGATAAAAGGAAACAAATGGACTGAACAAATATACCTGCCCTTTCATCATAAAGGGTTTGTCAATCGACTAAGTCATTAATGCTAACATTGTACTGCTTCATTCCTCTTAATTTTCATCATGGTTAAGTTTATTTCCTCTTCATCTGCATGCTTAATGCAAAGACTATTCAAATTCTGGTGCACATTAATTATTCTCGACTTATTTCAACATTATTGAGCGGCAATTATTCATTACCTACTGCAGCTATACTTATTGTTTCTGATATTTCATGACGGCAAACCATACAAAAGACCTTTCAGTTTCTGAGTAGTATGTAGAGTCCATTCGTGTATGTTTTATGATTAATGCTTAAGTTTATTTTCTATCATTCTGCATGCTTAATGTGAAGACTATTCAAATTCTGGTGCACATCAATTATTCTTCACATACTTCAACAATTTACAGCGGCAATTATTCATTATTAATGCAGCTGTATTTATTGTTTATGATATTTCATGATGACCAACCATACAAATGACCTTTCAGTTTCTGAGTAGTATGTAGAGTCCATTTGTGTATGTTTTATGATTAATGATACATGATAGCAGGGAAATTTTTATCTGAAAACTGTACCACTTCCCCTGGCAATGAATTTCTACTGCCTATGGAACTCCATAATTATTGATGTCATAGTTGGGAGAGACAATGATTGACTAACTCATCTCTTTATAACTTGAAATGCAAAAATCTGATACAAGGAAAATAAAAGGACTGAACTACTGCACCTGCCGTTTGATTATAAAGTCTTCATTAACATTAACATTAATATTAAACATTACAGTTACAATTCAATAATCTGA
This sequence comes from Canavalia gladiata, assembly GCA_037954105.1. NCBI lineage: Eukaryota > Viridiplantae > Streptophyta > Magnoliopsida > Fabales > Fabaceae > Canavalia > Canavalia gladiata. Next base: position 6,736,050 of record CM075662.1, read on the forward strand.
TAGAAAACATGTCCTGACTTTGGTTTCATCTACAAAACATACAACCGCTGAACAGTTTTATACAAAAGGTACACAGGGAACTTCTGCACTACTGTTTGTTAATGCAGTCGGTTATTTACAATTTTAAAATGTCATATAACTCCTACAATGTCCATAACTCATTTAAAAACAGAATTTTCGAATGCATTTAATCTTTTACATTTATATACAACAAATCTGTAGAAAATTTTCATTCACATCAATCAATCAGGTGCATTCACTCAACGACATCCATTCCTTCTAAACAGATTTGTATATTCATAGTTACATTGCATGCTCTCTTCTTGTTGTCCTTTTGTTTTAAACTTAAATAATCATCTCATGTCTTCATTCATTCTTCAGTTTGAACTATTCTTTTAAAAATATGGAACTTGCATAAGGATCAAGAGCAACTGTCCGAAAATGTAGCAGTTTCTGGATGCAATATAACCCCGACCAGGTTTGCTCCTCAGCCTATGTTTATCATGATTCATTATTACCACAACAAACATAACCAAATATGTGGTTTCGTACATTTTTTATCAGATGTTGGAGTATTTACCTTCCCTCTTTGTAAAAAACTACTTACAAGACATCCCAGATGTAATCACACTTAGGGATCAAGCAAAGACTGAAATTTCCCTGGATGTTATTAAGACAACAAGAACTATATCGGTTTTTGAAGGATGGGAAAATTTTAAAGAGTTGTATCCAGATTTGCAAAATGGGGGTTGACTACTAATGAAGTATGCTGGACAGGGAAACTTCAATATAAAATTTTTTAACTTTAAGCATCAGGAAATTTCTTATCCACCTAAGGAGAGAATCATACCCGCAGACAGTGTCAAGATAAAAAAAATTATTGGACGATTTCAAATATGATTCAATGTATGCTGATCCAAACCTTCCACCAAGACCATATGATTTTGTCTGTGAGAAAACACTCACGTCATTCCAAATGAACAACAATTTGGTAATAACATTAACCTTTCTTTTATATTTAATCTTTTGTTATTAGAATATGTTATTTTTATTAATTTTTAACATTACCTATATTAACAGGCAATGCCTCGGACATTTACCGAACCTGCACTGCCTGATATGCCTTCTAATGTTGTTCTAAGATATGATGACATTGGAGAAATGATAGTAGAAATATCTTGGTTGAAGGTCAAAGGAACAACACAATATATTGGATACCTCAGTGATGGATGGTCAAGTTTTTGTGAATTTTGTAATTTTAAAGTTGGTGACACAATTACTTTTTCATCTTATGCAAGAAGACCTCATATCCTACATATACATCTTAAAACATCTTAAGAGTGATTAAAGATTATTTTTATTTTATATTCTATAATCTGTCCATTTTTTTAATTTGACTTCTTTTTAAAATTAATACGCTATCTACTCAATTTAAATATACAATATTTATTTATATATTTATCTATAATTATCATACAATACATTATTTAATACATTATTTAATTATACATTTATCTATAATTGCAACAAATAAAACCCCATACGTCGCATGAGTAGGATTACTAGTAAGCATAAAAACAAAAAGTAATGGCTACATCTCAAAACCTTTGGATTTGAAAGCGGGGGTATAAGAACCGTTTCGGTTCAAATAAAAAGTAATGTATGCAACAAAAGAGAAATAAAAAAAAAAAAAAGAGAGAATAGCTTGAGAGCGTACATTGCATAGTGTGCACTTATGTTTGACATTTTGATATTTATGTTATACATAGATAAGATTAACTGACATCAGCGGTTAAATTTATAAATTTATATTATTTTATATTTTTAATATATATTTAAAATATTTTACCTGTTAAATTAAATTTTTAAAAGGTAGATCAAATTTATTAATTTTATATAAATAAAAATTCATTAACGTTTTTTCATATTATTTTATTTTAATATATAATATTTCATTTAAAATATAAATAAATATTTACTGTTAGATAAAATGTTTATGAATAATTAATATATATAAGATTTCATACAGATAATTATAAAATTCTACCAAATATTTAATAATTTAAATTTATATGTATTTACAAATTATTAAATAGGATAAATTTATAAATTTAACCATTAATATCATCATATTTTAAAATAAACATAAAAAATCTTGATTGAATCACTTACAAACTATACTTATTATCCATTTATATCTCTATCTAATAGTTTATAATTTTTTTTATATAAAAAAAAATAAATCCAACACTTTAATTTAAATGTTAAAACTTATATATTATAATAAAATAAAAATAATATTTTTTAGATAAACAGAATTTTATAATTAATAAAATATTCAATATTAATTTAAGTTTATTTTTAAAATTTAACGTACCATTTCATTAAAAATAATATGATTTAATTCAAATAATTTTGTTCATATTTTTTCCACCTTATATCGTTAACTCATTCTTACATAATATAATAGAATATTTATTACTGATTAAAACATTCTCTTAAATTTACATTTATTAAAAAAAATTAAATTTAAAAATAAAATAAAAAATTTACGAATTAATTCATACAATAAATATTGAATAATTAAGATTGTTATTATTTAAATGAACATGTAATATTAAATAATAAAAAAAAGTTACATTTACATCTTTTAAGGTTCATCTAAAAAGTATATAATATCCCTTCTTTCGGTAGATTTATATAAATTATTATTAATTGTTTTATTTTCTTTATACTGTATATTTCTATGAAAAATAGATCTGTTAATTTATAAGAATTTTGTGCCATATAATGTCCCACATGATTGTTATGAATTTTTGTTCTGAAAGTACTTCTTTCTTCTTTTTCTAATTCATAAATATCTAAAAAAATTTTTTGTCTAATCTCTAAATTTTTCTTTACAATTTATAATAATGGATAATGAATAATGAACCTTTAACAATGTATAATAAATCATTTTCTATCATTCAATGAATAATTAAATATCTTTCTATTTTAGTAAAAATTACCAACCATTTCTTCCATTCACTACAAAAATAGAAAATTTTTCATCTTTTTCAATTTTAAAGAAAAAAATGAGAATAGCATATAAATACACAATTCATTACAAGAAAAATTTAATAAAAGAAATAATAGTTTTAAGCAATTATATAAAAAAAGTTAAACTTAGTAAAATAAAAAATCATATTATACCAATAAAGTAGGAATACCTCAAATGAGATGACTCAAAGATTTTAAAAAAGATGTTTATTATAATTTTGTTAATATCTCTCAACTCATGATGCCTAAGTTTCTAAGTGCTATTTTAAAGGTAGTTGAAATTGATATCCTAAATTTAAGAAAAGTTTCCAAAGAATAGTACCTTGTTAAATAAAAGAAGAGGATTATTTTACTAAAAAAAAAACTAAAACATAGATAATATATTTAAAAAATTAAAACTAATATTTAATGACGGGTAAATTAATTTTTTTATAATTAACTTTGACAAATTATTAAATGTAATGGTATATAAAAAATATCATATATTTTGTTGATAAACTTTAAAAAATATTAATATAATTTTCTCTGTATAACATTAATATTGATTATTTATATATATATATTTGTATGATTAATACTTATAATTATCTTTATTAAATATATTTTTTACGCATAAAAATTATCAAGTAAGAAATATTCCTATTTACTTAAATATTTTTATATGTAAGTAATCAATATTAATTTTATTTAATTCATTCAGTCATCCATGTATACGTATATAATATTAACTTTAATTTTTTATCAACACTGTCGTTAATTTTTATAAATATAATTTTAAGTTAATTTCTAAAATAATAAAAAATGAATAATTGAACTAAAAAAAATGAAAAAATTGTGAGTTTTCAATTTTTATTTTAAAATTAACTTTAAAAAAATTGTTAAATAAAAATAATTTTAAAATAAATTTTAATATATTTTTAAAATAATTTTAACTCAAATTACAATATCAGCAAAATTTTTTTATTAAAGACTAATTTTAATTTCAAAATATTTTTATTCTTAAATTTATTCAATCCCATCACTAAATCATCATTATATAATAATAATAATAATAATAATAATAATAATAATATATTTTATTATTTTTAAAAATTTAATTTTATTTATTTAATTTTTACATAATAAAAATAAATTAAATAATAATATTTAATATATAAATTATATTAAATTTATAATATACTTTTATATTATATAATTATTTATCATAAAATATTATAATATATATTATTTTTACATAAAATAAATATTAAATAATATAACATTTTTTATTTTAAATATTAATCATCAAATAATATGTAAAATAAAATTTTTTATAATTATATAATATTTTTATATTATAACTATTGTATTATTATTATTATTTCATGAACACTATTTTTATTTTTACCATTATCAATATTACCTTAATAATAATAATAATAATAAATTTTAATTTTAAAATTATTATTTTATTATTTTGAAAAATTAATTATATATTAATTAATTATATATTTTATAAATTTACAAATACATGATACTGTTTGATATATAAAAATTATATTTAATTTATATTATTATAATATAATTTTATATTTTATAATTTTTTATAATATAATATAAATAAAATAAATATTGTATAATATAAAAAATATTATAATAATATATTAAATATCAAATAATATATAAAATGTAAAATTGTATGATTATATGATATTTTTTATATTATAACTATCATTATCATCATAACCAGCATTATCAATATAATTATAATAATAATAAATTTTTATTAAATTTTAAATTTTTTTATTTATCTCATTTTTATATATAAAAAAATAAATAATATTATTTAATATATAATTTTATAATATATTATTTGATATTAAATAATATAAAAATATTATAATAATAACATATATAAAATTATTTATTTTAAATACTAAAAATCAAATAATATATAAAATATATATTTATAATTATATAATATTATTTATATTATAGTTATCATATCATTATCTTATATATACTAACTTATTTTTACTATTATTATTACTATCATTATTATCATAACTATAATAATAATAATAATAATAATTTAATATTTTAATTTATATATTTTTTATAAATTAATAATAAAATAATTTTAATAACTAAAAATTAAAATTTAAAATTTAAAATAAAAATTAATTTTAATTTTAAAAATTTTTAAATTTAAAAATTAAAAAGCACTTCAAACAGGTCTAAGTTTTTTATTTTTGAGATTGTTAATTTAAAATATTTTATTTGTTTATCATTGTGATTAAAATATGTTTTAACATAATGATAATAAATATATTTAAAATATATATTAAAAAAATCAAAGATAGTTGAAAGAGTTGTTTTAATCCTAAAAGTAAGTAGTTATTTAAATTAGTTATTAAAATTGTATGAATAGAAAATTTAATCTCTAAAATAAAATATATATATTTTTACTTCGCACAATTGTTTTATTTAATTTGTTAAACTAAAATAACTTTTAAACAATGAAGGCTTTTGATGGGAAATTAAAATATTAGATGTTTATAATATAATGAGACAGAATTAAAATAAGGGTATATAATTATTTGCTTCATGTTTTTTTTTATGTTTTTGTTAATGGTTTCGAATAGATAAAGGCTTTGGAGTTCAGACTCTGGTTCCACTATTGATGTTTCTTTGTCATCTCATTCTTCATGGTTCCAAATCAGAGAGAAAAAATAAAAATAAAAATAAAAAAGAAAGAGACTTATTTTGTATTTTAATATTTTACGTCATTGTAAGATCATGACATTCAAATGATAGCTAACTGCATAATAGTATCCCAAGTTATCCGAAAAATATTTGAAGAATTCCATATAAATATTATGCCTGTATATGAATATTAAAGTACATGTTAATTATATGTGTAATTAATTCAAAACTCACTCCATAACTAGAAAACCTTAATTATAGAAAAATATTTTTTCCAAAAAAAAAAAAGGATCAAAACGCACGCACACCGCATATATCCTTTTATAAGCAAGAAACTGAATAGATTTTTCAACAAGATCGTTTTTTGGTGCTATAATATTGTGGTTCCACCAGAAGTTTCATAGTGAGAGAAAAAATAATTATTTGACATGTGCGCATGATTTGAGCTGCTGGAAATTTAATAAAATTAGAAACAAATACAATAAGTTTTTTTTTTCCATCAAAAGCCTTCATTGTTTAAAAGTTATTTTAGTTTATAGGCCTTATTCAAAGAGACTTAACTTTCTTAATAGTTAAAGATAAATTTTTGTAAGATTTTAGTAATAATATTAGAGTTTAATTTTGATGTAATGTTAGTATTCTTTTTTTTAAAATTATTATAAAAAATAAATTTTAATAACATAAAAATTTATAATTAGATGATAGTAAAAAAGAATTTTTTTATTAATAATTTTAATTAAATTCTTAATATTATCCTTATATATAGTAAGAGAAAAATTAAGTTATAAGATTAAAATTTCTATTCATAAAAAACCATTTCACCTTTTTTTACTGACCTTTCTTTTCTAATTATGCCAGGGGGATAGAAGTTTTACTAATTTCAAATTTAAGACTATAGATAGAAAAACTTTGGAAGCCACGAGAAAGGATTCTAGATAAAAATAACAATAACGTAGTAAAATATGTGGATTTTAGTGATCAAAATTTACGAATGATCACTGTTTTAAAACCTTATATATATATATATATATATATATATATATATATATATATATATATATATATATATATATATATTCATTTTGGCATAATTTAAAAGTGTTTTTTTCCTTCTTTAAAAAAAGTTTGGAGGAAAAGAATTTGATTCTTTTAAGTACAACGAGAAAAATGTTAAATTTAAGTTTAAAAAATTTAAATTTAAATTTTATATAAAATTATTTTATTTTTTATTTTTTTATTAAATTAATCATCTATTTTAATCCTCAACTTTTTATTATTATTTTATGATATTAAAAGTTAGCATGATAAATATTGATAAACATTTAAAAAAATTAAGATAATTTTTTTAAATAATTTATCTTTATTTATTAATTTTAAATTTTTTATTAATTACATATTTTTAAAGTTGATAATTTTTTTATTTATTAATTTTATTTTTTATCTTTTAGTTAATTAGTTTATCAAAGTAAATAATTTTTTTATCAGTTAATTTTATTTGTTATATTTTAAAATTATAAATAATATTATTTAAAAATATTAAATAATATTTATTTTAAACTCTTATATTTATTTCATAATAATATTATTTAAAAATAGATGTATAATATTTAAAGATATCAAATAATATTTATTTTAGATTCTTATGTTTATTTCATAAAAATTATTTTAATATTACAACATCATATCCTCAACCAATCATAATAACTTAAAGGAATTTGATTCTTATTGTTAATTTTTTAGGTTGATTTAGAAGTTTGGCAAGTTAATTTCACAACTTTGTCCCAAACTAGGTATCAAGCCCATTTATATCATTAGATGCCTATCGTTTTAGGACCTCTCTCCAACAAAACTCCTTGCATCCCACTGGTTCCCTTCTTTTAATTATTTTGCAAAAATTGTTAGGTCTCTTACTTCTATATCATTTTATTTCAAGACATTAAAAAAAATATAATTAAAGCGATAAAAATTATGGTGATATATATTGCCGAAGAAAAAAAAAACTCTTTAATAATCACCCCTGCCAAAACAAGATTCAATCAAATGAACTAATTGGAACGCGTAGCATTAAGTTCAGCCGTAAAGGCGAAGTAAACGTAACAAATCATAATATTTTTCCATTTGAAAAATTTCCAAGTGGAACTTGGAAGTTGGAATGAAATCCTTTTTCATTCAATGCCTTTACCCTTTCTTTTTCAATTTTTTCCTATTTAGTTTTCTTGCTTTCTTTTTCATCCGCATTCACTGAATTTCTTAACACATTATAATCCATTTTTTCTATGCACACTCTTATATCTCCATTTTTTAATTTAAGTATTGGTTTGAATAATTCCACACAAGCATTGAATCATTGTTTGATCAATTGGTAGAGGAGGTGGATCTGATAGGGTACAGCAAAACTTTCAAGAATTGGTCGGCACTAGTAGGGTCCACAAGCCCATCGTAGCCGCCCATGGTGACGTGGCAGCAGACAAAGCACACCATCCAAACGCACATCACAACGAATGGACGGCTGAGAATTTTGAGGATTCGAAATCAATCGACTAACAGTGATTTGGTTCCCACAGGAAAAAACTCACTGCGGTGTTTTCTGTTCGCTGTTTGGTTTCCTAAAAGAGTCTAAAGAGTCCACTTTTCTTCTCCGACATTTTGCACAATAGTCTCGCGTATTTTTATTTTCCCTTCTTGTTCGGGATAGGTTTATCCCGAAACCAAACGCACCCGAAACGGCGTTGTCCAAGTTGAAAGTTCATTTGCATTTGAGTTTCATTTCACTCTCATTTAGCTCCCTTCATTGAATATAAAGCTTCTTCTCTGACACTCTTACGCGAAACACTTCTCTCTGTTGCTACTGCTGCTTCTGCCGTTGCTCCCCCACGGAACCACTTCCCCTGTGAATCGCGTTTCGTTCGAGCAAGGTGCGTTTCGATCACCGTTTCCTCGATTTGCGTTTTTATGTGCTTTCTTGCATGAATTTTGCTTCTGTTTCTGGATCCGAAAACGTTTGTTGTTTTTTTCTGGATCGATTTTTTTTTCACTTTGTTTTCTCTTGCTGATCTGGATCTACTTTGTAGCTGCTTATCTCGTGTGTGTAAGTTTCGATTTTTGCTTAATTTTGTTGTGAGGTGTTTTCTGATGCATCGGGCTTTGATTTTCGGTTCATTTTCGTGCGATTTTTAGGTGATCAAATTGGGAGGTGATATTTTTTGTGGATATGTTCTGATATGCATGTTTCTGATCTTTTGAGCCTGTTGATGTTTTTCAATTTCATTTCATCTGCATGGGAAGGAAGGGATTGCTAGTTTCTTTTCTAGTTTGAACGAAACATGAAAGCATTGTGTATATTAGTTGATTTATTTCTCATAATTGAGAAGTAATTATGAAGTGCCTCTCTAGTTGTTCAAACTTGCATAATCTCTTCTTTGGTTTTATAATTGTTATTTTTCCTAAGCATCGTATTTCTTGTTCTATGCTACAGGTTTTAAAAGATGGCTGATGCCGAGGACATTCAACCTCTTGTTGTTGACAATGGAACTGGAATGGTCAAGGTTGGAATTTGCTTTGCCAATTGTTGAGCGTTTCTTGTGATATTGAAAAAACAGTTTGTTTTTTGCTTGTTTACTATATATCTTATAGAAGACAGTTGTTTCATCAATGCTGTGATAATTTTCTCCATTATTTGCAGGCTGGTTTTGCAGGTGATGATGCTCCCAGGGCCGTGTTCCCCAGTATTATTGGGCGACCACGCCATACTGGTGTAATGGTTGGGATGGGCCAGAAGGATGCTTATGTGGGTGATGAAGCCCAGTCGAAGAGGGGTATACTCACATTGAAGTATCCTATAGAGCATGGCATAGTCAGCAACTGGGATGATATGGAAAAGATTTGGCATCACACATTTTACAATGAGCTTCGTGTTGCCCCTGAAGAACACCCTGTACTTCTTACTGAGGCACCACTCAATCCCAAGGCCAACAGAGAGAAGATGACCCAAATTATGTTTGAGACTTTCAATGTGCCTGCCATGTACGTTGCTATTCAAGCTGTTTTGTCTCTGTATGCCAGTGGACGTACTACAGGTTTGTTTCTGCGTTTGATCTTGGTTAATACTATTTGGTGATCATGAGACCTAATTTGGTTTAGGTCAACTTAACTTTAATGCTATAAGTTGGCTAATTTCTGATCCGATGAATATGAGGTAGTCTTAAAGGTTATATGTGGCAAGTAAGTTGGAAGCTGGTTGAAGTTCTTCATGAATTGGTTTATTTATACTTTTAGCTTAGTTGAATTATATACACTGGGCACTGTTCCATATGTACAAGGATGGGAGATACTTGCATTTCTATACTAATTCCTTGTGACTAGCATTATTTCCTTTTTTTATTGTATGTTGTTATTGAATTATTGGTTACATAAATAGGTATTGTGCTTGATTCTGGTGATGGTGTGAGCCACACGGTGCCCATATACGAAGGATATGCCCTTCCTCATGCAATTCTCCGGTTGGACCTTGCTGGCCGTGATTTAACGGAGTACCTGGTTAAAATCCTTACTGAGAGAGGATACTCCTTCAGTACCTCTGCCGAAAAGGAAATTGTCCGTGATGTGAAGGAGAAATTGTCGTACGTGGCCCTTGATTTTGAACAAGAAATGGAGACTACGAAGAGTAGTTCTGCAGTGGAGAAGAGCTATGAGTTGCCTGATGGACAGGTCATTACAATAGGTTCTGAGAGATTCCGTTGCCCAGAAGTACTCTTCCAGCCTTCTTTAGTTGGTATGGAAGCTACTGGAATTCATGAAACTACATACAACTCCATCATGAAATGTGATGTGGATATCAGGAAGGATCTGTATGGTAACATTGTGCTTAGTGGTGGGTCTACTATGTTTCCGGGAATTGCTGATCGCATGAGCAAGGAAATTAGTGCTCTTGCCCCAAGCAGCATGAAAATCAAGGTGGTTGCCCCTCCTGAGAGGAAGTACAGTGTCTGGATTGGTGGTTCTATCTTGGCATCACTTAGTACCTTCCAACAGGTTTGTATTCATGCTTTTCTCTAGTGTTCCTTTCATTTTTTTTTTTTGCCTATTACATGTCATAATCAGTAGAAGGGATTGGCTTATGGAATTCATTGGGTACTTTCGTTGTTCTCTTGTATGCAGATGTGGATCTCTAAGGGCGAATATGATGAATCAGGGCCAGCTATTGTTCACCGGAAGTGCTTCTAAATTGGGGCAGGTTGATTCTAAATTGGGGCAAGTTGAGTTGGATGGTGATCAAGTTCTTCATGCACCCTGTCTTGTGCCATATTTCAGTCAAGTTTGGTTGACTTATTTGATGCTTTGGGTTTTTAATAGAGGTATATCTAGTTCAATGAATGGATTTGTAAGTTGAGTATTTTATGTTTCTCCGTTAGGTCCTTGGAAGCCAGACTATTTTATGCAATTGGCGGATGGTATTGGAACTTTGTAGGTTCGGTTTGGTTTGATTTTCCGTTTATTCGTTTTTCATGCTGTGGCCATGAATTAGGTACCTCGAGTTAGGAGGACGATAAGTTTCAGCATCTTTTCTCCCAGGCAGGGATTTTTGAGTCAGTTTCTGTTGATATTTATTATATGCTTAATTGGTTTTTTATGTTTGCAGTGCACTTTCAGCATGTTTTTATTGTTTGATATGATTAGTCGTTATACACCATTGGTTAAAATCTATTCGTATGCGCCTATGGCATGTGTTTTAACAGAACTTAAGCAGCTAGTATGTGTGCTGCTCCTTGCTGATCCATGTTCAAGAGTAAAAGTTTAATACTTTTATTTTTAGTCCATAAGAATAAAAAAGTAAATGAACAATAAGAATGGACCGAACCTCAGGGGTGCTCAAGCCTAATCCATCAAGCGTACCTAGACATACGGGTTTTAACAATACCCTGTTAGTAATCATTAAAATACGCCTCATAAAAAACATTTAAATAGTGAATTGCTTGAGTTGAAGTTGAAATCAGTTAATATTATTTGTAACTTGTTAATTGTTTTTCACTTTATCTTATGACGATGAATACACGTTTTGTTTATTAATCTTACCTTATCAGTCTCGTTCAGAAATATATTAAGCAGACAAGTTTCTGCAACTTAAGCATATTTTTTCAGGATAATGATTTAAATCAATTATGGTCATATTTTTATGAAGTTTTTAATAGTTAATTTTTTATTATATGATATGATAGTCTACGTGATAAATTTAATTTTGATTTTTTTAAAATAATAAATGTAAAGAATTTTTAGATAAGCTTTATTAAGAAATTTAATAGAGGTTCTAGGAATTATAAGTTGATTTTGTATGTCAACAAAAATTTATATTCAAATTGTTTTAAATGTCTCTATTTTTGAAAAAAAAAGACCGTGTTTAATATTTATGAAAAACTATTAAACTTGCAAGCTTTATATATTTTTGTATTTCAAGAAATTTTTGGTGCTGGTATCGTGTTATGCATTGTAAAAAAGTTTCTTCCACGTGAATTTGGGTGGATAGTCTCTATTTAAAAGTTTATTACATTATTTTTATGTTAATAGCAGTTCTGCTGCAATCAATTTATTTTTATGAACACAGGATTAAGTGGTAAGATATTATTCATCAAATCCAAATATAATTATTTACATAATGCTATATTTAAGTATCAAACAACATTGTTCATTTGGAATAAATAATCGTGTCATATCAATCAATCCTAAATCATGTTTAGTTTTTATATCACTATGGCAATATCATATAAATCAAAAGGAACGTTTGTGTGTGTGAAAAGATGAGCTCTAAACCAGATTTGGATATTTAATTATGGGTAAAATGAAATGTTAAGAGATGAGACGAAATGAAATAAAATTATCAAATTTATAGTTTGGATGTTTTATTAACAAATTAAGTATAATTTCCATCTGAGAACAGAATGTATGAATTATAAATTTTTATTAAAATAAATTAGAAGAAAATTTTAAATATTATTATAAATTTTTAATAAAATAAATTAGAAGAAAATTTTAAATATTATGTATAATAGAATTAAGTTGACTCCATTGTAATCCATATTTTTTATTTTTTTAATTTATGAAAATCGAAATAGATTGTATTTGATATATATTTTAAAAATATTTTTATTTTAATATATATTTTATTTATCTTTCTTGGTATCTCTTTCTACTATCTATCCTATTTTACATATTAATATTGATTTTTATTTTTATTTGAAAAACTCTACATTTTTATTTCTATATAAAAAAAATGTTTATAAATTTATCCTTATCATTTGTTAACATTACAATTTAGAAATAAATAGAATGTATAAATTATAAATTTTTATTAAAATAAATCATCTCATGCTCCCAAATTAAGAGGATGATTTTTTTTTTGAATATTATAATAGAATTAAGTAGACTTCATTGTATCCATATCTTTTTTTTCTCTTTTTCAATTTATAAAAATCAAAATGGATTATGTTTGTTATATATTTTAAAAATATTTTTATTTTAATATATTTTATTTTTTATATTTTTTTATCTTTCTTTGTATTTCTTTATATTATCCCTCCCATTTCATATATTAATATTGATTTTTATTTCTATTTAAAAATTTCTACATTTTAATTTATATATGAAAAAAATATATTTATAAATTGATCCTTGTCATTTGTCAACATTACAATTATGTTACAATTTAAAAGTAAACAGAATGTATGAATTATAAATTTTTATCAGAACAAATCATCTCATGTTCCCAAATTAAGAGGATGAAAGAAACTTTTAAATATTATATATAATAGAATTAAGTAGAATCCATTGTATTTCATATTTTTTTTCTTTTAATTTAGAAAATCGAATTGGATTATGTTTATTATATATTTTAAATTTTTTTATTCTAATATATTTTATTTTATCTTTTTTTATCTCTTCTTACTATTCACCCCATTTCATATATTAATATTGATTTTCATTTCTATTTGAAAAACTCTACGTTTTGATTTTTATGTGAAACAAAATGTTTATAAATTGATCTTCATCATTTACCAACATTATAGTTATGTTATAATTTAAAAATAATTTATTTTAAAAGTTACTTTGTATTTAAAAATTCTTTTAAATGGTTGAATTTTATTGATTTAATTATTTATTTATAAATTTTATTGTGTAAATCATCTTTATAAAATTTTATAATTTTTTTTATATTTTATTAAATAAATTCAAATTAACATATATTAAGAGAAAGATATTATTTATTAAAATAAAATTATATAATAAAATATTAAATTTCTTTCAAATTTTATAAAATTATATAAACATAATCTACATAGTAAAATTTATTTATTTAATAATTGGATAATAAAACTTACCTATTTTAAAAAAAATGAGTGGAATAATTTTTAACATGAATTATTTCTCTCTCTCTATATATATATGTGTGTTAGTGTGTATAGAAAGAAAAATTATTCTAATGACATTATAATATAATGATTAAAATTTATTTTAATCTTAATTTTAAAATAAGTTGGTCGAAATAGAAATTTAATATCTTTAGAATGTTGAATATAAAATATAAAATCTTACATCTTATAGTTTCATATATTCCAAAGTATTTTTGAATTTTCAAAATATATTAAATATTTTTATTTCTTTTAATCATATTCTCTTAATAAGTGACGAAGGCATTCGTTATCAAATGTCTATAACTAAGATCATAATCGGATGTCCAACATGACGATGACTTCTAAAAGATGATGTAAATATATGTATTCCTTTTATTTTTTTTACAAAGGAAATATCAAATATTTTTTGAACAACACTCTACATATGCTAATGTGTTGCTTGTAAGAGAAAACTAGTACTTATACATAACTTAAAACCAAAGGAGCAATTTTTTTCATCTATCGTGTCACCAATCTAATATTTTTTGAGCTACTGATTTTTTTTAAGTCTAATACATGCTCTCGCAAATTGTCAGTACAGATTAATGGAGTTATTTTTTCATTATATTAATAGAATTCAGAAATGGATGAAAGATAACAAAACCTAAGAATGGAAGTTGATTTGGATGAGATGACAAGAGTGTTTTTTTTTTCTTCTTTTTATCTTCAAATTCGACGTAGAATCTTAACTTCATCAGTAGGTCTTTCCTTATGACAATTGCCAAATTCTGGCCATTTTATTTGTCCAAATTTTCTTCATGGAAGTGGGGTGAGTCAGACAGCCTAGGAAGTTGCTATTCTTATCCTCATCCTGATTATTAATATTGAGTGGGAGAAACGGCAAGTCAGATATTATGAAAGGATTGAAAAAATAAATTGAATAAAACATCTCTTTTTTTATTTGAATTTTTAAAAATATAAATATAAATGAATAGACATAAATTATTTTATTATATTTTCATCTAATAAAATTATTTTATACAAAACAACAAAGTGAAATAAATGATGAGTACAAAAAAATGTTTTCTGCTTTCCTTTGATTATCCTTTTAAAACACAAAAATTACATAAGATATCATATAACAATATTAGTATTGCGATTGGGTATAAAAATAAGATCCTAAGTTTAAACCCTTTTTATATATAAAATAATATGGGCAGAAGAATGATTCGTCCATCACAGCTTGGTACCATGGTGTCATTCCTATCATCTTGTTGACAAAACTTATTTATTACTAAATTTTCTGTTTCTCCACTGTAGCGCACAACAGCACAGGCACATAAATATTGTTTATTAGAATTTATAACCTTTAAATATTGGAATAAGCCGTTCTAAATACTTTATTCTGTTTCCTTGTATTTGCATATATTACTGGTAATTGCAGAAGGCAGAAGAAGAACGAGTGGAAATTCATCGTTTCTTGAGAGAGAGAGAGAGAGAGAGAAAGAAAATGGATCATGAAGCAGATACTAACAGAACTGATTTAATGACCATCACGCGCTTTGTTCTGAACGAACAGTCAAAGTATCCTGAATCACGTGGCGATTTCACCATTCTTCTGAGTCACATTGTTCTTGGCTGCAAATTTGTTTGCTCTGCAGTTAGCAAGGTACTCTCTTCCATTCCATTCCGTTCTATCATTCTCTTAAACAATTTCCATTTCTTCAATATTTTTTTATTCACAGGCGGGACTCGCAAAACTCATAGGACTTGCAGGAGACACCAATGTTCAAGTCAGTTCTCCATTCCATACCATACCTTTCTCCTTTATAACTGCATTTAAATTTTTATTTATTTATTTATTTATTGTGTTTTCTCATATCCAGAGTACCTTTTGTCGTAGGGTGAAGAGCAAAAGAAATTGGATGTGCTTTCAAATGAAGTATTTGTGAAAGCCTTAATTAGCAGTGGACGCACCGTAAGTCTTTACTTTTATTAAACTCAATCATTTAGTTCCTTAGATTTTAGTGAAATAGTATAATTCCTTCTTCTCCTTTTTTTTTTCATGAGTTTGAGTTTGATTCATAAGCAACCTTTTTGGCATTTTTTTCTTCCCTGATTCCTGTCAAATGCAATTTCTTGCCTTGTCAGTGCCTTCTTGTTTCTGAAGAGATTGAAGACGCTATATTTGTGCCATCATCACATCGTGGCAAGTCAGTTCTAAGCTCTGCAACCAACTAACGCTTCATCTTTTAGTGCTGTGTTAAAATATTTTATCTTGTAACAAATTCCTTTTGATTTTGCAGATATGTTGTTGTTTTTGATCCTTTGGATGGATCCTCAAACATTGACTGCGGCGTTTCAATTGGAACTGTATGAAGTTTTTAGCCCAAACACAATTGCTGTTTTGAAAACTTCAAACAAAATGTAATTCAATTTTCCTGTTGTGCATAGATCTTTGGTATTTACATGGTGAAGGATGAATCTGAAGTTACTCTTGAAGATGCGTTGCAACCTGGGAACAGAATGTTAGCAGCTGGTTACTGCATGTATGGAAGTTCTTGCACGGTAAAACAAACGCCAATCTCTGCAACATGGCTTATATATAACCATTTTTTTAACTAGTTAGTATTTCCTTTTTACAACAAATTTCAAGGTTGTGTCCTCTTTCATTTTATTTTATTTTTTAAAAAATTAAAGTTGAAGTGGTCTGTTTTTGTAGTCATGAATATACTATGCTGATTGAACAAATTCTGGAATTGCAGTTCGTTCTTAGCACTGGAAATGGAGTGAACGGTTTTACACTTGATCCTAGCCTTGGGGAGTTCATATTGACTCACCCAAACATTAAGGTACATATTTATGTGGCAGTCAAATTGGAAAGCATGGTAACACGTTCTTTTAAATATATTCTTCAACACAATTTTAATGATTGATCAGTGTTTTTTAAAATATTATATTTTTTAAAATGTCTATTTTATAAGATAATTAGTTTGACCTTTGATAAAGTATATGAATCATAAGAAATTTGTTGACGTGTGCCACGAAGTGTATATTATTAGCATTTCTTGTCACATTGGTATCTCAAGTTATTAGAATTTTATCCCTGCTCTGCTGCTGGTATTGCACATGGAAATTTTTTGTCAGTGAGTCAAAGTTATATTATTAAAGCCAACTTTCAGCTTTATTTAATCACTGTGTTTCTTGCATAGATACCAACGAAAGGAAAGATTTATTCCGTGAACGAAGGAAATGCCAAAAACTGGGATGAACCAACCACCAAGTATGTTTTGGGGATTGTCTTACCTAGTATTTGAAGTCTAATTGAATGTGAAACAATTCATTTAAGTTAGAAATTAATCCTTTCATAAATGACAAAGTTCTTGTCACCTTCTCCAGATATGTAGAGAAGTGCAAGTTTCCTCAGGATGGTTTGCCACCGAAGTCTCTTAGGTACATTGGAAGGTATTTGATTCTCAACTTGGTGTAGTCCTTGCCTTTCCTTCAAATGTCTTCATTTTAATGTTAACATGGGTGAGTAATACAGTATGGTTGCCGATATCCATCGAACATTGCTTTATGGAGGTATCTTCATGTACCCTGCTGATAAGAAAAGCCCACATGGAAAGCTACGGTATGACGAATTATATTTAGTTCTAACCATGTGAATTAGCATATACTCTAGGATTGCCAACTCTCTCACACACCATTGCAGTTGCAATTGTCCACATGTAGATTAGTTTTATGAGTTGCATATTAGGATGCCCAAAGGAGAGAGGGAGAAGAGAACTTGAGACGTTCCAGCCTCTCTTTCTTTGGGTGGTTGGGGGCTATATCCTCAATGGAAATACATGGCTTAGTTATGGAATCTCACTGTGAAATCAGGCTTCTCTACGAAGTCTTCCCAATGTCATTTTTCATGGAGCAAGCAGGAGGTCAGGCTTTCACTGGAAAACAGCGGGTATGACTTTCTTTTTTCTTTGCTCTCATAGTTTATTGCTACCTAATACTCTATTTGTTGTGTTATTTGCACAACTAATCCATAGAACAATTTATTGAACATACTATTTTTTCTCTTTTTCAATCACATCATCCATCATGTCACATGTTTCCTTCCTTTGTACATGTGCAAATAAGATTTTTCATACTAAAGCCGAAATGCAATATGTAACTCCAATGAGAGTCTCTCTCAAATGGTAAAAACTGAGTTCCTGTTTGGAACAGTACATTGTAACATTTATGTCAACGTGAGTTTAAAGCATGCTGAAATGCGGTTCCAAACATGCCATGAATAACTTAAAAATGGTTGCATTGCATGCATTTCTGCTTCTTGGATTTGACACATGGATTAAAGTTTAAATGAATATGAATCGGATTTGATATTACATCATCCATTTAATATTTGAAGTGGCTAGTTTCAGTTACAGCTGACTGATGAATCCTTTTTTGAACTATTTTGCTTCGGAACAGGCAGTTTAAGGAACTACAATTATTTTTTACTAATGAGCTTTTGAAACCTCATGTATATACGTATTCTTGTTTCTAAATAAATTGGTAAATTGCAGGCACTTGACTTGAATCCAAAAAAGTTACATGAACGATCGCCTATATTTCTTGGCAGCTACGATGACATTGAGCAAATGATAGAGCTTTACGCCGCATCCAAAGCAGATGGTGCATGAATATTGTCTTTGAATCTCGGTTTGTTTCATGAGTCAGAGACATCAATTATTGGGCTCTTGAAATTAAGTTAATTGGGTGGGACAACATCTGTTTCGGTAGAACATTATGTAAAGAAAAGAAAACGGAGTAGAGGATCTCTGTCCTTAATTTAAAACCTCACTGAGTTGCAAGTAAAGCTTAAAGATGAAAATGATTGTGTTGTATCACTGGAATCCACGAGGTCAAAAATCATTCAATGTATAAAAAGATTTGGAAGTTATTGACATAACAATGCTTTAAACATCCCTCCTCTCATATTCGTTTAAGAATCTCATTTTAGTTCTCCGTATTTTACTCTATAAAGTTTTAGTATTGTTAAATCCCGAGTTAACATTTGATTTTATTGTAAAGAGTTAAAGAGACCAAAATAATGTTTATTAAAGGCTATCCCGAGTTGGGTTTAATAGAAAAATTCAAACTGATTAAATTTAATTGTTATGGATTAAATTGAAATTCTAAAACTAACCAAACCCAATCAATTCGATTAAATTTATATTGGATGAGTGGGTCATAGGATTTATATATACTTATTTTTAAAAGTAAATTTATGGAAAATCATAACAATAAATTTAAAAAAATATAATTTCATATTATGTATATTAGTATATATTTCCTATTTTTAATAAATATTTATGAAAATTAATAAAAAATATAAAAAAAATTAGATAAAAAGAAAATTGAAATGGTTAACAACGTGGAAGGAGCGAACTTATACTCGGGATCCAATAATAGCTTGGTAATATGTTTTTACAGATGGGCTACACATCCACATCCCAACATCTATCTATCTCTTTATACTCTTATCTTATGGTTGGAATTATTTAAAAAAAAATATTCAAACGAAATATATCCGAGTATAAGTTACTTTTGTTTAAAGTAGTGGCACTGGATATGCCAATAAACAAGTTTTGTCTTCGTAGCTCTCTCAACTATGGATTCAGTTTCTCTCCAATTTAATTAATTATCACATTAAATAATTTAGATTATGTTTAGTATGATTTTAAATTTTTAAAATAAAATATTTGATAAAAATAATTTTAAATTAATTTTTAACATATATTCAAAATCATTTAATTCAAATCTTAAAATTAAAACAAAAATAATTACTTTTTAATTTTAATGTATTTTTATTTTTAAATCTACCAATTTTCATCTCACTATTAACCATTATCACCACATTAAACAACCATCACCAGCATTATAACTATCATAATTTTTATCAAATTATTACCTAATACCACCATTATCATTATCATATTATAACCATAATAATAATTATTATTATTATTATTTATCTTAAAAAATAAATTTTTTTTAAATTTTTTATCTCATTTTTATATATTAAAAAAATAAATATTATTTAATATATAAATTGTATTAAATTTATAATATTATAATATAATTTATATTATATAATTATTTATAACATTATATTATAATATATATACATATTATTTTTTATATAAAATAAATATTTAATAATATAAAAATATTTAATTATAATTTTTTTATCTTAAATATTAATAATTAAATAATATGTAAATTAAAAATTTATATAACTAATATTTTTTATATTATAACTATTATATCACTACCGTTATCTTATAAATACTACTCTTACTTTTACATTATCATTGTGACCAACATTGTTACCATAATAATAATAATAATTTTATTATTTTAAAATTTTTATTTTTATTATTTTAAAAAATATAATTATTTATTAATTATATACCTATTTTTTATAAATTTATAAATAAATAATACTATTTGTATATAAAAAATTATATTTAATTTATAATATTATAATATATTTTATATTATATAAATTTTTATAAGATAATATAATATATTATTTTATATAAAATAAATATTAAAAATATAAAAATATTATATAAAATTATTTATTTTATATATGAATTATTAAATAATAGATAAAATATAAAATTATATAATATTTTTTTTATTATAATCACCATCATAATTATTATCATTATTATTATAATAATAATAATTTATTTTTATTATTTTAAAAAAATTATTAATTTTTTATTTATCTAATTTTTATATATTAAAAAAATAATATTATTTAATATAAATTATATTAAATTGATAAAATTATAATATTTTTATACTATGTAATTATTTATAATTTATATTATTTTTATATAAAATAAATATTAAATAATATAATAATAACATAGAAAATTATCTATTTTAAATACAAATAATCAAATAAAATATAATATAAAAATTTATATAATTATATAATATTCTTTATATTATAATTACCATACCATTAACATGTAATATTTTTATTTTTATTATTATTATTATTATTATTATTATTATTTTAACTATTATCATTATTTTAATTATAATAATAATTTTGATTTTTAAAATTTTAAATTTATATTGTTTTGATATAATTTAACTTTTTAAATTAATATTTTTATTTATATATTTTATGATGAATGCATAATAAAATAATAGAATAAAATAATTTGATTTACTTTTTCAACCACTTTTAAAATAAAAAAATAAAAAAAAATACTTGTTTCAATTTTTAAAATTTAATTAAAAATTATTCCAACGTAACCTTAACTTTTAAATTAATATTTTTAATAATAAAAAATTTATAACAGCAAGAGCATAAATTGCACTGATATATCAAATTTGAAGATAGAAGATCCATTCCCCTCAATTTCGGCTTTATTAACCTGTCCCACCGGGATATTTTTCCCTTTAACATACTTTAATTATATAAAAATGGACACTAATAACCTAATTAAGGAAGGAAGAAATTAAGAACCAAATCATATTAATGGTACAAAAACAAATATGTAAATTTAACTTCATGAAATAACTATTATTGGATTCAAGTTTCAGACATTTACATTTCCAAACATGCTCCCACCAAAGTGAATCCCCAATTTGATCAAATGAGTGAAGTGAAATAAGTTAGGATGGATATTCACGATTACAGTTTTTAGTTATTTTTTTTCCTTTGGTAATCGGTAATTGGTGTGTTTATTCCAATAATGCATTTTGAGGAATTTTGGAAACATGCTCCCTTGTTCTTTTTTATTTGTTATCATTTTTTTAAAAATAATTTTATTTAATTATTATTTTAAAAGCTTAAAATAATGTTTATTAAATTTTTTCTATTATACTTTAACTTTTCAGAAGAATAATAATTGATAAGAGAAGTAGACTAATAAGAGGAATTAAAAGTATAATAAAAATTTTAACACACAAAAATATTAAATTTTTTTAATTTGTTAAAATAATTTTAAACAATAAAGTAAAAAAAAATATTACTTAAGTTAGGACGTAATAGTTGGTGATTTTAACAATTATTTTTAAAGTAAATTTCTTTCGTATTGATTGATTTTGTTCTTCTTGAAAAGTGGTGTCTTAATTTTTGAAATTTATTAATATTTTAATTAGGTTGAGGCATGAGATATGATGTGGTTTTTGAATGTATTAAAAATTATGATAAAAATGCATTAATATTTTTACTGTTAACCTTTTTAAAAAAAAAAATCGACATTTATTAGCATTTACCATAAAATCATTTATGTGGCGAAAAAAGATAGGGTTGGTTAATTGACCAGAGCCCAGCCTCTGATTGGCAATCACACAGCTGTGAAGATAGCATTTGCTAAATGTAAGCTATGAATTAAAACCGTTAGACTCCTAAAAATTTTGCAGACCAAGGAAACTCCAACTGCCAAAAAAGGCTCAAATGAGGCTTATAAAAGTGACATAGAGGTTAACTTGCAAAAGCATTCCTTCACATCTCTTGCTTGGTCTTTTTGATTATCTTAGGGAGAACAATCAAGAATAGCACTTGGTTTGTTCTCCCACCCATCCACTTGAATCATCTAAACATGGGCAACTGTGCTAGCAACCCCAAGACCAACGAGGGTGAATCTTCAGTGCCTGAGCCCATCATTGAGAAGCAAGAGAACAACACGGCCCAAAACAATGCTGAAGAGGCCCAACAAGAGGAGATCCCCGTCTCCTCTAATCCCAACTCTCTCACCACCTTTCCTAATATGGTATGTTACTTCATCCATTATTTTCTTCATTTCAATCAAAAAATTCAATTTCTTTAAAAATTTATGGTAAAACTATAACAATTATAGAATACAATATGGATAATATTAAATTCATCTTTTTTTTTAATTTTTTAAAAGTATACAACAAAAATTGAATAAAATAATATTTTATTGAAAATTATTATATAGAATGTTATTAATATTGATTCCATGACCAAGGAATTATTATTACATAAGAGTTTGCATGATGAGACATTTACCTATATTATAACAGAACTTTATGTTGAATATTTGATTATTTTGAAGGATCATATTATGTATTATATATTTGTGTGATGAGATGCTGATAGCCATTATATAAAATATATTGGCAGAGTGAAGAAGAGCAGGGTGAGGAGAAGGAGGAAGCCAAGAGTGAAGAGGTGAAGGGCGAAGCCGTGAAGGAAGAGAAACCTCAGAAAGAGGAGGTGCAGGCTGATACCAAAGAAGAGAAACCTCAGAAAGAAGAAGCAAAACCTGAAATCAAAGAAGAGAAACCTCAGGAAAAGGAGGTAAAGCCTGAAATCAAAGAAGAGAAACTTCAGAATGAGGTGGCAAAGCCTGAAATCAAAGAAGAGAAACCCCAGGAAAAGGAAGTAAAGCCTGAAATCAAAGAAGAGAAACTTCAGAATGAGGTGGCAAAGCCCGAAATCAAAGAAGAGAAACTTCAGAATGAGGTGGCAAAGCCTGAAATCAAAGAAGAGAAACCCCAGGAAAAGGAAGTAAAGCCTGAAATCAAAGAAGAGAAACTTCAGAATGAGGTGGCAAAGCCCGAAATCAAAGAAGAGAAACTTCAGAATGAGGTGGCAAAGCCTGAAATCAAAGAAGAGAAACCCCAGGAAAAGAAAGTAAAGCCTGAAATCAAAGAAGAGAAACTTCAGAATGAGGTGGCAAAGCCCGAAATCAAAGAAGAGAAACTTCAGAATGAGGTGGCAAAGCCTGAAATCAAAGAAGAGAAACCCCAGGAAAAGAAAGTAAAGCCTGAAATCAAAGAAGAGAAACTTCAGAATGAGGTGGCAAAGCCCGAAATCAAAGAAGAGAAACTTCAGAATGAGGTGGCAAAGCCTGAAATCAAAGAAGAGAAACCCCAGGAAAAGGAAGTAAAGCCTGAAATCAAAGAAGAGAAACTTCAGAATGAGGTGGCAAAGCCCGAAATCAAAGAAGAGAAACTTCAGAATGAGGTGGCAAAGCCTGAAATCAAAGAAGAGAAACCCCAGGAAAAGAAAGTAAAGCCTGAAATCAAAGAAGAGAAACTTCAGAATGAGGTGGCAAAGCCCGAAATCAAAGAAGAGAAACTTCAGAATGAGGTGGTAAAGCCTGTAATCAAAGAAGAGAAACCCCAGGAAAATGAAGTAAAGCCTGAAGTCAAAGAAGAGAAACTTCAGAATGAGGTGGCAAAGCCTGAAATCAAGGAAGTGAAGCCCCAGGAAAAGGAGGTAAAGCCTGAAATCAGAGAAGAGAAACCCCAGAAAGAGGAGGCAAAACCTGAAACCAAAGAAGAGAAGAAACCCGCAGCTTAGGTCGAGAAACTAGAATGTGTAAACCTTCTTAGTTTAAAACCAAAACGGGCTTTGATGCTTCAAATACACAATTGTGTTTCTTTTCCATTTTGTACTTAACGATGATTCATTAATTTCATTATGGAAATTGATTATTCTTGATCGGTTGTTTTTTTAATTTATTTAATCTTAATGCAATTTTAGTGTAGCCAATATTCAATTAACATAATTAAATTTATTAAATAGATTTTAAGATTGAATGACAGTAATCAAAATTAAACCTTTTTTTTTTTAAGTTTGGCTATGGAATGTTTTTTCATGATAAAGTGACACAGTAAGGGTTTTTCGAGAGATTTCAAAAACTTGAATGGCTGGCTAGGTCTATCGTTATAGACAAAGTAAGGTAATAAGAGATGGAAATATAACTTTTATGTACTACCAAAGAATGTGAAACGATAGTAAACTAATAATGAAAGGGGGTAACAAAGATTAAAAAAAAGTTTAAATAATTTATAAATTTCTATAATTTTATCAAATTTTTTATAATTAAAATTTATTCTATTAATTCTTTTCAATTTTAAAATTTATAATTAAGCTATATATTTCTATTCATTCCCATTTTTTTCTTTTTCACAAAATTTCATCTTTCCCCAAAGCATCTAGGCCCTAGCCATTCTCAATAGCATTTAAACCATAGAACAATCTTGGGCATCTTAATTAGGTATAACTATTAGGATAAAAAAGTTAACTTTTTAAAAATTTGATTACAAAATTTTGAAGTTATAAACATTTGATTAAAATTATTAGGATTTAATTAAAAATTAGGAATAACTATTAGGATCTGTGTATTAACCAAAAAAATAATTATCTCTACTTTCTTTGGGGTTTAACGTCCATTATATTTATATTAATTTTTATTGAAAAACTACATTAACCTATCATAAATTTGTGGACTACGGACAATCAAAATATATATCCAAAAGGAATTATTGTAGAATACATTATGAATTATATCATGTTTGACATGATCATATAGTTCAAATGTTGGAAATAAAACAAAAAGAAATAAAACTTTTTTTTAACAGGAACAAAAAAAAACTAACTTTATAATTATTAGAATACATTTAAAATATTATATTGATTATATAACATATATTTCAATTATATAAAATATATATTTAAAAACTGAAAAAAATATATGACTATTTTGAGGTATTATGTAATCTTCTTTTATTGTTTCATTATTTGATTTACTTTTAATTTTTAAATTTATCAATTTTTGTAATATTATTAATTTGATTATTATGTAACATTTTTTATCATTATTTAATTATAAAATATTAATATTTATTTACATAGAAAAAATTAATAGAATTTAAATTTAAAATTTTACATAAATTATTTTAATTTCAAGCTTTCCATTAACTAGTGAATTTAAATTTCACGAGTTTATTTTAATTTCAAATCTTTCACCAATCTAATGACTTAATTATAAAATATCAATTAATTATATTTATTAATTTTTTATAATAGTAATATTTTCACGTGAATATCATTTTTAGATTTCAAAACAATTTAAATTTATTCATTCTCATACATAAAAAACAATTTAAATTTCTGATTGCATTATATAAATGTCTTGATTTAGTAATAATCATATCTATTTTGTTTTGCAGTTTAGATCTTTAACTGATTTCTAATGGAACATATGTTCTTGGTTCTTTAATAGAAAGGTTAAAAAATAAAAATATAGAGGAAAAAAATGGATTATAATGAAGATAAAAGACACGAGACTCAAAGATAAAAATAAAAAATAAAAAAATTTCAATTTTTTTTTATAACTTGAACTGTATTAGTTAAAAAACTATGCTTCCTATAACAGATTCTGTTATCAAAAAACCTAGGTAATTAAAAATAAATTATTAAAATAATATTATTTTAAAATACATTATCAAATTGAGATTATTATGCTACGTAAAAACTCGGCTATTCTCGTCAGCCGCTTACGTTTTTTACCATAAATCCGCCAAAAAAATTTTAAGCCACAAATATATTTTAAGTTCTCTTTCTTGTAACGTTTTCCGGCGATTGAAAACAGTTGGTAACTACATAAAAAAAATTGAGACAACCGACAAAATAAAATCCAAATTTGATTATATATTTTAAAACAGCATTATTTTGGTAATTTATTTTAAAATTATATTTTTTTTTTCAATCATCTTATGAAATCCTTTTTTAAAGTCTCTGAAATTAGATAAAAATTTAATATTACAGAATATTTAATTTAAAAATACTACAAAATTTTAACACTTATCTTAAAAAATATAAAAAAAAATTAAAACTTAAAGACAAAAAGATAAATTAAAACATATAAAAGGTATACATCTAAGAAAAAGAATAAGGATTATAAAATATTGGACTATTTTTAATATTAATAAAAAAAAGCTCCCAACGAGATGGAGGAGGAATCAGAAACGTACGTAGAAGGAAAAATATATGGATACTTAAATTGAAAATATGAAGTTTAAAGAAAAAAATTTGAATCATGGTTTTAAAAATTTATGAGTTAACAAAAAAAATTATTTATTAATTATAATTTAGATATAAATATTTATTTATTTATTTTATAAGATTATAATTATAATTATATTTATATTTATATTTTTTAATTGATAATATTTTATAAAAAAATTAATAAATTTTAAATTTTAAATATTTAAATTTATTTTATTTTAATTTTTGATTTATATGATTCGAGTTAATGAGATAAATCAAACCATTTATAAGTTTGAATTGAGTTGAGTTGAATTATTTACAAATTTAAATTGAATTGAATCAAGTTAAGAAAAATGATTCATATTAAATTCAAGTTAAATTTTAAATTGAATAAATTTTTATAAAATTAAGTTGAGTTAAATCTAACTTAATTTCATTCAATTCATTTCCAGTAAAATTGTTGATATTATTGGTAACATTATATAAAAAATGAATAGATGTAATTTTTTTAAAGAGAATTTTTCTTTAAATCATTGGGTGATTCTAGAAGCATAAAAAGAATTTAAAAATATTTTTTATTTTATATTTATAATAAAAAATTAAAATAACATATAAAAATATATAAATTTTTAAATTTGATTTATTAAAAAAAATAATAAGTTTAGACATATTTTATATCTACATTTTAACAAGTGATTTACGATCACAAAAGTAGTTGCACATAATCTCAATACAAACAACAATGAGTTAGACCTTCTAACTATGTGGTAAACGATCTAGAAAACAAGAGAAGCAGTAGAAGTAACAGAATACTAGTGCGTAATACAAAGTTGGATGATTATATTTGGGATATAGAACAGTGTGATATCTTATCTCTTCTTCTGATTTTCCTGTCTTACCTAAAACTTCATATCTTAAATATTTATTATGCTCTTCTACTAACCTTTCCCTTAATACTATGATTGCAAAAAGTGTTGGAAGTGACGTGCTATGTTGTTCTCTTGATCATGGAACTTCAAAATTGATATTGAAAAATAGCCATTTAAATTTTGTTTTGTTTCTCTTTCCAATTGTGGCATCATTGTCGCAACAAAAGCAATTTTTACATTAGTACTTTCATTAAGATGGATAAGAATATAAGAATAAAGAAGTTGCAAGTCAAGATAAAGAAGCTTCATGAGATCATTGAGAAGAATATGAAAAGGCAGCAGACAGACATTGTTAAAGTGGAAGAGGCCACTATAATTCATATGGATATAATCAAATTATCCCTTGAGGCTTTGATGCAAAATTCTCAACATGGTTCGAGTTTTGGTTCCAATCCCTAATTGGTTCCTCAATAATCATTTCTGGTCAGAAATCTTAAGCTCAATTTTCTACATTTTGATGGATCTAATGTGATATATTGGATATTTAAGACAGAATAATTCTTCGAATATTGTCATACATTGGATATGGAGTGACTAATGGTGGTGGCAATACATATGGATAAAGATGTGGATCCTTACTTAATCTACCATCGTGAATAAATATTATTTAGAGTTCATGGATCTAGCAAATCGAGTCATTATTGAACCATGCAAGGCTTTAATGGATTGTTTTATTAATGGACTCAAAGTTATCTCATGCAAAAAGTAGTTGCTCAGAGTCCTATGTCATTATTGAAAGTTTATGTTTTAACTAAACTTTTACAAAAAAAAAACATATTACCAACAACAAATCAACCTACTCACGCAATCATACCAAACCCACGTACATCCTACTAAACACATCCTCTCATACCTAAACCTACATAGCTTGAAATACCTAGCCACCCTTATTTCCAATAGCTCCCATCAAACTAGCATTACCTTCACCCACTAGACTTTTTTTTATCTCGAAGGGATAATTTTTAAAACAATTTACCTAAATAGCATTTTTTAAACTATTTCCCTGCCTAGTGCAGTAACAGTGTCATTGACACATCATGGGATGCGTTACACTCCAAGTAACGTAGCATACCATGCGCCACACACTTAAATTCGGATATTTAAACATGTGGTGCATGGTATGATAGGTTAGTTGGAGGGTAACACATCATACAATGCATTAGTTTAAGTGTATCAAGGATCATGTAGGGAGCGATGAACAGTTGGATCGTTATACTGAGCTTATCTACCAACGTTAGCTGACTTTGATCGATATGGTCAACATAGTTGGAGATATGCAGCATTAGCATATCTTTATCATAAAACGTATAGTTGTACAAATTACGATAAAAAAGAGATGTGCAGATTTATTATGCTAATACATATGTGGGTGTGGGAGCGATTTCCCAAGTTGAGATGAGTTGATCAGGGATATTCTGACAACACACTAGTGTATAGAGTGAGATATTCTAAAATGTTATGTACACATAAATACTTTTGTAATTGTTTTGATGTCTTCTATACTTCATTTTCTAATTAAAATATACATTAAAAAACTTACCACAGATGAAAGAGGGGATTGGTTAGGGTTGTGAGGCAGGATATCTCCTTTTATAAACATGTTTTCGATTCCATGAGTCGATAGCAGGTAAGAAACAACTCATTATATGTAATGTCTATATGTAAGTATGATTTAAGTAATATTTTAATTAATTTGTCTATTATTATGTAGATCACTTGACAACTATACAGGCAAGTCATTCATGACTTTCTTGATGCTTGTACACAGGGCATGGCTATATGGACAACTGTGGTGTCATTGGTATGCTTCAACATCTTGGAGTGGCACCAACCTGACCGCTGCATGAGACAGTTCGGGATGTCCTAGCATATCCCTTAGGCTCCATCTTATCCCTTAGAGATACACGACATGACCTTGAAGGGTAAGACATATGAGAACTAGTCTCGTGCGTTCGCTCATTTCTTGATGATCTGGAACAACAGACATCAACACATTTGCACTAGCATCCCAACTAAGGAGTTATTAAGTTATAACTCCAACTCTATGAGATGGTATACCAAACTTATTCGGAGATGGATCACAAAGGAATATGCCCTTAATGGACATGTGGTAAGTCATTATTCATTACATTATTAATAGGGTTTAAGGTTTATACCATTATAATGATTTTATTTAATTTGTTATTTTAGGATGATGAGTTGGATTATATGTATTATCTAAGCACCAAGGTTGCGCAGTCTAGGTCTACCTTACTGGTTGATGTAGTTTATTAGATTAAGTAGCACACACGACCATGCTATTGAGGAAGGCTCAAGATAGGCTCATTGAGGCTAGGTTCACTGCACCCAAGCCTACTCAGCAAGCCCCTAGAGTTGATGCCAGAGCTGATATACCAGATACTCAGGTTGAGCGTGAAGGCTTACAACATTGATGGAGGCGTGTAGATCATCACACACATGAGATGCCCTCATTTCCATCGAGGCAGGAGAAATAATATTTTGTCTCGACTCAAGATGAGGCTCCCTCTTCACCACATCCCATATATACATTTCTGTCGCAATGATACACTTAGGCAGAAGGTAAAATATTGACTTATAATTTATTTCATAATTTGTACATAATATGAATACACATATCTATTTGTTAATTTGTTGATTTAATGTGCATATGTATCATTATTTGTAGTTGCAGGTCCTTCATATGTGGGTCCTTTGATTGAGATCCAGTTTGGATTTGAGGCAAGTGGATCGGACTCTTCGTTTGCACTCTTCACATCACCAGACTTGTCGTCCCCTCAAACATTTTTTAGAGAAGTAGACCTTTGGATGGGCCCTAGCTTCACAAGGATTGAGGAGGGTACAAGTTCGCAGTCTCATCCAACATTCTTCACTGGTCACTATTCCACCCATCTATGGTGACACCTCCCATCCTTATGCATGGTTTTATGCAAAGTTTCGAGATTTTACATGACTATAGCGGGCAGGGTATTGACTTGAATCTTGATTTGTCTGTTGCTTTTCATAACAGAGCATAGATTGAACATCTGGCTGAGGATGTGGACAATATTTCCCGAAGGCAAACAAGGTGAACTACCAGGAGCAGAGGCGAAGGAGGACTTTAGACATATGTTTATTTTGGTTTTATTTTGTTTGAACACTTCAGTTGATGATTATTTATAAACTATGTTTACTTTGATTTTATCTTACTATTGAATATGTTATGTTTATTTATCTTTTATCGAACTTTGTGTTATATAAAACTCACTTATTTAATTAAAATTAAATAAGTAATTCTAACTCGTTTATTTAATTAAAATTTAATAAGTAATCCTAACTTGTTTATTTAATTTAAATTGATTAAGTAATTCTAACTCATTTATTTAATTTAAATTGATTAAGTAAGTATAAGTTACTAATAAAATAAACATTGATTTACAACTATTAACTAAATAACTTAATTCAAATTACACAACTAATCATTATATAAGTTCACTAATTAAAATTTAATAACTAATCATACCATAACTACATAAAATATAAAAAACCACATCATATTTAGCCTCAAATGATTAATTAATCACAGTTCTTTGTGGACATCGAGACTGGTTATGCCCAAACTGTCTACACATGCGACATCTTTGTCTTGGTTGAGATTTAATCGAGTTCATTTCATTCTTAATATGCGTTGATTTAGGTCTACTCTTACCTCTTAACTTTTCTTCATCTAAGATAAGTACTCAATTTTCAACTTGTGGAAGATCATTGTCATTACCAATTGGTCACCAGTTTGCTGGATATGTAGTTAGTATATTATGTAACGTATAGACGAGATGCATATATTGATAAAAATCAACACTTACTACTCCACAAGCAACTATTGCATGAGAGTAAGGATACTTTAATAGTTGAAATCGCCCACATTGACATCTACGTTCACCCAAATTTATAGACCATTTGTTACTGTCTCGCTTAGTAATTGGATTAAAAACTTCTTCTACTTGAAATTGTGATGATTGTTTATCATATCGTCTGACTTGATGAGAAGAAGCTTCTTCCTAATTTTTTTGAATTGAATCCATTAATTTTTTAGAATATCGTTGACCACATTTAATTTCTGTCTTCGTTATAACCCCCTTTGAACAAAATATTCAACCAAACAAGTATATGTGCATTTAACCAGAGTAGTTATTGGAAGATTACGTGCACCTTCCAAAACTTTATTTACTGCCTCAGTCAAGTTTGTTGTCATATGACCATACCTTCTCACACATTCATCATATGCTAGACTTCATTTCTCTTTTGATATGTTATCAATCCATTTAGCAACATCAGGACTAGTTTGTCTAAACTTTATAAGTTTTCCCTTAAATACTTCTTTAGATGTGGTGTAACCTGGTCATGTATGCATTCTCATAGTTGGTTTTCATCAAATTATTACTTCAAACAAAACAAGTATACAAATTTTACTTACCTAATTTCAAGAATTCTTGCTTCAACTTCCGTGTTTTGAATCGGTGATTAAAATTGCTTACAATATGTCGTACAGAATACACATGATAAGCATGCAGGGACTATCATCTCAAATGCAGATTACCAACTACTAATTTTATACTTTTAAGTCTATCAGATATTAGGCAGATTCCACTCTTATGTGTTACATACTCTCTTAACAAAGGTAGAAACTAGTTCCATGCATTTAATGTCTCACCCTCAACAATAACAAAAATAATAGGTAAAATCAAGTTATTACCGTATTGAGTAGTAATTATCAAGAGCGTATCTTTATATTTTCCATATAGGAAAGTCACATCAATTTGTATGACAAATTTGTGAAAATTAAATGCATGACAAAAATTGCCTAAAACTCCAAAAAACCTAAAGAAATTTCGATCTTCCATTATGAACCTGATCACCAATTATAACATCTTTAGTCTCAAGTTTATATCTGGACACAGGTGCATATTGAACCATCTTATGCAACCATCTTGGTAATAAAGCATATGATTCATCCCAATTATCAAACACACAAATAATCTCTTTCTGTTTTGCATTCCATGCTTTCTTATATGTGATCTTATACCCATATTGACTTAGTATTCTTTCTTGAATCAATGATATTAAAATAGATGGTTCTTGATTTACCATACCTAATAATTAATTAAATCATATTTAAAAACCACATCATAGAAAATAGAGTATAAATAAAATAGATATAACACTTTGTACGTCATGTATACATATCTAATATGTATGCACAAATAAAATATGAATCCAATTTTCTGTGATCTTGGAAGAGAACAGGATTAACGCAATTATGTTGACCATCTCATTTTGTGATACACCATTTTATTTAATTTCTTTTTTAGTAATATCCTCGTTCTCCATGGACATTTGGTGATATAATTCGGATAACGAACAGAAAGAAATGTTGGTTTTGATTCAATAACAATAAAAATTTGACGTACCCTCATCGAATAATGTTTCATTGCTAACTGGACCTTTTCTTTGTTCTCAAACTATAAACCAACATACAATTCATCAACAATCACCCAATTAGACAGCTCATCATTTGCACAAACATTGCTATCTTCGTCCGAGTATTCCCAAGAAATACTGGTTTAGTGAGAATTGATACTCTTAAATGTAGTGTCTTATTCAGAATAAAAACACATTACTTATTTATTTGTTATATATCTTATTAAAAACTATTATTCATTATATTTTTTATAAACTCATTACTTGATTGACTTGATTGTTTGACTTGAGCACCATATGATCCTGACAGTCCATTATATGAACTTGGTCTCAAAATAAATAGAATATGATCTTCATCATCATCATCCGTATATCAAAAAATTTCCCAATCAGATTCATTTTCATCTAAATCATCATCATGGCCATCATCCTCATC
This sequence comes from Canavalia gladiata, assembly GCA_037954105.1. Classification (NCBI taxonomy): domain Eukaryota; kingdom Viridiplantae; phylum Streptophyta; class Magnoliopsida; order Fabales; family Fabaceae; genus Canavalia; species Canavalia gladiata. The sequence continues at coordinate 6,769,815 of CM075662.1, forward strand.
ACTGCATTCATCAATTATTAATAACTAGTAATTTTGCCCATTATCATCTATTAAAGGAATAACTCTTGCAAATTATTCAAGTAATAATTACAATTTTAAATATTAACATAAAATTAATAACATATCGTATTATTTTAATACCTGTTAATACAGTTGTATCATCTTCATTGATTGTTGTTGTTGATGAACTTCTAATTCTGTCAACTTAAACATATATTTCAAGTACGCACATCAATGATTATTGCTCCAACACATTAATCATGCTTTTCACATATTCAATTTCACATATTTGAAATCCATTATATTCTAATTTGTCAATTGAAACTACAAATCTACCAACCAAAGATGAAATTACTTGATTTGATGATAATTTTAATTTTCTGTGAATTTTTCTTTTAATTCATTCAAACTTATATTTTTTCGAACTTGAATGGATTTTTATTTTCCTTCAAAAGTAACACATTCTTCACCTTCATAAACTCTACCATCATAATAAATAATAATAATATTTTTTCCATACTTAAAGGCAAATACTACTACTCTTTCAAAATTTTGGAAAAATTTAAAAGCAAAAGATTAGACAACGCATTGAAATTTAGCAGGATAGAAGAAAAGTAGAAAACTAGCAACGTTAAAATCATCATCCTTTGAATTTATACAATATTTTCAAACCAATAATGCATTTAACTCTGCGTGACACAAAAGTGTAATGCATGTAGGATATGTTATAGAGATGGTGCATGCTACAATGTGTTACACATGGATAAAAACACATAGTAGAGTGTGTATCATGTAACACATTCCACTATGCACTACACCCTATTGTAGTGTAGTGTATGATGTGTTAAATGTGTCCAGTGCAACAAACATGGTGTAGCGCATTTTGCAATATATGACCTAGGTATATAACTCATTCTACAATGTGACACCTTTGTGACGGATTGTATAATGCGTTATAAGCACTATTACTACATCAGATAGGAAAATTGTTTAAAAAAATGTCATTTGGGTAAATTGTTTTAAAAATTTCCTTATTGGGATAAAAAAGCCTCACCCACTACCTTCAATGTTAAAAAAATGAGTTATGCAAAAATGTAGTTGAGGAAGGATAAAGGACTGTGCTACACAAAAATTTTCTCATTGGGATAAAAAAGCCTCACCCACTACCTTCAATGTTAAAAAAATGAGTCATGCAAAAATGTAGTTGAGGAAGGATAAAGGACTGTGCTACACCTATGGTGAGAAATTTATTTGTAATTGCAAGTGTTCCAATAAATATCTTATGATCCTTCAAACAATCAATGGTAGTGAAAGGATTTTTGAATCAGAGCTACTTGACCAACCTTCATAAATGACTCCATTATAGCATTAAGAAAAACCATAGGAAATCCAACATTTTTCCTTGCATGCCCTCATAGGTTTTGCTACTATTGGTATAATTCACTTTCAAGGAATTATTTGGAATAATCCAATTAAAATTATTGATAGCTTCTTGCGGCCTTGAATTACCAAAATTTTAAAAATACGTATGGAATCATCTTCATTCAAGATGATTATAGGAAATTGGAATTACATACAAACACTAAAAGCAAAGTTCAAAACATGATTGTTCATGTGCAAGAACAAACTATTAAACTATCACTTTATTTTCTTCATATTTCTGGTGTTGATTTAATCTGGGTACTGATTGGTTATTTACAATTGGTCTTCACATCGCTCATTATATTGCTATGAATATTAAGCTCTTACAAAATGGGAGATTTATGACATACCAAGGTGATACCATTAAGAAATATTTGGTAGCTCAGTTGCATCTATTAGAAGGCTTCAACACATAAATGCTATTGTAGAGACGTATATATTGTAATCACTCAAACTTGAGATTGATTCTCAGAAATTGCTAGACTTATCTGATAAAGTGGAAACTAAACTTATCTTACAATTCCATACCTATAAATTTGTGATCTCTACTTTCCTTGAGTTCGTGCTTAGGGTTCCCGATTAGAGCTCATCGCATTAGATTTGGAAATATAAATGGACTTGATTGGAAAATAATAAGGATAAAACGAGGGTTAGTCTTAGGTAGAACAAGAATTGGGGCTTGATAAAAAAACGAACTAGATTTGAAATGAACTTGATTTAAAAAGGGCTTGATTTGAAACTTGGGGAGTTGAACTAAACTTGATTTGAAGTGAACTTGATTTAAAACTTGATAAATTGAACTAAACTTGACTTGGCATGGGTTTGTTTTGAAAATTTGATAAGAGAAGAAAAGAACAAAAAGAAATAAACTTGATTTGGATTTGAGAAAAAAAGCTAAACTTGATTTGAAACAAAATGAGTTAGGAATTGAAACTTGAGGAAAATAACTAATACTTGATTTAAATAAATTGAATTTTATTCGAAACTTGATGAAAAAAATTAAATTAAATTTGAACCAAAAGGGATTTTATTTGAAACTTGATGGGAGAAATTAAATCAGTTTTGTACTGAAATAAATTTGTTTGAAACTTTGGTGAAGGGGATTAAATTGGATTTGGACCAAAATCCATTTGTTTGAAACTTTGATGAAAAAGATTAAATTGAATTTGAACCAAAATTAATTTGTTTGAAACTTTGATGAAAAATATTAAATTGGATTTGAACCAAAATTAATTTGTTTGAACACTTTGATGAAAAGGATTAAATTGGACTTGGTTTGAGATTCAAGAAAAAAATAATTCGGGGAATAAAAGAAACTTGACTTAAGAAATTGAAGATTAATTATAAACTTGTTTATTATTTTTTGGTAATTTGGTTAGCACTAGAAGGCCCGCTGGCCCTTCCTTGAGTGAGAAAGGCTAGTGGATGTTGTTGCTACCTTGAATAGCCTTGAGTAACAAAGGCTTATAGATACTGGTGGCCCACCTTGAGTACACTTTGAGTAACAAAGATTTGAATTGGAAATTAAAAACTCGGATAGCACCTTCCCCGGATCGAACCCGTGGCCCATCCTTAGACTCGAGTAGAGTTAACCACTTAAGCCAAGCCTTCACTTTGTGACTGATGAACAACTTTATTGTTTATATTATGAGCATGTGTCTGTTTATGTGCATGGGGCAACCGGACGTATGCTAATTCTGAAAAAAATGGGTTTGCATGTTCCGTATATGGCCTTTATTGCTAAATCCACGAGACAAGTAGGGTATATTAAACGTTGGGGTTCCCCTGAAATAATAAGGGAATTCTTCGTAGACCCAAGCACAATGTGGAAGGAAAACTTCTTGGGTTCCATTTATAATGGAGGATAGCCTTCTGTTTACCTCCTTGTTGTAAATTACAGTGTGGCGTGCTCAGGATTGCTAAGTAGGGACTGCCATTCTCCACTAGCTTCCTTAAATCCAGTGCTGCTAGCAGAGCCGATTCCAAAGAGAAAATGAAGAGAGCCATGGTCTCTGCATTTTCAGCATTTTTCATGGATCCTTTTTAGGCTTGTGCTTGGCAAGGGTTGAAGATGATCGTACTTCCGTTTCAATTTGCTCAGCATTTGATGTGGATATTACTTCAAAAGTTACAGAAATTTCCATCAATTTGGTATTTAGTTTTTTTTTTTTGTGTGAATCTTCTCTGATCCTAGATCCTTGCTAGCAATATGTTTGGAGCTCATGCAACGCAGTCTGTTCCGCAACTCAAATTAGTGACCTGAAATGCAAAGTAACGAAGCAAATGGTACTTCAATTAGCTAATGATGCTGCTGTTCTAATCAAACTCAGATTCCAGTCTTGAGCCTTTATTTATTGCATCAGGTTTTGGAGAATCACAACCATCACATCCATGCCCAAACCGTCAACTGCTCTCCTCTGCTAACTTTGGCAACCAGGTATGTCCACCTTCACTTGGGAACCACAGCGATACTGAATTATTCCCTAGTACTCGAATGTGCCTTTGGATCACTCATGAGACCTCACCCCTGCCTGTGCATATCTGTCACTTCATCCACAGAAAATCTATAGGATTGTTTTGAGGACGTTCTCAGATTTACTATAGGCCCAAGTTGTAGCCACATAGCCTTCAGCTAGACACAAGCCCTGGTACATCTATCTCATAAAGCCGGCCAGCAACTGATCATCTAATTTTGGATGAGCATCACACGACATGAAGACATGATCAAACTTCTCAAGCTAAATGAAGCAATGTTCGGTTATCAATTAGCAATGAAATCACATATGGTTCTTGGTTCTATCAAACCAAGCTTCTCTACACTGCATGCCATGACTTCGGTACATTCAAAGGCCAATTCTACTTGATTTTAGTTGGGTAATAAGGGTATAGTGAAGGATACCTCCAACATTATCACTTGCAATTGCACTTGGAGAAGGCAGACCGAGACTAGCACTAGTCGTTGATTGCACTCATTGCAATGATAAAGGAAGCTTATGTGTGAATAAAGTCTCAACGAGATCCTGCGAATCCGACTCGTACATCTCCAACCGAGTGCATATATTTCCAAGTCTCATGCGATGAGCTCTAAATGGGAAACTGACGGTTTAACTGTTGTTCGATATTTAGAGATTGATATAGATCTCAGTGCAGTCTTAGTTGCCTTGGAACTTGTGCATATGTGGACTAGGAGTTCCTCATAAATAATAAAATCTTCCAAAACCTCATTTTGAAATCCCTAGTCTCATGCGATGAACCTTAAGGATGAACTGGTAGCTTTTTCTGTTGTTCGATGGTTAGGGATCCGTAGTTGTCTTAGATCTTGTGCACATGTAGACGAAGGACTTTCTTCAAAATCTTTTCAAAATACTATACCCAATTTTCTAACACCTCCGAAGGTCTAGCCTTCAAACCAGAACTACGTAAGCCTTGAGTTTCTCATTACAGCAGAGAATACGTAGAAGCAGGATCAAGTCGTGTCAGGCTATCTTCCACCAATTTATTTATTTTCACTACAATTAAAGAAATCAAAAAGTTTTCAAAAAATCACACACTTAGTTTAAGGGTACTGTTTTTCGGAATGAGGGAGTGTGATGCCTAACACCTTCCCCACTCGTAACCGACTTCCGAACCTAAATCTCTTTCTCAAGTTAGGATTTTTCCAAATATTTTTTCTTAAATAAAAATTTGGTGGCGACTCCACATAATCTAATAAAATTTTTTCTAATTTTATCAAGTTCGTCGTCTCATTATAATTACTGTTGCGACACTTTGAATTGCTACCAACTAGAGAACACAACCAATCAATTCCATTGATTGAGGGATCCTCATAAAGATTCGACCATATAGATATTCTTATAGCTGAAAATAAAAATTAAAAAAATGATATGTGACATGTTAGCTAAAGGTATAATTCAACCCAACAAAAGCCTTTTTTCGTCACCTATGCTATTGATTAAAAAAATATGGAAGTCAAAGATTTTGCACACTATTAAACCTTAAATGAAATTACTATCAAGGATTTTTTTCTTTATGCTTCTGGTAAAATTTTTGGATGAATTATATAGAACTAATATTTTTTAAGTTTGACCTGGGAAATAGTTATTATCAGATCTGTTAAAACCAAAGAATAGAGACAAAACTGCTTTCAAAATTCATTATAGTCATTATGAATGATTTGTTATGTTATTTGATTTTTTTAATCGTCTAACTACCTTTTAAATTTTCATGAATCATATGTTTTAACATTTGTTTTAATTTATTTTTTTATGATATTTAATATGAAAAAATTTTAAAAATTTCATTTACTGCATGTGAATATAGTATTATAAATTTTAAACGATAAATTGTATGCCAAACTGAACAAATGTTCCTTTGGTTTTGTAAAGAAATTGGTTATTTGAGTCATTATATTTCAAAGTGAGGGATCACTATGAAGGAGGAAAAAGTAATTAAAGTGAAAGATTGACCATAACCATATAATGGGAAACAATTAAGGGGTTCTTTGGGGGCTTAAGATATTATAGAAGATTCATTCAACATTATGCCACAATGATTCACCTTTAATTAATCTATTAAAAAAAATATGGTTTTTAATGGGATGCAGGGTAGAAGCATCATTTCAGCCATTATTTTGTAAAATAGATCAAAACGGTCGATTGAACCGATGGAATTGAAAATTAATTTTTTTCAAAATAATTAAATTAAATTATTCTTTTAAAACTGCTTAAAACACAAAATTATTTTAATAAAAAATTAATAGTTAATCAATAAATTAAAAATGAACTAAAATAATAATAAAAAATTAATTTATATATAAAATAATATTATTTTAAAAAAAATAAAAATAAAATATAAATATTATTTTATAAATATTAATTTATAAAATATTATTTTATTTTATTTTTAAAAAATAAAATAAAATAAAAATTATATTAGTTATATATAATTTAAATTTAAAAAGTTAAAATATATAATTTTTGTTTTTAATTGTATAAAATTATAATATTAATATATTTTATTATTATATATAATATAATATATATTATAAATATTTAAAAATAATATTCATATTAAATCGTTGAACCATGAATCAGTGTCTTCATCAATTCGATGATCGATACAATTTTTAAAAACCTTGATTTCAGCACAATAAGATGGCTATTATCTTAGCTCCAGTATTGGCACTTTCAGATTTTTCTCACCCATTTACCATAGAAATGGATGCTTCGGGCATCATATAGGTGTTATTCTTAGCCAACACAGTTATCCCATAACATATTTTTCAAAAAAATTATCACCTAAACAACATCGACGTATATATGCTATTACTGAATCTTTAGTCATTATTGAATTCTTTGATCTGTATAATTTTTTTAAACAAATAAATAGAAATAAAAGTAATATTTCAAAACTTAATTTTTCAAAAAAAAATTACATACTATTTATTATAAAAAATTAAGATAATATTAATTGGTATTTTTCATTAATATCTATTATCTATACAAAGAAATTAATAAAAAATAAATACAATGCTATTAAATAAATAAAAACAAATTAAAAAATCTATTTAATAATTATAATATAATTATTTATTTGTCTGTGTAATTTTTATAAATAAATAAAATGGTGGTAATATCTTAAAACAAGCACACTTTTGTGTGTTTTTGTGCCTCAAACAAAAGTGAGAAACGAGAGAAAGTGAGACAATTTTTTGCAAGGTTTGAATTCATAGGTTTTTAAATTCTTCACAACTACCCACTAACTTGAGTAAGTGGGAGTAAGTACTCAATTGAAGTAGCATACTAATATCAACAACTAAAGATTGAAGCGTAAAATGAAACAGAAAAGAGGGGGAAATATATTTATTGGTATTAATTTTAAGTTTTTAATATGTACTTAAGAATATATGATAAGAATTTATATATAATAAAAATTATTAAAAATATAATATTTAATATATTGATAATATTAATTTTATAATTAAAAAATATTTTTTATTTTTTAATATATATATCTTTAAGTATATATTAAAAATTGATTTATTATTACTTTTCCATGGATAGTTCGATATCAATGCATTCATTAAAAATATTTTCTATTTTTGTTTTCTTTTGTTACCATCCCTGGTGGCACATAATATATGTTATTCATTAATCATTATTTGAGCATCTTTAATTATCAATTCATTGTGGTTTTGCACATAATTCACTCATAAATCACATAAATATGTGAGATGCAATATGTGTCAAATGTGTTTCTATCTGCATTTATTTATTAAAGAAAATATAAATATATTTTTATATATTTTAATATATTTGTGATTCATCAGTTTTTCAAAAATTAAAATTGTAAAAATTAATTAAATTATAGAATAAATATTAATTTTTTAAAAAATTAATCAATTATAAAAATATTAAAAATGTTAAAAAATGTTATGCATGCATTTTTCTGCATTACAGTAAGAATGATGGAAATATAGCATAAATGAATACGCAATAAAGTTTGAGAATCTGATCACTTGTTGTTTATTGTTAACTTAAACAATTATTCTATACTTTCATGAGCAAACACGTTTTTTGCATTATCACTCATTCTAACCACGTCGCTTTTTGTACATTTTTTTTTTCACACGGTTTAAAACTCAATTAATAATTACTTTAATGGTTACTGTGCATTTTATGCAATAATAAAGCAAACCTCTTTAAAAATCATAATTCATTCATGTTATTAAAAAACATTATATATATGGTCTTGTTAAAAATTATATATATATTTTATTAAATAAAGACTCATTATATATTTAATTATAGAACACTCTAATTAGATTTTACAAAAATTCATATATTTTTTATTTTAATAATATTATTTTTATTTATTTAAAATAAGAAATAATTTTTTTCTAATTATCTATCTATCTATATAAAAATAAAATTTAATATAATACTTATTATTTTTTACTAATATCTTTTTATTCATATAGAATTAAATAAAAAGTATAATTAAAATTTATGCAAGAATTATAACAAATTTCTTAATCTATATAAATTTTTAACTAATAAATAGAAAGAACAATCCAGTTGAAACTATTTCCAACACAAAGAAGATTCATGGTTTGATTACACTTATATTCTTTATCGTACGCCACACTGTGTTTCATAAAAGAGGATATTGCTCAACTGAACACCTAAAATGGAATTCTAAATTAAAAAAAATTATTATATAATTTAACAACATTTTTATTTTAATATATTTTATATTACAACTAAATATATTTTTACTATCCATTCTATCTATTTTCACATATGCAATACTTTTTCAAATCAAAAGTTGATGGGCATTTTCTAAATATAAGACCAGGCATGTGACCAAGAACCAACCGTTCCAGCTTAGTGTTACTTTTGTTTAAAGTAAAAAAAATTAATTATCGTATTTTATTAATACAAATAAAATAAAAATTTATATACCATTTATGATTTAATATATATATATATATATATATATATATATATATATGTTATAATCAATAATTTTTACTAATTCAAAATTTCTGTATCAACCTTTAAAGAAACATTTTTAATGTATTTCAAAATTCCTGCATTAAACTAATATGTTTTAGTGGCATCTGCAGGCATGCGCATGCTTATATCACCATCCAATTAATTGGAAGCATGTTAAAAGCTGCCAAAGATAGTTTCAAAACATGCGTTCTTCTTTAGATTTCATTTGAGAAATTAAACCCCACTAACCTCGCCCTTTCTGCAACTTTCTACAAGAGTATGTCTTCATGGTCATACATATTAACTAAATCTGTGCAATTAGCATCCAAAATGGCATTTGCTTCTTATATTCTATGGCAGATTTAGCTTTAAATAACAATAAAACTGTCCAAAGACTGATATTCACTAATTATAAATAAAATAAAACTACATAATGTTATGGAACAACCGTTAAAATTGGTTTTTAAACGTACAACTGATATATATACGTATATTTAAGACTACTAAGTATTATTATCTATAATCTATATATTGGTCTTATGTATAGTGCAAAATTTTATATATGGACCAATGTATTTATTAAAGTTGAAGCGATATTTTGAGATTTCAATATTTTTTTATAGGAATCATTCCATTAATTCTAAAATAAGTAAATATTAAATTTTAAGCTTAAAAAAAAGTATTATTTGAAATATAATTTAAAATAATAATAAAAATAAAAAAGAAAATTTAAAAATAAAAGAATTATTTAATTATAAAAAAATATGAAATTTTTATTTTTTTTATAATTTTATCGTTTAAATGTTTTATGAATGATGAAATTTATTAACTAATTATTCATTTTAATTTTATTATTATCCAATAATTATATAATAGTAATATTTTTACCATTATTACTTAAATGAATATGTATGGTATATTATTAAGATAAATATATAGTACATAAAAATAAATAATAAAATTATAATCTAATCAAAATATTTATTATTTTAATTTTAAAAAATAAGAATAATAAAACTGTGATATTGATAAAGATAATAATAAAATATTATAATTTATATTATAAAAAATCTTATATTTTCAATATCTTATAAGATGATCTTCGAAGAAGGATGGATGAATATAAGAGTGTAGGGATATATATATAAAATAACTTAGGAGCATAGAAGAGAGTGTATTTTTTCAAGGTGAAACCTCTTTTTTCACAGGATTGAATCGATCCTTTTTCGATGCAAGTTGGTTAACCTAGATATTTTTTAACCATCATAATCGACACAGACATATTTAACATACCGACATTACAAGGGTGTGTTAAAAAAATTTTAAAAAAATCATTTTTCTTAAAATAATAAAAATTATTATTATTATTATTATTATTATTATTATTATTATTATTATTATTATGATAATGATGATGATATTTAAAGATGGTTAAGATGATAATAATAGTATGATTTTATAAAATTAAAATTAAAAATAAATATAAAAATATTTTTTTTTAATTTTAAAAATTAATTTTAAAATATATTAAAAAATTAGCTTAAAATTATTTTTATCAAATTTGAAAATTAATTTAAAATAGAAAGTGAAAAGTCTCATAGCAAGGCTAAGTTAAGCTGAATTGTTTTTCTGGGGTGAAAGTTTATAAAACGCACACCATGAGAATCACACATAGAGTGGCAGCGGGGAAAGACGCTGGACTTTGCACGAAAGAAAGTGCTAGAAACGTGTGCATTTTTGACAGTAATATAATATGGTGGAAACTGAGCAGAGAATGAATGTGGAAAACAAAATGTTGTAGGATAAGTGTTATTATGTTATACCCTGAGATTTACGCATGTAGTGGAAGTTATGGGAAGAGGGTGGACACTGACCGAGGAAGACCCATTTAGCACGTGTCAAACAAGAGGTAGAAAGAAGTGATTTTTACAGTTCCAAGTTCCAACGTAGAGGGTGACGTGTGAAACAAAGAAACATACAGACACTGCCTCTTTCATCTTTGGAATCTGCATTGTGCATAAATACCCCTCTCCCTCTCTACCTTTCTCCCTCCCTTTCATCAACTCTCAAACACCAACACTTTATATACTTATCTCTCTCTTTCTCTCTCTCCCTTTACATTGCGTTATTAGTTAACTCTAAAGTGAAATTATACAGTAACATAAGGCATCTGGTTTCCACAATATAGTAATTAGTTGAAACGCTACAGGAAGCGGTACCGGTGGTAGTGATTAACCATGAAGGGTATGTGGAATGCGGTGCAGGACTTGAAGCCTGTGCTGCTAATGTTAGTGGTTCAGATAGCATTTGCTGGCGTCAATATCCTCTACAAGCTTGCCGTTAACGATGGCATGAACTTGAGGGTTATTGTTGCCTACCGTTTTGCTTTCGCAACTGCTTTCATGGCTCCACTTGCTCTCATTGTTGAAAGGTTCTTTATACTTTTTTATACATAGTTTTTATCATCTTCATTCTCGTAACATCACTAAATTTATACCATTTTTTTATGATTTTAATTTGTGTTATGCATGATGCATGATTCTTTTCTTTCTTCTTTGACAATAATATATGACAAAAACTGAGGAATTAATGATTTTTTTGTCATTTATGAAGATAACTCCGATTCACTGATCAATACAGAATGATTGTTTTGCTGTTTCAAGGCTTTTGAAATGTTAATGGCTATTGCTATTTGAGTAGATGGAATTATTAAACCCACTTTTTGAATATGCATGATATAAGATTATTTGAGAATGGTCCTTTGAAGAGCATGTCTTAGGTGGAGAAACTATGACAATAGCAATAGTACTATAAAAACGCCCCCACCTAAAAAAATAGTAACTAAACACCGAAAAGAAGACAAATACCAAAATGATATGGGTTTTGTCGTTGATCATTGGCAGGAAGAAGAGGACAAAGATGACTTGGACAGTATTGTTTCAGTCGTTTCTGTGCGGTTTATTTGGGTATGTGCTCTCTTCTTTTCTTGACATGCTCCTTCATTATCGTTTCATTGATGCTCTTCTTTCGGTTTAATTAGTTCAGATCAAACTTAATTTGCTGTCTGTTTCGTGAAAAAATGAGTTAAGGTGTGAGTATGGGATGGCCAATTGTGCCGTACATGGTCTCTTAATAAAATGTGACTCTTTCTTCACCATCAATTTGTATCTGTAGCTATATTTACGCAATTTTTCAAGACTTTCAAAATCAAACCATGTTTGGTTCTGTCTCCTATGACGCGGCAACTTTTGAGGAACTTTCTACGAGAAAAACAATTTATTATTTCAAAAACAGCCGTATATATTATTATTTGTTTTTTTTTCTTTGTTTTTTAAGGGGTTGTAAAGTTGCTGATCAGTTTCGTTCAGCTGTGTCTTTGTGTTTATTTTTGAATAATTGAATGATGATAGTATTATGTTCATTTAAAGCTCATTGTCACTTTTTAATGAGCTAAAATTACAAAAATTATTATTTTGATTTTTGATATCTTCTATTTTTTTATATTACTCTCACCCTCTGTCATACTAAAAAGGGGTGGGAGAAATATTTAGTTGACCTTTTTCTTTTGTCTTTTATAATAATAAAAAGGTTCAGTGATAATCTGAGTGATTTGTGAAGATATATGATATTGATCAGGAATATTTTATATTTTTTTCTCTTTTTATTTTTTCCCATATTGTCTATCATTTTTTGTCGGTACTCTTTCTATCCATCTCCCAATGGGACAAAACTTTATGAAGAAACAATATTTCTAAAATTTTCACATTCATGATATACAGTATTCTTTTTACATGGGGCGTATTTTATTTCATTTTTTAAAATTATGATGTCAACATCAATCGGATTCGCATGCTTTCAAGTAGTCAACAAAAAACCAACGCCGGAAAATGTACAGAATATATAATCTGCTGAAACCATCTTTTAGTCGCATTTTCTTTTTCTGTTTTTACAATAAATTTTTCTATATAAAACACTAAAATGTTTGCTGGATGTAATAAAGTAGTATGAACCACTCACTCAAGAGTGAACCAACATATCACATCATTATGTAGGATATATATATATATATATATATATATATATATATATATATATATATATATATATATATATATATATATATATAAATGTTGTATAATATGGAATTGTCCATTACATACTTCACTTAAAGTGACGAGGAACTAGCCTTTGATTTAACATGTAGGGGGTCATTAGCCCAAAATTTCTACTTAGAGGCTCTGGCTTTAACTTCTGCAACATTTGCATCAGCAATGGCAAACCTTATACCAGCAATAACCTTTATATTGGCCGTATCCTTCGGGTAAGTTAGTATAAGCCTCAGTTTCACCAACATTATTATTCCATTTTCTGTTAATTCTATTTCAATTTTTGTATGAAGTAGAAAATAAAAGGATGGCTTGTAATGTAATTATGAAACACACTATCCAATTCAACATGATTTTTGAGCAGTTAATTGAAAGACAAGGAAAATAAAAAAATAAAAAAAAATGAAAAGTTAGAATGAGTAATTTATGTATGGAATAATGCATTATTTATTTAATGTGTTCAGTTTGGAAAAATTAAATTTGGGAACAGCAGCAGGGAAGGCGAAGATAGTGGGTACATTAATTGGAATTGGTGGGGCAATGACACTGACTTTGGTTAAAGGTGCGGAAATCGAATTGGGATCCTTCCACCTAAATCTTTTACATCAGAGAAAGGGTGCGCAAACACACGCTGGTAAAACCGTTCCTGGTGCTCTATGCGCTCTCGCAAGTGGAATATCTTATGCATTGTGGCTTATTATTCAGGTCCACTTTTGTTTTAATCTTTTTATAACTACTCATAATTACATCTTCCATTTAATTAGTTACAATTAATTATGTAATTAAATGTTCAAGTATTGTTGGTCAGGCAAAGATGAGTGAAAGATACCCAAGTCATTACTCAAGCACCGCGATGATGTGTTTTTGGGGTTCACTGCTTTCCCTTGTGTTTGCTCTTTGCTCTGAGAGGGATTGGACTCAGTGGAGGTTGGGTTGGAACATTAGGCTTTTGACCGTAGCCTATTCGGTATGCTCTTTCCTTCTTAATACTTCTCCCTTTCATTTTTGAAATATACAATTTTTTTATTATCTAAAAAAGTTAATGTAAAAACTGTGTGATAAAAAAAATAGACATATCGTTATTAATTGTTCCATATGTGGCCAAAGATAAATCTTGTGAATTGACTGGTGTAGGGTATAGTGGTCTCTGGGATGATGGTGGTTGTGATTTCATGGTGCATTCGCATGAGAGGCCCATTATTTGCCTCTGTTTTTAACCCTCTAATGCTCGTGGTGGTGGCCTTGGCTGGTTCTACCATGTTGAACGAGAAACTACACGTTGGATGGTATGTCTGTCTGTCTTCTTCTTCTTTTTTTCCCTTATTTCATAATTGCAATTATCTTATTGTTAAGTTTTATACAGTGCATTGTGACACATTTTTCACCAAAATGCGATTAATAAGTTTCAAACGGAGTAACGTACCATTGCAATCCATCTATTTCTATAGTCCTAAGAAGTCACACCTTAACACTAATGGTGAATTTGGTTGAGGTGAGAAATTTGGGGGGGAAAAGTAAAAAAAATAATATAAAGATTAAAATAAAATATATTATTTAAATGAATAAAAATAAATAGGATTTTTTTTATTTTAATAAATAAAAAAGAAAATATAAAATAAGTAACTAATAAAATAAATTTGTTATATTCATAAATAATATAAACTAAAAAATTTATTTTTTATTGATATAAATTTATTTATAATTTTAAATAAAAATAATAATTTGTTTTTTTTCTCAATATCCTTCTTTCTCCTCTTCCAATTTTATGGTCGATAGAGGAGAGCATTTTTGTATATGAATACAATATTTTTCTTTCTATTTTTTTATTTTCTTTCTCCAAATTTACACTAAATAAAAATTTCATCGAAAAATGTTGATTTATAATTTAATATATTGTTTTGAATCAGTAACGATTAAATAAATATTTTTAATATTATATAATCTGTTAAATAATAGGTTAATATATCATTCTTTTTAATATTTGATTCTTTAATTTTTTATTTTATTAGTATTTTAAATATCAATAAATAACTAATATTTTAATTTTATTTTTAACAATTAATGTGTGTTTTATTAAATAACTATAAGTGATAAATTTTATTCAAAATTAAAATATCACTTAAGTTTTAAAATTTTTGTGCATAATCATAAACATCTAACAAAAAATTAAGAGGGTGTAGAAAATAAGTTAAATAAAATTTTAAATTAATATAAAAACATGATATTATATGTTTTATAAGATAAAAGTTTATAATGAATAATTAAATGATTATCTTCATTTTCATTCATCTGTTAAAATGTATTCCTATTCATTTATTAATATAAAATTTTATAAGATAATATTAATTATAATTTTCTTTTACTCATATCTCTTTATCTATATGAATAAATAAATAAAAATAGAAAAATATAATTAAATGGTGAAAATTTTATTTAATAATTAAAACAAAATACTTAGATTTTTTATTTGTATATTATTTTTTCTTTTTGAATAAATAAATAGAAGAAGAGGTAATAATAATTCATATGATATTATATAATAATAATAATGTTTTCGAAAAATTAATTAATAATAATAATTTTAAAATATTTTAGAATACAAATTTTTAAAATTTTAAAAAATAAAAATTCATTTTTTTTAAAATAAGCTGGTTTAAACTGGTTTTGACATCAACCGATTTTTGTTTTAGCTTGAAAAGATCAATCATTAGACGGATTTGTGATCAAACCTTTCCAACAAACCCAGTTTGATTTGATTTCGATAACTATGCTGCTGGGTACATAAAAGTCTCTTGTCTAAAACAAGAAAGTGTACAGAATTAACCTAAAAATGAAGCTGAGGGAATTAGCATGTTTTATAAAAATTAATTTTCATTCATGTTTCTGATCAAGGATACATCAAGTGAATTTCAACTTACCTAAAATAGTCATTTTTCTTTTTCTTTATATGGTTTGATGATCTTTATTATAACAATTTATAATTTTAATAAAGTATTCACATATATATATATATAGTTATTTTTAATAAAGTTTGTAAGAACGTAAATCATAATCAATAAAAATAAACAATGATGGTAAAATTAAAGTTACTAATATTAAATAAGGATAAAATTAATAAATTATAATATTTAAAAATAAAAAAAATTAGCTTTATTTATTTTCATTGATGTGTATAATATAAATGTCTTATAAAAGGAATTAGAGGAAACATAATTTATAGACGTGTAGATGATTTGCATAAAGTAATAATTAGTTTTGTTAATTTCAGCATAATTGGGGCAGTGTTGATTGTATGTGGCTTATATGTGGTTATATGGGGTAAAAGCAAAGAGCTGAAAAAGAAGAATCAATTAGTGGCATCAGAAGGACCCAATGAGTCTAATACAATTCAAATAGAAGTGAGGTCCACAGTAGAAGATAATTAAAAGCAACAGCGATGAGGAAGTGATTAGGGATAACGAAGATTCATCAGCAGATGGACAAGAAGAGCATTGTTCACATGTACAGAGTTAGGGAAAAGGAGAAGAAATTTCAAGTAATATAATGCTCCACATGCCTAAGCATTCAATGCTTTAACTTGTACGGATACAGATAAAACATATATACATACTTTCCCATCTTCCCAATGTGTTATGCCCATTTTTGGTACTGTTGGAAAATAGAAAGCATCTTTAGGTATCATTCTCTTCTTTATATTCCAACGGTAAAGGGAAACAAAGCTTGTATGATCTGAAATCTAAAAGTGAATGCGTTAACATTTTTAGTGGGTCTGTTCATTTTTTGGTTTTTTTAAAGTTATACATATGTTAGTTTGCAAGAGTGTTGATATATTCGATGAAAAACACTAACTAGTGTCTTAATAACACTAATCAAGGAATCAAAAGTTTTTTATTGAAATTATTATTAATGCAACTGTCTTATAATTTTTAATTTCTTAAATAGTACTGTCCAGTACAGGTACCGATGAACACATCCCATACTCTATCCATATTTATTTTTTAGAAGTATTTTGAGAAGTTAGAGTCTAGTCTAGGTTTGTTAAATATCATTGGCAGGGCTATTCTCACAAATACAATTATGATTATTTATTGGCGTCTGATAAAAAGTTCAGCTCAGAAAATTAATTTATGTTATTGTTTAGTTTATTATTTTTGTTTAGAACTGAAAATAAGATAAATCAAGAGTGTGTTTGGGCAGACAATTTACTTAAATATTGATTAAAAATTATGTAACAAATTTATTAAAATAAATTTGAAAAGTTTATTTTTGATAAATTTTAATTACCAAAAATCTCTTAATACTTCTAAATTCTAATTTTTTTTACAAAATAAAAAATGATGAGAATTAAATTTAGCAAGTTATTTATAAATATATCTAGTGAAATAATAACTTTTTAAGTTATTTATAAAAGAATTTTGAAATTAAAACTTTAATTTGACAAGTTGTACACTTTTATCTTGCGTTCATTAACAGCTAGTTTTGCTAACTGAAAACAACGTGCACGGAAGTTTTAGATTCACATGTGATGAGATATTAATTAGTAAAGTTGTTTTTGCATCATCATCTTTTTCTTAGACATTGTAATTAGCACTGGCAGCGGGGATTGAGGTGTATGTTGAACATCAAACATTGCAATTGATAATGAATGAAGTAGTAAATAAATGGGAATACAGAACCAATCACACTGCCCCTCGTTTCATAGCCACACCTTTTACTTGGTCCTAGCTACTAGATCATAGGCAAGGAGACAAATTAGTTCAGAGAATGAGTTCGTATTTAGCTTAATTTATTTTGAAGAAATAATTATTTTATTACTTTATTGAAGATTTTTAAAAAAAAATTAAGAAATAAAATGTTACCGTACATACACATAATAAAACAACTACATCTCTGGATAAAAGTTGGAGAAATTTCTATCGGTTTAGGCTATGTGATTAGAGAGTAATTTTATAAATTATTTATAAAAAATATATAATTATTTATTAATTTAAGATATATTTTTATTTTATTAATTCTTTTCTATATATATTTTACATAATTGATATAATATATTGATAATATATATATATATATATATATATAATACAACAGAGTTAAGTGAAGTATCATCTTCATCTTTTGTTTTGTGAATGATTTTTATTTTTTTAATTTAAAAAAAAATTGTTAATTTCTTATATTCATCTTTTATATTAATCTTTGAAATCAATATTTATAAATATATTAATTATCTTGTTAAAAATGCAGATATATTTTAATTTTAATTTTTTTTCATTTTTTATAAACAAATACTTCCATCATTTGTAATTTTTTATTGTCATTATTTTTTTTATTTTCATCTTTTTCAAACAAACAAAACACAATCTTTTTATCTATTTATTTTTTTTCTTTTTTTTTCAATCTTTTCTATAATATAATCAAAATAAAATAATTTATATTTTATTTATGGTTATAAATCATCCACCCTAAACAATAATCCCACTTCTTCCAACTCCTTCATCCGCAAACCTTAAACCCTAAATTCTAAATCTTTTCCTGCTACTTTTCTTAAAATCATTTTCTGACTCTCAAAACTTCATCAAACCAAATTGTTTTCTACCTTAAAAGTGAAACTTTTTTTGAAGTTTTCAAGTCCCAACAAAAGTCTGTACCATTTTTTGGAACCTTTTCAACAAAAACAACACTATGAGCAAAGGTTAAAGAGTAATATAAATATTAAAATAAAAATAGGCACAAATTAAAAAGAAAGATGAAATTAAGATTTGGGAAGAACCCCACATATATAATATGAACAAAATTGTTGAAAAAGAAGAGAAAGAAAAAAATTATGTTTCTTAAAAGAATATTATTTTGATTCAATGTATAGGAGAATGAAGAGTTTTGATAGATTAATTTCAATTAGTAAAAATGTTATTTTAAAAATGAATGAGTTGGATTCTACTTCAAAGGATAATATTAATAAAAATAAAAGTAAAATATTTAAAATTTTATTTATTAGCACTATAAAAATAAGAATAAGAATAAAGTGAAAAGATATATCATACAACGTTATTTAAACACATATAAACATTTAATGATAAAAAGGTCTTTAATATATAATATTATTTACAAAAATTAATTTTAAAGATTAATATAAAAGATAAAAAAAAATACTAATGATTTTTTTTAAAAAAAATTTAGAACAAAAATAAAAACTATTAATAAAGAATAAATAGTAAATAATTTTATTATTATGATCACATGTTAGCATTCAGTGAGTTGTCCATTGAATGGGGTATAATATAACTTGATGCTGGTATCCTATAAATTTTTTGAGAAAATTAAATTATTTTACCTATAGGGGCAGTTATAACCCGTAAATAGCACAACAGAACAGTATAATCTTTCAAACAAAAAACTGTTAAAAATCGCAAGTCATATATATACATTACTTACGCAGAAGGCGCCACATTGTTAATTGAAGGAAGACAATGTGATACCTTTACTTATGAAAAATTATGTAGACTCTTAGTTTCATATTTACCATTCCATAACATAAAATTGGGTTTTGGTGATGATCTTTCCTTTTTTAATTGTTTATTTTTGTAACATCCGGTCAACATTTTTTTCTTTTTGCTATTTAAAATTCACAACCACAATATAACATTTGAAATTAATTATTCAAGTAACAAATTTGTCACACATATATTATTTTTTATTTTCATTTGGTAAGGATATTTACACATTAAATATATTGTCGATGTAATTTATTTAGGAGGAATTATATAATCCGTAACGATAGAAGAAGAAATAACGATATAGGGTAAAGAATAAACATTAGTGAGAAGGAGACAATGTTCTCCTATTTATTTTATTTTATTTTTGAATTTTTCTTCTAAAAAAACAATTAAATTCAATTTTTATTCAGTGATTGACAAAAGAAAGAACAAAAGTAGGGGAGGCTGGAGGGGAATCAAATCAACAGAGGAAAGATAGTTATTTTCTTTGAAGAAACCTATCACATCCAGCAAGAACAGGTGAAGATAAGATTAACAAGTAGTATATATACCAAAGGCATGTTTGTTTTCTGTTTTTAAGAACAGAAGAAATTATTTGATGACTGTGATTTTTAAAATAATTATTTTTCTTAAATTAAAAAACCAAATATTTTGAAGTTATTTTTGTTTTTATTTATTTTTTGTCAATTTTTGTTTATTGTTTACTCTCTTACACTTTTTTCTAAAAGATAATTTCTAAAAATTATTGTGTAAAATAATTTTTAAAAACCAAAAGTAAAAGTACATTCAAACACACCTTACAATTCTTGTCGTAAGAACCTCATCTTCTGTTCTTTATTTTTTAAGAAGAACCTCATCTTCATTACATAAAATACGAAGATAAATGGGCTACTACATTTTAGAGAGGATGGCCCAATTGTAGCAAATCCAGTACACTGCTTTTTGCTCTCTTTTTCTCTTTTCATTTATTTTGGTTTCACTTCTTTTTCACGGCTCATCAAACCCAATAGTAACAAGTGGCTATTGTGACACTTGCTTTTACGATAATGCCAAAACAGGAGAAAAAAACATGTGATGCAAGTGAAGTTAAGAAAGGAGATAGGAAATAAAAAAAATGAAAATATTTTTCCCAGACATAAGCCATCTGATATTTTTAAAATTTTTTCCATCGTTTGATTTGGATATATATATATATATATATATATATATATATATATATATATATATGATACTGTATATTATGTAAGAGAATCAGCACCAGAAAAAGAAGACAATGCCCAAGCAGGAGAAAAAGGAAAAAAAAAAGTGTGATGCAAGTAAAGTTAAGAAAAGGGATAAAAAATGAGAAAAAAAAAAAAGTAGCAGCACAAAGTTACATCCTCTAGTGTACATGCATGAAGCCAAGTGGCTATCTCATTCATTTCCACCCTAAGATTTTAGAAGCTGTTAATAGCCTAAACTCATAACCTGAGTTATTAGTTGCTTATAAATGGCACTTGTCATGTTTGCTTTTTGGAGCTCAGTTGCATTTGCGTTAGAAATTGATGGAAAGTTAAGTCCATTTGAATTGGGTTCTTTTGTAGTGAGTGGATGCTGACCAATTTAAAGGAAGAAAACTACCACTAAGGACCATGTATTGATATATACTATAAAATGAAGCCTTCACTATAATGCATTTATAGAAAGCTTCGGATATTTCATTAAATTAATGGTTAATTCTATAAAATAATATATTTGGTGTATGATTAAGAATTGGACAGCCTTTGGTTTTTTGATCCCTGAAATTCAACAATGTATAACTACCATGCATTCACATGCTTATCTATATATATATATATATATATATATATATATATATATATATATATATATATATATATATATATATATATATATATCACAATCAACATCACTCCAATTGGAAGCACGTTAGCTAGAGGATGCATCAAAAGTTTTGGCTTTCTTTAGTTTTTCAGAACAAAATAATGGAATTCATGAGATCCCCACTGACCTCAACCTTTCCTTCTGCTTTACACGTCATCGTTGCCTTTGGTGTGTTATATATTGTTGCTTAACAAAATACTAGATATCATCCAAAATGGCATTTGCTTCCCCATTTTAGATTCCATGGTAGATTAAGTAGAAAATGACAATCTTTGACGGTTGTCCTAAAAACACACTAAAAACTTATCTCATGTTAGAAACAACCATACGCATTTCCTTTCCCTTTTCCGAGAACATTCGTCCCATGTTCTTAACCTTAGAAGAATTTATATTTTTATTTATAATTAATAAGATACAAACCAAAATCAATTGGCATTTGGCAGACCATGGAACTGGTTATTTTAATTTCCTTGCCATACAAACCCACTCAGGGGATGAAAGAAATATTTTACGTGGCACGCATTTGGCATATATGCGTGTGCATCAAGGAAGTTGCTGCAATACATTCCCATTTTATTAATCATCCAACCTAAGTTTTTTTTTCAATTTTTTTATTTTAAAATTATCTTTTTCCTTTTCTTTGTATATATTTTATATTACTTTATTTTTATATATGTTATATCATATATCATATATCTTTATCTATTAATTATTTTTTTATATCCTTTATTATACATTTTATATTATAAGTCAAGACATATTTATTTTTAAAGAGATGGTTAGAATGAAATAAGAATTTAAATTAAATAAATATGATAAGGATAATTGGTTTTTATGTATGTATATAAGATACGTATGTTGTAAGAATGATAATTTTTTAAATGAAAATAAGAATAATAAATTTTGACTGCATAATTATATATGAATGTTTAAAATTTTTTTTTTAAATTTATATAATCACTTTAAAAAAATTTAAAAATTTATACTTAATATTTTATTTATGATTATTCATAATAAAATTTAGATTAATATATATTTTTTAGCATTTACATTTATTTTATAAGTATAAAAGAGAGATCAAATTATTTTAAAATTTACTAATATTAAAAGTTAAATTATTATTCACATTTTTTAAAATAATTAAATTTTATTTATTTAAATATTAAATTAATAAATTATATTTACAAAATTTCAAAAGTTGATTCCTCCTTTATATATATATAAATATTAAAAACTCACTTTAAAAATAATTTATATTAGAATTAAATTATTATATTTTATAATAGTTTGCAAGATAAATGTTAAATTAAAATTTTTTATTATATAAATTAAATGTATAGAGTTGTATAAAATTTAAAAAAGATATTTGATATTTTATTAAATAACATTAAAATAAAAGTAAATCTTAACAAAATATAAAATTATATATTCATAAAATTTATTTTTTAAAAAATTTAATATGTATAACTATTACATTAATATCATATTATTTAAAAATTAAATTTATATATAATATTATTAAGTAAAATAATTTTAATGTGAGTTATTAGTTAGAATAAGTTATTTAATCTTATATATATATATATATATATATATAAGGATAAACATATTTTAATATATACTATCAAAAGAAGGCTGCACAAGAATGCATTTGTAGAAAGCTTAGACAATTTCCTTAAATTACTGGTTATAGTTCTATAAAAACAATATATTCGGTGTATGGTTTAGAATTAGACAGCCTTTTTCATCTGAGTTCTTGTTGATCCCTAAAATTCACCAATATATTTCTTAATGGCATTTACTGCCATTCATTCACATGCTTATGTATTATCACAATCAACACTCCAATTGGAAGCACGTTAAGTAGAGGCTGCAAAAGATAGCAAGATTCAAAAGTTTTGGCTCTCTGGTTTTCTCAACAAAATAATGGAATTCATGAGATCCCCACTGACCTATGCCTTTTTGCCGCTTTACACCTCGGTGTTGCCTTTGGTGTGCGTTCTATATTGTGGCTTAACCAGGTAATATATATATATATATATATATATATATATATATATATATGTAACATCCAAAATGGTATTTGCTTCTCCTTTTCAGATTTTACGGTGGATTGGGATATGTTTGGGAAGATTTTTTTTTTAAAATTTATTTTATCATATAAATAGTTAGGTAAGTGTTTAAATATTTTTAATAAATATTTATAATTTTAAAAAGTTAATTTAAGATTATTGATACAAATTATTAGGAATAAACTTATTCTATTTTTTATAAAACTTATGCTGAACATTTTGTTTTTAAATATTAAATATTTATAATATAATAGTATTTATTAAATAAATGCTTAAATATTTTTTATATAATAAAATGTAAATCAAAAATGAAAATCTCTTACAACTGTCCTAAAAATAGTTGGCATTTGGCAGACCTTGGAACTTGTTACTTTAATTTCCCTGCCATAAAAACCCACTCAAGGGATGAAGGAAAATATTTTAAGTGGCACGCTTTTGGCACATGTCTGCCTATCATGGAAGTTGCTTTCAAAGTATTTTCATTTTATTAATCATGAATCCTATGTTTTTTTCTTCTAGAATTTTTTATTTAAATATTATTTTTTCTTTCCATACCTTATATCATATATTTTTACTTATTTAGAAATTATATATTATATTTATTAATAAATTAATTTATATTTATTTTTATACATTTTATATCATATATTGTTATTTATTTATTTTTATTTTTTATATATTCTATTATATACCTTATATTATAAGTCAAAAATATGGATTAAAAGTAGTTATTAAGAAATAGTTTACATTTGATGCGGATGCAATACCCCAATAACTTACCTCATTTGGCATAATACATTAATACATGACCTACTTCATTTGGTATAATACAATTTATATATGGCTTACCACTAACCCTGCCATATAGGGAGGAATCTCTTGATTTAGAATATAAGGATCTGTTACAGGTAGAGTTGTTAAATGAGACGGCTATAATTTATTTAATTTTAATTTTATGAATTAGGATTAAAAAAAATTTATAAGATAAAAAATAAATAAATATAAAAAATTTATAGGATTAAAATATTTATATAACCAAATTAGGATAAGTTGATGAATAAGTTTTTACATAAAAAATTATTATTATTTTAAATTATTAATTATAAATTTTTTGTTTAAAAATAAAAAATTACTAAATGGAATAATGAACATTTATATTTTTAAAAATAATTTTAATAATAAAAATACTTTCAAATAAAATAAAAAAATTTATATTAAATAAAAAAATATAGTTAATATCATGCTTTACATTTTGTAAAGATTAAAAAAAGTAAATCTAAAAAATTATAAATGATAAGTAATATACAACAAATTTAAAATAATTTATAATCTTAAAATAATGTTATTTACATAATTGTACGTGAATAATCAAAAAAGTTTATCATTTTCGAACAATGACTAATGTTATAAAATTAATTCATCCTTATTAATTTTACCAAGATGTTATATCTAATATAAGTGGATATTCACTTAGATTCTTTTTAACAACAAATTTTGTTATATTAGTAAGTTTAAACAAAGCCTATTTAACTTTATTAACTTATATGATTATATTGCCTACTTAATCTTTTGTCCATTTAAAAATTGTGGTCCTTGAAATTTTTTACTAAAGGTTATTTCAGTTTAAAGTTATTTTTTCTTTCTACTCTAGTGAGAACTATTCTTGTTGGTCAACCCAAATATATCTTACACGAGCTAAACCACATTACAAAATTCATAGGGTTAAAAGCTCGTTAAATCGTATATATTAGACTAGCCCACAAACTTTATTTTTTTTTCTTTAAAATTTTTTTCTTAATTTTTTTATTTTTTGCTATAATTTTTTTCTCTAATTTATTTTTCTCTCTTAAAATTAAATAGTAATTAAAATTTAAAACAAATAAAAAAATTTACAGAGAGAACAAAGAAAAAATATGAGAAAAAGATAATTTAAGATGGAGAGATAAATATATTAAAATAAATAAATTAAAAAAGTATAAAAAAATTAAGAACAAATTGAGAAAAAAAAGAAAAAAATTCTAAAGACAAATAAAAAATATTTAGAAAAAATAAAAAATATAAAAAAAGGTAAATAAATTAAAGAACATTTTAGTATAATAAAAATATTTAAAAAGATAAATAAAAAAATGAAATAAAAAATAAAAAAAAAAGATAAAATTTTTAAAAAATAAATATAAACTAAGATTACGTAAATTAGTTTATATCTATCCTGCTTATTTTGATTACAGATTATAGTATAAAAAATTATATGTTTAGACCAACTATAAAATAAATTGTTATAAAATAAGGATGAATGAATTAACTCGCATTCATTCCATTCAATTTAATAGTTTTGTGGATTAGGGATTAAAAAGTCTTACTTCTAAATTAATTATAAAATAAAATTTTATAAGATAAAATTAGATAACTTAACTTATATTCACTTTATTTAAATTAAATGTTATGTGAATTAAGATATAAAAAATTTTATTTTTAAACGAGTTATAAAATAAATAGTCATAAGATAGAGTCAAGTAAGCTAATTCTCATTCATCCTATTTAATTTAAAAGTTATATAAATTTAAATTTAAAAATTATAATTTGAGATAAATTATAAAATTAAAAAAAAAATTAAATAGGGTTATAACTAACCCACAGATTTAGTTAAATTAAAAATTATGCAAGTTCAAATTTAAAAATATTCTTCTTTAAAATGAATTATATAAAGTAGAATCAAATTTAAAATAAAATAGACTGACATTTAACAATTTTGCTTACATATTATTTTAATAATTTTTTTAGCCGTCAACCTTCTCATTAGATTTACAATAATTTATATTATAATATATAATAATTTTAAAAATTATATGATTCAAATGTAAAGATAGTAGTATTTATTATAATTTAAATAAAATAAAATTTGATTTAAATTTAAAGAAAATAAAATTTGTATTATGATAACTTTTTTAAAAAAATTGAATATAATCTGAATTAAATTTAAAATAAATTTTATAAAAATAATATATCAATGAAAAATATTATAAATTTTAAGAATATTTATAAAAATTTCATTATTATAACATTGTATGTGAATGATAATTAATATAAAAATAAATATTTTAATTACAAAAATATTATAAGTTTAAATTATATTTAATATGTAAATATAATTAGAAAATGATTAGCTTTAGTATAATTTTAAAAAGGTGAACATTTATGATATAAGATATTTAAAATTATAAAAATATATAAAATTTAAATGTTAATATGTAAATATAAGGACATAATTAGAATGAAATATAATTTAAATAAATATAGTGGGAATAATTGGTTCGTATAGTTATGTGTGTATATTTTTTCTAAAAATAATTCATGAAAATTATTATATTTATTATACTCAGTTACTCTTTATAGGTTAAGAGTTTAATAAATTTGATCACAAATTAAAAAATTATTATGTAGATCAAATGCACAAAAAATTTTAAAGTTAATTTTTTATATTTTATTAAATAATATTAATTTAAGATATTATATATAATTTAAAATATAAATAAATATCAAATATAAACATTTAAAAATTTTAATATTTTAAAAATTAAATATACATGATTATATTAATAATTTTATTTAAAAATTAAATTTATATTTAGTAAAGAGTTATTAAAATAATAACTATTAAATAAGTTATACTTATTTTTAGGATAAGTTGATTTTCTTATATAAGCACGGATATAAATTTATAAAAATTTATTAGATATTATAAAGATATATTAAAAATAATTATTTTAAATTAAAAATTTATTTTGGATATAGATATAAATCAAAGAATGCTTAGTTTGAATTTAAAATAGATTCAGAAGAAACACATTTTCACTTATAACATAGGATGCGTGGATTAGCTATGCGAAAAGTAAAAATAAATAAATAAAGATGAGAAAAATTAAAAAGTGTATAATATAAAATATGAAAAAATAAAGGAATTTTTTAATAAGAAATAATAAATAAACCTGGAATGTGTCATTAATAAATAAGATATATTAAAAATAAATCACGACATATTAAATAATAATTTAATTATTCTTAAAAATTTTTAATAATTCACATTGAATGGGAGGGTAGTCCATGGTCTACGTCTTTTAAAAATATTATACCCACTAATAAATTGGCGCTAATTATATTTGTTTTTTTATATGTAACAAAATTTTATTGATATTTTTATTTTTAATATTATATTAACTTTTTATTCATATAATATTATAAAAAAAGTGAAAATAGTTTATATAATAAAAAGGACATATAATGTTGTTAAACAAATTAAAGTATTATGTAAAATAAAAGAATAAGAAGTATTGAATGAATTTTGTTAAATGTAAACAATACGAATGTAATTAACTAACCCAATACCTAAATGATCCATAATAAAGTGAACTTGTTTGAATTTTGAAACGTAGAAGAAGGGGAGTTAATAGGAATTCTTCGTCTATAAATAGCAACTCCCTTAGCGAGTTTGATGCATCCAAGCAAGTCAGATATCAGAGAAACAAACATAAACGTATAATCTTTTTTGTGGGGTTTTCTATTTGTGTATCTTTCTACTTTTGAAAAAGAGTGTAATTTTATTTTATTTTTATATTTAAAAAGTCATTCTAATGTATTCGTTCTGTAAATTTTTTTATTATTGCTTGTTCAGTAAGATTTTTATCTAAATAAGTTTTTATTTAAAAAAATTAAATAATTTTGATCTTTTGATCATTTTTCTTCTATTTAAAATTTTCAAATTTTTATTTTCTATTTTTCTTACAAACTGAATCAAATAATTGTTTAAAACTTTCTTCAACTTAAAATTCATTAAAAAAATTTTAATTAAACTTCTACCCCGTTTAACATATAAAAATAAATTAATTTCACTAAAAATAAAAATAAAAAACAAAATTTCTTCTTATTAATTTAATTTAATCTTAATCCTACCTCTTTTCAAGTTTTATAAAATTTTAAAATTAGGTCATATTTAACATGTATCATAAACTCAAAATGTTTAAATAGAAAATTAAAATATTTTTAAGTACAAATAAAAAATAAGAATATGATAAATTTAGGTTAAAATTTTGATAAAAATAATTATATTTTTTAATTTTAAAAATAAAAAATTTGAATTGATTCAAAAAATTAGAGATTAAAAATATTACTGAGTACATTAAAGAAAAAAATATAATTAAATAAATTTATTAAAATGATAATTATTGATACTAATTGTTTAAATTTTACTAATATAATTTGATGGGCAACTGCAGGTGTAAAGAGCTAAAAGTATGAAAATGTTGTCATTTGGTGTTTGATAGTGAAGGCGAAGAGATGAGGTAGTGAAGGGGACCTCGCCATCGTTTATCCCTCACCTCATAGTCATACAGCTGCTGCTGACTTACACACGTGTCATCGAACGGAAAGCGTGCGTGTATCCTTTTCACATTCAAAAACAAGTCGTTTAATTAAAGAAATGTATTCTTAAAGATCTTGAAATTTTGTATTAAAAAATATGATATTTAATGGGATTAATTTTTTAACAACTATTTATTCTTTTTTCTTTCACCAAGTTAGTGTTCAATAATTTCTTTGTTGTTAAGAAATAAAGTATTCTAATAGTTATATTCTAAATAAGAAGTTAGTCTTACTGTTTTTTTTTTTAGAATTTAATATTTTTTAACATCTGTAAAACATTTGAAAACTCCTTTTTCAAAATAAAAAAAGAACAATTCTGTACTGATAAGGATAGTATAAAATTATTTTAAAAACGTAAAATTAAAATGTTTTTTATTTTTATTCCATTTTGATTTTTTAATTTGGTTTTTTTCTTTCAGTTTGCATCTCTAACTTTTTTATATTTCATTTTGATCTTCTAATTTTATTTTAATTTTTTCACTTTATTTTGTATTTTAGTTTATCTTCTAATTTTATTTTAATTTTTATTTTATTTTTTAATTTTTCAAAAATCAAATCGAGATAAAAATATTTTAAGATCAAAGTAAAAAAATTAAATAACTAACTTGGAATACAAAAAATAAAATTAAAAAACTGAAATATTAATTTTACCTTAAAAAAATACTGATCTGAAGTCTTTCACCATTTAGCTTAGTATTCACTTTCTGAAAAGAAGAAGAAGTAAGTATCCGAGAGATAGTAGGAAGACACTGACGTTTATTATATCAGAAATATTAAAAGCAGAAATTGTACATGAAAGCAAATTAAATTGATAATTAGGAGGGTATACAATTTTAGTAACAAATGAGGATAGCTGTATAAACTGAAAGTCAAATTGAAAACTTATTTTCCCTGAAAATAGAAAGAAGAGATCCAAAACAGAACACAGCAATAGAGATGGGATACAAATTTCACAAGAATCCAATTTTTTAGAAAATAGTTTTCTTTTTAATTTTGGATTGGGTTGTTGTTTAGCAGAATAAAACATGGTATTTTCTGTGGACTATTTCAAAACCTCTAATTAATGTAAGTACTTTTTAGCTTTACTTTTTTAGCATTCGAATTATAAGTATAAAAAGTAAATTAAGGTTATGGTTCTCATGTTGTTGACCAGATTTAATTTTTTTAATTCATTTTATTTTATTTAATTATTTATTATTGGTATACCTTTTCTTTATTATTTATTATTTTTGATTTTATTTTATTTTAATTATTATAAATATTATAAATTATCATTTTTGTATTATTATCATATGATTATTTACTTTATTTACTGTTATTTCATTTATTTGTTAATATTTATTATTTTGTTATTTTGTTTATTTTTAAGTTTTATCTCTTCTTTTAATTATTTATTTAATTTTTATTATTTTTATTATTTTTCATTGTTGTTATTTAATTATTTAATTATTATTATTGTTTAATTTTTTGTTAATTTGCCTTGTTATTTTTTTTTATTTTAAATTTTATTTTTTTCTTTATTACTTACTTATTATTTGTATATATATATATTTTATTTATTATTTTTAATTGTTGGTTACTTTTTATTTTGAAACTGATGTATAATGTAGCATTTTTTATATTGGTTCCATATATAACTGAGATAAAAAAATTTATTTTTTACATTAATTTTATAATAAATGTAAAAAAATTTATTTTTTATATTATTTTTTTTATACCGTTCAAATAATTAATATAAAAAATTTATAACAGCTAATGTAAAAAATTTATTTCTTACCTGTGTAAATTATTATATTTTTTAATTATTGTTATCTAGTTATTATTTAATTTACTTGTTAATTTTTATTATTTTGTATTTTATTATTTTTAAATTCCACCTCTTTTTTTATTGTTTCATATCTGTTTTTATTATTTAATATTGTTTATTGTTAATTTTATTTTAATTAATTGTTATAATTATTATGAATTTCTACCATTATTATCATTTATTATTATTATTATTATTATTATTAATTTTTATTTTTATTATTATTAATTTTTATTTTTATTAATATTGTTAACATTATTTATTATTATAATCATTGTTAATAATGTTTATTTACTTGTTATTATATTAACTAATATAACATTAAAACTAATTTTTGTTCCATTTATTTAATTGTAACTTAATTGCAATAATTTCTGATATTCATATTTTTTCGTTAATTGTTATTGTCACTTATCTAGAAAGTTATTTTTAAAGTATAGATTTTATTAATTTATTTTTTATTTTATTTTGATAGTCATTATAATTATTACTTTTTACTATATATTATTACCGTTTTTATTGTTATCATGGTCACGTTGATCACTCATATTTATTTCTTGTATATTTTTATTTTTTTTAAAAAATAGAAATATATATAATATAAAAATATTAAATTCTACTATAATTTTTTTATATAAATAATTTAATTTTATATAACAAACAATTTAAATGAGATATTATATTAATCACATATTTTAATGAAGAACGTGACAACTTCATAATCCTCAACTCTATTTTCTTTTCTACGAATAATTTAACTTAATTCTATAGATAAAAGATAATTTAGATAAAATATTTTGTTAATTTTATTTTTAATTAAAAATACCTAAAATATAATAGTTTGGTTCTCTTAAATTTATTTATTTTTGTAAAAAATAAATTTTTAATATTAAAATTAATTAATCATTAATTGTAATACGCAATTTTAAAATTTTCACTTAATCCAAGGATAAACTTCACTGTCACATAAATGTTTTTATAACATCTAGCTTTCGTTGATTTTATCTATTAATTTAATAAATTATTTATTTATTAATTTATCTAATTATTTATTTTTTAAAATAAGTTACTTTTTTATTGTTTTAAAAAAGATAAAATAAATAATTATAAAATTATCATCAATTTATAAAAATTAATTTAAAAATAATCATCTTAAAGTGGATATAATAGGAGTATTATAAGATTAAAGTTTGAATTTTTTTACGCATAAATTAATTTCTAAACTACTCATAATTTTCATAGGAATTTTTTTAATAAAAGACTATTTAATTTTTTAATTTAAAATAAAATTGATGATTTTTTCAAAAATTAATTTGGTTTAACCTTTTGGGTTCCGTAGTGGGTCGCTCCGGTCATTATTATAATAAAATGTGTGGTAGTAGAAATAATATTATTGATGGGCTGTGATGGTGAGGAAATAAAAGAAACGTGGCAAAGAAATAAGCAGTGTCCTGTTTTGTGCTATAGAATGTGGCGTGTCCATAAATACTCCTGTTGCTTCTGTCACTCAATTTAACCCATTTTGCAGCACTTTCTGCTTTCTGTATTAACTAAGAGATCACTAACTCACTTAGAAGGATGCGGAACGCAGTGGATGCATTGAAGCCAGTTCTTCTAATGGTGGTCGTTCAGGTTGCAAATGCTTGGGTCAATGTTCTCTACAAGCTCGCCTTGAACGATGGCATGAGCGTCAGGGTTATTGTTGCCTACCGCTATGTTTTTGCAACTGCTTTCATTGCTCCACTTGCTTTTCTTATTGAAAGGTTCTTCATTTTCTTATTCGATAATTTATCATCCTTTTCATCTCAATTCTCACTATATATATTACATCCAACCTATTACTACTATCCTAATTATTTAATCTTTGCACTCTTTATTTTACATTATAGTTATTATATTTGAATCATCAAAATTATGCTCAAATTAATTAATACCATTGATGAGATGAAATTCTAGGTTTTGATAAATATCCATATATATATATATATATATATATATATATATATATATATATATTATTTAACACACTTATGATTCAACATATGCAGTTCCTTATTTTACCTGTTCCTTTTTTTATATATATAAATTAATGATTATTGTATTTTATGATTACGCAGATTTTAATTGGGTAAAGTTTGCATATAATAATATCACCAAAACAAGGCATAGCAACTTTTTCATTATTAGCTTAATATGTGAAACATGATAATTATAAACGGATTTTTTTTCCCCAATGTCTATCAAGATTCATGAATGATTGTTTTGATTTTTACTTCCAGTTTGAAAGATTGATAATTGTTAGTAGTGTGTACTGTTTGAGCTGATGGGTTTGTCCAACCCACTTAATTAAGATGCAGATAGATATTGAAACCTAGAAGCTCATTAATTTGAAGGGCATGACTTTTCATTTTCATTCCTATTTGAGATAAATAGAGAAGCAATAACAATAGTACAATGGTCCCACTTGAAAGAAATTAATTAAATGTCAAAGATTCAGGAAAAAGAAAAACATAAGGGTAAGTAGATAAATAATAATGAAATTGTTATGGTCTTTAATGTTGATAATGATTTGCAGGAAGACGAGGACAAAGATGAGTTGGACCATACTGTTTCAGGCATTTTTGTGCGGTTTAATTGGGTAATTAATGAGTTCTTTATTGATATGCTTCTCCATTATCATTTGATGCTCTTTGCGGGTTCACTTTTTTTTCTGCAGCCAAACAAATTTATGTTTATGAAAAATTTGGGTGTGCATGAGGTCAATGGTGCAGCCCATGTAGACTCGTACCCTTGCGTAACTCTCTTTCTAGCCCATCAATCATTTTTTATTTACATAAAGTTTTAGAAAAAGATGAGATTATCCATCTAATTAAAATTCAGCTTTTGGAGCATCACTTTACTTGTAAGTGTATAATTTCCCATATGATTGCATTGCTTGAGTTAGAGTCCTTGGCTGAGGATTTTCTGTTTTTGTTTTTCTAGTTATTATCAAATTATTTTTCCAATCTTTTTAGATAGAAGTGCAATTTTGAGCTTTATAATGATTTATTATAATATGCAGCGGAGCATTGCCTCAAAACTTAAACATGGAAGGGATTGCTTTAACTTCTGTGACGTTTACAACTGCCATAACTAACCTTGTTCCAGCCATCACCTTTATCATATCCCTCCCCTTCGGGTAAGAACTATTACAAAATTATTTATGATCATTGTTATAGTTGTTTAAGTTTTTAAATAGTTCATTATTAACTAGATATTAAATTTTCTATGATCAAATAATTAGTTGTTTTATTCTTATCTCCATGATTATTAAAAAATAAAAAGTAGAATTATACATTTCATCATAAGATTAAAAGGGATTTGATCACTAGAAACCTTCCATTTAACTACATTACCCACACACACAAACAGATATATTTATTAACAGATAAAAATTTATCAAATGTTAAGATATCCTTTATTAGAATAAATTTTCTTTAAATAAAGTTAAATCACTAATATAAATTTTAAAGGTTTACAATAACAGATAATATATTAATACTATATATCAAAATTATATACTAACAAACTTTTATTAATATAATATATTATTAGTTAAAATTTATGATGTCTATATTAATATTTTTTTAAAAAAATCTATATTAACCAAATATTAATATAACATTGAATCATTAACATATGATAATTTTATAATAGTACTATATTTTTCTTGATAAAAAAATATTTTGTAGACAAGTCTCAATACATCGAAAGATAAAAAAGAGGAAAAAGTAAAAAATGATGTGATATAATAATATATAGTATTATTGATATTTAATATATTTAAAGGTAATAAAAATTTATATATAATAAATTTTTATTAAAAAATTAAATACCATAATTCAATACAATCATCATATAAATGATATAATTTTTGAATAAAAATTATTATTTATATTCTTATACACATTAAAAAAATCGTAATATTTTAGAGATAAAGAAACCTTATTATTTATATTTTAAAATTATCTCAATTATTCTTATTCCTACCTTATTTTTAATTCTTCAATTATTTAATCGACAGTAAAATATACTTTTAAAGAAAGAATTTTTTTAATAAATAATATATATCATATCACCTGTTATAACTTTTAGATTTTTTATTTATCATAATAAAATATATT
Organism: Canavalia gladiata; assembly: GCA_037954105.1. Classification (NCBI taxonomy): domain Eukaryota; kingdom Viridiplantae; phylum Streptophyta; class Magnoliopsida; order Fabales; family Fabaceae; genus Canavalia; species Canavalia gladiata. The sequence continues at coordinate 6,804,674 of CM075662.1, forward strand.
GTATAAATTTTATAAAAAAATATGAATTATGTTATAATATGTTTATCTTTTGTTATTGCCATTAAAATGTGTTCAGATTGGAAAGATTAAATTTAAGAACAGCAGCAGGAAATGCAAAGGTAATTGGAACAATAACCGGAATCAGTGGGGCAATGTTACTGACTTTTGTGAAAGGCCCAGAAATTAAGATGCTATCTTTCCACATAAACCTTTTCAACAACAGAAATGGCCATGCCATTCAATCACACACTACCTCTCGTCTTATGACCATGTTGGGTGCTCTCGCATCTGTCGCAAGCAACGTCTCTTACGCTCTCTGGCTCATCATTCAGGTCATTTTAAACTCCTTTTCCATCCAATTACTCTTACATAAAATTATTCATGAGATAAATATTTTTGGTATTTAAAGAAAATTAAAATATGTTTTCTTTTGTATAACCTTATCATCATTTTCTTCGTTCAAATGATCACACACGTGTTGTAGAATTCAAAATAAATATTCACGTATTATTTTTTAATTGAAAACCTTATGCTAAGCATATAAGAAACTTGATGTAACTTTCTTTCTTTTTTTCCATGTTATTTGGTTTTCTTAATGTTGAATTGTTGTAGCACAGACAAAGATGAGTGAAAGATACCCATGTCCTTATTCAAGCACTGCGTTGATGTCGTTCATGGGGGGAATTTTATCGATTGCGTTCGCTTTTTCCTTTGATAGGGATTTGAGTCAGTGGAGATTGGGTTGGAATGTTAGGCTACTCACTGTAGCTTATGCGGTATATATGGCACACTATTCTTTGTATTAACCTTTTTTTTTTACATAGATATATAATTAATATATAACAGCTTTAAATATATGACTAATTAATTAAATTTGAGGCTATATAATTAAGGTTATATAAGTGGATAAAGAGAACTTGGGTGAATTATTTATGTAGGGTATAGTGGTTTCTGGAATAATGGTAGCAGCAATTTCATGGTGCGTGCGCACGAGAGGTCCATTGTTTGTATCTGTTTTCAGCCCTTTAATGCTTGTGGTTGTGGCCTTTGCTGGATCCACCATTTTGGACGAGAAGCTATACCTTGGAAGGTATCTCTTCCTTAATTATTGTTCATGTTGATTCCTTAATAGTTGTTATCTCCCAATAATTAATGCTCAAGACGGCATACACATAGACCTTAGTTATTCATGATTCTCTTTCTTTTTATTTGTTTATTTTTAAAATAAAAATTTATTTCCATTTATTTTGTTTTAGTTTTTAAAATTTAAATTGTTTTTTATATAATTTTTAAATATTTTACATACTTATTATAAACAAACAAAATATTACTGAGAGCTTTAATTATTAGGAAATTCAAAATTTTTAATATAAACAAAAATATTAATCACATTTTTTTAAACTTGTATATATGTATCATCAATGGTTGATACATTGGGGAAAATTTATGACATACATGAAATGCTGGTTAAGGTTTTTTGCTTTTAAATTAATAATTAAGGAGTTAGTGTTAAGTTGATTATAGTTTTTTCTTGTTAAAATTTGTAGTCACATACATGTTTATGGTTTGAGTTTAACTAATTATTTGGTTCTGTTAATTTCAGTGTCATAGGATCAATATTGATTATTTGCGGATTATACATTGTTCTATGGGGTAAAGGAAAAGAGATGACGAAGAATCAAATTGTTCAATCAGGCAGCACCCATAAATCTGATACCGTTGAAGTAGTCGTCAAATCTCGAGTAGAAGATAAAAGCAACAATAAGAACGATATGCTTAATAATGCTACAAATGAGGTTGAAGATAACAATGATTCTTCTGAAAATGAACGTGTAAACAGTGTAACACGTATACATTGCAAGGCAAGGGAAGAATTGAAGAAGTAATACTCCGACATGCATGACATACTGATTAGGAAGATTAGATTGCACATCCAAACAGGATGTTGGGTGGAAAAAAAAAAACAGATAAAAATGATAGAAAAATTTAAAAAAATATTAGAATTAAAATATTGTTAAGATGTGTAATAATAATTCTTCAGTTAGATAACTGGCCATCAACTATCCTTTTCCAATCGCCCCAAATGCTATGGGCATTTTTTTTTTGTAGTGTTGGAAAAAGGAAAAGAATTGCTAATTAACATAGTTTCTATTAGACTTTCCTTTCTGGTCTACTTCCCTTTTTATTTATTTATTTGGATTCTTAACACCAAATTAATAAAAAACAAAATCTGTACTCAATTGTAACTTAAAAGTGGATTTGCTGACGTTTTTATTTATTCTCTTCCATATATTTTTAATTTTAATGGAAATAACTTTTTGGCATATATGGTAGCAAATTTGAAGTCAACAAATGTTTAAATATATCACATTGGTTGAAAATAAAATCAAAGTATGCTTTATAAAATTTGAATAAATTTTATTTTTTAAATTAATGTTTGAAAGAGTTAGATTTAATCTGATTATATTATGAAGCATGTATATATTTGTCAATTTGTATGATTTTACCATACTTGTTGATCATATTATCTTTTTGGATTGCTTTTTTCTAAAGTAAAATTGTATTTTAAGTGATAAAATGTTCTAATAACTATTGATTAAAATAATAATGATTGAAATTATGATAAAATTTTTAGTGTAAGTATGATAAATTATAAAATTTATTACAATCTCATTTGTTATTTTTTTAGTTAATGTTTATCAATATATTTTATCTTTTAAAATATATTTTTAATTATAAAAAATTAAAACTTTTATTAATATATAAATTTAAACCAATTAAAAATATATATTTATAATATATTTTAGATGATGAAAAAATTTGTTGAAATCTTTCAATAGTCAAATAATTTATTTTATTAGTGATTATTATTTTTGGAAAAACTAATTTAAATAACTTTTATGCTTTTGAATGGCTAAAATATTTTTATTTATTTTTTACTTAATATATTTTTATAATTTAATATTTTATTTATTTTTATAAATTTAATATTATTTAATTTTTTTATAATAATACTATTTATTTTGATAGATTTATTTTTATATTATTATAAAATATTATATTTTAAATTACTATTTTAATATATGTTATTTATTTTAATTATTATATTATTTATTTATTAAAAATATTTAACTATTTGATAAAAATTAAAATTATAAAAAAATTAAAATTCTACTTGATAAAATTTTAAATTCTTCTATTTTACTTTATTTAAATTCTTTTGAAATTTTTTTAAAATTTCAAATATTTTGTCAAAAGTTATCCAAATAAATTATTTTAAATTTAAAAAAAATTATATTTTTCTCTTAAAATTTAAAGATTCAAATATAAAATTAATTTAATTGATAATTTATTACTTTTAAATTTTTAATTTTCAATTAATTTTTCATCTTTAAGTTTATCTACTAATTTTATGAGACATATTCAACTAAATATTCATCCTATTATAAATATTTTTATAAATATCTAATAAGAATAGTTTTCATTATAAACATGATATGAACACCTTTATTGACTAATCTAGTAGTTTATGATAAATACTGGATACATAATATTTAAAAAGAAAAAAAAAATGAAAATTGGTCCTCAGTGTGAGGGTTGTCCTACCAATTGCCAAAGATAATAACTGTCAATATTCTACAAAGGGCGGTACAAAATCGTTGTTGAGCGAGCACTACCAGTTGATTTTTTGTCGCCGAAGATGCCCTTCCTTTACAAAACATGATCTTATCAAAGCCAAAACTTTCTACATTTTTCTCTAAAGTTACTTTGGTCCAAAAGAAAAACGTCCATCTCAAAATAATAAATAAATAAAAACGTTTATCTCATCACAATTATTTTAAGAATCGATTTGAATAGTATGGTTTATCTCTTCTGATTTGATGAGAATACCTTTAAAGATAGGATCAACTAACTTTACAATATCTTTCAAAGGTCAAGGACATTAACTATTTGTAAATAGTTTTTTAAGAATGTTGAAATCTTTTCTCTCCATTTTGTATTAAACTTAGCTTTCTTAACACATACAAAAAAATTGCAATTGTTAATAAATTCTCATGTCCCTTTTGTTGTTAGGTCATATTTCTCTTTTAAAATTCTATTCAACGAATATTATATCCATTAACCCCTAGAACCTATTCGTCGTATGTTAAAGCAAAATTCCTATATCAATTCTTTATCACATGCTTTAATAATAATAATTTTTTTCCCTCTATGATAAAGAGCTAGTGTCACATGATTTATTATTATGCAGTTTTCAAAATATAAAAATTAAATTATTTATTCTTACAGGTAAAAAAAAATGAAGGTAACTAGCTAATTATAATATCACAAATTGATAGATTAAATCCACACACATAAATTACTTGACTTTAAATAATAGAGTTCAATGATAAAAGATACATGAAAAAGTAGAAAATATAAGCATTAATAAAAGTTGCAACCCTTTTGATCTCAATAAATAAAGTACATAAGATATTTCGTATTTTTTTTTTATCCGACCTAATTAAAAGAGAGAGTCATTCAGTGAAACACATGTCTTCTTGTGGATCTCAATCTTATAATCTAATTCTGACAACTGTTTAAGCATTTCGAAACAATTATCAAGTGGAAAATAAATAGTAACTTTGTCACAATAAACAAACTTTTCACTATTAAAGCTTTCGATTATACTTTAAACTGCTCATATCTTCGATGTGTAACATCTTTCCTTGTTAGTCCTTTGACTAGAAGGATCGATTATCTCTTTTCCTTATATGCCTATATCCTCAACATTATGCTCTCCAATGATAGGTGCGTCTTATTTCATCATTTATTTCAAGTCTTCCTTGTTCCTATTCGAGATTGTTTTGTTATGTATATACATCGCATCTACTGGCTACAATACCCTTAAAAATACACTTAACCCTTTTCTTTAACTTTGCAACCTCCTAACATTCCTAAAATAAAACAAGTTCAATTTTCTAAATATTATAAACATTAAATAATAAATAAAATAATATATAACATGAGTTAAACATATAAAAATTACCTTAATCTTTACCTCCTAGCCCTCGTCACTTGTTGCAATGGTGTGTTTGATGTGGTTTTTATTCAAGATTCAACATCAGTCTTCTAACAAATTTTTCCTACAACTTTCATTCTTACTTTGAAAGATCCCATTTATTTTTCATTTGTTTTAACTGATAGGACAACTTAGTCTGTTGATTAAAATTAATAATCAAGTTTATTCAGTTTCTTTATTAAAATGATCATTTCACATATTTTCATATCATACTTGTTAACATCTATCTTCACAAATATGTCATTGTTTTTTTCTTCATTTCAATCGGTCCTGAATATTTTTTCACCCTTTACTACTATATTTTTTTTTCTTGCTATTGATTTGATGTCATTTTACAAACTATTCTAACTAAAAATTTCAGTACAATTTCATGAGAGATGATTCAAATAAACACTATTTAACTATATGAGTTTAGATCAGTAAAGAATAAAATGGAGGATGCTGAGATGTATCTATTCATGTCCATAAAAATACATTCTATATATTCATATCTTAAAAGAACAAAAGGATACGATGGGGTTACTCAATCACAAACTATCCATATGTTCGAACATGAGGCCATGATAAAGCAAGAAAAGAAAAATAATTAACCTTGAGCTGAAAAAATGACAAAACCAAGCATAGGGACATAGTGACAAATTAATGGTTTATACAGGACACTTAGGTGTATCATTTTTTAAATTAAATTTCTATGATATAATTTATTACATGTATAATGAGCAACATCTTCTATGAAGACAAATAAAATAAAATAAAATAAAATAACCACAAGCAAGCCCCAATCAACTTATAGAACCATAATACCTGTTAAAAATGATAAAAATATTTATATATAAGTACTTGTATTATAAGATAATTCAAAATAAGTTAAAAATAAACTTTTTCAGTTGAAATTTAAATCATATAAAAGAATTGTTAACTAATTTATAAAAATAACAAATCAGAGAGAAGGGGAAAAAACCTCAAGGTCTTATCTATATTATTTCATTTTGATTATCTCGTCCACGTTATTAATATTAGTTACTTTTCACCTAAATTAGTTTTTTCTTTTTGGGTTGGTGGGGGAGCGTGGGGCGAGATAGCAGCCTTTAGTTGTAATGAATTAATTAGTTGAATTTGCTGGCAAGCTTGGAATCAACTATATGGAACTAAGTAAGGATTGATTCAAAAAACAATTAAGAGAAAAGTAAAAAATTTTTAACACATAATTATATTATATAATAAATAGGATAAATGTTTTTACTAAAAATATATGTTTTTTTTTTGGAAAAAAATTGAGAGAGATAAGATTAAATCCATCTCTAGAAATTATTACAATCAATAATTTCAGAATTGGATCAAACCGATTTCAATTTTACTAGCGAACCAGCTAAAGCATCAATTCGTACAAGTGATAAAATTGATAAAGCAAAAAATTAGTAAAGAGCTACATAAATTTATCCAACAATAGATAATAAAAAACCAATATGTGATGAACTAGTTTTTTTAATATAACTTTTTAGTTATTACTTATTAACGAATATTTCAAAACAAATAAAAGTTGATGTTACTTACTAAGGCGTATGGGAATAGTGGCAGTATGATATTAAAAGAGTAGAACATTAATCTGGTTTTGAAAAGATTAAGAATCTATCATTTTGATTTTGTGAAAAAGTAAAATTATTAAACAAATTTGTGAAAGATTAAATTATCGATCAAACCAATACTTATTGTAGCATTTATTATATAACATTAACGCTGCTTATATGAAACGTTATGAATCTGAAAAAATTAAGTAAATTGTTAATTTAGCTTTTAAACGATTTAGGATATTTGAGATTAGTTCTTTTAGCATTGTATCCTTTTTCTATCTCATCCTTCTTTTCGGATACCTTTCTTTGTTAAAACTCTTAAATTGATCTATAATCTATAAATTCATCTTAAATTAGGTAATCTACGTATTTTTTAAATTTTTATATAATCTTCAATCTAAATGGATTTAATGCAGTTAGTTCATAATTCAATCCATTCAATCTTATTTCGTAATTCAAAAATAAAATTTAATAGTAATCATAATTGAAATAATGAACTTGTAAAAATATTAGAAGAATTAAATAAGATTGTGAAATTATTATCAAATTTTTATTATTAAAAAGAAATATTTAAAAAAAAATTAATAGAGGAATGTATTAGTATCTTACTCGTCCCTTCAAAACAATAATACTTTTAAATTGAATGTATGATTTTAATATTAAAAATTAATTGATCCATTCAATAAAAAACAAATAAATTTGATGAAGCATAAGTTCTACCTAAACTTGTACGAACTAACATACAGAATGATAGAGAACGCTATACGTTCATATTAAAATTCGTTAAATAAATTTTAGAAAATTTGACTTTTAAAAATGTGGAAATAATTTTAGATGGAATTAAAATAAAAATAATTTTCTAAAACTTACGTGTGTATATGGTTCAAGTCAAATGTAAGCTGCATCTGAACTTGTAGGAATTAAAATACAGAATGGTAGAAAACGTTATTCGTTCATATTAGAAATCGTCACATAAATTTCTAGAAAATTTAGAATTTTAATCATGCGGAAATAATTTTAGATGGAATTTTATAAAATTATAATTTTCTAAAATTTACATGTGCATAGAGTTCAAGCCAAATGTAAGTTACAGCTGAACCTGTTCGAATTAAAATACAGAATGATAGAGAATTTAGAATTCGTAACGTAAATTTTAGAAAATTTAGAATTTTAGAAAATATGGTAATAAACTTAGTGGAATTTTATACGATTATAATTTTCTAAAATTCACATGTGCATAGGGTCAAGTCAAAGGTAAGCTGCACCTGAACCTGTACGGATTAAAACATAGGACGGTAGAGAGCGCTACTCATTCGTATTAAAATTCGTCACGTAAATTTAGAATTTTAAAAAATATGATTTCTTTAAATATAGATTTAAATTAATTTTTAATTTTAACAAATTATTAGTCTATTGGGCCAAACCTCAATTGCTAAGTCCAATCATGTGATAGTCCCTACCTCCAAGTAAATTGAAAAAAAATTTGCTAATGGGTTATTTATCACTTGGTTGATTTATGAGATAGGTTGGGTCGTATTTACATATTTTTTACAGCAAGGTAGCCCATTTTCTTCAAAAAAAAAATAATTTGGAGTAGCCCTAGAGGCCCAATTATTCAAATCCCCAAAGCTAAGGTCTTTTTTTGCAAAGGAAGGAATGCTAATTCAAATTACCTAAACCTTATTAATAATTCTAGTGGAGCCCAATAGGCCCAATGTTCAAACCCAAATACTGGGGCGTTTCTTCTTCTGTTGAGAATCATCATTAGGCCCAATGGCGAAACCTAAAATCTGGGACCTTTTCTTTTTGTTGGGGAAGGCATCTTGATAGGGACTTAATGAACATGGAAAATGATTATTAGCATGGTTGGCTAATAACTAGGATTCATCAACTTTGGTGTGAATTAAGGAGCTCAATCTGGCCAATCATAGAATCCAGAATCTGTTGCCAAATCTGATGCCTTTTTTTTTCTCCAAAATAAAAAAGGGATCCTCATTCATGATTCTATAAAAAATCTGGACAGGCGTAATGACCTTTTTTCGTTGGACAATTAGACTTTATAAGAGAGAAATATTTCTTGGGCCCTTGAAACTCCAAGCATGGAATTGCTTTTCCAATGGAACAAACATTAGGCCCAATACTGATAACTCCACCACAGGAAGCCTTGAACACACCATGAAGTTGTCTCTTCTCATATTCGAATAAGAATAAAATTATTCCAACTTTAACTTACTCTACAAACTGGATTTCAGTTGATGGTAGGTTGAATAACCTCATCCTAAAACATTCCCTTTTTGTTCCACCATTGACATAAAGATTGCACCCAAAATGACATTTGGTGTGTATTGAAATAAAGGCATGAGAAATAGAAGATTCGCCAAGATTGTCACAAGCATTACTATGTTTGACATTGTTGTTTTTTGTTCCTGAATGATTGACAACTAAACAAGAGAAAGATCTTAGAGTCTCAAACATCAACACAACTAATAGTGATTAAACTAGACTGGTCTTTGTTTTGAGCAATCTCTTGCTGTATGTCACAACACTAAGTTTCTTGATATTGATCCAGTTGTGTTTCATTTATACTTATTATAGAATTTATTAAAAAATTTCACTCTAGATTTCATGCTTGGTATCCCCTTGATTTGATGCTTTCATTGCTAAGTAGTAATGTCCAGATTATGATACTATGATTACTGATATAACAAGCTTGGAGGTATGGATCAAGCACCTACTTAGATTTTAGAATTTATATCAGTAGCATATTGAACAGGAGCAATCTCCAGTTGTATCTCTCTATTAAGCTTCTTCAGGTTAATTTGTTTCCTATTTAGCCAATGAGCAACAAAGTGCATAGCCAAATGGCGTGTTTACTGATATGACAGGTTTGGAAGTGTAAATCAAGCACCTACCTAGTCTTTTATAACCTCAACATGTGTTTCAGAGCTTACATAAATAGCATATTGAACATGAGCAATTTCCATTTTCCTCTCTTAAGCTTTTTCGGGCTGATTTGTTTCCTATTTGGCCAAGGAGCAACAAGGTGCAGAGCCTAACATTGAGTTTACTGTTATGACAGGTCTGGGAGTATAACTCGAGCATGTACCTAGTTTTTATGTGCTTTAGAGTTCATGTTGTTATAACTGGGTCACGAAGAATGGCAAACAGAAAGTTTTTTGGAAAGAAGAAATTATTTTATAGAAAAGTGAAATTGTCACCAAAATTTTAATTTATTTTAAAAGGGAAAAAATTTGGAAAAATCCTTTGAAAAAGATTCTAAGTCTAGAAGTTGATTACGAATAAGGAAGGTATTAGCATCTTACTCGCTCATCCAAAAGAACGGTACCCTTTACTAAATTGTGAAACTAATTGATCCGAAATTTAAACAAATGAAAAGGTCCAAACATACAACTAAATGATGCAGAAAAAACTAGACAAGTAGACAATAGAGAATAAGTAGTACAAAAAATATTTATTTAGACATGAAAAAAGCAAATTAAACATGTACACAGAATAGCCTGACAGAAATCTAAATTCTGCTCCTATGTAGTTCCAGATGTGATGGGAAACTTAAGGCAAAGTTGTTCTATATTCAATAGTTCAAAAATAAGTTGCAGAGACTTTTAAGAAACATTCAAATTAACAATTATATTTTGGAAAGAATGAGTTTTATAAAAGGAAAAAGATAGTAGAAAATATTCCTGTTTAATTTTTCCAAGTCCACGCATGCACAAAGTTTAAGACAAATGTAGGTTTCACTTAAACTTATACGATTTTTTAAACAACATAGGATAAAGTAATCTATGCATACGCATCTAAAATTCGTTGCCTGAGATTTAAAAGTAAAATATTTAAATTAAATATACGAAAATAATAAATGAAATTCAATTTATTTAAAATAAATTTTATAGTAATACTTTAAAGCTACATATGCACAAGGTTTAAGACAAACATAGGTTGCACTTAACCTATACGACTCTTCAAACACGATAAGATAGAGTAATCTATACATGTGTATCTAAAGTTTGTTGCGTGAGATTTAGAATTAAAACATTTAAATTAAATATATGGAAATAATAAATTTAAATTCAGTTTATTTAAAAAAAAATTTAGTAATACTTTCAACCCACCTATGTACAAGGTTTAGGACAAATATAGGTTGCACTTAAACTCATACGACTCTTCAAACAGATAAGATAGAATAATCTACATATATGTATCTAAAGTTTGTTGCATAAAATTTAGAATTAAAACATTTAAATTAAATATATGGAAATAATAAATTTAAATTCAGTTTATTTAAAAGAAAATTTTTAGTAATACTTTGAACCCACATATGCACAAGGTTTATGAAAAACGTAGGTTGCACTTAAATTCATACGACTCTTCAAACACGGTAAGATAGAGTAATCTATACATATGCGTCTAAAGTTCGTTACGTGAGGTTTAGTAATACTTTGAACCTACATATGCACAAGATTTAAGACAAACGTAAGTTGCACTTAAACTCATACGACTCTTCAAACACGATAAGATAGAGTAATCTATACATGTGCGTCTGGTTCGTTGCGTAGAATTTACAATTAAAATATTTTTATTTAAATATATAAATATGTTATTGAGAGAGAAATACATTTAGTTTTTATTGGGCCTATATGGGAAATCGACTCTTCAAACACGATAGGATAGAGTAATCTATACATATGCATCTGGTTCGTTGCGTAGAATTTACAATTAAAATATTTTTATTTAAATATATAAATATGTTATTGAGAGAGAAATACATTTAGTTGGCTCATTTTTCTCATTTTTCATTTAGGTTCGTTTTTTTGTTTGTTTTTGGGCTTAGACTCATTTTTTTTTATTTGTTTTTGGGCTCATTTTTGTTTGTTTGAAGAACCCAAAGTTTTTTTTTCCAAAGTCATTTTAATCCTACTAAAAAAAGAATGGAAAGTGAAATAGTTAGGAATTGAACTCGTGCTCCTAAAGAGCCTATACCAAGGCAACCACTAGGCTAAGCATATATTCATGTTCAAATACTTCCTAATTTTATTTAAATATTATCTAAAACTTTGTGGTCCATACCACTTATAATTTAAAAGCCCTTTTACTCCTAAATGAGAATGAAACCCTAACAAGAATGAAGGAAAATAAACTCGTTTCATTTCAACAATAAGGTTAAACAAATAGGGTTAGGGCTTGAGATAAAATGAGGGGGGAGGCCGCTTGAGGGAACTGACATCGCAGCCATGAGGGGGCTGCCGTTGCGACCATGAGAGGGGGGCCGTCGACGCGGCTTTGAAAGAACAACGAAGTGGAATGGAAGAAAGTCATCGTCGTATCTGGTTTAAAGATGAAGGAAGGTGCATTGGCTCTAACAGTAATGGAAGAAGAGGATTAGAGCATGCGACGTAGATGAAAGCTCGTGGTGACTGGAGGTGGTTTCCAGCAATGGCCTTAGAGGACCATGGGTGAACGCCGACGAGTTTCTAGGTAAGGAATGTGACTCTTTTTTATTCTTAAGGTTAAAATCCACTTAGCTCTAACATGCTCAACCCATTTTGAATTAAATAAAAACAATGAAATTTGCATTTTCAAGTCGATGGAAGTCGTTTCTGAACTATTAAGATAAGCAGAGATCAATAATTCATGAACTTACCTGACTTGTGATAACCATGTTCAAAGAAAGGATCCCAGTTAGCAGAGAGATTAAATTCTTTTTTTTGAGAGTAAAAAAATTGCCTCCGAAAAATCCCGCTCTCAAGTTTTTAAGGTCCCATTTTATAATCAATGTTTTCTTCAAATTTCTGGCCAACAAAAGCTTTTTCTCACTGCATTTTTGTATCCATTATTTTGAGCAATTTGATTTCTTAAACTGCAACCACCTAACCCTTTACCCCTGTAGCACTTGTGTGTTAAAATGGTTTTTGATTTCAGATTGTGTTATGCCATTTTTGGGCACCTGTGACCTTTGTTGGTTGTTGTCTTTTTGGTTTGTTTGTACCTTGCAATATTGTGCCTAGTTTGTTATTTACTTTCTCTCTATTTTTTTTTAATTCCTGTAAGTTCTTTTTAAAAAAAATGTATTCACACATGTAATTAGCATACAAAGTAAGAGCCATTTTTATCTTCCTGACTTGAGCTTCTTCAGACTGATTTGTTTTCTATTTGGCCTAGGAGCAACAGAATTCATAGCCTAACAAAAGAAAGACTAACGATTTCAAAAAATTTCTGATAACCCTAAACTCACCATTCTCTAATAATACAATGCACCTACCACCTCTATTTATACAATTTTATTACACATTATAAATACGTTACATATATTTTAAATTAAATTAATAATAAAAATTATTTTTTAAAAGCTGTAACTCATAAATTTATGAGTAATAGCGGTCTTTTACTCATAAATATATGAGTTACAGGATATAACTCATAAATTTATGCGTTACAGGTTCAACAACCCTTCGGGATTCAACCTATAACGCTTAAATTTATGCGTTCTAGGAATTGTAGTTACTCTTGCAAGGAAATAATTTTTGACTTGCTCCATAACAGTAATTTTTTTTTATAAAATTACACCAGTTCTGTCAAAAAGTCCACTAAACAAGAGCCATCACTAGCTCCTTGACTTGAGCTTCTTTAGGCTGAATTGATTCCTATTTGGCCTAGGAGCAACATAATGCATAACCTAAGTTTCATGGGTTACTACTATGATATGCTTGAGAATGTAACTCAAGGGCTTTTTTTTCCCAAAATGGGGTTTTAGAATAAATTAATTTTCGAAATGGTGTTAAAAAAAAAGTATTTTCTGGAATGGTGCGGAAATAGTGAACAAAATACATAGCTTTATGCATTTTAGGGTAAATCGCATAAATTTATGCTTTTTGGGAGGTAAAACGTATAAATTTATGCTTTTCGTGAAGTAAAACGCATAAATTTTTTCCTTTTAGGATAAAAAGCATAAATTTATTAAATTTTAATTATGTGACGCATTTATTTATACGTTATAAGGGCGTATAAATAGGTGTGAGTTGATTGTATTACTAGACATTCAAAGTATTTTCCAGTGAGCAAGAGTAAAGTGAAGAGAGCTTTCTAGCATTTATTTTATTTCACGGTAAAGATAATTTTTTTTCATACGTGAAAATTTTAAAATTATTGTAATTTTTTTTTAAAATTATTTGAATTTTATATATATTTTATTTGAATTATGGATGAAATAATATCTTATATATTTTAATAGAAAAATGTTTGAATGTGAGGAAGGTTTAACGTTTGAGGGAAAAAAGAAACCAATTCAGGTTTCAAAAAATTATCATCTGGGGAAATTATTTCGAACTTAATAGGAAGATTTTTAGGGTCATCTGAAAAAATTGAGTATAGAGGTTTTCAAATTAGAGATGGTGAAATAAAATGCAATATAAATGCATTTGAGCAACAACGTCCGATGTCTGTTCTTGAAATATATGTCGACATTGATATTTTTAATGAAGAGAGTGTATATGCTCTAAATGGTAAGTAAATGATGGTTTACATTGATTATTTTGTTGAGTTGATTAATTTTTATTAAATGATATTTTTTATTAATAATTTTTTCAAGTGGTGTAAATGTCTCTAATGATGAAGATGAAGATTATTACTTGTCTCCGATGGATAAGTTGATTGATGAAGAAAATGATGGTTTAAATGTGAATAAATTAGAATGGAAAAACTTAGTTGATATCGTTGATGAAGATGACGGTGATAGTGATGACGATAATGCTAATCAACAATTTATGGTGAGCTTGTATGGAGGTGTAAGTGGAAGTTCATTTCACATTCCATCTTCAACATGTGAACATCTATTGAACAAAGAGATCAACCATGTAAATAAGTTACTATAAATATTGTTAAACTTAGTTTTTATATAAATTTTTAACTTTATTTTTTCTTTTGAAAACAGAATTGGTATTCTGAAATAGCAGTTCACACCGCAACAATATTAATTAAGAATATCCAGATGAAGATCTTAACTTTTCAACAAATGTTGGACATGGAAAATGGATGGTTGGTGATAAGATATATGTTGGGTTACAATTTGAAAGTGAAGAACATATATATTATTCTATGAAGGTATACCAAAATTTTGTTGTTGTTGAATCAAAACCAATATATGTTTCTGTTTGTTGTCCTATTTACGGAAGTGGTTGTCAATGACAAATGAAAGCATCTTTATCAAAACGATCTCATGCATGGTCTGTCACAAAATGGGGTGGTCAACATAGTTGAAGTAACGTTTCAATATCTCAATATCATCAAAAGTTTAATTCTAATTTTATTTGTTTATACATATTCGATACGTTCTTTCCATTGACTTAATTTTTTTTCATTAATAATCAATTGCTATCATAAATTTATTAAACAATAAATACATAAATTAAGAAATAAATAACAGCATTAAATAAATAAATAAATAAATAAACTAAAAATAAAATTAAGAAAATTAATAAATAAACAACATAAATTTAATTTCCTAAATACTACTTATTGTCAATTATTCTATAAAAAAACATATACCATTACATAAAATGAAACTATTATAAACTAATTTATAATTAAAAAAATATCTAATATAATTTATTTAGTTAAACATTATTATTAATGAAATTTTAATGAATTTTTTTTTGTAAATTCTAAGTTCTTATTTTATACTTTTTTTTAAATTTATTCAAGAAACTTATTTTTTAAACTAATTTTTATTATATTTTTTTATTTTAAATTTCACATTCTTGTTAAAATTGAAATACTAATTTTAATTAAATTATTTTTTAGGGTTTTAATTTATTATTTTATTACATTTTTTAAAAAATTTTCCAGCAACTGATTTTGAAAAACAATTTATATTAAATTTAAAATTTTCATCTTATTTTCTTAATTATTATTTAAATATCAATTTGAATAAAATTATTTCTTAAATTATTTTTTACGTTTTTCTAAACATTTCTTAGAAACTTATTTTTCAATTAAACTTTTAATTAATTAGTAAATTTTTATTTTTTAAATTTTATTAAATACCAAATATTAATTTTAATCAATTTTTTTTAAAAAAAACTATAGGTTTATCAATTTTTTACGTTTTTTTCATTTTTCACAAACTGGTTTTTTCAATAAATTTTAATAATATTTTCCAATTTAAATTTTCTATTTTTATTTGAATTTAAATTAAATTTTTATTCAAATTTTTTCATTCCCTAACTTTATATTTTGTTTTACGAATTTTTTAATTATTCCACAAACTAATTTTTCAAATTATTTTTTATTTAATTATTAAATTAAAAATTTTATTTGTTATAAATTAAATATCCATTTTAAGAAATTTTTTTTATAAAGTCAAACTTTATTAAATTAATACATTTTTTTTAATTTGTCCACAAACTTCTTTTTTTGCATAAATGTTAATAATATTTTTAAATTTAAATTTTTTACTTTTATTAATTTTTAAATCTAATTTTTAATCAAATTTTTTGAAAAACCTTACTTTTATCATTTTTATGGTTTTTTTTTATTTTTTCAGAAATTGAGTTTTGAATTTTTTTTTAAACTATTCTATTTCAATTTTTAAACTTTTATTAAAATTTAAATATGATATTTAATTTTTTATGTTTTTTTATAATTGTTCTGATTTTTTAAAAAATTATTTTTAATGTTTTGAAATTTTAATTTTACAAAATACTTTTTACTTACTAGCTTTCAAAGTTTTTTTTTTTACGTTTTTTAAATAATTTCATAAATTGATTTTTAATTATATTTTTTAACTTTTGAAAAAAAATTACTTGTTTTGCTAATTTTTTCTTTTTTTCTTTTTTTTCATTCTTCTTCTTCTTCAACACCAGTTAACCCTAATACCTAAAACCCCATTTCAAAATCTCAAATCCTAACCTAAAACTAAGTAGCCAACGATTCTAACATTATCTAACCTATCCTAACAACATATTTTCTACAAGCATCACTAACCTTTTTTCTCTAACCTTTTTTACTCCAAATCTTCAACAAGTGGTCCAACAATCTCAGTAAGCAATAATATAAAATGACGTTACGTAGGAGAAGTTACATATAGGGCTAAAATTTTTGGTCCCTACATGTATATATACACAAACAATTTTGAAGGTGAGAGATGCAACAGGAAGAAAATTTGAACATCAAATGCATAAATTTAGGCATTTTATCTCGTTTTACCTCGTTTTTTGTTTTCTAGAAACGCATAAATTTATGTGTTTTACCTTCCAAATAGCATAAATTTATGTGGTTTTAGCCTAAAACGCATAAATTTATGCGTTTTGTTCACTATTTCTGCACCATTCTAAGAAATACTTTTTTTAACACCATTTTGAAAATTAATTTATTCTAAAACCCCATTTTGATTAAAAAAGCCTAACTCAGACACCTACACAACTTTTATGTACTTCAGAGCTTATATCACTAACATACTGAACAAGAGCCATCACTAATTAGGGGTGAAAAGCGGACGGGTTCGGTTAGCTATATTCAATTTTATTGTAACCAGTAGCTTTAAATTAAGTTTCCGTTTCTGTCCATTAACATAATCGGTTTGAACGGGTTGTCGGTTTACAAATTATCGGATTCAGTCAGGTGAATATAGTTGGATTTGAATTACAGGATTGAACCAATATTTTTTAGATTAATTTTTGGAATCAATTTTTTTTATCTATTATAATAAAATTTGAAATTGTAATTTTGTTATCTATATTTTTTATTAATTAAAATAAAGTAAAAAATTATCCATAAAAATTATGTTAAATAAAAATTAAACAATAGTTAATAATTTAATAAATTAAATATAATGTATATTAAAAATTAAATTAATGATTATAAAGAAACAAATTTCTGCTCAAAATTAAAGCATAATTACAATAAAAATCTAATAACTTCAATAATTGATCATATTGACCAAGTAAAATTAAATTACTTCTTCAGTTTTGTCATTCCTAATCATCAACAAAATTAAATTAAAATTCATAAGCATAGTCCTAATAAATTACAATACATACAATAATAGTTCTAATAAATTACCAAATATACAAACATTACAATGCTAATTAATTACAAAATATTAACATATGAACCTTTCATGATTCTTAATAAAAATAAAATAAAACGTCAAGCAGTCTCCAAGTGCCAAAATTATAGAGGCAGTCAGTGAGTGAGCACCAATGTCAATAGTCAATATTGTATTTAGATTCCAGTACACAACATATTAATACCTGTGCAATACAGATAGATTGAGATAAATAAAATATTGAAGGAGAAAAAATAATAGGGATATGAAGTCATAAACAAGGAAGTAGATTACAAAATGAGAACTTATAGAAAAGTGAAAATTACCTTGCAAAAGAGATGTTCATTTTTTTGATCAATTGAATTTTTCTCCCTTAAATGTTGTTCAAATGCATCTGTTCTTGCAGCATGGGTGGCTATTTTGGTGACCATAAGTGGTAGCATACCATTGATAAAGTCTGGACAGGTTGTGCTTAACACTAAAAGAAAGCTCACTTATAAAGTCACCATCATTCATGTACATGTCTTTAAAAGACCACTCTAGATACTTAAGCTTGAATCTAGGATCTAGAATAATGTCATAGTAGAGAAGATGATTAATATTGATAACCTACCCCCAATATTTGTCATATTTTTTTTTCATCTCATATCTCATGTTGGCCAAAATAGTATTCAAATTCATCGATGCTTGATTGAGTTCACAACAAATGATAGCAAGTTGATGGAATGCAGAATTTATACTCACGTGAGTTGGAGTTGAAAATGTGTTGGTTGCATCATAAAATACTTTTAAGAACTTTACAAAGACTCTTGCATTTTCCCAATCAAAATTAGAAGGAGTGGAAGTTGTCCCAAAGAAGTCCCTAAAACTAGCATCCTCAAACTCTAATTTTTCAAAAGCAAGTTGGAATTTTTCTGCAGCCTCCAACATTTGGTATGTGGAGTTCCACCTAGTGGGAATATCAAGGCAAACTAGCTTTTTAGAAGAAATTTGAGAATGGGCAATGCATTCCTTGAATTTTGCTAACCTTTGAGGTGAAGACCTCACATATTTAACAGTTGTTCTAATACTATTTATTGAGGCATGCATGTCTTTTAGACCATTATTCACAACCAAATTTAAGATGTGTGCGCAACATCTCATGTGAAAAAAATTCACCATTGAGGACCAAGGTATTAAATGTGTTCCGTCTTTTTTTCAAGTATGAAATAGCCACGTCATTGCTGGATGCATTATCCACAGTTAAGGTGAAGACATTTTTTATTCCCCATTCCCTCAAAACCTCTTCAACTTGCCTTCCTATGGTGTCACCCTTATGATTGGGAACAATTGAAAAGCTAATAACACGTTTTTGATAATCTCAATCATTATCTATAAAGTGAGCAATCAAGACAAGGTAATTCAAATTCTGGACAGAAGTCCAACAATCAGCTGTGAGAGCTATCCTACTGCAATTTGATCTAAAGTTTCAACCTAACCTTCTCATCAAGGTATAGTTGATAACAATCCTTGGCAACAGTTTGTCGAGAAAGAGGGGAAAATTAAGTTTGTAATTGTTTCAGGAGCAATTTGAAACCCTCACCATCAACTATTTTGAATGGTTGTTCATCCAATAACATAAACATAGCCAAAGATTTTCTGCATGCATCTAAGTTAAACCTCTGGCTAACAGCTTGCACCTCACTACCTTGACCACTCTTATTCAATCCAAGACTTAAGATCCTTTGATTTGGATCATTTGTGATAGCATATGCGTATTTGGGACATCGTATTAGATGAGATGACATGCTAGGAGTGCCATGTATTTTAGGGTGGAAATAGAAATTCTTCTTACAGTATTTACATGCTGCTTCAGGCGTGCTACCTTTAATAACATGTAACCTAGTGAAATGTTCCCAAACATGAGAAGTTGCTCGGGAACCACTTGCATTAGGCTTCCTTTTTCTAACACTTTTAGATGTAGGAGGTGTGAGATTAGAATCAATTGAAGTCGGTGGAGCAGGAGCGGGTTTATCCCCTTGGTTGCCTAAGACAATTGGCTATTGTGGGGTATTTGATGGTGGGAGGTGTTGACTGGATTGCTCCATCCTGTTGGAATGAAGAAGTCTATGTCAACAACCATCCTACATTATCTAAGGCTTCAAATTCTGGGCACCCTAATGACTATTGGCTAACTCAACCTAAGACTAGAATCTAACTCGAGTCCACAAAAACCCATTCCACTGTAATAATTATTGGACACAAAATAAAATTTAGAGGAATTATCTCAGAACTAACCATCATAGATAAAGGATGTACGCACATGATCTGCATGCACAGAAGAAAAGATGGAAAGAACAACATGATAAAAAAAATATGTTCATACTTTTGGCATCCATATATAAAGGATTCAAATCAAAGCATCATCACAGAATTTTTCTCTTGATTTGTGCATACAAAAGAACCATTCTCAGAAATATATCATCATAGAAAAGAAGAGCGAAAGAATATTTTAAAAAACAAATCAGAAGTAAATGATCATATCAGAGGCAAATTTAAAAACAAATATCCCTCAGCCTAAGCATCCTTGATATTGAACCATGAGGCACAAAAAATTATGGATAATCATAGAAGAAGAGGGGAAGAATATTTAGAAAAAATATCAGAAGAAAATCATCATCTAAGGAGCATAATTAAAACAAAAACATATCTCAGCCCAAACATCCTTGATATTGAACCATAATGCATAAATATTGTACATAAGCATAGAAGAAGAGGGGAAGAATATTTTTTAAAAAATATCAAAAGTAAATCATCATGTCAGGGGAAGATTTAAAAGAGAAACATATCTCAGCCCCTAGCATCCTTGATATTGACCCATAATGCACAAACATTATACATAGGCATAGAAGAAGAGGGGAAGAATATTTAGACAAAAAATATTAGAAGTAAATCATCATGTAAGGGGAAGATTTAAAACAGAAACATATCTCAGCCCCAAACACCCTTGATATTGAACCATAATGCACAAATGTTGTACATAGGCATAGAAGAATACAGAAGAATATTTAGAAAAAATATCAGAAGTAAATCATCATGTAAGGGGAAGAATTAAAACATAAATATATCTCAGCCCACGCATCCTTCATATTGAACCATAATGCACAAACGTTGTACATAGGCATAGAAGAAGAGGGAAGAATATTTTTAAAATAAATATCAGAAGTAAATCATCATGTAAGGAGCAAAGTTAAAATGGAAACATATCTTAGCCCAAGCATCCATGAAATTAAACCATAATGCACAAACATTGTACATAGGCATAGAAGAATAAGAGAAGAATATTTTTAAAAAAATATCAGAAGTAGAAGTAAATCATCATGTAAGGGAAAGATTTAAAACAGAAACATATCTCAGCCCTAAGCATCCTTGATATTGACCCATAATGCACAAACATTGTACATAGGCATAGAAGAAGAGGGGAAGAATATTTAGAAAAAAAATATCAGAAGTAAATCATCATGTAAGGGGAAGATTTAAAACAGAAACATATCTCAACCCCAAGCATCCTTGATATTGAACCATAATGCACAAACGTTGTACATAGGCATAAAAGAATAGGGAAGAATATTTAGAAAAAATAGTAGAAGTAAATCATCATGTAAGGGGAAGAGTTAAAACAAAAACATATCTCAGCCCATGCATCCTTGATATTGAACCATAATGCACAAACATTGTACATAGGCATAGAAGAAGAGGGGAAGAATATTTTTAAAAAATATCAGAAGTAAATCATCATGAAAGAAGCAGATTTAAAATAGAAACATATCTCAGCCCAAGCATCCTTGATATTGAACCATAATGCACAAACGTTGTACATAGGCACAGAAGAAGAGGGAAGAATATTTTTAAAATAAATATCAGAAGTAAATCATCATGTAAGGGACAGAGTTAAAACAGAAACATATCTTAGCCCAAGCATCCTTGATATTGAAACATAATGCAAAAACATTGTACATAGGCATAGAAGAAGAGGGGAAGAATATTTTTAAAAAATATCAGAAGTAAATCATCATGAAAGAGGCAGATTTAAAATAGAAACATATCTCAGCCGAAGCATCCTTGATATTGAACCATAATGCACAAGCATTGTACATAGGCATAGAAGAAAAGGGAAAAATATTTCTAAAAAAATATCAGAAGTAAATCATCATGTAAGTGACAGATTTAAAATAGAAACATGTCTCAGGCCAAGCATCCTTGATATTGAACCATAATGCACAAACATTGTACATAGGCATAGAAGAACAGGGAAGAATATTTTTTAAAAAATATCATAAGTAAATCATCATGTATGAGCTAGAGTTAAAACAGAAACATATCTCAACCCAAGCATCATTGATATTGAACCATAATGCAAAAACATTATACATAGGCATAGAAGAAGAGGGAAGAATATTTTAAAAAAATATTAGAAGTAAATCATCATGTATGGGGCAGAGTTAAAACAGAAACATATCTCAGCCCAAGCATCCTTGATATTGAACCATAATGCACAAACATTGTACCTAGGCCTAGAAGAAGAGGGGAAAAATATTTTTAAAAAATATCAGAAGTAAATGATCATGTAATGGGAAAATTTAAAACAGAAACATATCTCAACCCAACCTTCCATGATATTGAACCATAATGCACAAACATTGTACATAGGCATAGAAGAAGAGGGAAGAATATTTAAAAAAATATCAGAAGGAAATTATCATGTAAGAGGCATATTTAAAAATACAAACATATTTTAGATATAAATCATCATAGAAACGGATGATTATGGTGAGGGACATACAAAAGTGGAAGACAAGGGGGAAAAGATTATCCAAATATCTCAGCAAATTTACAAAGGCATCATAGATTAGAATGAAGCATGCATATGGATAACGTGTATCTCAAGAGTGTATGTTCCATCTCAGTTAAGTCAACAACAATACAGTCAATGCATAATGAGCCATCTTTATAAAAAAAAAATAGCATCACAAGCAAATTTTAATGAACCTGACAGAGAGCCCAATTATCACTCTTTAACAAGTTAACCTTCAAATGCAAGTAAGCAATTTATCCTTTTTCCACTTGCCTGAACTTAGTGCCCCAACTCAGCCCATAACTTCATCCATTACTAACACAAAGATTATGTGGAAGGGTTAGCAAATGACAACTACGCAACAAACACAATATACATATTAATTAAAAAAATTGAACATAAAAACTATAAAGCATCAAAGTATATAGAGCATTAGAGCAAAAATCCTAATTATAGCATCAAAATAGAGAAGAGTTTAACATATCAAACTTTTAAATCAAAATCACTTTCAATTTTCAGTAGCATCTTACAAAAAAAATTTAGATATAAAATAATAATAATTTTAATATATAAAAATATCAATATATCAGAAAGATTAATATATAAAAAATTTAGAATCATTAGAAATTTTTTCATAAAAGAACTAAAATGAACAATAACAAAGTAATCATGGCTAGTTATGATTTTACCTTCGTGACGAAGAGATTTGAATGGTTCTCCAATATTCAGTTTCAGAAAATAGAATCATCATTCAATCAATACATAATGAATACACATTAAAACCAAACTAGATTTGAAACCCTACAAAATTTTCACATAATAAATCATAAGTAGAAAACCCTACAAAATTTTCTCATAAGTAGAAAAAATATACATTACCATTAGAACTTTAGGCTTCGAATAAGACAATACTGAATCCGAAGACCTAATCCTATACGAAACCCTTAGAGAAGAAAAAAGCAAAATCTGAGAGTTAAGGAAACCCTAGCAAAAATTCGAGTAACAGATGAAAAAAAACGTATATGATATGATGATTAACAAATACACATTAAAATAAAATACAAATCAAAACCCTAAAAAAATCCCCAAAAAATAAATCAAAAGTAGATAAAGGACACATTGCCTTTAGGGATTTTGGAAGTAAGGGTAACCTTAACAAATATTTTAGAAGGTGGGGATAAATATGACAACTTATGGAAGACAAAGATAACTTAGAAGGTTAGGGGTTAAGGAATTGAGAAAGAATTAGAGAGTGAGAATCACAAAGATTGAGTGGTGAGGTAAGACTCTGTATCGGAGAGACTGAGAGTGAGAGAGACGAGGACGACGCAAGAGCCAAGGATAAAACGGTAAGTGCCTAAGTGAATAACCCTAATTTTCTAAGTGTGTGTGTGAACAAAACACATTGGGCCAATAGCAACAGAAACAAAATTATTGATACCAGAATAAAACCATTAGCCCATTACCATAAAAATATAATAATAATAATAATAATAATAATAATAATAATAATAATAATAATAATAATAATAATAATAATAATAATAATAATAATAATAATAATAATTTGGATTTGGATGGGTTGCTTCGATTAATGATTCTATAAACCAAACCCGTCTGCATTTACCCATATTTCTCCGATTCCTTTGACCCATTAATCCGATTATTGACCTGCCCGACTCGTTACTTTCTTTTTTCCATTCGATTTAATCGGGTTCGAGCGGATTAAATTTTTCTGCCCACCCCTATCACTAACTCCTTGCTTGAGCTTCTTTAGGCTTCTCTTTTTTTTTCCTATCTAGCCTAGAAGCAATAGAATGCATAGCCTAAAACTAAGTTTACGGCTATGACAAGTTTGAGAATATAACTCAAACACCTATCTATCTGTTATGTGCTTCAGAACTTATGTTATTAGCACACTGAACAAGAGCCATCATTAGCTCTCTAACTTGAACTTCTTTATGCTAATTTATTTTCTATTTGACCTGCATAGCCTAAGGTTTCCAGGTTAAAAATGGTTACAGTATTATCTAGATTCCCACTAGCTCCTGTAGAGTCATCTAGAAACCAGTCAAGATCCACTCACACACCTGAACTCTCTTATCAAAGTCATTGCAACCTTCCGATTTAGTTCTCCTATATTCTCTATTGACTCTTCATAAAAGCCTAATTTTAGGAAGAAAAAAAAAAGACTGAAAAAAAAAATCTGAAGACCCTAACGGATGGAATTCAATAGGCAAGTTGTAGAATTGAGCCATACATCAACACCAAGATCAGCATCTTTCATTTTAATTTGGATTCTACACTGACGGCTGCTGGTATGATTTCCATAATTTGGCTATTATGATTTTGCGCATGACTAACCTTAATCTTGTCGTAGCTATCTAACTAAGTGAATCCTTATTCTAGTGGTTGCTAATTAATGGTTTATAACGATGATGTTAAAGCTGAACCATTGTACCAAGCTTCTGATAATTTATTTTTACTAAAATATTCTTCATGATTAAGTTTAGTTTCTAAACTACCCTACACAACTACAAACTACAAGCCTAAGACATTTTGAAAGCGAATTTTATGGACCAAACATCCCTAAGCAAATTTAATGTTAATAGGATATTGGGGTTTCCTAATTCATATACATAAGGAAGATTAGATTATTCCTAAACATAATATTACTTCACAATCCTTAGACATTAGATTGTTCCTAAACATAATAATCCATATACATAAGGGACATTAGATTGCTCCTAAACATAATATTACTTCACAATTCTTAGACAAGATATTGTTCTTATGGATCAATATTGTTCCTAAACCTGATCAACATGTCCATTTTCAGAAGAATTTTCTTTCCCTTCAACCTTGTCTGCAGCATTATCGGTGCTTCTTGGTTGAAGAGCTTGATTCCTTATCATCTCTTAGTTTTTACCCCACAGGAAAATATATAATCCGCAAATACTTAATATTGATCCTATGACACTGAAATTAACAAAATCGAATTATTAGTTAAACTCGAACAATAAATATGTATAAGGCTACAAATTTTAACAATAAAAAACTATAATCAACTAGAAGCTAACCAGATTTTCGTGTATGCCATAAATTTTTCCCAATGTATCAACCATTGATCATTACAATATACGAATACATGCTATTACCATGATCCAACCCTATATTTTACATAAATATAGGGAACTGGATTGTTAATCATCCATAACTACGATTGAAATTACGAATTACTTATAAACTTCATTGTATATTATTTTTTGTTTCTTTTTACTTATTTAAAAGAATAAAAAAAATTAAAAATGTGAATAATATTTTTACTTATATAAAAAATTTTGAATTTCAAAATTTAACTCACTAATATTTTTTTTGTTTATAATAAGTATATAAAATACTTAAAATTATATAAAAATAAAGACAATTTAAAGTTTAAAAATTTAAACAAACAAATAAATAGAAAAAATTATTTTAAGAATAAACAAATAAAAAGAAAGAGAGCCATAAATAATTAAGCTCTATGTGTATGTCATGAGCATTAATTATTGGAAAAAAACAGGAATCAACATGAACAATAACTAAGGAGGAGATACCTTCCAAAGTATAGCTTCTCGTCACAACCACATGCATTAGAGGGCTGAAAACAGATACAAACAATGGACCTCTGTGTGCGCACACACCACGAAATTGCTACTACCAAGTACCATTATTCCAGAAACCACTGTACCCTACATCAATAACTCACCCACCTTCTCTTTATTGGCCACTTATATAACCTAAATATACAGCTTCAAATTTAATTACTCATATATATAAAGCTCTTGTATATTAATTATATATCTATATTATAAAAAAAGTTAATACAAAGAATGGTGTGACATACCGCATAAGCTAAAGTGACTAGCTTCACATTTCAATATGAAATTTAGAAAATTTATTTATTTTTATATATATTATATTTATATTTATTATATTTATATAATATTTATTTTAATATAACATAATTTATTAAAAATTAAAATTTTAAATTTTAAATAAAAAAATTTTATATAATTTTTTCCTTATCCTAAGATAGAACTCTCTTATAATGTTTTCATCTAACTCCATAATTTAATAGTTTTATTTTATATATTTTTAATTTTAAGTAAGATACAATTCATGTGATTTACCTTCACTCAACCTCTAATTTCTAAGATGATCTTTTGCATGAAAGTTATATCATATATCATCATCTAATATAATATTTCAAAATAGATAGTTGTAAAATTCTTTAATTTTTATTATAAGTGTTGTGTATCTTATTTTAATTTTAGAATAAATGTTCTGTATTTTGCTTTAACTTTTATGTGTATCTAAATTTGTATACACGTGTATGTATGCTGTGTGTATGTACGGTATTTTTTTTATATGTTATTGTATTTATATATAGTTAGTGCTTAATATATATGTTTTAAAATTGTTTAATTTGTAATGACATAGAACTTCCAAGAAATTATAAACTTGCTAGTTGTCTTTTCTTATTTTATTTTGATAATGCTCGATATTACTATAAGTTTTGTAATTTTATTTTAATGTTTAGTTTTGTGTTATATGTTTTAGGTTATTAATTTATTATCTATTGTTTTTAATGGTTTTTTTTATCTTTCAAGATAATTATGTATTTTTTACTAATTTGTTTGATATTTGAAAGACTATATTTTATTAAATTTATTATGATATTATAAATAATCTAATAAATAATATTTATTTGCATATTTTTATTTTGTATATTGTGTTGTATTATGTATGTAATGTAAGTTATGATGATATCTAGATTTCAAATGATATCCTCGATTTATTATTTGTTAGATAATTTTGATTAATTTTTATACAAGTAGTATCAATAAAAGCTAAATTGATAGATTTTATAATTTAAAAATATTAAAATATAATTTTATAAAAGAGTTTAAATTTGCTAACCTTATTTATATATATATATATATATATATATATATATATATAAAACTAAAAAAGAATAAACTTTTTAAACGAAAATTTTGTGACGGTTGTATAAATCTACACAAAATATATTAAATTTTGATAATTATATCATATTTAAACTGTCGTTAAAATACTTTTTAATAAATAATTTCTGACAAATAAATATTCATTAGAAAAAGATCATGAAAGTTAAAATCATTACTATTTATCATTAAAAAATATCATTAAATTTTATTATTTTTTTTGTAACGTAAACTTTAAATTTTTTTTATCTTGTAAATTTTAAAACACACCTTGACAATGAAAAAAACGAAGGTATAACAAGTGGTAGATTTAGATCTCAGAATTTTTGAACACTCAACCTAATTTATCTCGATTTATTTCTATTTTACTTGCTATAACAATTTAACATTAAGAAAATCAAATAAAATAGAAAAAAAAACTTACACCAAATTTCCTAAATGTACTTTTATACAAAATTGAGAAATGCTTGGGAACTTGTTCTTTTCAATATAAAAATTTTATTAATTTTTTAAATATGAAAACATTAAAGAGAGAGAAAGAAGAGTAATTGGTTGTAAAAGAAATTTAAAGTGGCCTAAATGATGAGTCAAAGAGCCTAATAGAGATAGACTATAGACTGCGAGAGAAGCCAAAGCACCTAGCATGATGATAGGACGCGAAGTAGCGTGTGATTGTGAATGGCCATTGTTGTTGAAAAGCTTTATGTAGAAAAGTCAATAACTTTGCCCGAGTGATTTTGGTTATCATTTCAATTATCTTTGTATTCTCTCCTACTATTATTAAATTTAATCTTTCCAATATAAAAATATTTTAAATAAGAATAATATTAATAAAGGATATATTAATATTAGATAAATTTTAATTTGTAATATTTCTTTCTTACCTGAGTAAGAGGAATGTAATAAAGGTGATGACTAGAACGAGGTTGGCTAAGGCGGTTGTAAACGTCACAGAAGTTAAAAAATCCCTTCTATGTTTAAGTTTTGAGGCAATGTCCTGCTGCATATTACTTTAAATCATTAGAAATCTCAATATTGTACCACCATGAGAATAGAAGAATAATAAAGAACTTGTTAATTACCCAAATAACCCGCACATAAATGCTTGAAATAGTGTGGTCCAACTCATCTTTGTCCTCCTTTTCTTCCAAATCATTATCAACATCAGAGATCATATTCAATAAGATGATTAATTATTGAATAAGAAAAATGAAGAACCTTTCAATAACTAATCTTGATGGAGTAATGAAAGCAGTTGCAAAAACGTAGTGGTATGCAATAATAACCCTCACGCTCATGCCATCGTTCAAGGTGAGCTTAAAGAGGACTGTCGCAACCGGGATCACGATGGAACGACGAACAAAAGCTTTTAATTAAAAAAACAGAGGAGTCGCCACCAAAATTTATTAAAGAAAATTTTGGAAAAACTTAAAAAGTATGATCTTTGAAACCAGTTTGAGTTCGGAAGTTATTTACGCATAGGGAAGGTACTAGCACCCTATGACGTCCATTAAAATGGTTACCTCCTAATTGATTATGCACATATACCATTAACTTTCAAAAAATTTATTTCACTCAAATAAAAAATATTTTTATTGATTTGTGTTGTTAATATGTAAGTTAAAAAAGATTATTTATTTATTTTATGAAATAAACGAGAAAGAAGTCGTGAAATATTTATGTAGGAAAAAGTTAGAAACCTTTTTTTTTTTAATTTTTGAAAGGAAATGCATAGGGTTCAAGGTAGCAAATGGCTACTCAATAAACCCTTACAAATCAAACGGTGTCAAAGGTGGATCAACCACTCAATTAACACCGCTTGACCCCTCATATGAAAGAAAAAGAGTAATGAATCAGGATTCACAAAGTTAATTTTAAACTGATTAGCATATTAGGGGATTTCACATCAGTTTTGGAAATCGGGAACATGTATCGTCATATTACAAATCAAACAACAAGGAAAAATATGGCTTATTAGGAAATAGATTCTATACATCAGGAATAAAAACATGAGGCAAAACAAACAGAGGGCAACGAATGAACATTAGGGGCATATTCTACGTGTCAGAGTTAGGAATTGGGGAAACAAGCCATAAAACAAAACAGGATAAAGATGTTACCTAGTTTTCGAAGCTTGGATCTGATTTGCCCTCCTTTGTTGCTCTCTCCTTGCTATGTATGACGTCCTCTGTCCAGTGCTCTTTCTCACGTACGTCTGTGTGTATCTCTGTGTATATTGTATATCGTAGGTAGGTCTGTATCTGTGTATAGCGTAGGTCCCTGTGTGTCTCTGTATGCAGGCGTAGATGCGTATATGTGTATATGCTAGCCCCTTTTTTCTGATACGTTCCCCTTATTTATATGTCTTTCTCGTTACCTGAAAGTACTCTGCCACTACCCCACTAAACAACAATCACTCTCCCACTTCCGGTTAAATTCTCTTCCGTTACCCCACTTCCTGTTAACTACTCTTCCACACCCCACTAACAAAAACTGACAGCCACTATCCCCTACCTATCAGAAAAGATAACTCCCTTATCCTTATTATCCTATTAATTTTTATTAATCAATTTTTTATCTTTTATTATTTATTATTTTTATTTTTTTAATATTTATAAATACGGACAAAATTAGTTTTTCATATTATTATTATAAGAAATTTGAAAAGAAGTGAATTAATTTTGTCTATGGTAAAAAATAAATAATAATTAAGTAAAATAAAAATTCATATGAGTCCATTTTTGACAAAAATGTTTGTGCATGAGCGTTGGAAAGGGATGTTTTGCACCATGAACGCAAAATTTTGATGATCTTGGGGTTTAGAAGATATATGGATACTGATAATCCAGAGGTGCAAGGACCCTTGGAAAGGAGTGGCTGCATGGACTCTCGGAATGAAGTGGGTACGTGGATCCTTGGAATTGAGAGGGTGCGTGGACCCTTGGAATGCAGAGGTGGGTGCGTGGACCCTTGTGATGAAGTGGGTGCGTGGATCCTTGGAATCAAGTAGTGGGTGCGTGGACCCTTGCAATGCAAAGGTGGGTGCGTGGACCCTTAGAATGAAATAGGTGCGTGGACCCTTAGAATGCAGAAGGTGCGTGGACCCTTGAGATGCAGAGGGTGCGTGGACCCTTGAGATGCAGAGGGTGCGTGGACCCTTGGAATGCAGAGGTGGGTGCGTGGACCCTTGGAATGAAGTGGTGGGTGCGTGGACCCTTGGAATGAAGTGGTGGGTGCGTGGACCCTTGGAATGAAGTGGTGGATGCATGGACCCTTGGAATGAAATAGGTGCGTGGACCCTTAGAATGAAATGGGTGGGTGCGTGGACCCTTGGAATGAAATGGTGGGTGCGTGAACCCTTGGAATGTAGTGGTGGGTGCGTGGACCCTTGGAATGAAGAGGGTGCGTGGACCCTTGTGATGAGGTGGGTGTGTGGACCCTTGGAATGAAATGGTGGGTGCGTGGACCCTTGGAATGCAGAGGGTGCGTGGACCCTTATGATGAGGTGGGTTCGTGGACCCTTGGAATGGAGAGGGTGCGTGGTCCCTTGGAATGAAGTGGTGGGTGCGTGGACCCTTGGAATGAAATGGGTGCATGAACCCTTGGAATGAAGAGGGTGCGTGGACCTTTGGAATGGAGTGGTGGGTGCGTGGACCCTTGAAATGCAGAGGGTGCGTGGACCCTTATGATGAGATGGGTACGTGGACCCTTAGACATAAGCTTGAGATAGTTTATTAATGATGATGATGCACGAATGCATGATACTAAATGCTTTGATGATACAATTCAATGATGATGCATGATGGTCAAAACTATTGTGATTTTATTAAATGACTTTTGTGATGTGAAAATAAGATTACTGTTCCTCGTGAGCTCGCTTGTCCAAGATCTAAGGATGAGTGAGATTTCTTGATTTAATTTGACCTCATTTGATATTCAAGTGTCTCCTTGTTTGGTCTGTGTTTGTGTTACTTTTAGTCTGCCATGAAGATTGAACAAGTTAGAGCAATATTCTCACATCCCACCACACGCAACTTTTATTGGGTCCTCGTTAAGCTTACTGCAATATTTAACACATAAATAATTGTAATGCTATTATTTTAATATCAACACATATTTCCTTTCAGTATATCACTACTAAATGTTGTGAGGTTAGGTGGTGAGAGAAAAGTCATGGTCTTTTATTGAACAAAGTGATTGTCGAAGACAATAATATTTGACAAGGAAGGAATGACATACACATTGAGTGAAGTTTAGAAAATGAAGAATATTTACAAAAGGATGCTATGAGTAGCAGAACTTTATTCAGGACCGTTTTCCAATGAGTAATGCCAGTATCACACTTCAGTAACCTCAGTAACCCCACTAATAAGCTTCAGAGAAAAGATGAAATTGCCCCAGTTATTCGTTGTTCACAATGTTTCCCTCAGATTGTAACTGTCAATCCATAACTTGTCCCGATTTTCATATTCAACTCTTCAATTGCCCCAGTCTATCATTCAATGCAACTCTTGCCCCAGTTTGTAAAATCTGATGCATTCTTTATGCTCGTTCATCTTCTAGACCGCCTATCCAGGTTTTCAGTCTAGTGATCATTTTATTTGACCTTAATTTTTGCCTAGATCGCTCTTTTTGAGTTTTCAATCTAGCGGGTCACTCTAACTTTTGCCTAGATTGCCTTATAGGTTTTCAATCTAGCGAGCATTTTTTATTGCTCTAACTTTTGCCTAGATCGTTTTTTGAGGTTTTCGATCTAGTGAGCTTTTTTCAATTGCTCTAACTTTTGCCTAGATCGTTTTTTTGAGATTTTCGATCTAGCGAGCTCCCTTTTTTTTATGCATAGTATTTTTTTACTGCATCTGAGTTCACAGGGTGTAAGAGATCTTTGCCATCCATTTCTTTAAGGATCAAGGCTCCTCCGGAGAAAGCTTTCTTGACTACATATGGCCTTTCATAATTTGGAACCCATTTTCCCATATGATCTTTATGAATTGGAAAAATTTTCTTGAGTACTAAATCTCCTTCTTGAAACTCTCGATGATGCACTTTCTTTTCAAATGATTTCTTTAGTCTTTTCTGATATAACTGACCATGACAAATTGCCTTCAATCTTTTTCCTTCAATGAGGTTTAATTGGTCAAAACAGGTTTGGACCCATTCTGCTTCATTTAACTTCGTTTCCATTAATACCCTCAAGGAAGGTATTTCAACCTCAATAGGTAAGACAACCTCCATCCCATATACTAAGAAAAATGGTGTTGCCCCAGTTGAGGTGCGAACCGAAGTACGATATCCATGAAAAGCAAAAGGAAGCATTTCATGCCAGTCTTTGTAAGTCACCACCATTTTTGAATGATTTTCTTAATGTTCTTATTGGTTGCCTCAACTGCCCCATTCATCTTTGGCCGATATGGGGAAGAATTATGATGTTTAATCTTGAATTCTTCACATAACTCAGTCATCATCTTGTTGTTTAAATTGGTCGCATTGTCTATGATGAGTTGATTTGGTAGACCATAACGGCAGATTAACTCCCTTTTTATGAACCTTACTACCACATTTCGGGTTACATGCGCGTAGGAAGCTGCTTCAACCCATTTAGTGAAGTAATCAATTGCAACCAAAACAAAACGATGTCCATTTGATGCCTTAGGTTCAATGGGACCTATGACGTCCATTCCCCACATCGAAAATGGCCAAGGTGATGATAGAACATTTAATGACGTTGGTGGAGCATTAATATTATCAGCATATGTCTGGCATTTATGACATTTCTTCACATTGTTAAAGCAGTCAGATTCCATGGTCAACCAGTAGTAACCGACCCTTAAGATCTTGCTTGCCATTGCATGTCCATTCGCATGAGTTCCAAAAGATCCTTCATGTACTTCCTTGATGATTTTTATGGCTTGAGTAGCATCAACGCATCTAAGGAGCACCATATCATGATTTCTTTTATACAATACTTCTCCATTTAGAAAGAAGCTCATTTCCAATCTTCTCAAAGTTCTCTTTTCGTTCTCCGAAGCACCCAACGGATACTCTCTTCTGTTGATAAAATTCTTGATATCATGGTACCAAGGTTTTCCATCTGGTTCTGCTTCGATGGAATGACAGTGCACCGGATGATCACAACGTTGGATCTTTATAAGTGGCATGTCTTTTTCCTGACTCAGTGTAAACATGGACAACAAAGTGGCCAATGCATCTGCCAACGAATTTTCCTCTCGGGGGATATGATCAAAGGTTACTTCTAACTGTTTTATTAATTCCTTAATATAGGACTGGTAAGGAATTAATTTTAAATCTCGAGTCTCCCATTCTCCTCTTAGCTGATGAATGACCAAAGCCGAATCACCATATATGTCGAGGATTTTGACCTTTGATTCTATAGCCGCTTCGATTCCTAGTACACACGCTTCATATTCTGCCACATTGTTTGTGCAATCAAAGCATAGTCGGGCTGTGACTAGGACGTACTGCTTTTCTGGGAAAATTAGTATAACTCTAATCCCATGCCCCAATACGTTGGAAGCACCATCAAATAACATCGTCCATCTTTCTTTCATTGACGGTTTCTCCTCACCAAATGATGCCATTATGTCTTCGTCAGGGAACCTGCATTGCGTTGACTCATAATCTTCCACGGGTTGATGTGCCAAGTAATCTGCCAGAACACTTCCTTTGATTGCCTTTTGGGTAACATATACAATATCATACTCTGATAAGAAGACTTGCCAACGGGCAATCCTCCCTGTTAGAGCGGGTTTTTCAAAAATGTACTTGATTGAATCCATTTTAGACATTAACCAAGTTGTGTGACTCAGCATATATTGTCTTAAGAGACGGGCGGCCCAGGCGAGAGCACAACAAGTTCGTTCCAACAATGAGTAATTGACCTCATAATTGGTGAACTTCTTGCTTAAGTAGTAAATGACTTGTTCCTTTCTTCCAGACTCGTCCCGTTGGCCTAACATGCAACCCATAGACTCCTCAAGCACTATCAAGTACATAATGAGAGGCTTTCTAGGGATTGGTGGTACCAAGACTGGGGGACTTTGCAAATACTGCTTGATCTTCTCAAAGGCATCCTGGCAATCGTCATTCCATTCCATTGGTTGATTCTTATGCAACAACTTGAAGATTGGCTCACATGTAGCTTTCAACTGGGATATAAATCGAGAAATATAATTTATCCTTCCAAGAAATCCTCGAACTTCCTTTTGTTAATTTATCCTTCCAAGTTGTGCTGGGAGAAGGCATTTCAAGAATAGCTCGAACTTTTTCAGGATCCACTTCAATCCCCTTTTGGCTAATTATAAATCCCAATAACTTGCCATACTTTACTCCAAATGTACATTTAGCTGGGTTCAGCCTCAACTTGAACTTTGTTAATCGCTCAAACAATTTCTGTAAATGAACAATATGATCTTCCTCATTTTTTGACTTGGCAATCATGTCATCTACGTAGACTTCAATCTCCTTATGCATCATGTCATGGAATAAGGTCACCATTACCCTTTGATAAGTAGCCCCAACATTCTTCAATCCGAATGGCATAACCTTGTAGCAAAATGTGCCCCAAGGTGTGATAAATGTGGTCTTTTCCATGTCTTCTTCAACTATCTTGATCTGATTGTAACCCGAGAAATCGTCCATAAAAGAGAAGAAGGAATGTTGAGCTGTATTGTCTACCAATACGTCGATGTGAGGTAAGGGAAAATCATCCTTAGGGCTAGCCCTATTTAGGTCTCGGTAGTCAACACACATTCGGACCTTCTCGTCTTTCTTAGGACTGGAACTACATTGGCAATCCATTGGGGGTATTTTGAAACAGCAAGAAAACCAGCGTTGAGTTGCTTTCTAACCTCCTCTCTGATCTTTAAGGACATTTCTGGTTTCATTCTCCTTAACTTCTGCTTGACTAGGGGATATTCTGCCTTTAACGACTGGTGTCAAGGCCTGGCATATCCTGATATGACCATGCAAAGACATCTTTAAAATCGTGCAAGATCTTTATCAACCTGCAACGCCCCTCCTCTTTCATGAGTGTGCCAACTTTGACTTCTTTTTTCTCCTTAATGGTCCCCAAATTAATCATCTCAATCGGTTCCTTATGAGGTTGTATTTCTCTGGACTCTTCCTCCATCAATCGAAACAGTTCAGTGGATGGTTCTGAATCATTATCATCCTCCTCATTAGCCTGATTAATGGGTAGATCAAAGCTACTTGATGTGATACTAGCATTATTTTCATCTTCAAACGTGCTATTTTTAGATCTGCATCATTTAAAAATGGAAAGAGGGAAATGAACACAAATTCTAACGAGGTAAAGAATACAAGTAGAAGAGGGAGACCAGTATTTGGGAAATTCAAAACGCATTTTATTAATGATATACTGAAAGGAAACATGTACGCCCATAACAAAGAGAATCTTAAAGCCTTGGGCAGAGCAATAAGATTAGCATTACAAAATTACTTGATGTTTGAATTAAAAATCACAGGAAGCTCAACGATTTCCCAATTGACAAGTCTTGTGTTTGGTGGACAAGCGTGAACCCAATTGACATGCTCATCCTTCAGAGTGTACTCTTCCACGACAGCTATTGGGCTTGAAAACTCAAATCCAGCACTCCAAAAAGTCTTCCTCAGATCATATATGGAGACCCCCTTAGTCTCGAGCTCTCTGTCATCCAACCTGGCCAGTCTTTTCTCTCTTTTCTCCTCTGCAATCCTTTTCTTATCTGCTCTTGAAGGTTTGTACCCTAACCCAAAGCGGTCTTTATTTTCTATCAGACTTGGTAGCTTGCTCAAACCTTGCTCGTATTTTCCCAAGCCATGTCCATATTGATACCCGTTCTCAAGCATGACTCTTGCTACCATTGTAGAAGCACCTGATGGTTGGATCTTTGTAATGGGCATTCCCTCCTTGACATAACTAGCATTCGCAATCTCAAGGGCTTGAAATGAGGTCTCAAGAGACTCTTCAGCTGCTTCGATATAAGGGGTAGAGGAAGGTTTACTCACTAGTAAATCCTCCTCAGTAGAGATAATGATCAGATTGTCATTGATAATGAACTTCCACAGGAGTAATATCCATTACTTGGAATGTCACTTCAAAAGTAATTGGACCAATCTGAACAGGTAGGCTTATCTCTCCTATCACTTCTCTGCGAGATCCATCAAATGCCCGAACTACCATGGTACTCGGTTTCATATGCGACATGTCAAATGGTAGTTTTGCGAGTGTTGCTCTTGGCATTACATTCAATGAGGAACCGTTATCGATTAAAACTCTGGCCATAATATGGTCCATGCACTTCACTGATATGTGTAAAGCCTTATTGTGTCCTGCTCCTTCCACTGGTATCTCATCATCAGTAAAAGTAAGGTAATTATTGGCGGTGATATTACCGACAATACCTTCGAATTTTTCCACTGATATATTATGGACGACATGAGCCTCATTCAATATTTTTAACATGCTTTCCTGTGAGGCTCTGAGTTCATCATCAGGGATAGAAGTGATATTTTAGCTGGAACTCGGTTCAGTTGATCAATCACTGTGTACTCACTTTGTTTCACGAGCTTTAAAAACTCATACACTTCTTCCTCTGATAGTTCTCCTCTCTGTTCTTTCCTCTCGGTGGCTTCATGGTCAACCATATGCCTTCCTTTTCCTTTTTCTTTCTCAGTCTCATTCATTGGTTTGACTCTAAGCTCTTCGGGAGTGTAAATTTGACCAGTTCGAGTCATACCGCCGATCCCGGCAATATTGGTAATCTCAGAATCCCCTAAATTAGTATCTTTTGTAAGTCACCTTTGGTATCATCAGTACTCACCTCGAACCCATATCTCCAAGGTACTGCCTTGTTGCTTTTATAAGGAAAAGCTATTGGAATTTGAATTGTGATAGGTTTCGGCCTACCCAAGGTCGGAATGGTAGGAGTACTGGTATAATAGATAATCAAGGGTCTTGGTAAGCTTGAAGTTGAATCGTCAACTACCGACACACTGTTGTCCCCTCTAAGGTGACCCACTTGAACCAATTGTTTGTCCATTAGGTCTTGCAGAATCGACTTGAAGACATCACACTCTTGTATTGAGTGATCTGCACCCGGGTGTAATCCACAGCTATCATTCTCTTCAAAATTTCCCTTGACCATACCGAACTTGTGCATCTCAGCAAAGATGAACTTCAATGGGATTTTGACATCTTCTACCTTACTTCTCAAGGGTGGTCTCTCATCTTCAATAAAGTTAATCGATGACCCTCCATGCCCTGGTAGAGGATTGCTTCCAACATTGGGAGTGTCCGCTTTGAAGTTCAACCATTTTGCATTAATCAGTTCTTGCACCTTGAATTTTAATGCTCGGCAATTTTCAGTTGAATGACCGATAGCACCTGCATGGTAATCATATTTTGCATTTGGATCATACCCCCTAGGATAAGGTGGTTCTCTTGGTCTCATTGGGCGAGGTACTACTAGGAAATTTTGGATAAGTTGAGGTAGTAGTTCTGTGTAAGACATGGGGATTGAGTCGAATTGGACTTGACTCCTACCTTGGTTGCTAGGGCTAATTTGGGGGTTTGGGTTTTTGTTCCATGGTTGATTGAATTGAGGTGGCCTTATAGAGGGTGAGTTGGATGGAATGGGTGGGATTGAAAGGTGAGATTGAGGGTATGGATTTTGTGAGATGGTGGTGATATGTGGGTAAGGCATATGAGGGGAGTTGTAGGTTGGTTGAAGATGAGGAGGTTGAAAGATGAGGGCCCTAGGAGGTTGAAATGTTACTGCATTGGCTTCTCCTTCCTTCTTCTTCACTGATCCAGTTGAGGGTTTTTTTTCAGTGTTCGTTCCTGAAGGAATATGAGCAATCTTTCCACTCTTCAAACCATTCTCGACTCTTTCTCCGATGATGACTATGTCAGAGAAATTTGAGGAGATGCTTCCAATCATCCTATCATAGAAAGGTGCCCGTAGTGTATCAATAAACAATGCTACTATTTCTTTATCAGACAATGGGTGTTCCACTTGAGCTGCTAATTCTCTCCATCTTTGAGCATACTCCTTGAATGACTCTTGATCCTTTTTTGACATGCTTTGCAATTCCCATCGGTCTGGTGCCATGTCAATATTGTATTTGTACTATTTGAGGAAAGCATCGGTCAAATCCTTCCAGCAACAGATATGGGAACGCTCAAGGTGCATGTACCAACTTGAAGCTGCCCCAGTTAAACTGTCTTGGAAGAAATGAATCAGCAACTTGTCATCATGAGCATGTGATGCCATCTTCCTACAATACATGGTCAGATGACTTTTTGGACAAGTGGTTCCTTTGTACCTATCAAACTCTGGCACTTTAAACTTTGGAGATATAACTACATTAGGAACAAGGCAAAGATCTGCAGCTGCTCCGATGTTGTAGCTACTACCTTCTACAGCTCGTAGTCTCGCCTCTAACATCTGTAATTTTACTTGCTCACAAGGGTTAAGTTGATTAAACCCTTCCGTGCCTTGGTGGAGATTAGGCTGAGATTGCATGGTGGCTTGTGCGTTAAACTTGGAAGGTGCTTCAGGAGTTCTTGTGGCCAGTCTTGGATTAACTGGATGGGCTTGAGTGGCCCGCGGGTCAGCCTCAGTTTCCAGAGCTACATAACCAGGGGGAAGGCCATATTCTGGCCATTGGTCCTCTTGAGAATCGACATGTTCTTGCGCAGGTTTGTTGTAATGCAGAGTGAGTGGTGTCTTTGACTGAGCCTGGGGGGTCTGTTCAGAGTCCTTCTTTTCCAAAGCTTGTAAAGCTCCTAGGACCAGTGCCATCTGCTCCTTTAGTTGGTTGAGCTCACTCCTCAATTCTTCATTCTGTTATTCTAACTCATCCATGATCTTGGATTGCGAGCGAGTTCTGTAGGGATGTCAGAGGAACAACTTGCCTGCTTTGTTAATTTTTTTTTATCTAAAATGGAAACATGATGTTAGTATATAAAGAAAAAATAAAGGTTAGTGAGGGAATAATTTCATTTGAGCATTCAAAATTAGGGAAGTTCCCCACACTTCTATTCAAGAACCACTCGTCTCGAGATGGAAGTGTGGTTGACACTCAACCTAAGGGAGTATTCACTCCTCAATAGGTGAGGTCTTTGTCAACTAGCAATGTATTTCGTGACCCATATCTTCGATCAGGGACCACTCATCTCAAGATGAAGACATGGTTGATGCCTAATCCAAGGGAGTATTCACTCCTCAATGGATAGGGTCTTGACCAAAGCAACCAACAAGTGAAGTGACCCATATCTTCAATCAAGGACCACTCGTCTCAAGATGAAGACATGGTTGACGCCTAATCCAAGGGAGTATTTACTCCTCAATAGATAGGGTCTTAACCAAAGGAACCGACAAGCGAAGTAACTCAAATCTTCTTAAAGTTTACACGATCTTCTTTGGTCATTTTCTTGCAAACTGTATTCACTTTTTGAAGATCATTGATTTGTACAGTGATTCTGATGCTTCTCATTTGGTCATATACATTGCTAGTACAATCTTGAACTTCCTTCATTTGAATGCGATTAAATCTTTCCCAAAAAAAAAAGAACAAGGAATAGATAAATGATGCAATGCCCTGTGTAAAATATGCATGAACCTATATGCCTAAGATATTATGCGTGAGCTTATATGAACATGTTAAAAAATGCATGGACCTATATCAAAAGTTTTTTTTTTAGTTTTCTTATTAGAAACCCAACTAAAACATGATATATGTGTGATTTTTTTATATATTTTTTATGTACAAATGTGATAAAAAAAATTAATTCTAAAAAGGAGGATGGACATGTTATTTTTGTGTTGTTTAAATATCCAAAAAGAAAACAATGCATAAGCCTATATGAAAAGGTCCAACTAAAATTAAACATGTTATTTTTGCATTTTATTTGTCCAAATGTCCAAAAAAATGCGTGAACCTATATGAAATTTTTTTTTTCATTTTCCTAAAATGCCAACGGAAAAATAAAAAATGAATGAACCTAACATGTTATATATTTTTTGTGTAAAAAAAAATAAAAAGAAAAAAAATTCATGAATATGTTCTTTTTGTATTTTGTTTTTTTTAAAAAAACGTACAAAAAAATGCATGAACCTATATGATTATTTTTTTATTTTTTTTAAAAGTCAAATAAATAAATAATGAACGCACCTAATATATAATTTTTTTTGTATGTACGTGTTATTTTTATCTTTTGTTTATCTAAATATAAAAAAACGTATCAAATTTTTCTAAAAGTCCAACTAAACACAAAAGGTGTATCTAAATATGTGATTTATTTATTTATAAATGTGAAAGAATGCATGAATATGCTATCTTTGTTTTTTTTTTCTTGTTTATCCAAATACTCAACAAAATGCATATTTTTTTTTATTTTCTAAAAGTCCACCTAAGACACAAAAAAAGAAAATATATATATATATATATATATAAACATGTGACGTTTTTTATGAAAAAAAAGCATAAAGATGTTGTTTTTGTTTTTTGTTTATTTACATGTTAACAAAAAAATATTTATTTTTCTAAAAGCCCAAGTAAAAAAAAACGAAATATATCTAACGTACGATTTGTTTTTTTATGTGTAAAATTTTTAAAAAAAATGTATGGACATGTTATTTTTGCCCTTTTTTGTTTATGTGAAAAAAAAACTGAATATACTAAAAATTTTAAAAATGCATGAACATATTATTTTGTTTTTTTTATCTAGATGTCAAAATAAAATAAAAAAATACATGAAATTTTTATTTTTCTAAAAGCCCACACTAAAAAAAACTGAATATACCTAGGATGTGATTTTGTTTTTTTAAAGAAAACGCATGAACGTGTTATTTGTTTTTTTCCAAACGTTCAGAAAGGTTTTTTTTTTTCGAAAAGCCCAACTGAATAAAACTTGATTATACCTTGGACGTGGTTTTTTTTTAAAGAAAATGCATGAATGAGTTTTTTTTCTAAATGTTCAGAAATTTTTTTTTATTTTTTTGAAAAGCCCAACTGAATAAAAACTTATTATATTTTGGATGTGACCCTTTTTTTTGTAATGGATGGACGTGTTATTTTTATTTTTTTCTAAATTTCCAGATTTTTTTTTAATTTTTCGATAAGTCCAACTAAATGTGCCTAACATGTGATTTTTTATGTATAATGTGATAACAGAAAAAAAAATGCATGAACATGTTATTTTTTGTTTCCTTTATCTAAATGTACAAAAAAAAATGTTTGAACCTATATGATAATTTTTTTTATTTTTTTCCTCTAAAAATCCAATGGAAAAATTGAATGCACCGAACATGCAAAAAGAAATTAACGAACATGTTATTTTCATTTCTTTTTTTTTCTCTAAATGTCCAAAAAAATGCATGAATTTTTTTTTATTTTTTCTAAAAGCCAAAAAAAAACTGAATATACCTATAATTCTTTTAAAAAAATAGAAATAAATAAATTTATGATTGAGATTCATGTCCAAATTTAAAAATTTTAGTATTATTTTCGATGCAAAAATGATGATAATGATGTGATTGGCTATGCTCATGTTATAATATGATGAGATGTGAATATACATATGCAAGATAAAGAAAAAGAAACATGCTCCCCATGTGTCCTATTTTTTGTGAAAAACTAAGGTAGGATATTACTAATGTTCACGTCCTAACTTTGGAAGGTTGCTTAGTTCTGTATACGTGCATGGTTTCATGGGTGGATCTAGACAACTCACAGATTATAATGGTCCTCAGATTGCCCTTATCATACAGACTAGGACCTAGTTCTTGAACCAGTCATAAGTAGGGAAATGCCCTCTCAATATGACTAACTCATGATACCAGTAACAATCTGAGTGGCGACTTAACAATTACCAAGTGGGCATGAAGCCCCTTAATAGCAACCATCAAGACACCCGCTAATCCTAGGCTCGCACAGCCTCGGGTATAGAGCCAAAAAAGTGTGTGAGGTAAATGAGAGTGAATTATGTGAAAGGGGAGCATACAAACCTTTAAATCTAAAACTACCCAACCCCCACATGCAACACAAACAAGCAACCAAGAATATACAGCAGAAAGTCTTCTACCCTATGGTTCACAACATTGAATATATACAAACACTCGTGGTTCACAATATTGAATATATACAAACACTTTATGGTTCACAATATTGAACATTTACAAACATAATGAGCACAAGAGGAAAAAATCAGATTGAATATATACGAAAACAACGAATACGAACAAAAAAATAAAAATAAAAATCAAAACATTGAATATATACAAGCATAATGACCACGAACAAGATAGAAAATAGAATAAACAATATTTACATAAAAATAACAAAGAGTGAAATAAATAAAAATAAAGTTAAAGCGAACATGCACAATTAATCAGATTAGGCTTAACTCTCGAAAATATCCTCAGTGGAGTCGCCATCTGTCGCAACCGGGATCACGACGGGACGACGAACAAAAGCTTTTAATTAAAAAAACAGAGGAGTCGCTACCAAAATTTATTAAAGAAAATTTTGGAAAAACTTAAAAAGTATGATCTTTGAAACCAGTTTGGGTTCGAGAGTTATTTACGCATAGGGAAGGTACTAGCACCCTATGACGTCCATTAAAATGGTTACCTCCTAATTGATTATGCACATATAACATTAACTTTCAAAAAAATTATTTCACTCAAATAAAAAATATTTTTATTGATTTGTGTTGTTAATATGTAAGTTAAAAAAGATTATTTATTTATTTTATGAAATAAACGAGAAAGAAGTCGTGAAAAATTTATGTAGGAAAAAATTAGAAACCCTTTTTTTTTTTAATTTTTGAAAGGAAATGCATAGGGTTCAAGGTAGCAAATGGCTACTCAATAAACCCTTACAAATCAAACGGTGTCAAAGGTGGATCAACCACTCAATTAACACCGCTTGACCCCTCATATGAAAGAAAAAGAGTAATGAATCAGGATTCACAAAGTTAATTTTAAATTGATTAGCATATAGGAGATTTCACATCAGTTTTGGAAATCGGGAACATGTATCGTTATATTACAAATCAAACAACAAGGAAACATATGGCTTATTAGGAAATAGATTCTATACATCAGGAATAAACATAAGGCAAAACAAACAGAGGGCAACGAATGAACATTAGGGGCATATTCTACGTGTCAGAGTTAGGAATTGGGGAAACAAGCCATAAAACAAAACAGGATAAAGATGTTACCTAGTTTTCGAAGCTTGGATCTGATTTGCCCTCCTTTGTTGCTCTCTCCTTGCTATGTATGACGTCCTCTGTCCAGTGCTCTTTCTCACGTACGTCTGTGTGTATCTCTGTGTATATTGTATAGCGTAGGTCCTGTGTGTCTCTGTATGCAGGCGTAGATGCGTATCTGTGTATATGCTAGCCCCTTTTTTCTGATATGTTCCCCTTATTTATATGTCTTTCTCGTTACCTGAAAGTACTCTGCCACTACCCCACTAAACAACAATCACTCTCCCACTTCCTATTAAATTCTCTTCCACTACCCCACCTCCTGTTAACTACTCTTCCACTACCCCACTAACAAAAACTGACAGCCACTATCCCCTACCTATCAGAAAAGATAACTCCCTTATCCTTATTATCCTATTAATTTTTATTAATCAATTTTTTATCTTTTATTATTTTTTTATTTTTATTTTTTTTTAATTTTTATAAATACGGACAAAATTAGTTTTTCACAAGGACATTGACGCAAGCATTTGCAACCTGAACCAGCACCATTCGTAAAACTGGCTTCAATGCATCAACTCTCTTCCTCATGTTGAACGATCCTTCTCAAGAGAGTAGAGTAGATCTCTGATGCTATGAGAGAAACAGGTCAAAATTATAAATAAAAATGATCCACAGAGAGAGTAGTATGGATAGAGAT
The DNA here is from genome assembly GCA_037954105.1 of Canavalia gladiata. NCBI lineage: Eukaryota > Viridiplantae > Streptophyta > Magnoliopsida > Fabales > Fabaceae > Canavalia > Canavalia gladiata. The sequence continues at coordinate 6,849,146 of CM075662.1, forward strand.
CAATGAGAATACCTGATGGAAAAGTCCATCTTTATCCATCTTATGTTAAAAAAAAAAAAGCCGACAAAACAACAACAAGAGAGTAAATTCAATACAACTCTTTATGTAACGTAAGCAATAATGTTTATGGAAGATATCAATTTATATTATTAGATAATAAGAAAGGAAATAATTATAACAATAGTGAGAGAAGATCCAACTCAATAATAATAGAAATTTATAATAATTATAACAACTAGTTAACAATCAATAATATCAAATAATAAAAATAGATATACCAAATAATTAAATAAAAAAAAGATAAGATTTATAAATAAATAAATAATAAAGCAATGAAAATTAACAAGTAAAATAAATAAATAAAAATAAAAAATAAAAAATTAGATGATAATAATTAAAAAAATCTAACTTATAACAATTTATAATTTTGAGTAAGATACGATTTATGTGATTTACTTCTACTTAATCTATAGTTTCAAAGGTAATTTTGTATAAAAAAATATGTCATATATCCTTATCTAATGTAATATCCTAAAATAGATAGTAATAATTTTTTTTAATATATATTATAAATGTTATATAAGTTACTTTAATTTTAGAATAAGTACTAAATATTTTATTTTAATTTATATATCTAAATTTGTACATAAATTTGTACGTACATTATATTTTTTTTCATGTATGTTAGTATATTTCTATATAGTAATACTTAATATACATATTCTCCAACTGTTTAATTTTTAATAACGTAAGACTTTTAAGAGATCACAAGCTCGTTAGTTGTTTTTTTCTTGTTTTATATTGATAATGTTGGATATTATTATAAGTTTTGTAATTTTATTTTAATGTTGAATTTGAAGGATGTTTAGTTTTGTGTTATATATTTTAAGTGGTTGAAATATTTCCTATTATCTTTAGTTCTTTTTCATCTTTCAAGAAAATCAAATATATTTTTTTAATTTATTTGACATTTGAAGGGCTAATTTTTTTATCAAATTTATTATGATATTATAAATAATCTAGTAATATGATATTTATTTTCATATTTTTATTTTGTATATTGTGTATATGATGCAAGTCATAGTGTTACCTAGATTTAAAATGATAGATTGGATTCATTATTCGTTAGATAATTTTGATTTATTTTTATACAAAATGATACTAATAAAGGCTGGATTGACAAGTTCTATATTTTAAAAAAATATTAAAATGCAGACTTTAAGCTTTAAGCTTGCAGATCTTTTTATTTGTTTATATAGACTTTAAGCTTTTTTAGTAGCCTTTGTTGTATTGTAGGTTTTTAAACAGACTTGTAATACCAATAAGTTTTAAAATAGGTGAGATCTTGACAATAAAAAAACTCATGACAGGAAGCAGATCCAGACTCAGGTTTAAAAAAAATTTAAATTATAATATAATAATTGTAATAATGTATATATGGCTGTATATATGAATGAATATTGCTTAAAATAAATGAATATTAATTTTCAAAATTAGCATAAATGATGCCATTTTAGCATTTACTATTTGCCACATTAATTACTACAACAAAACTTGCATTTTCAACAAACGTTTTAAAAAAATTGTACCATATTTTTAATATAAATATTTTGTAAAAGAATTCAGCATCATGAAATAACAAACTAATAATGAGCCTGTGGTACAACTTAAACGTGATGAGTGTCATTGTGAAAGTGATACACAAATTTTTGTGATATTATTATTCTATCACTTTCTTTATGATTTTAAAATCCAAAAATATTTGGTACACCTCTCTTTCAAACGTTGGCATTGTTGTGCGTTTATTATGCATATAAAGTTTTACTTACGGGCAAGTTCATCCATTAGTGTAGAAAAATATATTTAAAACTCTTATAAGTTTCCAATAAGACACTTATTTGGAACATAATTCAATGTGATTGCGAGTAATTGAAGCATAAAACACCATTAAAACATGAGAAAAAGATATAAAACTGAATAACCTATGCACAATCTGGAAAATACAGTTTTAGAGCCTTTTGGGTGATAAAATCTCATAAATCTGATATGTTTTAATCTCTGAAAAATGTTACAGAGTTCCGCGTTGGCAACGTAACTGAACTCACGTGGAACACATGAAGATGTGAAGGAAAAAGGAGCAAACTGTCAATCGCGTTGCGTTGGCAACGCAGCTGGGCCGCGTTGGACACACGATGACATAGACCAGTAACTATAAAAGGCCCACAACAGAGCGAAAACAGGGCATCATTCACTCTATCCACTGATCTATCTTCAGAGCGCAAACCCAAAGGGTAGAGCCACCATTTTCCTGGATGTTGATTTTGTTCTGGGAGAAGGAAGAACCCTAGAGTTGAGGACGAAGTGCATCTACAACGTGTTGTCATGATAATGCCTTTCTCCCCTTCCCCTGTTTTCCCCTTCTTCATTATGTGTAACTGAGTCCCTGTTGGGGGAGGATGAATCCTCAACTGATCTTATGTAATCCAGATTATGCATTTATTTAAGATTATTTTCCTTTAACGTTGATTATTCATCTCTTTGCTTAATGCTTTTATGACTTGGCCACTTATAAATTGAATCAAAATTCTTCTTCACAATTGGAAAATTGGTTTAAGAATTGGAATTGGGATTGAATAACATAAGTGTGAAGACTCTAGGGATAGAGGTTCACATTTGTGAGATCGTTTGAATTCTTGAACGTAAGGCTCGCTGCAAATTAGGAATTAGTAAGGAATTATGATTCCTAATTTGCTGTGAAGGATTGCTGAGTCAAGGGATTGACCTTCAATCACTAACTCGTGAATTCGATCTTCAATTACATTTTATCTTGAATATACGTAATGATCAAAGATTACATAGGGGAAGTTTTGGTGAAATCCAACCCTAACATCTTCTATAATTTGAATTCTTACACATTTATATCAGTTGTTGAGTGTTTGACAGTTTAGAGTTCATTTTGAGTAGTTTTAGGCAAACTGGAACAGAGTTTCAAATTAGTGACAGAATCTGTGAATCTGGTTATTTTTCTGTTTGCATTGCCTATTGTCTACGCACTTAAAATTGTGTTAACTACGTGACCCCATAACTAAGTTCAATTAGTGGACTAATAAGAATTCAGTATTTGAACCAAATACCTGTTGAGACGATACTCTTACTCATTCTTTACTTCATAAAACGATAAGGTGCACTTGCCTTCATACGTTTTTACACCAACAAACTCTCAATATAGTTCCTACATAGACTATTTCAATAATCTTTGAAAGAATAATTAAATCCTAATTTTTGAGTTCAGAAAATAGTTTTGATAGGAATTATTTAAATTAAATATTAGGAAAAAATGAGAGTAAAATATTTAAAAGCAAAAAAGCATAGATATCAATTTAATTATGAAAAGGTACGAGACTTTGGTTATCTTGATACTACCCATGATCATACAATATCAATATTCTCTCTGTTAAGTTACTACTTTAAATGATCATGCAAAGTATAGAATTAAGAGAAACATAAAGAACACTCAGATTTGTTAAATTAACAATCGATTAAAAATCAAGGATTCTAATTGATCTTTCAAAACTCTTAGATTTAGCTTTCCTTGCAATTCTGTTAATTAAGTAATGGTACAATTTTCTAGCCCCAATCAACTTAGAAATTAATAAAAGTAGCTAATTGTGACTAATTAATTAAACATAATAAGGAAAACACAATTGAATAGAAACACAAAATCATTCATAAAAAAAAAGGATTCAATTGGTTACGTAAAAAGTTTTGTAAAGTTCCATTACTTGGAGATGAGTTACACGTAGAGAGATAAGACAAACAAAAATATATTAATCCAACAAAACAATCCATAATCTTAATTCTAGTAAAAGAAGGGACAAAATCGTAGTGCCAACAAAGCTAACAATAAGACATTACAATTCGCACTATGAAAGAACTTCTGCCTCCAAGATCCCACAAAAGAATACCCAGAGAGATGAGAATGAAATTAGTACTGAAGTGGTGTGTTGAATGGTGTGGTAGAGCCTCTTTTTTACATACGTAGGTTAGGGTTTCACTGTTACGGATCAGACTTAATCTAACCACTCCCTTAGTCGTCGTGACTATTCTACGTCATCTTGGAATGTCGTAGGGTTGATTATGTTGACTCTTGCATTATTAGGGCTAGCGTGACAATGTCGCACTAGATGTCTTATCTTTTTATACTTTTTTTACCCTCTTTCTTGTCCAAAACTTGCTTACTTTTATATTCCTCACTTGTGTGATCATTCCTGCAAAAATAAGAAAAATAGGTATAATTACAATTAAATAATTATAAATTATCTCATAATTATAATTAATTTTCTGCAGATAAATCAACAAAATGGTAATTTATCAGGCATGCATAAAATTTAATTTATAAATATGTAATTCATCTATGCTATATAAAACATGAATCGCATCAAGTAATAATCATTCACTACAAATTATATTTTATTACCATATCCATATTACATATGTGATCTTATTCAAACTTGTAAGATAAGAATAACATGCCAAAACATTGAATATTTCATCATACATGATAATAATTGAATTAAACTAAAATCATCTCAATAATCATGCTAAATTTTTCTCAATTTTATAATATTCATATGGTAATCAAGTAAACAATATTCATATGATAATCAAGTAATCATACTTATAAGCTTTATTAACACTTTATAGTTTGTAGCAAAATAAAATATAAGTTCACAATAAATTAAAATATGGAAAATCAATATATATATATATATATATATATATATATCAATAAAGTTTCATAAAATTTGTATATTATATAATTAATAAAATAAAATAATTTCCTTTTTCATTATTATTGGACAAATGTAATATGTATGATAAACAAAAAAGTTAAATTCGCATATATTGGTAATTAATCAATTTAATTATAAAAAATCATCATCTAGTTTAAACAGCCCGAATAGGATCGATATTAAATATTTATAAATATAATTAATTAAAAACATTTTTATTTCTTTTATTTTTTTTAATAATAAAAAATAGAATTATTAAAAATAATATGAACAATAATACATTGCTATTGATCTTGTTTTTATTAATTTTATTACTACCAAAAAAAGTTATAACTTCCATAAATGATATGAATAATGATATTTATGAAATTTTACACATCCCAAAAGAATAATGTAGGCAAAATTTTAAAATTAAAATAACAATGTTGTTCTTCGTAAGAGGCCAAGCCCTGCTCTTGATCTTTTTGTACTTACATAGGTAAGAATAAAAGTCAAGGCTAATATTACTTTAAAGACAATGTTGATTATACTTGTTAGAAGATTGATGTGAAGAAGGTTATTTTTCTGAAGCAACTTTTATTTTCATTAAATATAACTTAAGTTGGGTAAGTTGATTTATCCTCTAAATTTTTATTGTACTTGTTCTTTTATAACTAGTTGCCCTTTATTCAATTATTGCTAAATGTTTGATGCATTTATGACTTCAATAGAATGGTTTGATTGGTTCTCACTTACAAGTAATTATTTTTTTTATGTTCGTCCTTGACTTATTTAGTTTCTACAAATTCATCTTTAACTTAAAAAATGTCATTCGTTAATCCTTAACATCAATTGTCATCATGCAAATAGATCCTTGGATTCATTTTCTGTTAATGAATGACTGAGTTGACACATTAAATATTATGAAGGATCTGTCTTGTCATCAAAATGACGTTGTTTAGGATGATAATTAACAACTTGGCAACTGATTTGGATTGTCAACTCTCCCTTCATCTTGGCAAAATGACTAAGTCTTGAGAGTCATGTTATTCCTTTGTATTACTCAATTATTTTAAGAATTCTTTAAGCTTGGATTGCTATAATTTCTTCTCAAAACATCTACGTGTTGAATTGTTGAAAACTAGACAATAACTAAAAATATCTTATATCGAATATCCGATCGATAAAAACCTCCTTCCTCAATATTCATTTTAATAATCCTAAAACATATTAAAACTCAAAGACAGTGAAAAGAAACCAAGTTGGATCAAATGCATGTTGACTTAAGAGATTACAAATAAATAAACAAAAATTTTATCTTAGATATGCAAAAAGCACTATGAGGATGGATTTGAAATATTTTAAAAAATTTTAGGACTAATTTGCATGATTTTAAAAATCTTAAGTACTAATTTTTATGATTTTAAAAATGTCTAGGGTGCCTAAATGATGTTGTTTTATATTTCTTGTTCCCCTCACTTCTCCATTTTAGAGGCAGGAAAATTCAACTCCCTCTACTATCACCTCCACTTGCAAAGTAGTGGTGAACTTTGTAAAATCCATTGACACATTTCCTTTTTGAAAATTTTCTTTATCCTTTTAGAGCCTTATGAAATCCTTTATGATTGGTGTGTTTTGTTAACTATTTCTTCTTTTCCTTTGCCATTTCTTCCCTAATAATTTTTTTTTGTACACACTATACATTAGGCATGGTAGTTCATATATATATATATATGTGTGTGTGTGTGTGTGTATGTGTGTGTTTGTGTGTGTGTAAGACTTGTTGATACATATAGAAAGAGAAAAGAGAATTTTGAGAGAAAATATTTGCATTTTCTTTATCTTTCATATTTACTCATTATTTGTAGGTAGAACCAATCGGTTCATGTACTACATCGGTTAAGGTCTCAACCGATATAGAAAATCATATTTTACATCGGTTATAGTCTTAACTGATGTAGAAAGTCCAGTTTTTTTTAATGTTCGTTTTGTTTATGCATACTATCATATTATTTATTCACAATACATGCATATACAAACAGAATGACCAGACAAACAATACAGAAATTATAGAATTTATATATTTAAACTAAATAGATTATTATTTATTATCAAATCTAAATTTACAAATGAAATAACTTAAAATTACATCAAATGTGTTGTAATTTTAAAAATTTTAAAATGAGGGTTCTCAGACAGGTCATTCATGTACCTATTGAAAGCAGAGAAAAAAATATATTTAGAACTGTACTAAATATAAAAGAAGTAATAAACATTTTAAAATAAGTTATACAAGATGGACATGACATAGTGCATTATTAGGCATGACAAGTGTGTCACAAAAGGTGGAGGTTGATATAGATATGGAAGATCCGGTAGAGGATATGATTCGTGATATAGAGCATGCGTCGTTTAAGCGGACAAATATGTATGGTAACTTGTCTACTGATTCAGAGAAACTTTTGTATCTGGGATGCACTACGTTTACACGATTATCAACAATGTTAAGATTATTCAATTTGAAGGCAAGGAATGAGCGGAGTGGTAAAGTTTAACAGAATTATTTGAACTGTTGGTAGAGATGCTTCCGAAAGGTAATACATTACAAAAGCGTAATTATGAGACGAAGAAGGTGTTGTGTCCGATCGGTATGCAGTATAAGAAAATACATGTCTGCCTCAATGATTGCATACTATACAGAAATGGGTTTGAAGGATTACATGAATGTCATGTATGTTAAGTTTCACGTTATAAATTGAAAAATGGCGATTTTGGTTGCGATGAAAGCACAAAGCGGCCTCCAGCCAAAGTGTTGTGGTATCTTCCAATAATTTCAAGGTTCAAACGATTGTTTTGTAATAAACATGATGCAAAGAACTTTAGATGGCATGTAGATGAAAGACAAATTGATGGAAAACTTCGTCACTCAGTTGATGGTATGCAATGGAAGATGGTTAATCAACTATATCCAGATTTTGGAAATGAGCCAAAAAACCTAAGGCTTGGACTTGCAACAGATGGAATGAATTCATATGGTAATTTAAGTAGTAAGCATAGTTCATGACCTGTTCTTTTGAAAATTTACAACCTTTCCTCGGAGTTGTGGATGAAACATAAATACATCATGTTTCCTATGATAATTTCAGGTTCACAACAGCCGAAAAATGACATAGACGTTTATCTTTCTCCCTTGATTGAAGACCTGTGAAATCTTTGGTAAGAAGGTGTGAATGTGTTTGATGGTTATGGTAATGAAAATTTCAAGATACGGGCAATGATTTTTTGCACTATTGATGACTTTCCAGGATACGGAAATTTATGCAGGTATAGTGTTAAAAGGCACAAAGCATGTCCTATATGTCAAGAAGACACAAGTTACCATCAACTGCATCATGGAAGGAATACAATTTATCTTGGTCATTGGAAATTTCTTAGGACTAATCACCCTTATTGTAGATTAAAGAAATCTTTTCATAGGTTGCCAGAAAATAGTGTTGCTCCAAAAGCCTTAACTAAACAAGAAGTTTATGAACGAGTTAAAAACATCAAAATTGTTTTTGGAAAGACTCAAAAGAAAGCCACCAAGACAAGGATATGGAAGAAAAGATCAATATTTTTTTTATCTTCCATACTAGTGCAATCTTGATGTTAGACATTGTATTGATGTGATGCATGTGGAGAAAATGTGTGTGATAACGTCATTGAACACTTCTCAATATATAGGGCAAGACTAAAGATAGTGTCAATTCTCGACAAGATTTGGTTCAGATGGGTATACGACATCAGTTAGCGTCATAGTCTGTAGAAAAGCGAACATATTTGCCCCCGACATGTCATACATTGTCAAAAAAAGAGAAAATAAATTTATGTGAGTGCCTACATAGGGTTAAAGTGCCACAATGTTATTCTTCAAATTTTAAAAGACCTGTCTCCATTAAAGATTTAAAGTTAGTTGGGTTAAAGTCTTATGATTGTTATATTTTAATGCAACAACTACTTCCAGTAGTTATTCGTGACATTTTTCCTAAAAAAGTTAGACACACCATAAGTAGATTGTGCTTCTTTTTCAATACAATATGTAGCAAAGTCATTGACCCTTTAACATTGGATGAGTTGGAACATGAAGCTTTTACTATCTTATGCCAATTGGAGATGTATTTTCCTCCATCATTTTTCGACACTATGGTTCACTTGCTTGTACATATAGTGAGTGAGATCAGATTATGTGGTCCAATTTATCTAAGGTGGATGTATCCAATTGAACGATCCATGAAAATATTAAAAGGGTATGTGAAGAATCCACACCGTCCCGAGGCATCTATGATTGAAAGATATATTGCAAAAGAGACAATTGATTTTTGTACAGAGTATTTTTCAGAGGTGGAACCCATAGGAGTTCCTAAGTTTCGTTATGAGGGAAGACACGAAGGTAAAGGTATACGAGGAATAACTGTGAAAAGCATGGGTCGTGTGGAAGTCCTTCAAGCACATTTGTATATTTTGAATAATTCCGATGAGGTTGAACCTTACTTATCTACTCATAAAACCATTATAAGGGAAGAGAATGTAAATGGTTGCTGAATGAGCATAATAAAATGTTCTTAAACTTGTTTGATGAAACAATTAAGAAGGACGATGGTGCCTCTGATACATTGAAGTGGCTAGCAAATGACCTAAACTTTGATGTCATATGTTGGACTGGATACAATATCAATCATTTTTCATTTTACACAAAGTCTCAGGATGATAAAAGTACCTTGCAAAATAGTAGGGTTATGATGGTAGCAGACTCGATGCATTTTGCAAGTTCCAAAGATAAAAATCTTGTAATAGCTTCCATATCTTACTTTGGAGTGATTGAAGAGATTTGGGAGATTTATTACACCAAGTTTAGAGTGTCTATTTTCAAATGTAGGTGGGTTGATAATAACAGTAATGTGCAAGTTGATGAATTGAGATTTACATTGGTTGACCTTCAAAAAGTAGCTTACAGGGATGACCCTTTTATCATGACCCACTAAGCAAAACAAGGATTTTATGTTCAAGATCCTTCTAACAAAAGGTGGTGAGTCGTTTTTCAAGGAAAGACAATAATTGCTAGTGATGACACCAATGATCTGTCAAATATTGATATTTCTCAAACTCCCTTATCATCAAGGATATCTAATATCAATGAAGAAAATAAAATTGATGATGTACATGTTATTCGAGATGATCATTATGAAAGAATATGGAAAAATGTTATTACATGATACAAGTTAGTTATTTATTTGATTATATCATCATTCTATGTTTATTTTTTTAACTTATTTTAAAATGTTTATTACTTTTTTCATATTTAGTACAGTTTTTAACATTTTTCTCTACTTTCAACACGTACATGACTGACCTGTCCGAGAACCCTCCTTATTTTAAAATTTTTAAAATTACAACACATTTGATGTAATTTTAAGTTATTTCATTTGTAAATTTAAATTTGATAATAAATAATTATGTATTTAGTTTAAATATATAAATTCTGTGATTTCTGTATTATCTGCCTAGTCATTTTGTTTGTGTATGCAGATATTGTGAATAAATAATATAGTAGTATGCCTAAAAAAACGAACATTTAAAAAAAATTGAACTTTCTACATCGGTTAAGACTATAACCAATGTAAAATGTGATTTTCTACATCGATTGTGACCTTAACCGACGTAGAAAGTAGGACTTTCTACGGCAGTTGATACATGAACCGATGTAGAAAGTCTTACTTTCTACAACGATTCTACCCACAACAAATGTAGAAAATAAACTTTTTACATCGATTCTATAATCGATGTAGAAATCTTATTTTTTATATTGCTTGTTTTAATACCACTTAAGTAACAGAGATAAAAAATTTATAATAACTAATATAAAAAACTCATTTTTCACTAGTACATTATAACAGGATCAGAATTTTCTAAGTAAACTGTGTTTATTCTTTATAGTTTTTTTCCAATTTATCTTCAATATTTTTTATCCTTATTAATTGTCCTAAAAAATTTATCGTTGGAGGTTTAGGATAAAAAAAAGTATAAGAAAGCATGTTGAATTAATTACGAAAGAATGAAACAACAAGGATAAAAGATAAAAGATAATTTGTTTTATTTTTATGTTTATATATTTTTATTGTTAATTTACTTCAAATTATTCAAAAAGGTTGTAATGTTTAAAATAGTTGTTACAAATTTGAAATTTAAATTTTAGACAATTTAAATTTTATAAAATTGATTTTATTTAAACATAAGATTAAAATAAAGTTATGTTTTAAAAAATATTTATCTCATAAACAAATTTCAAAATAGTCAATAAAATATTTTCTATTTTTTATTTTTAATATTTTATATAGAAAATAATAAAAAAATAATTATTTTTTTATTTTCATACAAAATTTTAAAAAAAAATTAAATAAATTTTAAAAAAAATTCTCAAATCAAACCCCACTTAATTTTGGAAACTTTATTGCACATGTATAAATTCGTTAATGTGTTCGTTAGTTTTATCCATGTGAAAATAATACGTAGATATCCATAATGGCTTGAGTGTTGAAAAAGATTGAAGGAACGTAGTGGAAGTTAGGCCTCCAACTGTTTTGATGTGATTACGTGAAAAGAAATGTTAGGCTTTTGTGTAGTTGGAGGCAGTATAATGTTAGGATTATATATATATATATATATATATATATATATATATATATATATATATATATATATATATATATATATATATATATATATATATATATATATATATATATATATATATATATATATTACTGAGCATGTTAATTTTCATGTGATATTTGTATTTTTAGCAGGAAACTTAACTTCTTGATCTTGAGCATTTGTTATTGCCATTGCTTGTCGTGTGAGACACAGGCCTAGGTGTCCCCTGTTTTCTTTTCCTTTAATTATTGTTCTTGTGCTTATCGCTATAGCAGATTCCTTGCTTCCTTGACATTGCAAGAGAAATTATATACTCTACTTACCAAGGTTTACATTCAATAATAAGTAATAGGAAATTTCTCAAAATCTTCCGTGAAAGCATTCCCAATTTATATGTATTATTGTTAATGATGGCATATACACATTCATATTCATGTTTATGATTTAGCTTTGGTTTCTCTAGCATTCTCGGTCAGCACTGATTGTGTGTGGTGCGGTTGTAGATGAGGTTGTGGTGCCTCCAATTGTAGTCGTAGATGATAAGATCGAGCGATCATCAATTTTACTGTCTATATTGCCAAGAACCATCGAAATTCAGTATGATCTGGGAAGGAAACATGACATGCAGTTAGGGGGGAAATAATAAACATGATGTGAATTTGAACTTTTCTCAACACAGAAAATAAACAAGTGGCCTTTTTCCCCATTGCTTTTTTACTTTGTCTTTTGATTCTTTTTGGTTTTGATTGATTGATTGATGTTTGGGACGCCATGCATGTGATTGCATGATTTGGATGCTACAGAAAACCGAGCCACCATTTTCCGATGATGAAAGGCACTACTACAGTGCATAAAATCTTGCTTTGCTCCACAACCATCACGTTGCACACTTTTCTACATGCATGTTTTTCAGTTATTTTAAAATTTCATATTAGAAAAGTTATTTTTAATTTCTAAGTAGTAATATTCTTCACATTTTTAGTATATATTTAGGAATACACAATAAATATTTATATATAATATTTTTATAAAAATATAATAATATTAAATATTATAAACCTTAATAAAAATTATTATTTATTATTTTTAGTATATATTAAAATAATAAATACTTATTTTGATAAAAAGAACTCTGGACTTAATATTAAAAGATTGCACAACATAGAATAAAATCATTAAATCTAATTTAATGATAAAAATTTAAAATAATTTTTATAAAACTTATTGTTAAAAATATAAAATCATTAATAACTTCAACAATACAATTGATCTCACAAAGGAATTAACTCCTAAAATGATAATACACCATAAATAAATTTCTGTTGAAGGTTTAACTTAAAGCTATTTTCTTTTAGCTTTTTGCAATTGCAAATAGTTTTGTTTGGACCGAAATCATTTGTTTTATCTTTTCCTTATTTTTCAATTTAAAAAATAACACATGATCAAAAAGTAATATTGTCCCTTTGATTTGTATTTTTTGTTGAGATGTCATTTTTCTGTTAGAGAATATAAGAGGAAAATAGAGAAGAAACAGTAATTTTAATCCATTTTACTATAATATATTATATTTTTTGTAACTTAGATATAATATTTTTTTAAATATTATTAAAATTAATAAATAATTTTTTTTATATTTTTGTATTACTTTTTAAATATTATTAATAATATTTTACAACATAAATTAAATACAACATTTTTTAAAATATTATTAAAATTAATAAGTAATTTTTTTATATTTTTGTAAATTTTTTAAAATATTATAAAAAGTGTAATATTTTATAATGTTTAGAAACACTTTTTTTTAACAAATATTTCTTACTTTCACAAAATGAATGTACCACAAAACACAAACAGGCCTTCACATAATAAACGTGATGTAAAATTTAAGAGTAAAATCTCATGTAATAGTCCAAATACACGCATCATTATATAAGTCTTTCAAAATTTTTATTCATTACATAATTAGTCAATTAAATATTTAAATTATCATCATATTAATTTTAGTTTAAAAATTTTATTACATTAATTTTTCAAAAATTAAATTTATTATCAAATTAATTCTTGAAAAAGTTAAAGTGAAGACAAAAAAAAATTAATGTAACATTTGGTAAGAGATTACTTTATCTTCTCCAAAGAATTGAAGTTAGAAATGTTAGATCCTCAGGCTTAATATAAATTTTTGATTAAAAATATTCTTATAAGATTAATATTTTCGTAAGCATTTTTTAAAAAAATGTTAGATCCTCAAGCTTAATATAAATTTTTTATTGAAATATAAGATTAATATTTTCATAAGTATTTTTAAAACTATATTTTATAACAAAACATTCCAATAAGAAAGGTAAGGATTCAAGACTTCTATGAAGATAAGAAAAAATTAACTATATTTATAATCATATTATCAAAAAATCTTCAAGCATACAAATATAAGAAGTTCATAATATATTTAGAAATTATATTTTTATGAATATATATATATATATATATATATATATATATAAAAGATTCTATATATCAAATTATGACTATATGTACGCAAAAAATTTTATTGGAAGAAGAAAAAATTACGTCAATAATCTTTGCATACTTAAAAGAAATTAATTTTCGACTATTAGTTAGAGGATACACTTGGTACACTTTAAAAAAAATCTAAAATATTTATTAATTTTGTGATAAAATATTTGAAAAATTAAAATGATAAAAAAATACTTAAAAACTAATTTAATAATCAAATTTTTTTTAAAAAAAAATTATATGTTGACACATGTAAATTTAAAATCTGAATTAAAGGTTTACTTTACATTTAAGAAAAGATTACTATAGTTCTTTCGCTTCTGTATAATGATGAAAATTATATTTTTATCATAACTATTGATGAGAGATATGATTCTCTTATCCATAATCTATTTTTACAAAATTATATTCATCAAAAAATTAAAAAAATAGAAAGTATTATATATTATTTTATTTATTTTTTATATTTATTATTCAAATAAAATATTTTAATAGTATCATTTGATAATATATTGATATATTTTATTAAACTTTGACTCAGTGTGAAATTATATATAGTTTTCTATTAGAAAATAGATGTTTGAAATTATGATAAAATAAAGTATGAAGTTATAATAAAATTTACATGATTAAATTTTCAAATATTACTAATTTTACATTTTATCCTCATTTTCAATATGTTTCAGAAAATAAGACAACAAAAGATAAGCTATATTTTATCTTTTAATACTCTTTCTTTATTTAATTTTTTGTCAAGATAATCTTTCTTTCTTTTAAAATAATTAAATTATAACTAAGTTTAATTAATTGATAGCGTAAATTTTTTTACATAATATTACCGAAAGTATATCATTGCATGATTGTAAAATAAACATATTATAAATTGTTTTAAAATATAAAATAAACACGATTATTCTATCCTAAATAAAAAGGATAAATTTTATTTTCTATCTATAAATAATTAATTTAATAAAAGCTTCAATACAATGATTAAGATATTAATGTAAAGATATGTTCATACGATAATTATTATAAAATATTTACGGATAGTTTATTAATAAATTAGGATACTATGTGATATTATGATAAAAATCAGATATAGGTTTAATTTAATCTTAAAAATTAGCTTATAAAATAAAATTTATCTTTAATTTATATTTATATATCAATTTTCTTTACTCAATATAAAACTTGTAATATATTATAGAATTATCTCTTTTTTTCATAGCCATAATGCAAAATGATTTTACAACAATTCATCTGAATATATATATATATATATATTATAGATAAAAATATTAATAAATATAATAACATTAAATTCAATTATGTATACCTTAAAAAAATTTAGTTGTGAAAAATTGTAATTAATAGTATAAAAAATAATCGTTAATTCTTTTATATTTATGATATATATTTGATTATTTCTCGCACGTATAATTTATTATGCCTTACGTAATTTATATCGCATTTTGTTAATAATTATTGTAACTTTATTTTGGATATTAATTATAAGTATTATTTTTTATATTACTAATCATGTTTTTACTGTAATTAATTATTAAAAAAATTAGAATATAGATAAGTAGATTTATTCTTCCAGTGCCTATCAGAATTGTTCCGTCAATAGTACGTTAAATAAATGAAATTAAATAAATATTTAATAATTTATGTATAAAAATAAAACAACATCAGTACTCCCCTCCCAAAAAAATAAGAATTTTATATGAAAGGGAGAAAGCATGAAGGACCTGGAAAGTCTTCCACTTCTGAACCAGTGGGCTAGCTCACAGAAACAAACAGCATATGTTTCTAGTTTCTCCTCTATATTTCTATTGTTATTTTATTTTGTTTTCAAAAAAATTATGTAACAATTAATGAACAGTTTTTATGTATATATCCATCTATTCATTTATCTCCCTTTTTATCTATTTATATATATATATATATATATATATATATATATATATATAAATAAAATTTAGATTCAAATATCTAGCATATCGAAAAAGAAGTTCGCTAAAAGAAGTTAACTTTTTTATGTAGTTTCAGAAATATCATAACATAAAGAAGTTATTTTTTTTTTAAAGAGCCTTTTCTCTCTCTCTCTGTCTATATATATACTATTTGAATTAAAATTTTATTTTTAAATATATAAATAAATAACCATTCATTTGAATGACTCTTTAATGCTTATATATTATAGTTATGTTTTTGAAAAACTGAAGCTAAAAAATTTATAAAAAAAAACTTGGAAGCAAGTCCTTTTCGGAGAAGAGTATTTTTAAAAACAGTAAGTGTTTGTAAGAGGTAAATAATGACGGCGACGGCGGTGAGGTTAGAAATGAGAAGACCAAAGTCGAAAACAACGTAATCGGAGGCCGCCGGCAGGTTAATGGTCCTTTAGTTGAATAAACATTCCCACTAAGATTGTGGTGTGCTTTTATTATACTTAATTGCACGCAATGCCTACTTCTTAGCATTTGCGTCTGTGGCTGCAACTACTTTTCATCATCAACTTGAAAAGGTAGCATTCATTCGTAATGAATGTATCATAGATTCACTTTATTTGATTTTGAACTACATATAAGCCACTTATTTAATTTAATATAAATATTAAAGTAATTAATTAAAACTAGTATGTTAGTGGTGGTGCTATAATATGTATCCTTATGGAAAAAGAAGAATTTAGAAGCAGAATTGCACGTTTTATTGCATGCAGAGCTCATGCATACGCTATCAGGAGCTTTTAGCCTTATTTGCTGAAGCCTGAAAATAATCGACCAAGCTTTCTCATGTTTGGGAATATGCGAGGAGGCATTTTGGTGTGGGAGAAAAGCCAAGTCAAGTCAAATCAAATTTTAATTAAAAAAGAAAAGATATAAAAGTTAGAGGAAGTCCATTTTGAACTCTCAAACCAACGGTGCTATACCACCCAAAACCCAATTCTAAATACTAATATAAATACGCACTTTTCTATATCTTTATTTGACAATTATGTCATTAGATCATGAAGGTTCCCTCAGGCTAAGTCACTTAGGAATACAACAATTTAATTCAGTGGTTAAATTAATAAATCTAGGTGCTCAAAGATCGACTTCCCTGTGGATGAAACGTATATGAGATTATATTTGTATAACATTTTTGCTTATTTTCTGTATAACACAGAGAACAATAAAAGCGGGGGGGGGGGGGGGGGGAAAGTGGTAAATGGTTGATAACGTGAAAAGAAATAAAGAAAAAAAATAAATTTTATGATTAAACTTATTATATGACTAATGATTGCATTGAATTTCCAATTATGGATGAGCTTTTGATCTTCATTAGGAAATTAATGAAGATACTGATTTAAGAGAATGGTAAAAAGTAAAAATACTTCTAAAGATACTCCATACGTTAAGTTAATATGTGAATTAACATACCAACAATATATAAAACAGTATATAACTGATCTCTCTTTATTTATTTATATATATGGTATTTTTGGTATAGTCCTTAGCTTCATTTTAGATTAATTGCAGTGAAGATAGTTAAGCATGATAATGAAATAATCCCAGAAAAATGTGATGGGGTGTAGCAAATGAATATCTTGGGAGTCTGTAATTACCATTTGCTAGGGATTCGGTAATTTAGATATTCAATGAGTGGATGAGCAGGAGATTGGGCCTTTTTGGACTAATCCCAAATAAATAATATATCTTACCACAAAATTCTTACCTCATGGGTGCTTCCACCCAAATACCAGTAGTTCCAATGCATAACTAAATATGGAACAAACATTTCTATGTGCCTGCATTATACACTTGGTAATAGGTTCTCATTATTTATATTTTTGCACTCCATCCATGTAAGAATTATAAAATTTTATTATTCCTTTTATTAATAAGAAGTGATTAAAGCAATAATTAAATAAATTAATTTGCTTTGAGACTCCCCTTACTCTCAAAACAAGAATTGTATTATATGAGGACAAGGTAGAAAAGGAAAACAGCAACAGTGTTTTTGAATAAAAATAAAAGTGGCACTAAAACAAATACTTTAAATAGATAAACAGTCAATAGTAGCGCCCAAGGACTTTGTTTCAACTTTTGATCCTCCTGTTGGTTGTGACTAGTTGCCTTCTTTTTTTTCTTTGTCGTTTTACTGAATCACTGCAAGCAGAAGAATTAAAAGTCAACTTATTTTCTTTTTCTGAATATCGACTGTTCTAGTATGAGGCTAAATATACGTTTATAATTTAATTTTTTTTGTACAACTTTTATAATTTATTTTAACATTGAACTTAAAACGTTAAAATTTCATTTTCAATTTGAATTTTGTACGATAACGACTACTTACAATAAATGTCTACTTCATAAGTGCATTCTAATTAAAGATCTAAATTTTCAAAAAATCAAAGTAAAAACACGAATGTGACACTAAATTATACTTGGTTTTGATTATATGTAATTTTGAGAAATTCCTTTTTCTAAATCTCAGTTAAACTTTAATCATGAGTTATTTTGAATACAAAATACGTTTTATTACCTTCAGTTTGTAGAAAAGAGTGATTAAAAACATTGATTTTTTTAGCTTTAAAAAATAATTCTGTGATATATAACTTTTTCAAGATTTTTTTAAAGCTAATACTATTTCTAACTTATGAAAAAAAAAATCAAACCAAATTTTTTCTTTTTTAAATGCACGATACAAATAGATAAAAATAGATTGTTTTCTCTTTATCTAATAAATTCTTTAACTTTTTTTTTCAAAAATTTTTATTTTTTTAAAACTTTTTTCTTTCTTATCTGTCAAATTCTCTCTTGATTTGTATATTTAATTCTTCCTTTCTTTTTTTCTTTAATTTTTTATTTTTATGTAAAATATTTTTTCTTTTCAAATAAATTAGGAATAAAAAATTTAAAAAGAATAAAAAAATTTAAAAAAAATTATAAAGAGAAATAAATTTTAGAAAGAAAAAGATAAAAAACGTGTTTAGTAAACTAACGGATAAATTAGTAAAGAGCTGAAAGATAACTAATAACTAATAGTTGAAAGTTGAAAAATTAGCTGATAGTTAATAAACTATAATTAAATGAAAATGTTTGGTAAAACTAATATAGTTAAATAATGAACTAAAATATAATAAGTATGTTATATTTTTTAAAATAATATATTAAAATTTAATTAAATAATAAAAAATTTATTTTCAATTTTAATATAAATAAATTTTAAATAATTTTTTTTAAAATAATATTTTATAATTTTAAATTTTTATCAAACAGTTTAATATTTTTAATAAAATAAAATAAATAATATATATTAAAAAATTAATTTAAAATATAGTATTTTATGATAATATAAAAATAAATCTATTAAAATTAAAAATATTATTATAAAAAAATCAAATAATATTAAATTTTTAAAAATAAATAGATAAACAAAAAATTAAATTATAAAAATACATTAAAAATAAAAATAACAAAATATTTCAATTGAAACTGAAAACATAAAAGCTACTTTAAATAATTTTTTAAAAAAATTAATAACTATTAAAATAAATTACTTTACTAAACATAGATATTTAACAAATTTTTAACTAACTAAAATGTCTTATTAAATATATTCAAAATATTAAAAGACATATTAAAAAAAGTTGATAAAAAAAGAAAGATAAAAAAATCTACATAAAAAGATAAAAAAAATTGATAAAATTATTTTAGAAGAATAAAAAAGATAAGAGACAAAAAAAATTGGAAAAAAGAAAAAAAATAGAAAGAGAGAATATTTAAAAAAATTAAACTAAGAAAAATTTAAAATAAAAAATTATGAGAAAGAAAAATTAGAAAAAGAAAATTTAAAAAATAAAAATTAAAGATAAAGTAAAATTAGACAAAAAAAAATATTAGAAAAAGAGGGAGAGTTTAATAAGAGAGAATAATCTAGAGAAAAAAAAATAGAGAAATAATTTTTACAGAAGAAAAGAATTTGAAGAAAGGAAAAATTTTAAAATAAAATTAAAGAGAGAAAATTATAAAAAAAATAATCTTTAATGCATAAACTGACATCCATTGTTATTTAATTTAAAGATTGGGGTGTAGGTTAAAATTTGAAACATTTTACCTCTAAATGGATTATAAAATAAAGAGCTAAAACATGAAGTGAGATAAATTGACCCTTAAACTACATACTACTTTTACAATTCTAGTATTTTTTTTCAGGCAGTTTTTCCAACTTGAGTTGAAAAAAACCCTTAAACTACATACTACTTTTACAATTCTAGTATCTTCAGGCAATTTTTCCACAATGCTATTCTTAAAGTATTTTTTAAAATTGGGCTAGAACATAACTGTGACAAGTATTTTCTAAAGTTGGGTTAGAACAGTAGTTATGACACATGGCAACCTTCTCTATAAAACATTTTGATACATATAATGTATTACTAAATGTATTTCTGCCATTTTCTTAAATCTATGACGTATGTTTTCGTAAAACGTGATATATTTATTATAACCAGACACATGTTGGCATGCGTTATAAACAGATATGATAGATATATCTCATAATAAATTGCATCTTATCTGTAACTTTCAGCTCTACTAAGGAAATATATATTTTTTTTTAACATTACTATGGAAAAATTGCCGTATTTTCATATGAAAATTTTAAGCAAATGTTTTGAAAAAGTAATTTGAATGCGTACAAGCCCCTAGCTCCTAGCACTAAGTCCAACACATGGTCCCATGTAAGTGTGGCATTATATACAGTTGCATAGGTAAAAGGTAAAAAGCTATTTGGCTTCCTCACACGTGATGTATAGAGTCAAGCCTGAAATGCTATGAAAGCACAATGAAAGGCAGGTGCAAGACGCATTTGTAGCAGATTAAATCGATTAATTGACTAATTTAGAGTAAAATCATGCCTCTTTGAATTTGGAAATCGTAGTGTTTTCCACTGACCATTTTTGTTTATATAAATAGCCCATAGCTGCATTGCTACTACCACAAGACCATAACTCCATCATATCTTTGAATTTATTGCATACCCTTTTGGAACAGCTACTTGTGTGAAAGACATATAGCATAGCTAGTACAAATTGTACAAGGTGATTAATTACATCTGCGTGAAAAATGAGAGATATAAGGAAAGTATTGCATGGGTTGAAGCCTGCTCTGATGATGTTGGTGGTGCAGATTGCATTTGCTTCAGTGAATGTACTCTACAAAATTGTCATAAATGATGGAATGAGTGTTAGAGTATTAACTGCTTACCGTCTCATTTTTGCAGCAGCTTCCACTATTCCACTTGCTCTTATTTTTGAAAGGTCCATTCATATAACTTGTTATGTTCCTAAACTTTTTATTATCAAATTAACCTCACTACTCTTGTACTACAATATTACTAAATTGGTTTAAATCTTTTTCCTTTTTTTATTATTTACAGGAAAAACAGACCAAAGTTGAGTTGGAGAGTGGTTTTTATGTCATTTTTTTGTGGCCTATTTGGGTAAATTTACCTAAACTCATCAACCTTTCCTAATTTTTTTATTTAGACACGTATGCCAAATATTGCAAATAATTTAAATTGTATTGTAACGAACTTGTACGTAGAGTTTGTAACAACTAAGAATTTTATTTTTCACACATGATTATGTGACAGAGGAAGTTTGTTCCAAAACCTTTATTTCGAGTCATTGGCATTGATTTCAGCAACATTTGCTTCCGCTGTTTATAATCTCATTCCTGCCGTGACTTTTATCTTGGCTGTCGCTTGTGGGTACGTATTCATCCCTGCATTGTTTATTAATTTGAAGTTAAGGCCACATATAGATGGTTACTAATAACTCAACATAACATTGTTTTTGCATAACTTGTTCTTTTAATTTATTTAGTTTCGAAAAATTAAATTGGAAAAAGGCAGCGGGCAAGGCTAAGGTGTTAGGAACAATAACAGGAATTGGTGGGGCAATGATGCTGACCTTTCTCAAAGGTGTAGAAATTAACATTTGGACCTTCCACATTAACCTTTTGCATAAAAAGGGTTCCACAGGTACACTAAATGGCGACCCCAGTAGTAAATTGCTGGGTATATTCTGTGGTCTTGGAAGCTGCTTTTGTTTTGCATTATGGCTCGTCATTCAGGTTAGCTTAATTAATTAAGTATTTAATTACCACCCATTTTAATTTGTCCCTACATGTATAAATGAACTTTTGATTTGTTATTTATAATCACTACATGGCATTGCAGGCTAAGATGAGCAAAGAATACCCAAGTCATCATTCAAGTACAGCGTTGATGTCCTTTATGGGGGCAATTCAAGCTACTGTTTTTGCCCTTTGTGTTGAGAAGGATTGGAGCCAATGGAGGTTGGGTTGGAGCCTTAGGCTCTTAACTGCAGCATATTCGGTATGCTAATTACATAATTAGCAATTAAATCTTGGTTTTGTGAAACAATTCATGTACTGAAAAGGCATGCTCACGTGATATTGTTGCAGGGAATTGTGGCCTCTGGAATAATGATTGTTGTCATTGCATGGTGTGTAAGGATGAGAGGCCCATTGTATGCCTCTATTTTTAATCCTTTAATGCTTGTGATTGTGGCCATTGCCGGTTCCTTAATGTTGGATGAGAATCTGTATTTAGGAAGGTATACACCAAATCATAGTACATCTAAATATAATGCAATTATTAACTTTAGTTTATATGATGAGGGTGCCTTACATATTCCTGAATTGATTTTTGAAACATGTCTAGTGTAATTGGAGCAGTGCTAATTGTGATTGGATTGTACTTAGTGCTGTGGGGTAAGAGCAAAGAAATGAAAAAGGTGACTCACTTAGAAATTACTCCAGAATTTGAAGACATTGAGGTTGTTGTTGAGTCTACAACAATAGATAATGATAAAAGCAACAACAACAGCCAGAGCTGTAGTGAGGGCAATGCTGTTGGGAAGGATCTTGATAATAATTCATCAAAAGATGAACAGCAAGGACAAGAAACCAAAGATAATGGAAAAGAAGAAAAAGGTTCAAGTGAAGTCTCCAAGGCCTAAAAAGTACAAATAAGAAGGATGAAGGGTGCATGTTGGAGACAATGCCACCTTTTCCACTTGCCCACTACTCTGCTGGCCGCTTCAAAAGGCAAAAGGCTTGGCTAGTGTACCCACCCACATACAACTTTATTCATGCCCACTCTTCATAATTTTTAATTCTTCACATTATAATAATATCAAAATGTAACGTGATCAATCATGCAAGTCCTCCTTTATTTGAACTCAATTATGTACAAATTCAATTTTTGTGCAAAATTAACTTTTTAACCCCAGCGAGTCTATTCTGTTCTTATGCATTAGCACATAATACGTATATGGTTGAGCTTATTTTTAAGAAAAATTTAAAATTAATTTAAAGAAATAGTTCCTAATCCGATGCATGAATTTATAATTTGTTTGCAATTAATGGATAGGTTGATAGGTATTCTTTATGAAATTGGAAAGCATTTTGTCCAGAAACAAAATATAATTGGCAAGGAGTGCTCTTTGTCTTTTTTGGGAAGGAAAATGAGCAATGTACATACATCGTATGGATAATCACTATTTTGATAAAGAAAATGTGGGGATAGTCGCTATGCTAGTCTTTCACAATACTTTTCAATGATTCAACTCTTAAAACTTATGAGAATGGTTTTTAGTTGTTATTTTTAATAAATTGTTGTGCAATAATTACTGGTTTAGGTATAATATCATACGGGATCAAGTACAGATTCTTTCAAAGAAATTAGATATTTAAAAAACTGTTAAGTAGTGCGAAGAAAAGATTTCATATGATAAATTTGATTTATAAGAAATTGGTTGTTTAAAAATTTCTATGATATATTATTAGGCAACATTTATAAAACCATATCTAAAATCTAGGAAAACACAATTTTCATCTGTTTTGTATGAAAATAAAATAAAGAAAGAAATAAGCAATGATATTTTTTATTAGCATGAAATAAATTATGGATAAAAACTGTTCTCTATTAGCTTTCGATTACAGATTTAATGTTATATATAACAAAATTTTAAAAAAAAATTCTTACTAATCCAACATCACGATGTCTATCGAGGTTTAATCAAATATTTAGGAATTGCTAAAGAGATGAATGTTGCACGAATAAAAGTGTTTTATAGTAAAGTTTTTTTTTCTCTTATTTTAAATAAACAAAATAGAAAATAAAATTAATAGAATTGGTTATATTTATTATGATAGAAAAGTTAACAAAAATCAAATTTTAAATTATTAAAGATTAATGGTGATTTATTCTTACATTTTAATTACAAAATATATTAAAAGAGAAGAGAAAGAAATAATATAAAAGATAAATGGTAACAATATATATTTAGTCACATAACCTTTTTATAAGAATTGTACGAAGAAATATAAAATTTATATTGAGATATTTCTGTAAGTTGGGATGAGTAAATGTTAAGAAGATCTTATTTAAAAATATTAGAAATGAAAAAAGATAAAAAAAATAGATTTGATGAAGACATTAACAAACTGATGAGAGTATGATATAAAAAGAAGAAGGATAAGTTTTTGTTTGATCTTTTCATAAATGAAATGACAATCAAGCTTGATATGTTTTGTTTATTCATGAATGATGGAATTGTGGGCTAGATGGATGGTAGATTGACTATCGTAGAAGATTGAGATCGAAGTGGTTGGTTGGATGTGGAGATCATTGAGAAGATAGTGGAGTCATTAGGGTTCATAACTCAGAGAAGTGAGAGCTTTATACTTAGCATTAAAAAAAGAGCGAGATATAGTTGATTTTTTTTTATTTCAAAGAGATTAAAGAATCATCAAGGAAAACAAAATATCCAACAGTGGATCGTTTAGAATCGGGACACTTGCCCAATCAGAGTCCCTAAAGGCTCTAAGAATCAGAGAACCAGAGATGGGAAAGAAAAGTTCTTTGGCGAGAGAGGTTTTAAGATAGTGAGGATTCATGTTGTGGCTTTGAGATGCAGCTACAGACAATTAGGGACATATTGACTAACTTGATGCACAACAAAGGCAATGTCAAGACGAGTATTACGTTAAGTAGATGAGGTAACCAACAAGGCGTCAATATGATCTAGAGTCATCAATAGGATCGCCTTTCAACAGGAGTGGAGGTAGACTTGGCAGCCAACAAACCACTTTCAACAAGAAGTTCAATAAAATATTTACGCTGGTTGAGAATGATATCATATTTGGACCATGTAATTTCAAAGGTCAAAAAATATTTGAGTTGACCAAGATCCTTAATGTGAAAGCGAGAATGAAAAAAAGTTTTGACACATTGAATTTCAACCAGAGAATCTCCTATGAGAACGACATCATCAAAGTAGATGAGACAATGAAGGAAGAATGTGTAGAATTGGTGAAAAGAGATTAATAAAGTTTGCATACTTGACTCGGAAATGTTAGAGAAAGTTCACGTGGAAGTGTTATATAGGCATCCTAAGAAAGATCACCATGCAGAAACGCATTGTCCATATCAAGTTTCTCCAAGTGCCATCCTTTAATGATAGAAATAGCAAGAAGAAGGAGAATAGTAGTAATATTAGGAGTAGGAGAAAATATCTCAAAATAATTTCCCCTTCAGTTTGATAAAAGCCTTTGGAAACAAGACATGTTTTGTATCTTTCAATAGAACCTTCAATGCAATATTTAATTTTGTAAACCCACTTGCAGGAAACCAATTTTTGACAGCAAGGAGAGAGACAACAAACCAGGTTCCATTTCCATTACATTCAAGAGTAGTAATTTCATCATCCATGGATTTAACCCATCAATCGTGTTTGATAACTTAGGAATAAGTCTTAAGTTCAAGATTGGAAAAAATAACACAACAAAAGCAAGTGTGAATGG